>CM070524.1:9075390-10325390 GCA_036346145.1 Olyra latifolia
CTACTAGGTCCTTCCAGGGAAGGATGAGCAGGACGAGCTATAGTAAAACGCTCGGATCTGTTGGGTCCATCGGGAGTGGGCTACCTCCTAGGAGCTCGATGGCGGTAGTATGGGTAGCCGGCGCGGTCGGGGCAGCCCAGATGCTCAGGAGAGCGAGCGGAAAGCCTTTCCCGGGTAGGAGTTGCCTCTAAAGGCTCCGTGACCTCATCCCGAGCATCTTGCATCTTTAGGGGCTACTCCGTGTCCTCAGGGGCGACTGGAGCAGGGACATCTAGGGGATGCGTCTCCTCCATAGTTTGGTTCCAAGCATCTTCTGCGCTTGGGGACCTCTTGGCTTTATCCTCCTCTGATCTTGGAGCTTTGGCAGAAGGCTGGGGGAGCTCTTCAACGTCCCCCGTGTCATTCTTGGCCATAATACGATCTGCAATGAGCTCGAGCTCACGGTCCATAGCGTAAGTAATAACCTAGGTGGGCATAGTGGCGAAGTAGAGACCGTGGTGCTAATGGTCTATCATGGTAAGGGAGCGATCAAGCAAGAAGTAAGGTTGTTTGAATAAGCGTACCTGCAAGATCTCTGTCATCTACATGCTCAGACTTGTCGCCTCCCCTAGGTGGAGAAGTGCTCGCGGGGACCGTAGTGGGCGAGTCTGGCTTGGCTGAATCTGTCGTGACTTGGGGGCTTGTTGCAGCCACAGGAGGAGGGATCTCCTCCGGAACCTTGGACGAGTAGGGGAGAGCGAGCAATTCTCCCTACCCTGCTCCCGTAGCTTCTGTTTCCAGGAACAGCTCGTGCTTGTTTGAGTCTGAGGATTCAAAGGCCGCGGCCTTGACAGTCTTGCGATAGATTCTCCGAATCAGGGGCTCGGCGTCGTCGCTGCTCGACTTCTCTTCCCCTTGGATGGTAGGAGCTGTTGAGATTGAACCTGCCCCTATTGATGCTATGGGCATGGCTCGCAGCTGGGCGTTCTCCTCCATCAAGAATTCATGCTTGCGCTTTTCGGCAAGCTGGAAAAGGCACTTCATGAACTCGGGGTTCTCTGCAGTGAAGTTTTTCGTCCAAAGGCATAAGTTGCGCACCTCAACTTTGTCAGCATACTTTAGGTGGACCTTCTGGATGCCACATTGGAGAGGACTTGAGGCTGGCTTGACCCTAGTCGACCGTCTCATCGGAGAAGCTAGGAGGGCTAGAGCTCTGCGCTTCTTGATGGAAAACTTCTTTGGTAGTTTTTGTCTTTTTTGTTCCCTGTGCAGAAAGAGTGGTGATTGCAGGCTTCAAGTCCTCTTTCTCCTGCATGCATTACCACATAGAGCATATGTTAGAAAGTTATCCGAGCATGGGGAAGAGGAGATATGGTTAAGATTGTGTACCTTTTTGAAGCGCTACCAGACACGCAACTGTTCTGCCTAAAAAGACGCGTTCACAGTTCATAGGTTGACGCGTGTGGCAAGATTCCCACGGGACGTTACAATAGACATTGTAGCAATATTACCGTTGGAAAGAGCTATGTCCCGCCCCGTTCTTGCTCGAGTCGGGTGAGTTCAACTCGTGCTCGGTGGATCTAGCTCGTACCCGAGCATAGCAAGCTTGGGTAAGGCAGAAGTGTTTTGGTGTCGTCTTCCAATCCCTCCTTTGAGTTTTAGGCTTAAGGAGAAGGCCCAACTAAGTAGCTTTCCACTTGAGCCTCTGGGGCTAGCTGTCGGGGATTGGATAAAATACCCTGACGGCTGAGCCCTATGCATGACCTACCCTTGTGGTGCGTACTCGGAAAGGATAAGGGGAATATGGTAAACTCGGATTGGTGACTCGCATCCGTACCCTGGCTTTGATGCTTGGGAGTGGGTCTCTCTACTTATGGGCCATTGTGCAGATTATCCTAGGCCGCAAGGGGATGTCTCGAGACGATCAGCCTAGTACCCTTAACCATCTTTGGAGTTCTTTTATATTTAGAGCCCAAGGCCTTTCGGATATGCACTACAGGAATCGTCTCTAATCTCGAGGGCCAAAAACCCTCGAGAAAGCCCTCTAAACCCTCGAGAAAGCCCTCTAAACCCTCGAGAAACATGTTTCTCGAGGGCTAGCCCTCGAGAATTGGCCCTCGGTAACAGCTACTCGAGAAAAGCCACGGTTCTTGAGGGTTCGGCCCTCGAGAAACATGTTTCTCGAGGGTTAGCCTTAAGCCCTCGAGAAATCATGCCGATGATCTGAGTAACTTGCACCCGGCCAGAGTATTCTCGAGGGCCAATGTGGGCCCTTGATAAAAGTGTTCTTCGGTTATTCTCGAGGGCCAGTTACGGCCCTCTAAAATGCCTTATTCTCGAGGGCTATTTCGGGCCCTCTAGAAATGCAGTTCTACTGTTATTCTCGAGGGCCATTTCTGGCTCTCTAGAAATGCAGTTCTACAATTATTCTCGAGGGCTATATAGGGCCCTCGAGAGATGGTTTTTAAAGAAAAAAAATAAATTTTATTTTTTTTAAAAAAACACAGTTTCTGCATTCTTGCCCAATGTGTGCAAAGAATGACACCTGCAATTCTATGCATTTTATACCCACAAATAGCCACATATAAACACAAATAGCCACATATAGTCGCATACATCCACAAATAACCATAAATAACCACATATAGTCACAAATAGCCACAAATAACCACATATAACCAGAAATAGGCACATATAACCATAAATAGGCACAAATAACCACATATAACCAGAAATAGCCACACATAACCACAAATATCCACAAATCATCACATTTCATCTTCCATATCACCACACAGTTCACAAATAGCACATATAATCAAAGTCCACATACGCAAAGGTCCAAATGATCACGTAGTTCTCATACAAGCACATAACATTACATAGTCATCATAGAAGCACACAAACACAACATCAAGCATATCGTGATCACCTTGTTGTGTTGGCTATGGTTGATCGCTTCGGCGGAGGAAGTCTGACGGAGTGCCGCCGAACAAGGTCTGCACAAAGCCTCTAGCGAACACATCGAGGTCATCTTGTGCCTCACCGCTAGCTCGCCTCGTCCCGCCGCCTGATCGCCTCGGTCTCTGCAGTAGCTTGCCCTCGAGGCGAACCTCGAAGCGAAGCCCTAAGAAGAACCTGCATGTACAATTTCATTGGTGTGACAGTTTTTATGCAAGTTTTAATTTTGACAACGCTACAATAATAGACTTACGGATCTCTACCCCAAGGTCGAAACACCCATGCTCCCGCTTGTTGCCCAACAAAGGAGTCTGCTCGCATGTCCGCTTGGTCCCGCCTAAACATGGATACTGAATATATATGAACCGGACATTTTCATGTGTCTTTAAACAATACATTTGGCGGTGTTCTCTTACCCTTGGGCCCTCTCCAGCCTCCATGTCGCCCATCCTCTTGCTCATGATCTCCTCGCTCTTATGCGAGACTCCCGCCTCCGTCCTTAGGCTCTCTGCAGGCCCGTGTCGAGGTTTTGTTTGCTCCGCCTCCCAGATCCCTCTCCTCCTAACCCTTGCCTCAAAGTCACGACGGCTCTCCCGGATCCCCTAGACCTCCCTCGCATGTAATCCACCGACCTACAATAGATTATTAAGATTAAATTTGAGATGGACAACTGGTTGAACTTGTAATAGTTACAAAAACTGTCACCTCGGGTGGTCCCCGCCTAGCACGACTCGACCGTGAGATCCCCCGCCCATGTGTTGGTAAATGACAGAACCATCTAAGGGCTCTGTCTCTCGATTGCTCTCGGGCCGTGCACCCTACGGTATGCATCAAAGTATTGATCCCGCATTCATTACAGCTTGTGATCGAAAAAACTTAGCATCTTGTGTAGTAAGAATATTACGATATAGGTAGTACTCACAATCCTCTATCAGGCGTGAGGATCCACAACCGCAGGGCGCTTTGTCGTCTTGGCTTTGTCCTAGCCCTTCAAAAGCCTCAAGGACACTTATTGTTTCTCCCGACTTGGTGACTACAAAATAGGAACAAAAGGATTCATTATTGCAAAAATGGTGAGCACAAGATCAAAAGCAAGATAAGAGATAATACCTCTTTCTTTTCTCGAACAAGGAGATGGACCACCTCCCAAAGTACCTCTTGTAGTCCTTCTTAGATCGATTCTGCTTGGCCTTTTCAGACTTTACCTTGTATTCAGGCTAGCCCAATGTTGCGCGAGGGCCTCCCAGCATCCGGACAGCTTGAGTGACCATTCGGTCGAAACTCGTGGTACTTCTGGGCCTCAAGGTACCTTTCCGGCTTCGGGCATCCGAGAGTCGTGCACCACTCTCGCTCTCGCAAATAGAAACATTTTGATGTGATAACAGCTTAAAAGTTCATATCTTGGGTACTTTCAAGTATTATTTTTCACCGAGAATCCTTCACGGCATCAAGACGTCCGTGGTACATTAGGTCGTGAGACCCGCCTCTTTGCCAGTTGTGAAGGTTCTTCTCGTGGGCCGACTCCTCCAATTCTCCATGAGGTCAAACCTTTCCTGTAATGATGAACAGGACAGATTAGAGACAAATTAGCAACAATGTACAAGTACAACCTTGTTGAAGCCTTACCTGAATTCTGGAGGCACATGGCACCGTAGTGGAGTCCCCGTGTGGCGCTCTCAGGTAGTCACCCCAAGTGGTAGCCGGGCGAGCCTGGTCACCTTCACCTACCATCCCAGGGTAGTACTACTTGACAAGAGTCCCTAACACGTACCCAGGCTGGGTCTTGATGTCAGGATCAACAATACACACGTTGCTACAGAGAATAAAAAAGTGTGAAGCTAACCACGGCGAACAGAGGGGGGGTGAATGAGAGCCTCGAATTTTTACGGCTGTTCTTTTTCGAATTCACCGGTACCCCAAAATGTGAACAACTTGACAACTATGTGTACCCCTAGCATGAATGAGAGTCATGGAATATGTGGGGATTTTTCACACACAATCCTGGTTGTCAAGTGTCCAAAAGAGAAGAATCAATTCAAACCTTACTTTAAGAAAGGAGATCAAGCCAAATAACCAAAGTGACTTTCAGAAAAGCAAAAGCAGATTTGTTCTCACTTGGAGGAGATGGATGGTGGCTTTCTGGTGCTCATCAAATTTTGGGAATTTTTCTCCTATTTCTCAATGGGTCGTGCACAACTTTACCAAAAATCATCTCAAAACTCCATGTAGATAAATCATGAAAATTCAAACATCACAAGCTGCTTTCTGAAAGCAAAACAGAAACCCCAGAGTTTGTTTCCACTTGAAGCAGAGGGATGGTGGGTTTCTGGTGCTTCTCAATGTTTGGAAATTTTTATTCCGATTAATCAATAAGTCATGAAGCACTCCACCAGAAATCTCCTCAAAACTCCTTTTACAGAAAATATGAAAAATCAAAAACCACGAGCTGTCAAGAACATCGAGCAGAAAGTTTGGGGCTCGGTTTTCACCTCACTGCTCCCAAACGGTGCAAGAACAGGACTCCAAATTTTTATAGTGAATAGATATATGAGTCACGCACCTTTTCCAATAAGAATCACTCAAAAAGGATTTTTCTAGATTTTTATAAAAATCAAACACTGCCTGCTGCGCGGAGAACAAGACAGGAACTTCAAGAACAGACTTGAGCCATCAAAACATATAAAATAGAAAAGGAGGCACGGGAGTTTTTCAGGGATAGCTCAAGATCGAAACAAGAACACACACAAATTCCACAAGATCATTTCACTCTACGGTATTTAAATGCTGAATTCAAATGCTGAAAGTAAGTGCAAGAACGATATAAAAACGCTGATATATTAGCTCATGAACAGAACTACAGATCAGGGACCCGGGAGACGCAGCTCCCCACACTCACACAGGAGACGCAGCTCCTCAACTCTCACCTATGTTGGCTGGCTACAAATGGCTCAAGGGACACCCTCCAAGTGAAGCCTTGGGGTCCTATTTATAGCCCAAGCCACACATTTGTGAAAAACACCCTGGGGTGGCCGGAAACCCCGAAAACACACTCCGGTCTCTCTCGCACGAATCCTGAAGCATTGCCAACCACCTCCAGCGGCTCCGATGCTCCCAAGACTTCGACGAGGTCGCAGACGAGCGACGCCCAGTGCCTTGGACGCCTCAAAACCTCCACCGCAGACTCAGACCGTCCTCCAGACCACCGCCAAATTTCACTGGCCGGTTCTTTTCGCGCGCCAACGCATTGAGACCATCACCGCGCGTACACGAGAACAACACGAATACAAGGAAACAAACCGATCTCCGATCGGGTTACGGTTCATCCGAGCAGTGAAAACAATAATGAGCACGACAGAAATCGACCGACGGACGCCGTCCGTGATCTAGGAGCGAGTTCGGCCGGGAACCAGAGGTTCCGTGGACCGTTAAGCGCAACGCCTAAGTGCAAGCTCCAACCTGCAGGGTTCAAAACTTCGCAAGAATCAAATTTGTAACATGCCAAATCAAAAGTGGATTTGAATTTTGAATTTAAACGAAACCACCACATGCTCATCACTCATGACTTCACAATCTCCCTTGATGAGCATGTTGACAAAATTTCCCAAAATTGGCCATGAAAGCCAAGTTTTGATTTCAAACTCAATTTTCGCTTTGAAACTCCCCGAAATCATGATTCTTCCCTTTTTGTCAAATGGTCAAGAAGACACCAATCAAGAACCCGAACAATGCATATGCAAAAGAAATGAAGAAAACCTAACCAAGGGCTTTGCCAATTAGCCAAATGGTCACCAAAGTTGAATATCGAGGTTCAAATGAAGTTTGAGGTTCACAAGTCGACAAGATGCACAAAGGTACTAAGGCATGGAAGGAGCAAAAACAAAACATTTTTGTTGATTCAAGTCATGTGCACATTGGCAATGAATAGACGTTTCAAAATCAAAATGGGTGCACAAACTTGAGAAACATCAAGACAACGAAAAACAAGGTTGCCAAATCGAGAATGACCAAGACCAAAATGTGTCCAAAGAGTGCCCAAACTGAATTTTATTTTTGGCCTTAATCTCTCCTTTTGCTTTTTTGTTTTGTTTTTGATGTGTTTTGTTTTTTTTTTGTTTTTTTTTGTTTTGTTTTGGAGAGGCCTTCTTGACTTTATTTGAATCTATTCACATGGTGAATGATTGCTAGTAGAGCACAACCCAAGGGTAACTTGGAACCGACCCCCTAGGTCACCCACAAATTCTACCAAATGCAAACCTCAGGGATTGAAACCCATGTTTGGTTGCTTTATTTTAAGCAAGGGGCAAATGGACTCCACTAAAGAAGTGGTCACGATCAGAAGAAGGCAACTCGAGTTTCAAAATCTTGACGGAGATCAAGAAAAATGTACCGACATTTTGACAATGAAAAGCCCAACCTTGAAAACATGCAAATGTCAAGTTTTGCAATGATTTTCTCAAAGATTTTTAAGCTCCTTCTAGCCTTTTCTCAAACTCGTGTCAAATCAAACAAGTTTGCACATAAACTCAAATGGTACATCAAAGCTCATCATCGATGAGACCAACAAGCCTAATAGGCAAAGCACTTGCAAAGAAAAACAAAAACTAGATGCAAATGCAATGCTTCAAACCTCCCTCAAAATAAGAACCCGAGGCAAAAGCGCATAGAGGAAGGAAAGAGGCGAAAATCGGTTTGCTATAGAACAGGAAGAGAAACAAAGAGACACTCTAGCGCAAGGCACACTCCTAGCTACGAAGATAGGAAAGCAAGTCTAAACTCGACTACTAGAGAAAACAAACACAAACCTGCTCTACCTGTATCCTCCACATACCGTCAACCAATAAGTCTATGTGAGACTCTCTAACTAGAGCAGAGGACATTGCTAATCACGCATGATAGCGACCTTAGAGATAAGAGGTGCCAAAGAAAGTGCTGTGATTCTAGCAAGTTCTAAAAACAAACCCACACGTAAAGAATATATACAATATAGTACAAGATCAAGCTCCCTCACACGATACCCCCAAAGACTAACCAAGCCAAGCTCTCCCTGAGAGTGGCAAACCTAGGACCATCTAAGGGCTTGGTGAGAATATCTGCAAGTTGATGATCACCTTCTACAAAACCTAGCCCTATATCCCCTTTCTACATGGTCTCTAAGGAAGTGGTACCGATATCTATGTGTTTGGTCCTAGAATGCCGGATCTGGTTTTTGGCAATGTTGATGGCCGAGGTATTATCACACAGAGTGGGGCGCTACCAACCTCTAACCCATAGTCCCAAGCATTTGCCTTAACCAAAGCACTTGGTCGCAACAAGCGGTCAGCAGCTCGTGCTCGGCCTCGGTAGAGATCGAGCTACACCGGTGCCTTTCTAGAAGACCAAGAGACAAGAGAAGTGCCTAGGAACTGGCAAGTGCCTGAAGTGCTCTTCCTATCTATCCTACAGCCAGCAAAGTCTGCATCAAAATAGGCTCTAAGAGATAGACAAGAAGCAGAAGAAAACCAGATTCCTATCTCAGGGGTGACCACTAGGTAGCGGAGGATCCGCTTGACAGCCTGAAGGTGAGAAATCCTAGGAGAAGCTTGAAACCGAGCGCACAGACACACGGCAAAGTGTATGTCTGGCCGAGAAGAGGTAAGGTACAGAAGGCTCTATCATGCTCCTATAGAGCTTCGATCTACTGCTCAAGATCTAAGTCGCCTCAAGCACGTAAGTGGTTGCCATGGGAGTGAAACAGGCTTACTATCATCCATGACAAACCGCTGAGCGGTGTCTCTAGTGTACTTGGATCGGTGAAGAAAGATCCCCTGAGGGGTTTGCTTGATTTGAAAACCCAAGAAAAAATTCAGTTCACCCATCATGCTCATCTCAAATTCAGAGCTCATGACGGAAGCAAATTCAGAGATCAAAGAATCGAAGACCCACCAAAGATAATGTCATCAACATAAATCGCACAAGGAGAAAATCGATGACTTGCGTTTGATAAACAGGTCTTATCAACGCCGCCCATTGAAAACCATTTCCAATCAGATAACTCTTGAGACGTTCGTACCAAGCTCAAGGGGCCTGCTTGAGCCCATATAAATCCTTCGAGAGCTTGTATACGTGATCGGAAAACTCAACACAAACAAAGCCAGGAGGTTGCCGAACAAAAACTTCTTCCTCAATGAAACCGTTCAAGAAAGCACTTCGAACATCCATTTGAAAAATCTTGAAACGGTGTGAAGCCATAAAAGTAAGGAAGATCCGAATGGAATCATGTCGAGCAACCGGAGCATAGGTCTCATCAAAGTCAATCCCATCGACCTGAGTGAAACCTTGTGCCACCAACCTAGCTTTATTTCTCACAACTACCCCATCCTCACTCTGCTTATTTTTAAACACCCATTTAGTACCTATGATATTGACGCCTGCTGGGCATTCCACTAAATCCCAAACCTTGTTTCTCTCAAAATTCTCTAACTCTTCGTGCATGGCATTGACCCAAACAGGGTCGCCAAGAGTCTGAGCTATGTCCTTAGGCTCGAGAGAAGAAACGAAGGCAGCAGAGAGGAGGGACTGGTGTGCTCTAGACCTAGTCACACGCCACCTATAGGTCCTATAATCGATCAGAGGGTGACTAGCCCGAACGTGCCTAGGTGCACCCGAGGTGGCCTCTACCTCATGTGAAGCCGAGGCGGGATCGAGCCACCAAGGAGGACTCTCTGAGGACACCTCGGAAGAAGAAGTCCTAACAGAGTGGGCTCGAGGAGGTGGAGGCACGGAGGGCTCGGGAGGATCGAGCGGTGGGTCGACTATGGCTTCTACTGTGGAGGAGGTTCGTCATCGGGGACCGACGAGCGATCATCCCGACTCACCTTCTCCTCTCGAAGATAGGCTCAAAGGAAAGATCGATCGGGAGATGTCGGCCTAGAACCTGGTCTAGCCTCGTCAAAGTGACCTCACAAGACTCCACAACCCTCCGCCTAGTTATGTCCCAAACCTCAGAGATCCTAGAGGACTTAGTGTACCCCAGAAAAGACCATCGAAGAGCGAGACTCGAACTTGTCCAAATTGCCGATTTTAAAATGAAGCACTTGCAACCAAAGATCCGAAGTGTGAAACATTGGGCTTGCGCCCATATCGAAGCTCGTCGAGGTCTTGTGCAACTTGGCACGGAGAAACACTCTGTTGGAAACATAGCAAGCAAGCGAGACAGCCTCGGCCGTAGTGTCGCAGGTGGAGTACTCATCCAAAGATCGTCCCGCCATTTCAACCAGGTTCTATTCTTTCTCTCTACAACCCCGTTCTCTTGGGCTACATGAGGCGAAGAAAATTGATGCTCAACTCGAAAAGTGTGCAAAAAGATCGAAGAAGTATTCTTGAATTCGTGCCATTATCGAACGAATGACCAAGTGCACTCGAAACTCAACTGCAAGCCTCCTTGAGAGATTTCGAACAGCTCAAATGTCTCCTCCTTTGAGGCCATGAAGAAGACCGAGAGTAGCGAGAAAAATCGCCAACAATAACAAGCACGCACCACTTCCCACCAACCGACCGCACTCGAGCCGACTAACAAGATCCATATGCAAGAGCTGTCCCGGTGCATCGATCATTACGCATGAGACGCGTGGATGGGAAGCGGCAACCATCTTGCCATGACGGCAAGGAGCACAAACCAAATCCTCAAGAAGAGAAAGCTTGGGCAAACCGGAAAGCAAGTCTCAAGAATCGACACGCACAAGGTGATCAAAACCAATATGTCCAAGGCGCTGTGCCAAAAACGAATATCCCGAGAATCGAAGCAAGTAAACAAAGGAGGAGCACCAAGCTCAAGAAGTAGGAAAATCAGCTCGGAAAACTTCGGTGAAAGCGGAGATCCCAAAAACCAACTCGCCAGAGGACTCAGACACAAGAACCAGACGCCTAAACCTAACCTCGTAGTCTCGATCAACAAGTCGCGACACGTAAAGCGATTATACTGCAGCTTGTCGACAAGAGCTACGCCTGAAGTACAAACCGAGGACTAACTCGACTGAACCGCGAGCTAGGACACGCCCGACGAAGCGTCCCGAAGGTGATCTCGCTCACCGTCGGGATCTCGAGGCTAGGGAGGCAAACCATCGTGACTCACCGGTCATGTGGCGACAACAACCGAGTCAACGATCCAAATGCCCTTCCTCCCAAATTTCCCACGAACTGAGTCAAGTAAAAGAGAAACGGGACTCACCGAGGACACACTAGTGCGCACCTAGGTACCCAAAATCGAGTCACACCCCGTAAGCACCTCATGACTCTCACGGAACGAAACTGGGAACTCTGTGGACCCTCGCCCCGAAAACCTCGGACCGTCCCAAGTCCGAGAACCACTCTCTCGTCACCCCATCGACACCGGGAGGAAACTCACGCCATGGTGTCTGCTTCCACCAGAGAAAGAAGGTACACCCCGAGGGCGGCGGAACTCACGCAACCTAGCCTGGTCGAACCCGCTCGAGGGAACGACACTCCTGAAACCTAGCCCTGGTCTACCCGAGGGACCTGAAAACTCCTGCCTAGGACACGGTGCGGTGTGTGCTCTAGGTGGCTGCTGCCTCTCCCTAGAGTGACCTCAGGAAACCCAACGAGCCGGTAACAAGTCTCATTCGGTGACCGAACCTGTGGCAGTAAGAACAGGTGAACCTAGCCTTGGGCTTTTGTTTAGGCTTGGCTTTGGTTTTGGCTTTGGTTGTGGACGAAGCTGCAGGAGGTGCAGACTTCGTGACTGCTAGGGTGCTCTTGCCCTTTCCAGGTGATGGTGCTACAGAGGAAGCAACCACCGTCAGAGCAACACAGAGACTCGCAGAGCTAAAACGGTCTTGGTAGGAACCCTGGAGAAAGACGGCCGCTCCGCCGCTCTCAGGTGACAACTCGAAGGGTGACGCTTGATGTGATCAAGCCACCAAACCCAAGACCTCTACCTGTGATATCTTGGACCGATCCAAGATCAAGTTCAACTTCTTCTTGCCCCCACGAACTTCTCAAGAGTGCTTATCGGTATTCACACTCTGATGTAGACGGGGCAAAACTCACACGAGGAAGAGAGGACTCGGGAGACTTATCCTGGACACCCACCGGTCCTTACCCTTCAACCTCTGAACCTTATCACTCAAGATAGTGATCTCATTTTGAAAAGCCTTGCAGAGAGACACTCGAGTTTTGCACGAAAATAAGGCGAGATCGAACCTAAGACTCATGTCCTCTAGCGCTCTACCCATATGTTCATCCAACCCATCACAACAAGAAGCAAGAGGAGCTATCACTAGGGAACTCAAATCAGCAATTTTACTCTTGAGTTTTAGGTTCTCTAGTCTCAAGGACAAGCACTCATCACAAGCAGGATGTAGACACAAAGAATCATCATCGAGCTAGTTGGGCCCTTAGGTGAAACATGATCTCTACAGATCCTCAACTAGACCGACATGGTCCTTATGTGTGTCAAGTGTGTGAGCGAATGATCAGACAGCAACAAGCTCGGCGGAAGCAATGAAGAAAGTAAAGCACTACGAGTCTCCTCTAACTCGTCAAGCACACTAAGATGTTTGTCCTTAAGCTCTTCAAGCTCCTTGTTCACACTAGCATGAGTGGTCCTTAGCTTATCCAAATCGAGAGGGCCTCATCACGACCCTCCAAGCCTCGGTGTCAAGACAAGCATCATTACTAGGCGCACCCTAGCATTTTCTAGTTCACCGAGAGGTGTGCTACTTCTAACTTGAGGTCCTTAACCCTGCGGTTGGATTGAGCAAGAAAGCCGCCTAATTTGAGAAATGCGGCATTCAGGTCATCGAAGTTCTCAAAGCAAGGTACCTCAGATTCGGTGTCGGCGTCAGAAGAGTCGGAGAGGTGGCCGGCCATGAAGCACATGCCGGCGTAGCCGTCGTCGTCGACGTCGTCGTCCAGAGCGTCCTCGCCGTCGTCGCTGGCCTGCTCCTCCTCCTCTCACTCACTCTCCTGAAAGCTCTCGAAAATTTCTTGGAGAGGAGGGCAAGACTCTCTTCTGGCACAGAGTCCAGATGCTCGTCAGAAAGTTCGAGCAAACAAGTTAAAGACACCACCCAAGTCTATGGAGGAAGTAGACGAATTGGGTCACAAGAGCATGAGAGTCTGGAGTCATCTGAATGAAAGATGCTCCTCCTCATGGGACTTCAAGTTGGAAAACAAGCCATCCAAAGTAAGTTTGGTAAGGTCGGCGGCTTCACGATAGCCACGACTTTGACCCCCAAATCTTCATGTCAAGCACGAAAGCAAGTGACGAGCATTGTCGGCTCCTTCATAGTTGATGCCAACAGACCGCAAAGCGCTCAAGATTTTAGTGAACCGGTGAAACAGCGTTTCAGCGATTCACCCGGCTTCGAGCGAAGCGGTTGTATTTCCGCTTGGCTTTGGTCTGGCGAACGGTCTGAATTTTGACTGCCCCTCATGGAAACTTTGGAGGGTAGTCCAGACCTCATGAGCCGACTCGAGATGACCAACTCGGTCGTACTCATTCCGCCCCAACCCTTGGAATGAATGTTCCGAGCTTTAACATTCTGCTCAGACACCTTCTCATTTTCGGGGTAACCTCATCTTCCTTTGGCACCTTGTATGGGTATCTCACCTTCCTCCATACACCAAGTCCTTGTGCCATGAGGTATGAACCCATCCGCATTTTCCAAAAGGAGAAGTCGAGCCATTGAACACCGGGCGGTTTGTTTGAATATTTCTCTTCAGCCATGGTGAGGGCAAAAGGAAAGGTTCAACAGATCCGCAAGAATCACGAAGAACGCAACCTGGCTCGATACCACTTTGTGAAGCTAACCACGGCGAGCAGAGGGGGTGAATGAGAGCCTCGAATTTTTACTACCGTTTTTTTCGAATTCACGGTACCCCAAAATGTGAACAACTTGACAACTATGTGTACCCCTAGCATGAATGAGAGTCATGGAATATGTGGGGATTTTTCACACACAATCCTGGTTGTCAAGTGTCCAAAAGAGAAGAATCAATTCAAACCTTACTTTAAGAAAGGAGATCAAGCCAAATAACCAAAGTGACTTTCAGAAAAGCAAAAAGCAGATTTGTTCTCACTTGGAGGAGATGGATGGTGGCTTTCTGGTGCTAATCAAATTTTGGGAATTTTTCTCCCTATTTCTCAATGGGTCGTGCACAACTTTACCAAAAATCATCTCAAAACTCCATGTAGATAAATCATGAAAATTCAAACATCACAAGCTGCTTTCTGGAAAGCAAAAACAGAAACCCCAGAGTTTGTTTCCACTTGAAGCAGAGGGATGGTGGGTTTCTGTTGCTTCTCAATGTTTGGAAATTTTTCTTCCGATTAATCAATAAGTCATGAAGCACTCCACCAGAAATCTCCTCAAAACTCCTTTTACAGAAAATATGAAAAATCAAAAACCACGAGCTGTCAAGAACATCGAGCAGAAAGTTTGGGGCTCGGTTTTCACCTCACTGCTCCCAAACGGTGCAAGAACAGGACTCCAAATTTTTATAGTGAATAGATATATGAGTCACGCACCCTCTCCAATAAGAATCACTCAAAAAGGATTTTTCTAGATTTTTCTAAAAATCAAACACTGCCTGCTGCGCGGAGAACAAGACAGGAACTTCAAGAACAGACTTGAGCCATCAAATCATATAAAATAGAAAAGGAGGCACGGGAGTTTTTCAGGGATAGCTCAAGATCGAAACAAGAACACACACAAATCCCACAAGATCATTTCACTCTACGGTATTTAAATGCTGAATTTAAATGCTGAAAGTAAGTGCAAGAACGATATAAAAACGCTGATCTATTAACTCATGAACAGAACTACAGATCAGGGACCCGGGAGACGCAGCTCCCCACACTCACACAGGAGACGCAGCTCCTCAACTCTCACCTATGTTGGCTGGCTATAAATGGCTCAAGGGACACCCTCCAAGTGAAGCCTTGGGGTCCTATTTATAGCCCAAGCCACACATTTGTGAAAAACACCCTGGGGCGGCCGGAAACCCCGAAAACACACTCCCGTCTCTCTCGCACGAATTCTGAAGCATTGCCAACCACCTCCAGCGGCTCCGATGCTCCCAAGACTTCGACGAGGTCGCACGAGCGACGTCCAGTGCGGGCGCCAAAAACCTCCACCGCAGACTCGCGCCGTCCTCCAGACCACACCGCCACCCACTTTGGCGGTTCTTTCAGCGCCAACCGCATTGAGACCATCACCGCGCACACGAGAACAACACGAATACAAGGAAACAAACCGATCTCCGATCGAGGTTACGGTTCATCGAGCAATGTGAAAACAAGATGCGAGCACGACAGAAATCGGACCGACGGACGCTGTCCGTGATCTAGGAGCGATTCGGCTGGGAACCAGAGGTTCCGTGGACCGTTAAGCGCAACGCCTAAGTGCAAGCTCCAACCTGCAGGGGTTCAAAACTTCGCAAGAATCAAATTTGTAACATGCCAAATCAAAAGTGGATTTGAATTTTGAATTTAAACGAAAACCACCACATGCTCATCACTCATGACTTCACAAAAAGGTTAGAAAGTAACATTTAAAATGGGCTAGGTTCAGAAGCATACTTGTCCCCTTCCATCACAATGGGGATCTTCAGGTTTGGCTCTGACGGGGCCCTAGGCACCCGATTATGCCCCCTTCTTCTCCTCTGTCATTCTTTGTGAGCCCTCTGCTGGGTAGACTCCTCGGCCTGCTCGAAGCCTCCCTCCTCCTGAGATCCCTCCTCCTGAGCGCCCTCCTCCTGAGCGCCCTCCTCGTCGTCCCTCTGAGCCATGATGAGGATTCTTCGGCGCGGCATCCTGCACATCGAATGTAAGCAAGTGAAAATTAATTTAGACAGTAACAAGATGAAATTATATATAGCATGTAAACAAGTTTAATTTTATTAAGACAAAGGAAATGAAAGTAGCTAAAAATGCATCTGCAGTGTAGTTAGAAGTAGTTCGAATCAATATCGAGGAGATCTTCGTGGATAGGGGATGTTTCATCGATATCGAGGTAATCGTTGTCTGCGGGTTCTTCCTGGTCGGGGGATGATTCAGGTTCTTCTTCGACATTCGCATCAACGGAGGTAGCTAGGTTGTCAAGCCCGGTCCTAGCATCGACCACAAATCTGGCGTCTATCCTTTGATATTGTGTGGGTTCCTCGTAATCCTCATTTGTAGGATCTAACAATCGGCCCTGACGTCTAACCTTGTGTACTACCCACCAGGATTTCAAATCATGCGTCTTTTGTCTCCCACTAACCTTTATTACACGCTTCGATGGATATGGTAGGTAATAAACTTGCTCGACTTGGTTTGGGAGGACGAAGGGATCGTAACTTTGAAGCCTTGAAGTATGTTTGACCTCTACTAAGCCAAGCTCAGGCTGTTTTCTGACCCCGTTGATAGGATCAAACCAATGACAACGGAAAAGAACTACGGAGAGCTTTTTGCTACCTTCGAATATTAGCTCGATTATCTCCTGAATGATGCCGTAGTAATCTATCTTGTCTTCGCCATCACCTTGGCCTTCGCACACAACATGACTGTTCACTGTTCGTAAATTGGGCTTCGTCTGCTCGTACTCCGTAGACCGGAAACGAAAGCCATTGACATCGTACATACCATGAACCTTTACGCGTACTCGACATCCAAGTGACATGAATCGAGATCGTTGTGCACGCTAGGATTTTGCTTGCACTGTTATGAAGTGAAAATGTTTAGAAATGAATATTGGTACGTAATGCATAAAACAATTGTTTGTAACTACACTTACGTATTCCCAGAACCAACGCAAAAAGTTTGGTCTGCCGTTACCAGCACCTTCTTGCATTAGTTTTCGTAGCTCCTCCGAGTTCGGCTCCCTCCTCCCTCTCCACTCAACTTGCACGAATTCACTGAAAGAAACATTTTTATTCAACTTACATTAATTATTCAATGTGAGATGCCAGTGAAGACTGAAATGTGTGTGTGACTTACTTTTGAATGTGGCGGAGTTCTACAATATTGTCAAAAATGTACAATAATGCAGTAACCCTTTCTTGCTCTGTTAACTCACGCATTGGAAGCTTCCCACCTGGATTGCCTTGTACGATGAAAATTTCTAAGTCAGATTGAATCTTGCTTGCTCTAGGATAGTACCTCGGTACGATAATGTCCACATTATATTCTCTTGCTAAATATTTGTTTACAAAGTGGGAGATTTTTTGAATGTAGTAGGCCTCAGCAATTGATCCTTCAACATGGGCCTTGTTTTTCACATTCGCTCGGACGGTTTTCAAACGCCGCTCCACCGGATACATCCACCTCCTTTGGACAAGCCCACCGAGCCTTGCTTCATAGGGTAAATGCACCAAAAGATGCTCCATTTGATTGAAAAAGCCGGGGACATATATTTTTTCTAACTTGCAAACAAGGACTGCTACATCTTTCTCAAGCTTTATCATCTCCGTCTTGCTCAGCTCTTTGGCACACAATTTTCGATAAAAGAAACTTAATTCTGCAAGAACCAACCAAACATCTTCGAGAACAAAACCTCTGAAAATTATAGGCGCGAGGTCTCGAATAAAGATATGAAAGTCATGGCTTATCATACCATGTATCTTGCCTAATACCTCATCCACATCACGAACAAAGCTTGATGCATAGCCATCAGGAAATCTGACTTTCTCCTTGAACCACACCAAAACCTCTTTCTTCTGCTCCTTCGTTAAACAGTACGGGGCCTTTGGTTTCAACCGTTGCCCTTCTATCATATTGAAGGAGGGTCGATTGCACAAGACCTCACAGTCTAGACGTGCTTTTATGTTATCTTTGCTTTTCTCGGCTATGTCCAAGTTTGTACCCCAGATGGCTTGTACTACATTTGACTCTTGATGCATCACGTCGATGTTGTGCGGCAGAAGCAAATCATCTACATATGGAAGGGAGTACAAAATACACTTGTGCGTCCAATTGTGTGTTTCACCGAAGCCTATGTATTTCCCATTTTCTCCTTCCACTAACTGTTCATGCCAGGCTTTGATGTCAGCTACTCCCAAACGCCGGCCTTTCTGATCATTGCATATCGTGTTTTTGCGGAATGCATTCTTCATCTCCTAAAAGGATGTTGTAGATCGAGAATTCTCTATGACAATCGAACCAACAGGCTTGCCACCATGGGCCAACTGGTATGCCTTTGTGTCACCAAGACATATCGGACACGAGAGCCGGCCATGCGTGCTCCAACCACAAAACATGCCCCTCGCAGGGGAATCATGAATAGACCACAGGTATGCAACCCTCATAACAAAATTGGACCCGGTTTTCTTATCATAAGTCATTGCTCCATTCACCCACAACTCGTTCAACTCGTCGACTAATGGCGTCATAAATAAATCCAAGTGTTTTCCTGGACTTTTCGGACCAGGCACAATTAAGGACAGAAACATGAACTCTTCTTTCATAAGTAATGACGGAGGAAGGTTAAGAGGGATACTAAATACCGGCCAACACGAATATGATCGGGCGTTCATATTGAAAGAGGTGAACCCATCCGTGGCAAGTGCCAAACGCACGTTTCTTGGATCAGCTGCAAATTCCGGTTGCTTCCGATCGAAATATCTCCAAGCTTCTCCATCAGACGGGTGAACCATTACATCAGGCTTTCATTTACCCAACTTGTGCCACCTCATCTTCTGTGATGTTTCCTCCGTCATGAAACATCGTTGCAGGCGGTTCTTCACCGGGAAATAGCGCAGCACTTTCCTCACCACATTTGACTGAACCTTGTTGCCATCGTGGTCAGTGATCTCAACGTACCTCGACTCTTTGCATTTATCGCACCAAGCCTTGCCCGCATCTTCCTTATAGTATAACATGCAGAGGTTTGGACAATAGTCTATCTTCTCATATGGCATGCCTAAACCGTCCACGAGTCGCTTGCACTCATACCAGCTTCGTGGCATCTTGTGCCCTTCCGGCAGGACATCACTCCACAAGGATATTAGCTCATTAAAACAAGCGATGGAGAAATTGTACTTGGACTTCAATGCCATCATACGCGACACCGCGATGAATCCGCACCGCTCGTTGTGTCGTGCAAAGGCTGCTGAGGTCGATAAAAGTTTTAAGCAGTCTGAAATAGTTGTTTCTGACTCCTCATCATCAAAAGTATGGCCCATGTCACCCACCATTTCCTCCATCCGGTCAATTTCATCGAACCCTTCAAGTGGATCGGGCTCGGGTGGTGCGGCCCACACACACTCCCCGTGATACACCCACCGATGGTAACCAGGCTTGAACCCATTCTTGACCAGATGCATCTCCATCTCATCTCGTGATCTCTTCCGACAGTTATTGCAATCCGCACAGGGACAATGCACATATCGCGTAGCTGGGTTCGATGACGCTTGAAAAGCACGAGTCACGAAATCCCCGTCTTCTCGCACCATTCGTTCGGGCGCTGGGATCGGCGGCGGCGCGTGGGCGCGGCGGCGCGGCGTGGCGCTTGTGGCGGTGACGGGAACCGGCGGCGGCGGCGGACGCGGCGCGGCGGCGGCGCGCGCTAGGAGGCTCGAGGCGAAAAAATGAAAGCCAAGCGGGCATTGAAATAATGGGCACTTTTCTCAAGGGCGAGATAAAGCCCTCGAGAAACGTCTTACACTCGCTGACATGTGGGCCCGAAACAATTCGCGAGGGCTAACTGCCGGTCCTCGAGAAACACCTTACCGCCGCTGACATGTGGGCCTCCGATGAAACGCGCGCCCAAGCAGCGCCCTCGTTTCTCGAGGGCCTTAAGTCGCCCTCGAGAAAGATGTCACACCGGCTAGCATGTGGACCGGCGCCAATTCGCGAGGGCTATCTGCCAGCCCTCGAGAAACGTCTTCCACCCGCTGACATGTGGGCCCGCGATGAAAACACGCGCCAATCCTAATGTCTCGAGGGCTAGCCGTGGCCCTCGAGAAATATCTTGCGCCCCGACATGTGGGCCCGCGGATGGGGACGCTTGGCTCCAAAAGCGTCTTTGTTTCTCGGTGACGGTGCCCTCGAGAAACATGACGGCGTCGCCTTCCCGTTGGCCGGTGGCCGTGTTTCTCGAGGGCTTTGGCATGGCCCTCAAGATTTATCTGTTCTCTCGACTGTTTTATGTAGCCCTCGCGATTAGGCTTGTTTTATCGACGGCTCTTGTTTGGCCCTCGAGAAATGCTTTGGCCCTCGAGATTGGGGCCGATTCCTGTAGTGATGGACATCCCTTAGAGCGCAAGTTAATATATGCAAATATGGTAGGATTCAATTATATATTTAACAGGTGTTTATGTATGTTACTGTATATGATTATTAAATAATACGCCATCTGAACACTTCACCTAAAAAAATGAAAACGTGTAGTATTCAACATTGGCAACTCTGTTTACTGCATCAGTGCATACCAAAACCAAATTACCAGTTCCATGCATGGCCTAACTTCTAGGAGTGTAGACCAGCCGTTAGGTGGATTGATGCCTTCATGGTAGTATATAACTATATATATAACACTAGAGCATCTGGTGGCTGCGTAGCTGAAAGTCTTGGCCGAATAATCACTAGTTGGGACTTGGGAGATGGCTAAAAATCCAGGATCACATGCATCGTTTGACAAGCTAAAATCTTTCCTTCCCCTTTGCCTCTACTGCATGGCATCGATCGTTTACGTACGTGTTGCTGATTAATTCTCCTAGATCTGGATGTGGAAGGATCGAGAGATAGGATTGGGACGCGTCCTTGTCATCACCAGCTTGCCTGAGACGAAGGTGAGGCAAGCGATGCGGACATGGCACAGTTGCACAGCCACAAATGTACGTACTACGTACATGTGGAGCTGGGGACGAGAGAGGATCAGCACCGTCCATTGACCGATTGACGCCGAAGAGGGCGCGGCCGGGGCGGTACGTCACCGGCCGATCACCGTCGTAGTGTCGTCGACGACGACGACGACGGTCAGTGCAGGAGAAACGCGCTGATTGGCCACTTGGCCAGCTCGGTGTCGTTTCGCCATTGGAGTACAGGAACGGCCTGTGTGTTCTTTTTGGTTTTACATGCGTGTCACCTGCATCCGAGCCCTGGCACGTACAGCTATCAGCTATGGCCAGTCACTGTATGCTTGCCGTGAAGCTGTCTGTCTGTCTCTGTCGTTTCGTCTGGTTGATGGCTATCCAGTTGAACCGTGAAAGCTCCGTTGAGAGCAAGGTTTCATCGATCGATCGACCCTGCGTTTCTACATAAGACATACTCTACTTGGTACGGTGGAAGCGGGCGGCAAGGATGATAGCCGACGGCTTGTCGGCACCAGCAGAGACCTGCACGCCGTCGAGCTGAACTCTCTGTAAAATGGCAAGTTTTGTTGTGTGCGTATACGTGAACACCTGCTCCTAAACGGCAAAGAAGCAGGTAGCGACCTCCAGGCAAAACTAACCTGTGCCGCGGCGATCAGGGCGTACGTAGATTCTCACCGTGTTAGGCATTCAGATTTCAGGCAGAGCTCGTCGCACGGAGCTCGTCGATTCCACACTGTTTCCCGCGCGGCCATGAGCCCCCGTCGAGTCCATGTCACTAGCACGAGCAGCTAGGCCAGCAACCGCCGCAGAACCTTGGCTCGGTTAGGGTCGATCGACACGAGTAGCTGCAGAATCAACCAGCACGTTGCGCACGTATTAATTTGGGCGGCATCGCACACCACGAATCTACGATGAATCGTTGGGGCTGTGGCAACAAGGAGCACATGGTTAACGACGAGCGATCAAAAGCCAAAAGAATCCTGCCCCGAAAGAAGTGGAGCGATTCCGTGGGTGATGCCGATCGCCGATCGGGACGCGGGCGACGGTTGTGGACTTGTGGATGTACGTGTACGGGCCGGAGATTAGTTTAGATGTCTCTGTCTGGCCCATGGGCTATTTATGGGCTTTCAAGGTAAGCTGTTTCTGTGTTGCCTTCAGTTTTTCTTGTTTAAATTAGCTGCTCTACATGACATGTCCAGCATCGCCGGGGTTTGCAGGCCTGAATTTCAGGAAAGATGGGCCGAAATCACCCGCTCTAACACATAACGTGATGGTTATGATATGATTTTACTTTTTAAAGCAGTTTTTTTTTTGCTCCGGATTTACTTGAATCAAATTATGCTGTGATTAAGGAGCCCTTCCCACGCTTCGTTCCTCTGTCTACTAGCTATCTAAATTAAAACCCATTTTTGGAGAGAGAAAAAAAAGGAAAGGCCTTCACCTGGCCACCTGGTCAATCTGTTGCTGGAACGGTATTTAGATCAATCAGATTATGAATTGAACACGTTACCTCCATGGTAACACCCAGCTCCTCTGCGTTACCCGACCGGCCTACCCAGCTGCCACATATCTGCCAGATTATATCCAAACCAATTCCACACGTTTCTCTCACGAACTGCAAGTGATCGGTTTGTTTAATAACTCCTCTAATTTTTTTGGCCCATCATGCACCAGCAAAGCTGACGCGTCTCTTCCGCTGCAACAGGGGCCACACATGTTCACTTCAGTAGGAGAAAACGCCCCATTTAAAGCATTAAAACACTGTTAATCTGATTTTTTAGAATGGTAGAGCTGTCAAAGAAAATAATGTTTTAGAGAATTTAGTGTAAAATGTAAAAAAAAATTTAAGGAGTAGAGATAATCTTTTAGAATTTACGGACACGTATGGTACTCTAGCCAGAAGCCAGGCCCACGTGGATAACGGGATAAACACCGTCGCCGCCAGAGCGGCATGAGGCTCGCGTCAACATGTACACATGGACCGGTGCAACCGTCGATAGCGATTCGCACGAAGGGATATGCACGTAATATTGCGTGCAAAGCTCTGATCGGGCACGCGACGGCAGAAGAAGAAGAAGATCGGGTAAACGGGGGCGGACACGTGTGCGC
The DNA here is from genome assembly GCA_036346145.1 of Olyra latifolia. Classification (NCBI taxonomy): domain Eukaryota; kingdom Viridiplantae; phylum Streptophyta; class Magnoliopsida; order Poales; family Poaceae; genus Olyra; species Olyra latifolia. The sequence continues at coordinate 9,098,233 of CM070524.1, forward strand.
TGCCTCCACTCGTCGCCCCGCAACAACGGCACGCACGGGAACGGGTCAGTCCCCGATCCCGTTCACACGTGCCCCCTATTTATACACCGCCTCTCATGCAACGCGATGGAAGATGTTCTACCGCGTCGATTTCTTTCCGCATAAAATTCAATAAAAGAAAAAAAAAAAAAGGATCCTGCGATCGATGGAGAAGCCCATGGCAGGTACGAGGGAGCAGGAGGCGCAGCGGGTGGTGGTGCACAGCCAGGTGAGGCGGATCAAGCAGGAGGAGGACGAGAAGGTGCGGGTGCACGAGACGTACCAGCACCAGGTGTCGGAGATGCGGCCCGTCCTCCGGGACCTGGCCAGGCAGCGCTCGCGCTCGCCGCTGGGCCGGGTCGTCCGCCCGGCGATCTCCATCGGCGGCGACTCCTAGGGGTTCGATCCCCCGCCCCGTCGGACGGAGGTGGAAGACGATCGTCTCCTCCTCTCGAGTTCTCTCCTCGTCGTGTGTGTTCTTTGCCTATCTTGTTTACATGAGACCTTTTGCGAGACGAAGCATCTTCAGTTGTTAGGTTGATCCGAAATCCGATGATGTTCCCATCTTGATGATTCTGTAAATAGTTCTTGGAGTTGCCAGTCTCTTCTCTTCAGTTCTGGCCTTTGGGGGCATTTGTTTTGGATTATGCTGAATTTTTGTTCGTTCGTGCTCACTCCAGAAGATGTCAAAGTTGTGAAATGAGATATTCTGAGTTGGATTTAGAGTTCTGTGTGACCAGCAGTTGAAAACTTCTTTTATTAATTAGAAGCAAACGGGGTCTCAGTTTGATCTTACAGCCAAGAGACTTGCTTGTTAGATTACCTGTACAGTCTTTACGCAAAGATGAATGGCCTGCAACAATTATTCCCGGACAATTAGGTTTGGCTGAACCCCACGTTAATGTCGCAAATTTGTAATGGTGAAGCATAAAAAAATGGGGGTTTAACGTTATCTCCAGTAGTCAGTACAAAAATATAATTGGACGACAAAGCGATTCCAAAACGTGAATATCAAATTCCCTACACGGCAGATTTCTCTCGGGATAGCATCTTGATTCGCCGGCTAAGATTCTGCATCGCATCGACTATCATCAGTTTCATCTGCAATCTGAACTGGACGGCCAGTTCGGTAGTAACAGGTGGTTTTCCTTTTATAATGGTCTCGTCCTCCATTATCTTCGTGTGGAAGTGTTGAAGCGCGATAGCGCAGAGTGCAAGAACAGTTCGCAGTGCTGAGGATTCAACGGCAGGGCCTAGAGGAGCTTTCTCGCTGAGTGACATCAAAGTTTTCAGGTCATGCTTATGCACAGCCTCTGGATCAGCTGCAAGAACCACCCGCAAAGCAGCTAACAAGCGCCCATCTACTATGTCCGGGCCTCCTAAGGTTACCTGCATGGACACCCAAATCAACACACTGCAATGAGTGCGCGCCAGAATTACTGAAACTAATGTTTGACAGTTTTAGTTTGGTTCATGAATACTGCATTGAAATATGCTTGAAATCAACCATTTATCACAAAAATAAACGAGAGCAAGCTAAGAATGTAGGCAGAACCTTCAGAACAGCACCCTCTCCATGTAGATTCAGCTGTGACAATATATCCTGTTGCCACTTGTCTGGTGCTGAAAACTTGGGAGAAGAAACTCCCGCTGCCATGCTAGCAGCATCAAGTAGCGTCCCATCATAGCTCAGTTCCACTTGGTCATACGGATTCGATGTTATTACAAATCCATAATCAAGAAGAAAGAAATCATTGGGGTAGCAGCCATAGTTCAGTGTTACTGCAGCATTTTGCTCAATCTTTGTCTCAGCAACAACCTGTGTAGTGTGTATAGCACAATGTAAGTATGATTAGATAGATGTGATTTGCATCTTCAAGAAAAGAGAACATGGACTAAAAACTATTATGTATCCAATGAAATAAGTTGTTAAAAAGCACTTATCCGTGACAGTTCTGTGCAAAGTAGGTTGCTAACCAAGATCACTAACTAACTTGACTTAGCAAATCTATAATTTAGGAGTATGGTTGCGGAATATCAGAAGTGCAGAACATTGCAAGATACTTGCCTTAACTGACATATCTTGGCTATCAACATTTCCTTCTTGGACAATCCTGGCATTCGGATTGAAATTATGATTACACATATCGATGAGAGGCAAAAGCATTGGGATTTCACCATGCAAACGGAATGCTCGAGAAGATGCTGCTGACATAGCCCATCCAAGAGATGATGAATTTACATCTTGTCCACAAAAAGGATGGTCTTTCAAGGGCATGGTACTAAGCTTATGCTTTACTTCTTTCTCGAACTCAAGAAGGAAGCGACATCTTTTATTTACCTGAAATAGCATCGATTATAAAAGAGGAAAAGGCAATAATTGTCAACTAGCTAAGGGCTTCACTATTTTTTGAACAACCTGGTGGAGGAGAGGAGCATACTGCAAGTTCTTAATATCTTCCCCTGGAAAGAAAATTGGTACTGTAAAAGTCTCTGGAAGATTGGCAATATAAGGCCACCAAAACGAATCAGGTTTTGCCCTTTCTTGAAGCAACCTCAATCCCAGCCTCATAGCCCATAGTTCCTCTGTCACATGCTTCCCACAGGATTGAATTTACTCCTCATTAGATGGCAGTTAGCCTAATTTTTACAGAATGGAATCACCTCTTACACTAAAAACGGTAGGATTATAACAGGCATAAATTAAATTTTCAGGGCGCGGCAATTCAATCGCAAGACAACATTAGCCATACAGACAGAAAGAACAGATTATACAACTGAGCAATTACAAAACATTACTTTAATGTTGTTCAGAAAGAACAGATTATACAACTGAGAAATTACAAAACATTACTTTAATTTTGTTCAACTCACCGTAGAATACACAAAGGACTCTCAAGAAAATGAAGCCAAAAAACATATAGCGTTGAATAATCACTCTACTTCAAAATTTCAGCTCAAGTGCAATCTCTATTCTCTATTGCACAAAACTGGCATCTTCAAGTCAGTTGCTGCAACCAAAACACAAAATTAAATGCTACACGCTTCTAAGCTTATTTAGTAACCAGGGGAGTAAGTTCTCCATCTTTGAGCCCATGTCATACACCTAACATAGCACTCCCGTTCTCCCACACAATGCTATGTTAACCGCATGAGTTTTCACTATGGAATCTGAACGATTGGCAACTTCCAACACCAAATACTACCAGTCCAGCACATAATTTGGCGGATCAATCTAAATTATTGAATTTTATGTAGCTATAAGTAGCAAGAAATGATATTCATCAAGTAATCCAGAAGTTGCTAAACGAAAATGTTACTACAAATAATTCATTTGAATTGCTCTAACATCAAAATAGATCAGAATTAAGGCACATGATCCTGACTTCGTGCAGTATAGCAGATATTACGTCGCACTGACAAATAGTCAAATACAAACATGAGTTATATTACCACGTTATCTGATTATATTTCTAAAACGTATCAAACATAGGTAGTCGAACCCGAAGAGCTATAAGCCATTACCGGGGACATGGTCGGCGAGTTGCATAAGCACGGCATCCGCAGCACCGGCAGGGCGGCGGAGTCGTAGTGGGATGCGGCTGGGTAGGGTGATGAGGACGGTGCCCGGGGGGATGCCGCCGTCGGCCGCGGAGACCCCGAGCCCGTGTTCGGGGTGATCGGATACGCGGAGCGCGGGGTGTACGAATCCGCCCTCCCGCTGCACCCACCGGAGCAGGTCCGGCGGCTGCGGTGCGATGCGCGGGGCGGAGGCGGAGGCGGTGGAGCAGGAGAGGCTGCGGCGGCTGCAAGAGAGCGAAGACGAGAGAAGGGTGGCGGTGGTGGCGAAGAGCGCCTTTCTCGCCGTCGCCGGCGTCACCCCCGCAGCGGCGGCGGCAGCCATGGGTGGAGGCGGGGAGGGCAGGAAGCCAAGCCGGGAGCCCGGATAAGTGAGTCGGTTGGTTCAGTTGTGGCTTGCGTTGCGAGGTGCGACCCGTCCTTGGAGCTCGTGTACGATGTATCCTCTGCCTTCGATAATGTATCCTTGGAGCCCGGATAAGTCGGATAATCTATCTATCTCGTGTTTTATTTGACTTATCTCATTTTTAATTATTTTTTAAGTCGGTTTTTTTTTATCTCGTAGACGTGTCTATAAGCTCTCTAAATCCCAAAATTAGAGGCCAACCAGCTCTCGAGGTTATCTCGAAAAATTCTCGAAGTGATGAAATAAGACAAATAAGTAGATAAGAAAAGTTAAAAAGAACCCACCTTCGATGATCTACAGGGAGTCCCGCCCCGTTTCCTTTGAGAAGGAATCTTCTTCCGTACTATGCTCCAACGAATTTTTTACCGTTTTCTTTTAAAAGAAATTCTTTTTTCTATTCCTTTTAGGAAGGAACTCTCTCACCTTTCTTTATATCATTCTCTTCGAAGAAGCGTTGTTGAAGATGTTAGAAAATAAAATAAAAGAATATGGGAAAAGGACCGAGAAAGGGAACGAAATGAAGTGAAAATGATTGGAGATGGTTTTATAACCGAGTGTCTTTGTGTCAATGACACGTGGGCTTATCGATGGTGGGGCCACACAGTCAATGGCACAAAGGCACTCTGCCTTAGAACCGGAAAACACACAAAGAGTTTCGCCATGGGTCTTGTTGCCTCCACCGCCGCCTCCTGTGGCAGCCTCGGCCGCAGCCGCTCGCTGCCCTCGTCACCAAAGCCGAAGCCCTCTCCATCAAAGGGCCTCAAGCCGAACCTCGTCTGTGTGTTCCACCGCTTCAACACCAATGGTGATGGACGCATCTCTCCCACAGAGATGCGCAAGCCCATCGGCTGCACACCCGAGAAGGCGGATGCGATGGTCGCCGCGACGAACCTCGACGGGGATGGGTTCGTCAACATGGGGCTCGGGGCCTTGCTGAAGGGTGGAGAGCAGGACGAGGAGCTGCGCGCAGCATAAGCGGAGTACGACGAGGACGGCGACGAGGTGATCACGATGGAGGAGCTTTGGCGCATGCTGGGGCGGCTGGGGCTCGCCTAGAAGGATCTGACGGCCGAGTGGTGCGCGGAGATAAAAAGCCGCCGCCTAGTCTAGGAGCTGCATGACAACTGCTTTTATATATTATGCATGAACGGACGGCTGGATCTCATTTCGGCCGACGATCGAACGGCCAGCGTCTGCGACCCACGCGGTAGTATATACGACGGCTGATCAATTCACGAAAACTGCAAGGGCCTTTTGCGAAAATGTCCGCGCTGGACGTTTGGATGGTGCCGACCACACGATCCGATGGCGGAGGAAATCCGGGCGACGTGGCCTATTTCTGCCGGGACCCCCCCTAGCGGAGGGAAGGTCTCACCTGTGCTAGTCTCTGGATCAGTAGCTAGCACACAGATACAGAACTTGGATCACAACCATTACGATTAATTTAAATAAATTTACATCAGAGTGCGCCTAACAGCGTGGTTACAAAAGATTGGCTCGAAGGCATTACAAAAGCGGAAGTCTTTTATAATACAACTGAAACTCCAAAAGTGGACAAACAAACAATCCCTACAGGCAGAGCTGGAGGAACGCAATCCTAGGCGTCGAAATACTCTTCGTCTTAGATCCCGGCGGCAAATCCTTCGTCGTGGTACATCTCCTCCTCAGGGTTCCACTGTCATTCGCATCCTGCTCATTGGAATGAGCAGCCCCACATAAAAGGCGAGGGTGAGTATACTTTATACTCAACAAGCAAGGCTGACTACCATGCATCTAAGGCTTGACAAAGGAGAGTTAGGGGTTCTTTTTGCATAAAGTCAGTTTTACAAAATTTGACATAAGGTTTTATAAGATGATTTAAAACGTGTTGAGAAAAACAAATGTTCGAATCAATTTCTTTGAAGTTTCGGCACCCACCGGTTTTTGCCCAACCTGGCTACTCACGGCACCCACCGTGCAAACACCCTCATCGCTCACAGCACCCACTGTGAGGAGAAAAACCAAAACACACGACTGCAATCGTGATTTTCTTTTGAAACACCATTTTGAAAACAAATAGATAAGAAGTACCATGAGGCAGCTCCCCGTCGTCCATCCTTGACCGTGGACACGGCTATCATGATAGTTTTACGCTCTGTAGAGGTCGCACGCTTTACCCATGTGAGGTGGTTTTCCCGAGGGTGCACCCAAGGGAAAAACGGTCACCACAAGACCTTTTTCTGACCTCCTCCTAGTTAAGACATTCCCGCTAAGGTTTCCACACCGATGCCCCTCTTGCGCCAATAGAACAGCACCTATTGTCTACTCCACCAACTGGAATGCCAAAGCTAGGGGGCTGAAGGATACTCAACCAGGGCCCGTCCAAACAGGCACACATGGTCGCACTGTTGTACTTAGCTCGTCTACCTCAAGGAATCGGTCTTTAGAGACCAGGGTGGTTCCCACACTGGGCCCAAGTCTCGTGCTCGCTGCACCCATCTTGCATCCATCCACCTCGATCAGGTTTTGCAAAACATTTTTACCCGATAGCACCCACAATCTCAACTACACCCATTTGCAAACATGACAGCACCCACTGTCCTTTTAAATCCAGCATTTAAACAAGCATTTAATAATTGCAGCTATCAAGAGTGAAAACAATTCAGTACTAAGCATTTCTAAGCATTATGCAAAACCTAATTCAAGGGTGATGTTTAGTATCAACAATTTTAATAACCTAGGGTAGCAAGGGATATTTTAGCAGAATAAATTATTGATTGGGTATTATCTAATTTGCTAGGTGATTAGCATTTTTAGTTTTTAACATAACATGTATTTTGTAAATTTCTAAAAATTGTGTTTCAAAATCATAGGACACAAAGTTCAGCACTTGCCTTGCTCAGCAAAATCTTGGTGATCCTTTGGGGAATTGGTCGCGAAACTATCGTCGTTAAGACCTAACAAACAGAATAACCAAAATAAACACAATGCCCAAAAATAAATATGGAATGGTATGCATTGAAAATGCTTATGCATAAACATGATGGTGATGTTTTAAATTGAAATTTGTGTAAATTTTATTTTTACTCCTTTTATAAATTTTGGAAACCCTATTTCACAAGGAATTTAACTAATATGCATATGTTGCAAAAATATTTCTTTTTCTTTTTAAATTGGGAAATGTAGAAAGTGAGCTAATTTCCTACAGTAACTGTTTATTTTATTTTGTTTCAACAATTTCAGAAATTATTAAGTTATTTTCATTTCTCATAATTAACTAAGATTAATCAATACATGTTTTTGCATTTTCAAAACTAAATCTAAATCATGCATTAATATGCATTAAATTATTTCAATAATATTTTTAAATTAAAGTTCACATTTTTGTGAGTTTTTAGAAATTTATTTCATAATTTTCGGATTTATATTTTTAAAGATATGGATTTTAAAATTTTCTGTTTGATTGTTAATTGGAAAAGGAAAAAGGCCGGGTGGGCGGTCGGCTCGGCTTGAAAAGCAGTCTTGCTGTAGCGTGGGAGGCTGACCCAGGCGGCGAGGCAATGTCTTGACGTCGGCCGACGGCCTACCAACTGCGGGCGGATGTGAGGCGGTTTAAAGCGGTATGTGATGGCGACCCGGCATGATGAGGAGGGGTCGACAGGGGGCCGTCACCACTCGCCTACCGACGGCGGGCCAACTGTCGGCGTCTCGGAGCGAGAGCGTGGAGGCGGTGAGGGGCGGTGGATTCGGCGGATGGCGGCGGACGGAAGGAGGAGGAGGGGAGGAAGGGTTCGGGGTGGGGTCGACGGCGAGGAGAGACCGCGGTGAGGTCGGCGGTGGCTCGGGGCGGGCGATCAGTGCGTCACCGGCCGCCCAAATGGCGGAGAGGGAAGCGGCGGGGTCGTGAAGTTAGAGTGGAGAGAGGCTCGGCTTGGGACAGCCTTGGTGAGCCGATCTGGCGGCGTGGCGTGCTTTCAGGCGGGAGGAGCACGTCGCCGCCATCTCCGGCGTGGGAGGCGGTGCAGTGTGAGGGAGAAGCTAGGGGGCCTAGGGAAGGATGAGGAGCAACGAGAGGGAAGAATTACCTGGTGGTGAGCCTCAACGGCGCACGGGGGCGAGACGGCTTCGGTGGCGGCCTCCGGTGAACTCCGGCGATGGCGGCGGCGGCGAGCTAGAAAAATGGGACCTGCGGGGTGAGGGGAGGGATGTGTCGGAGGGAGAAGGGGCGGGAAGGAGCTACCTAGGTGAATTGAGGGAGAAAGTGGGGAGTGAGAGGGAGGAGAAACCGAGAAGAAGATGTGAAGGGGGCTGCGTAGGGATTAAGCTGGGAGGAGGGGCAAATTAGGGAAGGGTAAAAGGGGAAACATCCCATTTGGGAAATTCCCAGAAATGGAAGGCTGAAAAGGGATTTCCAAATAGGAAGAAATGACATTATCATAGGGATAGGAGAAAGCAGGGAATTAGTGCTAGGGCTAAAATGTATTTTCACTAAATCTAATTAGTTTAAATTTTGCTTATCAAGTTTTTATTTAATTTTGAATTCAATTATTTGGCTATCTTCTAACTTAATATGGAATGGTTAATCTAAAAATGGTAAAAATAGATTTGTAGCAATCTAGACATTTTCAAATGAGATATATATATATATATATATATAAGTTAAATCCTTAAATAGGTTTGTAGAGAAAATATTTATAGTAACATGCACATTTTTCAAAAATGATTTTTTAAAAGTTTGGATTCACATGTGATGATGCCATGATGATGCATTTTCAATTTTTTTTTTTTGAAAAATGGGGATGTTACAATTTCGCAATGAAGAGATCTCTTGCTCTTTATATATAAGAGATTACTCATGTGTATGGAGAGTCATTTCTGTGAAGTATCAACTTTATAATGGTATGAACACACAAATTTCCCTTGTTTTATGTGTAAGTGACTATTATCAAAAATAAAATGACGGGAAAGTATTTTAATAGTGGATATTATCCAAAAAATAAAATGGCATGAAAGTATTTTAATGATAAATCTACCAATATCATTTCTCACATTAAAAAATATTTATACGAAAGCATTTAAACATACTAACATGTCTAGCAGAGTCCCCGAAAAAGAATATTATCTATATTTAGATATTCTCCATCTCTATATCACTCGGGCAAAGTTTTTATGTTAGTACTTAAATTTAGAGATTTTCTCATCAGACCCTATGTTTAGAGATTGTCTACCACGTCCCTGTATATTTCTGAGATAGAGATTCTATGCTAGAGAGCATAGAAATATTCGGACCCTGTTTTCGTCCGCTTATCTTATCTGACTTATTTGTCTTATTTAATTTATTTGACTTTTCTTCTAACTTCGAGAGCTTTTCAAGGTAGCCTCAAGAGTCAGATCAGCTCCATTAGACTTGTGTTTTAAAGGTTTTAGATAAGTCTTTGAGATAGAAAAAAAAGGATTCGAAAAAACAAATCGTTTTTATTTTAAACGAAACTAAACCCTAACCTAAATAAAACAAATAAGGCCTTATAAGCTGACAAGGAATAGGGCCTCATATCCAGTAGCGGTTTAGAGAAGCCCGTAGAGAGAACTTGTTGGGATGGTATCTGTCCGGTCCTAAGATAGGCCCCGTTTAGCATAGCTTCAGCTCCAACAAAATTGTTAGAGTTGATGAAGCACCTTATTCCTAACTACAGAAATTCATGAAGCTAGAGTTGTGGGTACATTGAGGATGTCTAGGTGAATCATCTTATTTACATTTAAAACTAAAAATATAAACTTAAGTCACGTTATTTTAATCTATAAATTCTATATCTGAGATAGAGGCCCTGTTTCTTTCAGCGGTTTCTGACGATTGGCGGTTAGCGGTTTTACTATAGCAAATTTATAAGTTTTTTAAAAAAAAGTTTAAATGAGCATAAAAAGATAATCTAAAAAATAATAAATTTTACTGTATCGAACCGCCGACCGCCGCGAAAAGGAACGAGCCAGGGTTGGGAGTTAGAGGTATCCTAAACAGGCCATAATGCACTGCCGCGGCCCGCGAGTCCTCACTGCTAACGAACAGTGTGGTCAAAGCGCGCCATGGGAATCGCTTAATATATGGAGCTGTAGCCTTTGCAAGTTCGCGTGTACCCCCCATAGCCAATGGCTCAGAGCCCGAGTCGAGCTCGAGCGTTCATCAATTTCACCGGTTGCAAACAGTGCCGCACACACTGGCACAAGCCCTTGACCGTTGTTGGCTTGTGCCGTCATTGCCACCCCGTGTCTGCGTCCCGCAGTCGCAGGCTCGCAGCGCAGAAAGTATCACCATTCCGGCCAGCGTCCAGTCTCCTCGCCTGTCCTGTCCAGAACTCTAGATTCTCGCTCGCTTGGATCTTCCGGAGGAGGGGGAGAAAAATCTCTCAAGAACATCGCGATCACATTATCATAGCATCACTTCTCGTTTGTTACAAGCTCATGTTGTTCTGTTCTACCACTCGCTAAGCAGCGTCTCGCGTTCTCGCCGGAAGGGAGGGAGATGGACGCCGACGCCGGCATGATCCCCTCCAGCTCGCCCTCCACCGAGACATCGCCCTCTTCCTCCGACATCGACACCGAGGTGCTCAAGAATGAATCATAAGCGTTCTTGCTTCGTTTGTTCTTAATCGTGACATGGTTGTATGTGCTTCTGCTGCTAGTCCACGGGGTCGTTCTTTCGGGACCGGAGCACGACGCTAGGGACGCTCATGGGCGTGTCCTTCGCCGACGGGGAGGAGGAAGAGGAGCACCGGGCGAGCCGGGAGGCGGCGGAGGAGAGGGAGAGGCCCCGCGCGCCGGCGCCGGCGCCGGCGCCAACGTTGGAGGAGGGGCGGAGGTGGCGACGGACGGGGAGACGGCGACGGGGCAGCTGGTGGCGGCTGTGCAGGGAGGACGTCGTCGGGTCGACGTCGCTAGGACAGTTCCTGGACATGGAGAGGCAGCTCTCCGGCGCCGCGCTGCTGTGCGGCGACGGCGGGGAGGAGAGGGAGGCGACGGCGCCGCTGTTCGAGAACGGGAGTGTGCTGCCGGCGTCAGCCGCAGCACCGGCGGTCGGGGAGGAGAGGGGGAAGTGGAAGCTGCGGACGTCGGCGCAGGGGTCGTCGTCGCTGGCGAGGCTGCCGGTGTTGCTCACGGCCATCTGCAGCGGCGGAGCTTGACTGACGCACGTCGAGTGGAAATGTGGAATGGCTTCGGCGGAGGAGACAGCCTTCTTTTGTCATGCGCTCTGCTCGATTTTAACCTGTAATTTTGACGTGCAAGTGTTAATTTTTTTAAATAACAGAACTTGCAAGCAAGTGTTATGTGTTAGTACCGATGAACGATGATTTGCTACTCGTGAGATCGTCGTGCCTTGGACTCCCCCTAAATCTCCTGAGTACGCATGAATTGAAACATGGTCACGGAATCCCTTTCTTCTTCCATGCAAGGATGATCCAAATAATTTACTTGCTTTCTTTTGTTGAGCTGAAAGCTTCTCTCAGAGCAGACCTATGATATGCCGGGCTGGGCCAGGTTTTGGGCCAAGCTTGAAAAAGCCCAATCACCTAGGCGCAAGCTCGAGCCTTCCTCAGCCCGATTTTTTTTCTCACCAAGACAAAGCCCGAGTTTAGCCTAGTCAAAAGCCCGAAGCCCGAAAGCCCATCCTGAATCCCGACGACTTCATGTCACCAGCCTGCTTTTTCCTCACCAAGACAAAGCCCAAGCCTAGCCCGGTCAAAAGCCCGAGCCCGACCCGGATCGAACCTTACTTTGGGCTGGCAACTGAGGCCCGAAAAAATCGGGGCGGGCCTAGTCCGGATTGTCCATGATCAGGTCTATGTTAGAGGAATTAGGGAATTGCTACACTGCTAGCTACTACCAAGCACGGAATGACGCAACAAATATATGGCAAAAAGATTCATGGAGCGAAGCCACGACAGCCACCCGTGAACTCTAGAAGCTCTGCGTGGCATGTAAGCCTATCTCTGTGGGTCGCTCCAGTCATCGTCACTCGTCAGACTAGGCTAGGGATGGCAATGGGGACCCGATCCCCGGCGGGGAATTACTCTATTAGGGGACGGGGATGGGGACGGGTCTTCCCCCGCGAGGATGAAAACGGGGGAAATGACATCCCCATCGGGTAGAACGGGGACGGGGACGAGGAAATTCTTCCCCCGCGGGGACCCGTGTGGATACCCGATTTTGGTCCATCCCATGTAATTTCTCTACCTTGGCCACCGGCCCACCTCGTCATTAGCCCACCACAGCCCCCACACAAATATCACCCCACCGGCCCACCCAAACCCAACCCTAGCTGCTGAATCGAAGTCTTGCCCTCTCTCCTCGCCGCCGCCCACCGTCACAGACTCGAAGAGTCACGGCCGCCGATCCTCGCTCCTCACTTCTCAAGGCGAGAGCAACGGAAGGCGTTCGCGGTCTGGCAATGGCATCGCGATCCGCAAGACCGCACAGAGGCACAACGTCGCGGGATCGCGGAAGGCGGGGACGCCGGGAGAAGCGACCACGCGGCGATGGCGGCGCGCACACAGAGCTGCGACGGCGATCGGCGGCCACATGGTGGAGGAGGGCGTCGTGGGATGCGGAAGGCGGGGGCGCCGGGAAAAAGCGACCACGCGACGGCAATGGCGGCCAAGACAGAGGCTGTCTTGCGTGATCGGCAACCACATGGTGGAGGAGGAGCGTCGTGGGATGCGGAAGGGCAGGGACACCGGGGAAGAAGCAGCCATGCACGGCGATGGCGGCGCGCATAGGAGCTGCAACGGCGGTCGGCGGCCACATGGTGGAGGAGGAGCGGCGCGCGAGGTAAAGCAGCACCTCCCTCCCTCGTCTTCTCTCGAACGGTGGTGGCTAAGGTGCGGGGACGGATCCCCGTCAGGTCCCCGCCACCCGAACGGGGACGGGGACGGGGAAAAACTATCCCCGACGCTGGGGATGGGGACGAGGAGCGGGGGAGTTCCACGCTCGCGGGGACGGGTACGGGGTGGCACTCCCCGGCGGGGATTGCCCCGTTGCCATCCCTAGACTAGGCAGACCTAGGCCTCAGGCTGGGTGGGCTTCAAACGGGGGCCTAGCAATTCTACGGATAGCACCCATCCATAGCATATATAGGCCCAAGTGAAGTCTCAAGAGATCCAGCCTATGGTTTGATGGCAGCTGCACCGTTGCGGCAAGGCAACTAGGAATTGGTAACGTGTACTAGCATTACAGCCCACTGGCCTGACTGCGGGCTGCCCACCATTAGCCGTGCATGTTGTATACTTGTATGCGATGACGCATCGGCCGATCGATGGCTCGAAGCATTAACGCGAATACGCAACATGTTTACTTACTTCATCCTTGTATAATTTTTTATATTTTATATGATGTAATCATTGCTCAGATGGTCATTTATATAAGTATTTGCACTAAATTAGGGATAGAGATTAGAGAATGAATTTTATAATACATTAAAATGAATGTTGCTCATCCATTCTTCTCAATCTGACAGCTCAAATTAATTTTAATTCTTTTAAACTACTATAGACAATGATAATATATTTTTACGAAGAATACGCTCTAAACGAACAGTTAGATCTTTTTTGAGTAAAAGACGGTCACGTCTAAATAAATTATACTACCGTGCTACTATATTTACCGTCGTGCACCATAAAAGAACTCTAAACTTTAGCTTACGGTTTGGTGAGATCTGGTCCACCATCGCAGATGGTTCGGTAGGGAGTGTACAAGAACATTTTTTCACGCTCTTTTTATACAGTAATCCACTTGATGAAACACCGTACAAATTGGCAATACAGTAGCATGGTAAATCTTACACGTATATATCCTACTAAACACAACATTACAGACTTGCAGCCATACCCATTCTCTTCCCCCTTTTTTTTTCAGGAAAGGAGAGGTGGCCCTAGTAAATCAGTTACTAATATCAACATATCAGAAGGCAGCAACCACACTAATCAGCCAATCCGGCCCGAGCAAAACAAACCACAGCCCAGGCCCATGTAGCCTTCACCCTACTCTCTACCTAAGTCCCATTTAGAACGCAAGAATTTATGTTTATGTTTTCCGTCTTAGTCGTCGGCCCACTCGGCTGGGTTGGGGTGGGCGGAGAAGTAGGCGAGGAGGCCCATGAGCGGCGCGTTGATGTAGGTGGTCGGCTCGGACTGCTGGAACACGGCGCGCTCGTCGGGGAAGGCGTCGCTGGCGTCGCTGGGCCCGCCCACCACGGCGCCGATCAGCAGGTTCGGGTTGGGCGCCGGGCTGGCGTAGTAGGCCGCGCCAGCCTTGCAACCGATCCGCGCCGGGTGCGCCGCCACCGACGGCAGCGAGCTCGCGCGGTGGTGGATCCGCCGCGGGAAGCGCGCGCCGTAGCCCACCATGTACGACATGCGCAGCGGGTTGTCGCCGAGGATGTAGTCCACCTGCCGCTTGGCCACCCGCCGGAGCTGCACCGGCGACGCCGACCCGCCGGCGCCGCACGCCACCCTCGCGCCGGCGTGGCTCAGGTAGTTGGAGTAGGCCAGCAGCAGGAACGACAGCGACGTCACGTGCTGCATGTTGCTGCTCCCGACCTTGAACAGCAGCCCCCCTGCAAACGCCATGCCATAGCTTCCAGGCCTCAGAAGCAGCAGAGTTTAGCTCGGGATTAGAAGAGAGATTAGGATAATCACCTGGGGAGTACTGGATCTGGGGGTGATTAGAGATGCCGGGGAGGAGGGTGCATATGAAATTGTCGGCGTTGACACGGAACGACTGGAAATACTCATCCTTCCCCATCAGCACCTCCTGCAGTAACAGCAGATCATTCACAAAACTACAAGCATGTGTAGAATCATAAGTTCATACTAGTATTTTAACAGTATAGTTGATACTAATAGCTAAACAGCTGGAGGATATGCTGGGCTTGAGCCCCTGAAAAGTGTTCTTGGCTGTGCTATGGTCTGGCAACAAGCGGGGCACAATGACCTAGGAGGAGGTGACCAAGATGGCATAAGACAGGCATACCCTTGATGACATGGTACGAGTATTAATGATAGTAGATTAGTTAAGTGCCACTCCAATAATTTACTATTTCAGGTAAATTTCTTGTCCAGAATGTGATCCCTTTCACTACCGTACGTCCGTTTCACACCTCTCAAGGACATGTGACAAGTGGCAATGCCTGGTTTATTGTTATAATAATAACCATCATAAAAATAATTAAAAAATCCCTTTAATCCACATGCAAAGCAACGCACCACAGTGGGAAGACCGGTGGTCATTGGATCAGGTGGTTGACTAATAGCTTTTTACGGAGTACTCTTTGCAGTACACCGTACAGATATGCTTGCGATTTGCAAAGGAATAATATCTATCGCATTACTCTTTGGTAGTACTCCAGCTTTTTACGGAGTACCACATTTGTGCTTGAAAAGCCAAAGTGCCGGCATCATACCGGACACTCTACCGTTGTTAAAATAATCGCATCGAGATCTAGCTAAAACACTGCCAGGTGCCAAGTGTGGAAAGAAAAAGAAACAGAGGCAGAGACCACCCGAAAGCTGAAATGGAAGGAAGACGCATGTGCGTGTGCTCACATGCTGCACAATGCGCGGCAGAATTGCTGCATGGACATTGGCACAAAACGCTAGAAAAAAGGCCAAAATATAGCAACATGAAACACCAACAGTCCAACACGATACCTTTGAGATGAGGACGTTGATGCCGGCATGCTTGTTGTCCCAACCGAACTCGTTGATGGCGTCGCTGGCGCCGAGCACCACCTCGTTCTTCTTGATGTAGTCGCGGTACACCCGCCGGCGCGAGGCCTTGTGCAGCCACGCCGCGCCCCACAGCAGCTCGTCCTGGTACCCGGAGTAGTCGCAGTAGCAGGGGCACACCGCCGCGTGCAGGCTGCTGCTGTACGGGCCCCGGTACCTGTCCGCGAACTCGAACACCTGAACGCAAACGACGCATGCAGGTGAGCGAGAGAGCAGCTGAGCGCTGGCACTGACACGAAGGGGGTTTTTGGTTATAAGCCACCTAATTCGATAGCCAATTTCCAATTGACCCTCAATTCGATAGCCCTCTATTATATGCCACTGGAGCAACGAATTTCTTTCCTTTTTGCCACTTTAGCTCTTTTCAAAAAATTGAGGACAGTTTTGCCCCCTCCTCTCACTTGGCCGCCGCCGGAGCTTGCCGCCGCCGCCGGATCCATCGTCGTCGCCGCCGAGCTCGCCACCGCCGCCGGATCCGTCGTCGCCGCCGTCCGAAGCTTCGCCGCCGGAGGCGGATCCGTCGTCGCCGCCACCGAGGTCACCGCCGCCGTTGGATCCGTCGCCCGAGCTCGTCGTCGCCGTCACCGTCCCCAAGCTCGTCGTTGCCGCCGGATCCGTCGTCGCCGCCACCTGAGCTCGCCGCCGCCGCCGGATCCGTCGCCCGTGCTCATCGTCGCCGTCGCCCAAGCTCGCTGTCGCCGTCCCCCAAGCTCGTCGCCGCCACCGGATCCATCGTCGCCGTCGCCGAAGCTCGTCGTCGCCGTTTGCCGCCATCGGAAGGGAGGAAGAAGGGGCCAAAGGAGGATGACAGGGGCATTTTGGTTCGAGTGGCAAAAAGAAAAGAAATTCGTTGCTCCAGTGGCATATAATAGAGGGCTATCGAATTGAGGGTCGATTAGAAATTAGCTATCGAATTGGGTGGCATATAACCAAAAACCCCACACGAAGGAGACGGCGACGGCGCTTACGGCAATGGCGCGGTCGAGGAGGCGCTGGGAGTAGGCGGGGTCGGCGTCGCGGAAGACGATGGAGCCGGCGGCGAGGGCTGCGGCGGTCTCGGCGGCGACGTCGGAGCCCGGGTGGGAGGGGTCGACCTTGTAGACGGTGCGCGGGGTGTCCATGTCCTCGGGGCGCTCCCAGCACGCGTGGTCCCGGAAGGCGTCGCCGACCTGCACGTACACGGTGTTGGGCTTCGCCGTCGTCTTCATCAGGTAGTCTGTCGCCCACCGCACCGCCTTCATCGCCTCCTCCTTGTGCGGCCCGAAGCTCCGGCCGAAGTCTATCAGGCCCCACGACATCAGCGTCGCCGTGAACGCCATCGGGAACCCGAACTTCACGTTGTCGCCGGCGTCGTAGTACCCTCCCGTCAGGTCCACCTGCATTGCCCAGCAAAACCGCCAAAGCACAATGCCATCGTCACAAATCACAATGCCACAATGGTGCATTAATTGCCTACTTCAACTAAACTATAAGACGAAGGTACACGTACGCCGGCGGCCGCGCCATCGTGGAGGCCGGAGTCGCGGCGCCAGCGGAGGCGCTGGTCGGGGGGCAGCCTGCCGGAGCGCTGGCCCTCGAAGAAGAGTATGCTCTTGTGGAGGGCGTCGCCGTAGTCGTGCTGCCCTGCCCCGGCCGCTGCCGGTAAGAGCAGCAGCGCCGCCAGCACAGCCACCGTCACCACCATTGCGTTGACAGCCAACGACGCCGCCGGCATTAACGCGGATGGAAGGAAAGCAAACGCAATGGCAATGCACCACCACTCGCGTCGGCGATCGAGGCGTTTCGGTGTACTACGGCTACTACTGGCTCGGCCTCGGCAGGCCGGGGTTTAATAGTGGCCGGAGAGTGTGGTGGTGGCCTGACGAACGGGCGGGGAGGATAAATATGGCATGTGAGGGGCGCAGAGATGGACTGATGGGAGTGATGTGAGGGGAAAGAAGCCCAGGATGCGGGGGCAGAGGCCAATGCGGCGGAGACACGTGGACGTGGCGAACGTTGCGGTTTCCTTGGCTTGGAGTTGGAGGTGGCCGTGGGTAAAAACGTTAATACGGTTGAAACATAAAAGTTTTATTTTTGACAAACTTAGATGTCTTAATTTTGTTTTAAAAATTAGTGCATGCAGTGGATCACAAATTCTATACTGAAAACTTTAAATAAAAAAAAATCGGAGTAGAAAACAGCTTCTCCGGGTTAGGATGTTTGATTCCACTAAGCTTTGATCAGCAGTGACTCCAAAAGTTTTAAGAAAAAAAATGCTTAGACGCAATTTTGTCTGTAAGTTGGGTTTCACAGTTTGTCTGTAAAGTTTAGCTCATCCTTCCATATTGCTTAGAGGCTGCAATGAAGCCCACATGTATAACAAAAATAAATACCAATTAACATCTGATATGACTTACAAGTGAGACCAAACTAGCAAGAAATGTTTATAGACCGCCTCTACTGCACTGTGGATGCTCAAAGATAGAGCATTTTGGTTCGAATTAAGAAGCATTTTTTATACGAATACCATATGCAACTGAAAGAAGACCTCCCAAACAAGTGACCCATTCTCTACATGTGACCAATAATGATTTTATTTTCAATCATGTTTTTTGGATACTTTGGAGCAGCGGACTTGCAGCTGAGAATAAAATAAAGAACATTTAAGGATTTGTCACTCATGAGTTGATAAACATATGGCTCATGATCTACATGTTATTGACAAGAAAAATAACAAATCTTTAAATATCAGTCTTTGATATGGCAAATTATGAATTATTCATAAAATTAACGGTGGGAAACGGTCAAATGGGAAGATATATATAGCAAGCAGTGAAGGCGGGAGGGGACCGAGCGGGCGGCCGACCGGCGTGTCCCGTGCCGCCGACCGCTGCTGTTTCCTCGTGTCGCCGCTCTTTTTCTGCAGGCGACGATCGAAGAACCGTACATGCTTTCACTTTTCATCTGGCTCTAGGATTGGCGCACAGCATCACCGTATCAAAATCATTCTGATTAATTAGGCTCAGCTGGACACTGTGCTACTCATGACCAGGAGGAGCACGCCCTGATGGCCAAGGAGCGAGCCTAGTTTCTGGCTTAACCCCATACAGAGCTAGGGGACAAAGGTAGCGAGATGGACGGATCCCATCCGTGCATTGCAATCCACGATACCATCACCACGGAGCCTGCACGCGACAGCGTAGTTTAAATGTGACCGTTGGCCCGGGGAAAAGGGGGGCGTACGTAGGATGGGGCCGATGGAGCAGTTAGGGCGGGAGGAAGACTAGAGAGAGCCGTTAAAGCGTCCTGCCACATAACGAGAGCCTGCATGGCTGCATGCGCGACGCAGGAGAGCACTGACAAGGGGCGGCTACTGCTGCTCTGCGTGCGTGCTGTGGCTTCGACGCCGGCGGCCTGCGCCACTTGGCTCGCATGCATGCAAGCGCCGTTTCGCCGGCCGGCTTCCGGGTGGGCGGCTGCTGGGCTCGAGCTGACTGTAGAAGACTAGAAGCTGCGATGCATGTGTTGCCACTTGCCAGCATTTGCCAGCATTCGAGGCCTGGCTCTCGTGACTGAGTTTACTGCCATGGTGGCCGGGGAGATGGCCAACGGTCCAGTGCAGCAGCTACTAGATAGAGTGCCATGAATGAATTCTTTCCCCTGGAATTGACTCCGAAACGGTAATTTCTGGTCTCACGGGCCACGGCCGACATAAGGTGTGGTTTTTTTCAGTTTATTTTATTTATTTATTTATCTCGTTTGATTATTTGCTTTCCGACATGGTCTCAAGAGTTGGATCCGCATCGTTCACTTTATGTTAGAGAGCTTTTATACACGCATTCGAGATAGAAAAAAAAGTAAAACCAAAAATTAAAAAAAATCCCGATAAATCAAATAAGCAAACGAGTCATAGTACATCAGTACACGTCCTAGAGATGCCCGTATATGTCGGGGCTGCATGCTTGGCGGTCCACGTCCGTCCAGGTCCTCGGTTCTTTGCCCACGGACTGTGAACTGTGAAGGCTGCGATTGATTAGAACATAATCACTGTTTATCTAATTTTGTAGACAGATGACCTGTTGGACGAACAAATATTTTGGGATTTAGTGTAAAGTGCGAAAGAAATTTAGAGTATGGAGGAAATCTTTGAGATATGATGAATAGTGTTATATGGGATGGGAAGATGGGGCTATCTTTGAGATGTGATGAATAGTATTATATGGGATGGAAAGATGGGGGGTTCTTGCTTGGGCATGCCCAATGGACAATGGTCAACCCATTTTGTGGTGCTTCGTCACTATACCCTGTGAAATTTGAGAATTGTTAATAGGGTGACGAAACTGTGAATATAAGGAGTGGTGGCTGAGAAATGGGGAGTAAATAGTTAATATAGAGAGTGAGATTTAGAGAGTGAAAATAGGGTTGTTGTTGGGGACATGAATAGTTTTGGAAAAATGGGAGGTGAATAGTGAAAGGGTGTTGGAAAATAGGGTAGTGTTGGGCATGCCCAAACTATAGCGGTGATCTTTTCTCTAAGATCTGGTTGATATAGGAAAGTGAACAGTGATAGGATGAAAATTTAGTGTATAGGAAAAAGAAAATAGAAAATGAGATAGAGAATATTGTTGAGATATAGGAGACGAATAATGATAGAGAGAGAGCGTAATAAGGTTGAGAAATTAATAGTGTGAAAAAAATTGGGGTAGCTGTTGGAGATAACATGACACCATGCGTGCGTACATAACAAAGAAGGCCCACTCACTTTGCTAACTAGCCATGTTTGCTTCGGATTAAATCCGGTTTAAATCTCACACCTTCAAAATTATTCCTTTTTTCAGCAAAAAGTTTTGATTTTTTTGAAACATTTTTTTTTTAAGATTTTGATATTTTCTTCACAAAGCTCTTAAAAATATTTTTAAATTTTTTTTGTCCTTTGAAAGCCACCTAACAAAAGCCCAAAGCCCACAACTTTTCAGATCAAATCCTACGGATGGATTAAACCCAGTGCAATTCAGGTTAGAAATTGAGTTTGTCCGGTTGTACCATAAAAAGTTAGAATTTGAGTAAAGCACGTTGTAACACATTCAAATTGACAATTTTTGCTATGTAGATAATATATTTTGAAATTAATCGAGATCCGTATCAAAACTTAGGACCTATTGGCAACGTAGTTTGGAGAAACACACAGAGTATTCCATTTCCTAACTTATCTGACTAATATTGACTCATCTGACTTTTTTTTATTACTTTTTGAATCCGTTTTATTTTTATCTCGTAAGCGAGTCTAAAAGCTCCCTAAATCCTAAATTTCAAGGCCATCCGACTCTCGAGGCCACCCCGGGAAATTCTCGAAGTTGAAGATAAGACAGATAAGTCACAGTTTATGAGCCCAATAGAACACCCTCTGAATGTCATCTGTGTGTGAGAGGGCCGAAGGGTAGCGGCGGACATTCGGTTAATTCGGTTTTTTTGGTTTATTTAGGTTTTTAATTTTGGTTTTTGCAAACTACAAACCGAATTCCTTTAAGAAAAAATAAAAACCGAACCGTTTTAACCGAATTAATTTGGTTGGTTATTTCGGTTATCGGTTATAACCGAACTGCACCAATGAAACAGAACAGTAAGACACCAAATTTCACATTGGCGATGCAATAATTTCAATGTTTGCTAGTAAAAAAACTAGCAACGTCACATTCAACAGCAATAGATCCAACATTTCATCTAAGCACCAGCACTACGTAACCATGACTATTAACAGGTAGTCAATCAATCGAACAACAGATCTCATGACAAAAACAATAAGAAATTGCAAGAACATTTGGTTTCCGGCGACAAACACAACATAAAACAATAAGAAATTGCACGGACATTTGGTTTCCGGCGCCATTGTAGATGAGATGGAGAGGAGACATTACTTGCAACAATAAATGGTGGCTGCAACATAGGATGTCGCCGTGGGAACAGCAATGGCAGAAGGCCGTGAGGCTCGGTGATGGCAGGGGGCTGCTGCTGCGGAACGGCAGTGGCGGGAGACCGCGAGCGAAGGGGCGGGGCCGCGCCGCCACAGGGGAACGGCGGCGGCCAGACGAGGAGGAAGGGGATGGTGGCGGCTAGGAGAAGTGAGGTACAAGGAAGAAAGAGCCTAGGTGGAGCCGTGAGGTTTTCAGACATGAGGACTAAGTGCATCTCCACTGGTTGCCCCATTTTAAATTTGTCTTATCACTATTCACGTGCCACCTCACCAATGGAGCTGTTCTATTCCTATTCATCTTCCCAAC
This sequence comes from Olyra latifolia, assembly GCA_036346145.1. Lineage (NCBI taxonomy): Eukaryota > Viridiplantae > Streptophyta > Magnoliopsida > Poales > Poaceae > Olyra > Olyra latifolia. Next base: position 9,120,246 of record CM070524.1, read on the forward strand.
AACAGCCCCATCACTGTTTCTACTCTTTACTTTCACTATTCACTGTATCATCACTGCTCCATCACTATTTGCCACAGTGATGGGGCAGTGGGGCTTGAGCAACTGGTGGAGATGAGAAAGTGGTGGGCTGGGCCTGCGAGTGGCTGACTCGACTGGGAGCATGAGGCGTGAGCCCGTGAAGTCTAGGGGCATCTAGGTGCCCAAGCCGGTGAATTCCGTTGTTCGGTTTCTCAAACTCAGAAACCGAACTGACCCGATTAACTGAATAGTGCCAAGGAAAAAACCGAACCAAAAACCAAAATCCGATAAAACCAAAATTTTCGGTTTATACGGCCCGGTTTGGTTTGGTTTGGTTTTTCGGTTACTTGGTTTTTTCCTACCCCTACTGAGGGGGATGTAAACCGCACAAGATAAACCATCAAGGCTAGTCTGCAGTCGACTTTCTGGCATGAAATTGCCCATTCATAGATCAGCGACAAGAAGCCACCAAACATTCAGCATTATTTACTACTTTTTTTGAACTTTGAAGCGTAAATGTGAGCGGGAGGCCGTCGGATACACTGATACCCAATGTCCCAGGTTCATCCATTTTTTTTCGTTTAAGCTACATAAAAATTCCAGGAAAAAACATTATAAGATTGGTGAACTGGATGTTCCTGATCCGGTGGTCAGAGATGGCCACAGACAACCCCGCTTCCTCAAGAGTATCCCCTCGAAATCTGAAACTCCTTAGCTGGGAACGTACTGCGCTGGGCGCTCGCATTGAACCGCCGAAGAATGGGTTCAGTGGAACGCGGTAGACAACCAGCAGAAAAGACGATGGACCCGTAGATCCCATCGCGGCGAGAAGCAAGATTCGGAATTTCGGATGGAGGACGGGAGTGGGCGTGTACGGAGATGGCCGGCGCCCATCGTTGCGATCGACCATGGTCTTTGGCGAAGAATTTTTTTTTATTTTAATCCATTTTAATTCAAAATAAAAAAAAACTAACCACTCGATTCAAATACTAGCAAAAATGACCACTTTCAACCCGTTCCTCGGGCGGGTTTTAATAACCCGTCCATTGGATGGGCGGGATTTGACCAACTCCCAGAACCGGACGGTCAATAAAAAAAATTTCAAACCCGCCTATTGAGCAGGCGAATATCACGAGACAGCAAAACCCGCTTGGATTAAGCGGGCGGGTTTCTCCCGTATAAACCCGCCCATTCGTGGCGATTTTGCCCCTTCCTCTCATGTGAAGTCGGCTACCCTTATCTGCTCTGGCCAGCGTCAGAAGGAGCAGAACCGAAGAAAGGAAGGAGAGGAAGACAGGAAGGAAGAAGGAGAGAAAGGAGATGAGAGAAAAGAGAGGGGTGAATTTCCATCGTCTGTTGAGGTACAATTTTTCGAAATCTATAGGTAGCTATAGTACAGACATGGTAGGTTAGCCATACAAAGCATACGACGATAGTAGTAGTATGTACTGTAGTTAGGGTAGACGTAGTGTGTATGTACTTAATAGTAGTGGTAGTAGTATAAGGGTATTTTTTAGAGTAGTTAGTGTAGATTTAGTTGTTAGTATACGTATTTAGGATAGTATGTACTGTAGTTACTACTAGTTAGAGAAGATTTAGTTGTTAGTAGTAGTAGCAGCAATAGTAGTAGTAGCAGCAGTAGTAGGAATTTTATTCAGCGCCACGGGTAGTGCATGCAATAGGGTAGCAAATGTTGGAGCATAAAAGTAACAGTGGAGAATGGATATTTCGAAAGACCCATTTAGGCCATAGATGCCATTGTTTCATGTTATATAAATATATGAGGAAATAATACTTGCACGATTTTTTGTGGGCACGACCAATGGGTGATAAGACATACTTTCAAATTTACTATGGGGAGGGGAAGATTTTGCATGGGCCAAGAGGGGTAGACGTATCAATGTTCCCGTCAGAGTTACCTTGGGGATCTCTAGGCCGACAGAGAGGACTTTGGGTGGGTTGAAAAATTGGTTGGTGCGGAAGTTTCAGCTGAACGGGGAGGAGGTTGAAATCAGGATCGATGTTGTGACTAGTTGGAGGACCGAGGGGGTGTTCTGGGAGTTGCACACCATCAAGAGCATAGGGCACTTGAGGGCATATGTGGAGATTGCTACCGAACGTGGTTTCCCTCTGATGTTGCTTGTGCAAGCCAGGCTAAAGGAGGCATCCGAAGAGGTGGCCGGGCAGGGTGTAGGACAGGCTGAGGGGACAGGAGGCCAGGGGGTAGATGTTACAGAGGAAGTGGTAGGTGAAGAACCCACGAAACAGGAGGGACAGGGCGAGCAATCTGCACCAACCGAATCGACAGGTGCTGCGGATAAGGGGAAACACTTTGAGGAGATAGTGGATTTGATGGAGGCGGAGGATGCAGAGGATAAGAAAATCCCGGAGGACTTTTTGGATGACGAGATGGGTGAACAACGTCCCGTGTCGCGTGAGTGGGACTCCTATGATTTTGCATACTTATGTATTCAGGAGGGGTACTCAGACATGATGGGATTACCACGAGAAAGAGGTGGCGTAGGGAGCAATTTACTCGACAAAGAAGGCCTTGATGGATGCCGTGAAGCAATTTCACATCAATTTAGGGTTTAGGGTTTATGATTTAGGGTTTACGGTTTACAACCTACTTTAAACTTCATTTACATACATACTCTAAACAAAATTTTAATGACATGCCAATGCACCATCGAAACGTAATACATAACGAACGCACCACATATAGACACAATTCGCATTACCACAATCACAGCGTGCGGAACAAACCATACATAGTTCAACATTACTTAGCACATTAATAATGTCCTAAAGGAAGCGTCCAAGTTCCTAAATTAGGGATACAATGGTGGGCACATTGCTCGCCCCTGCAAGCCATCACGAGACAGTGTGTCGTTGCACCTACTGCGTGCACCGAGGCCATTTTCCCTTATCCTGGGCACCTGCAGGGGCCTTTCTCGGGCGCCTGGCCCTCTCGCGCTTCTTCTCCCTCTCAGCCTCACGGGCCTCCATCTCAAGGCGACGCCTCTCCTCCTTCCTCATGTAGTACTCCCTCTCCCGCTCTCGCTCCCTCACCGGTCCTCCCTACGAGCCTCAAACCACCCTTCGAACTCGTGGTGGTACTTCAAGCTGTCTGTGTCCTCAGCGCTTATCGACGTGTCAATCCACTCCTTGAACTCGCAGATGGTAGGAGGGGACTGCAATGAAGACATAAATATGTTAGCGTTCAAACAGGTTGCTTAAGACAATGCAAGTCAGTACAACGTTGTTCTCACCGGTGCATTGCAAAGACGCTCGTTCCGCGTGGGATCACGCCTGTAGTTATCGCACATCCAGCGCCTCTATCCAAACGTCTCCTCATAATAGGGCATAGTCACCCTGCAGGGATCCCCGCAAAACACACATCGGCGGCATAACCCCCGGCGGCGGGGCAGTCACTGGAATGGGGTGTAGCCAAACCTAAGCTCTGGCGCCTGCAGAGGCGCCTTCGCCTTGCAATTCCCCTTGCCCTTGCCCTTGCTCCCCCTGGTGCCATCACTACAAACGTAGCAACAATATTCTGTCAATACCGTCCGCACTAAAAAGAAAACTAACACGACGTAAATCAACAATGAGCGACATGAACTAACGCGACGTAAATCAACAATAAAATAAATGATGTACGTTCTATGTTCAAACAAAGCCACATTCGTCATTTCATGTGTCAGACCTATCATTCTTGTATAATTTCTACGTTTAAATACCACTATGCTCATCATTTCGTGTGGCTAACCTATCATGTCCGTATTAACAAAACAACAACAACAACATACCTTAAAGGCGAACGAACACCCGAGTTTTCTTCTTTCTTCTCTTAGTTCTCCCTCGCTTCCCTTTTTCTTCGCACACAAATGGCAATAGGGAAGGTGGGGTGTGTTTAAATATCCAAAAACCGCCAGTTCATTGGGCGGGTTTTGGCCCGTGCCCAAATACTTCCATGTCCCCAAAATCCCCGTGTTGATCGGGCTGATTTTAAAACCGCCTGTTCATTGGGCGGAATTTAAAAAAACCGCCCGATCAACAGTCAGATAACCAACTTGCGTCGCGATGAGGGGCCAAATCCGCCAATCCAAGGCGGTTTATAAAACCGCTTCGTTGGTTCGGCGGATTTAAAACCCGCTCGATGCACGGGTCGGGAGTTGTCATTTTTGCAAATATTTGAATTGAGTGGTTAGTTTTTTAATTTTGAATTAAAAATGGATTAAAATAAAAAAAGTTCCTTTGGCAAAGTTGACGGGGATCGCTGGGCCCTTGCTAGCCCGCTGTCGGCCGTGGACCGTGGTGGCCCGAGCCAAGTTACGAGCCGCTGGAACGACATGGTGCTCGTGAAAAGCCAGCAACCGATTTGACCTAGGCCCTGTTTCTTTTGGCGGTTTTCCGGCGGTCGTCGGTTTGCTACAGTAAATTTTAATTCTTAAAAAAAAATTAATTATCTTTTTATGCTCACTACACTTTTTTCCCGAAGACTTATAAATTTGCTACAGTAAAACCGCCAACCGCCAGAAAGAAACAGGGCCCTAATCATCCGTCGTGCCAGCACGACGCGTTCGTCACTTGAAAGAAACACTGAAGCTGCAGTGTCGCACCGTACATCAATCACCACACAAGCCGGCACTATTTAGACCATCTCCAACCATTTTCCCTTCATTTCGTTCCCTTTCCTATTTCCTTCCCCATATTTGTTATCTTCATTTTCCATCGTCTCCAAATGCCTCCTTTAAAGGTAATGATATAGAGAAAAAGAAAGAATCCCTTCATAAAGAGAATGGAAAGAGAATCATTTTCAAAAAAAAAAATGGTGAAAGGAATCTATTAGAGCCATCGTGACGGGAACGGGGGAGGGAGGGAAAGCCCTTGGAAAAGGTCTTACTTGCTGCCGGTACTAGAGTGTAGCACTACTACTAGTATCATATCAACCACCATGTTCTATCGATGCCATCCCAATGGTCCTGTTGTGGAATGAAAAAGAAAATTCCTTCTGAAAAAAAACGGTGAAAAAATCTGATAGAACCATCGTAGCTGCAAGGGAAGGAAGCCCTTGAAAAAGGTCTTCCTTGCTACTGGTACCAGAGTGCAGCACTACTGCTGCTAGTAGCAAGACAACCACCCTGTTCTACCGTTGCCACCCCAACGGTCCTGTCATGGTAGCCGCAACCGCCAACCGCGGTACACTGACACGGAGCAGCACCGAGCGGCTAGCCCTGTCCGGCTAAACGCAGCGCGAGCGGCTGCGAGCCCCCGCGAGCCCCCGCGCAACGGTCCGCCCACGTCGCGTTGCGTGTCGCGCGCGCCTTGGCGAGGCTCCCCGGAATTCGCCGTGCCACGAGCCGGGCGCGCGTCGGTGATCTCACCGGCGGGCTTCCCGCTCAGAGGTAGGGAGAGAGAACAATAAAAAAGCGGCGTACTAGTGTACTACGCCAACTTTAAACGAACCCCGACGCCGTCCTCTCCCCGTCCCAATAAAGCCACCCAAACCTCCGTGCGGTGCCAAAAAAAAAAACAGCAAGAAAAAGCAGCTCAGTCGTTCCATCCTTCCGCGCGCGCGCGTCCCCTGGTCAAAGCTCCCGGCGCCGAAGGGGAGGAGGGGTCTTTGGGGATATGAGGGAGCAGGAGGCCGGCGAGTCGGGGCGCCGGGGCGGGGTCATCAGGTCGCTGCTCGGCGTCGCAAGCCTCGTGGAGGGCGCGGCTGGGGCGGAGGGAGCGGTGTCAAGGAAGCAGCCGGAAGAGGGGGCCGGGGACGGCGGCGAGGAGAGGAAGGCAGTGGTGAGGGTGGTGGCGGCCGACATGCCGCCCGCGCTGCAGCGGCGCGCGTTCCGCTGCGCCCGCGACGAGCTCGCCGGGATGCCGCACTTCCCGCGCCGGCTCGAGCCCAAGCGCCTCGCGCTCGCCCTCAAGAAGGTAAATGCCGTGTGCCCGTGTACTATCTACAACCATGAAACTACATTGCTATCAGAACTCCACTGATGTACCTTTTGCTTGCGACGCTCTTTCTCCATACTGCGAAAACAACTTGCTAATTTGCTCCCCATAACTTGCATTGGTCAGTGGAAATGCTCAAGTGTTTGTCCATTTATGCTCTCCTTTTAGTCGCGGATTACAATATCTATGATTGTTCAGTGAGGGCACCATATTGCTTGCTAGGACTTAGCAGCTAGGAACACATTGTATTTAAGTTCTTGGAGCACATGCATTGCTGCCATGGATGCGATTGTATGCTCACGGCAATGCGATCATAACTGATGTACTACAATGTATCCGTTGTTGGGGCCTTACCGTCACGGGGAATGCGCCAAGTGCATTCATGTCCATGCTGATAGATCCTCTGCATTATGATCACTACACTTTTTTGGTTGCCTAGATGAGTTGTATTCTTTTCGTTGCCAACTGTAGCTCTCCATGCATCTGAAACCAAAATAGGGTTGTTGCTTGTTATTCAGCTCATTTGGAATGGTTTGAGAATCATTGGCAGTTGAAGTATCAGTTTCTGAACACCTAAGCAATGGGGACAAGCTGAATGAACAACCTATAGCTCTTACTTGTGGATGTGCTAAGATATCCTCATGCAGTCTGTGTAGCTAACTACCAGGCGAGCATTTAATACATTGCACTACCAGAAGGTCATGTCATCATGTGGTTGTCAATGTCATTGCACAAAAGGTTGAGCAAGTTTGACCACAAGGATGCATCAATCAGGCATTCTGGGACATGAATTTTCATACCTGCCACATTCCATTTCTGCCAACGTGACAAGTAGTTCTCTAATCCCATCTGCTGTGGTAGATTGCATTGAATTTCATCAAACCAGATTTGTACTATTTTGACATGGGTTATTGCTTGTGTTTGTTTATGGTCAGGGAAACACACTCCAAAGTAGCAGTAATCCACTCAAGTATTCTGAGATGTAGTAGTATGCCAACCTTAGTCTGTTCAAATATTTTTACTTACCTGATCTTGCAGCCTTCAATCAATCGAACAACTGAATCTGGGACCATTCCTCATATTTATCTCCATGCTCAGACAACCGCACATTCCTATTATTTGTCAGCAAATTCTATAACTCCGAATTTGTCTGTGCTCCTCCAATTGCATATGCAATACTGTGCATAGCTGAATATGACAGGAGCTTTATCCTTTGCTTACAGGAGTTTGACGCTGCTTATGGACCAGCTTGGCACTGCATCGTAGGGACAAGTTTCGGTTCATATGTCACGCATGCCCGGGGTGGATTCTTGTACTTTTCCGTTGATAAGGTTTATATACTGCTATTCAGGACGGCAGTGGAGCCCTCACCCCATTGATGACGACCGGACATATGGTTCATGAATTATATACAACGTGGGGCATCCCAAATTCAACTGTTCAGCTAGACCAGGGCATTGTAGATTGCATGATTTCCTCATTGGCAATGGATGATGCCTTTTGCTGTTTTATGAATCTGATGTCAAGAATTTCAGGTGGATGGTGTAACCTGCTCCGGTCGAATGTGATGCTGATTGCTATGCTTGGTAGTGCACCAGAGATTTCTGATGTCTCTGTAGATGGGCAGATAGGACATAAGGTGGACAGCGTAAAGCATTTGGTGTATATTGAAATGATGTTATCACTCAGAATGTGTTAAATCAGCTGATAAGATGTGCAAGTCGTTTCATGTTGTTTCTGCAATGGAAGAAACATTGTAGATGCAGGCATGCGGCATACCATGTAAAACATATCATTACCAGCATTGGCATAAGCATCTCAAACCTGCTGTAAGCAGTGTCCATGCATCAGATAAAGGTCTGGTAATTGATAGTGCGCATCTGAAACACTTAAACAAAGAAAGATTGCCAAATTCTCTTATCTGAGCTAATTTCCTAGTATATACATGGAAATATGGAATCAATTACCAGCCAAATTCTCTTATCTGAGCTGTGTTCCTGGTATATACATGGAAATATGGAATCAATTACCAAACAATAAATAAACCCAAGGTCAGTCAGAATGGAGCTTAGGGTGACATTTATCTTTTCAGCACGCCGAACAGCTCAATCATAGATAACAGAAACACTCCAATCCCTTTCAAACTACCATTTCGGCCTCCCTCAAACTAGCAGGAATTCCTATATCTAGTCTCATTGTTGCTTTGTACTTCTCTGGCACTTTTGCGCCGCCCTGAATGCACATCTCAACAACAGCTGGTGCCTGCCCATAGAATATCTTCAGCTCCTTCTGCAATTCCTCCCCAGATTCTGGCATGTGCCAGACATATCTAGGAGGTATTACGTCGTCGAGCACCGCTGCCTGCCATCCATGCTGTCCATTCCTCTGCTGATGCTTGAAGGCTCCACAGTTCCGTGCTTTGTGGCCAGTTGGTCCGATATGCACCTCAGGGCAGTATCCGCAAACTCTAACTGCATAGGCCTTCATTAGCTTCAGGGCACCATCCCTAACTGCCTCCCATGCTTCGAGTGTTTCTTCAGCAAGAGCTGCAGTCTCCTCTGGGCTTGATGGAGCAATAATTTCATCATAGGGTAGCTCCTCAAGAATTGCCTGCTTAAATCTTTCAGGCTCCATGTCTGGTAGGTCATCTTCATTTGCATCGACGAACTCGTTCCTTCCGATTTTAATAATTGGCTTTCTTCGACGCTTTGTGGGGTACTCAGGGAGGTCAATTCCAGCTTGAATGCATAGCTCCACAAGAGCAGGAACGCGAGGTACGACAAACCTCTGGTCATGAGGGATACGTTTGCCTAAACGGTCCTCTAGGTGATAGGCTTCAACTGGCAAGAAAACAGCTTCAACCAAAGTACTCCCCCATTCATGTTCTCCCCTACGTTGATTTGAAGACATTCCTCGGCATGTTCTGAATGGGTGCCCAACAGCCCCAACATGTATTTCACTGCAATATCTGCAAGGAAACATGCATTACTCCTTGCATAGAATAGAAATGATAGATCTTCACTGCTAAGTGTTCATTGGTGGCATTGTGCACTGAACATGCAAACGACAACTAAAGGGTATATAAGTCATCAAATCTGCAAATCTGGAATCAAAGAACGACACAGAATTATGAGTCAAAGCATTTATAAAGTTCATCCAATGCGATCATGAGATTTACTTTTGAAATGCATGGAGATTTTGTTGGTAAACAAAAAGAAAGTCCGGATCTTTGTCCTGACTTAATGCAGGCTTTCATCAAACCATATGAAACCTTAATTGGAATCACTAATGCCTGGAGTCCAGGAAGACAGAAATGCATATACTCAATGGGACACAAGAAATGCCTATTTGAAACAGGTACCGTGGCATAGACTTTCAACCGTACAGACAAAAATGCAGTGGCGATTGCCAATAACAGAAGTGTCATCCCTGATGTTGTGAAGTTCCTTTTGGCATAATCTAACACAGGATGGAGCTGAAATATGACATACTTCATATAATCCCAAAATTAAACATCAGCACACTACATCAAATGAGCAGCTAGATATCTCAATGATTCATGTCATATAACCCGCTGAAAACGAAGTTTCTTATATCAATTGGCAGAAACAAACCTTGTACTCCCACAATGTTTTGTGTTTCCTAAGCATCTTATTGTGATGTTTTGCTTTATTATGACAAAAACACATGTAATGAACAATTACCATAAGCATGATTGGTAGAGAAATTATCAAAAAAAGGGTAGGGAGAGATAATTACTTGCAGCCTTTTACTGGTACTACTTTCATCAGCCTCTTCAAGTTGTTGATCAGCATAATTCTTGCATTATACACACTGTATGCAACTGGTATTAATCTATTGACTAGCATTCCATTCTTCGGAGGTGGCAATGGTCTTTTGGGTTTCCCTTCAGCTTTCTTCATCCTCTCTTTTGCTCGGCGCCTCAACTCCAGTACTGGTATAGGAAATGGCTTCTTTTCCCTTTTCGAGTAGTTACGCGGAAAATCAGCATTTTGAGCATGGGTGTTTCTGATGACAATTGCTCTATGACAAGGTTGGGGGACATTTGAAGCAGGGGCCCTGCAGTGAAATTCATCAGAATATATCATGAATGTTAACGTCCACAGGATGTTCCTTGTATTCAAGTGCCACTCAACCAACTCTACTAAAATGCAGAATCAAATATGACATTGTGACCACTCAACAGGATCAATATTTTAACTTAAGAAAGATATATTTTTTTCCAGAAAAATATCATCTGATCGAAATTCACAAAAAAGGACTTTAGAGGATGTGCTGTCCTCATTGGGAAAAAAATGTTTGCTGAATACAAGTCTGTGTTTTGCTCATTACCTCTACAATTACCCAAGGAGATTGCTGATTTAAGGGAGTTTAGGGAAGTGATAAATTTTCAATATGTGCTAGCCAACCAAGCATACCAGTATTTCAATAACCTCGCTACTGAATCGAGGGATTAAAATGATTATTTTTTGTGAACCCCTCGAAACGTTACATACTTTTACTTTTACCATACAAACAGCACGCTCAGTCACTTTCCAGATACCCTGACAGCATTGTGCACATATTTAACCCACACCAAGCGACATAGATGAGAAGGTGCATATTATTTCACTTCCAACTACATATTGCACTAGCAGTAGTTTTTACAGAACCATGGGAGCCAATGCACAAACAGTGCCAACAAGCTAGCAACATAATGATGAACGGTGCCACCATGAAGCTAGCAATATAATGATGAACGGTGCCACCATGAAGTAAGGCTCGAACTAACCTGAATCCTCCACCGCATCCACGCGCACCCTTGACAATCCCCGCAACCGCATCCAGCTGCTCCGTGACCTGTGCCAAAAGGACACTAGAATCAAACAACAAAATCAAACGAGAACACAAAGCACCGATCTCGACGATTACTCGACCCTCCTTGCTATTAAAGTCGAGCAATCAGCACAGCTTACACGGCTTGGAAGATAGGGGCGGGGGGCGGAGCACCACCGGAGGCGGACGAAGCAGCGGAGCGTGGGGAGGCTGGAGGAGCAGGTCGGGGGAGGGAGGAGAGCGTGGGGAGAGGAGGGCCTCATGACCACCAGAGCTTCTCCCATGGCCGCGACCAGTGGAGCCGCGGAGGGACCGAGGGAGCGCTTTGCCTCACAGCCTCGGCAACTCTCGCCCCTCTCGGCTCCCCCTATCCTCAACACTCGGCGGCCCTGGGCTTGAAGAGAACGTGAAGGGAAAAGTCTTGTGAAGGGGATAGTCTTGCAGCCAGGTACTTCACTGGATACATCCCACGGATTAGCTTCGTGGGCCGGCCCAATAAAGCAACGCCTCACATTCGGAATTTTTTTAATTAACATTTATTTTAAATATTTTTTCAAAAATAATCGTAGAAAAATAAAAATTACAAAAATAGACAGCCGTCGCCCCAAACTGGGACAATCGCCCTATGTCCGGACGATAGGCGCCACTAGCCGTTACCCCGTGACTAGCCGTTAGCCGCACCACCTATCGCCCCAATATGGGGCGATCGCCCTTTATAGGGGCGATAGGTGCCCTTTTTAAGCCCGCCGATCTCCCCTCTCCCTCATTCTCATCGAGCGGCCCTCATTTTCACCAAGTGAGCGAAACCGAGAGTAGAGCCAGAGTCGGGAAGAGAAGAAGAGAAGAGAAAAGAAAAAAGAGGAGAGAAAAAAAAGGAGAGGACCAGATATGCTGAGGCGTGCAAGCGGAAAGGGAAAGGGGAAAGCAAAGGAAGAGGCAGGCGCATGGGACTGGCCGTGCAATTGAGTGTACCAGGATCTCTTCCTACCTCATAGGGCTGTCCCACCGATGTGCATGTGCGGAGATGCTTGCATGCTTGTCTCCTATGGGAAATTCCAACTTGGAAGAGGAGGTACTAAAAGTGCTGCAGCTATGCCTTCAACCCGCCGGAGAAGAGCTTGAAAAATTGCCAACTGATACTAATCATACGTATTTCGTAATTTTTCTACATGAAACTTTGCTAATTTATGTTCCATGCAGTCGTCTCCGCCACTGTGTAAATTTCAGCGGTGGTTTGACATAGAGATCAATCCTAAAGACCAAAGGCTCCTTGATCAAGTCAACCGGGACGAAGAATTCAGGCGGCAGCTTCAACAGTAGCGTGATGCCGCACGCGAGGAGGCACGTACAAAGAAGGCGAAGGAGAAGGAGGCAGAGAGACAAAAGAAACGAGAGAGGGCACGTCGCGCCAGAGAAGCCCCACCGGAGGCATGGGCGAAGGGAAAGTGGTCTCGATGCACTCAGTCGATGTGAAGTTGTAACTATCGTTTTCCTAGTTAGTAATGCTTCACCTAGTTTAAAGTCGTAATTAACAATGTGACCTATCTTACTTTTTGCAGAAACATCTATGTGAGAATCGCCCTCCCTCTCCCTCTCCCATCCTCGTTTTGCTCTAAACAAACTCCAATCACGAGATTTGTTGTGAAATGTGTTAACTGATCGGAAAAGGCACGCAAGGGCACGAAAACCTGAAATTGTGGCAACTTAGGGATTTTCGTAGCCTCACGGGGGCCCACTGGATGTGTTTAAAAAATTATCAGAAAAATCACGGGCGACCTACACAACGCGGGCTACCACCTAGATATGGCCGAGTAGTTCTGACGATGTCCCAGGAGGAATGTGCAAAAATCAGAAAAGGCACACGTGGGCACAAAACGCTGAAATTGTGGCCACTTACGGGTTTTCGTAGCCTTGTGGGGCCCACCAGATGCCTCCCAAAAATTACCGAAAAAATCACAGGCAACCTATGCAACACAAGGTACACCTAGCTATGGCTGAGCAGCTCGGACGATGTCCCAGAAGGAATGTGCGAAAATCAGAAAAGGCATACGTGGGCACAAAACCTGAAATTGTGGCCACTTAGGGGTTTTCGTAGCCTCGCAGGGCCCACTGGATGCATCCCAAAAATTACCAGGAAAATCACGGGCCACCTACGCAACATAGGCTACCACCTAGATATGCCGAGCAGCTTGGACGATGTCCCGGGAGGAATGTGCGAAAATCGGAAAAGGCACACGTGGGCACAAAACGTTGAAATTGTGGTCGCTTAGGGGTTTTCGTAGCCTCGCGGGCCCATCAAATGCGTCCCAAAAATTACCCAAAAAATCATGGGCGACCTACGCAACGCAGACTACCACCTAGCTATGGCCGAGCAGCTCGGACGATGTCCCAGGAGGAACATGCAAAAATTGGAAAAGGCATACATGTTAATAATTGAGATGGATAAGGTAAAAAGGTTCGCTAGCACAGAGTTCACACACTTAGACAACATCCTGCTGTAAGGAAAGGCATGCAAAAAAAAGTAAAGTACAGATGAACAACAAGTCACTCACAGCCACGCTTCCTAATTTGGTCCGTGGGGTACGTGAGTGGCGACGGAGGACGGACATCCCTCCTAAATCTGTCGTGTAGCACAGGAGTAGAGATGTCGGGCTAAGACTCGGGTGTGTCCTAGTACGGTGCTCCAGACAGCTAAGAGGGGCCGAGAAACTCGCTCTACAGGTACTCCGGAACATTGAACGCTGGGTCCGTCGGGTCGTCGTCGTCCATGTCGCCGTAACCACGTTGGGGGTCCTGGTGGCGCGCGAGATGAAGAAGCCCCAGCGTCACCCCACTCCCCCACTCTCCCCACTGCTGCTATGCGGGAGGTGGCCTTGCTGTAGGCAACGGGGACTCGTCGTAGCCGACGTCTGCCCGTGGGAGATGTCTCCCATAGGGAGGCGTGGGCATGGCTCCACGAGGAGCCACAGAGGGAGGCCGTGGTGCTGGGCCACGGCGAGGTAGTGCGCTGCGTCCAACGAGGGGTGCTTTCGCGAATGACCCATCCACTCGGTACCAGTAGACCTCATGATGCCACGTGTTGAGAACACTTTGCTTGTAGTAATAGTCGGAGATGTAAGGATGGCATGATTGATGTGTCTCGGTGGCTGCGGCAATCACGTGTGAGCACAGCAAGTGTAGCAGTCGTGGCTTCTGGCAGGAGCACTCGTAGTTAGCAGCTCGGAGTATGCACAGATGGGACATCCTCTCGCGGTGGGCACCTCTGCGACCACGGTCACTGCAGTGCACGTGGTATCTCAGCTCCACACCACTCTCTGGTGTCACGCGATGTGTCTGCGCCTTTCTTGTTTTCTTGACCATGTACGTAGATACAACCACTGAATAGAACAGTCGATTGTCCGATATACATGCAACGGATTTCTTATATCGCTCAATGAAATATCTTTGGGTACCTAGGAAGGCACCTTCAACTATACCCACCAATGGAAAACATCTCATGCCTTTTATTACCCAGTTGTACACCTCCGCCAGGTTTGTGGTCATTATTCCATAACGGGAACCGCCATCGTCATACAGTATGGACCATTTCTCCAACGGCCTGTGTCGTATCTAGTTCGTGAAACTCCTTATGCTTGCCCTCGGCCTACGCCGAATGTTTGCCGTGTCGGTCGGAAGGGCACACAAGGCTGTCGAGTCATCTTCATGCTCATGGTGGACCATAGGATTCCTTGATGAATTAGAAGTATCCCTTGGATTCAAGGATTGCTTCCTGGTTAGTTCATTCAATGTCCTCCACAGTGCGTCGAACTTCCTTCGCTGAATCTGTTTGCACAACCACTTGAACATATTCATCAGCTCCTTGTTCCTGAACTGATGGAAAAAATTCGCACCCATGTGCCTCATGCATCACCTGCTCTTTAGGTCTAGCCACTTTGCTGCTCCCACGATGTCGGACCCTTGTTGCATGTCCACGATGGCCCTGAGCAACCCTACATGTCGGTCATGGATGACACAAATATCAAGCCGATCCTAAACGACTGCCAGCCTGACTCTGTCAAGGAACCAGTACCAGCTTTCTGTGTTTTTCCTCCACGAAGGCCAATCCGACCGGTAGAAACTGGTTGTTCGCGTCCATTCGCGATTGCAGTTAGTATCTGCCCCTTGTATTTTCCTGTGAGGAATGTGCCGTCCATGCAAATGACCGAGCGGCAGTGTGGGAACGCATTTATGCACACGCAAAGGGCGAAGAAGGCCCGTTGCATAACCCACTTACCCGCGTACACACCGTCCACGGGGAACTCTACAAGGTCGATGAATGTAGCAGGATTCCTACGTGATATTACCCTGAGCAAGTGTGAAATATTCTCGTAGGAAGCCTCGTACGTCCCGAACCGTTAAAAGCTTTCCTTTTTGCCCTCCACGCTTTTCTGTAGCTAATCTTATACTAAAATCTCTCCTCCACGGTTTTGATAATAAATCGAGGCTGCAGGTGCGGATTGTCCACGATCTGACCGTACAATACATTTGCCACCTAAGTGGATGAAAGATTGCAGTGTTCCTGCTCCTCTTGCTCCAGTTCACAGTTATGCTCTGTTATTATAGAGCATTTCCAGTAGTCCTTTCACTTCCCCTTGTATGCATCCACCGCCATGAGCACGAATGAACGATGCACTTCACGTCGTACTCCTTCTTGCTTGACTTCACTACCCTGAATTACCGTTGAAGAGACATTGCCCAGTACTTCACTGCATCCATCATAGCCTCCTTGTCTTTATATATGACCCTCTGCATGACCTCGTTCTCATGATACTCCCATGCATCACTGTTCCCTTCATTCATTGTTAGATCTTCGAAATTATAACTAGTCCACGCCCCGGGGACAGGCACCTCG
The DNA here is from genome assembly GCA_036346145.1 of Olyra latifolia. Taxonomy (NCBI): domain Eukaryota; kingdom Viridiplantae; phylum Streptophyta; class Magnoliopsida; order Poales; family Poaceae; genus Olyra; species Olyra latifolia. Next base: position 9,135,946 of record CM070524.1, read on the forward strand.
GGAGTATTGTCCTCTTCGTCCGAGTGTTTGCCATCAGGAACTTCCTTATCCGCACGATCCTCCTCCTCCATCATGTCAACTACGTCATCCACCTCCTCGCCCTCGTCGGCCACCCTCCTCACATCCATGATTGTCTCCTCGCCCCCGCCAATCCTGTCGCCACCGCCAATCTCGTGTCCCCCGTCCCCGGGCTCCTCGCCGCCTTCATCATCGCATTCTTCCATATTTCTCTCCCCCTCCTCTATAATATCTACCCCGCCATCACGTACTTCTGACACCGATGGAGTTAACTGGTACCACTGTACCAGCAACATCAAAGTCTAGCCCCGCTCTATGGCAAATTCAACATAGCTCCTTCATATTGATGTCGCATTTATAGGAATCAACTCTCTATAAAAACAGTATTGCGCACGACTTACTGCTGCTCTAAGCCGCAACCGACAAGCCTGGGCATCCAAATTGAACATCCGAAACATCTACTCCAACAAAGCCCTGTATGTCCTATCGTTCGGTTTAGATATCCCCTATATGACTCTTGAAAATGCTGACAAATCCACTGCATCCGCCCCCTGTGCTATCTCCCCGTCTCCATAAAATATTTGAAAATACAATTTCTCTGATATGCTGCCTACAACGTCGGACCGAGAAATTCATTAGTTCCCATCTACCCGCATCATGCATTACCATATAATTGTTACATTATCCTATGTCATAGATTCACTCCTCGTTATTTCTGCTATATATTTGTTAATCTTTTTTACTCTACTTTTACTCGTTGTAACACTACCAATTTCTAACGGCATCTGACATTTCTACCATGCTAATAACGTATGATATGTGACTATCCTACCATGTTTTTCCAATATTACTCTAAATTACAATATATAGAAAGTATTGCGATCCTATTGGAAATTACAACTATAAATTATTAATTGAACTACTCATATTTTTCCCATACGGCATTACTGCTATAATTTATTAATTTTTTCCCTAACCCTAATAACTGCAAATCTACATGATATATCATACTTCGTTTAAATACTACATTGCATTTATCGAATCTTTACCCGCACAACATATGGCTATTATACCATGTTTCATAATAATATTCAAATTTCACTACTAATAATTCCTACGACGTTACATTTCAAAGTATTGTATAATACATTATTTGCAGGAAAATATTTTTCGGGCTTACCTCCACGAAAATGTCGGATCTTCTTCTTTCTCTTTTTCCCATCCTCTCCTTCTTTTCTCTCTTTTTTTCCTCTCCTCTCTTTTCTCTTCTCTTCTTCTCCTCCCTGCTCCAGCTCTGCTCTCGGGCTCTCTCGGTGAAAATGAGCGGCGCCTAGTGGGAGAGGCGAGGCTGGCGCTTTTAAGCCCACCTATCGCCCCTACAACGAGTGATCGTCCCATATTGGGGCAATAGGTAGGGCCCACCTACGCCGGTTGTAACGTAGCCGTTAGCCCTATTGCCCGGATATAGGGCGATCGCCCCAATTTGGGGCGACGGCCGGCTATTTTGTAATTTTTATTGTTATAAGATTATTTTTGAATAAATGATTTAAAATAAATATTAAATAAAAATTCCTCACATTTGAACTCAAGCCTCCAACCTAGCAGCTCGAGCTCGGCTCGAAACTCAAGCTCGGAGTAGCGTTCAGGCCTCGAGCCCTCGGCTAGTTGGATGTAGCTGCAGGGTGGAACAGTTCTGAAAATTTCCCTTTTTTCGAAGCTTTGTTTGGATCTTATTTTTTTGCCCAAGCCGTGCAAAGAGGAGGGCTATTACTAGGACCACTGTTATAAGAAATCCTGATTAATCCCTAATTAATCTCTTTGATAGTTCTTCGCCTAGCAGCTAGTTTCGATTAGTCTCAAATTAATCCCGTCTAATCACTACTCCCTAACTTGCTGACCGACTAGCGCTTCGTGTTTTTTTGTACCATATTTAGGGCCCAACAAATCCATACCGAAAGAGCTGACCCAATTTCTAGATGAGCTTAGAGCAAGTCCAACGACCAAGGGATCCCCTCTCTCCTAAGTCAAATTTACGGAATGAAGCCTGAAGGTAAGAAAATAGGTTCCCAGCAAATCTCCTACCATGTCCCCTAAATTTAGAGGAAGGGTTTTCATCCCCTAAATTTAGGGATCCTCTATACTATCGTCTAAAATGGTGTCCTCTCATTTCTGGAGGTCCGCTCTCCATTAAGTGGATGAAAAATTAGGGAATGTATTTAGCAGATGACCATTGCAATAAATTTTGAGTAGGGGATCTTCTCTAATGCTCTTAAGGGAACCTAAATTTGGCTTCAGTAGATGAGATTTTAGGGGTGCCCTTGGACTTTCATGATCCGGTATCTATTGGGCTAGGTCGTGCTCTAATTTCAAGACAGGGAACCTACTAATATTACCATGAACTACGAGCCTTATTGTGGAGGACCAATTTTCAATACATAATATCGAAAATTGTTCTCCTCTAATATTACAAACATTGATCAAGAATCAATGTATTAACCTTGCTAAGTTATTTAACTATAATCAGAGTACTTTTACAATACCAAAATGTGGTATTATACAAACCACTTTGTGAGTTTAGGAAATATCTAGTATTCTAAGCCGAAAAGTTCCATATCCTCTGTTGAGAAGTCAAAGTTCGTATCTGCAACGGAATAAGGATCTGTTCATTTTAAATGAACAGTTCCCATACAACGGGTAAGTAAATAAAGAAATTTAGGAATTCAATATGCTTCACGGATAGGAAAACCTGCCTTCTCTGGTAGTCTGATCAAACTCAACAGTATTTTCCGGCTATACTTGTTCAAAAGATCCGGAGGCGATCAGTTCGTCGTCTATACGTCGCAAATACGGAAAAAAGAGGGAAGAAATTTCAATAAATATTCAAATAAGCATGATGCATGAAATGATGGAATGCATATAAAAAGCTTGGGGTGAATAGGTGGTGTGCTGTATGATTTTCTAAGAATTTAAAAATATTTTTAAATGGATAAGGGTGGGGATGCTTGAGTAGAAGTGGGCATTTTCTCCGGGTAGCATGATGTTATTGCTAGCGTGCGTGAGATTTCATGTGCGGATCAATAAATTTCCAGAGATCGAATTAATTTACAATTATTTCTTGGGAGTTTGAGATGGAAATTGTTGAAGATATAGGGATGAAAAGTTGAAAATAGAATTTTATTAAATTAATGGTGCTATAATAATTTTAAATAATTTTAAAAATTTTAGGAGTTATTTCCTAAATTCTTTTAAATAAAAACTCTTTTATATATAAGACAAGGAAAGGGATTTTATTTGGATTATTTTATTATAAAGATATGGTATTTTATATTTTTATAAAATTGTTTATCACATTTTAGTTTTTTTGCAGAATTTTTGAAGGAGTGTTGATATTTTAAATAAAATCAAATGGCTTAAAGGGAAAAAGAAATTGAAAAGGAGCTAATATTACTAGATCTATAGTACTGGGCTCGGCCAGTAACTTCAGGCGAGCCACTGACAAATGGGGCCCAGCGTGCAGAGAGAAGGAAGAGCGCGCGGGAGCTGAACCGAAGCGGCTGACAGGTGGGGTTGTAGCATTAGTGAGAACGAAAGGGGGAAAATAGGGGTGCAGCGGAGGAAAGCCACGACGTCGGAGATGGGTGGTCGGTGGCGAGGAATTGGTGGCAAATTCATGAAATTGGGAGCATGGGGGTAACTTAGGGGTTGCAGCGAGGCTCAGGGTGGTCGGAGATGGTCCGGAGACGAGGTTGTAGTGGCGGCACAGTCGGGCAACGACAGCGAAGGGGGTTTCGATAGGTGTCGATGCAGGAGAATGGTAGCGCTGGTTTTGTGATGTTTAGTGACAGTTTTTGGTTATGGGAGTCGAGGCCAGAAGGGGACTAGAGGGGCGAAGAAGAGGTTCGTCGGAGTTTGAGAAGAGGGTGGTAGCGGTGGCGATTCGGGACCTTAGAGGTGACGTAGATAGGCAGAGGAAAAGGCTTGAGATGGAGTGGTGCCGAAGGGGCCTTTTATAGGCTCGACGAGCAGTAGCGGCCATGGAAGCTCTAGCTCGCCATGGCGGTGGCGGCGCAAGGTGGCGGCGATGGATTGGCAGGCTACGGCGGGAGGGGGGGTGTGGGAGGATGAGGATAGAAACATGGTGGATAGGCTTGGCGATGAAGAAAGTTATCCTGTGCAGTGGAAACCGGGGCAAGATATGGATCGTAGCGGTGGCGACGGAGAACTCCGGTGAGCAACGGCGGCGCTGTTGGTTTGGTGGTGGCGGTGCTGGCGGGAGGAAGGAGAAAATGTTGACGCCGTTGGATTTGATGCATATACAATGGGCACCGTTGGATTGGTCTCAAAGGAGTATGGCTCTGACAGATGGGGTCCATCTGTCATAGATAGAGGATGCTGACGTGTGGGGTCCACCGATCAATGGGAGCTCGGCCGGGGCTGGGTTAAGTGGAGGCGTATTTCCCTAAAGGGAAAGCGTACTCCGGAATTTCTAAAAATGGAAGGTTTAGATTTAAATGTGAAATGATTTTCCAAAAATTGTGTAGAGATTTAAAAATCCATAGGAAATTCTATAAGGCCAAAAAAATGAAATAAATTTATAAAAATCCAGAAAAATGAGGAGAATCCAAATATAAAATAATATTTAAATATTATTTTATGGAATAAATAATTATGGAAAAATAGATATGAGGTATTTTCTTTAAGGATTAAATAGAGATCAATTTGAAAAATTCCAAGAATTTGAGAGGTGATTCTAGGGACTTAAAAATGACTTTTCGTGAAAAAATTTCATGCTAAAAATAGGAGAAAATTTGGACATGTCACACTTATCTCGTTACTAATGAAAAACACTTTTGCTTATGGCAGGCGCCTGCATTCTATGGGTGAGAGTTGTCTATTTGCTTTGCCCTAGGCGCCTAGACGATTGCTGATTTCCAAACTCTGAAGGATAGTCATAGGGACGGAACTAGACAAAACATGACTAGGGGGTTCACTCACACACTGATTAGTTGGATTGCCTTCCTAGATGCACAATTATTAGACTTTCATAAATACTACGAGACCCTAGGCCGCCCCCGATCGCCCCAACAATATAGGGTCCTGTCCATCTGTTTCAGTGCAAATCTTAATGCAACTCAACGTTCGTCTCTCTTCGTACTTCGTCTCGCACACACCCAACGTTTGTCCCAAAGGCGCTTCTTCTCTCCCGCTCCCTTCTCTCCACTTTGATTTGCCACCAGCAAGCTTCAGCATCCGCCACCACCCTCGATACGTCGCTGACTCGCGCCACCTATCCTCTCCCTACCATGCCCTCCGCGCTTCCCACTGATTTCTCGTCGGCCTCGCCCCTTCCTCTCTCTGCTGCATCATCCGCCTCCACCCCGGATTCGTAGCGGGTTACGTGCCTCTTAATTCCCCCATTCTCTCCGTCTCCTCCTTCGCTCCTCCCACTACGCAGCCGCCTTTGCTCCCTCACCATACTGCGGATTCATCGTCTACGTAGCCCCCGGGCCTCCCGCTATCGTCATCGCTTCTCCTCCACCAGTACTTGTCATTGGCGGCACGCCCTTGCTTTCCCCTGCGTTTAGTCGCCTCTTCACTGAGATTTGTTGCTAGTCATGCGCCTCCTGCCCTACCCTTTCAATTCGTCGCTGATCTACCCTGATTTGTTGCCGGACTACGTCCCTCTCAGCCACCTTCCTCCAAAGCTGCACATAAGCCTGACTCATTGAAGTGGAAGAAGAAGGAGGCATAAAGGGGGAGAATGGACTCGATGGTGCCATAGTGGGTTTGAAGGATCGGGATGTCGCCTAGAGGGGGGTGAATAGGCGTAATTAAATTTATCACTAAATTGATTGCAGCGGAAATAAAAGGTTGATTTGTCAAAATCTGAGTCAATTCGTCGTCTCGAGTACTCAGATAGTCCGAAGTATATTCGGATAGTCCGAAGATAGCAGAGTAAGGAAACAAGCAAAAGTAAATGTGGGCTCTTTGAGAGATGTTCCCTGCACCAAAGAGTGTTAGTGAGCCCTGAGTACCTGTGAATGAAGTATGGTCAACAATATCTTCTTTATAAATAAGATCACCACTTCAAACACCAAAATTTGACTTTGAACACAAGTGTGAAGATGAAATCCAAGAGATGAAGACGGAGACCCAAAGATTTTATCCCGAAGTTCGGATCCTTGAGGGGATCCTACGTCTCCGTTGAGGAGGCACTAAGCCCGGGTCTCTTTCAACCCTAATCCTCTCGGTGTTGCACCAAGCACTCACCGACTTCACTATCTTGAATCCTTTCCTTGCGGAGGTGGATTCGACCTTCACAAACTTTTGGAGGCTCACCACACGAAGCTTGGGAGCTCACCGGCGACTCCTAGCCGTTTAGGAGTCCTCAACCTCCAAGAGTAATAGATCGGCGAGAAATCCGCGAGAGGATGAATCCCGGTGCTCAAGATGGATCTAAGCAAGCTCAAACTCTCCAAATCTCACTTCTTTTCTCCCTCTAGAGAATCCAATCAACAAGCTCAAGAGGAGAGAGAAAAGTTAGGGCTCAAGGAGTAAATGAGGAGGAGTAAATGCTCTGAGTGAATAATGGTTGTTAGGTGAGAGTGAAGTGAGGTATATATATGAGCCCTCGAAACTAGCCGTTTTGACTCAGGTCCGAATAAGTTCGGATAGTCCGAGTAAATACTCGGATACTCCGAATAGTGTAAAACCACAGAGACAGAGAGACCCAGCTCGGATACTCCGAGTTGATTCTTCGGATAGTCCGAACCTTCGGATACTCCGAGCGGTTCGGATGCTCCGAGTGAAATCTCGGATAGTCCGAATAAATACTACCCATCAGACAGAGAGGGTCACCTCGGAGAGTCCGAATAATTACTTCGGATACTCCGAGTGACTTCGGACATTCCGAGTGAAAAACTCGGATACTCCGAATAGGACTTAGCGTCAAAGACCAATTTCTTTCTGGGAAGACAGAGGGGGTCAGCTCGGACAATCCGAATAATTACTCGGATACTCCGAGTGACAAAAGGTGTTTTGTCTGGATTTTGGTTTTGGTAGCAAGAGATCATAAACTTGCAAATTGCTAACTAATTTCCATCATGAGCACCTAGAATATCCAAACACTATTTCCCGTCAAATCCCTCTTAATAGTACGGCTATCCTTAGACTCAAAATTTAAATAAATTACAAATCACAAGTCTAGGTACCGTTTTTTTGCTTCATTCGAATTTAGGGTTCGTCAAAGCCCATAACTTCACTGTGGAGGACTAAGATCTGAAGATAACACTTAGAAATCTCATTAGTCCTTTAATCGTTTTGTCATTAACCCCCCAAAACATATAGGGGGCCTAGATGCACTTTCAGGGTTGTTCAGGCTTCCTCAATTACATGCGACCGAAAGACGGCAATGGAGGCCAGGGGATAGTTTTAATTAGCAGTAAGGATTGATGAATTATGATAGGTATTAATTTAATATAAACTATAGCATTACATTTAGGTCTGAGAAGATTATGAATTTAATTGAAACTACATTTCAAATATTAGCCATGTGAGCTACCACATAAGATGTCGCGCTATAAAAAACCAGCACTTGGATTGCCACGCCCCACACAATTGCCCAAACCACGGAGCTGATCAGAGGACCATGTTTTGAGTGGTATTTGCACTTCAGGACCATATATGTTACCGGTTTTGATTTCCATAGACCAAAAAGTGTCGACGACTATACTTAGGGTGGGTTCTTTTCAGCTTTTCTTATCTACTTATTTGCCTGGATCTCGTCACTTCGAGAATTTGTCGAGGTAGCCTCGAGAGCCAGTTGGCCTTTAATTTTGGGGTTTAGAGAGCTTATAGACACGCCTACAAGGTAAAAAAATTTCGACTCAAAAAGTAATAAAAAAGTGAGATAAGTCAAATAAGACACGAGATAAGTAGGATAAGTCTGACTGACTTATCCTACTTATCTCGTGTCTTATTTGACTTATCTCACTTTTTATTACTTTTTAAGTCGGTTTTTTTTTATCTCGTACGCGTGTTTATAAGCTCTTTACACCCCAAAATTGAAAGCCAACCGGTTTTCGAGGCTACCTCGAAAAATTCTCAAAGTGACGAGATCCAGGCAAATAAGTAGATAAAAAAAGCTGAAAAGAACCCACCCTTAGGGAACAAACAAAACACTTTTTCATGTTTCTCTACTATCACTACTCACTATAGATATAATGTACCTAAAAACTGTTGGCCTTTGACCTTCTAATCTTTACAATTAAAATTGTGGTGGTGGGGTGGTCGGACAATGTCTCTACTCTCCCTCTCTATTCTCCAACCCTTGAATCAAACGGTCTAGACATGAAGATATTTTTTATTTATGTTACTTGATTTCTTATTTCAGTGTATTATATTTTTGGAAGTTTTCATCAACTCAAGATATATCAAATCTCCATATATTTATCTAGCTTCTAGCGTATTGTATTTTAGAAATCTTAGCATAAGGTGCGGAAGTACAATAAAGTCAAGTACGAAAGAAGAGCTTAGGCATGGAGTCAAAGGTGCATAAGTACAACATAATCGAGAGTGCGAACTTGAAGATAAGAATATGAACACGATGCAGCCGAGTGTAAAAATAAAGTTGAGGACATGAGCCATACATGTAGAATATAAACACAGTGAAAAACAGATATTTATTGGTGACAAAGGAGGAGCACTCGCAGAATTCTAAGCAATCCATATCTTTATGCAAAAGCTATGTATAATGTATGTTCCATGTTTCTAGGTGGTATTTTGAACATTTTTCTGTTCTGAAACCTTATACTTGTAACTTACATGCATGTCGTAGTGTTTGTCACGTGAAAGACAAAATTTATAAACAAGTTTTAACATCTCATATAAAATAAATTAAGGATTGATTAGATACACGCCACTTAAAAGTATCTAATATCGAAATGTACCTTAAAAAAAATTGGAAAACATGCTCACTGCTAAGTCCGATTTTTTTTTTTTGAAATATGGCATTTATAAAAAAAAGTTTTAATGACACATTTTGATATTAGTTACTTTAGAATTACATGTATCGAATCTTCTCGATTTCCGTCTTCGCAAATCTAAATTCCCTTTTCGCTAATACAAATCCCACAAATTACTTCTCAGCTTATTTGAACCTGTACACATCAACTTTTTCTCTCCAAAGGAATCTGCCCGATTTCCGTATCATAAAACAAACACAAAAAGAACTTTTACAACTAGACATTGCACTGTCCATTCTCCATTTCTCCGCCTCTCTCTTTCACGAAACGGAAGCAAAACGATTCTCACAGGGGCACATTCCACCGGCCCTTTCCGTCTAGAGGGCAAAACCCTGTCTCAGGTTCCCCCTTCCGAGTCGGAGTGGGACAACCGCACCACTCGCCGGCGACGGGAGCGAATCGGCTATGGACGGGGGCCACGGGCAGAGGCAGCCGATGTCGCCGGCGATTTCGGCCTCGGCTGTGCTGCCGCAGCAGCGGCAGATGCAGCTCCACCACCATCCGGCCCGGCCGGCAATCGTCGATCTCTTCACCCTATATCTCGGCGTGCGTGCCTCTCTCTCTTCGCCAATCTGTCATTATATGCACTTGTTAACGCTACTCCTGACCCTAGTTGCTCGTGGCTTGCAGATGAACTCGAAGCAGCGAGCCGAGGATCCAGATAGAGAGACCTCGTAAGTTGTTTTCCCACCTGTGGACTTTAATTTGGGGATGTTTTGTGAAGTGTATTGCAAACTAGTTGGATTGGATGAGTACACAATATAGTGTTATATGATTCAGGACTTATGATAGGTTGGGTCTGATTATTTGTTTGGTGCCGTTATTTTTTTTCACTGCGTTTTGCATGAATTAAAGTTTTTGTTTTCTTCTTGAACGTTTCAATTGAGGTTTTCGAAGGTGACGACTTCTGCAATGCTCAGAGATAGTATGCTGAAGTGTTGGAACTAGATCATGCTACTTACTCCCTCCGTTGATAAATGTAAGGCGCATTTTGATTTGGCACAAAAATTAAGGTGGTGATGAGTTTGAGAAAGGAGTGAGAGAAAATGACTTATACACCCTTGTTTAATTGTCTTGGAAAGATGAGAGAGAATACTTTGTATGTGTGGTAATGAAGAAATGTAGATGGTTTGAGAGAATAAATAGGGGTATATGAGAAAGCACCTCATTAAGATAGCATGCATGTCTTATATTTCTACACAAGATCATTCAAACTTTATGTCTTATATTTTCTAACGGAGGGAGTAATTATGAATTTTGTTCATTGTTATCTAGTATTTGTTCTGTATTTTGATTACGAAGTCTATTTAGTAAGCTTTTACAAAATTGTAATGTATTGTGGGAATTGAATTATTCAGGAACAAGCTGCAGAAGAGAGTAAGTGCTCTGAGCAGAGATGTGCCTCCCCGAGATGAGCAGTTCATTTCAGATTTTGAGCAGTTGCGCATGCAGTTTCCAGTAAGCAGAAGCATTACACAATTACTCTTGTTCATCACAGGACGAGAACAGAAGAAATTGATTTTTGATTTGCTTGTTCTTTAGGACCAGGAGCAGTTGCAAGCAGTCACGGAATCAGTTCTCATCTCATTCATCCTGCAATGCAGTAGCCACGCTCCACAATCCGAGTTCCTACTCTTTGCTACACGGTGCCTGTGCGCTCGAGGCCACCTTAGGTGGGACAGCCTTCTTCCGTCCCTACTTAATGCTGTTTCCTCTTCTGAGGCACCAATAGGGCAAGGCAGTTCTGTGACTGTTGGTGGCTCTGTAACATCTTCTTTGCCACCTGTCACAGTGCAAAATGCTCCAAGCTTTCACCCTTCAAATCCCACATCTCCTTTGTCAGCAATGAATGCCATAGGATCCCCTACTCAATCTGGTGTTGACCAGCCTGTAGGTGCAAATGTGTCACCCATTAAGGCAGCTGAATTCTCCAGTCCTGGGCAGCTTGGTGTGGCAGCTAGGGGTGACCAGTCTCGCAGAGGAGCAGAAATTAGCTATCTGCATCACTTATCCTGTAGAATTATTTTAGCTGGGCTGGAGTCCAATTTGAAGCCAGCTACCCATGCTGTAATATTCCAGCATATGGTAAATTGGCTGGTTAATTGGGACCAGAGGCTGCATGGCGTGGAGGAGGCTGATACAGTGCAAACCCGGAGGCTTGAAAGACCTTTGCATGAATGGATGCATCTATGCTTGGATGTTATATGGATTTTAGTTAATGAAGAGAAATGCCGTGTTCCATTCTATGAGCTTGTTCGCAGCAACTTGCAGTTTCTTGAAAACATTCCTGATGATGAAGCGCTAGTTAGTATTATTATGGAGATTCATAGGAGGAGGGACATGGTGTGCATGCACATGCAGATGTTGGATCAACACCTGCACTGCCCAACATTTGCAACTCATCGTTTTTTGTCACAGTCTTACCCAAGCATAGCTGGTGAAGCTGTTGCTAATTTGCGCTATTCTCCAATTACATACCCTAGCGTGTTGGGAGAGCCACTGCATGGAGAGGTGATTTTACTTTTTCTTTAATTAGCCATCTCACTCTTTTTATGCTTGCCATGAATTTTTCCCGTACATGTATATGCATTGATATTTGAATGCTTGAGGCTTCTGGAAGCTCATGATACTTACTACTCCGGTACTCCCTCCCTTCCCAAACACTATGTTGGGGCATATTTTGACTTAATATACATATTAGAAAGGGAGCTAGCAGGAAAAGCATCATTAAATGTACAAGCACCCTATTTTGCAACAAAATTTGAAAAATTATATGCACTATATTTGCATAGATGGAGTATAAATCTTTGTTTATTTCTCATGGTCTCCTACATAGTACAGACAACTTTGACCAATTACCTTTTACATAATATAATTGCATTTTGGAGATAAGTTTACAAATGTCATTCTTATGCTGTTTTTTTTTGTACCTTTATGCATTTTAGTGACTAAACTTGGAATAGTTCGAGTATACAATTTTCAATAGGCTTTATGTTTAGGAAAAAAAGGGATCAGTATGTGTGCCATGGTTTATTGGTTCAGTATTGCTGATAAAAACGCCATTACTTGTTTAAGGGCATTTTGCATGTTATGGGTGCACTGTTTCATCATTATGACAGATCCTAATAATATGCAAGCAGCTTGGAAATTTTAAATTGTAGAAGTAAAATTAAACTACTCAGAACTGTTAGGAAAAAAGTTGGCAGGAAATGCATATAAATTTAGGTTCCTTAGTTTTTAATATTGTTCTGAGTAGGATATCAAAGCTGATATTGCTTTATTGTTTAGGATCTTGCAAACTCCATTCCTAAGGGGGGCATAGACTGGGAACGTGCTCTGCGTTGCTTGAGGCATGCTCTCCGCACAACCCCATCACCAGACTGGTGGAGACGGGTTCTTCTTGTTGCTCCTTGTTACAGATCACATTCTCAACAATCATCAACACCAGGAGCTGTTTTCTCACCTGATATGATTGGTGAGGCAGTTGCTGACAGGACAATTGAACTGTTGAGGCTCACTAACTCAGGTTAGCATTTGAAGCTTCACTGTTTGTCTGGTCAGATATGAGGCCTTGTTCTCTTCGACTTAAACTAGCTATAGATTATAATCTGAAAAAGTTGTGGACGCTCAATAGGGGGCTTGGAGAGCCAAGAAATTGTTTTGCGAGCTTTAATAAGAACCACTAAAAGCCTTACAAAAATGGCTACAAAATGCTACAACATTTGCTTGTACAAAAATGACAAATTTCCAGCTGTAGTTTTTTAATTTTAATTTAAGCTGAAAAGAACAAGGCTAGTGGACAGTTGATAAGACTCGTGTGTTCCATGGATGTACCCGTTTCACGAAATGTCCTTTCATGTCATGCAACTTTTGCTTTGAAGAATATAAAACTGCATGTCACATATTTGTAAGGAGATCATTGGTTCTTATCTGCTGTCTATACTCATAAAAGCTTTGCTATACTATCGCAGAGACTCAGTGCTGGCAAGATTGGCTTTTGTTTGCTGACATTTTTTTCTTCCTAATGAAAAGTGGCTGTATTGATTTTCTTGATTTTGTGGACAAGCTTGCTTCTCGAGTAATGGATAGTGATCAACAGATTCTACGCAGCAATCATGTCACCTGGTTGCTCGCACAAATTATCCGCATTGAGATTGTGATGAATACTCTTAGTTCAGACCCAAGAAAGGTATGTGTACTTCATGATAATCTATATAAATTTCTTTTTCTTTCTTTTAGCAAGTCATTCAATCATTGTAACTGTTTAGTGAATGACAGGATGCTGCAATAAAAAAGTGATTCCCTGTGAAATATTCAAGGCACTTTATTTAGGGGGTATTCTTTTGGGCTTATGAGTTCTGACTTATCTGTCTTATCTCCAACTTCGAGAATTTCCCGAGGTGGCCTCGAGAGTCGGATGGCCATGAAATTTAGGATTTAGGGAGCTTTTAGACTCGCCTACGAAATAAAAATAAAACGGATTCAAAAAGTAATAAAAAAAAGTCAGATGAGTCAATATTAGTCAGATAAGTCACGAAATTACTCAATTTGTTAGGAACAGTAATAACTAATGACTCTGGTTGATAAACTCAGCTGGACTAACCTTACATTCAACATCTGTTAAAATTTAAATGCATATACATTTGCTTTTTTTGGATGTATTTTTATGTGTTGTTTTGTTATTTGTCTTATTGTTGTTATCTCAATTTCCCAATTACATATTCGTGGTATCTATATAGACCGTTCTGGTTATTTCTTGTTTCTGGTTTATTTCTTGTGCTATCACCTATTAGGTCGAAACTACACAGAAGATAATTTCATTCCACAAAGAAGACAAGAGCCTTGATCCTAATAATATCAGCCCTCAAAGTATTCTTCTTGATTTCATAAGTAGCAGCCAAACTTTGCGCATTTGGTCTTTCAATTCTTCAATTAGAGAGCATTTGAATAATGACCAGCTTCAGAAAGGCAAGCAGATAGATGAGTGGTGGAAGCAGATGACAAAAGGTATCTATGCTTACTCTAGAAGTTCCATTATGCTTTTGGTTTATATCAATAGATGGATTCATGGAAAGAAAGTTGGGTCACGGCAGGGCTGGCGAGCTACTCTATAGCGCCGCTGTCACCACTCTAGGGCTGGGCCATCTGGGCAGCCCATGCCAGACTGGGAATAGTCCCACCCAGCACGCCTAGGACTGCTGGATGTGCCTCATCTAGAAGTACAATCTTATCTCAATTAAGTTAGTCGGTTTAAATTATTTCAGTTACAATCAGTTAAAGAGTCCTATGTCCTTATGACGTGTAAGTTCAATCAGGATAGTCTTTTAGACAGTTAGTTTGATTGTAATCTGGTTTGGCCTATATAGTGGCGAACTATTCAATTAATGAATCAAGCAGAAATTAGCCTAATTGGCTACCTTTTCCTCTTTTCATTTCCTTGTCTCGGCTCGGGCCCCAAGCAGAAGCTCTTGGGGTTTTGGCCTCTGCTCGCTGATCTTGCGAGCCAAATTTGCTAAGCCATGACAATTTGCTCTCGTAGATAAGATAGTTAATTTGAACTAATTAAATGTAGAAAATTTCTTGCTGTTTGCATTACATAGTAGCATTGCAATTCAGGATTCAAATGGTGGATATGTTTTTTTGAGAGAGATGTATGCCTGCAAACCATGATTACAATTTGCTATCTTGGTTTCTTTCATGTATCTACAGATAATTAAAAATGTGTTTTTTCCTTGAAATGATAGCTTCCGGAGAGAGAACGATAGATTTTATGAACTTGGATGATCGGGCCATGGGCATGTTTTGGGTTCTCTCCTTCACCATAGCACAACCAGCATGTGAAGCAGTCATGAACTGGTTTACAACAGTAGGAGTGGCAGACTTAAATCAGGGACCCAATATGCAACCAAATGAAAGAACAATGATGCGTGAAACTTACCCTTTGTCAATGTCACTGCTTTCTGGTTTGTCTATTAATCTGTGTTTGAAGCTTGCTTTCCAGCTTGAAGAGACTATATTTCTTGGTCAGGTAAGAATCATGTCTCCACTAATACTCAGTTGATTTTTTTATTTCTTTTCTGTATCAATTGGCACCCTTTTTTATTTGGTCATGCTAGCGCTCACGGGGGATCTTTATTTATGTGTGACATGCAATAGATCAATTTTTACAACCAGTCCAAATAGTTTTCTTCTGGGTATAGTTCTGCTCATGCTAAAAATTTAGCTCGTAATTTATGAATAGCTCATATTTCATAGTTTTGCTAAAAAATACATGAACATCTGAACCCATCTGTTTTCAATTTATGAAACATTTGTAATCTTATCTTGAAATGATTTTTCTAGAAGTATGCATACGCTCCCAAAATGTATGTTCTTTTGTTGCAATTGCTAATATGCATATGTGTTTAGATTTTATTCAGTTGTATACTACTTTGCTAGTGTAAATCTTATTTGTGTTCTTTGATAGGCAGTCCCTAGCATTGCTATGGTGGAGACCTACGTTAGACTACTGCTTATAACACCTCATTCATTGTTCCGTCCACATTTTACGGTAAGTTCTGCTGCCTCCTGAGGTGATCTATATTCATGCAGAGGTTTTGCCACATTGTGACTGTTCTTTTTCTCTGATTTTGAATCAACTTTCTGTAATTGTAACTTGTAAGCATAACAGTCTCTTTTTTGAATCATAATGATATGCAAATCATAATCATAAGGAAATTCTGATGCCTTCTTGCTATTGTACTAAACTTTGCAGACATTAACCCAAAGATCTGCATCTATTTTGAGCAAACCTGGCGTATCTTTGCTCCTACTTGAGATCCTGAATTACAGACTACTTCCTTTATACAGGTAATTCTAAGTAAGGCAATATTTGGTTTCTGCTTTTCTTTTCCCTATTAGGATTTTTATCTCAGTACTTCTTCTTTCTCCTCTTTCTTCTATTATTTTTCTTCTCCTTCCAAAGACCTGAAATTTTACTCTGTATACAGATATTCATCCTTTAATAACTGACCTCAGCGAAAAATGCATTGTTTTTCATTCATGTGTCAGTCTTTTAGAAAATTCCGAATGTTTTACCCCTTGTATTGATTATATTATTATGCATTTCTTTCGCTTACATCGACATGGATTTTGTTCAGGTATCATGGAAAAAGCAAGGCATTGATGTATGATGTAACGAAGATAATATCAATGATTAAGGGAAAACGTGGAGAGCATCGCCTTTTTAGATTAGCTGAGAATTTGTGCATGAATTTGATTCTCTCATTGAGAGACTTCTTTTTGGTGAAAAAAGATTTGAAGGTAAAAATAATACTTGCTTTTGTTTGGAAATTCGTCTGTCACTGGTTCATAGAAAATGAACTTCTATGTTTATTTAATGTAGGGACCAACTGAGTTTACTGAAACGCTTAACCGCATAACAATAATAAGCCTTGCTATCACCATCAAGACACGTGGAATTGCTGAGGTTGAACACATGGTTTATCTTCAACCGTTGTTAGAGCAAATTATGGCAACTAGCCAGCATACATGGTCAGAAAAGACTCTACGATATTTTCCTCCGCTTATTCGAGATTTTTTAATTGGGAGGATGGATAAGAGGGGCCAAGCTATTCAGGCATGGCAGCAGGTACTATTTTCTTATTTTTTTGGGCAGAGTATTTGGCCTTTTTTATGCTTTCTTCAATTCTTTTATTAAATCCATGTACGTTTTTGTTATGAATAGGAATTGTGTATTGACTGTAGGCCAAGGACCTGTATATACATTGTACATGAGAAGCCTAGACAAGGCAAGAAAAGCCCAGATAAGGGTAAAGGATCTAATCTATCCTAATATGATAAAGGACTCCAAATATATTTGTAACACCCCCACTCAAATGCAAGGCGTATGCAATAGCATTGCATTTGAACTAAAAAGAAAAGTACCCTCTCAAATGCAAGGCGTATGCAATAGCATTGTGTTGGGGAAAGTATGTGGCTCATGTAGTTTCGGCCCACTTACTTACCCGCGGCCCCACAGGAGGCAAGCTCGAGACCAGCAAGCTCGCACCCGAGTTTGGTAAGCTCGAGCCCGAGCTTCCCCGCCTCGGAAGCTCGGACCTCTTGCTTCCTCCGGGCTTCCGAGGTACAAAGGGACAGGACCCAAGGCAAATCATCACGCGCCGTGGACAGGATACGCTTCGGGTCCCCAGAGTCATCGAGAATTAAATGCGCGCACTATACCGAGGAGTGCCTGGCAGCGGCTTCTGACGGGTAGGCGGCCAATCCTGTCAAACCGCCTGCATGGGTAAGGACACGTGCTGACCGGTAGCGGTCCAGCGCGGGGATCGGAGGATTGCACTCGATTACCCGGTGGATTCGGTACGCTACCGGTATGGCGAAAAAACAACGACTAATTCAACGGACGGCGCAAGCTACAGCTGCCAAAGGACGCTTATAAAAGGGCGCGAGCCACAACAACGAAAAAGGCTTCACCGGCGTACACACAACTCACTTGGAGGATAGCTACTATAGAATAGGAGCACTTGCACTCGTAGAGCTCTAGTTCCGGCGGTAGTTCTTCGCGTCCGTGTATCAGAGAGCACACACACGCAGATTGCCTCGAGCACTTATCAGACTCGGCCCGGCTTCCCAAAGCCCGACTTCACCTCTTGTACTCGTTTAAGCTCGGCATTAAACGAAGATCGGACGTAGGTCATTATCCCGCAGTGGAGGCCTGAACCAGGATAAAACACTCGTGTCATCATCCCCATCGATCCGGTCCTGACGCGTCCGACCGCGTCGAGACCAAGCTCTTTTCCTTCGGCGTCGGCGGCGGCCGGGCCTCGTCCGAGGGGACAGGGCGCTTCAGACCTCGCGCCCTTTTTCGCTTATTACGCGGAGGCTCGCCTCCCAGTCGCCGACACATTGCATTTGAACGGGTATAACCAAAGAAAAATCTGAAGTTCGGTATTGCAAATGTCGTTGTAGTCATTGTAGCGTATAGTCTTGTGGGCATGTAGCCCTGTTGTAATAATATGCCAAAATTCAGAAGAACTCCATCCATCCGAGGTCGGGACTCGAGAGACATCCAAGAAAGCAGATGGAACTAAAAAAAAAAAAGCACCCCCTCAAATGCAAGGCGTATGCAATAGCATTGCATTGAACAGGAGTAACAAAAAAAAATCTAAAGTCCGGTGTTGCAAATGTCGTTGTAGTCATCGTAGCGTGTAGTCCTGTGAGCATGTAGCCCTGTTGTGATAATATGCCGAATCCAGAAGAACTCCATCCATCCAAGGTGGTGAGACAGCCTAGAAAGCATATGGTGCAAAGGCAATGCCACAAGAAAAGGATAAAAGGAGATCAGAGAAGACGACAAGATATTGAAGTGTGTCAAATCAAGCTAAAAAGAAATCTGATTGACTATTGTGGCCTCGCACGACATAGACAATCTTGGAGACAAAAGAAGCGGTGGACTAGGATTGACACAGCGGAAGCAAATGACTAAGGCCAGAAAGAGAGACTCAAAGGATAAAGGCAGCCATAGAACACACCAAACAATGCCACTCCAAAGAGTAGCAGTGCCATTCTGAAATAGGATCGATGGCCTAGAGGGGGGAGTGAATAGGCAATTTTAAATTTTCTTACAATTAAGGTTGAATTAGGCTCACAATATTTATCAACAAGCTATGAAGAGCTAGAGCCAAAAACCACAAGCAGCAAAACAAGATAATTAAATGCGGAATAGTAAACGCGAGAAATAAAAGGAGACTCAAGGATTTTTTTCCCGAGGTTCGAGGTTTCCCTGTACTCCTCGTTAGAGCACTCTTGCCAAGAGTATAGCTCCTCCCACACTCTACCAAGAGTTGGGTTGTCGACTCGGGGAGTCTTTCGCCCTTCCGGCAAGGTGGACTCCGAAAAACCTTGTACAACCATCGAGGTCTTCTACAAACTCGTCGGAAGATCACTCGGTCACCTCTCCTCCAAGAGACCGTGTAGGAGCTCTTGCTCCAAGAGTAATAAGTCCCAAGTGTCTTGACCAAGAGCTTCTCAAGATGCAAACTCAACCAGGCTAGAGAGACACCGGAATGGATGAACTTTCAAGGAAACTAGGTGCTCTCCTCTTCCAAGGCTGCTGAATGGGCTTAGCTAGCTTAATGAATACTCAAAACCTTAGAAATAAAGCTCACCCACCTTCTTAAATAGCCTAGGACCTGGAAACTACCCGTTAGAATTCGAAATCCTGCAGGAACTAGCCGTTACAGCTCCACCCGACTGAGTCCGGTGGCTGTATATCCTGCAGGGTCCGGTGGCAAGTGGACACTGTTCGTTCTCGACCTCTCATGCGCGTATACAGTGTTCCATGGACTCATCCGATGGCTATAAAAGTTCAGGTGCAGTGGCGGCGGATACCGTTATTGCCTCGGCCCCACGCCAAGACTTTTGGAACGCACCGGACTCAATCTGGTGGCCATTGAGCCACAGAGGGTCAGTGGCGGCGGACACTTGTCCCGCTGCTTTGCTCCCTTGTGCACCTTTCGTGTTCCACGGACTCGATCCAGACTACGAAGGCACAACCCTTACTCCTTCGGGACCCCTCCACCAGACATAGTTCGGTGACCATCGGACTGGTCACTCAATCCGGTGGACAACAAAGGGCTGCACATTGATCACACAGGGCACAAACCCCTCCACCGGACTTAGTTCGGTTGTGGTCTCAGTCCGGTGGACAACAAAGGGCTGCACATTGATCACACAAGGCACAAACTCGCTCGTCACCATGCACACTCCCCCTAAACCTACTCTAAGGCTCAGAAAGAAGGTAAGAGGGCTAATGTGCATCATAAGAGCTCAAGATCCGACAATAATCATCTACACCTTGGACCCCTCTTTGATAGTACGGTCTACAAGAAAAAACCCTAGAGCTAGTTCTAGTGACCCTTCTCGACTCTCGGGTCACACCTTCGCCTCTACGGACTTGCCTTTTCTTGATGCCATCACCATCACGTTGGGGTTCCAAGAGAGTCATTAGCACCCTTTGTGAATCTTGATGCCATGTACCTTGTCATCAATACCAAAACACTACTTACCGAAAATAGGGGCCGAGATGCTTACACATTCGTGCTCCAAGAGAAGGAAGGCGGTGCTTCATTGGAGCAGCAGCAAACACTGCATACAAGGGTGGACTAGAGAAGCGTGTGGCAGCAAGGATGATCTGGACGTTTGTACCATGCTAGCAGCAGAGAAGCACCACTCTGTGAACCTCAACGCAAGCAGCAGACCATGACCTCGTAAAGGCAAGAAACATTGCCCACACAGCCCATAGCACCAACAGGTCCAGCAATATAGTAGTAGCTTGGTAGCAGTGGTGCTCCAAGAAGAAGCATCCAATAAGCACTTCAGGAAGAAGAGAACTTATCAGAGCAGAGCACCGGTGTCCTCTGCACTGCGCTGCAACAACTGCACAGTTTGGCCTGGTGTGGCATGTTGCAGATCAGGTGCTAGATCCAGCTAGAGGCGACGACGAGGACCCCCAGGCGGTGGCCAGACTGGCCAGATCTGGCCTTGGCGGTGCCTGGACCATGAGCAGGGACGGCACCTGTACGATGAGAGACCATGACGGCCATGGAGAGCCAGCGGCGTGTTTGCTACGCCTGGATGACGAGCGGTGGCTGTAGACGCGAGCAGATCCGGTGTTGTAGCCTCCGTACGACGTTGACATGAGCGTGCACAGACGACGAGAAGAGCAGATCTCGAACAAGCTCCAATACGAGAACAATTGTTGGCGTTGGCGTGCAGCCGGCGATGATGAGCGCAGCCTGCAGTGACGAGCAGATCCCCTGGCAGTCTGTGACCTAAAGCTTGGGGAGAGCAGAGGAGCCCGGAGAGCAAGCCGACGGGTTGGCTGCCCCTGAGATTGGAAATTGCTCCTCTCGGGGGCAGCGGCAGCGGAAGATGTTGGCGGCGGCTAGGGTTTTGGAACTCAGTGCTTTGATACCATATTATGAATAGGAGTTGTGTATTGATTGTAGGCCAGGGACCTGTATATACAGCATACATGATTTGCCTAGATAAGACAGGAAAAACCCAGATAAGGGTAAAGGATCTAATCTATCCTAACATGATAAAGAACTCCTAATATATCCTAATATATCTCTAACAATTTTTACCAGGGATTGCCAAGTCATGCTTCTGTTTGAATTTTTTTGTGTTCGCTGCTATTATTTCTTTATCTTTGCTATTATATATATTGGAGTTGGTGATGGCTGTGGTGGTACATTGTTCTACCCCTCTCCTCTCCTAAAAAACTACCAATATCCTAACTGAATTCCTCAAAAAAAATCTCTACCAAGAGTTCTAGCAAAACAGAAAATTCTACCTCCCTAAAAGTTCTCTTAACAATAAAAACATGTGTAGTTCTAATAGGTGCACAGGGAAGCCAAATTGTGGTGCCAATATCCTAACTGATTCCCTCCAAATAAAATCCCTAACAAGAATTCTATCAAAAACAGAAAATCTAATAATAAATGAATCCTACCTCCCTAAAAAATTTCTAACAATAAAAACAACCTGTGTAGGTCTAATAGGTGCATGATGAAGCCAAAGTGCGAAGATGCAATATAGTCAAATTTAGAAGCGGAGTTGAGGGTGTGACCAAGCATATCGATAATGACATAGTGGAAAGCGATACAGTATTCTCTTTTATCCATGTCAAAGCTGATACTCGGCTAGTAGAGTCTAATGATGGAAGGTGTAGTGATGGTTTTTTGTTGTTTACACTCATGTAATATTGGCACTAGAATTTCCATTTAATTCTTTTCACCTCCATAATGATGATATTATTAGTTCTTACTGTACTGTACTACTTTATAGTGGAGATGAACAAATAGAGTTTGGGCGACCATGAAATGTTTTGTTTCCAAATACTTATTCTAGCCATGGGTGTAGAATTATCAGATCTCCAATGGTCTTGAATTCTCAATCTCGTACTACTTTTAGTGTGCTTATATTGCTATCTCGTGTTTATTAGATGAAGCGCTGTGCCAGGCCACATTGTTCTTTGCTATTTGCATTGACAATTCGCATTCATTTTCAGGCAGAAACTACTGTTATTAATCAATGTAATCAGCTACTCTCACCATCTGCTGAACCAAATTATGTCATGACATATTTGAGCCACAGTTTCCCTCAACATCGTCAGTATCTTTGTGCTGGTGCTTGGATGCTGATGAATGGGCATCTTGAAATCAACAGTGCAAATCTTGTAGGATTTCTTCTTTTGTGATCACTTTCTATATAAATGCTATCCATTGCTCTATATATGTATTTCTTCATCTTAATGCAGGCTCGTGTTTTGAGAGAGTTTTCACCTGAAGAAGTTACAGCAAATATTTATACAATGGTTGATGTTCTTCTGCATCATATCCAACTTGAGCTGCAACGAGGGCATCTAGCGCAGGTGTGTTTACTTAAAAAGATCTGCTTTATTTTTTTTTATGTGTTAAAAAAGCTGGCTCTTTGCTGCTTTATCTGTTTGTTTATGTGGGCTTCCTTTTTTAGTTCTTTTACTAGCCAGCACACAAAATTTTGTGATCACTTATTTTATTTATACAGGACCTACTTTCCAAAGCAATCACGAATCTTGCTTTCTTTATCTGGACACATGAGCTACTTCCATTGGACATTCTGCTGCTAGCTCTTATTGACAGGGATGATGATCCTTATGCCTTACGTCTTGTGGTAAGTTCTCTTCAAAATTCTCAAGTTTGCAGGCCATATTTCTAAACATGCTACACCATAACCATTATTTTAGTTCCTATTGACTGTTTCTCAATAATTAGATAAACCACCTGTAAACATTCAGTTGAACAGCTGTTCTTGGCCATATGTTAAGCCACTAGTTACATCCTGTTTACTGTTTTCAGTGATAACGCAAGTTGCATATATATCTACCGTTCATGATTGTCTAGAATGGTATGTGCAACTTTAGCTGTGTACCATTGCCAAGCAAGCACAGACTTGGGCTGACTTTGCTTATCAATTCAACATCACAGATAAGTTTGCTTGAAAGACCGGAACTTCAGCAGAGAATCAAAGCATTCTGCAACTCTCGTTCTCCAGAGCATTGGCTCAAAAATCAACCTCCAAAAAGAGTTGAACTCCAGAAAGCTCTTGGCAACCATCTCTCGTGGAAGGACCGGTAATTGCAATCTTTTAATTAACATTGAAGTCTAGTGTATTTATTATTATGCAATTGCATACCTCGAGTTTGAATATAACATATTTGTTGTACACATTTATAAATAGGTGCATTGTTAATCTTATTTGTTATTAGTACTTAGTAGCAATTCCAACCAGCTATTGCATGGCTATTAGTTTTTTATTATTTATAAATAGGTACATTTTTAATCTTATTTGGCTATGAGTACCGGGTAGTAATTTCAACTAGCTAATTCATGGCTATTAATTTTTATTAATTTTATTTTCTGACACAATCTGGTATTTGTGTGGCATAGCTAATATTTGACGGCACTATGGTGCTTACCTTTTCTTTTTAAACAGTGTATCATGTCATTTTGCCTTTTGGTTTCTATGGAAGTTACAGTAGATTGATTTACTATATTTGTTGTGCTGTTCATGCAGCTATCCTCCATTTTTTGATGACATTGCTGCGCGCTTGCTTCCAGTCATCCCGCTAATAATTTATAGGCTTATTGAGAATGATGCTACAGATATCGCAGACAGGGTTCTTGCATTTTATTCAACCTTTCTGGCCTTCCATCCACTAAGATTTTCATTCGTGCGTGATATTCTTGCATATTTCTATGGTCATCTTCCAGGCAAGTTAATTGTTAGGATCCTCAACGTGCTGGGTGTTAGCACCAAGGTAAACCCTTGTGTCCGTACTTTTTTCATGTGAACTCATTCTACATGTCTGATTTAATCCCTACTGATGATGAGCATTTACAGACTCCTTTCTCGGACTCCTTTGCACAATATTTAGGGTCTGCAAATTCTTCTATTTGCCCACCACCGGAATACTTTGCCAACCTTTTGCTAGGCCTTGTTAATAATGTCATACCTCCTTTGAGTAGCAGGTCCAAATCAAACCCAGCAGATGCTTCCGGCAATATGGCACGCACAACTTTCAACAAGCCTCATGCATCTTCGCAAACTGGTGGAATGAGTAACAATGATGGTCAGAGGGCATTTTATCAAAATCAGGATCCTGGGTCATATACACAGCTTGTTTTGGAGACAGCAGCCATTGAGATTCTCTCACTTTCTGTGCCAGCTTCTCAAATAGTATCCTCTCTAGTTCAAATAATAGCGCATGTACAAGCAATGCTTATACAGCCAAATACTGGTCAAGGAATGTCAGGTGGTTTGGGGCAAAATTCTGGGCTGCCAACCTCTCCTTCAGGAGGTGGCGCTGAATCTGCAGGTGCCAACCGAGCAAACACTGCTGCAAGTGGAATCAATGCTAACTTTGTTTCTAGAAGTGGCTACTCCTACCAACAGTTGTCTGTTTTGATGATCCAAGCATGTGGCCTCCTACTGGCACAACTCCCACCAGAATTCCACATGCAACTATACTCAGAAGCAGCTCGCATCATAAAAGACTGTTGGTGGCTTGCTGACAGTTCGAGGCCTGTTAAAGAGCTTTACTCTGCTGTTGGGTATGCACTGCTTGATCCAACATGGGCTTCTCAAGACAATACATCAACTGCCATAGGTATAGTAAAACATTTTAGCTTTACTACATTTGTTGGGTGCCTATGCAGCTTCAACCTTTTGGCTTCATTAAGCCTAGCGTTAACTTGAGATGTTACTCCCATTCTGCACTCATTATGTTTATGTTCTGCCTTGATTGCAGGTAATATTGTTGCTCTTCTTCACTCATTTTTTAGCAATCTTCCACAAGAATGGCTGGAATCTACCCATACTGTCATCAAACATCTTCGGCCAGTCAATTCAGTTGCCATGTTGAGAATTGCCTTCCGCATATTGGGTCCCTTATTGCCTCGGCTAGCCTTTGCTCGACCTCTGTTCATGAAGGTGTGCTTGGTTTTCCCTTCTTCTTAGTTACTAAAACACTGTTCTTTTGCTTGTAGATATGAGCTTGAAATTGATTTTGAACTGTTGTGGACAACTGTATATGATATTGGCTCTTAGAATTGGACCAATATATGCTGCATCTGCAATCTCAACAGTCACAACAAATTTGTGTTTCACCTATTAGCATCTTCAAGACCTCCGCTTTTTCTGTCTTAACCTACAAGCTGAAAAAAGTAATGCACTTTTCTGCTTTCCTTTGTGGTGTCTTTGGCATAATTGAGATATGAATGAACTGGTCTTCAACATGTACTTCTACTCTATCCAACACGAAATTTGTTCTACTTGACCCAACACTTTCACTAATACATGGTTGTATGAAGAAACTATATGATTTCTTTCTTCTACTAATTTTGATGTTGCTGGGATTTTCATTTTTCAGACCTTGGCTTTGCTATTTAATGTGCTGGGGGATGCATTTGGGAAGAACTCTCAGGCCGTACCTCCTGTAGAGGCATCAGAAATTGCAGACATAATTGACTTCTTGTAAGACACTTCTCATCTCTCGTTCTTACTTGATATGTACCTTCTGTTCTCATTCTTCTTTGAATTGTTACTGCATGTGATTCTCTCCTTGTACGATCCCATATGTTGTTTTTTTGGGGCTAAAATAGGCATCACGCAGTCATGTATGAAGGTCAAGGAGGCCCCGTTCAGACCACTAGCAAACCTAAACTGGAGATATTGACATTATGTGGGAAAGTGATGGAAATTCTGAGGCCAGATGTGCAACATCTTCTCTCCCACCTGAAGACTGACCAAAACTCCTCAATCTATGCAGCGACTCATCCAAAGCTAGTGCAAAACCCATCCTAACATTTCAGGTGCATAGATGATTACACCGGAATTACACTGGCGCTGTTTTCGCATCAGAGGTCCGAATACCAAGTAGTTGTAACTTGTAGCTTATAACCTGATCAATCTGGAATCTAGATTCTGTCATAATGGTCTGGTTAGAGACAGATTGTTTGCTGTATTCCTATTTTAATTATATAGCTAGCATCATCTATCTATCTATTATTCTGGCAGGGGGAAAAGTAGCCACCATATTCCCTAGAAAATTTGATATTAATTAAAAAAAACCTATGCCATCAGTTATAATGGGTGTATATATATTTTTTTGAGAGCATGATGGGTCTATATTACAATGATGTCGATGTGGAGCAGTTCAGTGATTACAAAATTTCGTTTTAAATAAAATATTAAAATTTTCTCTTCAATTAAAATGAACCAATTTGTTGTTTAAAAAAGACACAGTCTGGTAAGACTAGATTTTTGTTTAGATATCTGCAGAGACTTCTAACTGAATTTGCCTATATGTTACGGGATGAAAACGGATCCGGATCTTCCTGATCCGGACCGGTCGGATACGATTTTGGAACCAATCGGATCGGATATTTTCGGATTTGGATCCGGAACAGTCGGATCCGGATAGTTTTTCTTCGGATCCGGATTTGGATCCGGTTTAGGCAATATCCGACGGATTCAGATCTGGATATCTGGAATTGTACAAATTCGGATCGTTATTTGGATCTCAGCCTACGAGCCTAATACAAAGGCTCAATAGGCAAATATGCATTGTAAAGAGGAGATTTAGCTATTTAGATCCAGAGCCAACTAGCCTATCGCCCATCGGGCTAGTCATTTGGGCTCATAACCTTTTCGCAAGTGTAAATTATAATAATATTTTAATTAATTGAGTTATTTATATGTTATAATTGATTTTGGGCATACAATTTATTGGGTTTAAATGTTCCGGTCGGTATCCGCAACCGTATTTGATTCGATCCATATTTGACCCGTAGTTGTATCCGTCAATATCCGTTTCTGTATCTATATCCGGACTATCCGTATCTGGATTCGAATTTAAAAAATAATACAAATACGGATATGGTTCAACTATTATCCGATCCAATCCGTTTTCACCCCTAAATAGGTACTCCCTCCGTTCCAAATTATAGGTTGTTTGACTTTTTTGACACTAACTTTGACCACTCGTCTTATTCAAAAAATTTGTAAAAAAATGAAAAAGTTTAAGTCATGCTTAAAGTATATTATATGATAAACTAAATCACAGTGAAAACAAATAATAATTATAAATTTTTTTGAATAAGACGAGTGGTCAAAGTTGGTGTCCAAAAAGTCAAACGACCTATAATTTGAAACGGAGGGAGTAGGATTTATGGGCTGAGTCTCTAGCCGAATTTGCCTATATGTGGGCTCTATGGGTTGATTGGTTTAAAGGAGCACGTGATGAATGATTCATCCGATCCTAACTTCGAATCTAACTAATTTATTTGGTTTGAGGAATAGAATAGGTTGGGTTCATCACCATTTTATGTATCACAAGCATAGATTAGTACAAATTGAATGATAGTGCCATTCCACCCAATTTAATAGGACCATCTTACGAAAGTAGCATGAGATGGGCTAGGCTGTCAAATCAAACACCCCATAAATGAATTGGCCTAGCTCTACATTTAATGAAAGAAACTGTCATTTGGAATTAACAGATCGAAATGCCCGAAAGGAGACGCATACGCTATGCTGAAGATTGAAACTCACTTGAGATTAGAAGCCCAAGCAAAACAACAGATGCGGCAAAAAAACAAAAAAAAAAGTTCATGGGAGTGTATGGTAAGAGGCGTGCGCTCGCTGTAACCGAGGAAAGGAAAAATCACCACGAAAAGGAATACAGGAGTTCCAAAACATGACATCCAAAATTAATATTAAGGATCAATATATTTCTTTTCCATTCTTCCCATGCTCGGATGCAACACAGCCATCACTCTTTGAAATGATAGAATTTCTTATATTAATCATTGGGAGTAAGTGCATATGATACTCTTAAAAAAAGGTTACTTAACACATTCGTCTATAAATATCGAGCCATTTAACACCTCATTGGTTTAAGATCCTTGTCTTCTGCACATGTGGCATAATTAATAATTTTAAACTATAAAAATTATAGAACAATTTTTTAAAATACGTTGGTCACAAGGATCAAGAGAAGAATACTTTTTAAATTTTATATATCTTAAAATTTTTATAATTAATTGAACCAAAATTATAAAAATATATTTCTAAATTTGTAAACTTTGAACATTCCAAATATATATTTTCCCATGAAATTATGTACCAAAGTATTTTTTTTATAATTTTTCTAGAATTTGCTGAGTGTGAAAATAACTAGCTATACCATGCGTGCAGGCGGGTGGAACAAAACTGGGTACCACATTATTAAAAGTACTGTCCTAAACTAGGAGAGTGTACGTTAAGGATGCTTTTGGTTTGCTCTATGATAGAAGATTTAGGAAGATACCCTAGAGATGGGGTGGGTTGTGAGAGTCGATAGATCTTGACACTGTGACTTGCCTTGGTTGTTTGGAATAAGATAGTCCCATTTTATTTTAGTTCGGAGTATGTGTTGGTGCTCCTCGTCACACCAGTGAGTCAATCTACGACCAACCATCTCCATCGCAGGCTATCCTTCCTTTACCCTTCCTATTTTGGTAAGCTGCCTGACACAGTCGCCACCGCTCGGACTGCCACTACCTGTGACACCATAGCTTGGGTTGCCGCCTCACCTCGGGCCGCCGCCGCTTGAGTTGTCACCTCCGCTCGAGCCACCACTGCTCGTGATGTTGCCGCTTGGACCACTGTTGTTGGAGCTACGCCTCCCTCGGGACGCTGACACACAAGACGTCCTCGACACACGGGATGCCCTAGAGGAACGACGAGAGGTGGGCATGGAGGAGCGGTAAGAGTTCAGCGGCAAGAGGAGCATGCGGTGGAGGAGTGGCAATGTCACGGACGCCACCATGGAGGAGGATACCACATGGGAGCGGGAAAGGAAGGCGAGGACGTCCGTGGTGATGAGAGATCCAGCCATTATTTTGAGGGATGAACCAAGACGTAGCTGCTTGTCCGATGTAAGATTAACCAAATGCCAATTCCACCTTGTCTCGTATCATCTCGTTCGGGGCAAAACAACCAAACAAATCCTAAATCATTGGATAGCCGATATTGATAGATGGTAGTATTAGATAATCATTTTTTATGTGTGGAATGAACTTTTCTGATAGTTGAGAAGTGTAATACGGATTTATTTCAAATCAGAGAAAAAGAGAGAGAAATCTACATGATCAATCATAATGGGTCTAGATAATAACGATGAAAATTTAAAATATGTTTTTAATTAAATATAACTATCTGTACCTAATCTAACTACAAACTAATAAATTTAGTTGAATAAGTGTATGGGGCTATAAGGATGTAGATTTTATATTTGTTTTAGTTGAATCTAACATAAAATCTACACCATCAACTGAGTCTATATTATACTTTTGTAGATCTTAACTATGTTTTTAGTTGAATCTAAACTATTGTATCAAATCTAACTACAAACTAACAAATCTATCCACACAAGTATACTCGTAAATAGGGGTGAAAACGGGTTGGTTACTGACAGAGATTGGTGGTATTCCCGTAATTACCTAGGACCTGTCTAGCCCCGAAAGCGCATGCACCCCGAAAGAGTTGCTCAGGGGAGAACTGTCCGCTGCTTGAATCTCTCGAGCAGCGGAAGTTACACGTAGGGTAGTGTTCGAGCCTCCCACTGCTCGGGCATTGTCGCGGGGGACACGCGGCCGCACCAGATGGGTCTCGTTTTCCGTTTTCCTGCGCCCGTCGTGCTGACGTCCGCCGTGCCGCTACGTCTCATCGTGGGGTTGCAAAATTCCACAGTCACCTGCCCCCATCACGTTTTACTGCTACACCACACCCTTTTTCGTCATTTCGAAGGACGAAAGCGTGACGTTCCCGTATGGCCTTAGTCAAGGAGCAGCCTTCAGATCGTGAAGCATTGCGTGGACGGCAGGATAATAAGCTATGTATCCATGAAATTAATAACTTTGTACGTGTATAAATAGATAGATAAGCCTCGCACGCGCGGGCAAGAGAGAAGGACACGAGAACACACCACCAAAACAAAATGCACGTTCAACCATCACAAGGATAGGCGAGAGTGCTTCCTCCCCTCTCGCCCTTGAGAAACCCGGGTATTCCTTGCTTGGGTATGCTCGGGGCACCATTGTAACACCATTTTACACCCATATACATATAGATTGCTGGACGTAGGGTTTTTACCTCACTTCGAGGGGCCTGAACAAGGGTAAAAATCTCTCTTCTTCAGTTGCTTGATCAAGCTAGCTTTCTCGAACGTCCCGAGGCTATAGAAAAGAGACCCGTTGATCGTCAGTTCAACAAGTAAGCTCGACACCTGGGAGCCCGCACTCCGAACCATTGATAATTACGGTCAGGTAGTAGGTCATCTCATATCTACCCTAATTTTTTTTTTTGGATACGGATAGAGCAAAATCAGGTAAGATACGGATACAAATACGGGTATTTGTGGACGGGTAGAAAATGGATACCGGATATTATACGAATGGCAGGGCTCCAGCTCCAATTTTTCAGCTCTGCTCCACAATTCCACGGAGCACCCTTCAATCTGCTCCGCAAAAATAAATTGCAAGGGAGGCTGCTCCATAGAGTTGACTGCTCCAAAGTTACATAGAGTTAGGGTATTTGGCACTGCTTCGGGGCGGAGTTGAGAGTTGGAGCTCTACCAAACACCCTCTTAGTCGGATAGTATGCAAATTATCCTAGTTTTGCCAAATGGATGTGGGCCTCCTATATTCTTGGAGTATCCGGCTCGATTTGTGCACGAAAATTTTTACAAAAAGGCAGAGTTTAGGAAAATTTGGAAAAGTTTGGCGCCCTGATCAATTGAGCGGGAGAATCAATTCCTGTTTTCTAGCCTAAAAGCTTGATTTTGATTACAAGATGCAAAACTAGGACGAAACTTGCACAGTTTGCAGACTTGATCGGACTCCGGTAGTCCGGTGACTACGAAAACCCTAAAGTCCGGTGGCGAGCAGACACAGTATGCTGCCCCGGCCCCCACGCGCGCTCGCTACTGGTTAAGGGAGGGGCTTGCTATCATCCAAATAGTAGTACTAAGTACCAACCATCATAAGTAAATTAGTTAATCTAAGGTGGCACTGTAGTGCTGTTAAAAGTCTAAGAGACCAATACTAACTAGTAACTAGTAACTACTAATTACTGAAGCGACGCAATACTGCACTACTACTGAGAAACCAAGAAAGATTAGAGGGAGCAAAGTAAGCGGCGGAGCAGCAGCAGTGGTTGTCGGTGGAGTTTCGAATTCCCGACCAATGGCGGTTTCCAGGCACAGCAAAGTAACTGGTGGCGATCTGTCTGGAGCCGCGGCCTCTTCGACAACGCTGGCCACCTTCTCCATGGAAGGCATTCGCTGTGACGGGTCAGTGGAGTGTGTACACACTAAATTTTTGTGAACATTTTTGCGAACATCAGGTTTGGTATGGCTTAACAAGTAACAACAACGCTGGTATCAGTTCAGATGACTTCAGATTCGTTGAGCTGCATCCTTCTGATTGTTTGGATCATTTTTTTCTTTTGGTAGGTCCAGACTAGCAAGAACCAGAACCAGCACAACACATTGTTCCTCTCTTGGCTGGCATGGCAAAATTAAGCTGCACATTTTTTGTAAGCTGACATACTGCAGACCAAGGGATTCTCTGGAAGTACTGAACTTCAGAAACCCCATAGTGCACATAACCAAACAAAATGTACATCAATTGAAAGCATCAATCAATGGACAGAAGCATTGCTCAAATCCAATTTTCTGTGCATATGTACTGAACTAAACAAAATGTACATAATCAGATCATACAAGGCTCTAATTTTAGAAAAATCAAACCAGATCATACGCAATACACAATTACAGATCAGATATTGTAAATACAATCATCTCCTGCTTTGACGTGATGCGTTTACTAAAGATGTTGTGCATAGCCGCCTTCTTCACCAATGCCTTCACTTGCATCAGCTCATTAGGCTGTGAATCCAGTGTATAGTCTTGCAGCCTGGTACTTCACTGGATACATCCCACGGATTGGCTTTGTGGGCCGGCCCAATAAAGCAACGCCTCACGTTCGAACTCAAGCCTCAAACCTAGCTGCTCGAGCTCGGCTCGAAACTCGAGCTTGGAGTAGCGTTCGCGCCTGGAGCCCTCGGCTAGTCGGATGCAGCTGCAGGGCGGAACAGTTCAGAAAATTTCCCCATTTTTTTGAAGCTTTGTTTGGATCGTACTCCCTTCGATTGGAAATGTAAGGGGTTTTAAATCTCTATACTATTTGTAAAATATAAGGGGTTCTAGTATCCCAAGGCTAAATTTAAATTTCTTTCTTCTGGTTTTCCTTGTTCCATTTATCGCCTTGACAATTTTCCATGTCTCTTTTTATGTGGATGGAGTGCAGATCGTACTTTTATGAACAATAACTAAGGGTATTTAATGAACAATAACTAAGGGTATTTTAGTCTATTCACCAAGCTTTTTAGTATGTGTGCACAAGGCTAAAACCCCTTACATTTCCAATCGGAGGGAGTAATTTTTAGCCCAATCTACATGCAAGAGCCGTGCAAAGAGGAGGGTCATTATTAGGACCATTGTCATAAAAAATCATGATTAATCCCTAATTAATATATCTTTTAATAGTTCTCTGTCTAGCAGCGATTGCCGATTAGTTCCAATTAGTTTTCAAATTAATCCCGTCTAATCACTACTCCCTAGCTTGCTGACCGACTAGTGCCTCGTGTCTTCTTGAACCATATTTAGGGCCCAACAAATCCATACGAAAGAGCAGATCCACTTTCTAGGTGAGATTAGAGCAAGTCCAAGGATCAAGGGATCCTCTCTCTAATAAGTCAAATTTAAGGAATGAAGCCTCAAGGTAAGAAAATATGTTCCCAGCAGATCTGCTATCCCATCCCCAAAATTCAGAGGAAGGGCTTTCATCCCCTAAATTTAGGGATCCTCTAACCTATCGTCTAAAATGGTTTTTTCTCATTTTTGGGGGTCCGCTCTTCATTAAGTGGATGAAAAATTAGGGGATGTATTTAACGGATGACCATTGCAATAAATTTTGAGTAGGGGATCTTCTCTATTGCTCTTAAGGGAACCTAAATTTGGCTTTAGGAGATGAGATTTTAGGGGTGCCCTTGGACTTTCATGATCCGGTATCTACTGGGTTAGGTCGTGCTCTAATTTCTAGACAGGGGCAGAACCGGTCCAAAGTTTTCGGGGGCTCGGGGCAAGTAAAAGCATGAGACCTTTTTATTGAATAGCATAGTTACTAGGATAACAATGAATATGTTCTTATATCATAAAATTGATAGAGAGAATAAGTCGTTACCAAAACATAGTTTAAATAAAGTTAACCTCATATATTAATATTACTGACCCATACAACTCAATCATCACTAAATCTAGTGCCCTCGCCCCTCGATCCTCCTTATTGCTAGCGAGTAGCGAAGTAAAGTAATAAGCTACAAGTTGCACCTCTATGCCCATCCTTGCCACGGTATCATCACTAAACAAAACCAATTGAGTCTTTTTTCTGTAAAAGAAGGAAGATACAATTGAACAGTTCATGGGTACTGCACAGTGGTGAAAGAATAGGAATTACACTTTACTCATCTACAATTACCTTGTCTA
Organism: Olyra latifolia; assembly: GCA_036346145.1. Lineage (NCBI taxonomy): Eukaryota > Viridiplantae > Streptophyta > Magnoliopsida > Poales > Poaceae > Olyra > Olyra latifolia. The sequence continues at coordinate 9,169,684 of CM070524.1, forward strand.
GCTCTCACAAATCTAAAACTGGTCTGCATGAAGCTATGGGTCAAGTTTAGCTAAATTCAAAAATACATGTGCAAGTAACAATTCATCTTAATTAAACATCACCAAATGAGGCACTGTTTTTTAGGAAAGAATTGAGGCATGCCTGAACTGAAGAGCAACAAAATGAGAATAAATGTGGATACCAGTTTAGGGTCTGGAAGGAACCATTAATTTGAACCAAACAAAACCAATTGAGGCAATTTTTTTATGAAAGAACAGGGGCACATTTGAACCAACGAGGAGAAAACTGAGAATTAGAACAATGTGCATACCAATTAATGGAGGGCTTCGTCGGGCAGGCGCCGATAAAGCAGGGCGGCCTTGGAGGGAGGTGCAACCAGGTGGCCGAGGAGGCAGTGTGGCGTGGTGCGACTGGAAGCTAGATGCGAGGCAAAAGCTGCTCAGTGGTGGGGAGGTGTTTCCGGGAGAGAGAACCTAGTGGGGCGTTGGAAAACGAAAGGGCGAAACAAACGACCAACGCGTTATACGCGCGCCGGTGCGCATCACATGATAGATATCCAGGATCAATAGAATATGAAACGACTGCATCAATTATCAATAGCTTACGTATAATGGTGGGCTATTGCTATTAGGCTAGCTGTCACAGCAGGCTGTGTGCTAATTTAATATATGTCATCTTGCATCTTGGGCTGAACACTACTTGTTGGGCTTTTTTTTTCTACATAGTTAAAAATCATAATACCTTTAATACCTACTACATACTATATGGTGGCCCCCCCCCTTAAAATTGGAGGCCCCTAGCGATCGCATCGGCTGCCCCCTCTATGGGCCGGGCCTGGACAGGGGCCCTGCTAATATTACCATGAATTGCGAGCCTTATCTCCTTACTAAAAACGCTTTTGCTAATGGCAGGCGCCTGCATTCTTTGGGTGAGTGCTATGTATTTGCTTTGCCCCAAGATTCACGAACAACTACAACGAAGGCCCAAGTCTGCCAACCTTTATCTACCACATGAACGCACATATGACACGAGTACACATCGTCTGTGGGCCGGTGGGCCAGTCACAGAGTTCACATTCACATTTGCACGCCAAAGCCTAACCACGGAGAACACTGTTAGCTTTCATTTTTTTGCGGAAAAACCGAAGTGGAAAGGGTTATGTTTTTTCAGTTCATATGATGGTGAAAATTCTATGTAATTATTGTAAAAAGTTATTTTGTATTTTTTACTTAAATAATTAGTTTTTATATTTTGTAGGGTTTATTAAACCTTTTTTATTTTGTTTTGTTTTTGTTTTTTATGTTTGTAGGGTTTACTATACACCTTTTTTATTTGTTTTCACTAAAATAATTATTTAGTATTTGTTTTTTATATTTTTGTAGGGTTACTATTTTTTATTTGTTTTGCATGCATGCATGATGTTCATTGACTTTGCGATATAAATGTGGCGGATTTGTCTCTTGATTCATGAAGCTTGTATGCATGCATGCACTAGCTAGTGGGTTGCCCATTTCACATTATGCATGCATGCATGTACTAGCTTGTGTTAGCTAAATGCATGTGAGCCAAATGCATGCAAGCACGGAGAAACGAACCCAAGCGTCTGGACGATTGCTGATTTCTAGATGCTGAACAATAGTCACAGGGGCGGAACTAGACAAAACATGACTAGAGTTCACTCGCACACTGATTAGTTGGATTGCCTTCCTAGATGCACAATTATTAGACTTTCAGAAATACTACGCGACCCTATGCCGTCCCGATCGCCCCAACAGTAGAGGGTCCTGTCCATCCGTTTTTGGTGCAAATCTTAATGCAACTCAACGCTCGTCTCTCTCCATACTTTGTCTCGCACACAACCAACATCTGTCCCAAAGACGCTTCTTCTCTCCCCACGCTTCCTTCTCTCTGCTCCGATTTGCCACCAGCAAGCTTCAGCGTCCGCACTACCCTCAATACGTCACTAACTCACGCTACCTGTCCTCCCCCTGCCATGCCCTCCGCACTTCCCACTGATTTCTCATCGGCCTCATCCCTTCCACTCTCTACTACATCGTCCGCCTCTACCCTCGATTCGTCGCCGGCTGCGTGCCCCTTGCTTCCCCCCACTTCTTTGCCTCCTCCTTTGCTCCTTCCGCTGCGCAGCCGCCTTCACTCCCTCCACACTACGGATTCGTCGCCTACACGAGCCTCGGGCCTCCCTCTGCTGCCATCGCTTCCCCTCCACCTGGACTCGTCGTTGGCGGTGCGCCCCTTGCTTCCCTCTACGTTTAGTCGCCTTTCCATCGAGATTTGTTATCGGTCGTGCGCCTCCTGTCCTACCCCTTCGATTCGTCGCTGATCTACCCCGATTTGTCACCAGACTACGTCCCTCTCAACCACCTTCCTCCAAAACCGTGCCCAAGCCCGACTCATTGGAGTGGAAGAAGGAGGCATAAAGGGGGAAATGGCCTCGACAGTGCCACAGTGGGTTGTTGAGGCTTCCTCGATTACATGTGACCGAAAGATGGCAATGGAGGTCAGGGGATAGTTTTAATTAGCAGTTAGGATTGGTTAATTATGATAGGTATTAATTTAATATAAACTATAGCATGACATTTAGGTCCAAGAATACGAATTTAACTAAAACTGCATTTCAAATATTAGCCATGTGAGCTGCTACATAAGATGTCGTGCGATAAAAAAACCAATACTTGGATTGCCACGTCCTACACAATTGCCCAAAACCACGGAGCTGACCAGAGGACCATGTTTTGAGTGGTATTTGCACTTCAGGACCATATATGTTACCGGTTTTGATTTCCATAGACCAAAAAGTGCCAACGGGGACAAACAAAAACACTTTTTCATATTTAAATTCTACTATCACTACTTACTACCGATATAATGTACCACAAAAACTGTTGGCCTTTGACCTTCTAATCTCTACAATTAAAATTGTGGTGGTGGGGTTGGTCGGACATTGTCTCCACTCTCCCTCTCCATTCTCCAACCCTTCAATCAAATGGTCTAGACATGAAGATATTTTTTATTTTACTTGATTTCTTATTTCAATGTATTATATTTTTGGAAGTTTTCATCAACTCAAGATATATCAAATCTCCATATATTTATCTAGATTCTAGCGCATTGAATTTTTGGAATCTTTGTGTAAGGCATGAAAACACAACAAAGTCGAGAATGGAAGAAGAGCTTAGGCATGGAGTCGAAGGTGCATAAGTACAACATAACCGCGAGTGCGAACTTGAAGATAAGGATGTGAACATGATGCAGTCGAGTGTGAAAATGAAGCTGAGGACGTGAGCCATACATATAGAATATAACAACAGTGAAAAATAGATATTTATTGGTGACAAAGGAGGAGCACTCATAGAATTCTAAGCAAGCCATATCTTTATGCGAAAGCTATGTATAATGTATGTTCCATGTTTCTAGGTGGTATTTTGAACATTTTTCTGTTTTGGAACCTTATACTTGTAACTTACATGCATGTCGTACTTTGTCACCTGAAAGACAAGACCTATAAACAAGTTTTAGCATCTTGACCTTTTCTTTTAAAAAATCACTTGTTTTTTAGATTAGCACAGGCGACTGTGGGCATCCACAAAACACAGGCTACTCCTGTGAAGACACTCCCTAAGAAAAAAATGGAAAATTCTTGAGTCTAGCACTGATATCTACTATGCAGCCTTCCCAACAACTAAGGCGCTGATATCCATTCCATTACCAATTTAAGCCATCGATATTGTTCCAGCAATAAGATCAAAGTTCTTCAACTACCCCAGCTACCACGCCTGTCCACATGCCAATTCCTCTTCTAATGCTTTGTTTCTCACACCGTCACACGAATAGCTCTAGCAGCTCGTCACTACACTCAAGCTGGAAACTTGAAACCGTTGCGCTAGAGTGACCCAAACTTGTAGAGAATGGCACGACTTTATGCCACTGCGCCGCGCGCTATAAATCGACGCCACCCGGCCGCCATGCAGTGCAAGGCAAGCCATCGGCAGCAACAGCTAGCGCAACAAGAAACGCTTGCACATTATTCGCAGACCAAGCCAACCATGGCAGCTCTCGCCGCTCTCGTCGCCGTCGCCGTCCTCGCGCATTCCGTCGCTGGCACGGCGGCGCCCGCGGCGGCCAAGGGCCCGGTAACCTACGTGTTCGGCGACTCGATGTCGGACGTGGGGAACAACAACTACTTCCCGATGTCTCTCGCCAAGTCCAACTACCCCTGGTACGGCATCGACTACCCCAACGGCGAGGCCACCGGGAGGTTCACCAATGGAAGAACCATCGGAGACTACATGGGTATGAGACCTCCTGATCACAGTGCATGCAACACGGTGAAGTGTGTCATGAATGTTTGGGTCGATGCATGCAGCTGCCAAGTTTGGTGTCCCATCCCCGCCGCCGTTCCTCTCCCTGTCGATGGCCGACGATGACATCCTCGGCGGCGTCAACTTTGCGTCCGGTGGCGCCGGCATTCTGAACGAGACGGGCGTCTACTTTGTACTAAGTCGCAGAGTTAATTATCCTTGGTACTACTGACCACTGGATATAGCTTTGTGACACGTTGAATATGGCATTGAGATTTGCAGGTTCAGTACTTCTCGTTCGACGAGCAGATATCGTGCTTCGAGATGGTCAAGAAGGCGATCATTGCCAAGATCGGCGAGGAGGCCGCGGAGGCTGCGGTCAATGCCGCATTGTTCCAGATTGGACTTGGTACGGCAATTTCCTCACCTCAATCCGTCGAGTTCTACAGACTTCAAATGAACTAACTATGCGTTGATTCAATTGGCACAATAATGTTGCTGTTCTGATTCTTCTGAAGGGAGCAACGACTACATCAACAACTTCTTGCAGCCGTTCATGGCGGACGGTACGACGTACACGCACGACCAGTTCATCCGCCTTCTAACCGCCACTCTGGACCGGCAGCTCAGGGCAAGAACACACTGCATGATCTCTCACTGACCAAATTGCGAAATGAGACGTAGTAAGTGATCGATCTGTCTGTGCAGCGGCTGTACGGGCTCGGCGCGCGCAAGGTGGCGTTCAACGGGTTGCCCCCGCTCGGCTGCATCCCGTCGCAGCGCGTCCACTCGGGCGCCGGGAAGTGCTTGGACCACGTGAACGGCTACGCCGTGCAGTTCAACGCGGCCGCCAAGAAGCTGCTCGACGGCATGACCGCCGAGCTGCCCGGCGCGCGGATGGCGCTCGCCGACTGCTACTCCGTCGTCATGGAGCTCATCGACCACCCCGAGAAACACGGTACCGCACGCGCGGCGATGCGAGTCTCCTGGCGTTAACGTTGTGCCTTTCGTACGTAATTAACGTTGTGCATCGGACGACGTGGCTGCAGGGTTCACGACGGCTCACACGTCGTGCTGCAACGTGGACACGACAGTCGGGGGGCTGTGCCTGCCCAACTCGAGGCCCTGCAGCGACCGCAAGGCGTTCGTGTTCTGGGACGCGTACCACACCTCGGACGCCGCGAACCGGGTCATCGCCGACCGCCTCTGGGCCGACATGACGAGCGCCGGGCACGGGAGCGCCTCCGCTGCTCCTCGCGCGGGTGCGGCGAGCCCCGCCGCAGCGCCGTCTCCGTCGCAGGCTTAACTCTGGCTGCGCCGACGTTGTGGCGCGCCCGTGGGAGCCAGGTGTACGTTTGCAAGTGACGATGCTACTATGCTTAACATGTTGATTGACTTCATTTTTCGTTCAGATGGTGTAACGATGTTGGTGGAACGCCGCCACTACGATGGTACTTGTTTTATAGTGAAAGGAAGGTGTATACATATACATTACACGATTAATCATCTACATGCTTTATATATTCAAACGTTTTCCATCCTTGGGTTGGGCTCATTCTAGAACTCCATATACTGGTGTGGTTTTCCCACTAGTATTAGTTCCCATAAACACCACCATTGTTATTGGATCATGCTCCAAGATCCGCGCATCTTCCTCCACCTTATCTCATATAGTTTTATAAAACCCATACCTTCCCTTAGATTCTAGCACCAGGTCACTTCTTGGTCCCACTAATCCAAGCAGCATCCTGCCTCCCCTTGGCCCTAGCAACCACGCCACGCCCTTCGTTTGTTGCTCCCAACCATTGATTGCCCCGTCGGTCGGGCCATCTCGTGTCATGCTCTGCCTGAGGTAGGTAGATTAGTGAAATAGGATCGATGGTCTAGAGGGGGTGAATAGAAAATTTTAAATTTTCTTCCAATTAAGGTTGAATTAAGCTCACAATGTTAATATCAAGCTAAAATGAGATAGAGCGTAAAATACAATCAACACAACAAATTAAATAAGAGTGGAATAATAAATGCGAGAAATAAAAGGAGACTCAAGGATTTTTCCCGAGGTTCGAGGTCTCCCTCTACTTCTCGTTAAAGCACTCTTGTCAAGAGTATAGCTCCTCCCATACTCTACCATGAATTGGGTTGTTGACTCGGGGAGTCCTTCGTCTCTCCAGCAAGGTGAACTCCAAAGAACCTTATACAACCCCCGAGGTCTTCCACAAGCTCGACGGAAGATCACTCGGTCACTTCTCTTCCGAGAGACCGTCTAGTAGCTCTTGCTCCAAGAGTAACAAACCCCAAGTGTCTTGATCACACCGAATCAAAAGCTTCTCAAGATGCACACTAATTAGGGCTAGAGACACACTGAAATGGATGAACAACTCTAGAACAAAGTGCTCTCTTCTTTCAAGGCTATTAAATGGCTTAGGCTAGCTCAATAAATGCTCAAAACACTCAACAAAGGAGCTCACCCACCCTCTTAAATAGGCCCATGCCCGGAAACTAGCCGTTGGAACTCGGAATCCCGCGGAAACTAGCCGTTACAGCTCCACCAGACTCAGTCCGGTGGCAGTATATCACTAGGGTCTGGTGGCGAGCGGGCGTTGTCTGCTGCCCCGGCCCTATTAAACGCTAGCCTCTGGATCCCACTGGACTCAGTTCGGTGTCCACCGGACTCAGTTCGCTGGCTATATAGGATTTGGGTCCGGTGGCGAGCGGACTCCGTCCGCTGCCCCCGCTCCTACACACCAACTCCTCTGGAATACACCGGACTCAGTCCGGTGGCCCATTTAGCCACTGGGTCCGATGGAGAAGTTCAAAGAAAAGAGGAATAAGTGCCTCGTAACCACCTCATCCCTTATCTACTGCTTTTTTGGGCGGACACCGTCCACTGCCCCGGTTTCAAAAAGCACCTTTATGTGCTTCATCGGACTTAGTCCAGCCGCCACCGAACCGGACTCAGTCCGATGGGTTATAGAGGGGGTGCACAACTATTCCCTGCTTCGGATAGCCCTCCAGCGGACTCAATCCAGTTACCACCGGACTCAATCCGGTGGGCTACAGAGGTCTGTAAATGGATCATACAGGGTGCAAACTCGATTGTTCCCGAGCACACTCCCCCTAACCACGCTCTAAGGCTTAGATAGAAGGTAAAAGGACTAATGTGCATCATGAGAGCTTGAGATCCGATGATAACCACCTACATTTGGGACCCCTTCTGATAGTACGGTCTAAAATGAGAAACAACTCCTAGAGCTATCACTAGTGACCCTTCTCGACTCCCGGGTCACGCCTTCGCCTTTATGAACTTGTCTCTTCTTGATGCCATCACCATCATGTTGGGGTTCTGGAAAAGTTGTGAACGCCCTTCACTAATCTTGATACTCTATACCTTGTCATTAATACCAAAACTCATCTTACCGAAATAGGGGCCGAGATGCTTACAGTTAGGGGTAGGGTGAGGCGGCCGACGACGGGAAGCAATGGTTGGAAGCAAGGGCAAGGTGGCTGGGCAAGGGGGAGGCGAGGTGCTAGTCGGAATGGATGGCAGATATAGGGAAGGAGAGAGAGGAAAGAGGGACATGATGTGAGAATTTAGAAGAGTAGAGGTCTCTTGTAAGGGTCATTTTTTGCGTGCCACTACAAAAGTGTCAATCACATCAGTGTCATCGATGAAGCATCGCACCCTACATGCCATCACATTTGCATATGGTTCCTTTGTATACTATCGCTATTAGCTCAGTTATCTAAGGCCATTAAAAAGTCTCACATAATGTCCAGACTACCTCTTTTAAATCTTCGTGACTTAAAACTTAAAAACATTGTATCTCCCAATTTTTTACTCCAAATTGAGTGATTGAAATTTCTAAATTTGTTTAAAATCATGTTTTACTTGAGATTAAGATTATGTAATTTTGTAAATTTTATTTGTTTTGTGGTATTTATGCATTCACTTCACGTTTTTGTGAGACTTGCTACCATTTATTTTTCAAAAGTCTCTAAAAAATTTTCAATTTTAGCTGCACATTTGAGCTACCCATTATTTTTCTAAATCCATAAAAAATCTCATGACTATACAATTTTCTACATTTTTAGGCATTTTTTTTCTATTCTCAGTCGTAATAAAAATCAGGGGCAAATTTGTCTTTTTATGGCTCCATAACAATAAGACTAGTTAATAATGGCACATCAAGGAACAACCTGCAAATGCAATGTCATAAGGGGTGAGGTGCTTTGGTGATGGCACAATGGTGTTAGGGGTCTTTTGCAGTGGCATAGAAAGTATTAACTATTTTTGCAAAATGGAATGAGAGAGGATGAAGGAAGACTTACAGTTCTTGGAGCATGATCCAACAATAGATAGACTGTAGGAATTGATACAAACGATATTGCATTTCCACTCTAGATATACAAGTTCAAACATGCTAGAGTTTATGTTATTTATTCCATCTCATATAGTATAGGCATAGTACACATGTTACTTTCAACTACCTTCAACCTACAAAACTGATGACTTATCAACCAATATACTTGGTTTTGAGAAAAGTCGAGAATGCCCTTAGAAAAAACTAGATATGCATAAAAAAGTCTATAACACCTTTACATAATCCATGATTATTGATTGGACAAAGTCCTTTGGTCCTCAAAGTATGGTCATAGGTGCCCTTTATTCCTTGAAAACCAAAATTGGGCAAATATGGTCCCTATGGAATTCCATTCACAAATGACTCTTTGACTAGTTAAATGGCGATTTTGGATGACATGGTCAACATATGGCGAAATAGTCTAATGTGGTTGGACATATGACGCTTGACGTGGAACGTGCCATCTATCTCATTTTTTTCCTAGCCTTATGCCATGCCACTGCCTTAGCCGCTGCTTCTACCGCTCTCTCCGATATTTGTAAGTTGGAAGGCCGTCGGGCAGTACTGCTGCCATGCCACCCCTGCCGTTGGTCCCACAATTGTTGCTCCTCTCTTTCTATCTCTTGCCCTCCTAACTACAGGAAAAGGGAAAGGCATCCAGCTGACGCCACTACCATCTACATCGCCCCTGACGCTCCTCTCTTTCTCTTCATCGCGCTCTCAGATATATATAAAGAAAAAGGCTCACCAGCCCCCTAATTATACTATCACTACTTACTATCGATATAATGTACCATAAAAATTGTTGGCCTTTGACCTTCTAATCTCTACAATTAAAGTGTGGTGGTGGGGGTGGTCGGACATTGTCTCCACTCTTCCTCTCCATTCTCCAACCCTTCAATCAAATGGTCTAGATACGAATATTTTTTTTTTATTTTACTTGATTTCTTATTTCAGTGTCCTATATTTTTGGAAGTTTTCATCAACTCAAGATATATCAAATATTCATATATTTATCTAGCTTCTAGAGCATTGTATTTTAGAAATCTTAGCATAAGGTGCCAAAGCACAATAAAGTTGAGTACGGAAGAAGAGCTTAGGCATAGAGTTGAAGGTGCATAAGTACAACATTGTGGGGTCCATCCATTCCTACCACTTGATCTGCACTAGTCCCTGGATCAGTACACTAGTGCACACCATTTACATAGCCGGATCATTTTATACAAGCTGAAGACTTATATTACATAAAGTACCTGAATGAAGCCCGAAGGCTATTAAGTATTACAACACAGCACATTGGTCCAAAATAGTCTAAGAACAACAAAAGATCAGAGTGTGATAAAAGATCCAAAATAGTCTCTTGCCGGCTATGCCTAAGCAATTGACTGGAGAGACGCTCTAAGCCTCGACTTGATCGTCAGTGAACTCCTGAGCATCGTCTTCATGGCAGGCGTAGTGGTCTTGATCATACTCACCAACTAAAAGAGTAATTGTATGCGAGGTCAGTGTCATCCAAACTCTGGTGAGTTAACACCCAACGTAATGCATTTAGTGATAGAGGCTTCAAAGAAAAGCTAAGTTTGTTTATTTGCAGAAAGCCAGTTTTGTAAATCAACGCCTATGACTTAGTAATTTTAACCAAATTTTCTATATCAAGTTGAATATTCATCATATTTCTATTTTAATACTCATTCCCAATCCCATGGCAGTTTCCATGCACTCTACCAAACAATCTCATCCCACTCCTGCCATCATCTTCCGGTTGTGGTGCATCGGTTATGGATCACATCCCCAGCGAAGTGCCCGGTCTTGTCCTAGTTGGGTTGCCGACCCATGCTAGACTCACAGCTCCCTGAAAGAATGGACCTAGATTATCCCTCGGATGAAGACATGAGACTGTCTTCACCTCAAACATGGCAGCAGACATGGTACGCCCGCAAGCCGTAACTACCCTTGAATCCCTAATACTTGCACTACCGCGTGATGGCCGGCGCATTGTGGTGTTTGGAATCATCCTCGATGGTTAGTGATGTCACACTGTGCATCCCTGATGCACCCATCTGGGGGAAACTTTGTTTCAGCCCAGCCTGTCCACAAAGGGCCTCATCTTTATGCACTTCCTTCTTCGGCTAAATCGTACCCTTCATGTGAACCACACACAATGTGGTGGAACGCTTTTGGGTAGCGCACGGCATTATGCAGATCTCACCATGCTCCTCTTCTCTGCACCGCGTATGTGGGCGATTAGCTCCTCAATTTACGTAGCCCAGCTACTCTATCTCTTACCCAATGTCGGACCCAATCCGCATTGAAACACAACCATATCCAACCTCACACAAACTGGCATGCTAGGCCCAATATTCAGTTAACCATGATCATATTGTTATCATGCCCGGTGAATATCGATTCACCGTTCCGAGACGACTAACCCTAAAATTAATAATTGAATCTGAGCAATGTCTAAGCAAGATTTTAACCAATATTTAAGAGTCTAAATCATTTTATTTAACCTAACCAGGCTATCAAGGGTGATTATCAAGGCAATCATTAATGAGGTCAAATGACGGATGATTTCATCAAAACAAGATCATCATGATAAATCAATAATAAGTAATTAACATGGCATGATATATCATGATTAAGTAAGTAGGCATAATTACTTAAAAGACATGCAATTTGATACTGTAAATAAAATACTTTTAAAACTGGGTATCAATATGATCTAATGAATGTTAACTCGTCTAGACTTTGAAGGTGTGAGTCTTGGTCTTGTTCTTGAGTGTAGAGCTGATCCTCTTGATCCCTTACGCATAATCAAAGGATAACCGCAATAAACAACCAAATGTGATAAAGATGACGCATGAATGCATGAAATGCAACACATGGTTGCTAACATTGACGATGAGGTTATTGATGGGATTATGTAATAAATAAATTTCTACTTATCTAGGAAGTTGCATGAACCTTCCTGTAAGGATCTACTTGGCCTAGAGGGGGGTGAATAGGCAAGTTATAAAATTTTATTCAAGTTTGATATTCTTTAGCAAATTGTTACCCAACCTATCTATTCAGTCCTATCACTAGTAAAGGATAAGCAGCGGAAACAAACTAATAGAACAATAGTAAGTCACGGTAAATAGAGCTAAAACAGAGAGTAATCAAGAGTAAAAACTGGTAAGTAAAAGAGGAGACACTTGATTTGTTTGACCGAAGTTCGGAGTCTTCCTCCTACTCTCCATTGAGACAAGTCCTCCGTGGACAACATGGGCCCCGAGTATCTGAAGATATATTATTGGACGTGCCACCTCTTTGGGCAGAGTCACATGGATCTTCCAGAAGGCGGGCTTGAAGGCTGGCGCGGTCCGACTTGCTCTACAAGAAAACGAACTCGTTTCCTACTCGAATACTTAGATATAGGCGTAACCAACTCGGTTATATCTGTATCTTCCATATACGGATTAGGGAATCTATCTGTAACCCGGCCCCTTGCACTATATAAAGGGGGTCAGGGGCCCCTAGTTCGAGATCCAATCCAATCATCTAGCAGTCTAACATCTCATTGTCCTTGAGATCCACCATAATACAATCCACGAGCACAGGAGTAGGGTATTACCTCACCTTGAGGGCCCGAACCTGTATAAATTCGGCTCCCTGTGCTACCATCGTAGTTGAGATCTTTCGCACTGCCCCATAAAATACATTGCCGACGCAATTCGTCGACATCCTCCAACCAGGACCGGCTCTCTCTCGAGCCCTTGGTCTCTTTCCACTCAATGGCAGGTTTTCACCACTCCGGTGGGCAACCTCCAAAGCCCTCACAACTCCACTGCTTGAGAGCTCCCACAAACGCCCTTGGCAAGCTCCTCAAGCTACTGTCACCTATCGTGTATAACATTGATTTCAAGAGTACTAGGCTGCAATCACAACATCTCAAGAGAGTGAGCCTTCCATGGGTTTAAATAGGCTTGGAATTAAGGATATAGCCATTTGGAACAGATTCTAGCCGTTGGGGAATACTGCCAATATTTTAAACAAGGTTAAAAGTACAATTCTTTTGAAACAGATGCTCAAAAGTGTCACACAGAAGGTTTGCCGTTCACGACAGACAATGGGATTGGCAAGGTACGTTCACAACAGACTGTCTATTGTGAACGGGGAAAACTCTGGTTTGAAACTCAAGCAAAGATAGTTCACAAGAGACTGTCTGTTTTGAACTAGGTTTTTTCTGGGTTTTGATAACGAGTAAGAGTAGCTCACAATAGACTGTCTGTTGTGAACGGTTAACTTACTGGATTGGAAAAGGTTCTGAACAAGTATTGTCTATTGCGAAGGGTGATGCTACTGGATTGAAAGATGACACAGTCAAGATGCAAAGACGTGTCTGTGATAGATTTTGGCCTAGATTCTAAGCTAATTTTGGTCCAAGATGTTGTACTTGAGTTAGGAAATCTAACAAGATTTTGATATGCAGCCCCCTCTTAATGGTAAAGTAAAAAGAATTTAAAAAGCAAACTAACTACAAGCTTGATACTTCTCCCAAGCCTTAACTAGTTAGTCCTTGATCTTGAACTTGATGCCACACCATTAAGTAAGATACCCTTCACTCAGCCTTGATTGCTCTAATAGGGTTAAACAAGAACCAGACTTTGTCTATCAACACCAAAACTGAATCAAAGATGGATTCCAGTAATCTTTGGGGCCTAGATGCTTCACTTCCTGAGTAATACGATTCTTACAGGTACGAGCAGATGTATGCATGCAATATAAGACAACCCTTAATATACTTATATTTCCCAAAATACTTTATTAAAGATAATTTTAAGTTTTCGGACAGCGAAGACCTTCGCTAGTGGGTTTATGCAATTAGTATTACCGTAAACCAGTAGACGGTTAGGTTCGGCTATATCGGTCTAACTAAATTGGAATAATTTTAATTTTGGGAAATTCGACAATGGTCTATTCTATGAATTATTTAGTAATTAAGTATTATTCATGACGAAGTAGATGGTCCATATAATTCCTAAGGTTGTTTTAGAGTCATCACTTAATTAATTAAATCTTTAATTAATTAGAAGAAATTTAGGAAATTCTAGCAAAAAGGGAATTCTAAGGTGACATGCTGAAATTATAATTTCCTTGGTTCCAGAATGTTATTCTATATTTTCGAGGATTTTCTAGTGTGTTTCAGTCTTAGTGTTTTATCTAACTCCCAATTATTTTAATAGAAATAGGAAATTACTAAAAGAGGGTTTTACTCACCCTAATTAGGAAATTATACATAAATACCATGCTAAACTAAGTCTCAATATTTTAATAATTACCTTAATCATTAACTATGTCCTTGCAAAAAGGTTGAGATTTAATTTAAATCGTTTGATATTTAAATTAAATCAAATTTGGTTTCTGTTTTATTAATATTTAAGGAAAATGGTTAAACTGCTAAATTTAATTATCTAGAGAGTGATATTGATCCTGAAATTGTGCAATAAATTTATTTAAATCCTAAACCATATTTGTGCTCCACTGGAACTTTTATCATCATATTAGGAATTTAATAACTAATTAAATAAGGTGGAAAACCAGTTTTTAATTACTATTAAGAGGGTTTTCTTTTAAATAAAAACTCTAAAAATAAACTAATTATACTAGAAATGTATAAACGTTGTTTTACTGTTACCTACTTAATTTTAGATATTTTAAGCCCTTTTTAACTAGATATAAACAATTAAGTCACTGTTTATAAACATTTTCTTATAGCTAGAATATTGCAGAAAATAAAATATGCTCGGAAAAATATAAAAAATTTATGGGAGCTAGAATACACCCCGATCTATCCATTTTAACTTGTTTCACCTTAATCAGACGACCGAAGAATTTTTCGTGACTTATGGAAGGACTGAAATCTTTTCTACTTTAGCCGTTAGCAGAAGGCAGCAGCATAGTCTTCTATCTGGCTGCTTCACCATCGCGCAGCCATTGCGGGCAGCAGCAGCAGCATCGACTGCCTGGGCACAACAATCCTGCAGGAAAGGGAGGAAGAAGAGCGGCAGCACGGCAAGATCACCTTGGTGCTTCAGCCTGCAGGTTGCTCCTCAGCATCTCCATGGTTGGACAGTTCACCAGTGAGATGGAGCAGATGCAGCAGAACTTGGGGGAGGAAGCAGAAGAAAAGGGACGCAGGGGCTGGCTAGTGGTGAGCTGGATTGGGGGTGGGAAGAAATGGGAAAGGCTGGCTTGGGGAGCTGGCGGTATGAATGGAGGTAGCGCCGGTGGGGTGCTAGGGAGGCTGGAGTGGGAGTGGAGGGGAGCCAGAGGCGACGAGGTGGCCGAGGTAGGCAAAGGCGGATGGAGCAGTGGAGTGGCGGCGGCTTGAGGAGGGGAAGCTTGAGGCAGAGCGCCATGGCTGGTGGAGGTGGTGGCCGGCGGTGAGCAGTGGGGCGGCGCCGGCAGGAAGAGGGAACGCAGGGTGGAGCTCGGGCGGCGACCGGCCGGTGGAGAAAGAAGACCGACGGGGGAGCAGGGTGGAGGAAGGGCGGCCTAGACACAGGGAGATGGGGGAGGTGGCGAGCGCGCAGGGAAAAGGCAACCACATGGGAGGCTGCGTAGATGGCGAGCGCCACGGGGCAGCTCGAGCTGAGCATGGTCGCCAACGCGCCATGGAGAGAGAGCGAGAGTGTCCGGAGAGAGAGAGCTTAGGAGAGAGAGAGCAAGTCGAGAGAGACTGACTGGTCCAAGGGTAGTTTTGTAATTATGAATTTCTAGTGAATTTGTCTTAAATAGATTCCTAATAGCTCCATAAGGTTCAATTCAGTTTTGGAGTTCAAAATTTGATTTGAATACTTTATTTGGTTTTTATAATAAAACATGTAGTTCCTATATCAGGATTGTTAGCGACTAGGAGGCGAGCCTCCGCAGCGCCAATAAGCAAGGGAAAGGGGTCGCGAGGCAAAGACGGCCTGTCCCGGACCGAGGCCGGCCGCTGGCCGACGCCGAATAAAAAGCTTAGTCCCGACGCGTTCGGACGCGTCGAGATCGGATCGGTGGGGGTGATGACACGAGTGTTTTATCCTGGTTCAGGCCTCCACTGCGGGATAACAGCCCTACGTGCAGTCTTCGTTTAATGCCGAGCTTAAACGAGTACAAGGGGGTGAAGTCCGGGCTTTGGGGAAGCCCGGGCTTCGAGTACAGTGAGTGCTCAAGGCACTTGAGTGTGTTCCTACAGTTATCTAGATGCGGAGAACTACCGCCGGGAACTAGAGCTCCTACGAAGGTGCAAGTGCTCCTGTTTTACAGTAGCTATTCTCCAAGTGAGTTGTGTGTATGTGGAAGTGAAGCCGTCCCCTGTGTTGTGGCCTGTACGCCCCTTTTATAGGCGCCTTCCGGGCACTGTAGCTTGCGCTGGTCCGTTGAATTAGTCGTTGCCTTTTTGCCATGCTGGTGGCGTACAAAATCTACTGGGTAATCGAGCGTAATCTCCCGATCACCGCGCCGGACCGCTACCGGTCAGCACGTGTCTTTGCCCATGCAAAGGTTGACGGACCGCCGCCAACCCGTCGAAGCCGCCGCCAGCGCCTCAAGTGGTATAGTCGCGCATTTAATTCTCGGCGACTCGGGACCCGGCGTATCTGTCATGATGGCAAGGACGATTTGCCTCGGGTCTGTTCCTTGTACCTCGAAGCTTGAGAAGTAAGAGGCCCGAGCTTCCGAGGCGGGGAAGCTCGGGCGCGAGCTTGCTGGCCCCGAGCTTGCCTCCGGTGGGGCCGCAAGTAAGTAAGTGGGCCGATCCTTTATGGGCCACGTACTTTCCCCAACAAGGATATATAATTATATCCATATCGATGGATATTTAAAATAAATGAGTAAATGCAAGTTCAAAACCCAAAAGGATTTTAAAATTATTTTCTAAATGTATGCATACTTTATGATTTTCTAGATGTCCAAAATGGGGCTGTTACAAACATAATCGAGAGTGCGAACTTGAAGATAAGGATGTGAACACGATGAAGTCAAGTGTGAAAATACAGTTGAGGACATGAGTCAGACATATAGAATATAAACACAGTGAAAGATAGATATTTATTGGTGACAAAGCAGGAGCACTCATGGAATTCTAAGCAAGCCATATCTTTATACGAAATCTGTGTATAATGTATGTTCCATGTTTCTAGGTGGTATTTTGAACATTTTTTGTCCTGAAACCTTATACTTGTAACTTACATGCTTGTCGTAGTGTCTGTCACATGAAAGACAAGACTTATAAACAGGTTTTAGCATCTCATATAAAATAAAAGGATTGATTAGATACACGCCACTTAAAAGTATCTAATATCGAAATGTGCCATAAAAAAATGAAAAACATGCTCACTACAAAGTCCGGTTTTTTTAATATGGCATTTATAAAAAAAGCTTTTAATGACACATTTCGACATTAGTTACTTTAGATTTACATGTATCGAAGCTTCTCAATTTCTGTTTTTACAAATCTAAATCCCCTTTTCACTAATACAAATCCCAGAAATTACTTCTCAGCTTATTTGAATTTGTACGCATCAACTTTTTCTCTACAGAGGAATCTACCCGATTTCCGTATCATAAAACAAACACAAAAAGAACCTTTACAACTAGACATTGCACTGTCCATTCTCCATTTCTCCGCCTCTCTCTTTCACGAAAGGGAAGCAAAACGACTCTCACAGGGGCACATTCCACCTGTCCATTCCGTTTAGGGAAATTTAGCTGGTTGACACCCAATTGGAGGAACTGGGAAAAATTGATACCCAATTGAAGTCATTTTCTGCTAGCGACACTGTGACAATGAATTGCTTCGGCTAGAGATATTTTCACCATTTTCTAGTGATTTTCCCTTTTATCCACACTTTTCGGCCCCTTTTAGCTGTGCACCGGACCGAATTGCCCTGAGTCATTGCTGGCTCGTTTAACTGGATAGAGCATTGGTGACCGAGCCGTGTCGGACCGAAGCCGGCCGAGCTCGGGACCGAGCCGGCAATTCTTACTGGATCGAGTCGAAGCGATCTTGCTGAAATGAATTCATGGTTCGGTTCCAAATCACAATCATGGCGCTGCAATTGAAGCATCGTGTGGATTAAAGTCACAATTATTGCACTAAATCTAGAAGTAAAATTACAATCATAGTCTTTAACTAAAGAATAGATGCAACATATATCAACTATCTTGCATTTTATTAAGTACTGTTGTTAAAACTACCGGCTTGGTCAAATAAGAGACACAACGCTTCGAAACTCACTCAAATGGGGCTGAAATAGGAGAAAAATAGGAAAAATTACTAGAAAATTGTGAAAATGTCATTAGCCGTAACTTGTTGCCATAGTGTTGCTGGCACAACGTGACTCCAATTGATCTCAATTTTTCCCGTCCCTGCAATGGGGGAGTCAGTCAGCTAATATCCCTTCCGTTTAGCGGGCAAAACCCTTCCTCAGGTTCCCCCTTCCGAGTCGGAGTGGGACAACCGCACCACTCGCCGGCGACGGGAGCTAATCGGCCATGGAAGGGGGCCACGGGCATAGGCAGCCGATGTCGCCGGCGATTTCGGCCTCGGCGGTGCTGCCGCAGCAGCGGCAGATGCAGCTCCACCACCATCCGACCCGGCCGGCAATCGTCGATCTCTTCACCCTATATCTTGGCGTGAGTGCCTCTCTCTCTTCGCCAATCTGTCATTGTATGCACTTGTTAACGCTACTCCTGACCCTAGTTGCTTGTGGCTTGCAGATGAACTCGAAGCAGCGAGCCGAGGATCCAGATAGAGAGACCTCGTAAGCTGTTTTCCCACCTGTGAAGTGTATTGCAAACTAGTTGGATTGGATGCGTACATAATATAGTGTTATATGATTCAGGATGTATGATAGGTTGGGTCTGATTATTTGTTTGGTGCCGCTATTTTTTTCACTGCGTTTTGCATGATTTAAAGTTTTTGTTTTCTTCTTGAACGTTTCAATTGAGGTTTTTGAAGGTGCCGACTTCTGCAATGCTCAGAGATAGTATGCTGAAGTGTTGGAAGTAGGTCATGCTACTTACTCCCTCCGTTGATAAATATAAGGCATATTTTGATTTGGCACAAGAATTAAGGTGGTGATGAGTTTGAGAAAGGAGTGAGAGAAAATGACTTTTACACCCCTATTTAATTGTCTTGGAAAGAAGAGAGAGAATACTTTATATATGTGGTAATGAAGAAATGTAGATGGTTGAAGAGAATAAATAGGGGTATATGAGAAAACACCTTATTAAGATAGCATGCATGTTTTATATTTCTACATAAGATCATTCAAACTATATGCCTTATATTTTCTAACGGAGGGAGTAATCAAGAATTTTGTTCATTGTTATCTAGTATTTGTTCTGTATTTTAATTACGGAAGTCTATTTAGTAAGCTTTTACAAAATTGTAATGTATTGTGGGAAATTGAATTATTCAGGAACAAGCTGCAGAAGAGAGTAACTGCTCTGAGCAGAGATGTGCCTCCCCGAGATGAGCAGTTCATTTCAGATTTTGAGCAGTTGCGCATGCAGTTTCCAGTAAGCAGAAGCATTACACAATTACTCTTGTTCATCACAGGATGAGAACAGAAGAAATTGATTTTTGATTTGCTTGTTTCTTTAGGACCAGGAGCAGTTGCAAGCAGTCACGGAATCAGTTCTCATCTCATTCATCCTGCAATGCAGCAGCCACGCTCCACAATCTGAGTTCCTACTCTTTGCTACACTGTGCCTGTGCGCTCGAGGCCACCTTAGGTGGGACAGCCTTCTTCCATCCCTACTTAATTCTGTTTCCTCTTCTGAGGCACCAATAGGGCAAGGCTGTTCTGTGACTGTTGGTGGCCCTGTAACATCTTCTTTGCCACCTGTCACAGTGCAAAATGCTCCAAGCTTTCACCCTTCAAATCCCACATCTCCTTTGTCATCAATGAACGCCATAGGATCCCCTACTCAATCTGGTGTTGACCAACCTGTAGGTGCAAATGTGTCACCCATCAAGGCAGCTGAATTCTCCAGTCCTGGGCAGCTTGGTGCGGCAGCTAGGGGTGACCAGTCTCGCAGAGGAGCAGAAATTAGCTATCTGCATCACTTATCCTGTAGAATTATTTTAGCTGGGCTGGAGTCCAATTTGAAGCCAGCTACCTATGCTGTAATATTCCAGCATATGGTAAATTGGCTGGTTAATTGGGACCAGAGACAGCATGGTGTGGAGGAAGCTGATACAGTGCAAACCCGGAGGCTTGAAAGACCTTTGCATGAATGGATGCATCTATGCTTGGATGTTATATGGATTTTAGTTAATGAGGAGAAATGCCGCGTTCCATTCTATGAGCTTGTTCGCAGCAACTTGCAGTTTCTTGAAAACATTCCTGATGATCAAGCACTAGTTAGTATTATTATGGAGATTCATAGGAGGAGGGACATGGTGTGCATGCACATGCAGATGTTGGATCAACACCTGCACTGCCCAACATTTGCAACTCATCGTTTTTTGTCACAATCTTACCCAAGCATAGCTGGTGAAGCTGTTGCTAATCTGCGCTATTCTCCAATTACATATCCTAGCGTGTTGGGAGAGCCTCTGCATGGAGAGGTGATTTTACTTTTTCTTTAATTAGCCATCTCACTCTTTTTATGCTTGCCATGAATTTTTCCTGTACATGAATATGCATTGTTATTTGAATGCTTGAGGCTTCTGGAAGCTCATGATAGTTACTACTCCCTTCCTTCCCAAACACTATGTTGGGGCGTATTTTGACTTAATATACATATTAGAAAGGCTATAAGATTAAGAAAACAATGAGGAAAATGACTGAAATATCAGGAAGGGAGCTTGCAGGAAAAGCATCATTAAATGTATAAGCACTCTATTTTGCAACAAAATTTGAAAAATTATATGCGCTATATTTGCATGGATGGAGTATAAATCTTTGTTTATTTCTCATGGTCTCCTACATAGTACATATAACTTTGACCATACACTTTATACATAATATAATTGCATTTTGGAGATAACTTTCCAAATGTCTTTTTTATGCTGCCATTGTTTTTGTACCTTTATGTATTTTACTGACTAAACTTAGAATAGTTCGAGTATACAATTTTCAATAGGCTTTATGTTTAGGAAAAAAAGGGATCGGTATGTGTGCCATGGTTTATTGGTTCAGTATGTATTGCTGATAAAAACGCCATTACTTGTTTAAGGGCATTTTGCATGTTATGGGTGCACTGTTTCATCATTATGACAGATCCTAATAATATGCAAGCAGCTTAGAAATTTTAGATTGTAGAAGTGAAATTAAACTACTCAGAACTGTTAGTGAAAAAGTTTGCAGGAAATGCATATAAATTTAGTTTCCTTAGTTTTTAATATTGTTCTGAGTAGGATATCAAAGCTGATATTGCTTTATTGTTTAGGATCTTGCAAACTCCATTCCTAAGGGGGGTATAGACTGGGAACGTGCTCTGCGTTGCTTGAGGCATGCTCTCCGCACAACCCCATCACCAGACTGGTGGAGACGGGTTCTTCTTGTTGCTCCTTGTTACAGATCACATTCTCAACAATCATCAACACCAGGAGCTGTTTTCTCACCTGATATGATTGGTGAGGCAGTTGCTGACAGGACAATTGAACTACTGAGGCTCACTAACTCAGGTTAGCATTTGAAGCCTCACTGTTTGTCTGGTCAGATATGAGGCCTTGTTCTCTTTGGCTTAAACTAGTCGTAGATTATAATCTGAAAAAGTTGTGGACGCTCAACTGGGGGCTTGGAGAGCCAAAAAAATGTAAATAATTTTTTTTGCGAGCTTTAAGAAGAACCACTAAAAGCCTGACAAAATGGCTACAAAATGCTTTAACGTTTGCTTGTACAAAAAGACAAATTTCCAGTTGTAGCTTTTTAATTTTAATTTAAGCTAAAAAGAACAAAGCTAGTGGACAGTTGATAAGACTCGTGTGTTCCATGGATGTACCTATTTCACGAAATGTCCTTTCATGTCATGCAACTTTTGCTTTGAAGAATATAAAACTGCATGTCAGATATTTGTAAGGAGATCTTTGGTTCTTATCTGCTGTCTATACTCATAAAAGCTTTGCCATGCTATTGCAGAGACTCAGTGCTGGCAAGATTGGCTTTTGTTTGCTGACATTTTTTTCTTCCTAATGAAAAGTGGCTGTATTGATTTTCTTGATTTTGTGGACAAGCTTGCTTCTCGAGTAACGGATAGTGATCAACAGATTCTACGCAGCAATCATGTCACCTGGTTGCTCGCACAAATTATCCGCATTGAGATCGTGACGAACACTCTTAGTTCAGACCCAAGAAAGGTATGTGTACTTTCATGATAATCTATATAAATTTCTTTTTCTTTCTTTTGGCAAGTCATTCGATCAATGTATCTGTTTAGTGAATGACAGGATGCTGCAATAAAAAAGTGATTACCTGTGAAATATTCACAGCACTTTATTCAGTCTATGCTTAATTTGTTAGGAACTGTAATAACTAATGACTGTGGTTGATAAACTCAGCTGGACTAACCTTGCATTCAACATCTGTTAAAATTTAAATGCATATACATTTGTTTTTTTGGATGTATTTTTATGTGTTGTATTGTTATTTGTCTTATTATTGCTATCTTAATTTCCCAATTACATATTCGTGGTATCTGTATAGACCGTTCTGGTTATTTCTTGTTTCTGGTTTATTTCTTGTGCTATCACCTATCAGGTCGAAACTACACGGAAGATAATTTCATTCCATAAAGAAGACAAGAGCCTTGATCCTAATAATATCAGCCCTCAAAGTATTCTTCTTGATTTCATAAGTAGCAGCCAAACTTTGCGCATTTGGTCTTTCAATACTTCAATTAGAGAGCATTTGAATAATGACCAGCTTCAGAAAGGCAAGCAGATAGATGAGTGGTGGAAGCAGATGACAAAAGGTATTTATGCTTACTCTAGAAGTTCCATTATGCTTTTGGTTTATAACAATAGATGGATTCATGGAAATAAATTTGGGTCACGGCAGGGCTGGTGAGCTATTCTATAGGGCCGCTGTCACCACTCTAGGGCTGGGCCATCTGGGCTGCCCAATCCAGACTGGGAATAGTCCCATCCGGCATGCCTAGGACTGCTGGATGTGCCTCATCTAGAAGCACAATTTTATCTCAATTAAGTTAGTCGGTTTAGATTATTTCAGTTACAATCAGTTAAGAGTCCTATGTCCTTATGACATGTAAGTTCAATCAGGATAATCTTTTAGACAGTCAGTTTGATTGTAATCTTGTTTGGCCTATATAATGGCGAAGCTACTCAATTAATGAATCAAGCAGAAATTAGCCTAATTGGCTACCTTTTCCTCTTTTCATTTCCTTGTCTCGGCTCGGGCCCCAAGCAGAAGCTCTTGGGGTTTTGGCCTCTGCTCGCTGATCTTGCGAGCCAAACTTGCTAACAATTTGCTCTCGTAGATAAGATAGTTAATTTGAACTAATTAAATGTAGAAAATTTCTTGCTATTTGCATTACATAGTAGCATTGTGATTCAGGATTCAAATGATGGATATGTTTTTTTGAGAGAGATGTATGCCTGCAAACCATGATTACAATTTGCTGTCTTGGTTTCTTTCATGTATCAGATAATTAAAAATGTGTTTTTTCCTTGAAATGATAGCTACCGGAGAGAGAACGATAGATTTTATGAACTTGGATGAACGGGCCATGGGCATGTTTTGGGTTCTCTCCTTCACCATAGCACAACCAGCATGTGAAGCAGTCATGAACTGGTTTACATCAGTAGGAGTGGCAGACTTAAATCAGGGACCCAATATGCAACCAAATGAAAGAGTAATGATGATGCGTGAAACTTACCCTTTGTCAATGTCACTGCTTTCTGGTTTGTCTATCAATCTGTGTTTGAAGCTTGCTTTCCAGCTTGAAGAGACTATATTTCTTGGTCAGGTAAGAATTATATTTCCACTAATACCTCAGTTGATTTTTTTTATTTCTTTTTTGTATCAATTGGCACCCTTTTTTATTTGGTCATGCTAGCGCTCATGGGGGATCTTTATTTATGTGTGACATGCAATAGATCAATTTTTACAACCAGTCCAAATAGTTTTCTTCTGGGTATAGTTCTGCTCATGTTAAAAATTTAGCTCGTAATTTATGAATAGCTCATATTTCATGGTTTTGCTAAAAATACATGAACATCTGAACCCATCTGTTTTCAATTTATGAAACATTTGTAATCTTATCTTGATTTGATTTTTCTAGAAGTATGCATACACTCCCAAAATGTATGTTCTTTTGTTGCAATTGCTAATATGCATATGTGTTTAGATTTTATTCAGTTGTATACTACTTTGCTAGTGTAAGTCTTATTTGTGTTCTTTGATAGGCAGTCCCTAGCATTGCTATGGTGGAGACCTACGTTAGACTACTGCTTATAACACCTCATTCATTGTTCCGTCCACATTTTACGGTAAGTTCTGCTGCCTCCTGAGGTGATCTATATTCATGCAGAGGTTTTGCCACATTGTGACTGTTCTTTTTCTCTGATTTTGAATCAACTTTCTGTAATTGTACTTGTAAGCATAACGGTCTCTTTTTTGAATCAGAATGATATGCAAATCATAATCATTAAGGAAATTCTGATGCCTTCTTGCTATTGTACTAAACTTTGCAGACATTAACCCAAAGATCTGCATCTATTTTGACTAAACCTGGCGTATCTTTGCTCCTACTTGAGATCCTGAATTACAGACTACTTCCTTTATACAGGTAATTCTAAGTAGGCAATATTTGGTTTCTGCCTTTCTTTTCCCTATTAGGATTTTTTATCTCAGTACTTCTTCTTTCTTCTATTATTTTTCTTCTCCTTCCAAAGACCTGAAATTTTACTCTGTATATAGATATTCATCCTTTAATAACTAACCTCAGCAAAAAATGCATTGTTTTTCATTCATGTGTCAGTCTTTTAGAAAATTCTGAATGTTTTACCCCTTGTATTGATTATATTATTATGCATTTCTTTCGCTTACATCGACATGGATTTTGTTCAGGTATCATGGAAAAAGCAAGGCATTGATGTATGATGTAACGAAGATAATATCAATGATTAAGGGAAAACGTGGAGAGCATCGCCTTTTTAGATTAGCTGAGAATTTGTGCATGAATTTGATTCTCTCACTGAGAGACTTCTTTTTGGTGAAAAAAGATTTGAAGGTAAAAATAATACTTGCTTTTGTTTGGAAATTCGTCTGTCACTAGTTCATTGAAAATGAACTTCTATGTGTATTTAATGTAGGGACCAACTGAGTTTACTGAAACGCTTAACCGCATAACAATAATAAGCCTTGCTATCACCATCAGGACACGTGGAATTGCTGAGGTCGAACACATGGTTTACCTTCAACCGTTGTTAGAGCAAATTATGGCAACTAGCCAGCATACATGGTCAGAAAAGACTCTACGATACTTTCCTCCGCTTATTCGAGATTTTTTAATTGGGAGGATGGATAAGAGGGGCCAAGCTATTCAAGCTTGGCAGCAGGTACTATTTTCTTTTTTTTTTTTGGGCTGAGTATTTGGCCTTCTTTATGCTTCTTCAATTCTTTTATTAAATCCATATACATTTTTGTTATGAATAGGAGTTGTGTATTGACTGTAGGCCAAGGACTTGTACATGAGAGGCCTAGATAAGGCAAGAAAAGCCCAGATAAGGGTAAAGGATCTAATCTATCCTAATACGATAAAGGACTCCTAATATATCTATGATACCCCCACTCAAATGTAAGGCGTATGCAATAGCATTGTATTTGAACTAAAAAGAAAAGTACCCCCTCAAATGCTATTGCATATGCCTTGCATTTGAACGGGTATAACCAACGAAAAATCTGAAGTCCGGTGTTGCAAATGTCGTTGTAGTCATCGTAGCGTGTAGTCCCGTGAGCATGTAGCCCTGTTGTGATAATATGCCGAAATTCAGATGAACTCCATCCATCCGAGGTCGGGAGACATCCAAGAAAGCACATGGAAGTAAAAAGAAAAGTACCTCCTCAAATGCAAGGCGTATGCAATAGCATTGCATCAAATAGGAATAATAAAAAAAATCCAAAGTCCGGTGTTGCAAATGTCGTTGTAGTCATTATAGCGTGTAGTCCTGTGAGCATGTAGTCCTGTTGTGATAATATGCCGAAATCCAGAAGAACTCCATCCGAGGTCGTGAGTCGTGAGACAGCTAAGAAAGCATATGGTGCAAAGGCAAAGCCACAACAAAAGGATAAAAGGAGATCAGAGAAGATAACAAGATATCGAAGTGTGTCAAATCAAGCTAAGAGGAAACTTGATTGACTATTGTGGACTCGCATGACATAGACAATCTTGGAGACAAAAGAAGCGGTGGACTAGGATTGACATAGCGGAAGCAAATGACTAAGGCTAGAAAGAGAGACTCAAAGGATAAAGGCAGCCACAGAACACACCAAACAATACCACTCCAAAGAGTAGAAGTGCTGTTCGTGCTCCAAGAGAAGGAAGGCGGTGCTTCATTGGAGCAGCAGCAAACACTGCATACAAGGGTGGACTAGAGAAGCGAATGGCAACAAGGAAGATCTGGACGTTTGTGCCATGCTAGCAGCAGAGAAGCACCACTCTGTGAACCTCAACGCAAGCAGCAGACATGCCCTCATAAAGGCAAGAAACATTGCCCACACAGCCCATAGCACCAACAGGTCCAGCAATATAGTAGCATGGTAGCAGCGGTGCTCCAAGAAGAAGCATCCAGTAAGCACTCCAGGAAGAAGAGAACTTATCAGAGCAGAGCACCGGTGTCCTCTGCACTGCGCTGCAACAACTGCACAGATTGGCCTGGTGTGGCATGTTGCAGATCAGGTGCCAGATCCGGCTAGAGGCGACGACGAGGATCCCCAGGCAGCGGCCAGACTGGCCAGATCTGGCCTTGGCGGTGCCTGGACAATGAGCAGGGACGGCGCCTGGACAATGAGAGACCATGACGGCCACGGAGAGCCCAGTGGCGCATGTGCCATGCCTGGATGATGAGCGGTGGCTGTACACGTGAGCAGATCCGGTGTTGTAGCCTCTGTACGACGTCGATATGAGCGCGCACAGACGACGAGAAGAGCAGATCTCAAACAAGCTCCAATACGAGGGCAACTGTTGTTGGTGTAGGCGTGCAGCCGTCGATGATGAGCGCGGCCTGCAGTGACGAGCAGATCCCCTGGCACAGGGTGCAATTCGGACATTCGGATAGCAATTCGGATAATTTTTTTCACCTTTTTTACTCGATAGGATACAAATAATTCATAGATCTTTCCATCTGAATTCATATTCTTATTTTTGGTATGGATGTTGTTAATACGCATAAAAAATCAACGCTATATTCATTCTCTATCAATTCGGATATTGGATAATTTGGCAAAAATTCGGATATTCGGATATCCGTTTGCACCCCAGGCTGGTAGGCTGCAACCTAAAGCTGGGGGAGAGCAGAGGAGCCTAGAGAGGAAGCCGACGGGTTGGCTGCCCCTGAGATTGGATATTGCTCCTCTCGGGGGCAGCGGCAGTGGAAGATGTTGGTGGCGGCTAGGGTTTTGGAACCCGGTGCTTTAATACCATGTTATGAATAGGAGTCGTGTATTGATTGTAGGCCAAGGACCTGTATATATAGTGTACATGAGAAGCCTAGATAAGGCAGAAAAGGCCCAGATAAGGGTAAAGGATCTAATATTCTAATCTACCCTAATATGATAAAGGGCTCCTAATATATCCTAATATATCTAACAATTTTTACTAGGGATTGCCAAGGCATGCTTCTGTTTGAATTTTTTTGTGTTCGCTGCTATTATTGCTTTATCTTTGCTATTATATAAATTGGAGTTGGTGATGGTTGTGGTGGTACATTGTTCTACCCCCTCCTCTCCTAAAAAACCACCAATATCCTAACTGAATTCCTCAAAAAAAAATCTCTACCAAGAGTTCTAACAAAACAGAAAATTCTACCTCCCTAAAAGTTCTATAACAATAAAAACATGTGTAGCTCTAATAGGTGCACAGGGAAGCCAAATTGTGGTGCCAATATCCTAACTGATTTCCTCCAAATAAAATCCCTAACAAGAATTCTATCAAAAAAGAAAATCTAATAATAAATGAATCCTACCTCCCTAAAAAAATTCTAACAATGAAAACAACCTGTGTAGTTCTAATAGGTGCATGATGAAGCCAAAGTGCGAAGATGCAATATAGTCGAATTTGGAAGCAGAGTTGAGGGTGTGACCAAGCATATCGATAATGACATAGTGGAAAGCGATACAGTATTCTCTTTTATCCATGTCAAAGCGCTGATACTCGGCTAGTAGAGTCTAATGATGGAAGGTGTAGTGATGGTTTTTAGCTGTTTACACTCATGTAATATTGGCACTAGAATTTCCATTTAATTCTTTTCACCTCCATAATGATGCTATTATTAGTTCTTACTGTACTGTACTACTTTATAGTGGAGATGAACAAATAGAGTATGGGCGACCATGAAATGTTTTGTTTCCAAATACTTATTCTAGCCATGGATATAGAATTATCAGATCTCCAAAGGATCTTGAATTCTCAATCTTGTACTACTTTTAGTGTGCTTATATTGCTATCTCGTGTTTATTAGATGAAGCGCTGTGCTAGGCCACATTATTCTTTGCTATTTGCATTGACAATTCGCATTCATTTTTAGGCAGAAACTACTGTTATTAATCAATGTAATCAGCTACTCTCACCATCTGCTGAACCAAATTATGTCATGACATATTTGAGCCACAGTTTCCCTCAACATCGTCAGTATCTTTGTGCTGGTGCTTGGATGCTGATGAATGGGCATCTTGAAATCAACAGTGCAAATCTTGTAGGATTTCTTCTTTTGTGATCACTTTCTATATAAATGCTATCCATTGCTCTATATACGTGTTTCTTGATCTTAATGCAGGCCCGTGTTTTGAGAGAGTTTTCACCTGAAGAAGTTACAGCAAATATTTATACAATGGTTGATGTTCTTCTGCATCATATCCAACTTGAGCTGCAACGAGGGCATCTAGCGCAGGTGTGTTTACTTAAAAAGATCTGCTTTATTTTTTTTATGTGTTAAAAAAGCTGGCTCTTTGCTGCTTTATCTGTTTATGTGGGCTTCCTTTTTTAGTTTTACTAGCCAGCACGCAAAATTTTGTGATCACTTATTTTATTTATACAGGACCTACTTTCCAAAGCAATCACGAATCTTGCTTTCTTTATCTGGACACATGAGCTACTTCCATTGGACATTCTGCTGCTAGCTCTTATTGACAGGGATGATGATCCATATGCCTTACGTCTTGTGGTAAGTTCTCTTCAAAATTCTCATGTTTGCAGGCCATATTTCTAAACATGCTACACCATAACCATTATTTTAGTTCCTATTGACTGTTTCTCAATAATTAGATAAACCACCTGTAAACATTCAGTTGAACAGCTGTTCTTGGTCATATGTTAAGCCAGTAGTTACATCCTGTTTACTGTTTTCAGTGATAACGCAAGTTGCATATATATCTACCGTTCATGATTGTCTAGAATGGTATGTGCAACTTTAGCTGTGTACCATTGCCAAGCAAGCACAGACTTGGGCTGACTTTGCTTATCAATTCAACATCACAGATAAGTTTGCTTGAAAGACCGGAACTTCAGCAGAGAATCAAAGCATTCTGCAACTCTCATTCTCCAGAGCATTGGCTCAAAAATCAACCTCCAAAAAGAGTTGAACTCCAGAAAGCTCTTGGCAACCATCTCTCGTGGAAGGACCGGTAATTGCAATCTTTTAATTAACATTGAAGTCTAGTGTATTTATTATTATGCTATTGCATACCTCGAGTTTGAATATAACATATTTGTTGTACACATTTATAAATAGGTGCATTGTTAATCTTATTTGTCTATTAGTACTTAGTAGCAATTCCAACTAGCTATTGCATGGCTATTAGTTTTTTATTATTTATAAATAGGTGCATTTTTAATCTTATTTGGCTATGAGTACCAGGTAGTAATTCCAACTAGCTAATTCATGGCTATTAATTTTTTATTAATTTTATTTTCTGACACAATCTGGTATTTGTGTGGCATAGCTATATTTGACGGCACTATGGTGCTTACCTTTTCTTTTTAAGCACAGTGTATCATGCCATTTTGCCTTTTGGTTTCTATGGAAGTTATAGAAGATTGATTTACTATATTTGTTGTGCTGTTCATGCAGCTATCCTCCATTTTTTGATGACATTGCTGCGCGCTTGCTTCCAGTCATCCCGCTAATAATTTATAGGCTTATTGAGAACGATGCTACAGATATCGCAGACAGGGTTCTTGCATTTTATTCAACCTTTCTGGCCTTCCATCCACTAAGATTTTCATTCGTGCGTGATATTCTTGCATATTTCTATGGTCATCTTCCAAGCAAGTTAATTGTTAGGATCCTCAACGTGCTGGGTGTTAGCACCAAGGTAAACCCTTGTGTCCTTACTCTTTTCATGTGAACTCTTTCTACCTGTCTGATTTAATCCCTACTGATGATGAGCATTTACAGACTCCTTTCTCGGACTCCTTCGCACAATATTTAGGATCTGCAAATTCTTCTATTTGCCCACCACCGGAATACTTTGCCAACCTTTTGCTAGGCCTTGTTAATAATGTCATACCTCCTTTGAGTAGCAAGTCCAAATCAAACCCAGCAGATGCTTCCGGCAATATGGCACGCACAACTTTCAACAAGCCTCATGCGTCTTTGCAAACTGGTGGAATCAGTAACAATGATGGTCAGAGGGCATTTTATCAAAATCAGGATCCTGGGTCATATACACAGCTTGTTTTGGAAACAGCAGCCATTGAGATTCTCTCACTTTCTGTGCCAGCTTCTCAAATAGTATCCTCTCTAGTTCAAATAATAGTGCATGTACAAGCAATGCTTATACGGTCAAATACTGGTCAAGGAATGTCAGGTGGTTTGGCGCAAAATTCTGGGCTGCCAACCTCTCCTTCAGGAGGTGGTGCTGAATCTGCAGGTGCCAACCGAGCAAACACTGCTGCAAGTGGAATCAATGCTAACTTTGTTTCTAGAAGTGGCTACTCCTGCCAACAATTGTCTGTTTTGATGATCCAAGCATGTGGCCTCCTGCTGGCACAACTCCCACCAGAATTCCACATGCAACTATACTCAGAAGCAGCTCGTATCATAAAAGACTGTTGGTGGCTTGCTGACAGTTCGAGGCCTGTTAAAGAGCTTGACTCTGCTGTTGGGTATGCACTGCTTGATCCAACATGGGCTTCTCAAGACAATACATCAACTGCCATAGGTATAGTAAAACATTTTAGCTTTACTACATTTTTTTTGGGTGCCTATGCAGCTTCAACCTTTCGGCTTCATTAAGCCTAGCGTTAACTTAAGATGTTACTCCCATTCTGCACTCGTTATGTTTATGTTCTGCCTTGATTGCAGGTAATGTTGTTGCTCTTCTTCACTCGTTTTTTAGCAATCTTCCACAAGAATGGCTGGAAGCTACCCATACCGTCATCAAACATCTTCGGCCAGTCAATTCAGTTGCCATGTTGAGAATCGCCTTCCGCATATTGGGTCCCTTATTGCCTCGGCTAGCCTTAGCTCGGCCTCTATTCATGAAGGTGTTATTGATTTTCCCTTCCTTCTTCTTAGTTACTAAAACACTGTTCTTTTGCCTTTAGATATGAGCTTGAAATTGGTTTTGAACTGTTGTGGACAACTGTATGATATTGGCTCTTAGAATTGGACCAATATATGCTGCATATGCAATCTCAACTGTCACAACAAATTTGTGTTTCACCTATTAGCATCTTCAAGACCTCCGCTTTTTCTGTCTTAACCTACAAGCTGAAAAAAGTAATGCACTTTTCTGCTTTCCTTGGTGGTGTCTTTGGCATAATTGAGGTATGAATGAACTGGTCTTCAACATGTAGTTCTACTCTATCCTACACGAAATTTGTTCTACTTGACCCAACACTTTCACTAATACATTGTTGTATGAAGAAACTATATGATTTCTTTCTTCTACTAATTTCGATGTTGCTGGGATTTTCATTTTTCAGACCTTGGCTTTGCTATTTAATGTGCTGGGGGATGCATTTGGGAAGAACTCTCAAGCCGCACCTCCTGTAGAGGCATCAGAAATTGCAGACATAATTGACTTCTTGTAAGACACTTCTCATCTCTCATTCTTACTTGATATGTACCTTTTCTGTTCTCATTCTTCTTTGAATTGTTACTGCATGTGATTCTCTCCGTGTACGATCCCATATGTTTTTTTTTTTGGCTAAAATAGGCATCACGCAGTCATGTATGAAGGTCAAGGAGGCCCCGTTCAGAGCACTAGCAAACCTAAACTGGAGATATTGACATTATGTGGGAAAGTAATGGAAATTCTGAGGCCAGATGTGCAACATCTTCTCTCCCACCTGAAGACTGACCAAAACTCCTCAATCTATGCAGCGACTCATCCAAAGCTAGTGCAAAACCCATCCTAACATTTCAAGTGCATAGATGATTACACCGGAATTACACTGGCGCTGTTTTCGCATCAGAGGTCCGAATACCAGGTAGTTGCAACTTGTAGCTTATAACCTGATCAATCTGGAATCTAGATTCTGTCATAATGGTCTGGTTAGAGACAGATTGTTTGCTGTATCCCTATTTTAATTATATAGCTAGCATCATCTATCTATCTATTTTTCTGGCAGGGGAAAAAGTAGCCACCATATTCGCTAGCAAATTTGATATTAATAAAAAAAAAATCTAGGCCATCAATTATAATGGGTCTATATATTTTTTTGAGAGCATAATGGTTCTATATTATAATGATGTCGATGTGGATCCGTTCAGTGATTGCAAAATTTCGTTTTAAATAAAATATTAAAATTTTCTCTTCAATTAAAATGAACCAATCTGTTGTTTAAAAAAGACAAGAGTCTGGTAAGACTAGATTTTTGTTTAGATACTACCTATCTGCAGAGACTTCTAACTGAATTTGCCTATATGTAGGCTTTACGGGCTGAATCTCTAATCGAATTTGCCTATATGCAGGCTTTACGGGTTGATTGGTTTAAAGGACCACGTGATGAATGATTCATCCGATCCTAACTTCGAATCTAACTTATTTATTTGGTTTGAGAAATAGAATCACCACTTAATCTATCACAAGCATAGATTAGTACATATTGAATGATGGTGTCGTCCCACTCAATTTAATGGGAGCATCTTATGATAAGTTAACTCATCTAAGTATGAGATAGACTAGGCTGCCAAGCCAAACACCCCATAAATGAATTGGCCTAGCTCCACGCTTAATGAGCATTATAAAGAACCTGTCATTTGGAATTAAGAGATCGAAATGCCTGAAAGGAGACAAGCTATGCTGAAGATTGAAACTTAGGTTGGGTTCTTTTCAGCTTATTTGTCTTATCTCGTAACTTCGAGAATTTTTCGAGATAGCCTCGAGAGCCGGTTGGCCTTTAATTTTAGGGTTTATGGAGCTTATAGACATGTCTACGAGATAAAAAAACCGACTCAAAAAGTAATAAAAAAAAGTGAGATAAGTCAAATAAGACACGAGATAAGTAGGATGTAAGTCTTATCTCACTTTTTTATTACTTTTTGAGTCAGTTTTTTTTATCTCGTAGGCGTGTCTATAAGCTCCATAAACCTAAAAATTGAAGGCCAGCCGGCTCTCGAGGTTATCTTGAAAAATTCTCGAAGTTACGAGATAAGGCAAATAAGTGGGATAAGATAAGCCGAAAAGAACCTAGCCTTAAGATTAGAAGCCTGAGCAAAACGATAGATGCGGCGAAAAACAGTCCATAGGAGTGTATGGAATAGGTGTGCGCTCGCTGTAATTGAGGTGTGTTTCTTTTCAGCTTATTTTATTTGCTTATCTCGTTTGTTTATTTGCTTCCTGATATGGCCTTGAGAGCCTGGTCCCATTTGTTCGACTTGTGTTAGAAAACTTTTATACATGCCTTCGAGATAGGAAAAAAAAGAAATCCAAAAATTTAAAAAATTCTGATAAGTCAAATAAGTAAACGAGATAAGCAGTGTGGTCCCGATGTGGTCTCGAGAGTCGGGTCCTATTTGTTTGACTTATGTTAGAGAGTTTTTATACACGCCTTTGAGATAGAAAAAAATAAATCCAAAAATTTTAAAAAACCCTGAAAGCTTATTTGACTTATCGGTATTTTTTTAATTTTTGGATTCTTTTTTTTCTATCTCGAAAGTGTGTATAAAAGCTTTCTAACATAAGTTGAACAAATGAGACTCCACTCTCGAGACCACATTAGAAAGTAAATAAGCAAACAAGATAAACAAATGAGATAAGCTGAAAAGAACCACACCTAGGTGAAGAAAAAATCATCACGAAAAGGAATACACGAGTTTCAAAACATGACAACCAAAATTAATATTAAGGATCAATATATTTCTTTCCCATTCTTTCCATGCTCAGGTGCGACAGAGCTATCACTCTTTAAAATGCTAGAATTTCTCGTATTAATCATTGGGAGTAGGTCCATATTACACACTTAAAAAAAGGTTACTTAACACCTTCGTCTATAAATATCGAGTTATTTAACAACCTCATTGATTTAGATCCTTGTCTTCTACACATGTGGCATAATTAATAATTTTAAACTATAAAAATTATAGAACAATTTTTTAAAATACGTTGGTACACAAGGATCAAGAGAAGAATACTTTTAAAATTTTATATATCTTAAAATTTTTAGAATTAATTTAACCAAAATTATAAAAATATAGTTCTAAATTTTTAAACTTTGAACATTCCAAATATATTTTCCCTATGATATTATGTACCAAAGTATTCAAATAAGGATTGGAGAAGCATTATGCATAAAATGATGAAAATGTATAAAAAGGGCTCGGGGTGAATAGGTGATGGGATGTATGATTTTCTAAGAATTTAAAAATATTTTTAAATGGATAAGGTGGGGGTGCTTCGAGTAAAAATGGGTATTTTCTCCGAGCAGCATGAGGCTAACACTGGTGTACGTGTGAATTTAAGTGTGGATCGACAAATTTCCAGAGATCGGGGTCGACGAAAAAAATTTCTGGAGTTCCGAGATGGAATTTATCGAAGATATAGGGGTGAAAAATTGAAAATAGGTTTTTATTGAATTAGTGGGTGCTACAATATTTTTAAATAGATTAAAAATATTTCTCAGAATTTTAGAAGTTATGTCCTGAATTTTTAAACACTTTTTATAAGAAAGTGAGTAAAAGGAAATTATTTGAATTATTTTATTATAAGAATATGGAATATTATATTTTTATAAAATTCTATACTTTATTTTAGAATTTTGAGAATTTTTGCAGAATTCTTGGAAAGGTTTTGATGTCTGAAATAAAATTCAAATACTTGAATGACATAAGAAATTTAAAAGTGTTATTCAATTCTCTTGGGCTCTGATTAGGCTCGGCAGTTCTGAGCAAGCCAGCGACAAGTAGGGCCAGTGCACAAGTGAGAGAGAGGCGGCGGCGGGTGGCTCGGCAAATGACATGTGGGGTCGGCGAGGCGGTGAGAGAGGAGGAGCTCAGTGGTACTTGAAGAGGTCTCGGCGAGGCTCGGGGTGGCCGGAGGTGGCCGGGCGGCGAGGTCGAGGCGGCGCGCTTGTGGGCTACGGCGGCGAGAGTACTCCGGTGGTCGTCGGTGCGGGGAGATGGTGGCGCTGGGTTCACGGTGCAGTGTGCTAGCTTTTGCCTTTTGGGGTTGGGGTCAGGAGAGGGTTGGAGCAACGAGGACAGGGCTCGCCGGAGTTAGAGACGGATGCGGCGGGAAGGGCAGCTTAGTGCCTTTGGGGAGGTGTGGATGGGCGGAGGAGGATGCTTGGGGAGGTGTGGTACCAAGGGAGGGCTTTTTATAGGCCCAAGATGCAGTGGCGGCCACGGAAGCTTTAGCCTATCATGGCGGTGGCGAGCTATTGGCAAGCCGCCGTGGAGAGATATAGACGATTAAGTGGTGGATAAGGTCAACGGCGCAAAGGGCTTTCCAGTGCGAGCAAAACCGAGGCATAGGGTGGCCTGATGTGGCAGAGGCGGAGTTAAGTGGAGGCGTCTTCCGTTAAGGGAAAGCGTACTCCAGATTTTCCGAAAACGGAAAGTTTAAATTTAAATGGAAAATGATTTTTCAGAAATTAAGTAGGGCTTTAGAAATTCATAGGAAATTTTATAGGGCTCAGAAAAATATAAAATAAATTTCTAAAAATCCATAAAAATAAGAAGAATCCAAATATGGGCTAAAATTGATTATTTTATGTGATAAATGATTTTGGAATAATGAAGATAAGGTATTTTCTCTTAGGGAATAAATAGGGGATTAATTTGAAAAATCCTAAAAAGTCAGGGAATAATGGTAGAAACTTAATCATGACTTTTCACAAAAAAATTATACTAAAAATAGGAAAAAATTTGGGTATGTCACACCAAATTTATTCTAGTCTCATTCTTATGGAGAAATCCATTGTGTTAAAATGGATAAGCTATTCATCCTTTGAAGATATGTCTCTTTGTAATTAACTTATGAACCTAAAAATTTGGTTGATGGGTCCTTTTAATCTCACATATATAAATGGGATGAATATGTGAAATCGAGGTATGCAATTCGTTATCCCACTCATATCTATTGTTGCATTCTTATGCAACCACATGTTGAGCATCACATGTTATTTGAGTGGATTTATGCACATTGCCTCATTGCATATCTATTTGTGCATAATTATCTTGTGAGCTCAATGAATGTTTTACTTGTTTGCACAATATGAATCCATACTATTATTGTCTTGATTATGTGATCCTTTACTTGTTTTGTAAGATAGATTTCACCATATCATTACCATATCATTAATTGTATTTGTGTATATATGCTTGTCTTGTATACGCTTAGATGCACTTATTAAGTGGAGTTTATCATGTTTGATATATTGTCTCCTACATTGATCCATGCTCATAATTATCTCTTTTATTGGATCAATAACTTCACAAGTCTTGAATCATATTATACATGTGTATTTACTCATATATTCATTCATGCACACTTTAACCAAAGTTGGAGATTAAATTATATTGATTGATTGTTATATCCTAGAATTTAGTTTAACATCTTTTGACACCCTTCTCTCATATGCATATTGATATAAAGCCTTCATATAAGATGCACATTAGAGAACTATCATATCTCAAGTGTTCATTTATGTTGAGCTTTATTGTGAAACACTTGTAGTGCTTAACTGAGCATGAATAACAATTATACTCTCTTCCATTGAGTTTTTGTGACTAATGCCTTTCATGAGGTGATGTGAAGAGGATTAGGTTCTATGGAGGTGAATAATGACTACGTGGCGTTAAGGGGTGATGGCCAAGTTCAGATCAACAAGATGGCGAGTCACCGAAAGGTTGATAACAAGTTTGAGGTCGATAGGTGTCGACGAATTGTGTCGGCAATATACTTTATGGGGCTATGCGTAAGACCGAAACCCGATGGTAACACAGAGATGATTTATCTGAGTTCGGACCTCTGCGGTGAAGGTAATACCTTACTCCTGTGCTCGTGGATTGTATTGGGGTTGATTTCGATGGATCAATGTTGAGGATGGCTATGGATCGATGTGATCTCTCTTCTCCTCCTCTCTTCGTGTCCTGTCCCGAACTAGAGGCCCCTGCCTCCCTTTATATAGTGGAGGGATGTAGGGTTACAGATAAGTACATATCCTAGTTGGTTATGGAAACTGGGGATAGAGATAGGAAATCTATCTCTATCCTTTCTTTCCGAGTACGTAAGTACTGGATTACAACCGTGCCTTTCTTATGATACAAGTCGGGTCTTCATGCCGGGCAGACCCGTCTTCTAGTTGGTAGGAGTGACCCTGCTCCGTGAGGTGGTCCATCTAATTTGTCTCCGTGAGGATACCGGGGACCATGTTATCCTGATGGCCAGAGTGCTTTACTGGTAGAGTTGATGCCTTCTTGGATGTGTGTCGACCGAGTCATACTTCAAGTCGAGTACTCCGACTGGAACCTTCTCTATGCCGAGTGCTCCGTTGGCACGCAAGGAGGCTGTAAAGGGCTCAAGAGAGCTTTGCAGGTTGAAATCTCCGAGTGACTCCCAACCCAATTTCTTGGAGTCCTGGAAGTCGGTGCGATGGTTGATGTCGCGGCGTAAGTAGAATGTTGACGCAACTGTGCTCAGCGCAGTGTGAGAAGTTGATGTAGTAAATCGGCGCGGTTGTCCTCGGCGCAATGCGCGAGAAGCCGGCGTAGTAAGTCGGCGCGATTGTCCTCAGCGCAATGCGCGAGAAGCCTCAAGTTGAGGTGGCCATCCTCGTCGTTGCCGGAGCAGCAAGTCGGCGTGGCTGTCGTCGGCGCCGTGCGCGAGAAGC
Source organism: Olyra latifolia (assembly GCA_036346145.1). NCBI lineage: Eukaryota > Viridiplantae > Streptophyta > Magnoliopsida > Poales > Poaceae > Olyra > Olyra latifolia. Next base: position 9,207,864 of record CM070524.1, read on the forward strand.
CGAGTCGTAGTTTGCACTCGGGGTGCTGGCATAGGCATACAGCCGAGCCATATAATGCACTCGAGTCTTTGGTGTAAGCGTCTTGACCGTCATCAAGTTCAGCGTGGGCGTGGAGCCATCTTAGTAAATTGCGCTCGGAACGCAGGTGTTGACACATAACTGTGCCATGGTCGGTGCTTTTAGCGTAAACACTTCCTTGAACCCCTGTAACATGTTCATGTAGGATTTACGCAGTATCTGAATATGAAAACATTTGGTCGGATATAAAATCCGACTATCTTTATGTGCGAAATAGCCATTTTTTTATTTTTCCTACTTGATGATTTTTGTTATTCCGAGTGGTTTTTCTTCCTTTTGTTATGCACTCTGCCCGAGTGTAGGGAGTTGGCACATGGCTTTTTATCCTAGGCATTCGTTTGGGTGACGTAGAGTTTGCCGTGTTATGGGTTCAGAGCTTCACTACTCAGAATTATAACACACTCGGATTTCACTTAAATCACTAAGTAACAAAAGCAAAAAATAACTATGAAAAAGATGGGTGCACGCAAGTGCACACAATTATGTGTAGCCCCCGACTTACTGCTTAGTTGGAATTCAACCAAGTAGCAAGTCAAGAAATAACACGAGTTTATATGTGAAAAAGATTATGATAATGAAAAACTTAGCTGCTTTGCTGACGATGATGTCGTCCTTACTTTTGAGCTTTTAGCCCCCGGGCGTATCACCTTGTAGGCTTGAAGTGTAGACGTGGGTTTGTAGCCGGGCCGAAGTTTGCGCTTCGAAGCTGGCGTTAGCGTGGCCGTCTTAGAGTTAGCGTAGGCATGCTGACGAAGCGTATGATGCACTCGAAGTCTTTGGCGTGAAGCGTGCACCGTGCCAAAGGTTGCGCTTCGAAGCGGCGTTGGCGTTAGCGTGAAGCCGTCTTAGAGTTGACGTAGGCATGCAATGAAGCCGTATGATGCACTCGAAGTCTTTGGCGTAGATGTCTGGCCGTGCAAAGGTTGTTCTCGGGGACATTTGGCGTTAGCGTGAAGCCGTCTTTGAGTTGACGTATGCATCTTGGCCGGCCGTATGGTGCACCTGGGGGTGTTGGTGTAGACGCGTCTTGGTATGCCAAAGGTTGCGCTTAGGCGCGGCATTGGTGTGGCCGTCTTAGAGTTAGCGTGACATCTTGGCCGAAGCCGTATAATGCACTCGGGGTCTTTGGTGTAGACGTCTGACCATGCCAAAGGTTGCGCTTAGGTATTGGCGTTGGCGTGTAGCCGTGCCAAGTTGATGTAGGCATGCAGTCGAGCCGTATGATGCACTTTCGGGTCTTTGGCGTGAGGCGTCTTGACCGTCTTAGTAAAACCATCTCGAATTATCCTGTATTGTACCCTATGAAGACAATGAAAAATACGAGTAGTAGAGAAAAAACTAGATTGTAAAGCAATATGCATGATGTCCAATTATGTATTTTTATTATATCAAATTGTCGTCCTTTTATATTTTCCGTATTGATTTACGCTTCTCCGAGTATGTTTAATTCCTTTTGTTAAGCACTCCGCCTAACTCATCAAGTCCCTTAGTGTTAGGAGTTGGCACGGAGCTCTGTCTCCGAACACGCGTCAGGAAACCCAAATTTTACATAGGAATCATAGTTTCCCTACTCAGAATGTGTGACACTCGGAATCGGTAAAAGTCAACATAGAAAAGAACAAAAGAAACTCGAAAAGAGATGCGTGCAGATAATGCACCTAATTAGGTGTAGTTCCCGACTTACTGGCTAGTCGGAATCCGACTAGGGAGCAAGTCAAATCAATCTCAATAAAAGAGAAGTAAGGGGTGCGCTATTGCGCACCTAATTAGGTGTAGCCCCCGACTTACTGCTTAGTTGGATTGAGTACAAAAATAGACAAACTTAGTTGTTGATCGTGTCGTCCTCACGTCCGAGTGAACGAGCCCCCGGGCATGTCACCTTGTCAGTGCGGCTGTCCTCGGCGTCGTGCGCGAGAAGCCGGCGTAAGGAGGTTGGCGCGGCTGTCCTCAATGTCGAGCATGAGAAGCCGTATGATAAGTCGGCGTGGTTGTCCTCGGTAGCGATCTTGTGAAGCCGATCTAAAAAGTCGGCCTTGGTGTCCTCGGCGTCGTCTTGAAGCTTGCCTAGGAAGTGGCGCGGTGTCCTCGGCGTCGTCTTGTGGCCGAAGCCTAGGAAGTCGGCCTTGGTGTCCTCGGCGTCGTCTTGTGAAGCCGCCCTAAGGAAGTCGGCGGTTGTCCTCGACATCGTCTTGTGAAGCCGGTCTAGGAAGTAGCGGTTGTCCTCGGCGTCGTCTTGTAAGCCGACCTAAGGAAGTCGGCGGTATCCTCGGCGTCGTGCTTTCGAAGTCGGCCTATAAAGTCGGCACGGTTATCCTCGGCGTCGTCTTGTAGGCCGGTCTAAGAAAGTTGGCTCGGTATCCACGACGTTGTCTTGAAGCCGCCTAGGAAGTCGGCCTTGGTATCCTCGGCGTCGTCTTGCGCCGACTGAGTTAATCGGCCTGGTATCCTCGGCGCCGTCTTGTGCTTGCCGACTGAGGAAGTCGGCACGGTATCCTCGGCGCCGTCTTGTGAAGCCGACCTAGGAAGTCGGCTGGTATCCTCGGCGTCGTCTTGTGAGCCGACCTAGAAAATCGGCTGTCACGATTTCGACTGAGACCTCTTTTATCATCATTATGGTGACGTCTCTCATCTTCTTCTCGCTCCCGTCGCCGAGTTTCAATGTCTTGGTGAAGGTCGCGGTTTGTCGTTGTTGCCGGAGCAACGAGTAGGTGCGGCGGTAGTCGTTGTCGTCGTCGCCGCAAGTCGGGGGGCGTAGGAGCCGCAAGTCGTGACGGCGTAGAAGCCTCGCCGTGATCTCCGGGATGAGATACGCTTTGTCGTTGAGGTCTGTCATGCCTTTGATGAGGTGCACCAAGGATCGCCGATGTGCCGAGCGAAATTCACGTCGAGCTCTATCTTCGCGCGGGATTCACGTCACCTCCCTGCAGTCTGTCTTCAAACGGTCGCCACGGTCACATCCGAACTCGGTTTTCAATGATCTTAGACTCGTTGGAAAGATAACGAAATAAGCTTTTCAATGCATCCAAAACCACCCCAAAATCCCTTCCAAGTCAATGGAAAACCGCGACGCAATTTCCGTCTAGATTCTGGACGTGAATAGATCGCATCTTCTTCTTGCGTTCGCTTTGCGGTTGTAGTTGTCTTCCGATCGGATCTGATCCAATTCTTCGAGGGCAAGTTTGCCGAGGTTGTTGATGATGAAATCCAAGCCGGAAAACTTGGCCGAAGGTGAATTCGACGACGTTGCCGCCGAGAGATGCCATCGAGTTTGATGAAGATGATCTTAGCGCCGCCTTACCGGCGCCAGCCAACCGCCGATTTAATTGTGTCAGCAATATACTTTATGGGGCTATGCATAAGACCGAAACCCGATGGTAACACAGAAGACAGATTTATACAGGTTTAGGCCCTCTGCGGTGGAGGTAATACCTTACTCCTGTGCTCGTGGATTGTATTGGGGTTGATCTCGATGGATCAGTGTTGAGAATGGCTATGGATCGATGTGATCTCTCCTCTCCTCCTCTCTTCGTGTCCTGTCCCGAACTAGGGATCCCTGCCTCCCTTTATATAGTGGAGGGAGGTAGGGTTACAGATAAGTACGTATCCTAGTTGGTTATGAAAACCGGGGATAGAGATAGGAAATCTATTTCTATCCTTTCTTGCCGAGTACGTAAGTACCGGATTACAACTGTGTCTTTCTTGTGATACAAGTCAGGTCTTTATGCGGGGCAGGCCCGTCTTCTAGTTGGTAGGAGTGACCCTGCTCCGTGAGGTGGTCCGTCTAATTTGTCTCCATGAGGATACTGGGGACCATGTTATCCACAATAGGGCAAGAGGACCATCAAGGGGATGGTCAAACCAAGGTTGTCGAGATGGAAAAGTTATCAAGAATGGTGGTTGGGTCAAGGTTGATGAAATGAAGACATCATCGTAATTTGGAGAATGTCATCACGCGAAGAAGGATGATGGTCAAGTTGAAGTCAATAGGACGAGAGGATAGCCAAATGTTGATGACGAGGTGAAGACTGATGGGACAGGATGATCGATTTGAGGTTGGTGGGACGGAGAAATCATCGAGATTTGGGGTCGAGTCAAAGTTGACAAAACGAAGACATCACATTAAGTGTGCGAGGACGATGAAGCGATTGATGGAGAATATCAAGCTTCAAGAGGATGCGCAAGACGAAAGTATGGCTAGTGTACGGCTAAGGATGTTCTCTAATCTTTTATCTGTCTTGGTGGTTCGTTGAAAGACCGGATTTGTAGGATAATCGCTGAGAGGGGTCTGGATCGGTGTTGATCGGATCAGTTCCTAGGTCTCGGATGATGCACATTTAGTCTCCTAAACCCTAGTTGAGCCTAGTGAGGTGTCGGGGTGTCATAAGAGTATACCAAGAGTGTCGGAGGTGTCCGGGAGGTGTTCGGACTTGTGGTTGCCCGAGAGTGAGCAAGAGGGTTTCCAAGAGTTCTTCGGCTTCGTTGGGTCGGTTTGAGTTGGACAATCTCCAGGTAACAGAGAGTTTATAGTGTTAGGCAAATAATCTAGGGCAAGACAGTCCGGGATGCTTTTAGGATTTAAGGAGTGGATTATCGAGAGGGTTGGCAGTACCAGACAGACAGTCCTACCAGTGAAGTCATCACCAAAGAATTTAGCTGTCCTTTGTTGGCATTTTAGAAGAACCGAAACCAGGAGCAGCAGACCATGCACCTCCAGGAGATACAGATGCAAAAGCTTCTAAAATGGTCATAGGAGTATCATCCACAAGGTACATAATGAAGTCATCACCAAAAAATTTAGCTATCCTTTGTTAACTTTTCAGAAGAGCCAAAACCAGGGCGAAAGGATTTAGCTGTCCTTTATCAGCTTTTTAGAAGAGCCAAAACCAGAAGCAGCAGACTATGCACCTTCAGGTGCCCTCGCCCGATCGAGACGAGGCAGCGTGTGCACGTGTTCCTCTCTCTCTCCCAAATGAGCTAATGGGTGGAACACATTCCACCATTTAAATTAGTGTCTATCCCATCTCAACTATCAATATAATACTAAAGAGTTCATACACCCTTTTCTACATGTGAGTCTTGGGACTTGGAGATTTTAATGAATAATTCTCAAATACATTGCCAAAAGCCCATATATTCCAGCAGGCTCTGCGTGGGCGAGGGTCAGAAACGGACTCACACGTGTGAGACACCGCGCCCCTGCCTCCCGCCACGCGCGCGGTGTCCCTTTCCACTTCCGGCCGCACCTATTAATCCGCTGCGCTGCCGTCCTCCCCAAATGTGGCTTCTCTCCCAGTCCCAGCTCATAAGTTACAGCGCACGAGTCAAACATTCCATGGGGGAAGCAGGAGCTTGCTCTACCTAGGACAAGGAGAAGAGGGGGGAGAGGGGAGATGGGCAGGCAGCCATGCTGCGAGAAGGTCGGCCTGAAGAGGGGGCCATGGATGGCGGAGGAGGACCATAAGCTGGTCACCTTCCTCCTCTCCCACGGCCATTGCTGCTGGAGGCTTGTCCCCAAGCTTGCAGGTGCGTGCCTGCAGATCGTGACGATCTCCATTGCAGTGCAAAAGATTCGCGTGCAAATGCAGATGTTTCTTCTTTCCACTTGGGATCGTCGCCGTCCTTATCACATGAGACGTTCACAGGGCTGCTGCGGTGTGGCAAGAGCTGCCGGCTGCGGTGGACGAACTACCTGCGGCCCGACCTCAAGAGGGGCCTCCTCTCCGAAGACGAGGAGAAGCTCGTCGTTGATCTCCACGCGCAGCTCGGCAACAGGTGTGTGCGTCACGCCGCGTCGCCAAACTTCAAAATTTTCCTCGCTCCAATATCCAAAGTCCAAATCAAGTTTCTTCATGTTGGCTTCGTGAGTGAGCTCGTCGTTCTGCTTCTGCATCCAGATGGTCCAAGATCGCCGCGCGGCTTCCCGGGAGAACGGACAACGAGATCAAGAACCACTGGAACACGCACATCAAGAAGAAGCTCAAGAAGATGGGCATCGACCCCGTCACTCACCAGCCGGTGATCACCCCTGTTCAGCCCGGCCCCCTGAAGCAGTTGCAGGAGCACCGCGACGTGCCCAAGTCGTCTTCTGAAGAATTACCGGCCGGCCCCGACGAGGATGAAGAGGAGGAGGCAGCGACGAGCGCGGGGCCGAAGGCTGTCGCGTGCTCCGCGTCCACCTCCGCCGTCTCCCCGTCCTGCTCCTCCTCGTCTGCCTCGGCCTCCGCCGCGACGCCCAGCGCTGACGTTGACTGGCCCGACCCTGTCGACCTCCTCGACGTCGACGGCATCATGGAGGACATGGACTGGGGCTTCCTGTCCGGAAGCGGCGGCGACGGCGACGGCGACGGCGCCGGCATTAGCGCCGATCTGTTCGGCCATTACTCGGACGTTGGCTTTGATCAAGAAGTGTGGATGTGATCCTGGCGGTGTAATGCACTACGAGGCTAGAATTAGATTGGCCGTGACCGTGATCACCATCTCGCTTCGAATTCCCTTCTCTTAACCCCTTGTGCTTTGCTTTCTTTGGTTTCTTGGGATCGAGCTCGTCCATGTCCACGATGCGTGCATGGTTGTCAATACGAAAGGAGAGAAATGGTGGGTGTGTGATTTGTGAAAAATGGAGAAAGAGAGTATCGAGCAGTTTCCACCTGGTGGCGCGGGATCAATTGTCAATACCTGTCTATGAATTGTGAGCAGTTCACATCAAGTCTATTAGTTCTATACACCTATCGCCCTAGTGATTGGTGCTACACTACTTCAGTGAGCAAGGGTGTGTGTGCTACCAATCACGGTATCATCTTCGACAGTTTGACATCGGCAGAGAAAGCAGAGTCGCACTAACCAAACATATTCAGAAATTCCAAACGCCAAAGATGATTCTTTGTTTTTTGTTTCGATGATAATAATCGAATTGGATTTGTTCAATCCCTTCAATGATGAAATTGCAGCAGAGACTCGCTGGAACAAAAGCTCACCAATTCTGGTAGAACCGGTCTGGATAAAGTAGAATCATACTGTATCTTGTATCTATATCCTAAACCTTGAAACTATTAGGGAGGAAGAAAAAGAAAACCGCACAAAAGCATGGTTTTTTTTTTGTGAGGTTTAGCTCTTTTACAATACACAACAATGATAAAACAACGATAAAAGTGCACTATTTTAAATTAATAGTTTATTTAGAGGCTACCTATGTAGTATAAATAATATATCGGTAGCATAAAAAATTAAAATCATCCTAAACTATTCAGATATTGTATTTATTTTAGTGTATCGTCTATTTTTTTTCTTAACTAATCCTCCTATTAATTGATTCCACTCGATTTGACCCTTCAAACAAACTGAAAAAAAAAACATGAGGCTCCCTCGAGATAGGGCTGGAACTTTAGCTCATGGCTCACGAGTGGGCTCGGCTCGGAAAAAGCTCGGACTCGGGCTCGACTCGTTTACAAACGAGCATGACCCGAACACATTTTTTAGCTCGTTCAAAACACGAGCACGAGTCGAGCCAGGCTTGGCTCAATCGTGGCTCGTTCACATATTACACAGAAAGGTGAATATTGCTATCCTGACTCAAGCCCCCAATCCCCCATTCCCCCGTCCCCTCAGTCCCTCACCTCACCTCTCTCTCATGCGGCGCGGCCCCCAATCCCTCGTCCCCTCGGTCCCTCACCTCACCTCTCTCTCACGCGACGACGGCGTAGCTCCCACGAGGCGACGGCATGGCAACGATGCGGCCCCCTGCCTCCCTCACGCGGCGACGACGCGGTGGCTCTACGCGTGGCGGCCTGCCGGCGGCGGCGGCGGCTCACGCGGTGACCTGGCGGCGGCGGCGGCTTCCCACGCGACGCGGTGTGGCGGCGGCGGCTTTCCGCACAACGGCATGGCGAACGACAACTCGTCCACGGCGGCGGTAAGCGGTGTGCACCTAGATCTCCTTTCTAAGCTCTCTCTTTGACCAGGTCGGGGGTGGGCCGGTGCCGCCCCCTCCATCTTTACCGCTGGCCGTCCTCGACCCTCCATCTCCACCTATGGCCGCCTCTGCCCCCTCTCTCCCCACCTCTAGCCAGCACGGTCCCCTCCCTTTGGTCTTCCAAACCAGCGAGTCCGAAGGCCTTCATGGCTGCTCATGACTTTCTTGAGCCCGAGCCGAGCAGGTTTTCCAGCTCGGCCATCCAAGCGAGCCGAGCCGAGCCAGCTCGCTCGCAAAACGAGCCCGAGCCTGAACATGCTCGGCTCGGTTCCACCCCTACCTCGAGGTCGACGAGTCAGCCATGAAAAAAAGCTAGTACTACTTCAAGCACTGCCATTGCACAGATGCATCCATCGGTTTCACTAATATGTGCGTTTTTGTCCGTGGAAAGGTAGGTGGCCGGTCACACCGTCGGCGTCGTGCGGCCCAGGATGACATGCTCGGTTCGCCGTCGCCGGCCGGCTTTCACTTGGTGATGTGCCCGGAGCTGAACGGCGGGACGGCGGGGAGCGGGGCCGGCCGGGCTCCCCGCGAAAGCTACGTGCCCGTTCCATCGGCCCCTGCAAAAGCTGCCTGCACTCGCGCGAATGTTTCCCCGGCCTCCCTCGCGTGATGTCAGCATCGCGTAACGATCATGTCACGCACCGGGTGCGTCAGATCGTTTCATTTTGGTCTGCTTTAAGAGAGAGCCCGCGTGTTTGGTGCCTAACTTTGCCGTACTATAGCTTAGACAAGTGCGGTAGACTATAATTTATGTGGCCAAAAAAACTCATTGTTACACTTCTAGCACAGTTTGACAAAGATTTGAGTATATAATGTGTGGGCTATATATATAAAAAAGTATGGCAAGACACAGTTATGGTATAAATCAAATACATACAAAAAAACTGTGACACGCCTAATATAGTATGGATGCAAACCAAGCATGCTCTAAATCCAACAGAATACCTAAAACTGGATATACATATCTCCATGTATCATGTCTCAAAAAAATCTCCGCCTATATCTCAACCCTCTCCGAGAGAATATCCAAATCTCAATCTCTATGGTCTGCAAGATAGATATAGAAGAGAGGATGTGCAAATTTAGCAATCCTCTCACCTAATAGCCATCCTCTTAAATATAACAATCCTATTGGAGCTCCTCCAATATTTGGATGTCTAAAATTTAGCTATTTGATGGTTTCAACTATCCTGTTGGAGTACTATGGTTAGGCTGTCTTGTGTGCATTCGTGGCCTCTTTTAATTATACTAGTCGAGTGTCCATGTTTTGCTACAAAAAAATCCAAATTCTATCATCGATACTACAAGAGATCAAGTCATACGCCTTCAGCTTTGCCGTGCGCATGGCGCGACGCATCGCGACTCACGAGCGACCGCGCAAGTGTTTTCTACTGTATGTGTGCTATGCTCGGTAGCACGGTGGGTAATCTTAACCGATAAGATGGATTTATTATAATGGATGATGTTGACGATTAGAAAACATATTCTCCCCCGAGCTTACTTGTTGATTGAGGGATCAAACAGCCTTTTCTGCTAAAGGGTTTTCATCGTAAATGTATGGACTCGCCGAGATGAAAAACAGGCTAGGCATGGAGATTTATCTTGGTTTGGGCCTCTCGAAAAGAGATAATAACCCTACTCCAGTCGCATGTGGGCGTTTGTGTTATTATAATGAGATTGATCTCGATGTGGATCTCTCTTCTCCCCCTCCCATAGGGGAGGTACTTATAGTACAAACTATACATGGTCCGGGTCTTATACGACCTGGAGAACCGTCTAGATAATTCAGAATCCTACCATATCTATACATATATCCTAAAAATACGTTAACTTGTGCTCCAAGGGATGTCCATATCCGAAAGGCCTTGGGCTCTGGATATAAAAGGACTCCAAAGACGGTTAAGATTGTCGGGCTGATCGTCTCGAGACATCCCCTCAAGGCCCAGGATGACCCGCATAATGCCCTACGAACAAAGAGGCCCACTCCCAAGCACCAAATCCAAGGTACAGATGTGAGTCATTAATCTGAACTTGCCATATTTGCTTTATTCTTCCTGGGTATGGACCCCTAGGGTAAGTCGTGCATAGGGCCTAGCCATCAGGGTATTCTATCCAATCCCCGATAGCTAGCCCCCGAGGCTCAAGTGGAAAACTACTTGGTTGGGCCTTCTCCTTGAGCTTAAAACTCGAAGGAGGGATTGAATGGCGGCACTAAAACACTTCCGCCATACCTGAGCTTCTTATGCTAGGGTACGAACTGGATCCACCGAGCACAAGCTAAACTCACCCGACCCGAGCAAGGACGGGGCATGACAGAGCTCTTTCTAACAGTTATATTGCCCACAACATCCATTGTAACGTCCTACGGGAATCTCGCCACACACATCGGCCTATGAATTACAAACACGTCTTTTTATGCGGATTAATTGTGTCCCTCCGGTTTCTCCGTTTATACAATAAATACTTTCGCACAGTGAGAACACTCTCTACTTGCTCTCAACTTCTCGCACTAGGAACATTTAGCATGGAAAAATCCTACAAATCTTTTCCTGCTCCCTACTTCTTCCTCTGTAGCCTCCGATCCACCTCTATGGCTAAATTTGGACTAAACTCCATCACCACCGAGCGTTTGGCCGAGCTTGAAAAATTAGGCCACCTAGACCCACACTTATGGCGAGCTCCCGGAACGAAGAAATACTCAGAGTCAAAAGAAGACGAAGTCGTCTCCACCGATCTCTACGCCGTGCACAGTCTCTGCACACCAAAGAACAATTTCGTTGCTAGCGTGCTCGCGTTTTGTGAATGCGAGCTCCTTAACCTTGATCCCAACTTCCTCTATGAAGGTTTTCTAGGCATCATGCCCATTGTGAGTTTATTTCTTCACTTCTACTCTCTCTTCCGCACCGGGAATAACTCCGCAATCGGCTGCGTCTATTTCCGGCTGCGCTCCCTATATCCTTTCTCTTACCCCGTTACAATCCTAAAAGACTTCGTCTCTGGATAGGCCGGAGACGAGGAAGAAGGTGGTGGTGGTGGCAATGCCAGGCGGGTAAGGGGAGTAGAGGGGTAGAGGAAGGGGGCTTGGGGTGTAGAGAAGCCAGGGTGGGTTTTTATAGGCGGAGGGTGGAGTGACGGGAACAGATCGGGGAGCTTCGTGGCGGCGGCGGTGCTATGAGGTGGCAGCGACGGAATGGAGAGCTGCAGGGGGAGGATGAGGGCGATAAAGTGGCGAGGTGAGTTGGCGACGGTGTGAGCTATCCGGTGGCGGCGGAATGGTGACGGGGTTTGGACGGGAGTGGTGGAAACAGCAGCGGCATTGAGCTCAGGTGGGCGACGGCGGGCTGAGCAGGGTGGTGCTGGGGCGGTGAAGTAGTGGGAAGAGGAAGACAAACTACGGGCCATCCGATCTAGCTTATTCAATAGGCGTCGTTGGATTTAGTCAAAGCGGTATGGCCTTGACAAATGGGGCCCAATGGTCAGTGGGTGGGTGGGTGGGGGGGGGGGTCGGCTGGTTTGGTTTAAGTAGAGGCGTACTTCCCAAAAGGGAAGGCGTACTCCGTGGTTTTCCTAAAAAGGAAAGTTCTAGATTTAAAAAGAAAAGGATTTTTCATAATTTAGTTATGGTTTTGAAAATTCATAGAGAGCTATAAGAAGCTCATAAAAATATGAAATAAATTTCTAAATATCCAGAAAAATGAGTAGAATCCAAATATGAAATAATATTTATTATTTTATGGAATTTACATTTTTGGGAAAAGATATATAGGGTATTTTCTGTAGGAAATAAATAGGAGTTTAGTTTAGAAAATTCTTTAAAAATTAGGAATGATTACAAAAATATAATTAGAACTTTTGAAAAAAATTTATACCAAATTTAAAAATTTGGGTTTGTGACAGGCCTGGCCCACGGTGGTGCAACCATCGCTCCAAATCTGGCGGGGATTCGAACTCAACGGCGGCAGCGGATTCAATGGCTCTCAAGCTGCCACATCGCCCCAGCGGACACACGTGATCGTTGCGCACCGGTTCACTGTGGATAAGTGGCATCCAACGGCCCACAGCGTGCACGTGCACACATGGACTGCCCAGATTGCGCCACGTCTCCCCTCTCTCAAAATGAAAAAAAAGAAAACCCTAAAACCCTTTTTAGAAAAGCTGATTATTGTTTTGCAATTATTAAAAATCTGAGAAAATTCTCAAAAACTTCCTGGGGCATTTGGAACTTAGAAAAAATTTAGTAGACACTATTCTTGTATATTTAATTCAATTAAATTGTTTTAGTTCTCTAGGTTAATTAGAAAAATGATTTTTAAGGTGTTTTAAATCTAGGAAAATCATAATAAGGGTTTTACTCAGATAGCTAGGTTAAACCAAAGTAGTTTGAACTCACCAAATCTCAGGATGTTACAACATGGACAATGTTATAAGCAACATATGTCTGTACCATTGTACATTAATCTCTACCATGAAGATTTCTCTCATATATAATTCTAAGAAATCCTACAAATCAAAAACCTCTATAGCATTCCCCCTTTGATTGGATTTCCCTTTATTTTATATTCCTTTGAAGAAAATACTAAAGAGGCAATAAAAATGATTTTTATTTTTTTTGAAAAAAAGAATACATGCATACAAATCAAAAGATCAGCGATGGCACATGCATACCAAGGTCATTGTTTTGGGAGCCATATGAAGGTGATCTGGGAACGGCGCAAAGTTTAAGTCAGGAGCATAGAAACTATCGTTGCCTTGAATACTTCTTGTGTACAAATCAGCGCCAGTGGCAAGTTGTGTAAGTATGTTTAGAGTGGGGAACTGAATGAATAAGCTGGTTGAGCTGAAATAAGTTGAATGTTAAACTGAACTTCGAGATGTTTTTGAATTTGTTTCTCAAGACTAGTCTACTTCGTTTATATTATTTTTAAACGGATTTAGAGATGGCCTCATGATAAGAAAAAATAAACTAAAAAGCTAAATTTGTTTTCTAACTAAATAAGTCTAAGCTATTTCGAACATGTTCTAAGTTACAGAGTATCAGAGCAAGTGGAGTTACAAATTAAACAACCGTAGCCCAGTCGAAAAGCATGAATTTCACTGAAATTTCACACGCACCATTTCATTTTAGTGCCGTAGAATTCAGGTAGGTGTTCCACGGAGCATCAATCTAATCAAAGGGCTATATGTGTGACGTGAGCCATGAGTCCATTTTTTTGTACCTTGCTAGCTACTTGTGTTAGTTGCCTGGCCCCTCAACTGCTCAAGTGTCAAACCAAATGCTGCATCCTTCTCACTGTATCCTGGTGACGACACGTGTCACATACCATAGCAATGTGCAGCATCGATGGATCACTCGCATCTCGAGCATTGCAAAACGGAGATCGGAGCGAGATGTTCACCAATCACCAGTGTCAATGATGCCGACAAGGTGACCAAGAACATCTTCACCAGTGAAATCAATCGGTAGCAGTCAGAAATAGATATATTATCTATAAATAGTACAACTTCGACTAGTTATATCATAGTCAGTAAAATTAATATGAATTCATATATAATAGTGTGAATACTTCTTCGAATTCATTATAAACCAACTTTTAGTTAATAGTCGGTCTTTATCTCTTTCTTTCCATTCTCTTCTCCATATGATTAAAAAAATTAAGTTTTTATAACTAGGTAAGTTATCCTCGTTGGAGACGCCAAGAGTGAGAAGTAGTACTCTAGTACACTAGAGATGCATGCAGCTGCGGGGGCGATGGAGTGGGCAGTGAGCCAGTGAGCGAGTACCAAGTGGAGAAAATCGCTTATTTGCCACTCTCAAGAGTGTCACTCACCCATTTGCCACTCTTAAGATTAGAATTGATTAAATACCACTCTGTACGTGATCTCCTTGCTTCACAGCTACTATGGGCATTATTATTGAAATACACCTATTTTCCTGTTTAACCCGAACGCAAAAAGACCATCCTGCCCCTCGGTCGTTTGTAAAGAGAGCGGCTGGTCGCACCTGACTCGACCGAGGCACTCCCGGTCGCGTCCATCTCCCTTTTCTCCCACTCTCCCCCCTCTATGTTCTCTGAGTCCGGTGGCAGCGAAGGGTCGACGGCGAGGTCCTACCGAGGAAGGTAGGCAGCACCGACGATGCAAGGGAGCTCCTCCTCGACGCCGTTGTGGATAACATGGTTCCTGGGTATCCTCATGGAGATAAATTAGACGGGCCACCTCACAGAGTAGGGTCACGCTTACCATCTAGAAGACGGGCCTGTCCCGTATGAAGACCCGACTTGTATCACAAGAAAGGCACAGTTGTAATCCGGTACTTACGTACTCGGCAAGAAAGGATAGAGATAGACTTTCTATCTCTATCCCCAGTTTCCATAATCAACTAGGATACTTATATGTAACCTACTTCCCTCCACTATATAAAGGAAGGCAGTGGGCCCTAGTTCGGTAGGAGAGATCACGTCGATCCATAGCCATCCTCAACATTGATCCATCGAGATCAACTCCAATACAATCCACGAGCATAGGAGTAGGTATTACCTCCACCGCAGAGGGCTCGAAACTGTTTAAATCTGTCTCCTGTGTTACCATCGGGTTTCGGTCTTACGCATAGCCCCATAAAGTATATTGCCGACATAATTCGTCGACAGCCGTCCATGGTGACTAGCGGGGGCTTTGGGTCGAGTGGCCTGCCTCTTGTGGCTTGCCCTAGGTACGGGGATTCCGTGGTGGAGCTGATCTTAAGGTCGAAGAAAAACCCGAGCAAGGTGTTTTTCAAGTAAAACAGGAACGGGCAAGATGTAAGTTCTTCTTTTCAACTTTACTGATTTTGTAGCACCCGTTCGGATTGGTTTTGGGGATCAAGTTGATTTGTGGTTGTTGGACTAGATCCCTGGCAAATGCTTTTTCTACATGTGGTGTGATCAGTATGAGGAGTTTCTGCTCAAATCTGGATATGCAAGTGCTGTGGACTCAGTTGATCTGAAGGAAGGAGCTGGAGACAGGGTCAGGGGATCTCCTTGTGAATTGGATGTAGTGAAGAAATCAATTTTTAAGTTAATCTCAATTGGGGTGGCTTTGCTAATGACAAATGTGCTGATTACAGTAGTGGTTATGCTAGGGGTTTTAGTCATGTGGGGTAGGCTTTGAAATGTAATAGTCTGTCCCAGTTTTAGATGATGTAAACTAATGAATTTTGCATCCCTGGGGTTGAAGTGTTCTGTAGTGAATGTTATGCAAACTGATGAATTTTGTACCAATCAGATGCAAATATAATGTTCAATCATGCGCTAGCAATTGTTCTATTGGTCATTTGCAAACTGACACAAAACTGATGAACACAAATTCAGTCATGCGCCAGCAATTGTTCTATTGGTCATTTGCAAACTGATGCAAACCCCATGAACACAATTTCATATTGCATTCTCTCACTGTCCTCTGCCAATTTGCATAATATCATCCTTGCTATAAATGAATTCAAACATAGACAAGTCATCTAGAAACTAAGCAAATTTTGTCATCTAGAAACAGACAAGTCAATCCAGAATCATTTGACAAATGTTTAGATTGAAAATACCATCCAGAAGTACACTACAAATGTTTTGATGCAACCACATACATCCAGAATCATATTACAAGTTTGCACATTTCATTTTCTCATCCAGAAACATATTACACTACAATTGTCCATGCCATAACCGAACATTGGATTGTATCAAAAAATGTCATCATAGCCAACGGCTACATAACATTGGATTGACTGCTTTCTTAGGAGTGAGTTTCCTTTTTCGATAGATCTTTGGCCCTGGTCTTGGAGTTGCAGGTTCAACTTGCTCTTCAGGCTCAAGGCTGGCAGGTGCAGAAGATGTGGCTCCTCCCCTGGTGATGCTCTTCCAGGCCTTCCTCTTCCTACAAGGCAATTAAATTTACAAATCAATGCAGATGCAAAATACATGATCAGACATATAAAAAATTAGTGAAAACACAAATTACCTTTTCTTTGTCCCATTCATTGGACACTTGTAGCTGGTTTGTCAGTGCCCTACATCACCACACCTTTTACATTTGATAGGGTCTCTAACCATTACTTTTTTCTTTGACTTGTCTCTATTCTTCTTCAACCCAGATGTCCCTCCTGTGTCAAGGCATCCTTTAATCCTTAGTTTTCTTTGTCTTCCAGTTGTTCTCCTTGCAAGAGGTGCCAACACCTGGTAGGATAGTTCAACCATGGGCTATTGTGCCTTGTCTATCATTGGCTCAATTAGTCCAGCGTAGGCAACTTTGAACCTATCAACTGATTAGTAATCATGAACATAATCCCCCCATGTGCATAGCCCTCTGGGTTGTGATTACAGCCAGTGCATAATCACATGGCTTACCAGTATGCTGCCACTCCAGACAAGTGCACTCATGAGATGCAGTCTTAACAACATGCCTAGCATTATTTGTGCTATTGTTAGTCACCTTTGCAGTTGTTTTGCCTGCATTCAGTACCCTCAAATGTCGTAGCCCTCTTGTCCTAGCCTTTAGTTGCAGTAGAATAGCTGGAAGTATCTTCCCATGCAGCTTATCAGATATCCTCCTCTTCTCAAAAAGTATCATGACCATTTGTCTCAGTTTGTCTGCTAGATCTACTACAAGAAGATCCTTGATATCCTTTATCCAATTGTTAAAACTTTCTGCCAAATTATTGTTTATATAGTCACATTTCACATCAATGTTAAAGACACACCTTATCCACTTAAGTGGATGCCATCTGTTCAAATATTCTAAGACTTCAGGGCATTCAGTTAGAATCCTGTTCATGTGCTCCTCAAACACCTCATGCCTATATGCCTTGGCTGCAGGGTACATCCCACCAAAGGTGCCACCATGAAATTTTTTTCATAAAATTCTGCATTAGATGCCTAAAGCACTCTTTTTTTTCAGCATATGGGAACACTTTGCTAACTGCATTTTCTAACCCCTTACAAGCATCAGTGCATATAGCCAACAAAGGTAATTCACCTAATGCCTTGTGAAGTTGCTCCATGAACCAAACCCAGTTATCTTCCGTTTCAGAGTCAATTAGCCCAAAAGCTACCGAGAACATCCTGTTATACCCATCTAATGCAGTGGCTGCAGCTAAGTGCCCATTCTATCTCCCATTTAGTGCAGTGGAATCTATGCTTAGGTATGACCTACACCCAGTGAAAAATCCTTCAATGCATGGAGCAAATGCACACAAAAAATCGGTGGAAGTATACCTTGTCATCCATAGTCTTCATGTCAATCTCCATAATACTGCCTGGTGACCTCTTTAGCAACTCTGCTCTCCATGTGAATAACCACTGGAAGCTTTCCTCCCAGTTACCATACATCTCCTGCAAAGCTCTTGGATGTCCCTTCCAAACAGTGTCATACGTCAAAGTAACTTTGAAATCACCCTCAAGCTTTGTCTGCATCTCTTTGGCACCCATGGTGGGATTCCTCCTTAGTATGGGCAAAGCCTTCTCAGCAACCCAACCCTTACAAGCAGTGTGACTCCTGACCCTGCTTGTAGAACTGCAGGTGTGCTCTTCCACCAAAATAGAAACCTACAAAAAAAAATTTCAACTGCATCAGTTTAATACACTCAACAAAGATTAAATGGTCAGTCAGTTAACTACCATTATAGTTTTCAAATCAGGTGTTCTATGCCCAACTATCCTCCATGGGCATCCTTCCCCTCTGCAATACCCTCTAAACCTTGTCTTATCTGATTTCTCAACTCCAAATTCAAACTCCTCTTTGATTGCAAATTGCGTGACAGCCATTCTAAAATCATCCATACAAGGGTATAATGTACCAATATCCATTTTAGGTTTATCCTTGTCATAGGCAATCATAATCTCCTCTGGATTGTCATCATCAACTGAGATGACAACTTCTGCTCCTTCAACCCCTGCCATACTAGCTTCAGCTACTGTTGGTATGCCACTTGACCTCCATACATCTTCATCTCTCAACCTCAACAGCATAAATATATCATTCCCATTCAAAACCTCTACTCTCCCTTCATCATCTCGTACTTCCTGGATTTGTATAGAATCCCAATCAACCTCCTCCACTGTTTGTTCTTCCACAGCACACACTACACTCTCCTATTCATAGAGGCAGCTGCTCCACGTTCTTCTACGAGATTGTTTGCAAAAGAAAAACAAAATTAAAGTTAGGGTTCCACTATCACTAAAACAACAAATATACTTACAACAGTTAGTGCATCTATTGTTCTACTACATCCCATCTAGGGTTTCCACCAACAACCGGCCGCCTAGTGGCATTCTCGAGCGCCCAGTGATCCAGTCATCCTCAAAACCCTAACCCCTAACCTCGAGCGCCCAGTAATCCAAGCAACTATGGGATGACTCACCTTTAGCGCACCAAATCGCTGTCCTTCGCCTTCAGCTAGCCGTCGCCGCCTCCATCGCCTAACTGATCCAGAGGAGAGCGAGCAAGGGAGAGATTTGTGCACCGGTGCAGGTGGCTCGAGCCAAAGTGGCCCAAACGGGTTAGTTCGAACCCGTTCAGTTGCTGCCTGGTGGGGGACAAAGCAACTCACCATCGATTTTAAATGGACGTTCCAGATCTAAGGGGCAGGATGGTCTTTTTGCGTTCGGGTTAAACAGGAAAATAGGTGTATTTCAATAATAATGCCTATAGTGGCAGTGAAGCAAGGAGATCACGTACAAAGTGGTATTTAATCAATTCCAATCTTGAGAGTGGCAAATACGTGAGTGGCACTATCGAGAGTAGCAAATAAGCGATTTTCTCGCACCAGGTGGCCAGCGACGAGAGAACGCGTGGCCCATATAGGGCACACTTTCCCTTTTTTATTTAATATTTTTTAAAATCATTTTTTAGAAATACTCGTAGAAAATATGAAATTGCAAAAATAGGCGCCGGTCGCCCCTAGGTGGGGCAATCGCCCCATAGACGGGCGATCGGTCCACTAATCGTTACGGGCATAATGGCCCGAGAGGGAGCTGTTACCCCTGTCCCTGTTCCACCAGGTTCGGTCCCACTGAACTCAAATGCAATGCATCCAACTTGGGTTTAATCGGTTCTTGCTTGAATTTATCGTGATACTGATTAATAACATTTTTTATAGAAAAAATACCCAAAGAAAAATACACAATATTCTCTCTTTCTATGACACTTCTTGTAACAAGTGATCCCTTTGCCTCCTTCATCATTGTCACACTAACATGACCCATCAAAAACGCTAACGTGCCACATGTTCGAGGTCTTGGGGTGGCTTCCCAAAGAATAGAGTACTTGTGATGAATCGACCACGAAGGAACCTCTAGATTGACTATATCAATTAAACCCCTCCGATTGGTTGGGATGTGGGGGGAGGCTACATATATGACGAGGTAGCTAGGCTTGTTGGCTGTATTTGATTCACTACCAATTTTGCCAATTCAAATATTGTCAATAGTTAGAATGACCAATGAATGCTAGAGGATTTCTTAGTCAATGAATTGATCAAATTTTCGCAAAGAAATAAATTAAGATGCGCTTGCTTGGAAGAAAGAAATAATAGGGAATGGAAAGTCTAGAGTCAGGCATAGTTTCCTTGTTTGCTTGATGGGAAGTAGGAAGAGGAAGGAAAATTGCCATTTAAATAAAAGAAAGTTTCTTCACTAGAGAATACATGTAAGATTCTTTTTATCTGCTTCCCACTTTCCTTCCTCTTTCCATTGCCAAACCAGCCGCCAGTGTCTCACCAAAGGGGTGATCCACTTACCTCCGTCATCGTCGTCACATTGGCATGACCATCAATGAATCTCAAAAAATTATATAATACAGTTTAAGAAATGAATTTGATACAACAATAGTCAGATATTACGAAAAAAAACAAACGGTTTCCCCAAGGTCCGTGTGGCGGCGGACACTGATTCATAACCCTAGCCCCCGCGCTTCGCTACTACTAAAGCCACCGATTCATCCGTGAGATAGAGGTAATGGCTCCTCCTCCTCTGGCGGTCGGTGGACGATCGCCTGTTTATGGGGCGATCGCCCTACCTAAAAGCGTCCGGCGTCTATTTTTATAATTTCGAGTATTTTTAAAAAATATTTAACAAAATATTAAATAAAAAAATTCCACTTTCCCCGGGGGCTCACGCAGAAAAGGCTCTCCGATCGATCCATGGATCCGTCGGGCCAGATGGCCCAAACGGCGGCGGCAACTTTTGCTGGCAAAAGCAGCGGCGTGTGTCAAATGCCGCAATGATGCCACAACAAGCCGGATCCAATCCGGATCATGGGCCCGTGTATACTGCTTTTAATTTCTCTCTCTCGCCTCGTGTCGTCTCACCTTAGAGAGAGAGAAACACAAGAATGAACTAGGGTCGCTTTGGGTGGAAGCGTGCGCTGTTGCGTTGCCATCCCAAAGCTGCCATCTTTCTGGGGCGGTGGCGGTGGGCCGGTGGGCCTGGGCCCGGGCCGGCTGCACCGTGCAAAAACTGAGGCCGACCCGACCGGTGGCTCAGTTCCAACGACTCCCACTAGATCTTCCCGTGTTAAACAATGTTAATTTTAACCCAAAAAAGGACGCAGAAGCTAGGTAGGTAGTACATGCATGATGGATCTGGTCGATCCATTGCAGGAGTGCTGCACGAACGAAAGCGTGCACACCAATTTCGGTCGACCCATTGTGGTGGGCTGGGCTGCTGGCTACCTACTGTGGTCGACGGATGTGACGCCAATGCAAGTGACGGCCGAGTTTGCTAACCTGAACATCATATCGGAGCGCGGGAGCCGGCGCGTGCGTGGGTTCTCTCGCTCGCTCGCTCGCTAGTGATTTTGCCTTTGGGGGATCTGCATGTACGCCATGGTCCGTCGCTGACACGCTGTTTTTTTTATAGGGTTGTGTGTTTGTTGCATGAGCACAGCCTGACCCCGTACAAGACATGTAGCCTCATGGAACCTTATGTTTTGTTGAGTTGCATCATTCGAGCCTGGTCCGTAGCTGCGCACGTTTGGTTGCTCACATGTCTGCTTAGCCACCCATAAGGCGAACACTTAGGCAGCGTGTCGTGCCACCGGCAAATCCGTCGTGGCTGCCCCATGCTCTAGCTTCCCGTCGCGACCCCGAGCTCGCCTGCGGTCACGCCGTGCTCCGTCACGATCGACCCGAGCTCGCCGCGGCCACCCCGTGCTCCTGTGCGTTGGTCGATCCGAGCTCACCTGCAGCTCCTCTGTGCTTCGGCGCGGTGGATTTGACCGCCGCAGGCCTCCCCCTGCTCGGTTCTGGTGCCGCTAAGCTTCTTCTATCTAGCCGTTTTGGGTCTCAGTCGACTACCTTACAAAAGAAAGCCAGGCTTGTTTGTTTCAACTGAAGCAACCGGACTGGGTTTTAGAAAAGCTCACTTTTGACGTAGCAAGCCTCTCTTTGCGAGACCCGTGCGACGGGCTACTAGTGGTAGAACGCAAGTAGCTCAGTGGTAGAACGCATCCCTGATAATTGCGTTGAGAGCCACCATGCCTCCACCTCAAACCTCTAGCACCACCCCTGTCACTACCGTCTATCTCCTATCTCCTCTCCTACTGCGCTCGCTCAAGCGTGACCCTTGGAAAACCAAACAGGCGGAGGCTACATCGTGGGGGCTTGGCCAGCCCGGATGTAGCCATCCAAACGGGCGGAGGCTACATTGTGGATGGATTCTTTTCAGCTTTTCTTATCTATTTATTTGGCCTATCTCGTCACTTCGAGAATTTTTCGAGATAGCCTCAAGAGCTGGTTGGCCTTCAATTTTGGTGTTTAGAGAGCTTATAGACACGCCTACGAGATAAAAAAAAATTCGACTCAAAAGTAATAAAAAAAAGTGAGATAAGTCAAATAAGACACGAGATAAGTAGGATAAGTCAGCCAACCGGCTCTCGAGGCTATCTCAAAAAATTCTCGAAATGACGAGATAAGACAAATAAATAGGATAAGAAAAGCTGAACAGTCTCACACACTACCCTTCCCCCTGCTCGGTCCTGGGCCTGGCCAACAAGGCAACACCACCAAAGAGCCCAATATAGATGCCATGCGTGGTGGTGTACTTGCATGACAACACGTTCCCGAGCACGGGCTAGGATCTTTCGGTTGGGTTTCTGTGCGTCTCAAGTAAAGGACGTGGTAAGCGTGGTAAAGCCGTAAAGGACTGCAGATACGGCCGCCAGACGGGCGATCGAGTGGACGTGGACGCACGAGGGCAAGGAGCCAAGGAATCAAGCGGTTCGTGAGTCGGCGACGGCGTACGTGATAACGTGCAGTGCGGGTTTCGGCGGACGGCGACGCCGTGACTTGGTGAGTGCGTTCCCAACGGACGGCCTGTTGGATCATGCTGCTGCATTGCTTTTAGCCTTGGATCGTTCGCGCGATCTGTGCTGTTCCTGTGTCTAAAAATTTGCTTGGTCACCGTCTTGGTCGAGTCGGGCGTGCTTTGTGCCGTCCTCATGGCCAAACCATGCACAGGTCCACACGATACGTGTTGGGCCGTAGATTGGCATGAACAATGATGGTGCCAAGATTAGGCCGGGCACAATTGGCCCATCGGCCCGTATGGTCAGATTTGCATACAGTCTGCCTACTTGTGTCATCTTTACATGCTCCATCGGATACAAAACTAGTGCACGTATGAAATGGCATGTGATTCTGAACCTTGCACATGCTACAACAGCACTGGACCGTGCGCGAGCTATTTTTCTCTCAATACCGGGATCTCGCGGCACAACCCGATCAGGAGGATCCGCATCTCCAACGCTTCAAGGCGCTAGATGCTTACCTTAAGCGGCCGCCGGACAGATGTTGTACAGAACGGGCAAGCGCCAAGAGGTGCCTTCACGGCACAACATGGCTCATGGCAGAACACGGAGAGCGCCAGAGCCGTGATCCGAGATGATTCTCTCGACTCGAACCTTACCTCATGACATCATCAGTGCCAGATCGAGTACTCTACGCAGGCAGACGAGACGACGAGGAGTACTTCTCCATGTAGTTCATCGCAAGAATCCACGGCCAAGAACGTGTAGGGGGGCAACCAATCGACTAGAGATCGGGTGATTATTCCATAGCACACAACAGTACACTACCCGTTAAGCTGCCCGTGACACGTACTCGTTCTTGTCGCCCTGCATCCGCCTCTGCCCCCGTCTCGTCGTCTTCCTCCGCTTCGCTCCCCGACCCGACCGCGGGCGGATTCCCTTCCCTTCCCTCGAGAGATCCGGCGGGCGACGAGGCTGCTGTCTCGCGCGGCGAGGGAGGCATGGGGCTCTGGGACTCGCTCCTCAACTGGCTCCGAAGGTTCCCGTGCAGCTCTCTCCCTTTTTTTCTCTGATATTTTCTTCTTTCTTGTCTCGATTCAGGGGTGCCTGGTAAAAATTTCATCTTTTTATTGCCCCAACAACGTCGAGGTGTTTCGATTTGGGCAGGTTTACGTGCTTTCTTGGGATAGGTTTGGATCGGAGGACTTCCCTGTGCGGCGTGATGCCGCGGTTGTGCTGTGAATTGGAGTGGGTGGTGTGCTCTGTTCAGTTAGATCCAGGATACACATTCTAAGGTTGCTTTAGTACGCTAACCACAATAGCCTTTTGATGCACTGAGGATCCGGAAGCCTGAAGCGCATAATCTTGAACGTTATGTTATTCTTAAGGAGTGCGCTTTCAAGAACATGCCACAATGATTTGCAATCTCAATTTTCAAGGCAATTAGGGTCTATGCTGGCAAATTTTTACTCTGACCATAGGGAGATTGGAGATGTTCAAGCTTCCTAGTTCCCATATGACGAGGAAGGTTTGGAAGAAGAAATTTTTACTCTGACCATAGGGAGATTGGAGACGTTCAAGCTTCCTAGTTCCTATATGACGAGAAATGTTTGGAAGAAGAATTTTAGGTTTCAGTTGCTACAGTGAAAGACCACCTTTTTACATTTTTAAGGTTTATGTTGCTGTCCTGTCCAGCCCCCTAAAACTGATTACGCTGTGGGATCAATGGGGGTTTCCCAGTGTTAGGATGTGATCCTGAATAACTTTTCCTGTTGTTATGGATGTGCATAATTGCGAGTTGGATTGGCCAAACTTGTATTGATGAATCTGATTTAAACTTGTCACTGAGGCAGCTGGTGCATATGAGATCAAACTATTTTACCTTGTTTACTTTGTGCTTTGCTGCATGAGATAATTTCTTGTCTATGATCATCCTTTTGTTTTACCGATCACAAGGTTTTTACAATATGTGTCAGTATTAACACTCAGTCAATTTCACTAGTATAAAATGAGATGATGCGCCGTTATGTTGCATTTTGTTGTCTTTCAACCATGACCTGTCAAATTTCTACTCGTCACACCAACATTTTCTGTTTCAGCCTGTTTTTTAAGCAAGAGATGGAACTATCCTTGGTAGGGCTACAGAATGCTGGGAAGACATCTCTAGTCAATGCAATTGCCGTATGCATCAACTTACACAGCTTAAGCTATGTTATTATGTTTCCTATGTTGTTTTCATTTTGATTCGTGGCTTTGTTCTTCTCAGACAGGTGGCTACAGCGAGGACATGATTCCAACAGTATGTGCTTATTGCCACCTCTTTATGGATTCTTAGCTAATATTTTGGTGTTCTGAATGACCTGAACTGGAAACATTTATGTGCGGAGACCAGGTAGGCTTTAATATGCGGAAAGTCACAAAGGGAAATGTCACAATAAAACTTTGGGATCTTGGAGGGCAACGGAGATTCCGGACCATGTGGGAGCGCTATTGTCGTGGAGTTTCTGCTATTCTGTAATTTCCTTTGCTTCCCAGAGATTTTGTTTTGTTCATTTTGTTATTTGAATGCTCAGTTCTGTGATATGAAGATTAAGGCTAAGGCATACAATAAACAAATTTTATAGCTAAGCATATTTTTCTCTTGTTTCTGAAAGATAATTATCTGACAACAGCACTAGTACACAGTTGGGAGGACATACTAGAGTATATATAATAGTAGTTCTATGAGTTTTTTTCTTAACCTGTCCACATGTATTTGCTTACCTTACTGGCAGTCTTGATACATTTTCAATGCATACCAATTGCCACTGTACTTCTACAAGGACCATTATCCCAAGCCTGACATTTTTTTTAGGGAAGAAGCCAAACATTTTTAGTTGTCCAACTGCCAATTCTTTCTTGGTGCAATGAGTGTATGACTTCTGAGTTGGTGCATTGTGGGCCGGTGTGGAAGGAGGTTAGTCACATTGGTAGAGGCATATAGCATATTTTCTAAAAAGAAATATCATTTTCTATGTGGTGTAAAACCTTATTATTAGTCATGTATTCGATGTGTTTGCTTATGTATGCTGATGCTTGTTACCCAGATCTTTCTTTAGCTTTCAACCTCACCTGATAAATATGGAGTTATTATTATGCGTTAAATCTGTCATTTAATGGCAGATATGTGGTGGATGCTGCTGATCGAGATAGTGTTCCAATAGCTAAAAGCGAGTTGCATGACCTGCTGACAAAGCAGTCTTTAGCTGGGATCCCTTTGCTTGTTCTTGGCAACAAAATTGACAAGTCAGAAGCTCTTTCTAAGCAGGCATTGGTTGATCAACTGTGAGTTTAATCCTCTTTTACCCCAGTCATTCCAGAAATGACTTATCCTAGCATTTCCCTTTATGAATGATGTCTCAACTGAGGTGCTCTTTCTTATGTGGTTTCAGAGGACTGGAATTTATAAAGGACCGTGAAGTTTGCTGCTACATGATATCTTGCAAGGACTCGGTGAACATAGATGCTGTCATTGATTGGCTTATCAAGCACTCTAGAACAGCGAAGTAGGGTGGTTATGTGTTTGTATCTTTTGATGCGTGCTGGGATGAATTTAGCTTGTATGTCTTCAGTTTCATGATCCATAAGTTAAAAAGTGACCACCTTGTAATCTATGATATCTATTCTCTCTTTGGTGTCACTGACGAACAGTATGGCATCTAGTACTTGAGCATCAAAATCCCGTATTCCTTTGTAAATTCCTTGAATCTTTTATTATTCTTTATTGTGGACATCCTGTGCTGAGATTGTTGGTTTCACGTGTTATGTTTTAGGAACCGATCTCTACACCATCCTGGAACTTATTGCCATCGCATTCTTCAGAGCTTTACTTGTGAATCGAATTTATCGGAGTATAGGAAAAAAAATCTTTGGTCTCTAAACTATGCTTTCGATCCGTTTTGGACCTTTTGGTCCGTGAAGTCTAAATCCAATCCGGGGTGAACTCAGTCTTCAAAAATCGAAATATCAAAACTGAACACGAATGATCTCTTGACCGGTCAAATAGCGGTTTTAGTTGATGTGTCAATCTATATACCGTTTTGAGGTGACATAGCATCATAAGTGGCATATGACATGATAGCTTGTGTGGCATCGGCTAACATTTTGGGTGGCGTCGCCCATGTGCTGTTGTCTTACTCCTTGACCCCTTCAACCCTCTCCATACTCCTCCCTAACACTAGCGGTCATTGCCACCATGCGCCTCACCACCAAGTTACTCAGTATTCGTCATCCTCCACCACTAGTTGATGTTCATCACCACAGTCACCAGTCCCTCTTCCTCTTCACTATATCGCTCTCTCTTCACTCCCTCTCTCCCCCTATTGCTCTCTCCCTATCACTACCGACATGGAGCCACCACCGGGATCTCCATAGCCCTGTTGTCACCGTCTGTATCTATGAGGTCGTCGCCTAGGATATCTACATAGAGAGGGGAGAGGAGGGAGTGTTGTCGAGAATGGGAGCGGTGGCACCATCGACCACCAAGAAGGCTTGCCTTTAGTGGTAGAGTCAGAGAATTGCTAAGAAGGGGGAGGGGGGCTAAAAAAGAATCTCTATTATTGGGTCGTCGACTAGTCGTCCAGGCGGTCCTTGGCCGGCGCCTCACATCGGCGACTCGACTTAGCAAGTTAGTCGGTCGACTTAAGTTCGACTGGCCGCCTTGAGTCGACTAGTCGTCGACTAACTAATACTAGTCGGTCGACTTTCCTTGAGTTGGGTTGTGTACCTGTGTAGTGTAGTGTATATCACATGCACAAAGAAAATAAGGCCCAATAGCCCATCCTAAAAACTAGTAGTACCCTACTACCCTGTGAGTGTGACAGAGCTGTGCTCAGTTCTCCAGACCACCACCGCGGCGCCACCAAGCGTTGAGGGCCGGCGCTAGCTCAGTGCTCCAGCCTCTAGCCGGCCGCCTCCCAGGCCCCAGCCATCCCCTGCCTCCTAGCTCAGTGCTCCAGCCGGCCTCCTCTCGCCGACCGCCTCCCGCCGGCAACCTCAGCCATCCCCTGCCTTCCACCGCTCCAGACTGCCGCCCATAGGTATGCATCTACTCACGCTCCCTCTAGCCTCTGTGATTTGCATCTGCCGGCCATCTCTCCTCCCAATCTGCCGCTGGGAGCCAGCCCCCTTTGCATCTGTCGCCACTCGCTAGGAGGACACTTTGCCGCTGTCCATATATTACTTCTCTCACCCTCTAATCCCATCTTAGCAAGCAATAGAAGATTTAATGCAGTGTGTAGCACTTGTATAGTTGCCAGTTCGTCACTGGTCACTGGTCAGTACTCCCTCCGTTGGGATTTATAGGGCGTATTAGAGATGGGCTCCAAGACCAAGGGCAATGGTCAAGTTACAAATTTATCCTTGAACTTAATTGGTGGAGGAGGCAATTAATGTTTCAAATAAACTTAATCACATGCATGCATGCATGTTTTAAATGAGGGTACTATAGGAAAGATCTCATTAAAATAACATTGGAAATTATGTGCGCCCTATATTAAACAACAAATTCAAATCTCTAATACGCCCTATAAATCCCAACGGAGGGAGTAACTTATAGTCTTGTAATTTTGTATTCTGTAGGTGGCAAATCATCAAGGAAACTAGGAAAGGAATATGGCTGAGCAAGCTACAGCAGCAACCAGTGAGCAATATGATCCGTCAAAGGATCCTAAACGGAAGGCTAAATCCAAAGATCCGGCATGGAAATATTGCTTTTGGCCAGACTTGAATAAAAAAGATGTTGTCCAATGTGTTCTTTGTGGTAAGAACGTGCATGCCGGTGTGAGGAGGTTGAAACAACACCCGGCTGGAGGTTTTGGAGATGTGGGGAAATGTCCCAAGACAACCACAACCATAATGAGAGAAATGCAAGAATATATAAAGAAGACTTCAAGACAAAAGGCCGTTATCCTAGATGATGATGAAGAAAACGAAGGTGAATTTGTTACTAGCTAGTTGGCTGTTGGCAGTAGCCACTTGTCTTTTTTTTGTATGTTTTACTTGCTTAGTATGCTAATAGCCTAATACAAATTTGTTATGCAATTGAAGGTGGTCGAATGGAGTCTATTAGTGATGTTGGTGATGATGAAGTTGAGAGAGAAGGCTGTTCAACTAGAGCCTCCACAACCCAACCAAGTTCAGGGACAGCTCTTAAAAGGAAGCTAGCAACAATTGCATCCAAAGAGCCAGAGCCAAAGTCCTCTAAATCAATTGCTTCTATGCTTAGGAAGTCTCCTGAAGATGTTTTTCGTGATAGGCATTCCAAGGGACTCACTCAAACTACCTTGTCAAAAAGGACCAAGGAAGAAAAGAAGATGGTTGATATGCATGTTGCTGATTTCTTCTATGAGTGTGGCATACCCTTCAATGTTGCCAACTCAAGGACCTTTGAAATTATGATTTGAGTCTATTGGACAATATGGCTCTGGGTATCGACCACCTACTTTTCATGACCTAAGGTTGCCATTGCTTCAGAAGGAAAAGAAGACAAATAAGTTGAGAGAGAAGCATGAGTTGGCTTGGGCAGAATATGGTTGCACTCTAATGTTAGATGGATGGACTGATAAGAGAGGACGACACTTGATCAATTTTCTAGTCAATAGTCTAGAGGGCACTTTCTTTTTGGAGTCTGTTAATGCATCAAGTGTGTCAGCGTATGTTCCGTTGTTAGCCGGGCTGTTGGAGAAAAGAATTGATAACATTGGAAGGGACTATGTTGTCCAAATAGTCACAGATAATGGGTCTAACTTCAAGGCGGCAACCAGAATTTTGATGCAAAAGATTCCTTCTTTGTTTTGGACTCCTTGTGCTGCTCACTGCTTGGACCTAATGCTAGAGGACATTGGGAAGATTCCTGAGTTCAAGAAGAGTATCACTCGTGCTAGGAGGGTGACTACTTTTATTTATAGACATGGGAGGCTTCTTGACCTTGGGAGGGAGAGGATAGGAGGTGATCTTGTGCGACCAGCAGCTACACGGTTTGCTACAACATTTCTTACATTGCAAAGTATGTACAAGCATAAGCAAGCTTTGAGGACTCTTTTCGTAAGTGAAGATTGGAATAAGTCTAAGTTGTCAAGCATGGAGGCAGGGAAAAAGGTGACAGAGACTCTCCTCTCTACACAATTTTGGAATTTAGTGCAAGATTGCATTAAAGCATCACAACCTCTTCTCATCATGTTGAGAATTGTTGATGGTGATGAGAAGCCTGCAATGCCTGAGGTTAGTGCAAGCATGGATCTTGCAAAGACAAAGATCAATGTGGCTTTTGAAAATAAGGAGAGCCTAAGGAAGAAGTTGTTTGCTATCATTGACCGGCGGTGGGAGCACCAAATGGAGCAAAAATTATATGGGGCTGCATTGTTCTTGAACCCAAATCGGTTCTATGAAATTCAAAAAAATGATAAAACTAAAAGGGAAGTTGGAAGGCTAAGGTCAATGTTCAATGATGTTCTATGGAAGATGGTCATTGATCTCCAAGGTGTAATAAGTAGGCAAGCGGATGAGTACATGAGGATGGCTGGACCTGCCTTTTCATCTCCATTGGCAATCAAAGAACAACAGAAAAAGAGTCCTCGTTAGCATGCCTTCTCTACATTTAGGAAGTTCTCTCTCTCATTTATATATTCTAGCATATCCTACTAATTCACTAAACATGTTTTCTTTTGAAGTTCTTTGGTGGGCTGCATATGGTGGCCTTGCTCATGAGCTCCAAGCATTTGCAAAGCGTGTTGTTAGCCTTTGTTGCTCAGCACTAGGTGTGAGCGTAATTGGAGTACTTTTGAGTTTGTAAGTGCCTACCACTAAATGATTAGTCTGTAATATTTATTTCATACTCTACTATGAATCTATGCCATATTCATTCAAATCATTCGTTTTCCTCTTGTAGATTCATACAAAAAAAGGAATAGGTTGGAGCACGAAAGATCGAATGATTTAGTGTACATTCAATACAATCGAAAAATGACAACTAGGTTTCAAAAGTTGCGTGAGAAAGGATGTCATGGTAACCCATTAGTATTAGATGAGTTTCAATAGGACAATGAATGGGTTGATAATAGCAAGGAGAAAGTTCATGGTGGAGAGGATGATGATCTTGCATGGGCTCATGTTGATGATGCAGTAGGTGCTTCAAGTTCTCTTCATGTCCGCAATCTTCCAAGGAGAGCACATGGCGGGAGTGCAATGCTCAACTGTTCAAGACGTGCTAACATGGCCTTCACTAATGCGGTGGAGGTTAACAATAGAGATGATGAAGAGGAGGAGGAGGAGAATGATGATGATTTTGTGGTGGATGATGAAGATGTTGAGGATGATATTGGTATATCACCACCTGTTAGTCCTCACGAGGGAACAAGTGGAAATGCTGGTGCCTTGGATAATATTGAGTTGGATGACATTTGAGGGTTGTGTGAAGCCGTACTGTTCAAAGTTCTTTAATATTGTTATGTTACATGCCTTTAGACTTCAATTATTTGTCACAAATTAGTAGTAATGTAGTAGTACTAAATAGTTCGCTAGAAAAAACCATTAAATTGAGTTAGTCAGCGACTAGCCGACTGACTTAACGACTAGTCAGTAAGTCAGCCCCTTACCGACTCGGTAACTATGAAAAGAACATCGAAGGCTCAAGCCATAGTAAGTCAATTTTCTAAATTATAGTGGGTCCAAGAGATTATTTTAATTGAAAACTAGATTTGATATGTGAGGCGTGTACACTACAAATGCCACCATACCATGCCATGTGTCCACTGTGTCACCATAAACCGCCACATAATGCCATGTGTACTCCATGTCACTCAAAACTATTCAATGATTGGTAAAAAAAAAAACTATTTATGCTTGATTTTGCTAATGTGCGGATCAAGTTCACCTTATTTTGAACTTTGAAAACCTATAGTCAATGGCCATATTTCAGCTCCTACATTGGTCTCATTGGCTCCTCTCGGTGTTCCGCTGGTATTTCTTCTACAAGAACAAACGGACAAGTCGATGATTTTCAACACTATAAAGTTTTCTTTCGGAAGAGAAGTCATCAATTAGCTCAAAGCTTATGCTTGTGGCATACTAGCTTAAAACTCGTGCGTAGCAACAGATTTCAAATAAACATGATTGAACTTTTAACTATAGCAGAAGTGAATGATTTTTGTTGATTAATTGGGTAGGTAATATGCCTGGGGTATTTGTCACCATCAATGTCGAATACAACAGGGGTCATCATCTTCGGTGTCGAATACAACAGTGTATTCCCCACAATTTTACATCTCAACCTTCATTCCCTCATTATTAACCTTTTTAACAAATTTGATCTAAACTGTAACATCCTCATTTTCAAATTTAAAATCATATGCATTAGAATCTACATAATTTTAAAAATATATTTAAAGGCCCCGTTTGGCACAGCTCCAGTTCCCAACTGCACCTCAGATATGGAGTGGGTTAAAATAAAGTGACTTAAGTTTATATTTTTAGTTTAAAATATAAATAAGATGACTCACCTAAACATCCTTAATGTATCCATAACTCGAGCTCCATGAATTTCTGGAGTTAGGAATAGGGTGCTTCACCAACTCCACTAATTTTGGTGGAGCTAGAGCTATGCCAAACGGGGCCAAAATTGAGCTTTTAAAAATTAGTATGTTACATTTCAAATATTTAAGCATTTATAAAACTATTGTTTGCAAATTAAACTTTTTAAATAAGTTATATTTCAATTAAACCCTAAGAGTGTCTCAATCTTGCCCTAGCACTTTCTCTTTCAGCCAAGACCCACACTTCATCCTCTTGCTCCTTCTCTTTCCCCAATCTCTCTCTCTCGCTTACACATGGACCCACCATCAATAATTGAACCTCAATTGCAAACCCTAGATTTCCTTATCCTATTTAATCCCCTTCCCTCTTCTCCCCTCACTCCTATTCCAGCCGCCACCACCCAGATCTCCACTCTCTTCTCTTCTTCCCTCCCGTGCAAGTGTGAGCAGACAAGACATGGCCAATGGATTGGCCCAGTTCAGCATGGTTCGGGCCTGGTTTGGCCCGGATCATTTTCGGCCCGGTTACTATGCGAAACGGACCAACCGGGCTAACGAGCCAGGGTCTGAGTCCAAGTTCGGTTCGGATATAGAACCAAACGAACCGGGCTAGCTCGGTTCATATTTGGCCCGGATGGCCCCTTTGGCGTTGGTTGGCCCGCTTCGAGGATAATATTTTAAAAAAATAGAAAAATTAGGAGAATTTAAAAATGGCAACAAAAAATCATGAAAATGATTTAAAAATTCCAAAAATAGTAAAAAATATTTGGAATACACTGAAGAGCTTTATTATTACGAATGTAGTACATGGCTGTTTTGTTAAAAACTCTGGCAAGTAAAAAACTCAAAGTTAAGAAAACCTTGGCAAAAAAAAAAGGGTACAGCCTAAAACTCTACAATATAAATACAACCTTCTTCATCAAGCTCTAGGCCTCCGAATGCAGCCGCCAATTCTTGATTGTCCTTCTCGGCGACGGGGCTCTGGAATCATCTTTCTGCTAGCTCCCAGTCCTTCGTGTTCGGTAGTATTTCAACCATGTTGCTACGGAGGGAAGTTCATCTATCCTCAAGTATTCTCTTCGTGGGACTGAAAGCAGACTCTGAGAAAACCGTGGAGACTGAAACAGTTAACACATCCTGTGCTAGGATGGAAAGCACTGGATATGTTCCACTATGATGCTGCCACCACGTGAGAATATTAAACTCCTCTTTCTGGAAGTCGACGGTGTCCTTTCGCTAGATACGAGGCAAGTTCACCAACAGATCCACGTGATGGTACATGTGCGGTCTGAGGTATCGTGCTCGAAGAACTTGAACTATCCTTGCCCATAACAAATTTTCGAAAGGACATCTTCCTGCCTGTCTGTTGAACTGGTGACGGCCATTGTGGACGAACTTCTGCATACTTTTCTTCATATTTTCTATACAAATCATTTAGTCTACTTCTAACGTCATGAAAATAATGAGAGTAATCTATGCCAGTAGCAGCACCAAGTTGTGTTAGAACATTAGTTAGCCCTGGAATTTCGGCCCTAGGGTCTTACAAAAAGCAAAACAATATAAAAATAAAAGTTCTCTCCAATATTTTAGATATTTGGCTTTCATATAACTAACTGCATCAAATAAAACAACATTATTTTCAAATATCTTCAAATGATCAGCGATATGTTAAATGCATTGAATAATAGAACAAGACGTAGGTTCATACACAGTAGAAGCAGTGAGGATGGCTCCATGAAAAACCTCTAAAAATGAATGTAAATGGGTAAGTACTTGCTAAACCTGTGGAGTCAGAAGTGGCATGCTATCACGGATTTGATATTGTGTGTTAATAAAAACTTCAAAAACTTGCATATATGGTAATACATGCTGAAGCATAAAGTAGGTGGAATTCTACCTAACAGGCATGTCTAAATCAAATTTCCTAGGTTGTACTTGTGAGGCATAACAATAGTTTTTTCATCTAGCAATTCTTACATTACAGCTATTTTAAAATGAGATGGCATCCTGAATAGTTTGAAGGTAAGGTTGCAATCTTTTTAAGCCAATTTTAACAATTAGATTAATAATATGGCATGCACAATATTGATGCATTCAGAAAGAATCAGCATATACAGCTAGTAGAGGTGTCAAAATGTTCATAGCACTAGTATTACTTGATGCATTATCCAAGGTAATAGAAAAAAATCTTATCGGTAATTTCAATTTCTAAACAACATTCATAATGATATCAGCTATCTTTGAAGGGGAACGGGTAGGCTACGCTAGCGCAATTTTAAAAATTTCTACCGTGAACACCTAGGATATCATATGAGTAGAGGATCACAGATTGTTACCATTGACGCGCAATCGCAACGGAAGGAGAGTCGGAGTAGCTGATTTCGATGTCATGCACGTCAAGGCATGGGAAGCAGTTGTTCACGTCAAGCCGACCGTCCTCTCCTCACCGATCACCACCATAGCAACGTCGTACGTACAGCTGTAGAGGAAGTAGTCGATCTCGTCGACCTTCTCCTCCTTGTCGCCGATCAGCGTCGTAGCAACCGCAACAGCGTCTCTACGGTATCCACACTTTCAGGGATGGAACACCATGAGTCGGTGTGCTAGCACCGCACGCGTGCAGCTAGGGTTTCTAGGAGTCGAAAGGGGCGCGACATCTAGGGTTACATGGTGGCAAACTCGTATATCTGCGTCGCCCCCACTGCCTCCTCTTATATGAAGCACACTAATAAGCTTCTACGCTAGAGGCCTATTAAGATTCTAATCCTACATAGATCAGTATCCGCAAAACCCACTAATGAATCCAATCCATTAAACATGTTCAACTCATTAAGTGTGTGATCTATTAGGTTCATGTGCAAGTAGTCGTGGCTTCGAAAACTCTTTTCTGAACCACAAGTTAATAGCGGTTTCTAGCAGGATATATTGACCTCCAAATGCACAGAATGATCATATCAACTGAACCTTGATATTTTCACATATAGATCCCTTTGCCGCATGATACCAGTCAAACTCAAGGCAAGATATGTGTCACCCTTGTGATAACTCGATCATTCACTCTATCTTATGATGGATTCTATTATTCTTAAAAATAGGACAAATTCTTAACAAGCGTGTCAAGCTCACAAAATTATATAAAAAATTTCTATGAGATTATTAATCATAAGAAACTCAAATATATAGTTTAATTTGAACTTCATGTAATATTTTATTAAAAATATATATAACACTTTGGTCAAACCACCTTTTGGCCAGTCAAAGTCATCGTTGATTCAATCAAGGGACCATTTGTGTCCAATTTTGACATTTCAGGATTGAGCTAACCCAATTTTGGAGTTCAATGACAAAAATAGGTCGAGAGTCATATTTCATGGACAAATACAATACTTTTTTCCTTTGTATTATTACCTTATTTAAAGGTATTTCAGACCATAGGCATTATCACTGTTGCAAACCTTATGGCAACTCTTAACATTGAGAAAAAAGATTATTATATGCTATAAAAAGGTTCCCACTTTAAAGAAATGCCATTCAAAAGTCGAATATTGTTGACATGCTACTGCTAAGTTAAGAAAATTATATATGACATTATAATTAGAAAATGGCTAAAATACCCCTACTTCAATCTCTAGCCTCCTCTCATTAGAAAAAGTACATGTGGTTCCAGGCACATTCATGACCAATCGATCTTACTCCGAGATCTGTGTTTTGCCCTACTCCCTTTCTCATGAGTTATACAAAAAAGCCCCTACATTTTTTTTAAAACAATGCAATATAGTCCTTCCTCTTCTCCCCTCCTGCCTGGCCTAGCTAGCTTCCCCACGTGAGCGTTTGCCGGTGACTACCACCCTGTTTTGCCCCACTCCCTCTTTCATGAATTACACAACAAAAAGCCCTTGCATTTATCCAAAACATTGCAATAGAGTCCTTCTTCCTCCTCCTTTCCCTCTAGCTTGGCCCAGCTAGCTGCCTCATGTGCACGATTGCCGACAACCACAACAGCACCCACTCGTGTCATCACACCATGCTCGGACACTTGGCTCGGCGTAATCAGATGTTGCAGCGCGACAGCTCGAGATGACGCCTCCGTTGTTGCCGACTGAGAGGGCCTTGGTCACCAGCATGGTGGACAAGGCTAAAAAGGGTATAGGGCCAACAAGGAGGGATTTAATTGGACTTAATGCAAATTTTAGTTTTTTATGTTTTTCTTGATAGGATGGCAATATTAAAACTTTTACAACTAAACCAACTCTAAAAACTATAACAAGACAAGCATGCTAACAATTAATAGTAGGAGCACAATTTCGCACAATTGCAAGAATTTAAATTGTGGAATCTAAATTGTGGAATTGTAAAAGGGACAAGGGACAAGAATTTTTTCCGAGGTTCGAAAAAGGCTTTCCCTTTTCCTACTCCTTGTTGGAGCACTCTTCATGAAGAGGAGTATCGCTCATGCTTCACTCCGGGTAACCCTTCGCCGCTCCGGCAAGGCAGGCTCCAAGACCTTGTACACCTTCGCTTGATGGCTTTCACAAATCGTCTCTGAAATCTCACCAAGCCCTACCTCCTCCACTGCAAACGAAGTAACAAGCCTGCCATGAAGCTCTCCCTAGGCTCATTACCTCATCTTAGCTCTCCTCCTAGAATAGGCACTAAACCTTAGAGCTCTCAACCACCTAGATTCAGAATATAGAAATTGGAGTCTCTTACTTACCCAAAACGATCTGAAAGTGACATATAAATACCCCCACATTGGAAAAACTAGTCGTTAGGCAAAAAGTACCCTCACACTCTGGACAACCGGTCCGACACGGACCTGTTAATCTCGGATTGGGAGGTATATCGGGGTCGCACCACGGTACACAGCCGGTGCGGCCCACACATGTTGATGGCGGACCGGGCCGATCCACCACACACCTGTGTGTGCCAGACCAAGCATAGTGCCCATCCACCGCTCAACTGCATACCAGACCTGGGGCCGGACCTCACCCCCTAGGTTCGCCACCACCCTATACATGGCAAACCGACTACAATATCGGGTCCGCCATGCACTGCCTCGGCCACACTTGGATCCAAAGAGCCTCGGTCCACCGTAGCACCTTCTTAGACCTCGTTAGTCCGCCACCTCAAGGCCAACGGATTGAAATCCTGAAAATAAAGACTATAGCTTCATGGCGGTCCAAACTGACCGAAATTATCCTCTAGTTTTCGGACCCCTCAGAAACGCAGCAAAAAGTGAAAATAAAACATATTAGCTACTACTAGTCCAACTTGATGCCCGGGCTAGCAAGCACCGAAGGTTCTTCCATCACATGCTTGATGCCGTCATAGAGAAAATATGGGGTTCTGTAAAACCGTGAACACCCCAATAGGATCAACCAGTATCGATAATCTTCCATGTCATCAACACACCAATACTCATCCATTTGTGGGGTCGAGAAAACCACAGAGGCGAGCCGAGGCGACACAGCTTGGCTCAACAAGGCTTCGCGGCGGGGCAGCAGGGAGGTGGTGGTTGACAAACGAGGCGGCGGTGATCATCACCAGGAGGGTCGCTAGAGTGGAAGAAGATAAAGGAAAGAGAGGGAGAGACCTCAAACAAGAATTTGAAGAAAGAGGGTTTTTTGTAAAAATGCTTAAGAGAGGGAGTAGGGGTAAAATACGAATCTCAGAGCAAGATCGAGTGGTCGTGAACGCACCTAGAGCCGCATGTACCGGGGGAATCCGCTCTCCGATAGAAATCATGAAATTTTGAGAAAGTGAGAGGGGTAAAGTTCTCCAAGAATGGCAATTTGTCCAACTCGGTGGTATATCTACAATATCTGACTTTTTAATGCATATCTCAAAGTGTGAAATATGTAGTGGCTTATCTAAATAACCCAAAAAAAAAAATGAACGCGCGTCTAGACCGGTGGATGTAGCTTGGATTAATCAGGTTAACGAGGGTTATAAAAAGTGGTATATGTATGTTCAAACTCTCTCTCTCTAACCAGTCACACAATTTTGAATAAATACAATTCTAATGCATATAATTAAAAAATTAGCTGTACAACAAATAAAATATCCCTGCCTGATTATAAAGTAAGTTGTGCATCTTCCCCCTTTTCTCTTGATGAGTATGTATCTCATTTTTTATGTATTAATGTGAAAATTTCTAATCCTTGCCCTCAGAGTAAAGCAAATGTCTTAAAAGTGACGTGATACTGCCAATAGTATAATGTACGGGAACGAACTATGCATTATAGGGTCGCCGAGTGAGATTCAGATAATATCCCTGAAGCTATGGTATAGTCCACTTGCTTGTTCTTGTGTTGCTGGTTCAGAAAGTACATAGGATCGCGTCCTCGGTGCTCCGTGCCGATGCTCGGCGCGTTGGCGAGCGACGGCGCCAGATTTACGCGCCCGCGCAATCGCTCGCTCGCTCACGCGTGGAAAAGCGAGGACACGCCCTCGCCCGGGCGTCGGCGAGCCGGGCTACGGCTGTGTTCCAAACACCGGCCAAAGTCGACGGCGCGCCTGCAGTTGGAAAGGCGAGCGGCGGATGCGAACCAAACACGCCCTAAATGTTGTTCTAATTTTCGGTCACTGAACAGATGGTAGCTCACATCGTACAGTATGTGCAGGTTTCTGATGATTGGCAGCAGCATCTTTATCCGAATCTGTATGGTCAGTGGAGATAAGAATGCTCATGATTCAACAATACTTGGTTTTGTAAAATGATACTTGCATGTGCTGAGGGGGTGCGGTTGAGGAAACACCCCCAATAATTCTTCTGCAAATAATCCACCAGTTCAACTCAACGATCCATTATGCAGTGCTAATCCTGGCTTTCCTTCTAGAATGATGCAGGAATCGGATGGGATGATGCAGATAATGCAGAGTAACTGAAAATTGCAGACTGGCATTTTCTAATTCATGCACAGATTTATATATTTCGATGTACATGTGCCTCCTCTAAGATGAAACTACCCAGCAGCAACAAGATGAAACAAAGCGTGGTTGTAGTAATAATAAACAACCAAAGGAAAGTTAACCCCCAAAAAAAATTCAAGGGGAGAATAGAATCCAGAAACATGCTAACCAAGGTGAATTGG
This sequence comes from Olyra latifolia, assembly GCA_036346145.1. Classification (NCBI taxonomy): domain Eukaryota; kingdom Viridiplantae; phylum Streptophyta; class Magnoliopsida; order Poales; family Poaceae; genus Olyra; species Olyra latifolia. The sequence goes on from CM070524.1 coordinate 9,246,848, forward strand.
AAGCCATTTGGCGGCTTCTCATCTTCAAAACAAGTTTTTGTCACTCAAAAATAGCGATGATGAAAGTATATCCCGGCCAGAAGATAAGCTTATAACTTTATATCTCCCGGCCTGACAATCACCAAACATGCTTGGGACAGTACAATGCGTTAGCTCATCTCAGTCACGGGCATATAAGTCATGCTATCAGCTCATCCGGCAACGCCACAAACCTTGCCTTCTTCTGAAACACAAAAACGAAAAGCCAATTAGACATCAGAAGAAGCGATCGGTGTAACACAGTTTTTTTTCATCAGACAGCAGGAGCTCTGCCAAATCTTTATAGAAAGAACGTTTGTGTACACAAATTGGAACGTGAAACAAAGGAAGAACTGAAACCTGAACAACACTACCCACAGGTAGGAGCAGAAGGAAAATACCGAAAGCTCCTACCTAAGCAACTACTTAGGCGCGATCGGTGTAACACAGTTTTGTCTACAGGTTTCATAGCCAACTTAGGGCCTCTTCTTTTGAGCTTATCTTATCTACTTATTTACTGTAGCACGTCACTTCGAGAATTTTTTGAGGTAGCCTCGAGAGCCGGTTGGCCTTCAATTTTGGGATTTAGAGAGCTTATAGACACACCTACAAGATAAAAAAAAACCGACTCAAAAAGTAATAAAAAAAGTGAGATAAGTCAAATAAGATATGAGATAAGTAGGATAAGTCTTATATCTCGTGTCTTATTTGACTTATCTCACTTTTTTCATTACTTTTTGAATCGGTTTTTTTTTATTAAGTAGGCGTGTCTATGCTCTCTAAATCCCAAAATTGAAGACCAACCGCTCTCGAGGTTACCTCAAAAATTCTCGCCGACGCTACAAAAGAATAAGAGATAAGATAGTTTCAAAAGAACCCACCCTTAGGTGTGCATAAGCATGTACGAGCAAAGATTTGTGCATGACTTTAACCTATGAGCAGCGGAAAAACAACGATGTTGCAAATCAGTAAACATCTGACTCCTTCGAGAACCTATCGGTACCGATCGAAGGAATTTGCGTGCGTGTGAATGGACACAAGGCTATTCTGAATCTTAGCAAAAAATAAAATAAAATAAAATCCACATGGTTCCAGCTCCAAGCCCCCAGAATTCAATCACTAACATGGCAAGCAACGTCGTTTTCAGTTCTACTAACCCTACTTGTCAAATGTCACTGAGAGTGTGAAAGACAAAAACCGCACGAAACATTCCACCACACCCTGTATGGAGCGCACTTGCGTTTGTTGTTTCCCGCAATGAGCGGAGAACGGCTGTTCTCCTCTCCACTTTCCTGCACAAGCAAGCGTAGTGCTCCACTTAGACAGGATACATGTTCTCTGCAACGACAAGAAAACAGTCTCCGTTCGCTTTCTTCTTCCTGCCGCTCATGGCTTCATGAGGCCGCATCTAACATGCCGCCGTGTACGTTCTTGTTGTGCTAATGGGAGCTATTGCACTGTAGGAACCAATGTGCAAACCAATCGAACAGAAGGCAAGAATTCCACATTGCTTGCTAACGACAGCTCGTGAAGTGAATAGTGTTTTCCAGTTGAATCTCTAGCACTACAAGATCATGCGTTTTAGAGAATCAGAAATTGTGCATCTTTCGACCAAGAAAAGAAAGAAATTGTGCATCTTGTTTAGTTGAGTCCCAATTACCCCTTTTTTTTTTGCTGTTTCCTACAATGTGCAAATCTTACTGTGCTCATGAGAGAATGTCACTAATGGTGTTAATTACCTCCTTGGTGCGAGGTAGCGTGGGCCACCTCTGCGGCGTCTTCGCCGCTCCGGGCGCCGGCGACGGCACCATGAACCCGGAGCCCCACTCCGGCGTCACGGCGAACCGCGGGCTCCGTAAGATCCCGGGTGGCCTCTCCGGCGTCACCCTGGAGTTTCCGTCGGCCGCCGCCGCGCAGAGCTCCATGATCTTGGCGGCCGCCTCGGCCGCGTCCCGGCTCTCCCCAATCAGCTTCTCCACCTGTGCCCTAGGGAGCCGCATCTTGAGCCGCACGGGGGTGGCGCCCCCGGCTGCGCCAGAGCCATGGGGGAGCGGGGAGGTGGGGGCGGAGGCGGAGGCGTGGGCGGGGAGGGAGAGATCAGAGGTTGAGCGGCGTTCGAGCATGAGCGACTCGAGCCGCTCGCGGGCGCCGACGCGAAGGTTGCCCGACCAGGCGCGGCGCGGGGGCCCGGCGGCGGCGCGGCGCGGGAGCGCAACGAGAAAGTAGAGGCGGCCGCGGCGGAGCGGCGCATCGTGGGCCAGCGGACTCGCGCGGGTGCCGAGCAGCTTGACCTCCTCGGACTCGAGCAGCTGGAAGCCCGGGTGGTCGCGCAGTACGTCGGCCGCGGCCGCCGGCGGCTTGACGCGGAACGACGTGCCGTCCAGCTGCATCACCTTGGCGCCCTTCCGCTTGCCCCCGATGCTGTTCCCCATCGCTCCAACTCCAATGGCGAACTCGCTCGCCGCTGGCCACTTCTCCTCGCCGCTGTTGCTAAGTTCTCGAATTGTTTCGCTGTTTCTCTTGGGTCGTGGTGTGTAGGAAGAGAAACGGAATTTTTAAAGACGACAGGGAAAGCCGGAAAGGAGTCGTCAAAGGCGAGGGAAGAGGAGTATTATCATACCAGTACAATGCTAGTACAATACGTTTACGTTACAACGGAACTATAAAGAAAGAAAGAAAAATATAAATCGAAACAATATATGAAAATATAAAGTGTGATTTATGAGACGAGGTGTCTCAATATATGAAATTATCCCGCCATCTTGTTTGACCTTAGAGGGGTTTGAAGGCGCAGTGTATCCTCGTATTCTTTATCTTCATTGCTAGCATGTTGAGAATGGGACTTAGCTTCCATAGCGGTGCGGATAGACACTACGTGAATATATGTGCAATTTTATTTTTTAATCAGAGATTTTGTTGTAATTTATAAGTTATAGCTAAACGCGTGTGCTTTGCTACGAATAAATATCATGTTAATATCTATTGTGTCATATTTGATTTGTTTAGCCCACACTTTAGCTCCGCTTTCAGTCTTTTCCACTTGATTACGTCTTGTTTTTTCATTCTCAAACTCTGGTTCAACACTTAAATTAATAGTTTTTTATGATCCTTTAATTAATATATATGTTAATCTGATCGAAAGTTTCCTAAAATACAATATATTAAAATAAGAAAGCTAGATAAATATGATGAATTTTGATAGATTGATTGAAAACTTTCAAGAATACAATGCACTGAAATAAGAAAAGCAAGTCTAAATAAATAGAAAGTACCTTACTATATTTAAACCATTGAATAGATTGTATGGTGGAGATTAAAAGTTGATAACATGACCACCATCACAAGACTCTTTTTAATAATATAGAAAAAGAAATATTTATGAAACATAATTCATGTATCTCTCAAAATCCATCTTAATGTCCAGCTCAGCCAACTTGTTCCTTCAACTCAACCCATCTCAATGAATAAAAAAAAAATTTACAGGACAAATTTTGAGTGGCGGTAGAATAACTAAGGTTATTGGTGCGGAGGCTGGGTGGTCACCTTCGTGAGGTGGGGCGGGACGCGTAGGGAGACGCGACACTGGTGAGGGCAAGGCAACATCGATGAGGCCCCTCGAAGGAGCACGGGACACCAGACCGGAGCCACCCTTGGAGCACTGCTAAATATGCTATAGAGATCATCGACATTCGAGTTGCCTTTATATTGAGACCACCACACCAGATCTGGGCGTTTGAGGAAAGAGACGATTTGTGCAAATAGAAATTGCAATCGTGTGTTACCTATAATTAATGTCTCCACTAATTTAGGGATTTAGTAATTAATGGCATGCTAATTAAAAATCCACTAATTTAGGGATCTAATAATTATGGACATGCTAATTATGTCTCCACTAATTTAGCGATCTAGTAATTAATGGATTTTTTCGAGAGCCCTTAGTAATTAATGACTTAGTTGATCTCAGTCATTAGATAGATTGGAAGGTCTAGATCGAAAGTTGATAACACCACCACCACCGCCACTACAAACTTTTTAATAGTATATATAGATTTTTGAACCAAGGGAGCCCATAATCTTCCAATGTTGCCACACGTGCATATGTTTTGTGGCTTATATATTCTAGCTGTTTCGGATCTTGCATGATAAAATGCCGCTTCGCTTTCTGAACCAATTCTCGGAGCTCTTAAAGCCTCGCCGAACTAAATTTTCCGTCTTCCCACCATTTCCGATCATAGACAAGCTAAAACCGATCTAATTAAGGGGTGTTGACTCATGAAACTTCTCCGATATTTTGCAATTCTAAGTACATTTTCGCTAGGAAAGAAACATGCAGTTGTATTTCGCGTGTGGATTGGTGGAGGAGGAGGTGACGTGGATCGGTGGGACGCAGACGGGCAGGGGTCGACGCGCTCGCGTGTGAATTGGTGGAGAGGAGGACGCGGATCGGGGTGTGAGCAGCCGTTAGATTAAATTGAATGGTTCAGATTGCTTTGATGAGCCATCACTCATCACCACAACAGCCTTTTTAGGAGTAGAGATTGGGCAATGGGATGCCGAGATGGTGCCGCGTTCCACCGGGGCTAGTTCGGGATAGTGTGTGGTTACTACCTAGAGGATGTTTGGTTGTCTCTTAGATTAGCTAGGTTGTACGAGCTCAGCCAGATTGATGGAAGCCAAGCAGAGGTGATGCAATGAGATGTTATTTGGTTGGTTGTATGAGATTGAATAGGCAGCGCGGAGATGTTGTTTTGGTTGGCTGCACTAAAAGGGGAGTGGGATGGACAAATTCAAAAAAGGAAAATTTAAAACAAAGAAAATAAATTTAAAAGTGAAAGTAAAAAATTTTGAAAAATACTGTAACAAAAATAAATTCAAAAACAAAAAAATGAAAAAACAAATACTAGAAAATCAATAAATTCGAAAACAAAAATAAAAATTTAAAAAATTCTGAAATTTTTTCAATACCTTGTACTTGAATCTACGGTTCCATTTTTTTGTCTCATTGAATTTGGATGTCGTTTGAATTTTTAAAATTTTTCAAAGGATGCAACGAACTGCAGTGTCATTGCTAGTCGTTGCTAGTCATCACAAGCTCGTGTCTGCCTAGATAGGCCACTAGCCCACGCGCTGGCTCGACAGAGCCTGGCTCTGGGAAAACGATGGATTTTCTCGTTTCCCTGGAGCCAGGCTGGAAGGATTGTTTTGCATCTGTGGAGCCAGACTGGGTTGGATGAGAAGACAACTAAACACCCTATCTTTTGCATCTACAGATGCAAATCTCTGGAGATGTAGCCAACCAAATAGCACCTTAGTAAATAGCTTGTGATTAGCACAGGAGGGGGAGACCTTGGGAAGATAATTTCTCCACTTGTGTTTGAACAGTTGAGAAACCGGTATCACGTGGATTGGGCCTACTATTGAAACCTTAACCCATTAGCTATGTCTATATATTAAGAGGCTCTTTTAGCCAGTTGTTGGTAGTTGTATCAATTGGCAGAAAGAAAGAAAGAGAAGCCCTCCTTATATCTATATCTGCGATGTGATTGTCTCTATGTGTATATGTATGGTTGATATGTGAGATTCTCCTTAAGGGAGAGGTTTGCAACACTCTAATTTTTATTAAGAAAATAAAACTTGAACTGTTTAAATTTTTTGATAAAAAAATGGTTTGTTAAAAATCAACTAAAGTCTAGATCTAAGAAACTTAATTTTGCACAATGTAAAATGGCAAGACAAATATAGTTAAAATACAAACTCTACCCTTGGATATAATCCTAGATTTTACAAAATATTTACCACCCAAAACCTATTTCTAAATAGGGTATAGAAAAAGAAAATAGAAAAAGGAAAATAAAATGAAAAAGAAAAGAAAAAGAAAAACTGGCCGCGGCCCACCTCCCTCTCTCCCGTGCGCGCCCCCTCTGGGCCGTTCCTAGCACACTGGCCTAGCTTCCCTAGCCGCTCCCCCTCCCGCGCTCGGCCTAGCCTTGCCGGGCCGGCTTATCCGCCCGCGCTAACGTCCCTCTTTCCCCTGCCACCTCGTTGCGCTCGCGTCGCGACGCCGCACACTAGTGTGCGAGCACGCTGTGCATGGCATTCGCGTGACCGCGCCAGGCTACGCACATGCGCCCGTACGACGCGACATGGCACGCCCATCCTCACCCCACTCTTCATGAGCTTGCACGACACGCCACACGCATAGCGCTGTGCCTGCCACGCCATCACCTCTTTCTAGCCTTCCCGAGGCAAAGATGAAGCCGCCACGACATCAAGATCAGGCGCTGTCGTGTCCCCGCCACGCCAGATCCCTTTCTCACCGCCAGGACGGCCGCCACTCGCCAAGGATTTAGCTTTGAAGGCCATGGCCCCGCACGGCGACAGTCCGTTGTAAGCAGCCACTGGTGCCCCGGACCCGCTCCCACTGCTCTCCCGGACACCGCCAACCTTCCCTCTGTCCCCTCCCGAGCCATTAAAGCCCACATCACCCCTTCTCTCGTTTCCCCCGTTTTGGCCAGTTCCGCCGCTGCGCTCCTGCCTTGCCTCTTGCGCACTGTGGTAAGCCATTGGGCTTAGAACCAAGTCCCTTGGGAAGCTCCTCCCTCCTACTTCCCGTCCTCACCCTGATCAACCTCTATCCCCTTGCAGCTCGCCGAAGAGCTCGAGAAGCTCCGCCGGCCAGGTAACTTGTAAGTGGTATGCTCTCAGACAGTTCGGTATGGTCATTGTGGTTACAGGCCTGTAACTTGTAAACATTCTGCAAAGATTGTGTGGGGGCTTAGCTCTGCCACTTTGCCTAACTATGAACTGTAAAGTAATCCTAAACGTTGCCCAGCTTCCTTTTTTTATCCTTGCGTTAACACTTTACCACAACCCACTAGTAACCTTGAATGTAACTGTTAGCCATGCACGTATGCATGCACTCATGCATGACCTGTATTGCCTACGGTCCAGCTTTGGACTGTCTCTATATTTGGGTAATAGGTTATATTTGGTATGACTAGGATTAGATTGATCCCGTGTGATCTCTTACTTGGATTAGATTGATCCCGTGTGATCTCTTCCTTGGTTGTAACCTCTCCTATATATACGCCTAATTGGCCAATGCAATTATTCATTGCGTGAGAAATATCTCTACTTTCATGGTATCACGAGACCGGGACTCTCCCGTGTTCCTTCCACTGCCAATGCCGCGCCGATCCTCCTGATCGCCGCCTCACGCGTCAAGCGCTCCACTCAAAGACGTCCATCACCCCGGCTACTCTTCACGTGACTCTTTTGATCCGTGTTGTGATCGTCGCCCGTTCTTCTTTTCATCTACTACCTCGCCTCTTCCTCGATGATCGGCGACGCCATCGAACTTCGAGCGGCTCGCGAAGGAAGTCGAAGAGCTGCGCGCTGCTTCATAGCTGCGTGCTCGACGACCAGCCAGCCGCCGATGAAGCCCGACGATCGCTGGCCGGCCGCGGCTGACCAACGTCGCCTCGCCGCTGAACGTGAGGAAGCCGAGCGTCATCGCCTCGCTGATGAAGCCGACGCCCTCATCGTCAATCTCCATGCACAGGCGGTCGCCCTCACCACCATCAAGGCTCTTGTTCCCATGGTCCTTGAAGTCGGCTCCACCTCCTACCTCAAGTGGCGCGGTCTCCATCTCATCACTCTCGGGAAGTACGCCCTCACCGACCACGTACTGTCCGATGATGTTTACCCCGACGTTGCGCCCTGGCATCGCATGGATTGCGTCGTGATCTCTTGGATCCTTGGCACCATCTCAGCCAATCTTCTTGAGACTATCATGACCTCCAGCGACCCCGATCATCAGCCCACAAGTCGAGCAGTCTGGCTTGCTCTCGAGGACATGTTCCTTGGCAACAAGGAAACCCGTGCCCTGCTGCTCGACACGGAGTTCCGCACTTTTGCCCAAGGTGATCTAACCATCTCTGATTATTGTCGTCGCCTTAAATCCATGGCAGATCAGCTTGGCAGCCTCGGCGAACCCGTCCCTGATCGGACCCTCGTGTTGGCCACTCTCCGCGGCGTCAACGATCGATTTGCGAACGTGGCGTCCTTTATCAAGCGCCAAACGCCGTTCCCTTCCTTCGACAAAGTCCGCAACGATCTCCTGCTTGAGGAACTCACCCTCAACGACAAGGCGAAGGGGCCCTCCACGGCCCTCCTCTCCACCGGCGCTCGCTCGCTCGCTGGTGGCGCGCCGACTGCCTCCACAGGTGGCGCCCCCACTCCTGCACCAGCTGTTGCGCCCAACGCCCAGGCCGCAAATCGTAGTACAGCCACCGGCGGTGGCGGCAACCAGCTCACGGCAGGTGGCAACCGCACCAACAATCGTCGACGCCGCAACAATCGTAACGGCGGCGACGATCGTGCACAGCAGGGGCAGGGTGGCTGGCCCCCTCCTTCTTCAATCCCTGGATGGGCACTGTGCAGGTCTAGCCTGCCAGTCTACCGCGCCAGGGACCCGGTGGTTCTGCGCCTCGTCAGCACCCTCGCAGGCACGCCATGCGCCACGCCACACGGCGCTTGGCGCCGTACACCGCTCTCGCCATAGAGTGCCGGGCCTCAGACGACGCCTCCACGGCCTAGCGTGGTTTTGCCGAGTCCTATGCAGGGACCGCATGGCTACCCCATGGGCTTTCCCGGCCTGCCTCAGCATCCCGCTCCGGCCATGGGCGGCCCTGGCGGCTGGGATCAGCCGCTGCGCCAGTCGTTCAAAGACCATGCACCGACTCCACCACCCTCCACCACCTGGTACATGGACTCGGGTGCCAGTAATCATCTCACATCTGATGCCGGTAACCTCTCTGTCTCCCACCCCTCCTGTTCCTCTCCCTCTAACATTGTCGTTGGCAACGGTTCCTTGATTCCCATCACTTCAGTTGGCTCCACCATCATTCCCGCTGCACACGGTCCTCTCACACTTCGCCACGTGCTAGTCACTCCTCACATCATCAAAAACCTAATTTCTGTTCGTCGTTTTACGATTGACAATAATTGCTCCGTTGAGTTTGACCCATATGGCCTTTCTGTGAAGGACCTTCGCACCAGGAGCGTGATAGCCAGGTGCAATAGCTCAGGCGATCTCTATCCACTATTGCCGTCACCACCTGCTCCACAAGCCATGCTCGCCACCAACACCACCCTCTGGCACCGTCGTCTTGGTCACCTTGGCGCCGATGCTCTTCATCATTTAGCTCGCTCCACCGCTATTTCTTGTACTCATGGCCCCACTGACACTCTATGTCATGCATGCCGCTTAGGCGCCACATTCGCTTACCCTTTACGTTGTCAAACTCTCGTGCTACTCAGAATTTCGATTTAATACATTATGACCTGTGGACCTCCCCCTGCTAGTGTCTCCTGTTATAAGTATTATTTGGTTATTCTTGATGATTGCTCCCATTTTTTCTGGACTTTTCCATTACGCCTAAAGTCGGACACCTTTGCCACCCTCTCCCATTTTTTTGCGTATGTACGCACACAGTTTGACACCACCATTAAAATGGTCCAATGCGACAATGGCCGTGAGTTCGACAATCTCTCGGCTCGTACGTTCTTTCTCACCCACGGCGTTTCCCTCCGCATGTCGTGTCCCTACACATCTCAGCAAAATGGCAAGGCTGAGCGTTCTATCCGGACCATTAATAATGTCGTCCGCACCCTCCTCATTGAAGCTGGCATGCCTCCGCCGTACTGGGTTGAGGCTTTACACACCGCAACCTATCTCATAAATCGCCACCCCACCAAAACTCTCCAGTTCTCCACCCCTCACCAAGCCTTGTATGGATCTCCACCGTCTTACACCCACCTTCGTGTGTTCGGCTGTCGCTGCTACCCAAACCTTTCATATCAAGGTTAACAAACTCTCACCGCGTTCCACGCTGTGCACGTTTCTTGGCTACTCCTCTGAGCACAAGGGTTATCGGTGCCTTGACATGAGCTCCAACCGGATCATCATCTCCCGGCATGTCACATTCGACGAGGATTCTTTTCCCTTTGTCGATATGGCGGCCACGCCAACTGGTGATACTAACCTGGATTTCTTGCTGGACATAGAGTCTCCCACGCTGCCCGTTGGGGCGTGTCGTTTTGCGTTTCTGCGACCGCTCCCCAAGATCGCCCAAATTGCTCTCACCACCATCGGTGCCACCTCCGGGCCACCTTCAACATGCCCAAGAAATGCCGACACCGCTGGCCTAACTCACGCTCGATGGCCTTCGCCTCGAGTCATTGCCAATGGGTTGCCCAGCTATCCGCTGGTCTGATTGTTCCCACCGCCCTCTATCGTGGGCCATTCGGTGGAGCCGCCCAAGCGCTTTATCGCCCGCCTAAACCAGCCTCTTTGCCCGTCGACCTCTCGCCACGGGTTGTTGCCAGCGGTCTTACGCCTCCATCGACGATGTCCGCTCGCTCAGACGCCGCCGACATGGCTCCTGGACCCACAAATCTGGCCCTAGCCGCCCACAGCCGCACGGGGAGGCCTCCTGCCGTGGTCCCCATTCCTCCGGTGACCAATGCTCACCGCATGACCACCAGGGGAAAATCTGGTTTCCACCTTCCGGCCGACCAGCTCAACTTGCATGCTACAAGTCTCTCGCCGATTCCCAAGACCTACCGTGGAGCTCTTGCAGATCCCAACTGGCGCGCTGCAATGACTGAAGAATTTTCTGCCCTCCAGGCAAACCATACTTGGGATCTTATTCCTCAGCCACCTGGTGTCAACTTAGTCACTGGCAAATGGATTTATCGCCACAAGCTTCATCCAGATGGGTCTCTTGATCGCTATAAAGCCCGATGGGTGCTTCGGGGTTTTTCACAACGCCCCCGCATTGACTTCGATGAGACTTTCAGCCCTGTGGTGAAGCCGGCAACCATACGGACAGTTCTGACTCTGGCTCTCTCTCGTGACTGGCCCGTTCATCAACTTGATGTCAAGAATGCATTTCTTCATGGCACTCTCTCTGAGACGGTCTACTGTGTACAGCCCTCTGGCTTTGCCGATCCCGCTCATCCTGATTATGTTTGTCGCCTCAACAAGTCTCTTTATGGCCTCAAGCAAGCGCCCCGTGCTTGGTTCAGTCGGTTTGCTACACATCTCCTCTCATTGGGTTTCGTTGAAGCCAAGTCAGATCCGTCGCTGTTTATTTTTTGCCGTGGCACTGAGACAGTCTATCTCCTGCTCTATGTTGATGACATCGTCCTCACCGCCTCCTCGGATGCTCTTCTCCGCCGCACCATTACGGCGCTTCAGCAGGAGTTCTCCATGAAGGACCTCGGTCCACTGCATCATTTTCTGGGCCTTTTAGTAACAAGACAGAATGGCACCATGCATCTATCTCAGCGTCACTACATTCTTGAGATTCTCGAGCGCGCGGGCATGTCTGAGTGTAAACCTTGCAGCACTCCGGTTGACACGCACTCGAAGCTCTCTGCCGACGATGATCCTATTGATGATGCCACCGACTATCGGAGCCTCACTGGTGCTTTGCAGTATCTGACGTTCACTCGCCCTGACATTACTTATGCTGTTCAGCAGGTCTGTCTGTTCATGCATGATCCTCGAGTACCCCACCTCGCCCTGGTAAAGCGTATTCTTCGCTACCTCCGTGGCACGCTCGATCATGGTCTTCTCCTGCACCGGACATCCCCGGCCACTTTGGTCGTCTACACTGATGCTGACTGGGCCGGCTGCCCCGATACTCGGAAGTCCACATCAGGCTATGGTGTTTTCCTCGGTGATAACCTCATTTCCTGGTCCTCCAAGCGCCAAATTTCACCGTGTCCCGCTCCAAAGGCAGGTTTAGTATCGTCTTTGTGGCAAATGGCGTTGCTGAGGCCACGTGGCTCCGCCAGCTCCTAATGGAACTTCACTCTCCCCTCGATCGCGCTACTCTGGTTTACTATGACAACATCAGCGCAGCGTATCTCTCTACCAATCCGGTTCAGCACCAGCGGACCAAACATGTGGAGATCGATCTACACTTTGTTCGCGAGCGTGTTGCATTGGGCCAGGTTCGCGTGCTTCATGTGCCTACCTCGTCACAGTACGCGGACATCTTCACCAAAGGGTTGCCGCCAACTGTCTTCACAGAATTTCGGTCCAGTCTCAACGTCCGGCCGTCTACCGTTTCGACTGCGGGGAGTGTTAGCCATGCACGTATGCATGCACTCATGCATGACCTGTATCGCCTACGGTCCAGCCTTGGACTCTATATTTGGCTAATAGGTTATATTTGGTATGACTAGGATTAGATTGATCCCGTGTGATCTCTTACTTGGATTAGATTGATCCCGTGTGATCTCTTCCTTGGTTGTAACCTCTCCTATATATAAGCCTAATTGGCCAATGCAATTATTCATTGCGTGAGAAATATCTCTGCTTTCAGTAACCCTTACCTGGTGTGCCAGTGCTCTGAGGCACTATTCATTGAAGATTTTACAGGTTTAGATTTTATATTCTCCAATACAGGAAGTAATCTTTAAAAGGTTGTAGTGTATAAAGTGAAAGAAGTTTAGAGATTGGAGAAAATCTCTTAGAGATTACGGTAATAATGCTATAGAGGTTCGAAGTTTAGAGACTGGTGGAGGAGGTGAATGCCCAGCTACCGTTCTAGTGGTTCTAGCAGATTTAGGATGTTCTTTCTTTGCAGGATAAAGTGCCATCAACAAGGTCGATCTGTTTCCCTCAGAAGAAGTGAGATAGCCAAGTTTTACGTATGATAAGATAAAGCAATGGTCAATTCTTACGTATGAATGTATGATGAGCTTGGAGGAGACCGGGCTGGGAGACTGATGTATCTTTCTTTGCTGCCCCATAAGACAAGACCATATGTAACGCTGGTCTTATCTTATCATGCTCTTATTTTATTTCTAACACAATACTGATTCTATTCTAACCCTATTTCATATCTTTCTCTTATATTTTACTCTCAGTCCTATTTTTACTATTCATAGCTCTATTTTATGCAGTGATAGGGTTAGAAAATAGAACCAAACATGCCCTAAAAGCTTCTTGTGTCGGCAGTGAGGCTAAGCTAGCAGAATAGTAGTCGTATAAAATCTTGAGAATTTGCAGTATCAAATTGTCACTTTTTGTCAGTTGTTTCCAACTTACTTTGTAAGCATATTAATGCAGTTTCCTTGGAAACTTCCTGCATATGATGATTTAACATTGTGCGTTTTGTTTCATTCCGTTCTTGTCTTCAGATTTTTCACATATTTTTTCGTTCATTGATTGGAACAGCAGACCTACGAAGTTTGTATACCTTTCACTTTTCTTTGCCATGGGCATGCTCAGGTTGTGGAAACTTGAAATTCGAGTATACGCACATTATGTTCGCTTCTGATTCTACACGTGAAAGCGAATCACAAACAACTGTGTATATGCTAAGAGTGCAGTACTGGTTAACTAGCGAAGGTACAAGTATTCCCTTTTCTACATCTCATCGTTCCAAACAGATGCTCTGGGCAGTCAAAAATTCCGAAGAGAGAGCACAGTATCATGTCATTGGAAATCAAATGTCACGTAGAAATCACCATCGGTTCATTTCATCATAATCCATTCATGAATCAGGAACTGTCGACATTATTAAGAAGTAATGATGATTTCCCCACGATTTAGAGGATCTCAGAATTAATTAAAGAAACAAGTAACACGCACAAAGTCATCATTACCCGTGATTTTTCAGACAAGGTCATCATGTTAATCATATCCAGGTGAGTATATTGCAGCTCTTACAAATTAGAGTGCTGCAGAAGATGATTGCAGCACTCAAAACTCTCCAGATCTTCAGGGAAAAAAATCACCCCATGCATGGAGCCGTGAAGGTATCTGGTTAGCGTCAAGCTGATATCTTGCAGACAAAGAAGCCATTAGTAGATATTTGATGGTGATGCAGTGAGTTTGCACTTTAAGCTTAAAAGCTCAAATAAAACTTCATGTTGATGAGCAACGACATGTATCAGAATCGGATTCAGCAACACCAACCCTTGTAGCAATCAGTGAACACACACTTAGGGTTGAGGAGTCACTGAAACAATTCATACCTCCCATTAAATTCACACAATAGCAGATGAAGTTGCAATATTCTGTATGTATATGCGCACACAGAACACACGCACACGCGCAAAAAGGTATGCGATGTGCAATGGTACTAGAGCGCCTGCAACTTACTGAGGTGCTCCAGGAGAGAAGTTGCCTTGCGCTTGGCCCTGTCTGTGCCGGTCTTGGACAGCTCAGTTAGTGGTATTTGAGCACCCAACCTCCCTATACAAGCGAGGTTCTCAGCATCCTTCTTGCAAAGGGCGAGTAAAATAGCAGCAGCATTCTCCTTGTTACGGGCCAGGCCTGATCTTAGCAAGTCTATCAAAAAGGGTATGGTGTGAGCCTTCGCTATAGCAGTTTTACACTCATGGTGGCTCACAAGAACCGATAAGATTGTCAGCGCTTCGTCGATAGCTCCATTTCTGGATGAATCCTGCAGCATCTGAATCAGTGGTGACAGAATCCCCGCTCGAACCGCACGTACCTTGTTTGCTTGGTATATGCATAAGTTGAACAATGCTGTTGCTGCATCTTTTCTACCCCTTGAACTACCACTCTGCAGCAACTCAATCAATGCTTCAATTGCCCCTGGGGTGCTTCCTATCATAATCTTGTTATCGTCCATTAGTGACAAGCTGAAAATAGCTGCAGCTGCATTTTCCCTTGCCTCCATGCTACCCATCCTCAGTACTTGTACGATTGGGACAAGTGCACCAGCTACTACTATCAGTTCCTTGTTCTGATCATATATGGAGAGATTCAGAAGAGATGTAACTGCATGTTCTTGGGTTTTGGGGTCTTTCGAGGACAGAAGTTTCACTAGAGCCGGGATTGCACCAGATTCCGCTAGCAGTATACGGTTATCTGTGCTTTTCTTGGCCAAAGATCTTATTTCAGCAGCAGCAGATTTCCGTTCGTCCATCGAGCTGCTAGAGAGATTGCGAACTAATGCTTCAATCGCTACTCTGTCTCCACCAACCTCAAGACAAGAACCATCATTCTTAGATCTGGCGGGTGGTTCAATCCCTTTTTCCTCACACCACTGCAATATCAAACTTCTCAATACATAGTTTGGGGTCAAAGTAAGGTTCTGGAGCTTCTGTTGAGTTTTTGGGCAGGTCCGGTTTCCACAGTCAATCCACCTTTGAATGAAAGCACGCTCGTAGGTCTACAAAATTAGCAAGTACATTATCAACAGACGACAAATTATACTTGGACCATAAAAAAGAAAGGTTCTACAGTGAAGGGACAATAAATAGGTGATACTTTGAACCCTTACCTGTCCTGTTGACACAATGACAGGATCTCTCATCAGCTCAAGAGATATTGGGCAACGAAAATCTTCAGGAATAGATACAGAGTCAGGCTTCTTAACTTTGTCAAGTGAGCCTTTTGTTTCATCACTTGATTGGTTATCAGCATTGATAGGTTTCTCAGAATCACTAACTTTGATGTTTTCAAGTCCTTCAATCAACTCAGATGCTATTTTCTTGATGTCAGATTTGGATACTCCACTTTTTTCTGAAACTAGTAAAACAGCATTATGCAACTCCAGGTGATCATTGCAAAAGTTGTCAACCTGCGATGTCTCTGGCTGGCCATGTGGTTGCTGAGATTGTGATCCAACATTATCAACATGACGAGCCAAGATATCATGAATTTTTGAAAAAACGTTTACATCAAAGGCCCCCTTCTTCTCCATTTCTCTTCTAAGCTGAACTCGCACTAACTCAACCTGAAAATTTGTAAAAAATTAAGCAGGTATAATGAAGTAGCAAGGGGGCTATCTATAAGCAACTAATTGACTATACCTCTTCTTGAACTTCATCTGATATTTGAAAACAGCTACATGGCAGGTCTGTTAAAACTGCTTGCAACTGCCAAGTCACATACTTGAACTGAACAGCAATATTGTGGCAGATGGCATCCTTACAAAGGAAACAAGGAAGTATAAGAACTAATGGTCCTTATGTAACAAAAAAAAGGCAAAACAACCAATGGAATAAGAGATGACGCAAGTTGACCCATACAACACTCATGCAGATGCATTTGATGGTTATTTACTCACATTTACTGAGGAGCGCAATCATCAAAGACATACAGGTATCAAAACAAACAAACCACATCCAAGTTGCCAGGAAGCAGGAGCACAAAGGATGAGGAGCAATAATGCAATATGAATACAGTATTTGAGGTGTACGGAAACACATGCCAAGGCTGCAGGCATCCAGATGCAGGTAGTTTTTTTTTGGAAACTATGATGCAGGTAGAATTTTTTTTGGATTCATAAATGATGACAATCTCCCTTAAATGTCAACATCTGTTAGACATGGCAATTGTACATTCAGAATTAACATTTGCTTTAGTGCAATGTATGATCAGATTTTTTTTCCACCCCACCTGCATCCCATCCCTTGGTATAATCAAGTGCTAGGACATAGAAAATACGGGTTGCTTTTGCATCATTTAGACACGATCAATGTGGCCCATATAACTGAAACTAAAGCATGACCTATTGATTTAAAAGTGTAGTTGCTTTGGTCATTCATTCTAAGGTTAGACCACAAAATCTGTATCAATTTTTTGGATGGATGAAATTGGTTTGGCTTCAGGGAAAGAAGTTGCATGCTGTTTGTTTGTCTTCTGTGTTATGGGCTATATGGCTGAGTAGAAATCAATGGTGCTTTGCGAACAAAAGAATTAGGTCTCCTTTCTCTGTGATACATTTGGTTTGTGCTTTGTTGCAATATTGGGCAGGGCTTTATCCGGAAGGAATTCAATTGCTATCAAAGGAGGGAGCTGTGCAACTGAGGACTGCAGCTGCAAATTTGGAGAAGATGGGAAGATCTACAGCTCCTTCACTGCTCACATATGGTGATTCAAAGATGATTGCGGGTAGTTCAGCTTCCTCTGACTAGAAGATCGTGCCTTTGTTTTTTTATTCATCTGAAGCTCCAGTTTGAATGATTGGCAAAGCAGAAACTAGAAAAGTTGTTTTCTCATGTTAGTTAGTTTGTGTCTTTTGTAGTTTTGTTGCATTGTCAAGTGTGTGGATGAGATGTGAAGGGAGCTATTCTTTTTTATATTGATATGGTTGGTTTATCAGTAGCTGTAGGTTCATAATAATGTTTGGGACAGGTTAAGGTTTGCATTATCTTCTCAGTTTGTACTTGAACTCTGTATGTTTATCAATGAAAATGGGGGGATCCCTTGTTAAAAAAAATCTACAGGTAAAACGAGCCAAAACAAAAAAATCTAGTATTTTGCCTCCTCAAGGAAATAATCTAGTATATATTGCTTAGAAGACTATTTCAATTAGTGAGCCTGAGCCCTGTAGTATGGAGCAAGCTGGGCACTAATAACCAATAAAACGTCGTGAATATATTTTAAAAAAGTAAAAATGCAGAGACAAACAAGCCAATACATCCTGGTATTGAGAAAACTCTAATTCACCAAGAATTGACGGAAATTAAAACCTGAGTTTACTGCTTCTCAAAGCAAATAAAAAAATCTAGCTACATATGATAAACCTTAAACCAATTTTGGGAGAGATGTTTTCCCTGGATTAAAATGGCCCATTTATCGACTCACACAGCCCGAGCAATCAAACTATTTGCCAGGGTTATTTCAAGCAGCATAAATGCGATGTTGAGGCCGAAGAAAAGCACAATCAGCTTGATTGATAGTATCATCAGCTTCTTACGTAGAATATTTCCGTATCAAAAGGCTTTATCTAAACAACAAAATTTAGATACAAAACCGAGTAATACATTTGAACGGTTTTATCTATAATGAATAAAACGCATTATTTCTAAGATGGTGAAGGCAATGATCAATTAAAATCAGAAGGTTGCAGAGGGGCTTTTCTTCTGATAAAGCAGAGAGATTTCAGTAAATCAGCGAGGAAGATGGCAATTAGTATTTGAGATGGCCAATACAAGAAGCAGTTACAATAGTAAACCAGGTTGAAATACGAAGTAGTCAACTAGCCTCCTCGTCGAGCATGGCCATACATGATGTTTGCCACCTTCATTGTTCTTATTTGGTGCACCCTGAGTTTAAATTCATGGAAGCACTGTGGATGTGGGACAATGGTGGATCTGAAAATATATCGATGTACCCCAGCAACCAAGCAAAACGCATAGCGATCACTCGAACAGAACAGCCTGGAGCACGCGCAAGCTAGACGCCACGCACCAGGTGTTTGACGGAATCCCGCAGAGGGCAGAGCACCAACTACCGAGCAATGCAGCATGCGCAGAAAGCGCGGCGCGACCAAAAGGTCCCAGTCCTCACCTGGTCCGACGCCCCCGCCGAGGGGTCCGGCGCGCGGCGCCCGAGCGCGACGAACTTCCTGGCCGCCTGGAGCGCCCTGACCAGCTCGCGCACCCACGCCTCCGCCCCCGCGTCCCCCGCGGCCGCGCCCGCCTCGGCGACCTCGGCGACGAGGTGCGAGAGCAGGGACACCTTCCGCGCGAGGCGGAGGCAGTCCGCGCGCAGCGGCTCGGCGGCGGCGGCCAGGTCCGCGGCGCCCACCGCCGCGATCTCCCGCACGATCTCCGCTGCCGCCTCCGCTGTCGCCATTGCGGCCCGCGGCCACGAAGTGCCGCTCCTCCGCGCGCGCGCCGGTCAGGGTCAGCACTCCGCGTGGAGGGGGAGAGGAGGAAGATGAGGAGGCGATGGCGGCGGTGGGGAAGGGGCCATGTTAATGTCAACGTCGCGTGGTGGTGCGCAGGCGCGTAGGCGTAGTGCGGGGGAGCTCAGGGGAGGGAGTAAACAAATGGTGGCCTGCCGGCTGCCGCTGGGCTCCAGTGCGGTGCGGAGAGATTCCTTCCCGGACGGAGGAGAAGCGGAGTAAAGAAATGCGTGCAAATCGGTGTCCGCCTGGAGGCAGCCTGGACCGGGACGGGACGACAGCTGATCACCGGCGCGAGGCGGTCCAACGCGCGTCGGACGAATCCTCTCCCCCGGCTCGGGTCGCTTACCAAGCCGGCTCTAACCGCTCGCACCTGACGAGCCTCCAGGTGTTCCTCTTGTTCATCAGTGTTCCTCTTGTTGTTACTGAAAGGCGATATGGTTGAGTGCCTTTAGGTGGCTCTACGTATGCTCCGATTTGATGTGTTATGGTTGAACCAATATTAATGTAATGAGCAGAAGAGGGCAGTGAGCTAATTGAGTTGATGTTATCTTATCGAAGTGGAGCTTTGATAATTTGTTTCAGAGATAGGAGTTTTGATCAGAAAAATGGATGTAGTTTCAGGCGGCAGCTTAATTCATAATCAAAATTAAGTTGGTGAGAGTTGTCTTCTTTGTGGCTGACAGTGACGGTTAGCCATCTTCAGTATGACCATTTTTCTTACTGTGGCCTGCAAGGTGGAAGAATGCAAGTACAAACAAATTTTGGATCAGTGTACACCCAGATTTTTAGCCATGGTGTATCTTTTATCATGAAAGAATGATGCCACCAGGAGAGAATGGTCTTTTTTATTTGAAACTACTGTTGCTGCTTTGAGCAACTAAAAAATAGCAAAAATGACCATAGCCCTGTATCTACAGGTGCAAGTGCTAGAGAGGAGTACAAGTACTGGAGAAGGCAATACTAAGTTCTATATTTCACACAATGAACATTGAATGGAAGAAAAAGAGAGGGCCTCAAAAGCACCAACTAGTCCACCGATTGGATAATAATGCTTAACTACTTGACTAGATATGAAAATTAAAAATTACTTTTCAAAAAAAAATAGAGAGCCTGTTGTTCATCCAGATTCTATCAAGTTTCATTGGCTGCCAACAACATGTTGGCTTCTAGGAGTAAATTTGACATTCCTGAGTTCCATATTCAAGCATGAGTTTAAGGAGCAAGTATGCATTTAGACATATATACATGAATCAACAGACACATATAACTTCTTTTCAAGGGTAGGATGTACACACATTTTTTTTCAAGAACTAGCGTAATATGATTGCTTCAGCAAAAGCAGTAGATTCCAACATTTTTTTTCAAGCTGCAAGTACACGCATACATCCAAAATGTTTAGATGGCATAACCATTCTCCCACCAATTCTTTAGAGCTTCCTTTGACATTTGAATTTTTAGATTGCAAAAATATCCACTTTTATCAAGCATTCTGTTACATACAACAAAAAAGTACTTACCTGTGTTGCAAGATTGAGTTCCATAGAACATATCATATAAGCACATTTCAGATTTCATATGTTAGCAATGTAGCATACAAGCATACTTATGTCTGAAAATTATGAAATTCATACACTTGCTGTGATTTTCATACAAACACTTTTGTCTACAATTTCATTCATCCATGATGTCTAGCATTTCATACAAACACTTTGTGATTCATACATACAATACTGCACAACACCAATTGTTGTGAATTTCATACAAGTTAAAAATTGAACTTGTGCAGTAGCAGCAGGGGCTGCAGTGCAAACAGCAGGATGAGTGTTGCAACAGCAGCTGTAGACTGGTGGCACGACTGCGGAAGGAGAGGCGGCGGTAGTAGATCTCCATGGTGCTCCAGCTAGGGACAGCACCTCCCCAGTGACCGGCAGCATGGGTGGGGGAGTATAGGTAGTAGTGGTGGGCTCCCTAGCGCAGACTAGTGGCATGGCTAGGGAGGAGAAGCGGCGGTGAGCCTCCTTGGCACAAACCTACAGCATGGTTGGGGAGGAGAGGCGGCGGCGGCGAACATTGTGCTCTAGCAAGGGTTGAGGGAGGAGATAGGGGTGAGGAGAAGATGGGGAATTGGCGCAGGATAACAAGGCGATTAGAAGAAGAACCGTAATGAGCCTATGGGCAGACTAGCTAGCGAGCCGAGCTAGATGCT
Organism: Olyra latifolia; assembly: GCA_036346145.1. Taxonomy (NCBI): domain Eukaryota; kingdom Viridiplantae; phylum Streptophyta; class Magnoliopsida; order Poales; family Poaceae; genus Olyra; species Olyra latifolia. Next base: position 9,267,767 of record CM070524.1, read on the forward strand.
GGAGCCAGGTGGAAGAGAGCAGCCGAGCATGTCGGAATGACTAGACCCAAACGTTCGACAAGAGAGGGTTAGACGGTCGCGCGCACATTGAACAAGGGGTGTCCAAGACGCGTTGGACCGCCTCGGCTTATGTCGAGATATTGATTCCTCCACACAACAATTTGCTTCTCGTATCGACGAATTAGAAGAGATATCAACCGGCAACCGTATCTGGAAACAACGATTAGTGGATATTGGTATCACTGCACAGAAAGCAAAGGAATATTGGGGGTCTATGCTTAGAGGACGGTGATCAAAATATTCTTCCAGGTTTACTGACAGGACGAATTAAACTAGCTTGTACCAACTAAAATTGATCGGCTGTAGCGAGATATTTCAGAGAAAGCAAGTTAAGGGACAATCAATTTATAATGTTTATGCCGGGTGTGTCAATGGGTGAGTTTCCAACCCCTAACCAGAATTTTGGTTTGTGTGTTTGGCGTTTTTTTTTTCCTTGGCTTCAGTGTTGTAAATAAATTTTGAGTAATATATGACTATGGGGCAAACCTGTAGTCTTTACCCCTGAAAAAACAACTAATTACTCCTTAAAGAACGTCTCCAGCAGAGTCTCTAAAACAGAATCTTCTATACATTTAGAGTCTCTCGTCCTTCGGCAGAGTCTCTATCTCAATCTCTAAATTTAGAGTTTCTTTTCCAAGCCTCTCTCTCTAAGACACTAAATTTGGAAGTTCTCTATATCAATCTCTATAGTTTTTCTGGATAGAGATTTTGCTGGAGAGGATAAAAATATAGAAAATAAATAGTGATTTAGAGAAGGTGTATAGAGACCCGATTTTAGAGTATCTACTGAAGATCGATGCTCTAACCAATTAACCAACATCATAGTGTGCATTGTTTGATGCATGCATGCAGTCCAACCTTGCTAGTAATCAATGTCATGGTATGTAAGCCCAAAATTAATACTCCCTCCATTCCAAAATATAGGGCGTATTTTGACTTGAAAAAAGTCTTCCAGGACAAACGTTGACCATTAATTTCTCTTATTATATATTAGCGATTTCTATAATATCATATTGTATTCAAAGCAATTTGAAAAGCCAACATGTTGATATAACTTTTATCTACTAAAGATGCATATAATTTGATTAAAAGTTGGTCAAAATTTATAAAGTTTGACTTTTCTCAAGTCAAAATATGCCTTATAAAATGAAACAGAGGGAGTATGTGTTAGCTTCCAGTGGTGGAACTCGAAGCCAAAGTTAGAGGGCGATGCTAGAGAATACAATCAATTATCTTACTGAACGGTGACAACCAATACGAGCTCATTAAGGATAAATTTTTTTTTTATGGGGTAAGAGGGCAAGGCTAGGCTCGCCCTAATGAAGCTCCGCTCTTGCTAGCTTGGTAATAAACAGCAACTGATTGGTTTTCCTCCAGCTCGATGTGTTGTTGGCCCTGTTTGATAAAGCTGAAATGTTTGATAAAGCTGAAAAGTTACGGTAGATTATAATATAAAAGGTTGAGGCTTTTGAAAAGAGGGACAGAGATGTTGAACATATTTTTTAAAATAGTTTTGAGATCTTTGAGAAGAACCACTAAAAGTCCTAAAAGATGACTACAAAGTACTACAATGTATGGCTTGTATAAAAATGACAAAGTTCAAGCTATAGATTTTAATCTGATTGTAGGCCATAAAGAAAAAGGCCAAATTGTTGCTAAACCGGCATCCCAGAAGATGAGAAAACAATTCATTATTTTTTAATAAAATTTGATTTAAGGTCTCAACCTTCTATTGAAAATTTTAATCCAGTTTTACATCCAAGCTATTGGATAAATAACATTAATACTAATCTAGTTAGTGTGCAAACTCATGATCAATATATTTTGCCGTGGTTTGTTATTCATGCTACGTTGGAGCAAATTAACAAACAGTTAACTCCCTTTTGTTTGCAAACATATGTTGATATGCTTAAACCTATGTTGGAGTCAACATATATTGGTAATATTTTTTTCCTGTTGTCGATGGTTGGGAGTGCAGCCCTCAGGTGTTGAGCTTACTTATTGAACTGGGGATCAACAGCCTCTTTCCCGCAGCCACGGGGATGTTCGAGAAGGCGAACTCGATCAAGCAACCAAAGGAGACAAAGATTTTTTTTTACCCTGGTTCGGCCCTCTCAGAGCGAGGTAAAAGCCCTACGTCCAACGATATAGATATATAGATGTAAAGAAGATGTGTTACAATGGCGCCCGAGCAAGGTCGAGCAGCCGGCGCTCAAGCCTTGCTATGAGCGAGTGTGGAAAATATGGGCCCTGGGTATCTGAAGATATACAACAGGACGTACCACCTCCTTGGGTCGAGTCAGTTGGGCCTTCCAGAAGGCAGGCTTGGAGGACGGTGCGGCCGGACATGATCAACAAGGAAACGGATTCGTTTCCTACTCGAATACATAGATATAGGTGTAGCTGAATCGGTTATATCTGTATCTTCCATAAGCGGATTAGGGATTCTATCTGTAACCCGACCCCTGCACTATATAAAGGGGGTCCGGGGACCCTAGTTCGGCATCCAACTCCACATCTCACAATCATCATCATCATCATCCACCATAATACAATTTACGAGCACAGGAGTAGGGTATTACCTCCCCCCGAGGGCCCGAACCTGTATAAATTCGGCTCCCTGTGCTACCATCGTAGTTGTGATCTTTCACATCGCCCCCTAAAATACATTGCCGACGCAAATCGTCGACAGCGAGTGAGTTGCGGTGTGTTCTCTGTCTTTGTGTTGTGTTTCTCTCTTACGCGTGTGCATGAGGCCATCTATTTATACATGTGCAAAATTATTAAATTTTTCGGCACTATAGCCTATTATCCAATGGTCCATACGATGTTCCGCGGTCCAAGCGTTGTTCCTTGACTAAGGACATACAGGGAACGTCACGTGCCCATCCTTCGGATTGACGGGGAGAGGCTTGGCCTGTGACAATAAAACGTGACAGGAGCAGGTGGTAGTAGACTTTTCGAACCCCTCGACGGGACGTAGCAGTGCAATAGACGTCAGCACGACGGGCGCAGGGGAAACAGAAAATGAGGCCTATCTGGAGTAGCCGCGTGTTCCTCTGACAATACTCGAGCAAAAAAATGCCTGAGGGTTGCACCGCGCAGAGCTGGATTTGCTTGAGAGCTCCCGAGCAGCGGCCCGTTTGTCCCAAGCAATTCTTTCAGGGTATTTAGGTTATCCCTCCCGAGCAACTCTTTCGGGTCATTAACATTACCGGGGATCAGGCTAATTCTCGGATAATTACAGAAATGCCACTAATCCCCGTCACCTGTTATCATCGTATGCTTGGCTTCTGACTTAACATCGTATGCTTGGCTTCTAACTTCGCTCCTGCATTTATAGTGTGCTTAGTTCCTTGGCTCTAACTTGGCCAGACCCGCGCGAGCAAGCCCGTGATTGTTTGGTTGCCTGGTTGCTAGCTGAATGCTGAGTTAGCATTTATCTCTCCTCCTTAATCTCCTCTACATAAGTAAAAATGCTGAGTTAGCATTCTTATAGTTAGCTGACTAAACACCATTAGAGATGCTCTTACATACGTAAGTTCGATGCTCAGTTGACAGCCTTCCTGTCAACAATTAATTTACGTCTTGTTATCCTTTGCTTATCAATAAATTTTGACGTGAAGTCGGCCGGCCAGGCCATTTTGAATGGAGAGTTCAATGGCATTGATAAATTCGCTTGAAAGCCACTTGTACCGCCAGCACACGGTGGCGCACTGAAGACGGGCCGCAGCAACGAGTGGGTTATAGTTGGAGACAGGCTAATGAGGTCACGTCTGGCCAAGCTGCGTTAGTTGCCGTCGTGGGGCCGGGGCGCGTCAACTTTGGCTCGTTGGCTGGGCCTGGTTGCATCGCAACTCGCAACCAACACCTCCCGATACGGTCAGGTGCGGAGAAGCAAGCACCAGACTGCGGTCCGCGGAACTGTGGATGCCTGGATGGATGGATAGATGCCATGTTATTTGTTCGTGCGGTATGTCTTGCGAACACGGACCGGGCGCCACCCTCGAACCCTCCCCCTATATGATGACGTCTCTACACGCTCGAGGATGCCCTCAGACTTGGTTCTCCCATTGCTAACGGTGTCCTAGATCTAGTCTTCCCATCGCCCCATGCTCAACTTTGGTCACCACCCCTGCTTCGGGCCAGGCGCTAGTGGGATTGACGACGAGAAGGGACCGTGTTGACGCGTTGGTGCCTATGGCACAACAATGGTTGACCATCATCTATCGCCGTCGACACATTCATCTACTTTGTCGTCTAAGCAAGGTAATCACGTGCAACATGGACAAGCTCAACGCTGCCATCGAAGCATAGAGGAGTACTTCTTAGAGGTCGGCATCGAACCTACTAGCGCCATGCGGTCTCTCTCCCTCTCTTGTCGCTCTCTCTCTCTATGGTGAGGTTGGATCCGGCCGGCGAGTTCAGGTACATGACCAAGGTTGTATATGTGAAAGACTTTGGATCTAAGTTCTGGTAGGATGCTTGGGTCTCGGTTTGTGTGGGAGACAACTAGACCTAGAGGTACCTGACCTAATTGTCATCCCTAGGAAGAGGTGGACTCACCTATCAAATAAGACTTTTGGTCTTCTCTCGTGAACTGAAAGGGCAAAACAAAACAGCCGGTCCTCTCACTCTAGTAGAACTGTTGAGCTGGACTGAGCCATTCATAGTGGCTGCTACGACGTACGGGTCATCCTTATTGTATAAGGTCCTTATTAAAACCCAACGTAGCGGCCAGCAAGACAACTAAGTGAGCCCTAGACGAGAAACCGCCCTTTGACTAGTCAAGGGGTCATTTGCGTCCGGTTTTAATATTTTGTGGATCGAGTTAGCCGAGCTTTGAAGTTCAGGACCAAAATAGGTTGGGAGTTAAGGACAAAAACATAACTTTTCCCTTTTAAAAATACCACCCAATATTCTCTTCTTGTGAACATACCACTACTATGCATGTTTTCATCACAAAGTGCCATTCACTTGCTTGCTCAGCCGCTAGTTCCTCTTGTTAGATTATTCAAAATAACATAAATACCCTCAGTTGTTGTCGACACTGAAATTTGGATAAGCCGATTAGTGCGAAAGTGTTAAAATCGGCTAGAATTGGAATATGAATCGAGTCGACTATAATAGAGTTTTTATCGGATTGTATGGGTAAGGTAACAAATAAAATAGAATACAATGTGTCGAGACCATAACGTGTACGAAGTCAGAGTACTGGTCGATATCTATTGGAGTCTGTATAAATAGGTAGCCCCTAGAGTGTGTAAAGGACGAACACCAATCAATCAAACCTACTTTTATCTATCCTTTACTTTCCATCGACTATTTAGCGTAGTTTCACTGTATTTTGTCTTCCATCGACTTGATGCGCATCGCCTTCTCAATCGGTTTCAAAGTACATCCCAGGAGTTGTTTGTAAATAAGTATTGTCTCGATTCGGTTCGATCTACGAGCTTGCATCGGCTTTTGGTCGAAATACTATTTTAGTCGATATTGCCGCTCATCGCTATTTCTATTAAGGGTTAGATTTCACTCTCTTTCTACCGATCAACACATTTATTGGCAGTAAATTGTTTACCCTTGTTCTCTTGGCTAGATTGGCTTTACCATCCAGTCAATAATCTGTTTACCCCTTGTTCTGTTGGCTTGATTAACTCGTTTGGTTTAAGCCGATAGTCTGTTTATCTCTCGCTCTACTGCTCAATTGATTTTATTTGTTGCATAGTAGATTGGTTACCCTTTTGACCTATTGATTTAGATTTAATCTAAGCCGATAGATTGTTATCTTTCACTTTTGTTTAAACTTGTTTCTTACCATTTATAGGTCCTCTACATACAAATCTAATCGGCTAGTTAAAACTGATTATGTCTTTTCTTGCCAACTGCAGATCAAATCGGGTAGCACGCTTTGAGCCCTGCTTTCGGGACTGACGGGGATTCTAGACCCTAAACACACGGAACCACATGTGTTTAGTTGATAATTAACTTTCTGCTGTCTCTCTCCAATTCACTTCAGCCTCACCCGAATCTCTCTCTACCATGCGTACCATGCATCAGCGGAGGAAAAACTTGGTGCAATAATTTTCATTGGCAAGCAGATTGCATCTGACTTGATCAGTGTGAGAGTGATTGCCGGGGCAAGGCAAAGAATCCAAATGCATCTACGTGCTGGCATTGCTGCCTTGCCGGGCAAGGAAATTTGTAGGCTAGCGCGCAAACCAAACAGGGCCCGGCTTGCGTAAGCCTACCAAGGTGTTGCCGGCCCGTGTCCAAGGCCCATCTGTCTTTCGTCCCGGCTTCCCGAGAAAACCTTCACAAGCGACTGAAGGCGTCCCACCTGTCGCTATGGCACCGACCGCGTTCAGGCTCGCGGGGGCCGCCCGCGCCGCCGCTCGCGCTGCCCGTGCCGCCGCCGCCGACGCTGCCTCTGCATGTCGCGCCGCCCACGTCGCCGCCGCTTATGGAGTGGTACCTGTCGATACCCTCGCCGACACCCCACGTCGCCCCCCGGCGCGACCTAATAACCGGCGATGCCTCCTCGAAGGGCCAGTTGTTTGGACGCGCAAAGGTAATCCTATCAGATAGCTAGGATGGATCAAGAGGATTAGATCCGAATTTCTTATGATTTCGTTCGGATTTGAACTAGACCTGCAAAACTAAATCAAATCAAGAAATAATTTGTTTCATACCATCAAAGAGCAAAAGTTTTGACATATACTACTCTGTTTTACTGTTACAGACACAGATGATCCCACCTCTAAATAAGACAGAATGTCATATTTCAAAACTTTGGTTTTTCGGTGTGATGAAACGAATCCAAATTGTCTTTGGTCTAACCCCATCAATCAAAAAAAACGCTTGGGAAACCCCGTCAAGCAAACACCTTATGAACCATTTACCCCTAATGAACCATTTAGTGTTAACTTAATAATAGGAAGCTGTTTCGATGATCAATGGCCTTATAATAGGTCTTCCTTGCATGGCCTAATACATGTAATTCGTTTTGGAAGGGGTTTTAGGATAAATAAATCAGACCAAATTGCAATCCTACCCTTAGCGAATGACATTGTTGTAATTAACAGGACCTCGAAGTGCGTGTGCACACGGGAAAAAGGACCTTGGTGCGGAGGAAACCAATCCTGCCTACAAATAATTTCTTTTCGATGAGACGGACCTCGAGTCGGATGAAGCCTTGTGGGCCTTGTATACGCGCTGGTGCAAGCACCACAAAATTTCACGTGGGATGCGTTTGATTGCCTGGCCAGCGCCAGCTAAGCTCGCGCGATGTAGCCTTGCACGTGTTTGGTTGTCTGGCTAGACGTCTTGGGCAGGCTCACCGCGTGCAAGCAACGACGCGTAGCCAGGCTCACAGGAAACGAGAAATTCGACCGTTTCCCACGAGCCAGGCTCGAGCAAGCGACGATGCAAATACCAACACCAAAGAACTCCAAATGCATCGATAACAAGAAACATGCACTTTCATTCAAACTTTCAAAAAAATTTTAAAATTCAAACGACACCCAAATTCAATGAAACAAAAAAAATGGAACCGTATGTCCAAGGTCTTAAAAAAATTTCAGATTTTTTGAATTTTCGATTTTCTAGTATTCATTTTTAAAATTTTTATTTTCATTTTTGAATTTATTTTTGTTTCAGTATTTGTTTTTTTTGAATTTTTATTTTTGTTTTTGAATTTATTTTATTTTAGTATTTGTTTTTGATTTTCCTCTGGAATTTGTCCAACCTATTCCCCCTCCTAGTGCAGTCAACTAAACAATATCTCTACGCAGCCTGTTCAATCTCATCCAACCAAACAACATCCTCTTGCATCACCTCATCCTAGCTAAACTCATACGGCAACCAAACACACCCGTGGAGATGGCGAGATGGCCCGCCGGTTCGACATATTCAAGAAGGCTGCACTGCATGTTCAGAAGGTAAACAGTTCTCATCTGCCCTGCAAGTTGGGGCTCAGCTGCTTCCCAGACATGGAGGTAGAAGAGCACTCGCCTCCATTCTTGAAATATATGAGTCCGTGTAGGCAGAAGAATATTTGAGGAAAGATGTTGTGGACGTGTTATGATGCTTTCAGCTCTACCCAACTGTATGTGATGCATCTTGTGTGCTTGAACCTAGGCTGTAATACTTGCCTTTAAGTTATGCTGCTACACATTAGTTTTTGTATGCATGAAGTCAGTAAAATCTGTAAAATTGGCTTCTTATATATCTTCTTGAAATCACTATTTGTTGCCCAATATTTCCATCCAGCTAAATATATAGAGTGAGAGGGAGAGAATATCTAAATATAGGGATCATGGTAGAGTATCTTTAAATTTATGGATTGAGATAAAAACTTTGTGAGTGGAGTGATATATGAGACGGGAATTTTTAAATATAGATAGGATTCCCGTTTAGAGACTATGCTGGAAATGCCCTGTTTGGCATAACTCCACGCCATGTTTTTTAGCTCCAACTCCAGCTTCACTGTTGGATCCACTTCCGTAAAATGCTGGAGTTGTCTTGTGAGGTGTTTGGTTAGGAATGTGACTCCTACTCTATGAATAAGAAGGGCCTATGCCAAGAGTCTCTACACTACCCTTGATTTTGTGGCTTGTATTTGTTTTACTTACTACTTTCGTCACTTTTTCAAGTTTTTTATCATACATTAGTCCTTTTCCCCAATGTTTTATGAATAATCAACCAGAAGAATGCTATCCTTATTCACAAGGAAAACATTAGTCCACATTGTTCGTGGAAAGTAAGTTCAGATAACGTAGTTTGAGATTCATGACATTTAGGGCACTTCCAGTGCATCATTTATTTAAGTCGTTTCTAAATATGCCACATCATATAGAAACGGCTATAGATACAATCATTCCAATGCATCTTATATACTAATTAATTTATTCTATATTTTCTTTTTGTTTATGAGTATTATAGAAATAACCTAATGCTCCAAATAGGGATTTTCTCTCGTTTCTTTTTCTTATTTTTAGGATAGAGATTGTTTCATGCTATCTCCTTATTAATTATCCTTTACCTAAACAATTCATTCATGTGGCAGCCATATAAACATGTGGCAGCCATATAAACATTCTAACTGTGTTTTCTTTCCATTTCGGTTACAGTTGAAAAGCACGCAGCAAGAACGAGGAACACGGTTGACATATGCTGATAAGCACGTATTCAGGTCAATGTCTTTTCAGTGCTTTTTTGAACAAGCCAAATTTTCTGTTCAGATTCAGATCCCCTCCCCGCATATGCATGCAGGCATGCATATCTACAAATCGCTACGGATGCATATTTGGCAAGACATGCACATCCGCAGCGATATGCAGCCAAAGAAACAGTTGGGACTTGGGACATGTCCATGATGAGCCGATAGAGATGCGTATGTCCAGATCAGATCAGGTGTGCATGCCCTTTAGAGACCGTTAATGATCACCTATGAGCATCACCAAAGAGGCCAAAACCTGCTGATTCTTGGCGTGCTTGCCCTATACAGACCGGAAGTAATGCGCATAGCTCTTGCTCCGTTCTTGCGATGGTGGTGTTCTTGAGAAAGAGAGAATGGCAAAAGTACTGTGCATCTAGGTCTCAACTTAAATCCATGAGTGTTTTGTGTTGGATCGGTTTGGTTGAGGTGCTATTTTATAATTTATACTCATGGTGCCCTATGAGACCCAGCGTAGCCTATTAGGCTGCGACTAAGACCAAGCCCACAGACCACTACCTAATCCCACTAACCCTAGCCCCTAGCACCCGCCCCCATACTCCCTACCACGGCCACTCAAACGTAGGCCAGCGCCACTCGACCCCTCCCCAACGACGACATTTTGGCACCCCCTTCCCCCACTGTGGTGCCCTCATCACCCCCTCCTCTCTCTCCTATGACGACATCCCTACAAGCTCAGAGAATGCCCCCTAGAACTAGTCCTTCCACTGCCGGTGGCGTCCCTAGATATAGTTCTGCCGCCCGATGCTTGACTTTGGTCACCGCCCTTGCTCCGAGCTAGGCACCAGCAGGATCGATGACATGAAGGGACCGTGTCGATGCGTTAGTGCCTATGGCACAACAGTGGCTGACCATCATTTCCATTGGCACATTCATCTGCTTCGGCGTTTGCCCGTCTATACTCCCGGTGTGGGCGAGGTAGGAGCTCCATGTCCTCGTGTACAACATGGAGAAGCTTGCCACCGCCATCGAGGGATGCATAGAGGAGTACTTCTCAGATGTCGTCATCGAACATACTACTAGGGGGACACTCGCTAGGCACTCGTTCTCGAAGCAATCTCTATGTGTAGTGAGCTCGGGACCAAGAGGTACCTATTCAGATCTGGGTGCTTATTTTACCACAAGTGTGGATATAAAGTAAACAGTAGTCTAACTTAGATAAACTTGTCTAATTTGAGATATGGCAAAGTGTAGCAAGTTATAGGTGCAAACCAAAAAAGGCAAATCTCCCGTGAGCCAAAAGGTCCGAAACGGCAAAAGAAAACAGACGGTACTGGCACTCTGGTAGAACTGTTGAGCTGGGTGGAGCCATTTATAGCGGCTGCGACGACACGGGACGATCCATACTGTACATGGTCCTTATTAAAACCCGGCGTGGCGGCCGGCAAGACAGTTGAGCCCCAGACGAGAAACCTGGAGGGCGTTGGTGCGAGGCCGCCGCGACAGGCCGCCTCGGTGACACCGACGGCACGCACGGGTCACGCCGCGCGGACACTTCGACGAGGACACGCCGCGCGACGCCGCGTTGGCAACATCGTCCGATTCCAATATGGGACGCGTCCGGCGGCGGAGGGAAGCTTGATTTGCACATCTCTGCTCGGAGAAGGACGTACGGCTCCACGGTCCATCCGCGGCAGCAGCGTCGCGCTAGCCGGCCCAGCATTGATTGCGTGCGCGCGCGGGGTCGCCAGCGAGACGTACGCCGCCTCGCGCTGCAAGTGCTTGAGCTGCAGCAGCCGCGGCAGCGCCATTCAATCCATGCGCGCCGCGCTGTGCTACGGCCACGGAGGCGCGCAGCCCCGCCGCGCCGGTGTCAGGGTCAGGGCCGCCATTAACGCGCGCCAGCGACAACACTGGGGGAAAATAAAATCGAGGCATGTCAGCTCGCCCCCTGACCGCACCGCAGGCGGCTGCAACGGCAACGAGAGCGAGGCAAACGACAACGACGAGGACGCGATTCATCCAGCGAGAATGCGAGAGAGAGAGCGAGAGGTTGGAGAAGAAGACACGAGAGAGAGAGGAGACGGTGGCGCGCGGCAACGCTGGAGTGGAGCACGGGAGGGGGCGAGGGAGTAAAGAGAACCAGACCACTTCGCACTCGGCGGCAACAACCGGCGGCCGCGGCCAGCGGCGCACATGCGCCGGCCTGGTCGTATTTAACGCGGCGGCACGGCCGTCCTTGACACGACGGAGCAACCCACCCAGAGCGCGGCGGCAACGAACGAACACCGGCAGCTTCTGACCTCACGTCTCCCTTAAATCCAATCGGTGTCGCCTCAATTCAGCTGTTTGATTTGCACGAACCCAAGTGCAGGAATAGCAGTAGCAATTGGGGAGATCGAAGAGGATAAGAAATTAATAAGGATCTATCTAATGCGATGTACCAATAGCGGGAGATGAACTGGAGACGTGCAGGAATGAATAGTTGTGCCTGTGCATACATAGGTAGGTGGTAGCCAGGGTGTGGGGCGTGTTGTGTGTGACGCTAGTGTAATGTGTGTAGGAGACGAGCTGAGCGCCCGCAGCGGCGGCCGCGCGGCTAGTGCTTGAGCACGTCGGGGATGTCGACGGGGTACCGGTGGATGCAGGCGGCCCAGGGCCCGTCGGCGCCGCCGGCCGGGCGGATGCACTCCCAGGCGGCGCTGTTGCACTTGAAGCCGGAGCCGAAGCCGATCATCCAGACGCGGTCGCCCTTGCGCATGCGGCCCTTGGCCTCGATGTAGGCGAGCTCGTACCACAGCGAGCTGCTCGATGTGTTGCCGAACCGGTGCAGCGTCATCCGCGACGCCTCCACCTGCTCGTCCGACAGCGTGAGGCTGCGCTGCAGCTCGTCGATCACGGCGCGGCCGCCGGCGTGGATGCAGAAGTGCTCGAACGCCGTGCGGAAGTCGGGGATGTACGGCCTGATCCGGTTGTTGAGCACCTTGCGCGCGATGAAGGAGAGCGCGAACAGCAGCTGCTCCGACGCCGGGAGCACCAGGGGGCCCATGGCCGTGATGTTGGCCTTGAGTGCGTCGCCGGCGATGTTCATCAGGTCCTTGGAGAGGTTGATCCCGACGTTGCCGCGGTCGTCCTCCTCCTGGTACACGCAGTGGTACGCGTTGTTCTTGGCGCCGGTCAGCGTCCGCACCACGCGCGCTAGCCGGAACCGCGCATTGGCGCCGTTGGTGGACAGGAGCACAGCGGCGCCGCCCATGCGGAACAGGCAGTTTGGCAGCAGCATGGCGCGCTCCCTGCCCATGTAGTAGTTGGGCGTGATGGTCTCCGTGGACACCACCAGCGCGTGCGCGCCCTTGGGCGCGACCTGCAGCAGGTTCCTGGCGAGCCCCACCGAGATGAGCCCGGCGCTGCAGCCCATGCCGGCGAGGTGCACGTTGCGCACGTCGCTGCGGAGCTTGTACCGGTTGATGATCATGTCGGCGAAGGACGGCGTCGGGGCGAAGAGGCTGCAGTTGACGACGAGGATGTCGATGTCCTGGGGGGACATGCCGGTCTTGGCGAGCAGGTCGTCGATGGCGGAGAAGATGACGAGCTCGGCCTCGGCGCGGGAGGACTCGAGGTCGCGCGACGGCGGGATGTAGTGCTGCGCGTAGGGCAGGCAGGTCTCCTCCCCGAGCCCCGAGCGCTCGAGCAGCCGCGTCATGAACCGGACGCTCCGCTCGTCGAAGCCCGGCCACACGCGGGAGTGCTCCAGGAACGTGGCGAACGGGACGCGGCAAGTGGGGTTGGTGCGGAAGCACGCGTAGTCCACCATGTACACCGCGCGCGGCCGGAGCTTGAGGTAGACGGCCGCCACGACCGCCGGCACAAACACCGCCAGGAAGAGGTGCACGGGGCGGAGCGCGCGCAGCCGCGCTCCGGCCTCCTCGGGCCCCAGCTCCGCCGCCTTGAGCACCGCCGCCGCCGCGAGCGGCACGGCCATGACGGCGACGACGTTGTTCACCACCAGCTGGTACAGCGGCTTGAGCCGCCTGAGCTGCCCCGTCGACTCCATGCCAGCCACCCGCGCGTCGCGCTTGCGTCCTTCGTGTCACTAGCTTGGGGTTGTGTTCGGCACGGTGCAAGGCGAGAGCGAGGGAGCGAGAATTTAAAGCGGCTCGCAGACTACAGCAGCAGCAGTGACCAGTGAAGTGAGGCCGATGACGGGTGAACTCCATTCATCAGTAGGTGGCCGGCCACACTATTGATCGGAAAGAACCTGTCAATGCGCAGGCATGCTACAGCAAGTACGGTTTCCTAGTGATGAACACGACACGCAACGGTAAGCTAGGTTTAGGCCATATGCGTAGCGAGTGTTGCTGTTTGCAAGACGAGCCAATGGGCATTTGCACGCAAATCACCCGGCTAGCTTTTTCCCCCGTGCCGGCGATGAAGGTTGAAACTGAACTGTAAATGTTCGCACGGTTCAAAGTGCCTTCTGTTTAACAGCTGCTTTTTTAAAGGCTACCTGTCTGCTCATGCGCTGTTTCAGTCGTTGTAGTAGCCTTTGAATTGAATTGCATGTCCTGACCATATGCATATAGTGCCTTTTGTTTAGCGAGCTGCTCCTTTCGTTTCCGTTTTATAATGGCGGTAGTTTTAGCATTCAAAATTTTTATCAAAATGGTTGCACTTCTCACATTCTAATACAATTTTAGAGCCAATATGACCTTTGTATCCTTCATTAATACAGCCATGTATTTAAGCTAATTTGTTCAACTACCCTTCATTAAATGAGGGTAGACAAGTCATTTTCCACGTCTTCTTATTTTATGTGCATTTAGCTAAAACTACAACCATTGTGAAACGGAGGGAGTACTTGTCTATTCATACTGTTTTGGTAGTCGACTCTAGATTAAGAGACGGCTCAATTCTCTACGTATCCTCTCTCTTATCCATATTATTTTTTACTCCCTCTGTCCCACAAAGAATGCATTTCTAGCGTTCAAAATTTGTCTCACAAAGAATGCATTTGTAGCTTTTGGATTATCTAGATGGGTTCATTTGAGTGATTAATTGCTTGTTTTTTCCATTTCCAATGTGCATGCGTATTTAATTGCTTGTTTTTTTCCTTTCAAGATGCATGCGCATTTAATTATCTGCTTTTTTTCTTTTCAAGGTGCATGCACATGTTTATTAATCCTTTTAATTAGGGGTAGGTAGGTCATTTCTCATGACTACTAATATGTCCTAAAAATCCTAAAAATGCACTCTTTGTGGGACGGAGGAAGTATCCTATATGACAAGATTTAGAGACAGCTGACATGTATTATTGTATATTCTCTAGAATGGTTTATAGCTTTGAGATCGAATCGTGGAGTCCCACAGCAATAAAAAAAAAATGCATTGATGGAGCCTATCCATAAAGTCGAAATCCACGAGAAATAGCGGATGAAAGTAGATGGCGTGTACCAGCTTGTACTGCCGGCCTGTCCATTTTGGGGGACATTTTGGGTACAGGGAAGTATGGTAAATGGTGCTTACGTGTACGGTGTGCTGAAGTGAAGACAAGCGAGGCATGGCAGAAGCCCGAGACGACTCAGACGACGCAATGGGTTTAACCGTTTAAGCTTGATTCTGACGGTGCTTACGTGCCCACCATAAAAACAAGCGATGCAGAAAGGCGCAGGTGATTTTCAGGAGAGATTATGGCACTGTTTACCCTGTGTCACGCCGGGAACGGTATCAGTCGTTGGCGCACACGCAAGATACTCTCTGTTTTCGAATAGTCCCGATCTTTTGTGAATAATGTTTTTATTAGTTAATTGCACCGTGAGTAGTTTTTTTTTTTGAGAAAGCACAGTGAGTAGTTGACCTTCAAAGTTGTATATGATATCTCACTTTATATCCTAATTTTACAAATCACCTTTTTCTACCCCTTCGCTTATGTCCGTTTGCAACGGAGCCCTCCTGGCGCCGTTAAACCGGTGGCACGGACCATAATTAATTAGAAAATAATTTTTTGGGAGAAAAAAGTAAATGCTATAAAATCTATATAAATGCAAATAAAATTCTATAAGTGCAAGAAAGTGTGATATCTCAAATATTCTATCTAAATTTTGATTTTTATGAAACATTTTATGCAAACCCGAGCTAAGAAAATTAAATATAGAGAGAAAAAAGAATAAAAAGGTGGCGCAGCCACCGCCACCAAGGGGTGACCCATGACTGGAGCTCTCACTGCGAACACGGAGATGCATGAGGCGTGGAGAGGGGACTAGGGGGCTGGGCAACGGTCCGGAGGTAGGGAAGGGGGTGTAGTAGTGGCATCAGGGAGAGGGGTGGCCACAATAGGGCCATGGAGAGGAGGATGGGGAAGGAGGAAAGGATAGGGATATGGTTTGCTGGTTGGCTCACTAGTTCAATCTGTTTTCGAGGAAAATCAGTTAGTTTTCAGTCAAAATCGATCAATTTTTATTTAAAAAAGTTTTGACCCTGAATTCATTTTAAAACCGAATGGTGACCAGTTCTCACTGTTTTTATAAAGCCTGAGCGATTTGCTAGCCCTAAACTATAACTTAAACCCCCAGATCAGCATGCTGAAAGGCAGAGGGTTGGGGAAATCACCAGCTGGGATGGTCACGGCCTCAGTGCCTCACGGGACATCTCGGGGACTCGAGACCTTTGGTGCATGCAGAAGTTTCAGTTTGAGCTCATAGCAAGGCGAAGGCAGTTCAAGGGCTCCCAAACGCTGTGGACTCCGATTCGTGCGTATATTCATTAATCAGCGAGGTAGAGGCTGAAATGCATTGCTTCGTCTATTCGGAGCACAGGAGTTTCACATGAATTTTGTATAAAAAAAGAACCATCCTATGCAACTAAACCGTATGGCACAGGTGAAAGTTTTAGAATCAGACATGGGCGTTTATCATAAGTTGCAACCATTGGGGGCCTGGGGCAGGCGGGCTGGTTCTTGATATGCATTTATCCAAGGGCAGCAGCAGCTTGAATTTGCTGGTTGTCTGGATGAACCATGGAAGTACATTTAAAACCATACCGGTTGGATTCTTCTTCACTTGACTACTCGTCTCCGGGAGGTTCCCAAAACCGCTAGCACAAAAAACCGCTTGGTTTTCATGGTATGGTTTTCGAGAAAACCACAAAAAAAAAAAGCTCAAAATACGGTAAAAACAGGACAAGGTTTAGTTTCAAAATTTGAAAAACACGGTAAAAAAAATATCGGTTTGACAATTGAATACCGATCGTTTCATCCGAAAACTGGCCAATTTAAATCGAATCTAGCTCCCGATGAAAAACCAACCAATTTTCTAAAAAATCATCCTTACCTTAATCTAAACCATGCATCTCCTTGGTCCCTCCTGATCCTGAGTTCTCCTGAGCTACCACCACCTCGTCTCAATATGTCCTCCCCTCTCCGTCTCCCATCCTCTCCTCTCCTTCTAGAGCCATTGCCACCATGCCCCTGGCCACCAATGCCTCCGGAGACTCCCCGAGTCGCTACCGCAGTAGTTTTCGCCACTCCTGTATCTCCCCATGCCTGGCTACTATCACCAGGAGTGTCAAGCTAAGGCTTTCTTTTTCTTTTGCATCTTTTTATTTTTTTCAATTCGTGTTTGGTCAAAATATGCTTGAATTTTTTCTTATTTTCAAAATAAAATACATGCCAAATGTTTCAAACAAATTAATATTTTTATATTTTTACCCTGATTTTTAATTTGAATTGAAAATTTTAAGTTGGGCACTTTTAAACTGTTGTTTCTATTACCAAATCGCGACGGTAAGATCAATTTTTGCGAAATTACGAACCCTACTCATCTCTCTACACTTCTTGCATACCTTCCCTGGATCTCACAGGTTTGGTCAAATTTTGCCTGAAAGTTTTATTCTTTTTAAAAATAGAAGCTAAATGCTTCACACATATTAATGCTATTTAAAGGTTTTTATTTTTTTCCCCAAAATTTAAATTTAAATTTAAATTTTGAATTTTGAGCTGTTGTAAAGTATGGTTTTTTTACCAAACCATGGCGGTAAGTTTGAATTTCATGAAATTCAAACTTTTTTTCTAAAAAAAAGGTGAACGCTGCTTTTATCTCCCTTCTCTACGTTTCTCTCTGCCTCTCTTTAATTAAGAATTCTCTACACCGTTAGATCAAACATACGCTGTTTAGATTATTCATCACCTTACCCCTAAGTGGTAAGAGTTCTTTACACTGTTGGATCGAGCAAAACGAATGACCCACGATAGTTTTAAGTGCGTCTAAAAAAATCCCCCATCTAACCGCTCCTGCCCTTGGAAGGAAAATTATATGCTATTTGACGATAGGCAAAGACTGAATTTCGTCTATCTCATACTATGATGAGAAAGGAGTAGTTTGTATTTTTCTCGAAATCGAGGTCTAATGAAAAGAAAAAGAAAATACTAGCATGAGCGTACAACCAATAGGTGATAGGGTTGGAACTTTAGTTCGTAGCTTAGGCTCGCCTTGAGCTCAGCTCGATTACAAACGAGCCCAAGCCACGCCCATTTTCTAGCACGTGACTAAAAACGAGCCCAAGCCGAACCAGACGGAACTCGCTCGTTTGGGCTCATGAGGTGTAACACCCCAATTTAAAATCTTAAATAAATGAGAAAAGAAAATAATAAAGATAATAAATTAGAAACCTAAATCAATTAAAATGTATAAATAAACTATATGTATACCTTAAATGATTGAGGATTGGGGCAAGAAATTTAAGATTCTAAAATAAACATGATAGGAGTTATAATGTCAATAAAATTCTAGAAAATAGAAGATTCACCCTAATAACATTTTTAATAGAAAACTAATTGGCATAAAGCACAATAAGATTTCAAACTTTGGAAAAGAAAAATCTATCAAATACCTCCTAATAGACCTAGATTTCTATTTAAAATTTCCAATTCAATTTTATTCTTCTTTGCTTTTTTTCCTTCCTTCACCTTGCCGAGTTTGGCTTTCACCCCCACTCGGCCTCACTTCGGCCCGGCTGAGCCAAGCCGGCCCAGCCAGCCCACCCGGCTCTTCCTCCCTCCTCCTTCCTCCTCTGGTTCCGTCTCCACCACCGGCGCTCCCGACCGGCCATTCATGCCCGCCGGCGCCGCTCGGCTTGAGTCCGACCCATGCTGATGAGTCAACATGAAGGGAACCGCCACGTCGCGCCACCTCCTCCTTCGCGCCATCATCACAGTGCCCTCGGTGGCGAGTTGTATTTCGCCAGAACCCAACCCGCCTCGGCGTAATCGATCTAATCCACCCCGAGGTGAAATTCGTGCCATCCTCGTCGCTCAAGGTCGATTGCCCCTAGCTGCGTCATCGACCCTATATAAGGGAGCTTGACGTCCAATTTCCCCGTTTGCATTTCCCGATCCGTTTCACCCCCTTCATGAATTCCGGCAAGCCGAGGCAGCCCGAGCTCTCATCTTGGATCGGCGCCTCGGACGCCGCCCACTTTCTCGGGGCGGATCGAGCTCTCGGACACCAGGGAAGGCCGCCGACGAAGCCTCTTCCTTCCGCCTTCGGCCTCGCCGCCGCTAGCTCAACCCGAACCATTTCAACCCCAATTAAACATCAAGTAAGCTCCTACAAAGCTCCCTGATGCTTATTCATGCAAAATCCGAAATAAAACATGCCTAAAACGCCCCAGAACTAGCTCACCGTAGCTAATGGCCGCTCCGGCCATGGCGCCGCCGTCCCGGCTCGCCGCCAGCCAAATCCCCGGCGGGACGACATGCGCCTAGGTGCCCTATACCCGTAGGACACATAAAGCAGTAGAGATAGATCCCCTAGCGTCCTAGAACCGCCGCCGAGTTCGCCGAGTTCAGCCCGAGTCGCCGCGGTGAACGCCGACGCGCGCCTCCTCCTCCTCGCCGCCAAAGCGGGACCCGTCTGCAGGCGCGGGATTTAAAAATCCCGCGACACCCCTCTCGGCTGAGACCGACAGGTGGGCCCATGGACCCACCCGTCAGGTCAAGTGGCCGCGTCTTCCCGTTGAAGTCGCCTTCCTATACGGAAGACGCACTAGTGAAGTGCGCCTTCACTCGGCCGCGCTTAGTCTCCGACCTGTGGACCACTGGCCCACGCGTCAACCTCGCCCGATTCTTGACCCGGTGGAGCCCATCGTCACCGGCTACATGACGCGCCATGGGCCGCCTCATGGGCGTTCAGGCCAAAGGCCGAGTCTCCGCGCGGGAATTGCACCGAGCGATAACGGGCCGAGCCCGTTACTGTTCTATGTTTTTCCAATTCAATTAATAGATAAAAGAAACGTATATATTGCTATACAATTTCTAGAAATACCAAATGACCTTCAAAAATTATGCAAAAATTCTATAAAATACTACAATGTTCAAGGAACTTAATAAAAATAAAATTTTAGGGTTTACAGTAAGGTTTACTTCTTTGAAAATTAAAAAGTAAATAAACTAAATAAGAAAGACCTAAGGGTAATGTGTGAATATATATATATATACATAAATATGCCAAAAATTTAAGGGAATTTAAAAAGAGGTAATAATACATAGACTTATAAAGTTTCTAGAAATTCAACTCCAATTTAGTTTACATATGTTTCTCTCACCCCAAAACCTATACATTAAGTATAATGAATAGCTAAATTAACAAGTAGGAAAAATCTGCGCGGGATTACAAATAACCCTTATTCCCTAACAACCCATATTTACCTATTATCAAATATTTATTCTGGATTATTTAACAATTTAGAGGACGAGACGACCGACGACCCATTGGAAGAAGATCAAGTACAAGATCCAGATTACGAAGAAACAGGCGAGCTAAAATCCCTTGACCATTCCTATTTACCTGATTCTTCTTTTTGAACTATGTTGTTTTATACTGATAGTTGCATGCCCAAAAATGGATTTCTAAACATATTATGATATTTTCCAAATGCTAATAGAGCCAGTCTAGTTAATCCCTCTTTGTGAGTTATGCTGATAAGCATAACCCCTTATCTCAACTTTTTCTATCTTATCCTTTGATAATCTAAGGTTTAGAAAACTAGATTTTATGGCTAGTGAGCCTTCAAACATGGCTTAGACCTGCTTAAGTCTAGAGTCCATGGATCACTTTCTTAGATGTCAACGGTACGGCCTCAGGATGACGAATCGATCTAAGTAACGGTATAGCCGCTATCAACGGTGCAAGTGCAACGGTATAGCCTGCTATCAACGATACTAATTGATTCCGACAAACACCGTACGCGGAGCAGGTACCTCTAAGGTACGGTCCCATCATTTGCATGACATGTACCACGACAGAGTTACATTCCTCGGATTAAGATTACGACACTGAAGCATCTGAATGGCTTTGTGTTGGACAGTCTATTCTTTGTGAATATCTTGAGTACATAGTTATGGAAGTGTGACGAGCCCCGTTCCGGAGAATTCCTTGCACTCGACCAGCCAAAGAAATAATCCATACACTCAGGTATTTGCTTAGCCTGAGTGTGAACAAAGTCGCTATTCATTCGAGAATTTATTGATTGGATCTGAGAATCCAGGCCTTAGTTGAGCTCAAGGGGATCACACCTCTTGGCGAAGAGGGTGAGTCTACCGCCATTTACCTGGGGAACGTGCTCCTGTGTAATATGGACACGGAATCGCCAGAAGATGGGAATCGTGCTCCTGTGTAATATGGACACGGATTCACCATAACATTAGAGGTAGTTCACCATAGCTATGGGAACTAGGCTACTGATTGTGGAGATATCATCGTTCTGTAGGTATTCAATACCATTGGTATACATATATGACCAAATACGTCTTTGAATTTTTACAAATGCCTCATACCATAGGATTTTCAACTCTAATAGTTTTAAAGCATGATTTTCTGCAAACAAAATATATCTATCACCCCACCAAAACCTGGCCTTGCTTCTTCCACCTGCATCCAACAAGATTTTAGTTCGCGAGCGCGGTTGATTGCGCTCACACTCACACTCACTCACTTTTTAGGTGAAGAGGAAGACGACGAAGGCCCATACGACTGCTTCGACGGAGACGACGGAGTAGAAGAAAATGGATCAGACGAAGGCTAAAGGCCTACTCCAGTCACTTACCTGCTGCCGTCTCGCTACTTCCGCTTCTGTGTAGTTATTTAAGAGTAGTTTAGATTTCCATTTGTAATAGCATGACCAACCTAGATACTACTGCTGGTTTGTATATGTAAAATATTTAGTAAAGAATGGCTTGTTTGATCCCAGCTCAATGTATTATTTATGTGCGGTGTTAGTTTGATCCTGATATAACACTATGTGGGCAAATATGGGTCCTGGATATTATTTCTTCGGAGCCGGGGCCCACATGAGGGCTGGTTTACACCTATTTCAATTTTGCTAGCCTAGCCCACCCGACATAATAGCCTAATAACATGGCCTGTCCTATTTCCCTCACACGAGCCCAAGCCCAAATGAGTACAGTGCTAGTTATTATTAGTACTATCGATGCCTCTCGTTTTCTCCCAATGGAACCAGATCGAACAAATCCATCCCTAAATTGCTCCTTTCCACGGTAGCTCGTGTATCCTCTGCCTTAAGGCAGAGTGCTTTTGTGCCACTGACATATGGGCCCGTTGCTGGTGGGGCCCACGTGTCATTGGCACAAAGGCAGCCTGTCTTATGGCAGAGAAACTGCTTCCTCCACGGTAATCTACGTGTTATCGGTGCCTCCTCCTCCTTCCTCCTTCAGATCCTCTCTGTTCCTCCCATCTTCCTCAACCTCTCCTCCTTCCTCTCTTTCCTCTCCCTCCTACTAGCACTGGGCTTCGAGGCAGTGATGGCAAGATCGTGTAGGTTGATGTTGCCGCCTCCTCCCAATGCCAATTCCCGCCTCCAGTGTCCTCTAGGACTCCGCCTCCAGCGTCATCCAGGTTCGGCTACCTCCCTTCTTCTTCCTCAAGTACGTAGTGGTCGTCTTCCTCCTTCCCCCTCACGACCACAGTGATCCATGCTCTTTTTGATCCCCTACCCTGAGTTAGCTAGGGCAACGCCGACGGGGATCCAGTCGGAGGTGGCGATTATAGAGACATCAAGGACAGCGCCAACATGGATCTAGGCGGAAACACGGTAAATTAGGGAGGACTTCGTGCTGATCCAGACATGAGCATGTGCAAGAGGATATGAGCTTACGAGCTCTAGCGAACTGGCTCAAGCTTCTTGCGAGCCTAAGCCAAGCCTATTTTTTAGCTCGGTCATCTAAGCGAGCCAAGCCAGACCTAGCTCACTCAAGCTCAGCTCGGTTCCACCCTTGACAGCTGCCAGGGGCTTTGCTGTTTTAATTCTCAAAGCTTCCAGCAACACAGCAGATTTAATGGCGGCAGGCATCGAAACAAGTGTGCTCAAAGACCCAGCGTGTAGCGGTGTGGTGGTAGCCCTGTTTATGTGTGCGAAGATTTTGTCCATGAACAGTCCTACTCCCTCTATCTAAGTTTATAAAACCTATTTCTACTTTGCACATAGAAAGGAAACATTGAAAATGACTATACTACCCCTAATTATTATCTTAAGCACTCTATTCAATACATGCATATAGGGAATACAAGCTAAATTAAGATGTTTATTAGGGGTATTAAGGGAAGAACATGTTTATTTTGCATTGGAATATAAAATAAGTTTTATATTAATGGACAAGTGCATTCAAAAAATATGTCTTATATTTTTGGATGGAAGGAGTAATGAGGAACCATACTGTTTTGAGAACACGACATTAAAATTGGTGCTTAATTGCGCTATCATCCTTCCTTCCTATGACCACTCCCCTCCCGTGCCCACTGAGACTCTCCTGCCAACGAACTGGAGCTAATTGCTCCATCGAACCATGACCAAGACGTGCGTTTTGTCCATTAAGACGCTTCATTTTGACATTAATTGCATGTGGTTTAGTGGGACCGTCGCCGTCGAGTTTGATCTCATATCCCCATCCACGATTTATTTCCAACTCATTGCTAGCCACGGACTTGGAAGTATATATTTTTTCATTCGTTTGGTGAAGTTTAATTCCAAAGCATACGTTCAAGATCTATTAAAAGATAAACGAAATTGTTCAAACTTCATAGTTGAGTGTTTAATCATAGTGTTAGGGTACGTACGATGCAAGACAAGGTGGTCATGTACATGAAAAAAAGTGAGAATGTCACTCTAAAGATTGGCATTTGAAGATTTGTCGCTCGGTGTGTCAACGACACATGGGTTCTAAGTGCACATGTCATTAGCTCTTAAGTGATAGATATTAATTTACTACTTTTGAGAATGACAAATCCTCAAATCTCACTACGTATATGTGCTTAAGAGGAGAAGGCATTACCGCATTGCAAGCACAAGTGTAAAAATACTTTCCTTGGATGCAAGCAAAGCTTATACACATGTGCTTAGATGTTGCATGTGCAACTATCTTGTTTGCATGGCACTTACATAAGTAGCAATGTTGAGTTGAGCACTCATCCTCGCATATAAGCACCCTCTCTAAGGTCATAGCTAGCATAGATGCTTAGTTTTGAAACTGTGTAACTTGCTTGCAATATATTAGATCAGAGGCGAGAAAAAAGAGTAGAAAAACAACAAACAAAATACATAGGCCGACCACTGCGGGGTCACTCAAAAATGCTAAGGATCTATAACTGACATCCTTTAAAACAACATCGAAGACCCTGTCCAACGAGCTGAACAAGTTCCTAAAAATTCTATTGTCCCTCTTATTCCAAATGTTCCAAAGCACATATACGATACATCCATCAACACGCTAAACTGATTTGTGTTATCCGTTCTTAGGAGGTGACGAATGTTGAGCAAGGAATTAGGCCAAACTGCCAGGACCGGAACCTGCATATGCTTAGTTAAGCATCACCTTCTCTTACAAGTTATAAGCACCTCACTAAGCACATGCTCATCCTACGCAGGAAAAAAAACACTTTTCTTTTCTAAGCATCTCTCTAATCATTACAAGGTGCTTAGAAAGTTGTTATAACATTTAAACACCTATATAAACTTCACTACATTTAAAAAATATTTTCTATATAGATGCTTAGTGATAAGACATGTTGTTTTTGAGCATACGCACATTGCACCAAATATGCCCAGCAAGTAACAACTTGCACTTGCGTTTGGTACTAAAACTCTGAACGAAACGTACGAGTTCTACAAAGATTTCTTAGAAAAAGGATACATTTCGATTTAGACTTCTGTTACAAAGATGAGGTCCTAGGAGCAGTACTAAATGCTGTATTTGTCAGAACGATAGATGGCTAGATGCAAACATCACAAATTGAACTGCTGGAGCGGCTGGGACAAGGACGCGGTCCGGTGCGCCAATGATGATCCGACGGAAACCACGCCCTTGCCTTCTCCTCGACCACAAGCTTGACCGGTGACCGGCGATCGATGGAGTCGGGTCATACGTAGGAATCTCTTGCTCTCTTCCGAATATGGCGATCGACGGACGGTCGATGCCGTTGCCGTTGCCGTTGCCGTTGCCGTTGCCGTTGTTCGCCCGCACGTTCGAGGAGGGACGATGTCGACGGCGCAACCGTGCAACGTTACCTCGTACGGCGCCCCTGCCTGCCGCAATTAACCGGAGCCGGTGGCGAGCGATCTCGGTGCGTGCGACGTGCCACGCGGCGCCGGTGAGGCCGTGGGTGAGCGAGGGAGCGACGCCGGCGCGTATTTATGAGCGCGTTGCAACCAGAAATGATCATATACCGGGCTAGGCCGGTTTCAGACTAGACTTAGAAAAGCTCAGTCACTTAGACGCAAGTTCGTGCCCGGTCTGATCCGATTTTTTCTTACCAAGACAAAGCTCTAGCCCGGCCCAGTCACAAACCCGAAGCCCAACGATTTCATGGATTTTTTTCACCAAGACAAAGCTCAAACCCGGTCTGATCAAAAGCCCAAAAACCCGGTCTGAACTTTACTTTGGGCTGGCAACTAGGGCCCGAGCCCAAAAAAGTTGGGCCGGGCCCAGGCCGGGCTGTTCATGGTCAGGTCTAGTTGCAACAGCTGGCTAGGGTGATGCCATGACATTATGGCCACACGAGCGGCATCACATATTGCCATACTTAAAAGATAGACAGGATTTACTATGTTTAGACATTTCAGAGTGCAAGTGTGATAAGATTTTTTTGTCAGATGGGTTCTATATATTATTGATGGCAAAAAGTGTGGCAAGATTCTAGGCCTGTTTGGTTCGTGACTAAGGCTGCCACGCCTAATCTTAGTCGCGACACACATTCTTAGGCGTGCGTTTGGTTTCACGCCTAACATTATTCACGCCACACTTTCTTAGCCTTTGACCCCACACGTCATAGACTCATTTTCTTGCCACACTTTGTCACAAGTGTGGCGCCGATTTTATCCGCCACACTTTTTATGACTGCCTAACTTTGCCTAAAGATAGTTGTGGCAAAGTTAGGTGGCAACCAAACAGGCCCCTATTTTCTTATCAAAGTATGGCTAGCAAATTGATAAACTAGGCCTGCTCGATTTACAGCCGCATTTTGCCAAACCGCATTTTAGACTCGTCACAGTTTTTGGTAGGTGTTTGGTTCGTGCCATAATTGTGGCTTGTCATACTTTCCTATACATATGGCTCACATATCATAGACTCAAATCTTTACCAAATTGTGCTATAACTGTGCTACACCACACAAACTGTGGCTTGCCACACTTGCCTAAGCTCAGTTATAGCAAAGTTAGACACCCACTACAGGAATCAGCCTTTTTTTCGTCGGCCAAATCTATTTTCGTCGGCTGAAAGCTAGCAGATGAAAAAACATGGCTATTTTCGTCAGCAGAGCGAAAACCGACGAAAAATAGGTGTTTTCGTCGGCCAAAGAGAAAGCCGACGAAAGCAAATGCACATCCGCCACGCGCTCCAGGAAATTGAAATTTAAAGAAATTTTTTCGTCGGCCAGTGAAAAAAAGCTGACGAAAACACACCAAAACTTGACGTGGGTCTTGAAATTTGAATTTTTTGGGCGGATTTTCTCGCGCTTTCGTCGGCCTAACTAGCCGACGAAAATATAGGCCTGTCAGAGCTTAAACACGTGTCTAAGCGTGAGTGGGCAGTAGTTATTTTCGTCGGCTTTTTAAGCCGACGAAAATAGTCCGACTGATAATGCTTTCCACATGTCTAATTGTGAGTGGGTGGCAGTTATTTTCGTCGGCTATTATGGCCGACGAAAATAGTCCGATTGATAATGCTTTCCACATGTCTAATTGTGAGTTGGTGGCAGTTATTTTCGTCGGCTATTATGGCCGACGAAAATAGTCCGACTGATAATGCTTTCCACGTGTCTAATTGTGAGTGGGTGGCAGTTATTTTCGTCGGCTATTATGGCCGACGAAAATAGTCTGAGCTGAAGTGCTTTCCACGTGTTTAGTCGTGAGTAGATGACAGTATTTTCGTCGGTTTCAAAGGCCGACGAAACAACTTCCTAATATAACTCTTCACGCGCAGACCATTCACAATCTGCCTCCTTGCTGCTCATTTCGCCTCCTTGCTCCTTGCTCCTTCTTCTTTCATTCCGCCGCCGCCGACTGCTGCCCCCTCCAGTGCCGTCTCGCCGACCACCTTGCGATGATCTTCTGCGGCTCGACCTTCCCGAAGCGCTTCCCACACTCTGCTGGTGGTCCGACGCCCCATCGCTCGCCCCGCCCATCTCACGATGTTGCCCAAATCGGCCCATCGCTTGCCGCATCGCCGCCTCGATCAAGCCGCCAGAGTCATGGATGGGCCATGCCATGTCCGACCACTCGACGACCACACCAAAGGTCTTCCTCCTGGATAAGTGTATAGTTTTGTTTTGTATGAGTATATTAATTTTCATATAGCAAAATCATAAACAAAGAGGTGAATACAAATTTTAGTTAGAGCCTAGAACTTACACACATATAGCTCCTGTCAATCTCTCTTACCTGAACTGAAAATTTTCATTCTATGTCAAGTCTTTTCATTTCCATAAGTTAATTCCTTGTATTTTTATTCTTGCCACTTTATTTCTGTGTGAAGATATGGTGATGTAGAACTTTCTGTGATTTTTTTTAAATTTTCTGTAATTTATGTGAATTTCCTACAAATTGTGGGATTTTCTGTGGTTTTTTATTTTTTAAAAATTTGTATTTTAAATCGGCAATTTTGGTAATTTAAAATAATTAACCACATGGCGATGACGTGGCGTCGATTTTGGTATAGTGCCCGTCGAGTTTGAACTACTTTCGTCGGCCGGATAAAGCCGACGAAAAAAGTTATTTTCGTTGGGAACCGACGAAAATGACCTTTTTTCGTCTCTTTTGCGTCGTCGGCCCATTTTCGTCGGTAGGCCGACGAAAAAAGGTTTTCTCGTCGGTTTTTTTCTCTATTTTCGTCGGTTTTTGGCCGACGAAAAAAAACCTGATTCTTGTAGGCCAACCAAACAACCTAGACACATTTAGCAAGTTTGTTATGGCAAATTTTGGTAAATTAGGGAATGGACCAGTCAGGCCAGAGAGATCGGCATTCTTGCCGGCCTTCCGGGGACAAGTGGGGCGCTGGTGACAACTGACAACCTACGACTCCATAACAGTAAAAAGCCCGAAAATCCGAAAATTGAAAATTTTGATCAAATCCCTCCAGTTAAATACGTCGTGAAGTGAAATGCTAGTCACCTGCTTTAGCACTGGTCTGGAGAAAAGTCCAACTTCATGTAAGAGAAAGGCACGTTCAATTGCTTTCCAACGAACCACTACAAAACAAAGATGTCCAAAATCATTGTAGCAATTCCTTCGAAAAGAAATCATTGTAGCAATAGCACGACAGCAAAGGTGCTGCAGCGGTCGATATCGATTTTCACACCAACGGTTTAAATAGAAGAACAGTCACTTTTGACCCCGATGGTAGAAAGCAGCTTCTCTTCTCATTTCTCTCTATCTTCACTCTAAATTAATTAACATGTAATCTTAAAAATTTTCGTAGTTTTTTCAATAAGGCAATTAGACAGTACATCTTTTGAGCAATTTATATGGTTTTATTTCCATCGAAATTCAATATGTCCTGGCATTTTAATGTTATATTTTAATGTATTTTTAAAATCTTGCCGATCAAAAAGGCCCTAGCTTGGATTTGACAACTTACGAACCGATCAGGGTGGCCAGCTCTTTTTTAATGACAAACCGATGAAGGTATTACTCGGGAGTCCTGATCTTGAAAACTAATAATAGCAGACTAACAAGTGGTGTAGTAGTGTATTATGACGGTCATATTAAAAGAATTAAGCCGTTATATTTTAACTCTAACAATTAAGCTTGGGTGCAATCACCGTGCAACTAAACTAATAAAAGTCATAAAAAAGTTCTTAAAAAAATATGTAGATGTACTTCCAAACTTACTCTATCTATGTATAAAATCACAAGATCAAATTCATTCTACAATATTTTTTGTTACTCTTAACGTAGAATGAATCTGATCCTAAAATTTTATATATATGTAAAATAAACAATGAAAGTATATCTACAATTTTTTCAGAATTTTTTTATAACTTTTGTTAGTTTGATTGCATGGTAATTATATCCTAAATTTAATTGCAAAACATATAAATTGGTAGAGTAAAAAACTAGGCTAACACCAATCTTATTGTGGGCTTAGTTTGAGCCAGATTTAAATTGTCTCCTCCTTTCGTCCAGGACAATTACCTGGGCTGTGCTCCTAGCAGGCTGACGGCCTGATGGGGGCAGCCCAATAGTTTGTGGAGATGGCTTTTATGACTTCCTTTTTGCGTTAAAAATATTAGGAAAACTTTCTCTTTTTTTTAATCGGTTCTATCTACAGGGTTTTATGTTTACTAGCCAAATGTCTATCCTTTGCTACGAATTAAAAGAATATCAAATGACATCTTACCATATTACAATCAATATGTTTGGCTCATACATTCAACTGGGCTTATATACTCTGTCGCGTCAACTCCGACTATTTTTTCACCGGTGCATTAAAACTTTCATATAATACAAATATTGAAAAATAGAAAGGAAAATCAAATCAAATCAATAGAAAAAGTTCTTACCAATCAAAAGTTTCGAAATATAACACACAAAAATAAGAAATTAGTGTAAATAAATGAAATATATTATTATAATATACGAAAAGTTGGATGAAACAGTGATAGATGATGATGATGAAGATGAAAAGTTGAACTACCACCACCAACATTAGCCTCTTTTTAACCGTAGAGGTAGAGAGTACGGATCTGGTAAGAATAACACATATACCACTCATGACTATTTTTGAAATGGTTAATTTTTTTTCTTGATTTCTATGGGAACAGAACCGTATTTTATTTTTTAGCGAGTTTCAAAATGATCTTGCTTGATAATTCATCAGAAGAAAAGACATTCACAGTTTGGGGACCCTGATCTAATGCCTATTCTCATGAACAAGATGAGCTCCTTAGAGAAAAATACTGCACTATACGGTGACATATAGCGAAGAGAACTCATTGTTGAAGATCCTAGCATTGCTCTCCTTCTATAAATTCTACACTACATAGATAAGGCAGCCATCAACCAGTTTGAACTAAGTAGGAGATTTGCCAATTTGAAGTAGTTAAAAGATTTAATTCTATATTGTGTCTGGTAGCGCTGGAGACGAGATTATCCAAAGGAGGCTAAAGAATCTTGCACCCAACTTGCTTCGTGAAGGTCCATTGGACTATAAGATGTACCGCCATTTCATAGTGTAATCTGCATAACGTGCACATTCCATCCGTCAGGCATCCTCACATTACTAGGCCGTCACCCGTGAGGAATTTTTACTGAGCCAATTGCCACATAAAAAACTTGTACTTGTTTTGACAAGTTGCCTTCTAAATCCTTATTTGATCATACTCACTGTATGTACTGACGAATTGAGCTTGGTAGGCCGAAGGTATCGAGTAAGACCCATTGATCGTCTAGCACCACACCATGTTGTCTGATTTTTAGTCGTCCAAGCTGACTTCTGCGATGGCTATCCATAACTTTGAGAATTCCGCAAGCTGTGTTTCGTTGTTAATCCACGGCCATATGCAAGCCACTTACTTCCTGTTAATTCTCCCTCCATTGTCTTTTTTTTTTTTCTTCCCGTTGCAATATGAAAAACAGCTAGGTGCAAGGTCTTTGGTAGGGGGGGAGGGGGGGCCAGACGCCCTCCAACCATTTGGAGTTCCAAAGGTTTGCCTTTAATCCATCATCGGCCAAATGACATCGAAGAGATTCACTTCAATTAAGTTACATGGTAATTTCATTCCTTTTCCAGGTATGTGCTCCTCCGAGATTTGTCACCGCAAAGATTTTAAACTCACAGCATAGTGAAAACTAAACTCCTGGGTGAACCCCCCGTTTTCGCCCTACCTGAAAGCGAAAGAGCAAAGATCGATACACGCTAGCGTCCTTACCCGGTCCCAGACTCCCAGCTGCCCGGGCACGTAGGTCTCCGACAGTGACACGAATCAACCGGATAAACACGTCCAGCTTCCCTGCCTCGTCGGAGCAGAGAAACAGTGCAGTGAATACCGTACAGTAGCTGCTGGGGGGATCGACACGGACGCCGCCATCCGGGTAAAACTCCGACGGCGACACGCCGGTGTCCGCGGTGGCGACACGCGCCGTCCGCGTAGTGCCGAGGCCTTGGTTCTTGATGTGAAAAAAATCGGCAGCACCGGAGCGGGCGATGGGCTAAACATTCCCTCCGGCTCGCCGGAAGGCTGGACCATGGTGATGGGCTTGACGTTGATGTCCAAGTGAAGCCCCATGTACTAAGTAGTGGCTCAGAATTGGGTATTAGAGGTGCTTGTATTGAGATAATATGTGAATAAGAGAGCAAATTAACTAGCTGCTAGTGTCAGGTAGCATAAATAAAAGATAAAATGGGCATGGAGTAGCTAACACTAGTGTGATTACGGCCTGAACTACAAGTAGTACTGTTGTATGCTGATGTTTTCATCGAACAGTATATTATATAAATTAGTCGAATATAGCTCCTCGATAATCCTTTCTGTTGAATGCCATCCGGAACGGTATAGGAGCATAGCATGTTTGATAATACTTCCATTCTACTTGTTGGAAACAACACACGGGCTCTCTAATCTCTATGGTACAATCAGTGAACTCTCGTTAATTTGCGAATTCGGCGTTGTTTTGATTTTTTTCTCGTCTCTAGATAGTATATTCGGACGAACCTGACCTGACATATGCAGCAGACGGAGATTAGGCACCCTCTCTTTTTTTAAAAAAAAAAGAGAGAGAGAATTTTCATTAGATCTGGGCACCTCCTTGCTCCTGTATTTATGCAGGTGTGCCAAAAATGTAGACAAAAGCAAAAGGAATTGCACAGAACAAAAATTAAATTACAAACATAAATAAATATACAGATATAGGGGAATAGGGCATTATCTAAACAGGATAAGATCTGGTATTTGGCTGGTAACGCCGGTATCCCCTGGAGTCCGGGTCTTTTCTGAACCCATGCTGACCTCTCCGCTATGTTCCAAAGGCAAATCAATTTCAGTTTCGCCAGTATATGTCCATGATGCCAACCCCTCCCTTTTCTGTAACCGATGCAAATCTAAAATACCTGGATCCGAGAAAATGTTTTTTTGGGGGTATATTCAGTGCTTCATCCAGGAGTTCTCTTTCGCATGATTAATAAGAGCAATGATTTAAGCTGCATATATATTCGTGGATGGTGTGACAGGTTTGGCTTTGAGCTTGCAGGCAATAATCAACTAGAGTTCATCATCGGAAAGCTCTATTTTTAACCGTGCACAGTGACTTCAGTGCGCATCTTCGGATTAACTGATCATCTCTACATACGGGTCATGCGATGACTCGAAAGATATATATATATGGTGAAATTATATATTTTGCGAAACAGATATGGATGGTCAGGTGATGCTCGCAAATATTTCGTTGAAATTCCCCTAACAAAATTATTTCGAATACCTAAATGCCACTAAGGAATAACAATTTTTTTAAGGGAAATCTAAGAAACAACAATTGATCGCGGCACATCCCACTAGCAGTAACACCAAAACTCGATGTGGTATACTGTAGACATTTCTTTTAGACATTCTTGTTTGCTATGGCTTAAAGCTAAATTATAATCTACAACCACATATTTATCTTTTTTTATAAGCTAAACACTTTCAGACTTTATAGTCTTTTTTTAAAGATATTAGTGTTTCTTCTCCAAACTTTTAAAACCAATTTTTTTCGATCTTCCAAGTCTCCTAACCAAGCCCACAACTTTTATAATCTACGGCAAACAAAGTAGCATTCGTCCTGCAGTAACCTAAAATTTTTGAGAAAGGTGGCTAATCGACAAGTTGGTGCAAAAGAAAAACTAAACATGGCAGTATTAGACTATTAGAATTACATCAACTTGATATGTACATCAGAGTGGCACAAATTTACCTAAAATTATTGGTCCTAGCCTACATCGGATTCATGACCATGGCTTGCGTCACATTGACCTTGTGACCACAGTGATAGGACTATTCAATGCCTCCATAATTATTCATCTAGATGATGGCAAGAAGGCCTTGTTTTTGGTCATCCAACTGGTTGAATGGCAGGGCTCCCAGGACATTGCCCCCAATTGTGCATATCCGATGAAGCGAAGGAAAAACTGAACGATAATCACCGAATTGCAGCATGGAAAAATGGATGGATGATCTCGGCCATATTACCACGGTTGAGCAGTTCTTGCAATTCATTCATTGTTATCTTATGAATGACCTTTCATGATGGCGAACCTGACACAATCTGTTAAAGCTAGACACCCTCGGATAAATACACGGTAGTCTCCACATACAATGCACAATTCTTAATGAACTATGGCAAGATGGACTACATGAGGGTTTGGAAGGCAGAAACCAAAAACAAATGCAGTTTTTTTTGCTTGGCTTATGGTGCATGGTTGAATCCTAACAGTGGACAGGCTAGTCATAAGAGGTTGGTCCATGGCACCATTTGCACACTATGTGGAACACAAGAGGAGGCAGCAAGACACTTAAGTGTCCATTGTGCCTTCACGAAGATGATCTACCGCAAATTATCAGAATGGAGAGGGATCCCATGCCAAGTAATATCATGATCACTTTCCGGGGGCTTCTTCAACATTTTAGGCGAGGCTTGCAGGTGAAGGAATCAAAGGTGTCTGACGGAGCTCTAATCTACGCGGCTTGGAATATTTAGAAAGAAAGAAATGCAAGAATATTCAGGCTTGAGGCCAGCTCTGTTGATTCAATTTTTAAGAAAGTCAATGACATACAAATTAGAAGATTAGCGCACCATGAGACAACCTAGAGTGTCGGGCCCAGCAGTCCCTTGTACATATTTTTTGCTCAAAATCCTCTATGAATGCAAACCCTCTTAGGTACTTTCAAGACTATTGCCCATTAATTATGTCTATTTTTTAACAACAATGCAGTGTTTTCAACATCTTAAGGCGTAAGTATTGCAAGGCATGGAAAAAATTTCTGCGGTTTGGTAAAATAATCTATCATCAAAAAAATTTGTGCATATATATTTGGGGGAAAATATCCAAAATTTCAGATAAAATTTCCAGTAAAATCATTTTTTCAGGAATTTAGCCAATACAAATTTACAAAATTTCATTAAAAAAATCTGGGGATCAAACCGCTGATTATCAATTGTACCTCTACTTCGATAAAATCTGGCTACCGAATTCTTTTTCCAATTTCTAGGGTGTCGCTGATATGACTTTTCATGCGGGGCTTACTATGATAGATTGATAGGTCCCTAGGAGCTAGTCCCACGTGTCGCCGTCCCTTGCGTTGGGCCCGCCACAATCCCGGCGCAGCCAATCGCAGGCCGCGGAGCCGGATGGGGTATTGCCAGCAGGCCAATCAGCTTCCAGATAAGGCCTACAGGTGGGCCCAACCCCACGCCAAAAGTGCAAAGCACACTGGGCTATACGGCCTACGAGACTACGAGTACGATGGTCCCAGGAAAGAGCAGTACTGGACCATACCGCTCCATCCACAGCCCTAATCTCCAGTGATATTTCTGCCATTTTTATGCAACTGTGCTCCTCCTAGCATGTACACTTGTACAGTACGAACGGGAGTGAGATATCATAGTACGATACTGGGGGCTTGATTTTAGCAGGTTTCTTTTGTTCACGATGCGGTGCATGATGAGCGGCGCGGAGAAGGCGGCCGGGGCCGTCGGCGGCAAGGCGGCGCGCGCGTGCGACAGTTGCCTGCGGCGGCGCGCGCGGTGGTACTGCGCGGCGGACGACGCCTTCCTCTGCCAGGGGTGCGACACGTCGGTGCACTCGGCCAACCCGCTCGCTCGGCGGCACGAGCGGCTGCGTCTGCGGGCGTCCTCGCCGCCGTTGCCGCAGTCGGTGGAGGGCGCGGCTGCGAAGGCGGCGGCGGAGAAGCGCCAGGGCGTCGCGCCGGCATGGTCGAAGCGCAAGGCGCGCACCCGGCGGCCGCAGGTCAAGAGCGTCGGGCAGCTGCTGTCGAGGCGGCTCGTTGTGCCGGAGGTGGCCGTCGAGTCGGAGGAGGAGCGGAAGCCCGAGGAGGAGGAGCAGTTGCTGTACCGCGTGCCGATCTTTGACCCCGCCCTGGCCGAGTTCTGTTCCCCACCTCCGACCGACAACGCGGCAGCCACAGCCTCGTCATGTAGGGAGGACGTCGACGGCGCTATGGACAACACAGGGGAGCCGGTGGTCGCAGCATCGCCTGTGCAGCAGCTCCCGGACAGCTGTGCCAACTTAGGCCCGACGGACGCCGAGCTCAGGGAGTTTGCCGCTGACATGGAAGCCCTCCTCGGCAGAGGCCTGGACGGCAGCAACGAGCTGGAGGACTCATTCTACATGGAAACCCTAGGGCTCATATCGCCGGCGGAAGACGGCGGACGGGTAAAGATTGAGCCAGACGGCGTTGTCTGCAACAGCGGAGGCGCGCCGGCATCCGGCCCTGAGCTGAAGCCGGAGGCTTCTGCCGAGGTGCTGGACATCGATTTTAACTGCAGCTCGCCGACGGTAGTAGATGACGACGACGGCTTCGAACAGAAGACGTCGGCGAGCAACGGCGACGCCAGGGGTGCGAAGTTCTTTCAGAGGAGCCTGGATCTCAGGCTGAACTACGAGGCGATCATTGAGAGCTGGGGTTGCTCGCCATGGACTGACGGCCGGCGGCCGCACGTTCAGCTCGACGATTTCTGCCTCCACTACCACTCGGTACGTTTGTGATTTGGAGCCATTTTCTCTCGGCTGGATCGAGATGGCGCGTGCGTCAGTGCGTGTGCAATTATAATTGTGTGGTTGCTGCATGCATGGTGCAGGGCATGTGGACGGCCGGAGGAGGACGGCATGGTGAGGGGGCGGGAACGCCGAGGCTCAGGATAGACGGCGCCGGGCGGGAGGCGCGGGTAACACGGTACCGGGAGAAGCGGCGGACGCGGCTGTTCGCCAAGAAGATCCGGTACGAGGTGCGGAAGCTGAACGCAGAGAAGCGGCCGCGGATGAAGGGCCGGTTCGTCAAGCGCCCCACCGGAGGAGGAGCCGCCGCCGCCGGCGCAGCCCCGTGCGCCGTCACCTAGCTGCTGACGAGCGCTAGTTCCGGCTGTGCCCGTGGCACCGTCCGTGCCGACATGACTGATTGCACTTGCACTCCTTGCACTTCTGCAGATTGCAGCTAGCTTTGCATGTCACGAAGTCACGGGCTCGGCATGAAATTACAAACACAGAATTTGTCGAAGCTGCTTTAGTTATATTTATGTATGTTCTTCTTCAGAATTTGTCTTGTTTTTCCCCTCGATCATTTCGGTGTCAATCCGTGACTGCCGAGGATTAATTGAGGGTTTTTCGGCTGTTAGGCTGTTAGCACACTGTGAAATGTTTGGCTTGACATTTTTGAAACCTTTCTCTCTTCGATCAGAGAGAAAATAGGGTTGTACTTTTGTACATGGTGTTCATGGTTCTTCTTAAGCAAGTACACTGTTTAGAAAAGTTACGAAACAACATATGTAAATTATTTGTTGCAACTCGTGTATTATATATATATATATATATATATATATATATATATATATATATATAGTTCACTGGTTCAATTTTGTTACATCTCCGACTATATATTTTCTGAAGATTTGCCATCAATTTTTGTGGCAAAGCTCATATTGATGCAGGTACATAAGTGGATTTAAATCTCTGGTAGGTAAAGCACTAACAACTAAGGTAAGCTCACATTCTCAGCCGGTAACTGGGCATGCATTCAGTCACGACTCAAGACTCCCCGAAGGCAGATCTATCAAAATCAATTTCGCATGCACTTGAAGTTACATGCATATAAGGGAAGCCGTTCAATCTGTTTTGATATCCATGTGGCACGGATCCTAGAATCTAATAGCTTCCACATGTGCATGCAACTAGATGGTTAATTGGGTAAAATATTCTTTCACCTGGTTGGGTTTGGCTCAAGTCACAACTTACACCCAATGACCCAATACAGCTAAGTTTTGCGTCCATCAACAGGTACTAGGTACCGTCAAAAAACCTAGGCATCACCGGCTGGCCTAACATCCATCCGCCACCGTAGGTCAATCGTTCATCGTCGTCAGTCCTTGTGCTACCGCCGCCTCGCCGTTGTGATTGTGCTCTCGTGCAGAGGCAGCTGAGTGATGGCGTGGGCTAGCAGCCAAGGGGCGGTGCAATGTGGGCACCTGACTGGTGGCGTGGCCTAAGGCAGCTGCGTGACGTGGGTTGCCGAGCGGTGGGGAGGGCCAGCTGCGGCACGACGCGGGCAGCCGAGCGGGGGCGTGACACGGGCGGTCGAGCGAGGGCGCGACAGGGCCGCTCGGCGGCGGGGGAGGCCGATTGGCGGCGGGACCAATTGACGGCGTGGTAGCGGCCGGACCGCCGGAGTCCAAATATGGTGGGCTCGTTCAGGAAGTGAGAGGACGAATGAGAATGTGATAACACGAAAATGCTATAATACCCTTCATGCATTTGTGCCTTCAAGAAAAGGGGAAAAATGATTTGCTTGGGGGTAAAGCAACAGTGTTAACACCCAATTTTGGACATAACTGAAATTTCTAGAAGCTGTCGTGATACTTGGTCAAAAAGACCGATATAATAAGAACATTTTAGAAAAGTTCGGGTCAAACACATGTTAGTGATATGTTTTAGAGACAGTCATGTAATATGATTGTATCACATCTATGTTTATGTACTCTTGGATAATATGTTATCAGTTACATGAATAAATATCGTTTACATTGTTCATCAAGTATGATTTGGTTGTGAGACACATTGTTTACATGATTTTATTCTAACAGAATTGCTAATTTTCAGGCGACTGAAATTTTCTTAACTATTAGTCAATTTAAAATTGCACTCTAGTAAGACTAAAATTGCACAGCTGACAAAGGTGCCATTTTAGTATCAAAATTGCTACTTATCAATCATCAGTTTTATTCGTTAATTTATATACTTTGTTGATGCATAAATCTGTCGAATACACGTGCTTACTTATTTTTCTTTTTCTATGTTTTAAGCCATCATGTTTGTTTCCGTCAATCCAGAATTGTATACTAGTAAAACTAAATTTACACTTATTTATAATGTGCAATTTTAGTATAGTTATAGTGCAATTTTATTAATAATCGACTTACACTTATTTTATTATCAGGCAACTTGCTCTTAGTCGCTCCCTTATTCTAAATGATCCTTGGTCTCGTATCATTATGTGGGATTGATTGATGATAATGTTTCACATATCATAGATATAGAGATATCAAATCAATAATGTGAATACATGTTAGAGAACACGATGTTGAATAGATCTACTCCGAGACATTGCAGAGATTGTTATCTTACATGTGCCATCAGCCTGTAATTTCGAGTGGTATATCTATATGATCCTTAGACCTAAGATCGTCATTGAATCCCAGCATGCGTAGTTGTATACTTTAGGGTTATCAACCGCTACATCGTAACTGGGTAATTATAAAGATAGCTTTTAAGTATACTATTAAACATGTCGTGGAGTGTGAACGATCAAGATGGAATTTGTCTTTTCTTGATAACAGGAGAGATATCTTTAGACCCCTCGATGTGATTGGATTGAAAAGTGCATGGCCATGCCAATGTGATTAAAGAGCTAATCATGATTTAGAATCCATCACAAGATCGAGTGAATGGTAGAGCTATCACAAGGGTGGCACACATTTCGTCTTAAACTTGACTGGTATCGTGTGGCAAAGGGATTAGTATGTGAGTATATCAAAGTTTAGCTGATATGATCATTCTGTGTATTTAGAGGGTCAACATGTCCTGCTACGAACCGCTATTTGACTTGTGGCTCAGAAAAGAGTTTCCGAGGCCACGCCCACTTGCACATGAACCTAATGGGTCACACACTTAACGGGTTGGAACATGTCTAGTGGATTGGATTCATTAGTGAGTTTCACGAATACTGATCAGTGTAGGATTAGATTCGTCCATACTAATCCGTGTAGGATTAGCTTCGCGGATACTGATCTGTGTAGGATTAGAGTTCTAATGCGTCTCTAGCGTAGAAGCCCATTAGTGCGCTCTATATAAGGGGAGACGGTGAGGCGGTGCACATACACTAGTTCGCCACCACGTAACTCTAGCCATTACGCCCCCTACCAACTCCTAGAAACACTAGCCGCGTGCATGCTATGCTAGCACAGCGGCGCATGGCGTTCTGCCCCTGGACGTGTGGATATCGTAGAGGCGCTGCTGCGGTTGCTGCGGCGCTGATCGATGACAAGAAAGTCGGCGAGATCGACTACTTCCTCTATGGCAGTACGTACGACGTTGTTGCGGTGGTGATCGGCGAAGAGGGAACGTTCGACTCGACGTGAACAACTACTTCCTATACCTCGACGCGCGCGACGTCGGATTCAGCTACTCTGACTCTCTTTCCACTGCGACTGCCCGTCAAAGATAACAATATGTGATCCTTTACTTGCATGATGTCCTGAGTGCTCGTGTTATAAATTTTTGAAATTGCGTTAGCGTAGTCTATGCGTTCTCCTTCAACACGATGGGCTAAGACCATAATTGAAAAGGTTGCCAAGGAAAATAAGGAAGAAGATCATGGAGTCAGAGTCCTAATCGACTATAACAAATTATAATAGGAATCCTTACCCAATAAGCCGATGTAAGAAATTTATAAAAGATAATGTTGTTTAAGATCGGTTACATAGTATATTTTAGACAGGTTTTTAGATAAGTTTCTATTTGGAGAGAACCCTAGTTTTATATTAAGTCGGTTAAATTATATATAGTAAGCTAAGAGTTCGAGTGGTATTGTATCGAGTTCACGTATCGGGTATAAATACCCAACCAATGTATCGGGAAAAGGTCCTCGACCAATCAATCTACCATTTGAATACAATCGTCTTTTCAATTCCTAGAAGTACCAATAACTTAGTTTTGCCGTATTTTGCTTTCGATCGACTTATTGCGTATCGCCTTCTCGATCGACTTCAAGGTACAACCCTAGGTGAGTACTGTCTCAGTTAAATCTGATATTCTCGCTTGGGTTATCAGAATATTACCTTTGCCGATATTGTTGCACATCACCATTTCATGTAAAGGGTTAGGTTCTACCCTCGTTCTATCTACTTTGTGGCTTGCTATTTAGCCGATAGTTTGTTTACTCTCGTTTTATTGATTTGATTAACTTGTTAATCTAGCCGATAGTCTGTTTATTCTTTGTTCTATTAGCTAGACGATCTATTCAGCTAGTTAATAATTTATCATCTTTCTACTACTTTGTTGATTACATCAGCTTAGTTATAGATTGTTTACCCTTTGAATCCATTGGTTTGAACTTCTGTTTAGATCAATAGTTTCTACTATATTTAGATCTAACGTTTTGAATATACGATAGTTATCGCTACCTTTAGATCTATTAGACTTTTGACTTTATCTTTAAGTTTGATAGGTTGTTCTAAGTATTTTCAATTTAATTGGCTAATTAAAGCTGGTTGATTTCTTTGCGTTGCCAATTAACGGTCAAATTGACTGGCTATGACGGAGTTCCAAAATCATAAACTCAGAGTGTGTTTCCATCAAATTTCGACGCGAACAAACAGCCATACAGTTTGTACATTGTTATTGCCCATCAAGGAAAGGAACAGAACTGAACAAAGCTTGCCGGCACCGGCACCACAGGGCATGTAAAACATACAGGGAGGCAGCAAGCAGTAGTAGCAGTACTCTAAACAGCAGCA
Source organism: Olyra latifolia (assembly GCA_036346145.1). Lineage (NCBI taxonomy): Eukaryota > Viridiplantae > Streptophyta > Magnoliopsida > Poales > Poaceae > Olyra > Olyra latifolia. Next base: position 9,308,280 of record CM070524.1, read on the forward strand.
GGCTCTGATACGTGCTCTCCAAAGAATCATCCAAAAATTGTTCCAGGTAATAGCATTTTTACTCTGTCCCAGCAATCCTTTTCTTCAAGGACTCGATGTCGTCGGCCAACTCTTTCCTGCTCTCCTGTGATCGAACAGAATTCCAAGAAAATGTTGACTATGCTGCTAATTAATGCTACTAGCTAATGGTATATCCCGCCAAGTAAGGGTGATTAGTTTCCCAATGGCATATGCACCTTGAAGAGGAGGTAGCGGTACACGAACCATCCGGTGTACCCGAGCCCTACAAGTTCCATGATCTTGGGAAGCTGCAGCAGCAACATCATGTTAGCTTGTTAGGTAACGCTAGCTCACTGAGTCAGTGGCAACTGGCAAGCATGTACAATTTGTAGGCAGGTGAAATTTTGTCGGTTATCAGTGATTCTCGGTTGTAAAAACAAATAAATTTTAAAAAGTTCAGTGCATTTAAATTCTAAAATGATTTGTCCGATACAAGCGCGTCAGTTTAAATTTTGATTCAAATTTCTCGGCTGAAAATACAAAAAAAAAATAAATCCAGTTTTTGCTTGTGTCGCTGCGCTCTGGTATTTTTCCCCTGGTTAGTGGACAGCTGAGCTAAAACAGAAGTATTATGTGAGTATGTGACCATCGGAGACGAACCAGAGGCACAGAGTTGATGGCGCCGACGATGACGGACGACAGCCAGACGGCAACGACGGCGCCGCCGGCGTATGTGAGGACGGTGGACTTGTTCTCGACGGCGTCCCACTGCCACAGGAAATTAACAACACGCACCATTGCTCAAACCGAGCTCGTCTATACATCACCATGCTAATTAAATTCTTGCCTAGTGCCTCTCCTTTTTTTTTTGCTATAGCGTACGTACCTTTGCTTTCAAGTCTTCGATGAGCTCGTCGCCGCTGGCCGCGGAAGTCGAGGTGTCATCGGACGAGGCCTTCACCCGGAGCAGAGAAAGCCTTGCCGCATCTAACAATCGTAGCGAGTAATGACTAACACAGCTACTAAAATTTTGAGGGAAAAAAACTACTACTTTTTGGTGTGTGTAATTAACCGTGCTCACCTTGAAGACGAAGAGGGGAGAAGCTACGGCGTGGGAGAAGAACGGAGGGCGGCGTGGCGGCGCCGACGGCGTGGAGGCGTGCTCCACCGAGAAGCGCCGTCGAGTACGCGGTGGAGGCCATGCCGGTCAGTCCCTCGCCGCTCGAGCTGCAGGCTCTCCTCTTCGAGCCCTCTGCTTTCCTCCTCCAAGGCCGGAACAGTGCACAGTAGCTCAGTGCCTCTCTTGTTCTTGTGTCCCGGGCGGTTGTCCTCTGTGGCCGTGTCCACTCTTGCCTCTTCTGCGTGGCGATCGGCCACGTGGCAGGACGCTGCGCGGTGATTGGTTGCCTCCCTATCTTAAAAATCTGGCCCTTGCCTCCAGGATTTGGCTGGTCCAATTTTACTGTGCTTTATGCGCCGGTCAAGTTACTAGTGGTGAATCAGTGGACGATGTACGATTGTACAGTACGTGTGTAGCTCTGTTTGGAGTTTATCTGGGACCTTTACATAAGGATAATAGTCATATTCCGATCTTCCTTTAATGATTGTCAAAGACTACAAAAAACTTGCACATAACGGAATAGTGAAAGACATCTAAACTTATGAATCTAGTCTATCTAGTAGGTTCTCATCGACAGGGGCGACGTGAGGGCGTGACTCGTCGACGAGGTAGGGGCTATAACATGGTTGAAGTTTTGCCTATCTTAGTGGTGTTTTCGTTGTTCCTTCTTGTTCGCTCCTCTCTGGATGTGCGGCGGTACATTATAATCTCAAAAATCGAGGACCCTCGAAAAGAGGATCGGGTAGACTAAAAAAATATATAAAAATAGTTTTAAAATCTTTAAAAAATAAAGTTTTACAAAAAAAATACCTACAAAGTGTTACAGCGTATGACTCGTAAAAAATAATAAATTTAAAGTAGTAAATTTTAATCTAATTTTAAGCCGCAAAGAGTCTGGATGCCCCCTTGAAAATAGTTGATCTTTGTGTGACATGAAGAAGAGTCAATCTCCTTCTTTCTCATGTTAAGATCCCGAATTTGACATAAATAGATAGAGATTAGATAGACCCGCAAGATATAACATGTTTCTTGTTAAGGACCTTGTCGATGGGCAGGTTGACTTGAAAAGGCTTACCAGAACCCATGGCATAAGAGGCTTGTCACACATTGACACATAGACGTGCTCACGACCCAACCCTAAGCCGCGAAACGGGCCGGCCGCCCCCATGGCCCGGCGTGCACACCAAAATTACCTCGTCGCCGTCGTAACCGGCGACTACGAGAGCGTGCGATCGATGGCAGGTACATGGAGCCCACCTGATCCCGGGCAGCCCGTTAACTCATGAAGTAAGAGCACAATCATAGAGCATTGAGCAGATCAGAGAATGAGAAAAATCGATTGTGACTATTACCCAAGGTTTATCAAATGTTTAGATCCTAGAAACTGCTGCCCAGCGGTTTACCGACTAACAATAAAAACCATAGAAAATTAATCGGCTAACCAAAGTGACCGGTTTAGTCGCTTCAAAACCAAGGCTCGCCGAGCAGTTTTTCAATTGCTGCTATTACAGTTCTTTCTCATGAGACCGAAAAATAGCAATACCGCAAAGTATTTATCTTGACTTTTCGTTCATGACCTTGGAGAATACTTATTAGCGTTACATTAGACAGAGGACTTTACTCCCAGCTTTTTAATTTGAAAGGAGATTTGTCACAGCTTACAAGCACAATCTTTAAAAAAAAACAACTTAAAAGCACGAGGTCACAAGCCACAAATTAAACAACAATTCAACGAGAACAGCACACGACCGGACACCATGGGCTGAGTGCTCCATGCCCTGAAACTCACGCCATTAACTTAACCAAGCAAACTAATTAACTATTAGATTCTGCATTAAGCAACAAGCTTTTGAAGCTCTCGATTGGTCCAGACTCCAGACGACGTCGCAGATGATTACCGGCTAGACGGCCCTGACGGCGATCTTCATGCCGGCCTGGCAGTGGCCGCGATGGGTGCAGACGAAGTAGTGCGTGCCCTTGCCGAGCCTCACCTTGTCGCGCCCGCTCCGCAGCACCTTGGCGCCCTTCGGCGCGCTGCAGCTCCGGTACGCCGCCGCGTCCACGATCGCCACGTCGTGCGTCGCCGAGTTGTAGTTGAACACTGCAACGCAACATGCACGTACGTATGCGCGCCATGCGCGCGCCCCCATGCATGCACACATATATAAACCGTCAAGCTTCACGTTCGTACGTGGCTAGCAGCTAAGGATGAACTTAGCTTACCGAGCTCGTCGCCGGCGCGGAAGGCCTTCCCTTTCGCCCACCCGGCGGCGTTGAACTTCCACCCGCCGTTGCCGCCGACCATGTACGCCGCCGCCTCGGCGACCGGGGCGCTCGCCACGAGAAACCCGACAAAGAGCACAGCGCCGAGAACGACGCCGCTGCTCGCACTGCCTCTTCCCCGAGCCATGGATCGCGTGCTCTCGTACTAGCGTACTAGTATCTAGCTAGGACACACGCTGAGAGTGATCAGCCTGGACTTGCAAGTTGCAGGCAAGAGCTGCGGCCATGGCGTGGCCTTTTATAGCGCGCTCTGCTGCCGGCCGATCGATGCAGGAGGAGGGTACCTGGGAGCGCGCGCGCGCGAGTGGAGTGGGTGCATGCGTGAGTGGGAACACGGCCGCGCCCCGGCATTTGCAGCTTGCCATGCTTTGGCTACCGAGCCAATCCAAGTAGTCTGCTCAGACCTTCCATTAAGCTGGAAACAATGGCGACGTCTGTCTCCGACGCCACTGACGAAATTACACTCGAGTTATAGCTAGTGAAGTTCATTAGCTCTGGTTATTCTGAAGCAAAGATCGTTGAATATATGATCATGGACATGGAGAATGCTAATGCATGAACATGATGAAATCATGGAGAGGGAGGTTTTAAGCTTTGTCTAGCGCAAATGCAGCTTTGCCAGGGACTTTCGATGGCAGTGGATTGGCTTGGACGGAAGTTCCACTGCAGTGTCGGAAGTGTCCATCTTTTGAGTAAGACTTGTCGTGGACGTGAAGTGTTTATTATTGCCATTGCTACTCCCGGTGTGGCAGTAACCTTTTGTCGTCGTCAAAGCAGCAGAGATCCGTCCGGCCACGCGCATGCAGATGGTCATGGTCTAATGTTAGTGCACTGTCACACAATCTCTAAGCTTGATCATACTTTACGCCTTACGAGAAAGTAAAGTGTGTGCACAGTGTGACAAATTATTGGGGTACTTAAACAGTTGTGCTCTGAGATTTGGATCTTAATATATACCTGCAGAGCTAGCATCGGGGATGTCGATGCTATCCTATCGCCAATGGCAGGATGCGAGTGAACTGCGCCGTGGAACATGCAACAGTTCTTCCGTTGCGTCGCAAATTATTGTCACTGAGGTGAAAGATGAAAGATGATGCCACCAGCATTTTAAAATCCATGCAAGGGGAAGCGCATGGACTGCAGGATTTTGGCTGGCCCGAGACCATCTCCAAGGGAGTCCAGTCCCTTGTCCCGTTCCCGTCATGAAGAAAATCTTGTTCCTTTTAACGCTCCAACAAATTTTCTTCACCATTGGTTCTCTTTTCTATTCTCTTCAGAAAAGGATTCTCTCTCATTTCTTTATGTCATTTCCTTGGAAGAAGGTATGTTTGGAGATGGTGGAAAATGAAAAAAAAAATATGAGAAGGAAAAGAAATGAAGGGAAAATGGTTGAAGATGGTCTAACAACAGGCAGTGCACGGTTTATTTGCAGGCTAAATATCTTTTTTATTTTAGTTTTGCATTAATCATGTACCTTGCTCGATCGATGTTTTCAGCTACCACCATCAGAGCAACTAGGAATATTTGCGCGCCAATGGCGCGCCGTTACGTGAGGAAAACAATTTTAATAGCAAACACAGCTTGCATGCACATAATGATTGACGGAAATAATTTTTTTGTTCCATCAAACCCGAAGGTTTTTTGGAAAGTTTGTATGTTAGACGTGAAGCGCGGATAAATTTTGTGAAATGCAAGTGTTTTTTCACAACGTTAGTAGGTCAGAAGGCTAAATCTGTGTTGCTATTGGATGGCCCTATATGTGCAACGTGGGCGATCGGGTGGAGACGTTTTATCGGGCAACGTGGCATAACGTGAGGGTAATATTAGGGCCTTTAAAGACGACATGACACAATGAGAGAGCCTCATATGGTGAGAAGGTATGGGTGACACGTGGCGTTAGGACAAAGGAGAGAGTTTTAAGTGGCTTTAACGGAGAGCTCATTTTAGTGCTTTAATACGGAATTTTTTAAGATCAATAGGTTGGACGGTTTGACCTACATCACATGAATGATTAGACGGGCAACAAAATTAATAGAGCTGGCTTGTTACAATGGTTACGTATAGCCCATGGCGCGGTCGTCGTTGCTTTGCCTTAAAGTCACCTGAGTAGGATGGACACACATTTTAGATAGGAAAAAAAATAGAAGAGGAAAAAGAGAGCGAAAACGTCTATTAAATTTTAAAATTGCTCTAATTTTATTTTATTTTTTGAAAATATAAGTCTTTTATGGGTCTTCTTTGTGGAGCCATTATTCCATTTTTGTAAACTTCCATTTTTCTAGATTTTTTAAATGGCCTACCGTTCTTTCAAACTGAAAATTTTTCTAGCTTCAAAATTTTTTAAAAAGATCTAAACTTTCTATGAACCTTCTTTGTGCAGGCATGGTTCCATTTCTGCGAACTTTCGTTTTTTGGAATTTTTAAATGTTGTACAATAAAGAAAATAGAAAATAAAAAAGAAAGTAAAAGAAGAAGGCAGGGGAATCAAATTTTTTTTGTAATTTCAAGAAATTTTGGAAAAATCAAAACTTTTTATAGACCTTCTTTGTACAGGCATGGTTTCATTTGTGGGAACTTATTATTTTTTTGAAATTTGTAAACAGCGTACAAAAAATAAATAGAAAAGGAAAAAAGAAAGTAAAAGAAGAAGGTAGAGGAAGCAAAAAAATTTTCTAATTTCAAAATGTTCAAAAACATCCAAACTTTTTTATGTACCTTCTTTGTGTAGGCATAGTTCCATTTTTGCAAACTTTATATTTTTCGGAATTTTTAAACGGCGTAGAAAAAAGAAAAGAGAAAAGGGAAAAAAAGAAAAGAAAAGAAAAGAAAAAGGGCAGGAATGAACCTACAGGGAAAGATCTGCGTGGCTGGGATCGAACCCGGCTTGGTGGAGTGAGTTCTAGCACGGGTGACCAACCTGCCATTTCGTCCGCCTCATCGAGGTAAAAAGAAAGAATTGCTTTTATATATAAGGTAAGAATAGATAGCCGGATCCCATTCCGCCCCACGATCGGACGGCCGGCGTGCTCCGGCCGACGTGGCCACGGCGAGGAGGCACCAAGCGACGTGGCCACGGCGAGGAGGCAGCAATCCCTATCGCTTTCCCTGCTTTGCCTCATAGTCACCTGAATAGGACGAACACGCATTTTGTATAGGAAAAAGAAAGTAGAAGAGAAAAAAGAGAGCGAAAACGTCTATTAAAATTCAAAATTGTTCTAATTTTAAATTTTTTAAAGAAATCTAAGTCTTTTATGGCCTTCTTTGTGGAGCCATGGTTCCATTTTTATAAACTTTCTTTATTTCTAAATTTTTTAAACAGCCTACAAAAAATAAAATAGAAGAGGAAAAAAGAGAGTGAGAAGTTTTTTTCAAATTAGAAATTTTTCTATTTCCGAAAAATTTGATAAAATCTAAATTTTCTATGAACCTTCTTTGTGCAGCCATGGTTATATTTTTGCAAACTTTCGAATTTTTAGAATTTTTAGACGGCGTAGGAAAAAAGAAAATAGAAAAGAAAAAGAAAGTAAAAGAAGGCAAAGGAAACAAAAAAAATTTGTAATTTAAAATTTTTTTAAAAATATCAAAACTTTTTATGGACTTTCTTTGTGTAGGCATGGTTTTAATTTTACAAATTTTTTATTTTTTGAAATTTTTAAACAGCGTAGAAAGAAGGTAATAGAAAAGAAAAAAGAAAGTAAAAGAGGAAGGTAGAGGAAGAAAAAAAATTTAATTTCAAAAAATTTTAAAAAAATCCAAACTTTTTATGAACCTTCTTTGTGCAGGCATAGTTCCATTTTTGTAAATTTTCAATTTTTTGGAATTTTTAAATGGTGTAGAAAAAAGAAAATAGAAAAGGGAGGAAAAAAGTAAATGAAGAAACAACCTACTGTAAGGTGCTTGGTTGGGGCTTCGAACCCACGCCAGCTGGTTGAGAACGTGCGCACCTGACCAACCAGCCATTTCCTCCACCTCGTCGAAAAAAAAAAATTTCTTTTATACATAATTTAAAAACGGACGGTCGGATCACATTCCGCTCCACGATCGGACGGCCGGCGTGCTCCGGCCGATGTGGCCACGGCGAGGAGGCAGCAATGCCTATCGTTTTATAGATATACTTGATGCCCAAGCCGTCATGGGCTGGACTGACCTGGCAGGTAGACCCGATGAAATCAGAATGGCAAGCTACGAGTGTGAAAAAAATTTAAGTAATGTGGGCCTTGATGGGCTTGTCTCGAGACATAGCCACGAATAAATTCGTCGATAAAACAGAGAAGAGGCAGCCCACGAAAAAAGGAAATGACGTGGGCTTAGATCACATGCACCAGTGGCCATCGGCCCACCGTCCGCTAGTCCAGTCCCCAGTCTGGCAGACCATAGTCCCTACTCCCTACCGCCTACGCCTTCTCCTCCTACTCTCCGCGCGCTCGCCGTTAACCCTAGAAACCTCCGGCGATCACCGTCAAGAGGACTGCCACCATGAGTCATGACAGGTTAAGTAAACAGTACCCTTCACCACTCTCTTACCTTCCCGCGTAACTCCCTCGGCATTCGGTTCCGTGGGGTGAGTTGGCGATGGGGTTTGGCCATGGATGCGGAATCCGTGTGGTGGATCTGCCTGTAGGATTGTTTTAATTCGTTATGGGTCTAGAGCACCTATCTTTCTTATCCTTAAAAATTTGAGGAATTGGATTATCTCTGCCATGGTATAATTTTATTATCATTGCATTTTAGCCTGAGCTGAGCAATTGTGTTTGTTAGTTACTTAGGTTGGTTCATGAGCTAGATTGCATCACTTTTGACGTTTTGTTACCACCAACATCTATTGACATACAATGTGTGCATGTTGTAGGTGGGGGTATTTGGATGTGGTTTGAATTATATCAAAGCAAACGGTTGATCTAAGTTTGTATGACTTCAGTTACATTTTGATGTCATTTTTGAAGTACTGGTTTTTTAGTGTTCATATAACCTATATGGGCTAGATTTTCACCTATTTGCCATTGGTCAATTTCAAGCAACTAGGTTCATATTTTAATTTTGATGGGATTGTAATTCTATTAGCTGTTTTCTAGTTTCAATCCTGCAATTTCAGTTGGTATGTACTTTTTATATGGTCACTATTGAATCTCTATTGCTTTCTATGTGCATCTCACTTAAGTTTTTATATATATTTGTTTATTGCAGGATCAATTGACTGATTGATAGCAAGAGAATCACTTCTAAATAATAAATGCTTTTGCACCTGTGAACCATAATAGGAATACATGGATAAACAAACCAACCAAAGAGTGCCCGAAATGCAAATACATTATTGATAATAGCAATGTAAGAATCTAACATTATGATATGTGACTATATGCATGTGAGTTTGAATTCATGATTCTACCACCTATGTTTTTCACAGTTCTCCTATGCCATTTCTGTATCACTCATATTTCTTCCGATCAATTAGTCAAGACTATAAGCATATAATCACCGCTATTATCTTTTTGTATCTTGAATACAGTTATGCTTAGGGAGCCAATCTCTTTTGAGCCTTGAATGAATTTTGTTGTCATAAGTTTTTTTGGTTATTTTCATGGTGCTTGATTAATTCTAGTAGGTTGGTGGTGTGTGGCCTGGTTTGCCTAAAGGTGTGAAGTTTGATCCATTTGATTAAGAGTTGCTTTGGCATTTGCTAGCAAAACTTGGTAAAATGGTTCTGAAGCCTCATCCATTTTATTGATGAACGTATACCAACTATCGAGGTAGATGAAGGCATATGCTATACTTATCAACAGAATCTTCTCGGTGCTTAGACGTGTTCGTGGTTTAAAATTTTATTGAGTAAATGCTTTCTGCAATAAAGGTAGTTCGAACTATTTATGATAATTTTCCAAAGATGCTCAATAGAAAGTTTAATATATTTTTTTCTAGCATACATCAAGATACTAGAATTTCTATCCATCAGATATAAAATATCAATAATTCTAAATAAAATAACTCGGTCGACATGGCGATAGCCGCATTGGCGAAAGTGATGAAACTACCTCAGTTTTGACTGGCCATCCTTGCCTTAGTCATTTTCGATAGACAAAAAATGTTTTGATCCGTGAGGTATGGCCCTCAATCCATTTTGTTCCCTAAATTTAAAAAATGGGCTAATTTGGTCGTGAAGTATAAAAAACAGACATATATGGCCCTTTCACCGGTCAACACATTGTTTTTGGGTGGTATTTGCTGATATGGCGTCCACGTGTGTGGTTTTCGCTAAATTGGTGTCCATGGTCCCCTATCTTCCTCTCTTCTTTCTCACTCGTTCACCACCTCCCTCTCTCTATCCTCTATCACCCATCTCCTGCCATCTTCCTAGAAGCAGAGCAAGGAAAGGGGATGGGAGCGCCCTTTACCCATGTGCATGTTGTTGATCCGCACTTTGGCTTGCTGGCCGTCCGCACCATCCTTGCCTACCCTCTCTCTCTCTCTCTCTCTCTCTCTCTCTCTCTCTCTCGCTATGTGTGGGCTAGGGGTCCATGACGCTGCCTCAACTGCACCTTGACACTCCGTCCCATTGGCCTCACCATTGCCTTAATCCGCAACTGTCGGCCCCGGTCTCCGGGAACCTCGGTGCACCTGTGCTAGCCCAAGATCTTGTCTTCCTAGCATGACACCTTATACAAAATGCTGAAATCATCTCATACATGCGATAAATATTATTATTACAATATAGTTCAATTACAACATAGCTCATTTTAGCAGGCCGAAAAGGCAAAATCTACAAAATCAAAATGAACTCTTATCAAAGTCTAGCAAAGCGGAAACAGTAAGAAGATTCGGGTCTCAAGGCTGTGCCCAACCCAATCAGACAAGCGACTGGAGTCCCTCCTAACACCCGGCCTTTACGTCATTCTTCCAGCCCTTCTCCTCCTTGTCGATATCATCCAGGCCAAGTCTCTCCTCGATGCTACCTAAAAAAGTAAGTGGGTGTGAGGGTGAGCGCACAATCAAACCGAGCTTGCGAGCCAAGACTTTACCTAATGCAACATAACAATGCTAGGCTATTTGGTGAAGGTTAGGCTCTTTTGTTTGCTTAAAGCCAGAGATGCCATACTTTAAAATTAAAAGCCTCGAGACTTAGCCTTTCAACAAAACAAAGACGTACTAGGCTATATATGCCAATTGTTCCAAAAACCGGGATTACTATCAATGTACTCATTCCCATTGCTATAGGACATGACCCATGCTCATAGGGTTCACTCATTCCATCGCAATGGACATGAGGCCCTGACCAACAACCATCTGGCAGACTCGTACCCATAGCTATGGCATACTATCCCCGGCATATGGCGAACCCGTGCCCATACTACAACTAGCGCACGTTTTTCATCTTCTGGCGAACCTGTGTCCATACTATAATTGGTGCACATTTCCCAGGCAAGTGGTGGTAGACTCACCCTCTTTGCTAAGAGGCGTGATCTCCTTGAGCTCAATAATGGCCAAGACCTGTAGGTCTACAATATTCATATCGAATGTGATAAGTATATTACTAGCTCAACTTTACACTCAGGTATACCAGGCACCTGAATGCATGGGCTATCTCTTTAGCTTATCGAGTGCAGGAATACTCGGGAACAGGGCACAACACATCACCATAATTATGTACTCGGGATACGCACGTGCTGACTAGACTGTCCAACATTGTAGCCATTCAGATGCTACGATGTCGTAGTCTTGATCAGAGGGGGTCTGGTTTATCTTTGCTACACTATGTTTTACCAATAATCATGTGTAAAGAGACTAATTTCTGTCATGATACATATCATGGTAATGATGGGACTGTACCATTGAGGTACCTGCTCCGCATACGGTATTTGTCTAGGCCAAGCGTTGCACCGTTGATAGCGAGCTATGCCGTTACAGAGGTTGACCTGTCATCCTAGTACCATATCATTGACAGCCAAGATCAAACCCATGGACTCTAGACTTATGCATGTCTAAGCCATTCCAAAGACTTAATAGCCAAGGAGTTTAACCTCTATACCTTAGGTTATCAAATGACAGGATAAGGAAGTTATACCAAGGATGGGGTTTGTGTTTATCAACACTATTTACCAAGTGGAATAACTAGACCAGCTCTAATAGCCTTTTGTTTTTAACATAGTATTTTCATAAATCACACTGCATGCAATCTCTTATGTAAATCAACATAATTTATGCAAAACTAGGTAAGGAGAATGATCTGGAGATATTAGCTCGCCTGTTTCCTCGTAATCCGGGTCTTGCGTCAAATCCTTGTCCAGCTGATCGTCTGTTGCCTCGCTTTATATAGTACCGAACAACCACAAAATAAAGACATGACAGGCGAGGGGGTCATCTAAAGTTTCGCACAGATTTTTTCTACTTGGGTATCTCCTGTAAATATCCATCTTTAAGGTGTGGGTGTGTGTGTGTGCATAGAGGTTCCTAACGTGCAGTTTTAAGCATTCTTGATTAATTGAACTCTAATATGAGGGAAATGCTTATATAATTATGGGGTGCATAAATTCACTCTGGGCTATTCCCAAGATTATAAGATATTATTTAAAATATTTGTTCTAAAGTAAAGTCTTTTTTAATATTTATTAGTCTATTGTTCATATCTTAGTATTATTTTTCTTAAGTTCCGGAGGTGATCTAGTATTTTATAGAATTTTTCTATAAATTTCTAGAGGCCTTTAAGCATTTTTTAGAATTTACAAATCATTATTTGGATTTTCTTAATAGTTAAAAGGGTTAGAATTTTCTGAGAACGATAATGAGCCTAACCCCCTCCCTCACGCTTTCGACTCGGCCTGAGAGAAATGACCCAAGGCCGCTGCGTGAGTGAAACGGCCCGCGCGGGCGTGCTCCAGCGTGCGGGTGCGACCGATGAGTGGGGCCTTTGGTCCCATCGGTCATTGACCGCATGAGGGGATCTGAGGCTGACGCGTGGGCTAGTAGGATCCACGAGTTGCAGACGGAACGAAGTTTCGGGAGAAGGCGTATTCTCATTATGTGCCTTTTGTTCGGGGAGACATCACCAGAGATTGGCGCGACCACTTAATCCGATAGGTGGGTCCTAGGGCCCACTTGTCAATCACTAATGGATCTGGTCGTGAGAATATTTAAATGGGCGCGCTGTGGTGCTGGGTCCCTCTGGTTAGTGAGATGGGGATGGGGCTAACGCTAGGCTGACATCAGCTCGTCGTCTTCCCCAGGTTGAGCTCCGGCGAGGGCTCCCGCACGGCTTTGGCGGTGCTAAGAGGCATGGCCGTGCTCGTCGATGATCCCTACGCGAACGGGGTCCCCAGACACAGGATGTCTCACCGAGAACTTGACCGGCGACAAGCGAAGACGACAGCGCCATGGTCGGGGCGGATGGGGAGCTACGGCGAACTGGTTCTACGATGATTCTTGTGTGCTTAAGCTTGGATTTTGGGTCGGGGAGCATCTGGGAGATGTAAGATTCATTACCTAGGGGTCGGCTGAGGTTGGGGTGGATCGGAGCGGGCTGTCGGCGGTGAGGCCAGAAGCAACGAAAACAGGGGTGACATCGGCAGCTCTCCCCGATGAACTTCCGATCGATTGCTTCTGGGAGATGGTTGGTGATGGGGTTTGGAGGGATGTCTGAGAGAGCGCTGCCTTTTTCCCCAGCGCGCAAGGGTGCCGGCCTCCCCCGAGCAAAGACATCTTTGCTCGGGCCCGGGCATGATCCTAATCTTGCCCGGGTCAGAGTTCGGGTCACCCCATTCTCAACAGAGGTTGCAGGCCTTTCCACCCACTGTAATAAATGCTCTTGACACCGCCACGACCGTAACGTCCCATTAAAGACACGGAAGACCGCGGCTACCTGCCCACGTTTTGTTGCACTATTCCCATACCGTCCTCCCGTAATCACGAATGATGACGACGACTGCTCCAGAACGGCGTGCTCAAGGACGGCCTTCGGACCGCTGGATACTGGACTCCGCGCCCATTAGTATATTGTTTTACACTCATGTATAAATAGACCACGCTGTTGTGCATATAAAGGGTTAGCTGCTAGATATTACATACACACGAGAGCTCCGGCTAAGGCAACCACAAGTCGAAGCTCTTGTCTCCCACCTGAGAAACTCGAGTCCCCCTTTGCCGGCCAGGCCTGGGACTCTCTTTGTAATCTTTCTCCATATCCCCTTGGATATAGATCACTGGACGTAGGGCTGTTACCTCTCTATGAGGGGCCCGAACTAGTCTAAACCCCTTGTGCTTTCCCGTTTACGGTTGCCTGATCGAGGTCGTCTTCCCGAAAGTCCTCAAGGTTGCAGGGAAGAGGTCGGTTGATCCTTACACTCAACAAGTAAGCTCGGCACCCGGGAATCCCGTACTTCCAACCGCAGACAGTTGGCAGTACCCTAGGGAAGCTTTAGGCCGAAGGAGTTTCTCGGAGTTGGAGTGAGTGGGGTGAATTTTGAAAAGGGGTGAATTCGGCCGAACGGGGAAATAGGAGGAATTAGGGGAACACTCCCTTTTATAGGGCTATTGCAAGGCAGGGGCAATCCTGGAACACGCACAATGAGGGTCGCCTCGGTATTTCGTCGCGCCCTAGTGGATTTGGTCGGGACGGTGGTGAATAGGGATGAGTTCCCTGTTGCGGCGGCATAATGACCACCGTACTCCTGGTGATGATGGCGGCTTAGCGATGTGGCGTTACGATGTGACTCCTCCGAATTGACTCAACGGTGGGGTCGGGTCTGTGCTGCTCCGAGCTGTTCCGACCAGGGCAGCGACAAGCAACACCGGCAGAGGAAGAAAGGAAGGGGAAGGAGAGGAGCTCAGGGAGCTTCTCTTGGGCTTGGTGGGCCGGCTTGGGCCTAGGCCAGGTGGAAGGCTGAGGGAGGTCGTCCCAGCTCGGGGTTGGGCTCAGGGTTGGGCTGAAAGGAGAATGAACTTGGGAGGGAGAGAGGGATTAAGCCCAAAGAGGCATTTTAGTAATTCTATTTGAATTTAAAATTTTTAAATTCCCAAATGCTAGTAAACTTTGCTTACAACCTTATTTGGAGAATTCTTGCTATATTTTATTATTTTTTTCATCCTTAGGTTTTTATGCTAAATTTAATTTTTAACAATTTTTCTTTATCAAAGTAATAAATTATGGTTACCAAAATTTTGCTTTGAGATTTACTCATTGTCTTTTATGCTCCCTAATTTTTTATAAATTGAAATTTCATTTCAATTTAATGATTAATTTCTAGTTTAAAAATTAAAAATTTTGTTCAAGCTTGTTTAACTTAGTTCTTTTATACGGATTTATACACTTTTTAATCATATATATATACATGTGTTTTTAGCTTAAACTTTAGATTAGGGTGTTACAACGTGTATAAACATGTATACGCATGTGTGTGTACAAATATTCATACACTTGTTTTCGAGCTAAGCATTAAAATTTACTATTGAAATTATGAACTTTGTACGAGGTTGTTTATATAAAAATTCTTTATTATATAGTAAGGGCTATTTTAGTGTAAGTGTGCTTTATGGCAAGGCCCATTTTCTAGTTATGAATAGTAAATACTATTGTCAAAGGCTTATAAGCTTGTAATTTGGTTTTAAATTAATTGAAGTATAGCTCGAGTAGTGTGTTGGCAGGTGATAAATCATTATTTTTATCGTAAGCAAAAATAAAGTGTTACAGCAACCTTAACGATATCGTCGTCCTGTAATCCGATGGTCCACATTGTCCTCGATTGGCTCCTCCATCTCAGGCTGTCACAGTGTTGTCACCAAACTGTCTCGGGGTCACTGACCCTTGGCTCAACACCATCGACTAGGTCAATTCAATGTATTGCATTTTGCTCTACGCCGCCACCATTGTCTTTGGCCGCCACCACCATGCCACCCAGTGGCCTAAGTCGCACCACTTGGTGACTCGATGTGCTTCCTCGGGCCCCATCACCAATGAGACCCAGCGTTGTACCTCAACTCCGTCCATTTTGCCTCTATCATGCCACCGTCATCATCGTCTCTGACTTTGCTAGCTATATGGAGTTGGCACCATAGAGGAGAAGGGTTGCAGGAGAGGAGGAGGCTACACAGGAAGGGGCGAGCTGCAGCTACAGAGAGATAGGCTAAAGTGAAGAAGAGAGAGGGGAATGAGAGAGTGAATGGAAAGAGAACCACACACATGGACGCCACATAGCAAAAACATTAAAAATTGTTGTGTTGACAGGTCAAAAGACTATATTTGTTCGGTTTTAATACTTTAGGGGTCATATTAATCTGTTTTTAGAGTTTACAAACCAAAATAGATTGAGAGCCATAATTGAGGAATCAAAACGATATCTTTTCCTTTTCAGTATTGAGGGAACCATTTAGGTTAAGAGCAGCCTAAGTACTAAATTACAGAGATACAAAGGACGCGTTTGGTTTCCTAGACGAGGGCTAGCCAGGCTCGCGGGAGCCATACCAAAAGTGTTTGTTTGCTTGCATGCCTCATGAAGCCATGCCCTAGGTATGCAAAGAAATTGTACCATCCTATCTTGAGGGAAAACACTCATGCTAGCTGTTTTCGTGAGCTAGGCTCGTTGGTGCAGGCAGGTGGGTCGCGTATGCAAGCAGGTGGGTTGGCGCGCAGGAGAAAGTGGGAAACCTAGATGGCGGAGGGATTGGTACGGAATGACATCAACGGTGGTCGGGAGGAGCTAGATGACGGTTAGGAGAAGTTGGCAGTGGTCAGAGGGACAACATCCGTCGGCTCCAAGAAACACTGGGTTGCCTCTAATCCGCCGCCATACCAGCTAGTCTCCAGCCTGCCGCTTCTAGCTCATTGTTGTGTTGTCGTCACCGAAACATTGCCTCCAGCCCGCCAACGCGTCACCGTTGCCTCCAGCCTATTGCCGATGCCTCTAGCCTCCGTCGTTGCCTCCAGGTCGTCGATGCAGAGGCTCCCCTACGCCCATTGCCCCAACCCGCCACTGTCCCCTCTAGGTCTTTGCCTCCAGCCCGGCGACTCTCCCTTCTCTCCCTCGAATACTACATCCAGGGAATAGAATTAGGAAGATAATATTGGGATTTGTAGCAAATCAAATTGCAGTTAAGCCCTTGAGGTTTAAGTAACTGTAATAAGGTATTGGAATCTTGAACAGAGCCGTTGAATTTGATAAAATTGCAACAATTCACACTTATTAATGATGTGTTGGAGGTGTTTGGCGAAATGCCTTTGTCTTATGCAAACACATTTAAATGCAACCAATTACCGGTTCATATGAGTTTGGATGAGACAATGCAGAACAACCAAACACAAAAAGTTTACATGCACTAAGCTAGCGAGACACCCAACACCCATTGGCTGGCTCACTCATACGGACCAGGCTTCGGCTGAAAAGCAAACAAATAACCCCCAAAGTTTTGCCAATGATTTGCAATCCTCGTATACATGTTTCTAAAAGTTTCTGAGCTCCCAGTCCACTGCGATGAGCATCCTTGTTAAAGCCGCAAGTACAAATGAAGCCCTTTTGGACACTTAGATTATCTCCAACAAACACTTCAAATTTCTCCTTTATAATACTATTTCTTGCACACCCTATCCATATTCTAAATTTTTTTCACACTTTACACTAAACTCTAAAGATTTATTCTCTCCGACAGCTCCTCTGTCTCTAAAAAAATCAGATAAGCAAACAGTATGTTAGTTTGTGCTAAAGATGCTCTCACCACCAACGCTAAAGTCTAAACGCAACAAGGAGTATAAAAATCTGAAGCCTCATTGGACGACGAGGCAGCCAACCAATGTCGTGCAGCCAACACTTGTTCCATTTAAAATCCCTTGGGGGCGACGTGGCCACTGCCTCTGCCTAGAGCATCTCCAGCACACTTTAAATTTTTTCTCAATAATACTATTCTCTACGTATTCTATTTATTTTTTAAAATTATCTCACACTTTATACTATATTCTACAAGATCTATTTTCTCCGGCATAGACTCTATAATAAAAAATTTAAATAAACAGTATTTTTGCGGGGACGCTCTAAGCGCCGCAATTAACTGAGCACTAAACCCAAATCTCCCCTGCTAATCCCTCTCTCGCCTCGCCGAAAGCCGATCCCCACTGCATCGTTTTCCTTTCCTTTTCTCTTATCTCCGCTTCTGGAACCATCGATTCGATCCTTCTGGACTCTTCGTCGCCTCCTTTTTAAAGCCGATCCCCATTGCATCGTTGTCCTTTCCTTTTCTCTTATCTCCGCTTCTGGAACCATCGATTCGATCCTTCTGGACTCTTCGCCGCCTCCTTTTTAAAGCCGATCCCCATTGCATCGTTGTCCTTTCCTTTTCTCTTATCTCCGCTTCTGGAACCATCGGTTCGATCCTTCTGGACTCTTCGCCGCCTCCTTTTTAAAGCGGATGCGTGCGCGTCGCCCACCCGCATCGCCGCCCATCGGCGGGAGCTGGAGCTCGAGGAGGATCCCAGGTATGGGGTGGTTTCTGCTCTAGTGCTGTCGCTCGCGTTTCGACTTCGCTGCTGCTGCTGCTAGATTTCGACTCCGTTTGGTCGGGCTTCGCGTGGGACGTGCTTCTGTCGCGGTGGTGCCATGATGGTGCTCCGGTGATAGATCTGGGGTATCGGTTCGCTGCGCTCGTGTGTTCCGCGCGGATTCCATGCGTAGATTTCGAGCTTGGAGCCTTGGAAGTGGTATTTGGACCGCGAGTTGTTCTGATGGCATTTGTAGCAGGTTTATCTCATTTGATGGTAGCTGCAATGCCGACTTCTCTATTCAAAGCTCTAGCCTCTAAGGCTAAGCTCTGGTATGCTTCGGTGGCGTGTGCTCCGGGAAAGCAGACAAATCCCCAACGCTGATGATACGCTAGTTAGCAATCAGCCTTTGTTGACATCTCGTATGAGGCCAACGATTTCCCTCCTTTTGCTTTCGGTTATTTGAAGCAGCAGTGATGTTTTGTTTTGTTTTTTTTTTCCATTAATTGACATTGTGCAGTTCTCAAATAGTTGACTGCTCACAGCTCACTGAATGCCCTGACATCTGCAGTCTTTTTGTTTGATCAGACATTGCATGTGGCTGTACCAAGCATGAGGCCACAACTGCATTACTTGCGAGAAAGGCATAGGTAAGACACCAACACATAATATAATTCTTTTTGTTGTGTGATGCCACAAGCTATTGTTACACGACTAGCCCTTTTTGGGTTCGTATTTCTGAGCACCGGCGACAATCTTGTTGGGTTCATTTTTTCTTTGAGGCAGCTGGGTGCTAGAAATTCACCTTTGTGGAGCCAACCGGCCAACACGTCGTTATCTCTGCTATTAAAAAGTTTCTTAGTGGTGGTGATGAGTGATGAATAATAATATCTTATTTCACTAAAATTACCCACTATGCTACCTATAACCCATATTATGAACTAATATTACCCATCCTGCCATCTGTCGTAACAAACTCATCTTATTTGATCCATTTCCTCAAAATTCTCATGGTGGGCCCTGCTGCGCATGATGCGTGGCTGGTATAGCGTATGCTAGCCTCTGCTGACAGCCACGCGTTATGCGGCGCGCACATGCGTGTTGAACGAAAGAATCACCGGGCAGGTGGGTGAAGCCGTAGATGTATGACCTGCTTGTTCATAGTCCATAGTCTCATGGTGGAATTTGATTTTCTTGTGTCAAAGGTATTTGCCTATGTAGCCCATGATTTGTATATTTTGTTATCATATATCAATGTTTTCTGGATTCTAGACCATGCCATGCCTGTCAAATTACAAGCAATGAAGAACATGTAATTTCCTCATTCACATAAAGCAAAGTGTGCTTTATGTGCAAGTGTGGAAAACATGATTTTTTTTAAAAAAAAACCTGGAAATTGTGGGCACCAACCTGAAGTCAAAAACTCAAAATAAGTATAACTATTGGTTTTTATGAAGATCTAGACAAAATTAATGGCGATCATAAACTTTTATCAAGGACACAACCACTTTAGGTCCTGTTAGGAACTTGAGAATATTTCCCTGATTCCTGCAGGAATTGAATTGTTTCTTGTGAAATTACTGTAAATTCTTGCGTAAAAAAGGGCTCTTAATGTCATATTTGCATAAGCATTGGTTGGTATCAACTATCAAGGCACAACTTTCCTTTTAGAAAAGATATAAGAAGTACAGGTACTCCAATGCTTTGTATAAGAAGTGAAGTTACATGCCCTTATATTATTTTGCCATCCATGCTTGACAAGACAAAACATTAATTTCTTAGTTCTGGTAAACTGCAAACCATAAATGGTTTGTTGAAGTAACAAAAACTAAAAAGCTTCAAGTGTTGGCACATTAAGTACCTTGATAACAACTGCCCTACATGTCAACCCATGAGCTATCATTTCCAAAGTTGCCACCCAACAGAACCTTCCAAGCAGAAAAATAAGGTCCTTACTTTCTCTAGAAAAATAACCATCAGAGTAGTCAGCAATAATACCATTTGAGCTAGACCGGTATTAGGATTTAGGATACCATTAATAAACGTTCACACTCCCGAGGGCTGATTGTTGGGTTAGCTGTATAGGATGACAAGACTCCATGGGCCTTGGATCAATATCCAAATGACTTATCTCTCTATTTGGTTTCATCGGGTATACGCACTATTTGCATATGTTGACATGTATATGGATCAGATCTGCCAACCACCAAACTTTGCAACACAAAATATCAGTTTTGCAATCATGAAACCAGGTTGGCTATTTCCCTAGCTGAATTCCCATGAGTAAGGAAGGATTGACTGTAGGCCTGATACACAAATATCATTCTCATCAGCCAGCACTAATGGTGTACTTATTAATTATTTGTAGCAAAGTAACAATTTCTGATAATTACTTCCAACCCATTCTTAAGTTCTGATACACTTCCTTTTCAATCGAAAAACACATCGTTACAACTAACCATTATATTGCATTTTAACATAGTAGAGCATCCAATATATTTTTTGTTACAGCTAACCATTATATTGCATTTTCAATATGGTAGAACCTCCGATAATATAGTAGAGCCTGTCTTTGTTCTGTAATCTTACTCTGTACATATTTAATTGGCAGATCTAGTATGTAACACAATATACTCTTTGCATCCAAAGCATTCTGCGCCTTGTTTTGAAATTGGTGAAATATTATAATCATGTCCAGCTTGTAGTGCATCTTCTTAGGGCAATTGAAGCTTGTAGTGCATCTTCTTAGGGCAGTCGAAGTCTGCTGGATTTGAAAACACAGGTCATTGATTAAGCTTATCCATACTTCTAGGAGTAATGCATTTTGTAGATTCTAGAGAAGAATACCTACCCTGGTTCTTGAGCAACTGTCTTGCTGTGCTTCCTTTCTTTCTGTTGTGACTGGCTCCGTTCAAGATTAGCAGAAATATTTGCATCTTGTACAATACAAAAGCTGTAGGGAGTGCTGGAACTTTTATCCATATCTGTGGCACTTCTCGATTCACATGCCTGAAGCTGAAATTCAGTCATTTGTGTAGCTTGTTACTGATGATGTATCATCAATTGGTTGAAGTTTCTAAGAAAAGATCGAGCACCAAACCTTTCTATATAGTTCGAATTTTTGTTGTGACATGATATTTACTCTCCCACAGAGTTCCATGTTTTCCTGGTGAATTAGGCTTCCCTGTTGCACAGTCAGTGTACAATTAAAAAGTTAGCAACCTTCCATGCATACCATTTTTTTTTCAAATAATAAAAAAGGACAATGATTGTAGGCCCAAACCTTCCTGTGTAACTCTTCGATTTCACTTTTCAGAAGGTGGTCCTGTTTGGCAGTTTTTACTGCATGATCAGACTAAAGCAAACAGAAAAAGTAAATTGTGTATAGTGAAAAAGAACACATTGAATATAACCTTTCTCATTCTGATACTGTTTAGATTAATTTCAAGCTGATTCTCTAAACCCTGGAGGTCTCGCACACATAAGCCAGAAAGCTCATGTCCCATTAGTTGCCTGCAGCCATGCAAAAGAATTAGTGACGGTATATATTGTGTCAACAATTGAAAATTGTCCCAATATAAATGGTGCTGTACTCAACCCACTTTTGTGTACATGGGTTGATGCAGAGTGACTTATTAATAATGTCGTTAGAAGTGAGTCAATACCATGTACCAATTTTTGTTTTGTAACAGTGAATACTCTGAATTTTTTCAGTAACTATTTTTTTTTCTAATCCTGGCTGACCGAAGCGTTTAATTGTTGAATTGACTGTTTTTCTAAAGTTTTCCCCATGTGATGTTTAAATTATGTATGTATTAGCTACTTTCATGAGGAATCTTGTATTAATGGGTGATCCAATTTCAATGCAGAATCATAGAAGATCATACTTGTGGCTTTCTTGCAAGTTGTGCAGTTGCTGCCTCAAGCTTGCTGCCTCCCTTTGCCAAATCTATCAACAAAACAGAATATTCTGTCAGTTTCCTTAAATTGTAAAATTTAAATCTCGAAATTTAAGTTGAAATAAATGGTGATGTATGTTAATGAAAATCAATAACTAGTCAATAACAGTATGCATTTTATATGGTAGTAACGTACCTTTTGTTTTCATCTACTTGCAGTATCTCTATGTATAGCTTACTCCAATTTCAATTATGGACCAGATATTGACTACTGATCACCTTGTTGGTATAAACTTAAATCTCTGAAAATTACATGTTCATTATGCCATTGCACTTTGGCCTAAACCTATCTATTTGTGCTATTACTTAGTGACTTCTTCTGTGCAATCAGAATGGCTCGATTATTGTCTATGCGCCCTTGGTGAAAACCTTTTTTTTGTTTAAGCAGTGTAAACATTTCAAAAAACCTCGGAAAATCACAAACTTATCAAGTATGCAACAATTTGAATATACATTTTTTGGTATTTTTGAGATTAATCCTTTATGTGAGAAAATGTTTTTGGAGAGTGAATTGAACATAGAAACTTTCGTAAAAATATGAAAAAATATAGTTTGAAAATATTGCATATTTGATAATACCATGATTTTTTTAGGACTTTTTGATATGTTTATACAACTTAAACAAAAAAGATGGCACATAGACAATAATCGAGCAATTGTGATAGCAAACAGGGGCACAGAAGGGAGAATCAGACTCTACATTGGCATATAAAAAGTTTCCCCTAGATTATTTCAGGTGTTTGGATTCAATCAATTTGGTGAAACAATATCCACACCCTAATAATGTTAGGGTGCAGTCCCCATCGAAACTCTAGGCAAATCAATTTGATTTTGCCTTTTTGGTGGTTAGTGTAAATATTTATTGTATTTTTGGTATCCTGAGGTTGTATTGTTCATGCTAAAGAGTAGTTGGGTCAGAAATTGACTCATTATGTGGCATAATTTCATCTTTGAAGCAGAAATGTTGCCAAACAAAGTAAAGTGGTTGTGTGGAGCATGCCTAGGCTATGCAATCGTCTTTACAACTTATCTACTTATTTGCTTATCTCCGTTTTCAAAATACAAACGCAATGGTTTTTTGAGTCCCAGTCTCAAAGCACTATAAAACAAGTCAAAACAAATGGATCGGCTCTCAAAACCACCTTAGGAAGCTCTTGAAGTTTAGGAGATGGATAAGATATAAGTAATTAAGCTGTAAAAAAACATATGTTATTTATGATTATGTAGCCTCTGGATGCATGGTTCAACCTTCTCTTAATCATCACTGCACAATAGCTGCATGGAAGGATGCTTTGGGATGCACAAAATATATAGAGTTATCGAAAAAGATGTCTCGGCTATGCAATCCTAGTATATATATCATATATATCATTTATGACCATGTAGCCTCTGGATGCATGGTTCAGACTTATCTCAACATATAGAAAGATGGAAGGATGCTTTGGGATGCACAAAATATAAGAAGTTATTGAAATAGCTCATCACTAGTAACCTTCAAGATATCAATATTTGAACTATGTGTTGTGATATTTTTCGGTTGTGTACTTCTGTTTAAGATAAATTACAGAGTAACAAGGTGCAGTGACATTGCTTCGTGCCTAGAAGTAACGCAATCGGTAAAGCTCTTGAACGAGGGTTATGTATGTACCAGGTTTGTTCTTTCCCATATTTGGTTTTGCTTCAATGCTCACCTTTTGATCAACTATGTACTGTGTGGTAATGCTTTGTTTGCATCATGTGTTGTTGCAGGATATGCTTACCCAGGGCCCAGGGCGAACTTTGGATGGTTTGGCTTTGGCCTCGTTTTCAAACAAGAGGGTGGCGCTGCAGCTCTCATGCTGGAATGAGGTTGAGGAAGGCAGCGAAGTACCAGTGTACCACCACTATGATGGTTAAATGGCATATGATCAGGTAACAACAACCATCGTCACTGGCGTCGTCAGTAACGTGCCAGAGAATTCCTGAGCAATTGAGACGACCCGGCCTCTTTAGAGTCAACTTTAGCTTGTTTCCACGAACTTGCCCTGGGCTATTACTACACGATATCAATACTGAAAGCTAATTCACCAACGCTCTATATACGTTTCTGCACTGTCTTGTTTTTACATTCAATTCTTCCTGTCGAAACTATATGTTCGTGTAAACAGACATAAATGCTACTGCTTCAGAACACTTGCCGGCTAATGATAGCGAGAAGCTCGCGAAGCTTAAGTGCTGAAGTCTTGTGATCTTTCAGATTAAGCAAGACACCGGTTTCTTAGACCATCACCAACGGTTTTCTCTCGTTGTTTCCGTTCCTTTCATGAAGGGATTTCTGTTCTCTCTAACGTTCCAACGGATTTTCTTCAGCAATCCTTTCAGATTGCGAAGGGATTTCTCTCTCTATTCTTTTTATGAAGGGATTTTTTCTTCTTTTTCTGTATCATTCGCTTTGAATGAATGTTGTTGAAAATGGTGTGAAATAAAGGGAATGTGGATTGTGAAGAGAATAGAAAATGGAATGAAATGAAGTAAAAATGGTTGGAGATGACCTTAGTGCCCTAGCCCGACCACAACAAAATCGCGTACCAGACGTGTAATTTTGTTTTCTTTCATCCAGGCCAGGATAGCTGGTGCTGCTAACTTTTTAGTCCTTAATTGATTAATTGAAGAGGTAGAGCTAATATTAGAATACAGCGTGAACTGGAATGTAGATAAGCAGTGACTCATTACTTTGTTACTGTATAAGCTAAGTAGACGCTAAATAGCAGTTCATAAGGCTGCGTTTGATTTGAGTGCAAGAGTGCAAGGATGGATTAAAGGTTTAATCAGCTAAACATAGGATTATGTTAATTTGGTTAATGCTATTTATTTTCGTGAACACAACAAAAGTGTGGGATAACTTATCCCTTTCCTCTCCACTATTTGCACTAATCCAGCCAAAGAGTATGCATTAATTGTTAAACATAAATTTGGATTAAGCTAACCCAACCGGGTTAAACTTAGCTGATCGAGCTGATCTAACCAAAGAACCAAACCCAGCAAAAAGACTAAGACCATCTCTAACCATTTTTCTTTTATTTCATTCCTTTCTCCATTTCCTTTTCCATATTTGTTTTCTTCATTTTCTACCATTTTAACCGCATCCCTTTGAAAGGAATAATCCAGGAAAAAAGAGAGAATCTCTTCCTAAAGGGAATGAAAAAGAGAATATCTTTCAGAAGGAAACGGTGAAAGAAATTTGTTGGACCCATGAAGAAAACAGAATTCCCTTGGTGACGGGAATGGAAACAAGAAAGAAAAGCCCTTGGAGATAGTCTAACAGGCAGGATCAGCTGCCGAAGACGGCCAGTCGCTCGCCCCTGAAACTAATGGCCAACAAAAATGACGGCGACTAGTTGACAGTTGCAAAACTGTGTTCAACTTCCACCCATCTATGCTTTTCATCATTGATCTGGTCTACTTGTACCCCACCTCACAAGGTACATCTTCGACTACCATGCTTCTTATCTTGACGCTATACATTCGATTCGATCGGTCCCAGACTTATCCTTCAAAAAAGGTAATCCACCCATATCGGACTTTTCTTCACCGCCTCATGGATTCAATACCGAAGACTTCTCTTCGATACCGACCTGCTAATTCGGGATTTGCTCTTCTCAATGACCGGTGGATGCCTCTTTTCTACCCTTTTAATTAAATTTTTTTAATGTACCTTCTCCTTCTCTACACCTTTATTCCGCCTACGCCGCCGAAAGACCTATAGAAGAAGGAAGAATTCAATCCGTATACTCTAAGCGCCAGTAACTATCGCACTTTCCAAGCAACCCGTAAATGAAGAAAGTGCAATTGAAACAATCAAGAACGGATAAATAATTAGACTCCTCGTCAATTGTTTAGATTGGAATTAGGCTCCTCTACTCTAGTCGTCCTCTTCTATTTCAGTAAGAGCTCAGCCGTTCGGGCCTTCCTCTCTGAGAATCTATTAGTAGTGGAACTTTTCGACATATGCCTTTATTTAGGCATTGGTTGTAGGCATCCCCTTCTCTTCAAGGAATTTCTGCGCCCACCAATCACTTTATGCGGAAGCTCAATCAATGGCCACTACCGACAAGGGGACAATAGAGCGGCATTGAACACGCATCCAACACCCCGAGTCACTACCAGAAAACTCGCGATATAGGAGGTAGACTGCAACCCCGCTCCAAAAGCAGTGAAGAGAAAATCAGCTCTGAAAAGAGCTCTCTGAGCGACAACGGGAAGAACGGAGCGATAAAAGATCACTGAGTGAATGGGATGCTAGCCGCGTATATGCTTAAGAAAGGGATTCAATGTACTCTACGGGATGCTAGCCACGTATATGCTTAAGAAAGGGATTCAATGTACTCTACGGATAGAGGAATACATAAAGTTGAACATAATAAAATAAGAAATTAAAAGATTTCGTTGAAATTGTTCGTTTGCAAATTTTCCGAAAAGCTAATTATAGGTTCTTCTCTATAGCTAGAACATGGCAAGTGCGTATGTTAAAAGGCTCCGTTTAGAATACTACAAGAGTATTTCCGGATTACAGCGGAAATTGAGCCATTTTCTTTGTAATTTTCTGCACCCAAATTTCAGTATTACAAACGAGCCCTGATACCGCGTACTTACACTAGGATACACTAAGAATTTAATTGTAAAGTGTGCCAATCTAATCTATATGAATTTAATTGTAGAGTGCACCAACCTAATCTGCCATTAGAGTAGGCTAGTAAATTGGACTATGCTTAACCAAAACACGGGCTCGATATGCAAAAGGCATAATTAATCAATTAAATGGTGGGAACAAGCAAATGCTTATACAGTAGAGGCACGACCATTACCAACATCCATCCTCAAATCTGGATTGCTATACCGGATTGTGGCCCATCAGCCCTCCAATCAACATCCAGTATGTAAGCACATTTTAGAGGATGTTCTCTTTAACCTATCTTATTTATTTATAAGCTGAACTTGAAGAGCTTTTTGATATAGCTTTGACAGTCTGGTACGTTTCGTTTGACTTGTTTCTAAGAATTCTCAGACATGGTTTCGAGATAGAAAAAAGCGGACTGTTACAGCCAATACATCAGAAGACATATGTGATAATGGATCTTTTATCCACTAGTGCTACATTGAACCCTTCCAACAAATTAAAACAAACCAGGAGACATATGTGAGTTGGTTAAGAAGTATTACCCTCCTGATTTTAGCCAACAAGAAAGGTATGAATTAGAGCAACAACTAAGACATTTTGCTGTGGATGCTTCCAACAGAGAAAACTTGAAAAAGATCTTAACCTTAACCGATCTTTGCCAGCACCTTTTTGAATCAGGAAGACATACCATGTACAATTTGATTTGATAGATTGGTTCGCTTGCTTGTTACTCTTCTAATTTCTACGGCTAGTGTTGAACATTCATTCTAAAGTCTGACAATTATTAAGACAAGGTTGCGCAACAAGATGGAAGATGAGTTTCTTGCTAATAGCTTGCTAGTACACATAGAGGGTGAAATTGCATATCAGTGCAACTGCGACGATATTATTTGGAATTTAAGAAGCTAAAGCATCGAAGAGCAGATTTGTAGCGACTAGTTAATAGCTAGTTAGCTATAGACCTACAATACTTCAAGTAGTTGGTGGTTAGGTAGTGACTAACTTCATGGTATTTGGTAAAGTTGTATTTTGGTATAGTTGACAATTCCTTTTGTTTTAAGTAGTTATACATGTATTCTGTAACCCTAACTCTAGGAATTCATCCATTTGTGGTGCCTCATCCATCAAACCAACCATAAGCCTACGGCCGAGGATAACCTCACTTGGACGCTCAACCCCTCGATCTGTTTTCTACTCCTACAAATCAGTCTATGCCCTCTAATTTCTTGGTTCCACCCCCTCTGTGCTTGCCCCCGAACATTTGGTCTACTAGGATAGAGAACATTTGGTCTACCAATACATTTGCCCCCTCTACACAATAGAATCAACATAGCCGATATCCTACCCAATAAAGGCTAACCGCACCAGGTGACCTGTCTCCTGTTTACGTCTTCGCCTGAGATGATCAACCATCTCTATGCCCATTGCCCCTACTCCACTGCCATCTAGGATGGCCTCCTCCGATAGGGCTTCAACCTTGTAGCTTGTTGCCCACCCATCCTCGGCTTTGAGGAATGGTTGCTACAAGTCGTTTCCTCCCTCTCGAAGGACTCTAAAAAAGAGTTCAACGCGCATGTTATCTATATG
Organism: Olyra latifolia; assembly: GCA_036346145.1. Classification (NCBI taxonomy): domain Eukaryota; kingdom Viridiplantae; phylum Streptophyta; class Magnoliopsida; order Poales; family Poaceae; genus Olyra; species Olyra latifolia. The sequence goes on from CM070524.1 coordinate 9,336,335, forward strand.
ACTTGGAACATCTGGAAGGAGAGCAATGTAGCCTTCCCCACCATGACCTCATTCTCAAGATTCGTGAGGACATCTTGGTTTGGGAATGAGTTGCCAGCCCCAACCAGAAGCATAGCTTGTATTAGTTACACCCCCTCTCATTCCCTCTTGTACATGTGTACGGTTCTTTGCTACTTTAATTAAAGGTAGTTTTCCTTCCCGTTCATTCAAAAAAAATTGAATCACTATATTCTCATATACATATTCTCTAAAAATAGATTTCTTCCTTGTATCTCTACCCTCTCCAACAACATTCTCCAAATCCCACTTCAATAGGGAATTAACTAGATGGGAAAGGGATCATCATATTTGGAGATTCTCTCTGTTATCCCTAAACATAGGGAACAAGATAGAGAACCTCTTGGAGCAACGGATTTGCTATCCTCTCGTAAAGATTACTCAATTTGGGATAGGAAAGAGAATAAATAATCTGTTGGTGAGCAACACACTCCCCCTACCTCACCTAAAAGCTATGGTAAATTATATATGGAAAGTTGTGGGATTTTGTTTGGATAGCTAAAGAGGCCAAAAAGATGTTAAGAATTAGTTCTGAGAGTTTCTAGAATAAACATTAAGATCTAAAAAAGGTATACAAAGCGTCAAAGTGGTTAGCTCATGAAAAACAGTTAAGAACAAGACAGACACATCTACATGCAGTGTGCAGCGTGCTGCGTGCACCATGGGTGCATGTGTGCATGGAATGCACGGTAGTACCCATCCAGCTAACCGGACAAAATCTCGTGGTTAGAAAAAAAAAAAGAAACCTTGAAGACTAAAAGGTGCATGCCCTTTAGTCAGGCCAACATCACATGTGTTCTCTGACCAAAGCAGTGTTTAAACTACATAGCTATATTTCACTTAAAAAATATGTACCTTAATTTCTGCAGTTGAATTCACGCCAAACTCCTCCTCCTTTGCCTTGGTATACCGGTCTGTCACATCTTTCATGCTAACATGCATGCAAGAAAACAAAAAAACTTCAGTCATTCTGTTCCTTTTCTACTCTCGAAAGTTGAAACTCTTCATGGTCATGCATGCTTGATCTTTCTAGACAAAAACACATATATCTAGCTACACAGATCTGGTACAATTAATTCATTCCTGTCACGACGATTCATAACAATATTTCGTTCTTTAATTTTCTATTAAGGCTAATCGTTCTTCATTTATACATAATTCTTTGTCGAAATTACATGCATGGTATATGGAAAACGTATGCTTTGCTTTCTTTAATTAGTTGCACAATGATAATTAAATTGGTACGTAGCTAGATCCACGTGTATATGCATATATGAAGTTAAAAGATCTTTACAGTACATATAACATTTTATTCTTCTTGCATGCATTGACCAGATTGAGTTTTAAGCTTACAAACTAACTGACGATAATTATTTTAAGTTGCCTAACAAGTTAATAGTACAAAAAGGAGAAAGAGTAGTACATCTTTCATTTCATGAGAAGAGCATATCAAACTTTCACTAGTATTGAAGAAACATGATTGCAAACTAATTTTCTATCACAAGTATACATAACGAGATATATCAATTCTGGCTTGTGAAAAGAACAGAAGAAAACCAAACAATTTTGTGATAACCTGGATCTTTTTATTCAAAATAGTTGAAGGATCAATGATGTTAATTCAGAAAACAAAGCAAACAAACCCTTCAGTTAGTTTATATCTGTACATCTGTTACTTAAATCTAGCTAGACCCAGCTAGTAAAAGAACAAGGGGACGGGGGAGCATGTAGAGATCAACAGAATATTAGAAAACAACTCGACCAAATTAATTAAGCAATCTGCAGAGGATTCATAACACATAAGGCTTTTAAATGCGAAACAAATTAATTACCTGGTGCTGGAGAACTCGTAGAGCCTGCCGGTGCTGGAGAAGACGATGAGTCCGACCTCCGCATCGCAGAGGATGGAGAGCTCCTTGGCCTTCTTCAGCAGCCCGTTCCGCCGCTTCGAGAACGTCACCTGCCTGCTCGTCGAGTTGTCGATCCTCCTTATTACTATCTTCCCCCTCCCCATCTCTCTCAGATCTAATCACAAATTACCTAGCTAGCTCCACCAAGAAGGCAAGAACTAGTAATAGGCAACGAAGGAAGTATGTAGAAGAAGAGGAGGGAATCAAAGTTGTGATTTGATGGGGGAAAAGGTGGGGTTAGCAGTTAGCTAGCTAATATTCGCCTTGCTTGCTATACCTAAGAGAGAGAGAGAGAGGAAGGAGAAGGCAAGCGCTGCTGATTACTTAGGTTTTATGCACCAATGGATGCAAATGGCTGGAGCAGCAGTCCTTCTCTATGCTTAAGCTTCCCATTGCCACTTGTTTATGTACCATATATCCCAGGTTTCTTTATCTTTCACAAATAGAATTAATTAAAGCTGCTCCGATCCCTGGTGATGGAGGAGATCAGTGTGCTAATTAACAATTAATGTGCATTTGTTTTATTTATTTGTTTCGGTGTCGCAAGTTGATTATATATATGGTAGAGGCTAAAATCGTGCTGGCGAAAATTAATTTTATAAAGGAAATTAAACTATTGTGACTTTTTATGTGTCAGTTATTTTTTGGTCACGATCGAGTGTGTGATGTGTCTATAACTGGTAGATGCTTTATATTCTTGATACCGTAAACCTTACCTCTTCGATTGCTTTATTCTGTATAGCAACTCTGCATGCTGATGCAGGTGTTTGCAGGGAACTTAATTAATTAATTGCATTGGTAAGATTGTATTCTTGTTAAGGGACATTACCGTTCTAAAAAAAATAGGGACTCTCCAAGAGTTTCTTAGGTTTTTCTTTAGAAGAAGAGTTTCTTAGGTTGAACGATGCTTCCTTAAAGCATATACAATGTTATAGACAGCTGCTGTCTATGGCAAGTTGCCATGTCACTTATAGACAATCTTAAAGACAACTATACAATGTTACAGACAATCACTTTCTTTATGGACAACTCATCTCTACATACAACCATCTTGGTTTCCGTGCTACAGTCGACTACAAATATATAGACAACTTTTTTTCTTTTATCTTTCTCCTTCAACCACATCAGCAAATAGGTGACATAGCAACTCTTATATATAAACAACTATCTATGCATTGTACATGCTCTTATATGCACGTACTATATAAGTTGTGCTGACCAAGGTTTCTTGAAATTAATGTCCAACTAGGACATGCAATATGTACTTTGGTTCAAATCTAGCTAGCGTGATAACTTGTGGAGGACAGGCGAATCCGCGAGTCGATTGCAATCAATCCGAGCCATGCATGGTTTGAAAGGCATTCAACATTAATACTACTACAGTACTCCGTCCAGTTCTCGAAAACATGATATTTTAGAGTTAAAGTTTTAAAATTTTATCTATGAAAATCTTTTGAACTATTTGGATTGGGCACATGAAAGTTATACATATAGATTCGTCTCAAAAACACTTCCATAATAACCATTTTATTTTATAAATAAATTATAATGATAATTAATTGTCAAAGTTGTATTTTAAATACTGTGTCAATATTCAAAACGTCAGGTTTTTAAGAACAGGAGGGAGTAGTATATTTTTGCTCTTTTCATCTGGAAAGTTTTTTATGAAAAAGTTTAGTTAATTCGTGAATATTTCATGTGCAATGAACTGTGCTCAAGGTTTATTTATGAACGGTGACTGCTATAACGTATATAGATAGAGAGACGATTGAGCTAGCAACATATATATACATGAGCAGCTAACATATATATGTATCATAGTTCTGATCGATCGTACTTAATTTCACTAATTAGGACCTTAATTTATTATTTACGGGAGCGAGGTTTCTGGCGCCGTTATTCTCTATGATTGATCATAGATCTAGCTAGCTTGAACAATTAATTAATGGAAAATAATCGAGCGAGATAGATCCATATATTAGGGACATAAATATAAGATATATACTGCAGTACGTATGTGTGTGTATATATAGTCCGTCTACTGTCAGCACTCAGCCGCGGCGTGTTTTGCAAAATCGGTGATCGAATTCGACGATCCGAACCGACCATCTCCTTCGTCTTGCTGAAATCTCACTACCGACAAAATTTCACATTTTTTGATTTTTTTTACTATTTTTTCGTATTTTTCAAAATCTATGATCTAATTAGTTGTGGACCCTCCAATAATTCCGGATTTCAAAAATACGAAAAAAATAGTAAAAAATAAAAAAAAATATGAAATTTTATCGGTAGTGAGATTTTAGCGAGACGAATGGGATGGTCGGTTCGGATCGTCGAATTCGATCACCGTTTTTGCAAACACGCCGCGGCTGACAGAATGATATATATATATATATATATATATGAATAATACATAAGGCTCCATGGAGCCTAGGCTCCATGATTCGTTACCACTAGATGTGCCTTGAGATTCGTGTTGTTTGGTTATTATACTTTCATATACCCACTAAAGAAAATATTTGAGACATCAAACTCCGAAAAAAGTTGAGTTGAACTTCAGTTTGAACTACATTTAACTATACTTCAAACTAGTTCAAACTATACTTTAAACTAGTTTAAACTGAGTTTAAATTTAATTTTTTTTGAGTTTCATATCTGAAATAATTTTTTAGTGGATATGTGAAAGATATACACGTCAAACATCACGAATCTCAATGCACATCATAGGTATTTGAATCATGGAACCTAGGCTCCATGGAGCCCCAAACAGGCTTCCTATATATATATATATATATATATATATATATATAGAGAGAGAGAGAGAGAGAGAGAGAGAGAGAGTTATTCAACACAAGTTGGTTGGTCGAGCCAAACCTAATAGGCTGGTCGGTTGCATAAAAGACAACCATTTGTAATTAAGAAATCCCTTAATTGTAGGCATTAAATGATTCCATGATTTAGGATCCTGTTTAATCACTACATTCTCTCTCTATTCCATTATTGTCCAAATCCAACCAGGTGCAGCAGTGCCTCGGCGAGCTCGTCCTCTCCTCCACGCGCATCAATGCCCCAACGGCCTCATCGACCCTCTACGCGCAGTGGTGCCCCTGGCAACCTCATCCTCCCCTTCACGAGCGGCAGTGCCCCCGCAACCTCGTCCACCTTCCACGTGCGGTGGCACCCTAGCGACCTCGTCCTCCCCTCCATGCACGGTAGCGCCACAGCGATCTCGTCGACCCTCCATGCGCGACAGCGTCCCGGCGACATCATCCTCGTTGACCCTCCACGCACGGTGGTGTCGTGGCGACCTCGTCCTCCCCTTCACGCGCGGCGGCGGCCCAACGACTTCGTCCACCCTCCCGCGAGACAACACCCTGGCAACCTCGTCCTCCTGTCGTGTGGCGGTGTGACTATGGGGACGACGCCCAAGCGACTTCCCCTACACTACTACCCCAAGTGCAACCCTAGCTTCTTCCTCACCGGAGATCCCACTAGCTCTCCGATGAGCACCCGTAATTTATCATACGTTACTGACAAGTTACGCATAGTAACATACAATATCCTTTTTTATGTATACATTTTTCTCTTTTACTAGTTGTTAGTAGTTGGTAACTAATTGTAAGTATCGGTAATGACAAATTGTTTCGTTGGACATATGTTTTTCCCCATTTTACTGGTCGTTATTAGCATGTAAAAACAATTATCTTATAATTGATCTGATTCATAACATACAATAATGAGAAGTAAACTCAATGAGACCGCTGCCTAAAAATAAAATAAATTTATATGGTGAGTTTGATCTTGTTTTGTTCGAAAAAATGTCAATATCGCAAAGGTGAAAACCGTTCATCGATCGGATCTTCGAATCAAAATTTATGGTTAAAAAGAAAAAAAAATGTTTTTAACGAGTAGTTAATGCCTCCAACATTTTTATGGATTTGCCCTTTAAGATGTGGGTTGTATGCAAAGATGTGTGGTTTCATAATCAACAGTATCCCGTTATCCACAATTAATGCGGACCATTCCGATCTCCAAACCTATCGGGACCCCAAATAGCTATTAGCTTATGAATAGCGCATCTGTGCGTGTATATATACTAGGAGAGAGGGGGCACCAGGAGAAAGACGACGGAAGGGCACCTAGGCCGTGCAAGGGAAGAGCAAGACGGTCGGCACCAGGGAAGTTGGGCTGCGGGGCAGCGCACGCGGGAGTGTGGCAATGGATAGTCCAAGATGGAAGGGCAGTGCCGGAGGCAGGCAAGGGAGAAGCCGTGGGGATTCGACAATGGATACAGACCTAGGCCGGATGGTGGCGGTGGCGGCCGCAATGGGGAGGGAAGCTAGGAGGAGGCAGAGATGGGGAGGAGGCGAAGTCGGAGAAGAGGCGGAGACGGGGAGGAGGGGCGAAGCACTGGTTGGGAGAGGAAGGGCAGAGGAGCTGGGAGGAGGCGGAGACGGGGAGGAGGGACGGACCACCGCGCGGGGCAACGGATCGGGCATGGTAGGGTTGGAGGATGAGGAGGCAGGCGAAGATGGGGAGGCAAAGACAGGAGTGGACATGGCGGTGGCGGCCGACGACGAGGAGGGGAGCTGGGAGGAGGTAGAGACGGGGAGGAGGCGAAGTCGGAGAGAAGGCAGAGACGGGGAGGAGGGGCGAAGCACTGGCTGGGGCGCGCTAGGGTTCGGAGAAGGCAGAAGGACTACGGATTGAGAATGAAAAAAGTGAAGGGGCTAAATGCAAAGGTGACGCAGCGAGGGCCGTTTGATCGGTTGATCGAACGGTCGTCAAGAACCGAGGACGCGAACGTAAAACAAAAAAATCGGAGGGCTTTTTTGCATTAACAATCCGTTTGTGCGGGCTGAGCGGCGAGCCGACGGACAGATTGAGCCGGAGGTGCAGATCGGACGGCCAGCGTTTTTTTGATGACGTGGATGCATGGGTTGGCCATGGTTGCTTACCACTTTAGCATATAGACGAGTGTTTGTATCGTTTTTTTTTTTTTGGAAGGAAGTGTGTTTGTATCGGTTGGTCGTAGTTTTTCTTTTCAAGATCTATACCGCCCATAGATTTGGAAATTCTCTTTGTATTTATGTGATAGTATTTTTTATATTGATAATAAACAAGTACAAATACCTCGTAAGCATTGCTCTCTTAATTAAATATGTTCTTTTTAATTCTGCTGCCTAGGCGCCAGCAAGGGGGGTGTGTCCTTTTGGGGACTTTGGGAGGTGTGGTTCTAATAATTTCTAAGCTGCTTCTAACATGGGAGATGTCGACATCCTATCAGCTTAACCTCGTAGAATAATCTTGTGGCGCACTTTCCTTTCCCTTGAGATCGAGGTCGTGCTCCATATATGTAGGTTTAAATTAACCAAAGTGCGTGTCCATCTTATAATAGCAGTACGCTAATTCTACACACACCAACGGCATTAAGTGTTTCTTCCCGTTTCTAGTAGTACCACGTACGCCAAATCAACTGACACTTAATTAAGGTTAGCGCTTTGGTGAGAGAAAACAACAATATAATTAATTAAGGATGTTGTCACATCAGTAGTTAGTGGCATTATCAGTGGAGTACTATCTTATTGCGGGTTAGGGTTCGGCGCTAAGCTAGTTCTTGTATTTCCTGGAACTCAACTATTTAGGACGGTGTTATTCTTTTTTCCGTCTCCGTATAGCTTAAGCATATGCAAATCTCAAAACACGTGAAATAACCAACAAATTTAACAATCTAGGTTCAAAAAAAGTGAAGCTAGCATATGATAATTAGCAAAGAAAGCTAAACAAAAACTCTATAAATTTGTATGTGTGTTAGGGTTAACCAGCAACGAGGTGTCATAATTATTTGAAAGTATAAGTATACAAAACGATGATATAATAGCACCATAATATATTCTAGATCTAAACATTTATTTAATTAGAGAATATTCTCACAAAAAAATATATTATCCATGTAGTACAAATACTACCCTAGATAATGTAAATAATTCTAAAATAAATCCAAACCGTTATATCCGGAGGGATAGGCGTGCAGCTCGTACGTATAACGTATTCAATTCAGTGTGACATAAAGAATCTATTTTCTCTAAAAGAAACCCCTACTTTGATGAAGCTAGGATTCGAAGCCTTGAACCCAGTCCAAACCCTTGAGATTTCAGCTGGCAACGCACACTTAAAACGTACCCCATCATGATAATGGCTAGCTCCATTCTGGATCCATCGTAAACGCCCATGGATCGATCACCATCGCATGGCATGTGCTAAGAGCATCTCTAGTAGAGCCTTTAAAACAAAATCTTCTATATATTTAGAGCCTTTCATCATTTAGTAGAGTCTTTATCTCATCCTCTAAATTTAGAGTTTCTCTCCCTCAGCCTCTAAATTTAGAGGCTCTATATTAACCTCTGTAGTTTTTCTAGATAGAGGCTCTGCTGGAGAGAATGAAAATATAGAAAGCGAATAGTGATTTAGAGGGGTATATAGAGATCCGATTTTAGAATTTTTGCCCAAGATGCCGTAAGAGATCACTTCGGAAAGTGGAAGCATATATATCCTGTCGTCTTTGTGCTCCGGAGCTGCCGAGCTCGTCGGTGCGCGCGCCCACGTGGTACGACGGTCAGCCGGCGACCAACCGGACCGCCGGCCGGCCGCGCTCTGATCTCAAAGCTGAGTTGCATGGTTTCCAAGTTCCGAGGTTTTTTACTTTTGAGAAAAGAAAGGTAGCCAGCGAGGAGGCTGCCGTGTGATCGGCCGCTTTGGGGTTGGAAAAGTGACGGCCGGACAACTGTCAATCATTGGCTTATGATGAGGCAACACCTGTCAGGAAAGGCTTCGGGATGCATGACAGGGCGCCGTGGCCAGCCAGGAACGAGATGTGCCGCTCTCACTCGCTTTCCTGTAGAGTAACTCCACATTGCCTTGTTATAAAATTAAGATGATAGGACTAGTTAGAGCAACCCTAGCTGTCCCCCATCCATATCCATGCCCTCCATTTCCCTCTAAAACCCAACCCTTCAAATTCTCTATGTTAATACAAATACAACAGCTACCTACACCGGTCACTCTATACCAACCCTCTATATTCTCTCTCCACAATACTATATTCATATACTATAACTACTATGTCTCTAATGTATTTTCGTATATGAGTGTATATACGACATATTCATTTGAAATGGAAGCAATAGTAATCGTGAAATTGTGCATATAAATGGCAAAAAATATTTAAAAAAATTCTAGGTATAAAAAACATTTAATTGGTTGAACAAATATATGTAAATCGAGAAATAAATAAACCTCGGATAACGACTTCCCAAAAATTAAAATTAAATGATGTAGACGTAAAGACGCGTGCTCTGTCAGGCCCCCTTCCTTGATGTGGAAGCTTCCGGGTATCATTCCTTCCCGGAGAAGGAAGCGTCTAGTGGAAGCCACCGTGCCTATATAATGCATTCAGTAGGTTGCATAGGGGTCATTCAATTGCATATCATTCCCTACCCATAGAATGGATTCTTCTTCATCATCTGATGAAATTTACGAGCAGTTGGCCATGGATTCGTCTGAAGAGGAGGACAACGCTGTCGTCCTGTACCTAGGAATGGATCTGGAGGCCAACGAAGGGAGTCAGCGCCGTCGAGGAGGCTCATATCCTGGTCAGCGAACTATCGACCGGAGGCTGCACAAGAGATTCACGCGGCTTTGGCAAGACTACTTTGCGGAACATCCGATTTACCACGAGGGTCTGTTTCGGCGTCGTTAAGCATTACATTATATGATTACGCATACTTCTTCTTGCACAAAAGTATGTAATAAAATTTATCATCATTGTAGGTTCCACATGAGCCATCGTTTGTTCCTTTATATTGCGCGTGCAGTTGAAGCAAGAGACGATAACTTCGTATAGAAGAGGAACAAAGCGAAGAAACTCAGCCTGCATCCCCTCGTGAAGATCACTGCCGCCATTAGGATGATGGCATACGGCCATGCCGCTGATAGCCTAGATGAGTACCTGCGCATCTCGAAGACGATGGTGTTGGAAAGCACCTGTCGTTTCGCAAAGGCCGTTGTAGATGTATTCGGTCCCGAATATCTCCGTGAGTCTACTGAGGTGGACACTGCCCGCCTCCTTGCGGTTGGTGCGAGCCGTGGTTTCCCGAGGATACTCGGTAGTTTAGATTGTATGCACTGGAAGTGGAAAAATTGTCCCACTGCATACCACGGTAGTTACACTAGCCATCCCGATGGCCCTACCCTTATACTGGAAGCTGTAACGGACTACGACGGGTGGATTTGGCACTCCTTCTTTGGAGTCCTCGGATCGAACAACGACATTAACGTGCTTCATAGGTCCCCCTTTTAGATAGGCTATCCATGGGGGATACACCTCGCGTTGAGTATACCGTCAACGACCAAGTATAATATGGGTTATTACCTAGCCGACGTACATCATACAATTTTTTTAAAAAAATGTTTTGGCTAGCGTACTGCATACAAATTAAATAGCATGTTGTATGCCAAAATGCTGAGGGAAAAGAGGTTGAAATCAAACTTATGCAGTGTGTGGGGTACGTTGTAATGGGGACAATAGGTCCACGGTTCGCAGAAAGGAGCCTAGATGGTTATGGACTATACATGCACGGAATGAGCAGCTTAAAGGGAGATGGATGATAAGATCGATGATTGTTTTAAGAGAGGGTGAGATTACTCTCTCTTTTGATGATTGTTTTAAGAGAGGGTGAGATTACTCTCTCTTTTTTAGATGAAGAAAGTATTCTAGTCTCTATGTCTGGGCACGTACATGACTGATACAAAATCCGAACATCAAATAAAAATGACCGGCACATCTAGGTATTACAAAATCAAAAAATATTAATAATTGCAAACTCTATTATGAAACCTCCAGCCATATTGGAAGAAGAACGTCATAGCAACCACTTCCAAAAGAATGGCATGCTTTGGTGAAAGGCTCTCTCTCCTTCTCCTTATGCACACTCCATGAAGATGACTTGAATAAAAGTAACATCTTTTCTCTTGTTAAATACAGTTTCATTACAACAAAATCAAACAGGCCACAAAATTGCCGTAATGTCCAACCAATTTTTTTTTAATGAGTTTTGCTTCCATTCTCGAAAGCCAATTCTCAATCATATGAGCAATATTAGATGTGGTCTGCAAATCTAGGATAATTTGAACTAATTGACAAACTAACATCGCTAACCAGCAATCAAAGGACAGATGTTGAATAGTTTTCCTCTTATTAGAAAAAAAACATTGTTGGCTACCTCGCCAATCCCTACCATCAAAAATGAATGTAGTTTGGATTTACATACAGTTAAACCTTATATACTTCGGTGAATATTTTAATATTTAGAATGAACATATAGAAATGGCGCATCTTAAAAAAATAATTTTACACTATTATAATTTTAGTTAATTTTATAAATAATTATAATGCAAATATACAAATTTTGGATCATATTCGTGTCCAAAACTTCCTTTTGTGACCGAGGATAGTATTATGCATTGAAATTTGACAACAAATAGCTGCATCACAGAAGAGAGAAAATAAGACTAGAAAAAAAATAGTTAAAAGATATTGTTTAAGAAGACAACTGAATAAGTTTGAAAATATCCTTGAAAAATCCCTTGGGCCTCTAACCAGTGGCGTACTTCTCGTAGAAAACAGAGAATTTGCCCAAGAGAGTCACTTCTATGAGCCGCTTGAGTTGCACGCTCCCCTCCACCGCCTCTTTCCCGCCAAATCCCCCGCCCTCAAAACGCGCCTCCAATGCCACCGCCCTCCGATGCCGCGCCGCGCCCTCGGGAGAGGCCGCTTTCCGCGCCTTCGGCGCGCACCACCTCGCCGGGCGTGCCCTCCACGCCAACCCCGCGCTGATGCCCGCCCTCGCGGCCTGCGCGCGGCTGCCCGAGGCCGCTGCCGAGGCTGAGCAGATCCACGCCCTCCTCGTTAAGTCCGGCGTGACGCTGTCCACCTCCGTCGTCTACGTCTACGCCTCCACCTCCCTCGTCCGTGTCTACGCGCGGCTCGGCCGCCTGGATGACGCGCGGAAGATGTTCGATGGAATGCCAGAGAGGACGGTTGTTTCTTGGAACGTACTTCTTGATGCGATTGTTAGAGCAGGGGACTTGGATGCCGCCTGGGAGGTGTTTGTGGAAATGCCAGAGCGGAATGTGGTCTCCTGGAATACTGTCATAGCCGGTTTCGCAAGGCACGGGTGGGCTCAGGAGGCTGTGGAATTGTTTGTTGAGATGACAATGGTTTATGGTTTGTCGCCAGATGAGGCCACCATGGTCACCTTCCTGTCGGTTGTCCGCGATATTGGTCTGCTTGGACTTGGGAGGAGTGCACACGGTCATATCGTCCGGCAGGGGTTCTCACTGGATGGCGCTCTTGGTATCGCTCTGATCAATATGTACACAAGGTGTGGGAGTATGGACATTGCTTACCGGTGCTTCTCAAGAGTCACCAGCAAGAATGTGGAGCATTGGACATCTGTGATGGGGGGTTTCGCAGCACATGGCTACCCAGAGATAGCACTGAGATTGTTTGCTGAGATGAGGCAATTGGGCATTGAGCCTAGCAGCGTCACCTTCGTGGCCGTCTTGAATGCGTGCAGCCATGGCGGACTTGTTGATGAAGGTTTCAAGTACTTCAACTTAATGAAGAGCATGGGCATCAGGCCAGCGATCCAACACTATGGTTGTTTGGTGGATCTTCTAGGCCGTGCTGGGTTCTTGGAAGATGCATTCATGCTGGCCAGCAGTCTACCAAAAGATCCGGGTTTTGTGATATGGAGCTCGCTACTATCTGCCTGCCAGAGCCATGGTAATGTCGAAATGGCAGAGGTTGCTGCTCGGAAGTTGGCAGACGCAGAGCCAGGCCATGGCAGCTCGTACGTCTTGTTGTCGAATGCATATGCACGTGCCGGACAATGGGCAGACTCGAAGAGGACGAGGAGGAGGATGGAGGGACATGGGGTAATGAAGAAACCTGGGCTTAGCTGGATCGAGTTAGATGGCAATGTACATTCTTTTGTAATTGCAGACAAGTTACATGAGGAGAGCGATAGTATTTATCAGATGCTGGAAGATCTAAAACTTAATTTGACATCAGATGGATATGAACATGAAACATTCGCTCTACCTGAAATTTGATTCTGGGAATTATTGTTGTATGTATTGATTGTATCCTTCTACGCGGATACATTATTTGTTAATAGAGATGCATTACATCATATGTCTGTTTCACTGTGAAGACATGAAGCTCGTATGAACAGTGCAGTATCGGATAATATTATACTGAATCTAGTTAAATGTAAAGTTAGTACTTCTGCACAAGAGCTACATTCATATATTTTCTGCAAAACAAAACTTTGTACTACAGGGAAATCACTACCGTTTCCTGCAATATCACAAAAATAGGGCACATAAAAATACAGCTGGGCCAGGAAACTGTGCGCCCACAAGTAATCACTTATCTCTAATCTCTAATTGTCAAACTTTGTATGTGCAAACTGCTTCATCTAGTATGATAATGCCGTTGAAGCATTTGAGGGGCTCGACTGGTTGCACTAGATGGGGATTGGCGATCTCTCGATCTGGTTTTAGCAACATCAACAACTATCATCCAACCGTTTATTATCTGCAAATAAAAGCACCGCCGTAAGCTCTAAGGGACAAATACGTGTCCTCTATAGGATATCAGCAAATAGATTTTTTGAGTTACCTGTCCATTCATTGCTTTCAGAGCTGCACCTCCGGCTTCTTCTGTGGTGTATTCTATGAAAGCATACCCCTTTGATCTTTTCGATATCTTGTCCATTATGATTTTTACTGTAACAAGTAATTGTCATATTTAGTATTTCAAATGAAAATAGGTGAATGGATAGGTCATAGGTGCAAAAATTTCTGCAGCAGTATCACAAACCTTCAACCAGTTCACCAAAAGGCTCAAAGGCTGCCCGTAAAGTTTTCTCGGATGTATAAAATGAAAGTCCTGCCAGTAATATTAGACCAGAATCACCAGATAAGGGGAACAAGATAAACAGTTCAACATATAACTGATTTTCCAATTCTACCACAGTGCTACTACTATGTTTAGCTGTAGCTCGCCTTACAAATGGGAGCAATAGAAGTTTTTGTCTTCAGCTCTTTACGGCTTGAAGAATGAAGACAAACTTATCGCCTTATACTTCTGCTTATTATCTTACTAATATTGCTAAGTGGTGCCGAACCATTGACAATTCAACACTATAACTCAAATAGGCTCCAACTGTCTGCTTTACATTACTTAGACGTCCACATAATAAGAAAACCGGGCATGCAATTTTTACTGATTAAATCTAACTTCCTAAATTCAACATAAAACGCCACAAAATATTACTTTAGGGCAAAGCAGAAGAACCATCCATGTGTAAGTGAACAAATAAGCTAAAATGTGTAGACAATAAAGGTTGTCCTTACCTGTAACAAATAGCCTTTTAGTTTTCACATCCATCTCCAGAGTAGCTTCTGACGATTTCGAGCTATCATCACCTGAAACCATCAACAGTATTTAAAATATGGGTGTTTTCTCCATGCTTGCTTCGAGGTATCAAAGGATTATACAAGTTATCACAGATGTCTCCAGACCTACTAGGTGTGTTCTCAGTGAGTAAAAGATGTAAAAGAATCAGCTGATAACAGGTTAATACTAGCTAAAGACCCCTGGGCTGACAATAGTATGAAATAATAAATGGTAGTCTGAATTGTATCTTCCCAAATTATCAAGTAAAAAACTGGGGGAAAACAAACAAAGGTGGAAACCTCAAAACTGATTTCCCATCCTCTTAGGAGGTGCAGTTCGGACTGACAACAGTGTCTGTTGCTGCTTAGTTTGCACGAAGGAACTACCCAGAGTGTGAAGCAATAGGTTTAAACAACTTTATAAGTGTTGCTTATGGTAGAGTAATCCAAAGTTCCAGACCAGTAACTTTCATCATCACTTCAACACTGGAACAAGGTAGCATAGCAACACTGGAACTCTGGTTGCCCACTGAGGCACACAACATTAGCACAAAGGAACAACTACGATGGTAGGATTTAACCTGTGTAAAGAAATGAATGATGATTCATTACCAACAGAAGATTACACAAACCTTTGTAATCTTTGTTGTCAGATCCAAAATTTGTATCTGGTTGAACAGATAAAACTCCAGGAATATCTGGTACACAAAGTTAAAATATCAGCATGCCTAAGTAAAATTAGAATTGCCTATGAAAGAAAAAATGGACACAATTGTCCATGAAGGAGAGCAAGGCACAAGCTGCTCACAAGCTAGTTCCTTCGCACAATCTTCATCAATATGGCAACAGAAGCCATAATCCCTCTCCCATGAAATGTGATATATGCTAACTTGTGCATCCTTTTCACTGGAAAATTGAGGAGATATAGATACAATAGTCTTTATCACTCACAGGAGCAGATAGACATCAAGTATTCACTAGGGTACTGACGAGTAATGACTAATGAGACTACATACTTTCCCAACACTTTCATGAGGATTTGGGTACAGTGGTCCACCAATTGTGCTTTTGTCACAACTTCAACCCTGGGCTTTTCCAATCGGACAAGCCAAAACTCATTTTTCCAGCTAGAAGAATGGTTACAAGCAGCATCACTGAGGATTGCAAGGTTGGCTACTGATAGGCACGAACTGCGATTATCCTGCTCTGATCCATCACCCCAATCTGGCCTAACAGCTAATACCCCAGGCATTTCTGTAAATTGGAAAGCGTATAAGAAGCCAACATATATGAATTCCAAGCAGGTACCCTGTCTTTTTTTTAAAAAAAAATCGCGTATGTCACAGCCTTCAGTACTACTCACTTCTTGTTCAATGTTGGTTTTGCTACTTTCCAAATGCGGTATCAAAATCAGTCATATCTATAATTGAAAGTTTCTCGTGCAAATTTTTTTTTTTTTTGCGAAGCTGATTAAGTTGCACAATTTTACACAAGGGATTGGACAACATACTCGCAAGCTCCCTTGACGCTTCTTTGTTGATCTCGCAGCAGAACCCGTAGCTCCCATCACATGAAGCATCGTACATGCACATTTGCGCCTCTTCCTCACTGCAAATTGTTTTTTTTTTTCAAACTAGATAATTTCAACAACAGAAAGCGCCAACGGTAGCAACTTTCCACTCGATTGGGTACAGAATGCGAAACCAGTTACCTCCCCAACACCCGGGCCAGAGTGGCGACGTAGTAGTCGACGGCCTCCGCACGGGACACCTCGCCGCCACCCGCTGGCGCAGGGGGCCTGTCCATCACCACCACCCACTTGGAGGAGTGCGGCTGGGCCGAAGGAGCGGGGAGCGGCGAGGGAGGTGGCCCGGCGGCGAGGCGGAGGACGCGCCGGCGGAGCCGGCGGCCTGGGTTCGAAGGTAGAATGGACGGCGAGAGGTGGGGAATCGAGATGGCTTGGGACGCGGCGCCGGCGATGTTGGTCGAGACAGCGAGACCGCCGAGCAGGAGGAGGGAGTGGGCAGCGTCCATGTCCAGTGGTGGCTGGTGGGAGGGAGGAGAGCTGCTGCTTGCAGAAGTGATTGGTCGCCGTCTAGCTAGGAGAAGATCTTGCGGGCTTGCGGCCGTCTGGGCCTCATGAGAAATATCCTGCGGTCTGCGGCCTTGTGGGCCGTGTACGACGTCGGCACTCGGGGCTCGTTCCTGCTTCCTTGTGACCTCGAGCTGCCAGTCCGAGACTGGAATTTTTTTAATTTTTATATTTATTTTTATTCAAAATTAAAAAAAAATACACCGGTTAAGAAAATTAAAAAATTAGCCTCTTCCCGCCAGACCGTTGGGCAGAAAATAAATTCAGCCCGTTGGTCGGATGATATATGAAAGCTCGTCGTTGAAGGGACGGGTTTTAAATCTCGCCCGATAGTCCAGGGTCTTTCATAGTTTGTTGAACTTTCTTTGTTGATTCTGCTTGCACAGCCTCTTGAAAAGATTTATGAGCTTCTTGTTCTTGAAGTGCCTAAAGAAATTTGCTCCCATGTGCCTCATGCATCACTTGCTCTGTATGTCCCTACACCGCGCGTGACCACGGTTATCTGAACCGTGCTTAATATCTTCAATTGCATGCAGCAAGCCAGCATGCCTATTGTGTATGACACATACATTCGCCTCCCTGAGACCACTCCATGCTTCTCTACGAACTAGTACCAGCTGTCTGTGTTTTCACCCTCCACAAAGGCAAACGCCACTGGTAAAATCTGGTTGTTGCCATCTACAGCAATTGCTGTTAATATCTACCTCTTGTACTTGCCAGTGAGGAATGTACCATCAATGCATAGAATAGGCCGGTAATATCTGAAGACATTTATGCAGGGTCCAAAGCAAAGAAAGCCCAGTGCAAAACCCACTTGCCAATGTCCAGACCGAACATGAGGTACTCATTAATATCGTAGTACGTCCCTGCATTCTTTCTCTTTATGATCTCTAACATGGCTGGGATGTTTGCGTACAATGCTTCGTACGTGCCAAACCGTATCTCCAAGGCCTTTTGCTTTGCCCTCTATGCTGTAGGATATTTGATCTTATACTAAAATTGTTCTTCCATGGCTCGAATTATGGAACGAGGCTCATAGTTGATGTTATCCACTATTTGCGAATACATAACCACCGCTACGAAGGTTGAATTTAGGTTCCTGCGCCTTTGCTGCGCTTGTTACAACTGACAGTTGTGCTCTGTCACTATAGAGCACATCCAGTAATCTACCCACTTGCCTTTATAGACATAAACCTGCTAAGGGCAGCCGGGCGCTACGCAGTTCATATCGTACACGCTCTTGTTGGACTTCTGCACCCTAAATTCCCTTCTAAGTGACAGTGCCCACTACTTCACAGTATCCATAACAGCTTACTTGGTGGGGTATATGGGTCCTTGCGACACATCGTTCTCGTGGTACTCCCATGTCTTCCTTGCACCTTCATCAACATGTAAATCTTTAAAGTTCTAGAAGTTCCACTCACCCGGCATAACGTTTTATCCAACACCTGCCTCATCTTCTGACATGTCCTCGTTGGGAACCTGCTCATGCTCTGCATCCTCTGCCTCTATCTGTTGTACTATTGTCTCAATTTCTTCCCATTCATCCGCTGCACCCGTCGCCTCGTGTGATCTTCCGTGCATGCCCTCTCCATCCGCTGTATCCCAACATTGCCCTACATCGTACAACGTCATCTCCACACCCTCTGCCCTCTGCCTCCTATGCCCCCTCTGCCCCTTCCTCACCGGTCTCGTTTGACCCAACTACTACTTTTAACTCCGTCCGGGCAAACAACGCTAGGGTGAGACCGCGTGCGGTCGCAATCTCCACATAGCATCTCCAATTCCCTGTTGACGGGATCGGAAGCAGCTCCCTAAAAAACCCTTCCCTAGCATGACTGATCACTGCACTGATGTTGATCACATGTTCGTCTAGGTTCAATTCTAGCGTTCTTACTAACCAGTTATACAACCCGCCAAATGTCCTTTCCCTCGGTCTTGATATCCCTAGAGTAACTGACCAGAACACACTCAAATCTATCCTACATGGCCCATGCATAACCTCCCACTCTCCATAATAAATCTAGAAATATAATTTCTCCGACATTCTTCTGGACAAAACACATCCGGTAGAAATTATTGCAACATGAACAATTTGACGCACATACTGTAATATATAATTTTATTAACATATTACCCTAAATAATGTTCTACGCTTTTACCCTAAACATATCTATTCCACTTGGGTTCAAGTAACCGAACTAATCCTAAACATATCTACATATAATGTCGTCAACATAATACCCTAATTAATATCCTACAAATTATCCTAAACGTCTTGTCTATAACATAATGTATATAATGCCGCCAACAAATTACCCTAAAAATGCCACTCTCCGTAATAAATCTTGAAATATAATTTCTTCGACATTCTTCATGGACAAAACACATCCGGTAGAAATTATTGCAACATGAACAATTTGACGCACATACTGTAATATATAATTTTATTAACATATTACCCTAAATAATGTTCTACACTTTTACCCTAAACATATCTATTCCACTTGGGTTCAAGTAACCGAACTAATCCTAAACATATCTACATATAATGTCGTCAATATATTACCCTAATTAATATCCTACAAATTATCCTAAACGTTTTGTCTATAACATGACGTATATAATGCCGCCAACAAATTATCCTAAAAATGGCAGATATAATGCCCTAAATATTGCGCTTAAATCCTACCCTAAATAATGTCGTAGCAATCTACAGTAAATAATAACCTAAATCATGCCCTAACAACCGACCCTACCTTATGTCCTAAATATTTCGCATTTCTAATTCCCATAAATAATATCGCCAACAATATTCTAAACTAATTAACCTACAAATAAATAATATTATCCGTATGGCTAACCTACCAGGTTTTAAATTATTCTACGTTACAAAATTAAGAAAACAATTTACCTTTTTTCTTCTTTTTTCCCTCTCCCTTCCTCCCTCTCTCTTCCTTCCTTTCTCTTCCTTTCTCCCTTCCTCTCTTTCTTTCCCTTCCTCCCGGTCTCCCTTGCCCTCTCAGTTAGCACATGGCTGTGAGGGAGTAGTCGCATGCCTTATATGGCCCAAAACCCGCTCATTGATTGGGCGTGATTTCCCCGCGCTCAAATTCTGCTCGACCATTGGGCCAATTTTTTATTTTCCCGTCCGACCGTCGGGCAGGATTTGCCCGCCGCATTAAGTGCTCAACGGTCGGGCGGGAATTTATTACCCGCCCGACCGTTGGGCGAGAGGAGGCTAGTTATTTAATTTTCATAAACGGTGTATTATTTTTAAAATTTTGAATAAAAATAAATACAAAAATTCAAAAAATTCCCGAGACTGTAGCTCCTGGGCTCCTACCTCGCACCGGCGTGACTCTTGCACTGTTGCTTGCCGCCTTGCCAGAGTCGCCGCACCCTCGCTCTAGTCCTGTTGAGACTGGTGTGGCGGCTGGAGGCTTGAAGGCGGCGGCTGGTGGGATCTGGGGAGCGCCCTCGGCTGAGAGCCTAGGGAAAGGCCGAGTGGGTCAAGCACTAGACCAAGTAAATTGGTGTTAGGTGAGGATTTTGAATTTTTTATATGGTTCAAAATTTAAAAATAACACAGTATTTAGAATTTTCAAAAAACTAGCCGCCCATCGCCTGTTAGGTGGGCAGGACTGAAAACTTGTCCAACCAACGGGTGGTTTTTACCTAAACCACCCAATGGTCGGGAGGGTAGCTCAACTCGCCCGACAGTTGGGCATTTATTGGCGGAGGCGAGAATGATTTTAAAAAATCCATCCGACCGTTGGGGCAGGATTTCGTGCACGGGAAAAACCTGCCCTATGGATGGGCGGGATTTGTCCCTATATATGGCAGCGCTCTGCCTGCCCTTGCCCACACAGGCAGAATAGAAGAAGAGGGAGAAGAGAAGAAAGGGAGAGAGAGGATGATCTAGTGCAATTTACTGAAACACGTGGTAGGTTAGCCATATGGCAGGCCTCGTGTTCTATCCTGCTGTGGATGCTACGACTCTTATGATTTGTAACATCCCAAACAATTTTATGTGCGTGCTCCTTCTTCCCCTCTTATCTATTTGAAGCTCTTATAACAAATTGCCCTATGCGTTTGTGCTTAAAATCACATATTTCTTCGCACGCAGGAGGCGGCGGTTCACGGCAATCCTCGACACCAAGGACTTCATGCCAGTGCACTTCGTCGTCTGCCTGGCACCGCCTAGCTGCTAATCGAAGCAAAAGCAGCTAATATATACTACTTGATGTATACTACGCCGGGCTTGATGTATACTATGCTAGGTTGAATGAGCTGAGTTCTCGAAGAGTTGAAGTGACGAGTCTAAATCTTCATTGTGATTTGTGTTGTAAACTCGGCTTGTAACCGTACTTAAAAGCTGCTTATGAGTTGCTATGTATTTGTGCTGTTAAGCTACTTTTAAATATTATTACTCCTAATTTCTCAATTGTATTGAATTATCCGGAGATATACGGTTCCTCTCCTTGGTAAGCAGTGTGACTATGTGAATGGCCTAAATTAGACTCGGTTTAGATTTTGTTTCAGCCATCGCAAGGGACGGCAAACACTAAGATGGAATAGGCTAGCTAGTATGCCCAAAGTATCCGCAACAATATGATGAGAAGCTATTCCCCCCGAAACAAAAGGATCAAAACCTTCTATTAAATCCAGCCCGTTGGATGGGCGGGATTTATATCCCGCCCGCCCGTTGGTTCGACGACAGGGCAAATACTGGGCGAGATTTACCTCGCCAAGCCGACCACGCGCTAGCCGTCTGACACTTGGGCGGTTTAAGGAAAAACCGCCCGTTGGTTGGGTGGGTTTTCAGTCTTGCCTAACCAACGGGTGGTGGGCAGCTAGTTTTTAAAATTTTTAAAATGGCGTATTATTTTTTAATTTAAAATTTTGAACAGTATAAAAAATCCTGTTAGGTGATGTGGTGTTAATTAGCTCGTGCAGTAGTGGGCTGGAAATTGGGCGAGCCAAGAGGCCTAGGCCTAGGCCGAGTTGGGACTAGTATGGAAGGAATTGTTGTAGACTGGACTAATATGCGGGTCTTGAGAAGTTGTTGTTTCGGGGGCCGCTATACCTAATGGCAACAATTTTTTTCCGTATCTTTCCCCGTAGGTAGACCTAATCACACCCTGGGTCGGACTAGGTTTCGGGTTGTCTTGAGCCAGGCTTGGGCCTAGCCTAGCCTAATTTATTTTACATACACTTGAGCCCAAGCCCGACCCGAAAGCTCGAAGCCCTATGGCATGTCCCGCATTTTGCGTGTAAAGTTTTGTTGCGCAGGAGCCCGAGCTTGGCCCAAATTTTTTAGCGGATCCGATTGTCGTTGGGCCCAATGGTCAAGCCTGACTAGAGAAAATCGGAGAGGGTCTAGACCGGGCTACCCATAATCAAATCTATCTGTGGGGGACAAATTTCCCCTTCTCTATCCCCTAATAGGAGATTTGTGTGTCAGGATTCAAGGAATGTTCCCCATGCCATCCCTAGATTCCATCAGTGATTTCTTTACAGCTTATCTTTTTTACGATTATCTATTTATTTGCTTATTTTTAGTTTTCAAATCGCAAACGCTTTGGTAGTTTTAGTCTTTTTTTTTGTCTCGAAGGCATGTTTCAAAGCTTTAAAAAAGTTACTCTCCAAACCGCTTTAATAAACTCTCGAAGTTTATCTTATCAGCCAATAAGATTAGCTGTAAAGAACACCCGTGTGTTTTCTTTCCGGTCTTCAATGTAAATGGCTGAGTCATGTCATTATGTATTTATGAATTATTATTATAAATTAAAAACATTGAAACGAAATTAACTCCTAAAAATATCGTAAATTTAACAACCAATGGCATGTCATGTTCTTCACGAAGTCACAATTACTCTGTGGTAGAGTAGTAAAAATTGAAACGAGATTCTTGTTTGCCATGGCAAATGGTAAGTAACCATCATTAGAGCATCCGTAGTGGACGTTGTAAAATACAGTAGAAATAGAGTTTTAAAGATAGAGATCTAGGTGTAGGGAAAGAAATCTTTTAGAGTGTAGTGTAAAGTATGAAAGAGAGAAAATAGAGTAGAAGAGAGAGAAAATAAAGATAGGAGTTATTGGTGCGTGCTGAGCACGTGCCCAGTGGATAGCAGGATAGGCCGATTGGAGAGCACGTGCCCAGTAAATGGGCTGGGCCGAGATACCTTGATGGGTTTGATTATACGGTTTGTTCTGCATGGTCAAATTGGTATAGCTCTAGCGAAGGAAATTACACCCGAGAAAGACCATTTTTAGTAAGAAAGTTCCAATTTCAAATATGTCCTATCGAGCTATGACGTGATCTTGAACCGCTACAATTGTGTCCAAAAAATCAACTGCTAAAATTTTACCAAAACAAATGCAGTAATGCGCATCTCATTGGTAGCCTTTCTGGAGTGATGTCACTCATCGGTGGTTGCTCAGGAAATTTCGACACAGTTAAGACGACGCTCATCGCTAACATTAACAACCATATTAACCCAAAAAAATTCCCGTTCCACCCCTTCCAAATGAGAAAGTCAAGTCAACTAGCCAATCACAGTGCGCAGAGCTCCAAGTAAGCACATTAAAATCACTAACCCGAGCCCCGGACTCCAGCTGCCATCTATGGTTTGCCCTCTCCGCCCCCTCTGACCTGCCCGGAGCGCCGCCGGGACCTCGCCGGAGATGCCGCCGCCGCCGCGGCCGCCGCCCCCGGCGGCGCCGGAGCCGCCGCAGCTTCATGGCGTGGTCATCATCTCCCTCCCTCCCCCCGACCAGCCCTCCAAGGGCAAGACCATCACCGCCTACACCTACACCGACGACCCCGCCGCCCCGACTCCGCCCCCGCCTCCGGGGTCGGGGATACTGCCCGCTGCGGCGGAGGCTAGGCGATCGAGAAGGGTGGTCTCCCCGCGGCGGGTGGCAGCGATGCTGCTCGTGCTGGGCGCGCTGGCCGTCGCGGCGTACTACTGCTTCTACTCGGACGTGGCCGTGCAGTTCTTGGGGATGGAACAGGAGGCGCAGAAGGAGAGGAACGAGACCAAGTCGTTCTTGCTGCCGCTGTACCCCAAGGCGCGGCAGGGGCGCGGGCTGCGGGAGTTTGGCGACGTCAAGCTCGCGGCCAAGAGGGTCGATAACGAAGGCGACCGGAGCGGCGGCAGGAAGGCCAGGAACAAGTTGGAGGTCAAGAAGGCAGCCGCGGCGGGGACAAACTCGACGGCGCTGCTCCCGATCAAGGGCAATGTGTTCCCCGATGGGTGCGTAAGGATTGCTCAGGAATTTGATCCAATTTAAGCGTAAATATTGCTCCTTTGCGTTATGATAACCCAATCTGGGGACAAGTAGGGTGCTTCTGATGATCAATTGCAGTTTGGCCTTATTCCATGGATCTGGTTTGGGGGAAATTGGCTATAGCGAACTTTTTTAGATACATTTGAATGCTTATATGACAAAACTGGGTTTAGATGATGCGATGAGATTTAGATTCAGTACTAAAAACAGGTTCAGCAATTTGGCCACTGTTAATTACCATTCTTTCGTTTCTTAGATATCTCAACAACTCAAATTGCAGTCTTAGTTTAGTCCTACTGTTGTAGGATGTGATGCGTATCTATCGAATCTAGATATCTACCTTTATATGCAGACTGGCAACTGCTATTAATATCTGAGAATCCAACAATTTTTTTGCTAAAGCTAGCCTTTTAGCAAGCTAGTCTTTATATTCTGATTGGCTATCCTTTATCCATGAAAAGAGAGCTATCATTTAATGTGATGTGTCTAAAAATCTGGTAGACAATGGATGGGATACTACTATGTCATGGTTGGCCTGTTGAGACTAATATTATCTACACCAATTGCAGGCAGTATTACACATCAATCTTTGTTGGCAATCCACCAAGACCTTATTTTCTTCATGTTGATACTGGGAGCGACTTGACATGGATCCAGTGTGATGCACCATGCACAAACTGTGCCAAAGTATGCAATCAAACATAAGCAATTTCCATTCTAATTTCAGTTACATGCTTTACCTACTCTATGCAAGGATATGTACTTCACTAATATGGACATCTGTGTTTATTAATGTGAGAATTGAGATTAGCCCCCATCGCTCTTTCCAAGTTTATTGTACTTCTGTCTAACAAATACGTGTCATAATCATAGGGACCTCATCCTTTATACAAGCCGGCAAAAGAAAGAATAGTCCCTCCCAGGGATTTGTTGTGTCAAGAGCTGCAAGGCACCCAGAACTACTGTGAGACTTGCAAGCAATGCGATTATGAGATTGAATATGCAGATCAAAGCTCCTCTATGGGTGTCCTTGCAAGAGATGATATGCATCTGATCGCTACAAATGGTGGAAGGGAAAAACTAGACTTTGTCTTTGGGTATGTTTCAAACATTGTAGCAGTGTATCTATCATACATACATGATGTATTAGAACACACTATGTCAAATCATCTAACTGTTTGCTGTCTATCAAATCTAGTTGTGCATATGATCAGCAAGGGCAGCTTTTGGCCTCACCAGCAAAGACTGATGGGATCCTTGGTCTTAGCGGTGCAGCAATAAGCTTTCCTAGTCAGCTGGCCAGAAAAGGGATTATTTCCAATGTTTTTGGTCACTGTATCACTAGAGATCCAAGTGGCGGAGGGTATTTGTTTCTAGGTGATGATTATGTACCCCGATGGGGGATGACATGGGCACCTAGTCAAAATGGTCCAAAGTAAGTTCCATCCTTTTTGTGGAAGTTTAATAGCACGTATTGTCATGGCCATCATTTTCCTTTTAAACACTACTCTCTCTAGTTCTGAAAAACTTGTTGTTTTGGACTTCGACACGGTCTTCAAAATGCAACTTTGCTAATTACCATTGTAATTTATTATAAAATCCAAACAAATATGATATTATGGAAGTGCTTTTCGAGACGAATCTATATGTATGATTTTCACTTGCCCAATCAAAATAGCTCAAAGTATCTTCATGGTAAAGTTTTAAAACATTGACTTAGGACATGTCTAAAGCATCATGTTTTCGAGAATTAGTGGGAGTACATCTTTGGCAGAATTATCTTCTGCTTTCATTGCAACAAATTCTTGAAAGTCTTGACCTATTTCCTCCACTCTGCTTAATGATTTTTTTGTATTTCCAGTAACTTATATCACACAGATGTCCAGAAAGTAAATTACGGAGATCAGCAGCTCAGTATGCGTGGGCAGTCAGCAAACTCAATTCAAGTGATTTTTGACAGTGGAAGCTCATATACATACCTCCCAAATGAAATATATGGAAATCTTATTGCTGCTGTGAGTATTACTATTAATTTGTTCATGATGGTGAATATATTCAATCTGGTTTTACTATTTTTTCCTTGTAACTTTACAGATTAAATATGCCTCCCCCAGTTTTGTCCAAGATAGCTCAGATCAGACATTACCTTTATGCTTGAAAGCCGACTTTCCTGTGAGGTAAAGCAATATGATAATCATAGATAGCCTCTTCAAAGAAGAAATTTGTCAGGAAACTCTCCAGGAAATAAACTGTAGCATTTTCCTAATGATCTTGTGATATTCAGGTATCTGGAGGATGTGAAACACTTCTTCAAGCCCTTGAACCTTCATTTTGGGAAAAAATGGTTTGTCGTTCCCAGAACATTCACCATTCTTCCAGATGATTACTTGATCATTAGTGTAAGTGTTGATGCATTCTTCATAATTTACCACTAGGTCTTCTATCATCATATCAGCATCCCTAGCCTGACCTCTATGCTGAAATCCCTGCATCTGTTTTTCTTGTTGGATGTTTCCAGGATAAAGGCAATGTCTGCCTGGGGCTTCTCAATGGAGCGGATATCAACCAGGGGTCAACAATTATAGTCGGAGGTATGGATGCCTTCTTCCTAGCACTTGCACTTTTCCTTTCCATGCATTCAGAATTCTCGCTCTATATTGAGATTGTTGAATTTTTCAAACTTGGAATTGTCCTTTCATGCTTTTCCATGCAGATGTTTCTCTGCGTGGCAAGTTAGTTGTGTATGACAATCAACAGAGGCAGATTGGATGGGGTAATTCAGACTGCACCAAACCACAAACACAAAAGGGTTTTCCCTTCTTCCTCTGACGAGCATTGCGCAACCAACTGATACGTAAATGATACATGGAGAAGTTAAGACTGTTAAGAGTTGCTTATAGGGTAGCAGCTGTCGTTATGTGCGCTTCTCCACTAGACCACTACAGTCAGTACTCATAAATCCCGCTGTTTGTTGTGCTACTAGTTTGTAATATACCGTGTTGTATATACCATGAAGCAATGTATGTATTATGCCTCTGTAGAGAGAATTTTAGCTGTTTTCACTAAATTAAAAAACCTATAATGAAGTAAGGACAATCAGAAATCTCGTAGCTGCAGTGAAGCGACATGACCTGATAATTTATTCATGCATGTGAACGTTGTGTGTACTTCAACAAGCTTAGACCATACGGTTAAAGCTTGGTGCTGCAAGATTACAGATCCATGCAGGGTAACAGTATAATTCATTTCACTCTGTTTCATTGCATCAGATTCAGAGCGTAGCATTGATATTCATGTTTGGCTATTTGCACCCAAGTCTGAGGACGTATATAGTATTTACATCATTACATGTAACACGGCCATGTACAATAGGTATGTTTAGAGATGTGCCTAGGAGGAAAAAAACTGGGCTTTTTTTTTTGCCACGTAGGATAGACTAGATAGAGTAGGTATTTGGATAGGTATTTGTAGGAGGGTAGGCGTGTTTAACTAAGTATCTATCTAAACACCTCTATAGCTTACATGCATTGGAAGAGGAGAGTTTTCACGTATATGTTTAATGATGTAGCAATGCTCTTTCTCATTAAGCATGTGTGCATCTCTACATGCTGTAACCTGAAAAGTTAATAGCGTGTTTGGTTGCCTTTCTTTATTGTGTAGTCAGGCTACAGCGATGCGAGCTTCATCCGTTTGGTTGCCTGCATGGACGTCCGAGCCAGGCTGCACTGATGCGGGCCTGGCTCTGGGGAAGCGAGAAAATTGTCCGTTTCCTTAGAGCCAGGCTGAGCGGGCATAGGAGGGGGCACTTGGGAGCATGTAGACCTGGCCAAATGGGCCGAATTTTTGGATCGAACAGCGCCGGAACTATTCATCGGCTCAAGACGGTCCGGTTCGACTGTGGAATCAACCTAGGCTCGACCTTAGGCCTGTCGAACTGCCGGTTTAGTTCAGATAGTGACGGCCCGATTCGGTTCGGAAACAAATCGGGCCGGCCCGGTTCGGCCTGCCTTTTATTTTGAATTTCAAAGTCCCGCCCTTCAATGCTTATCAAATATTTTTCTATATATTGCAATTTTTTCAATCGCTTTTACGAATTTTCGTTGTTATTTTTGGAATCCTCGTTTTTCCCCTGATTTTATGGACATATAGTATGCGAACAAGGCCAACCGGCCCAAATGGGCCAAACCAGAACTGGGCCAGCCCGGTTTGCTCGGTTTAGTAAGTGAACCAAACCTGGGCTCAAACCTCGGCCTGGTGGCCCGGTTGGCCCGGTTCGCATAGTAACTGGGCCAAAACCTAAGCGGGCCTAACCGAACCGGGCTCGAACCGTGCCGGCCAGCAAGTAGGAGCTTGTAGTGGCCGGCTGACCAAACATCCCATTCACTCCTTATGCAACCAACCAAACATCTTCTCTTCATATTCTCATGCGAATTTGCACGGAATTATCCTGTGGGCGTCCATCCACGGACGCACGCCAAAATTTCACGCCAGCGGGAGACGGCCCAAACGCTGCATGTTGCGCTCGAACCCTTACTGCCATGCCGCCTTTACACCAAAATAGGCCACCGAATTTTCACACTACCCATTTCAACTCGAATGATGTGCCCCCAGTACTAGATACAGGAAGAAATAAATGGAAATAGACTCATCATCCAGCTCCACTGATCCAAGAGTGAAAAGTACTAAAAATCTTCCAAGGAGGCCAGGGCTTCTCTGTAAAAAAAATATAATAGAATTATGGGAAAAGAAGAACTATAGTTGGAACGTTTGGAAACATGCGACACGCGTACGCGCGTGAGCGGGGAGCAGGCACGTGGGTGGGTCCCGCCACCTTTTTTTTTTCTCCGCCGCTTCGCTTTATTTCTTCCGCGTACAAGCGCGCAGCTTCGCTTTTTTCCTCCGCGTACACACAACGTGAGACGGCGAGAGCACACACATACACGAAGTCGCTGCTGCTCTAGCTGGTAGGGCTCGCCGACGCCGCCACTGGCGCTCCTCCCTATCTAGTGCACTCTATTTTTTTCTCTATCTCTCTTCCTCTCTCTGGTTCTCATTTCTTCTCTCTCCATCCCTCTCCACACAGCGAGTGAGCTTTGCTAGCTTTGATTACTGGATCTGGCGAGCACGGCATGGGGCTCGCCGGATCTAGAGAAGAAGAAGGCCAGCAGTGGTACACGAGGTTTTATTAGTCCTTATTCAAGGTTCATCAGTTGGTTAGCCAAGTTTCATCAGTAGGTTACCTAAGTTTCATCGGTCATTCTTCAGGTTTCATCAGTAGGTTAGATAAGTTTCATTGGTCCTTTCATCAAGTTTCATCGATCATTCTTCAGGTTTCATCAGTAGGTTAGACAAGTTTCATTGGTCCTTCCATCAAGTTTCATTAATGTATTGTCAAGTTTCATTGGTACTTTCCCTAAGTTTCAACAGAAAGTATTCAAGTTTATTAGTTTTTCGCCAAGTTTCGTATGCATATTGTCAAGTTTCATCAGTAGGTTTTTTAAGTTCCCACAGTTAGTTTTCCAAGGTTCCATGCTGACTGGGTTGCCACGTGTCCTTTGAAAAATATGGTAGACGCGACGCCTGGGCCCGTACGCACATGCAGCTGGCATATATATATTTGCAAAGGTTCCGTAGTTATTTACGTAAGGTTCATCGGTATATATTCAAAGGTTCACCAGTATATATTCAAATGTTCATCAGCACTTATTCTAAGGTTCATCAGTTTATTAATTAAAGATTCATCAATACATCTTGCAAGGTTCATCAGTTTATTAGTTAAGATTCATTAGAACATCTTCCAAGGCTCATAAGCACTTATACTTTTTTAATCTATGTACCTATTAAGGTTCATCAGTAAAACATCGCGTGCCCTGTTGTCGAATTTCATTAGTATATTATTCAAAGGTTCATCGTTGATTTGTCAAGTTTCATATGTGGTTTCTCCAAGTTTTAGCAAAAAATACTAAAAAATTTAAAAATTCAAAAAATTGAAAATTATTTAAAATTGGTTGCTAACAATTTTAGATGAATTATGGAATTTATTTCATACAATTTGGACACCGTTTTGAATTTTATACAAAAATGAGAAGGTAAAATGGAAAATTTGGACGTACCTTATAACTGGCAGCCCCTCTGGTTAGTTATTCGGGGTTGGACCGCTAGCCGCTGCACGCGCCTTTGATCCAATGGCCCGCGGGTGTCCGATCCGCATGCGTCCGAAACGCTGGCGTCCGCCGAGAACCAAACACTATCTCTTGTATCCCCTTATCCAGTCTCCCATCAGCTTGGCTAAGTTGATACGAACCAGACTCAAATGGGAAGGCAACCAAATAGCCCATAAAAAACTAAGCCCTCGAGAAGCTGGGGGAGTTATCGGATACAGCATACCTAGGTTGGGTCAATGTATACTAAGCTGGGTCAATGTACATGTTTGGCTACGCATTCCTCGTACAAAACTGGTTAGGTCAATCTCTTGCCGTCTGCATCAACTCTTCAGTCCAAGAATCTTCAGTAGTCTGGCAGAAAGACCACCACTCTCCCTGCTGATCGCAGTGGGCTCCTCCACGGGATCCTTGAAGCCAGCGCTCTGGCTCAGCTCCTCGAACGCATCGACGAGGTTCTGGAGCCGGGCGACGAACTCGATGAGGAGCGACGCGAACGTCGCGAGCGACAACGCGCTCGCGCTCTCGTAAGTTCTTGACTCGCCGGCGGCGGCCTCGAACGGCGGGCTCGGATGGAACGGCTGCCGGACCGGCCAGGACGGCTGCTGCTGCTGCCTGGAGAGGGAGGAGTTGGAGGCGAAGCTGTTCGACTTATGCACCCTGCCGAGGTCGCGCTCCGGCGAGTCCCCTCTGGCGATCCCTTCGTGCCGGCTGATGGCTCCCCACAGCTCCGTGTTGACGAGGATGTAGGACTTCTGATCGATCTTCTTCTGCAGCTCCTCGGCGGCGAGGTGCACCTCCGAGAGGATGTTCGTAGAGCTCATTCTCGTCATGGTCTTGACGTTCTGCCCGAGCTCGCGCAGCACCTTGGCGGCTTCTTTGCCCACCCTGTGAAGCTCGGCACTGAGAACCTTTCTGCTCTCAGGTGGTGCCTACATTCGATCATTTGACAAGAAAAAAAAAATTAGTTGGAAAAATTTCTGGATTTAGTTGAGCGTTTGTTTCTGAATGCTGGCATGAGATGCGCAAACCTGGATCTCTGAAAGTATGCACCCATGCAACGCCATGACTGCGAAGGAACAGTGCCTCAACGCTCCACCGACTTTAGTGTAGCTCCTCCAAGGATACCTCATCATCTTGTAAGGCCCATGTGGTGGCTCCCATATAGCAAATCCTAACTGCAAGACACAGGAGAGGCTCACCTTGTTAAGGTAGAACAACAAACGAAATCCCAAAAGGAATTGCATTGTGATCAACAACACACCAGGGCTTCCTCTTGTGCTGATGCCTCAACGGCTTCTCTGTACCCACTGTACAGGGGATCATCAGAAGCTTGGTACGTGAGTATCTTCGAAGGAACTGTTTTATACTCCATGCATTTCAGATATCCATCAACACATCCTGGAATAGAGAACCAAGGTAGTCTTCACATTTTAGCAGCAAATCAAGCACATTCTACTCAAGCAACCTAGCAACTGTCCCAAACAATTCTGATGCTGGATGGTCATACCTTCCAAGGATTTCGCGACACCAGCGAAATTCTTCGCTACAAGGTTGTGCAGATCCTCTCCTGCCCAGATCGGGTGTATGCCTATATTGACTGCCAGACTGACGATGGCACCAATAACAATCAGGAGAAATCGACTTACGGCTGTACCAGTGGACTTCCCCGTAGTGTACCCAGAGACAGTGACATAGCAGAAGGTCAGCAAGAAGACCCGGAGTCCATACTCGTATGGTTTCATCTTGGGGTGCAGCTTTGTCAGGGTTGCGAAGAACGCTAGCAATCAGAAAGCATAAAAGCAACAAAGTAAAGATCAGATACGTTCAAATTTCAAAAATAGATTATGCACGAAATGATGTTAACATCTCTCGGTCCTCACCAACAACAAAAGTGCTTATGATGAGGAACACAATGTCAAATTTCCCCATGTGTGTGGACAATTCAGCGACTGCGAGAGCAAGCCCTCCTGCAGTGAGAGTTCCCAATCCCCTGTTAAGCCCTTTGCTCAAGGTTGCACCTGTGTGACGAAAAACCGAATTAATCATTGCATATGTGATCGTGTACATTGTAAAATATGAGTTCTTTCTGTAAACGCGGATGGTATAAGATGGAAGTGTTTCACCAGCACATAGATGACACCTAAAGAAGGCCCTACAAAGAAATTCTAAGACGCGGTCCTCACTTGGTCATATCAATTGGATGGTAATGCTAGACATCCCGGCATACGTGATAAAAAAAAACTATTCTACAAGCGAAAAAGATGAACAAACACAAACACCAATATTACAATTTGATGCCTAGGTCTTCTCCAGTTATCAGTAACCATTGCCAAACAAGAAAAATCGAGAGGGCACGTCTCGTCCACAATCATCCACATGCATCAAGTTTCAATGTTGAGTCACACTAGTACATGACAAGACGCTAGATTAGAAGGCAAAAAAAATTTCGATATTTACAATTGCAGCATCGCCTAGAAGGGTCAGCTAAGTGCATACCAAAAGAACTTCACTAATTAGTGGCATCTGCAATTCTGCAAGTTCGTTGACTATTTATTTGAAAGCTGCAAATTAGTTCACTATTGAACAAATAGCATATAGAAGTTGATAAATCATATCGAAAACGTACAGAAATTTACCCCGAACCAGGGAACGAATTAATTATTAGAGGTACCCATGCATTAGCACGTGGACAAGCACGCATGTTTGGCCAAGGACTGCAAGAGGAACGCACCGATGCTGAATTCGAAGACGACGACGACGGTGAGGATGGCCCAGACGGAGTGGCTGACGATGTCGCTGGGCTCGCGGAGGAACACGAGTAGCGTGATGAGCGCGAGCGCCGTGGCTACCTTGGCGGCGAACACCGGCTTCCGCGGGTCCTTGCGTGCGAACGCCCACATCTCGACGGCCGCCGCGCGCACAGCCTCCACCGCCCGCCGCAGCCGCCCCTTCCGCGCCTCGCCGGCGGTGCTGGGGACGCCCCAGTCGAACGAGAGCAGCGGGTCCCGCAGCCCCCGCTGGTCCAGCGTCGACCGCAGCGACCGCAGCTCCGGCGGCACGGTGACCGGAAGCGACCCCATGGTGGTGGTGTGCGGTGGCGCTCGTGCCCTTGCTACGCGCGACCGCGTAAGACGCCGGGAGTTCGGGCTCCGTCCTCCCCGGAGCCCAAATTTATAATAAATTCATCTAACCGTTCGCTTGTCCCCGCGTTTGACCTCATTCGGGGCTCGGACTCCTGGTCGGTTTCGTTCTCCGAATCCTAGCCGTGAGTGCGCTCCGTGCAGCTGCCGCAGCCGTACGGTCGCCCTTCCCCTCGCGCTAGCTCCAGAGAAAATGGCATGTGTTCGCCGTCGAGTTGTCCTCGCTCACGTCGCGTACGGCGACGGCGACGCGAGTGGAGTGCTCCTCCTCTGACGTCACGCCAGCGTGCCTGCCCGGCGAAGCGAGCTTCGACGATGGCGTCCCGTCACGCCGTTACGCGGGGGAGGCTGCAGGCGCGCGTGGGTCGGAAGGCGACGCCTTTGGAGCCGCTCTGGGACTCGGCTGCCCGGCGAGCGCGACGCGTAGGCTGCCCGCTGCCGCCGGCCGCCGGAATCGAACGGCCAGATGCCGAAAAGATCGCGCCGATGACACGTGTGCGACGTAGTGGTTCAGTTTGTAACTGAAAAATCGGCCCATTTCATCGAAGCCACGACGGACGGCCCACAAAATGTCTCCCCGGGAAGCGAAAAGGTCACGGCCCAAAAGGCCTCCGTCAACTACTCAACTATGCCTCTCTCCCCAGCCCAACCCCACGGCCGCCGCCTCGTCTCTTTCCTCTTCCCCGCTCCCCCACCGCCGCCGCCGCCGCCGCAATCTCAACTCCGAGCGATGTCGGAGGCGGCGCCGGCGCCGATCAGCCTGTCGTGGGCGCCCAAGTTTCCTTCGCTGCCGAAGACCGGCGGTAGCAAGAAGGACTCGGGGCTGAATCCGAGCGGCGCGCAGGAGTCCCTGTGGAAGCCGGGGAGCGAGCTCGTGGATGGGCTCTTCGTGCCCCCGAGGGACCCGAGGAAGGCCAACAAGCTGTCCAGGAAGAACGTTAAGGATACCACTGGCAAGGGCTGGTGAGTTGCATCGCACTCTGAATCTTTCACGGTTTTCTTGGCTATTACATGGGAGGAGTGATGGATGGTGCTCGTGGTTTGCTGCTTCGTTTTTCAGGTTCGACATGCCGGCGCCGAGCATCACTCCCGAGTTGAAGAAAGATCTTGAGATTTTGCAGGCATGGTTTTACACTTCCCTGCGTCATCATTACTAGTACAAGACTGTATTATGTGCCTGTAGGAAACAGTGAGCTAGGTGTAAAAAATTTAGGGAGATTATTTTGATAGGACAAACAACAGCCTCATTCAGAAGCTGCCGTCGAACAAATATGTAGTAGAGGATGTTAGTATTTTCCTCTTGTCTAGTTGTCTTAGACTAGATAGAAGAGAATATAACCATGAAAGGCATGAAGCCATCCATAATTTAGCTAGATCGTGGTATGCTATCTGTGTTTGCTTGACAACTTGTGCTTTTTTTTAGAGCATAATATGATAGCATTACAGTCTGTTCGAAACTGTTTCGATTGTAAAAAAAGTATAATTCTACTTGAGATTGTGATATGATGTTAATATTGAATGCACTATGCTGGTTGGGGACATCTCTCTCCTCTAGTGGTAATTTGGTACCTTGTGCTTGAGCTTTTCTGGTTTTGGTGGCTTGAGCAATATTACATTTGCCATCCGTTTTGCAGCTGAGACATGTAATTGACCCTAAAAGGCACTTCAAGAGGGGAGGGAAGTCCAAGGCCCTTCCTAAATACTTCCAAGTAAGTAATCAAATCAGTCAGCAATGTTACATTTAGATCTTGGCGGTCTGCTGAGAACTTATGAATATTCACTGGTAGCTGATACACTGAATAATTTGATGATGAGATTCAGGTTGGTACAGTTATTGAGCCTGCATCTGAGTTCTTCTCAAGTAGGCTTACAAAGAAGGAGCGGAAGACAACATTGGTTGATGAGATGTTATCTGATCAATCTCTTAAGAACTACAGGTAAGCTCATGTACTTTTCTGTCTACATGGAGTGATACTGAAGACTCACCGAACTTTGTTCTTATTGCCAGTACTAGTGTTTGTGTACTAATTGCATATGGCCTTTAGGATATGAGAATTTGTGCGCAATACAACTCCAGAACCATATTTAAAAAAATAAAGCCTTGTCATTGTGATTTGTAATTGGGGTTCTGAAGCCCCAAACCCTTAGTACATAAACTGTTGTCCTAGTTTGAAGTAGTTATCTCCTTTTCCTCTGATGGATTCAATCAGTGAAAAGAACAGAACAGATCTTCCGCAATTGATTCTTATATCTCCTTTTCCTCTGATGGATCCAATCAGTGAAAAGAACAGAACAGATCTTCCGCAATTGATTCTTACAACTCAAAGATCTGGAACAGAATGTATCATTTTGATTTAACTATCCATTTCTGAAATTGAATATGTCATCAATGTCTAATAATGCAGGATGCGTAAGGTGAGGGAAATTCAGGAGACCCGAATGCCAGGAGGCAACCAGAAGTGGAAAAACAAGGGCAAGAAAACATTCAAAAGGGCCAAGGATAGGCGAAAATGAGATTCTTGGGGCTACCTGCACTTTTATATGCACGGAGGAAGTACCAAGAACTGGAGCAGAACAGAAATTACCATGCACCTTCACATTGCACTAGTACTTATCCCAGCTTTGCAGTATAGACTGGTTGCAGTGTATTGTGGTGAACTCTTGTAACGTGATGGATGCATTCAGTTTGATATGTTAGCAAGTGTTGCTGAACAAAAGAATTGTTGGTTGATATATCTTTTTCTTTTCCACTTTCCAGAAATGAGCTCGGAGCTTGAGTTATGCTGCAAGAAAAAATCCACACCTGAATTTATGCAGTGATTACTTGTGCAGCCATATCTGAATCTGTGCTTGACAGGAAG
This sequence comes from Olyra latifolia, assembly GCA_036346145.1. Lineage (NCBI taxonomy): Eukaryota > Viridiplantae > Streptophyta > Magnoliopsida > Poales > Poaceae > Olyra > Olyra latifolia. Next base: position 9,372,380 of record CM070524.1, read on the forward strand.
CTTTCGGTGAATTCGTCCTGCTCATGCGTAATATTGCAGCAAGCGCAGGGTTATTACAGTCACCACACGTAGGGCTGGAACCTGAGCTCAGGCTCGGCTCGTGTGTTTGGCTCGGAAGACCGAGCTGCTCTTCCAGCTTGGATGCAAATTCAAGCCCGAGCCGAGCCACAGCAAGTTCGTTCATGGCTCGTTAGCAACTTGCGAGGCGTAGTAGTAGCACTAGCCCAAGGCCCTCCCAACCCAAGCCCGTAGTTCGCTCCACTTCTCCAGTCTCCAAAAATCCTTAAATCCTACTCCCGACCTCGGTCGGCGGTCCCCTCCCCAAGCCCCCAACCCTAGGTCCCACCGCTGCCTGCGGCTAGCCTCATTCCACTCTGGGCCTCGCGTCGCCCTCGCCTAGCCGCCCTGCCGCCAGGCCGGCATGCCTCCCCACCTAACGTCGGGCTGTCCTGCGCCTGGCCTCATCCTGTGTCGGGCCTCGCGTCACCCTCACCTGGCCGCCCTGCCGCCAGGCTAGTGTGCCTCGCCACTAGCAGGTGTCACACCTCACCGCCTTCACCGCGCGCTACCAGATCTCGCACCTCCCGCGCCGTCTCTGCCACTTCTCCTCACCGCCGTGTGTGGTGCTCGCTTCCGCATGCGTCCCTCGGTTGAGGTCTTTCCGCCGCCACGAGGTCGACGCTGCAGGGCTGGGCCACCGCCCACGAGGTCGACGCTGTAGGGCCGAGCTGCCGCCTCGCCCTCGAGTTTTTTCTCCAACATCGGTGCCGCGCGCCCTTGGCTTCGTCTCCGTTGCTGCACCGCGCTCCTAGCCAGGGAACGCTCGCAAGCCAGGACGAGCCAGCTCGAGCTTTGGTCGAGCCCGAGCCGAGCTCCCCTGTGAGCTCGTGCTTCCAAGCGAGCCGAGCCAAACTAGCTCGTTACAACGACCGAGCCCAAACTAGCTGGACCGAGCTCGTTCGGGCTCGGCTCGTTTCTACCCCTAACAACACGGCAGCTTGAGTCGGCTACAGCCACCGAGCAACTGTGCGCTCGCCAGTTCGCCACCATGTGTTCCATCTCTAGGATCCAATGTAACAAAAAAAAATGTAGCCATGTTTGTGGTGATGGATATAAAGTAGTACTTAATTCATATCCCAAACCCAAAAAAAAAACAAGTGATTCGTAAAGGCCGTGGCCACAAATGCAGTCTATTGCTCGTTCAAAAGACGAAATCATTGCAATGCATGATCCCCCGTGACCGGCTAAGCAAAAATCGTCAAACATCGAGCTAGCATCGGCCCACAAGACAGTCAACCGACCAGCCTGCCACCCATGAGCCGTGACCCATGAGCCACGGCTCATGTTCTAGCACAGTGCCCCCAACTATCCGAGTGCAAGAAATCATTTGCGCAACGAATTCATGACGAGGAGATCAAACTTGAAAACACATTTCATTTACATACATATATATATCAGTATAAGTCCAAGATCACCATATCCTCCCAGCAAAACCCAGCTTTCCATTGCACAAGTCAATCTGGAGACTGGTACTTCCTCCATTTCTCCCTCTTTTTTCGTTACAGGTGCCGCGGAGAACGGCAAAATGAGAACAGGCAGTAAATCTAATCATAGCAAACAGGCAAAAATAAGAAGTGATTCTTCGCTAGTTGTTGCTGTTGTAGGCCATGTAACTGTTGCGGTACCGCAATCCGTGCTGATCATAGAGCGCATCACCGTAGTTCATGGCCTTGATTTCCACGGTGCGGCGCTTGCTGTCTCCCTCCTGCACGGCTCCAAAGACGATCTCGTTCATTGCCTCACAGCTCGGCTCGTAGAAAGTTTGCGGACTTGCAGAGTATTGCCTGTGATGCTGCAGGTACTGCTGATGATGTGTTTGTTGCTGCTGCTGAGGTGCTTCACCGTTCCAACCGCCGAACTGAGGCCGACCGTGACGGATGCGGTGGGTCTTCTCCGGCTCCTGTGGCTGTGACATGAAAGGATAGTTCTTGTGAGGGGTCGGTGTTCTTGTATCCAGTGGTGGAGGTGTCTCATCCCGTGGGATTGCGTAGCTTTCTTGTACTGGCCAAGAGTTTGCTCTGCCCTGCTGCTGATGAATGTTCAGGCGCTTCTTTCTGGAAAATGCTGCACCGATGATCTCTGCAACAGATGATTTTGCTCCTCCAATGAGCTTGCCAATTGAGGTGAAGAATCCCTCTTCAACTTCTTGTTTCTCAGATTCATCCTCATTCGGGATTAGCGGGGGCCGAAGGGAAGGCTTTAGTGGCTTCTGATATGGCGGAATGCTTGCAATGCTAGCTTTTACTGGAGTGTGAGGTTCCTGCATGGTACAATTGGTATCCAAGATAACATAGCTGTACAATTTACTGCACGAAGAATGCAAGTAAGACAGCACATGTGTAACATAAAACTAAAAAATTATGTCGTTTCATGCATTATGCTCTGCAGATATTTGACTAACATCATAAACAAGTATTAACTGGATGTTTATACAACTTTCAAAATGAACAACTTGGTTAATCAGAAGCAGCTAGTTTGTGCTATCTTATTTCAATTGACTAATCCAAATAACATTATTCCAGACATGTATAGGCTTCCATTGGACTTATATAACTGGATTGGTAACTAGCACTGTCAAACTTCCAATATTTACCCATCTATTTAAACTAGAGTGCAGCATGCCAACATTAGCGCATTAACATTTAACAGTCACACAAGCTGGTAACTGGGGGCAGGTGTAGGCATAGTAAGGAAGCAGGCTGGGGCCAATGGATGATGGACACTAGTACCAGGACTCCACGAGTGACAAAAGACTGATGGCAACATATTCATGCGCTGGCTTGCTGGGATACAGCAGGCCTATGGTCCATTATAGCCCTTGCCTTATTTGCTAATTCTGCCAATCTGCCAGGGAAGGTACATGACGTTTTCTCCTCACAAAACAAAGAAAGCAGTATGGACTTACATCTTCTGTTGATACCATCCCTAAAACCCGGCGTTGTAGCAAGGCAAGCATGTATCCAAAGAAAGAAGCAGCAAGAAGCAGCGCAATTCCTGTGGGCATGAAATTTTTATGTAAGCATTGGTTCCAAGTGGAGATTAAAGAGCTAACGTTGGTGGTGTGGTTTCAACATCAGGTTTTTTCAGGTCAAGCAACAATTGCAGGAAAACAGATTGAAGTAATATATACCTTGAGGAAAACCAGCTTCATATTGATAAACACAGTCATCAAAGTGGAGCTGGATCTCCCGGATTGCTTGGTTTCCTCTGTCAATCACCAAAAGGGAGCAGCTACTGCCAATGTAACGGACTTCAAAATCAGTAGAAAATTTTGCATCATCACTGGGCCCATCAACATGCCCTCCTCTGCCTGATTTCCCCCCAGCAATAGTAGTAACCCCTAAAATTACAGAATACAATATGTCAAGCACTTACTTTACAAGAAATAACATAAGGAAAATGGATGTGTAGTGATGGCAGAGTATAGTGTAAATTTCATTGCGAATCAAACTCATTTAACATCAAGTACCTACGTTCATTTTGAGGATATTAACATAATTATAATTTATGAATGTAGCAAAAATTCTGAAATGTACGATTTTGGATAAATTTAGATGAATGGTAAAATTTTGGGGTACATAGTAACAATGCAACATAATAATACGCCTAGTATGAATAATTATGTGCATTCTGATTTTTCATGCAATTTATTGTCATGAACTGGATGTGCTACAGTGACCAGGTTAGAAAGCATAAGTCATTTCATTTAATAATTTTTATATGCAGCTCTACAAGGTTGACACATCGTGAATCATAATATTCCATGGATGAAATGCCTTGAATTTGAAAGTGAAGTTGTGTGCTACTGTTACAGAAAATAGGTTTTTCCCTTCCTTTCCTGCAAAGCAAGTGAAAATATGTATAATTAATATCACCAGGATTCTTTTTTCCAGAAAATAAATTTGGAAAAAACATTCACTAATTTTTTATTTCGTTTTATCATCACAAATTCACAATGTCTTGCAGATACCGGACTCTAAGGCATGCCCAATGGGCACCCAAAAATGGGGTGACCCATCACTGTAGTGCATAGAATTTGAGGATTGGTGATGGGGAGGTGAATAGTGATAGGAAGAGCAATAGTGAATATAGGGAGTGGTGGTTGAGAAATAGGGAGTGAATAGTGAATATAGAGAGTGAGATTTAGGTAGTGAAAATAGGGTTGTTGTTGGGGAGGTGAATAATGATAGGGAGAGCAATAGTGATAGGGAGGGAAAATAGGGAGGTGAATTGTGTTGGGAAAGTGGGAGGTGAATGGTGATAGGGTGGGGAAAAATGGGGGTAGTGTTGGGCATGCCAGTTTTACTCAAGCTGGGCACATAATCTTAATATTGTTTGATAGTTTCCCTTCTCTCCACATGTAAATTTGGATGCAGGTGCTAAATACATGTTGGACAAGCCCAACAAAAACCAGAAAGCAGACATAGGATGCTTAGGGAACAGACAAAAATCATGTGCATATACCCCACCACAGGACAATTTAGCTTACCTGTATCACTGATCTTTCTAATAGCCATGTTCATAGCATCTGCCACATATATGTTACCCCTGTCGTCCACCGTAAATCCCTTAGGATGATTCATCCTTGCCTCTCGCAGCCTCCCATCAACATGACCTGGAAACCCTTCTGGAGAACCAGCAACCAGCTTTGGTCTGCTATCTGCATTGTTCACAAGATGAAGCGAAATCCAATACTAAAATTATCTGTTGATGAACATGGCAGCCGTATCACCACCTTACAGAATATGCAAAAACAAGAAAGGTCGACCACAGGATAGCGGGTATAGCGTTATAGCGTCATATCAAAGTTGGTATATCAACATGTCTAGTTATCTTTTCCGGTGCTTGAAATTACAGCATGAGCTTGGGGAAATTTACTAACCTAAGCTTTCAAAAGCAACACAAAAAGGATTGCAAGGCTAACAAGTTTTAGACCCAATCGCTTCACTTCTACAAGTGTAAATTACTGATGTTGACTGCACATAAAAATATGAGTACCAGGTTGGGGAATCCAACTGAAAGGTACTTAAGCACAAGAAATGCAAACTACGAGCTAACAAAAACATCGCAATCAAGAGATAGGCCAGACCAAAATTCATGACTCCAACCAACCCGCAGAATGCCAGCATCAGCGCCACCACCCCACCAAACACTTGAGACATCTAATTAGCAAAATCCCACTAGTCACTAGCGCTACCCACATCCACATGCCAAATTTAGGAGGACTAGAACGAGGGGTTACATCGGGACAGCGGCAGCGCGATCCTGTAGATGTTGCTGTTCATGGAGTCCATGACGAGCAGCTCGCCGCCCTGGGTAACCTCCACGGCGTACGGCTCGATCCCCAGCTTGCTGCCGTCGAAGACCGTCTCCACGGTGTACCCGCCCTCGTACTTCACCATCGACTTCCCTCCGCTCGCTGCTGCCACCGAGAGACCACAGCATCAAAGTGAAGCAAAATTGTTTCAAGAAACCCAAACCAAGAACCGAAGAAACGCCTAAAAGATTCCAGTAAGAACCTGTCTTGGTGGTGGATTTGAGCGACCACAGTCGCTTCACCACCGCCGACGCCGCATTGGAGAGGAACCCGCTCACCACCTCTGCAAATGGCAGCGGAAACAGTCACCGAAACGCACGCACGAAACCAGGAACACGAGGCGAAACCAAGAAACCCGAGCTCGCTGTGACTCACTCGCAGGGTACGACGACGCGGACGCAGGGGCGAAGGCGCCGAGGAGGAGCGCGGCCACCAGCAGCAGCACCGAGACGCCTCTCGCTCTGCCTCCCATGGCCTCCATCGGCGGCCACAGCACACTGGCCCTGAGCTCCCGGTAGCACGGGCAAGCCAAGAAGCGGGGGAACCTCGCGGCGCCGGAAGAATGGAAGATTCAGTAGGAACGGGAGGCGCGCATTCGGCGGGGAAGGCAGGCAGGCAGAGCGCGCTCAGATCGAGGAGGGGAATGGGCGGAAACCACCAAGAATCCGAGCTTTTCCTTGCGAGAAGAGAGAGGAGGAGAGAGATTAAAAGGGGGAGGCGGGGAGAAAGAGACAAGGCTCGGCAATCGCCACTCCACTCCAGTCGCTTTCCTGCCTCGTGCAGTCGTGCTTCGCCTCTACCCCAAAATTTTGTGGGGTTTTAGGAGGGAGGCGTTACTGCATTAGCATGACGGTGATGACAGAGGAGAGTGATGAGGAGTGGAGTGGAGAGGGTCACGTGCAGAGGGTGATGCTGTTGTTATCATCTCTCCTGACCTTTTTCATTAGTGGAATCTGGAAAACCACTTTCCATTCGGTAAAGGCACTTGCAAAAACATACAAACTAGCTTTAAGAAATGAATGTTTTTATGTCCAGACTCTTAAGTGTTAAATCATGCTAAAAACGTACGTGAATGTTTGGGACGGTCATGGATTCTAGCCTTTGGCCAAAGTAGCTTTCGTGGTGAGTTACCCGTTACCGTGTGTTTGGCTGCTCTATAACGGAAGGTCCGAGATGATACTTTTCCATTAGAAGTGGAATGAGATGAGGGTGAATGGGTCTTTATAGTCATTGCACTTGTACTGGCTCGTCTTTGGTTGTTTGGGATAAGATGAACTGTGTTGGTGTTTGGTTAAGTGGATGTGTTGATTCTAGATGACTATAAAGTTGCTAACGGGAAGGTGGCCAGCCGTGGAGGAGGCGTCCCCGGTGAGAAGCTATACAAGGGAGGTCGAACCATGAAGTTGTGGAGGTGCAGCAGTGAGAAGCTGTGTTAAGTGGAGGGATTGAGGTCGAGTCGTGGAGGTGTGCTGACGAGGAGACACGCCGGGGAAAGACACGACAGCGAGGACCTCCGCAAAATAGAGAGTGTCAACGAGGGCGACATCGACACCGAGGGAGGAGTTAGCGCACGGGATGACACCAGCACTATGGAGTAGGCTGCGTGGGGCGACATTGGTGTTGGAGGAGGAGCTCCGCTAGAGAGGAGGCTTCGCTACGGGATGGAGGTGGCACAGTGAACGAGGCCGGTGTCTGGCGTGGCATTGTGGTGGCGGCAAGCGGCCAACGGGGTGAAGCTGAGGCATGGGGAATGGGGGAGTGGCGGTGAGGACAAATTTTTACGAACAAAAGGAAATTGCACTATACTAACTTGCAAGCCTAACTAATTTTTTCTTATGTAGAATGGAGATAGAAAAATGCAAAAGTGTTTCTACTCTCAACACAGGCTTCCTTGACCCTTTAGTTATCAATGAGACAAATGTTCGACTATCCCCTGCCGATACAGAGACCAACATATACAACGGGCTAATAGGTCAAAAATATCATTCAAAGATACTTTTACCCTACAACTTTGAGTAAGTGTTTTCGTACCGTCTCGTTCTAATCTTTTTCCACAACACGATGTTAGAACTAATTAGTTACCTACGTTGTCATATATATGTACAGCTTTCACTGGATTCTTCTCATTATCGAGCTAGATCGTAGCATGATCACGCTTATAGACTCGCTCAGAGACCAGCTTGAAAAGTACCAAAACTTGATCGACATTCTCAACCCAGTATTCTTGTTCTTTCCATTATTGTGCTCGTTCTACTCCATTTTAAACAAATTCTAATCATGTTCAATTTGCAATCACGTGTGTAGTGCATTCGCATTCGATCTAAGATCGAACCGTGGCTTAATTCAACGAGGAATTCGATATTACACTTGCCTCTCGAGTATGTATGCCATCGGGGTAGCTTTTGAGTTAGTTAACTTCATTTCCATGCATCCATTTCACGCTGTTAGCTTTTTTCACCACAGGTCTAACGTCAGCCGTCGGACACCAATTTATGCGGCTACTATGTGTGCCATATTATGCACATCCCGCCGGAGGTGCTAGCGACTTGCAATGTGTGTCCGATTTCTCGGCGGCGTGAGAAGCGATCCAAGAATAACTCGTCAATTACCGGATTTTTGATAAGGTCGTCAATCCAAGAGGCGAGTTTCATGTTCCAATGCAAATAGGTGGGGCCCTTCGATAAAGACCGGTGAACTATCGGGTTCGACATCTACGGCTACCAAGAAATGATGCACATAAAAGATCACGATGAACGCTACGTAATTAAAGTTGTAATGAATGTTATATGAACTGTATGTGTACTATATATAGGCATGATTGATTCATTGTGATACCTAATAGTTGTAATTAAACTTGTTAATAAAGTTTTATGATTTAATTATCAGTTAATTATGCATGATTGATTATACGTGCTTTAATTAATTGTGACTTAGCACACACACACACACACATATATATATATATATAATAATATTAGACTTAACACACACAAACACATATATAATATATATTACCTCACACGCATATATATATATTGACGAGGGTTAGTGGCATCTCAGTAATTACTCAGAAACCAAATTTCGACCTCAATAATATTGATACCCAAAAGAGTTACTCGACGCACAAGTACCGAAAGTGTTCCTCGGGACCGCAACATGACCAAAACATACCGCTGCGTCCGTCGCAAGGGTAGGAAGTCATCATTTACCCGCCTCCATCACATCTTCTCGATCACCGTCACGCCACGCCGTCTTCGTCGTTCGCTCGGACCAGGAAGACACCGCACGGACCACCGGATCTTTGACAAGATCACTCAAGAAATTAATAGCTCTTGTACATATATAAATAGGTATCCTCGCACACATCTTTGAGGGGATATCCATCTCTCTCTCTTTTTCTAGTCGTTTTTGGCAAGCTCGGCGTGGCTGCCTAGGCTTGCTCGCGCGATCCTTGTAATACTCTTGATTCATCATATATTGAGATCGCCGGGCGTAGGGTCATTACCTCGTTGAGAGGGCCTGAACCAGGTAAAAACACGTGCTCGTTGTTTGACAGAAGCGCTATCTCGAATGCCCCTAGTCATGAAAGGGCCCGTTGATCCCGATTCAACAAGTAAGCTTCGGCACTGGGGCCCGTATTCTAACCGCCGACACCGGCGCCGTCCGTGGGGATCGTCTAGAGTCTCTGCAACAAAGGTCCTTGAGGTGGCGACCGAAGACGACTCGACATTCGCCGATGGCTTGGACGACCTCGACAAATCTTGGACCGACTCGAGGTCTCCGGAATCTCGATGCGAAGGGCATGCCATGGAGTCCGGTTCCTCATGGATGTCCCGCCTCGAGCGATGGCGGCGAGGAGTACGCTCTCGAAGCTTCTCGATCCGAGATTCCGGATGGGAGATGACCGACGGTCACAACGAGGACATCGACGCCCCGACGATCCGTGTAAGTTTGACATATTTCGCCTGGCACATCCTCCCAAAGCGATACCTCCCGAGCTTGCTCAAGCTCGGTCGCTTCGCCTGGCACGCCCCTTCCCAGGTAGCGTACCTCCGAGCTTGCTCAAGCTCGGTCGCTTCGCCTGGCACGCCCTTCCCCGGCGCGACCTCCGAGCTTGCTCAAGCTCGGTCGCTTCGCTGAGCACGCCCTTCCCAGCAGCGTACCTCCGAGCTTGCTCAAGCTCGGTTGCTTCGCTGGCACGCCCTTCCCAGCGCCGCGACCTCCCCGAGCTTGCTCAAGCTCGGTCGCTTCGCTGGCACGCCCTTCCCAGCAAGACGTACCTCCCGAGCTTGCTCAAGCTCGGGCCGCTTCGCTCGCCACGCCCCTTCCCCAGCGACGTATTCTCCACGAGCTTGCTCAAGCTCGGGTCCGCTTCTTCGCTTGAGCATGCCCTTCGCTCAAGACGTGTTCGCCGGTTCGCCCGAGCATGCTCTCCGCCGGCGCATGTTCTATTCTCCGTTACGCCGAGCATGCTCTCCGCCGGCGATGTTCTTTAACCCTTGAGCAAGCCCTTCGCTCAAGACGTGCTCGCCGGTTCGCCCGAGCATGCTCTCCTTCGGCGCGATGTTCGTTTCTCCGGTTACGCCCGAGCATGCTCTCCGCCGGGCGCATGTTCTGTTTCTCCGGTTCGCCCGAGCATGCTCTCCGCCGGCGCATGTTCTATTCTCCATTCGCCGAGCATGCTCTCGGCGGCGCATGTTCTGCTCACGGTTCGCCCGAGCATGCTCTCCGCTTCGGCGCATGTTCTATTCTCCACTCGCCCGAAAGCATGCTCTCCTTCGGCGATATTCTGTTCTCACGGTTCGCCCGAAAGCATGCTCTCCGCTTCGGCGCATGTTCTGTTCACGGTTCGCCCGAAACATGCTCTCCGCTTCGGCGCATGTTCTATTCTCCGATTCGCCGAGCATGCTCTCCGCCGGCGCATGTTCTGTTCACGGTTACGCCCGAAAGCATGCTCTCCGCCGGCGCATGTTCTTTAACCCTTGAGCAGCCCTTCGCTCAAGACGTGCTTTCGCCGGTTCGCCCGAGCATGCTCTCCGCTTCGCGCATGTTCTATTCTCCGGTTACGCCCGAGCATGCTCTCGCTTCGGGCGCATGTTCTGTTCACGGTTCGCCCGAGCATGCTCTCCGCTTCGGCGATGTTCTATTCTCCGGTTCGCCCGAGCATGCTCTCGCTTCGGCGCATGTTCTGTTTCACGGTTACGCCGAAAAAGCATGCTCTCCGCTTCGGCGCATGTTCTATTCTCCGGTTCGCCCGAAAGCATGCTCTCACTTCGGCGCATGTTCTACTCTCCGGTTACTTGAAACATGCTCTCTGCTTTCGGCGCGATGTTCTATTCTCCGGTTCTCCCGAGCATGCTCTCCGCTTCGGCGCTGTTCTATTTTCCGGTTTGCCCGAAACACGCTCTCGCTCGGCGCGTGTCCTATTCTATGGTTCGCCCGAGCATGCTCTCCGCCGCTTCGGCGCATGTTTTTAAACCTTGAGCGTGCCCTTCGCTCAAGACGGATTCTCGGTTCGCCTCGAGCATGCTTTTCGCCGGCGCATGTTCTTTATTTCGCTGAGCATGATCTTCGCTTAAGATGTCGATTCTCTGGTTCGCCCGAGCGTGCTCTCGCGCTCGAGCGCATGTTCCTTTTTCCTGGGCATGCCCTTCGCCGAGGTGTCGGTTCTCCGATCCCTAGGGTGATTTTTCCGCTCGTCTTCGAACGGTTCTTTGCCCGTGCACGCGCTTCCATTTATTTTTCCCGTTCTTCGATTTTGTCCTCGGCGCCTCATCACCGCCGAAGTAGGGTGCGACTTCGCTCGCACCCTACCAGTTACCCGCGCAGGATCCACGCCGATGCGCGCACGGGACTATGCCCGTCTGCCAGACCCTCGGCGCCTCATCACCGCCGAGAAGTGGGGTGCGACTCGCTCGCACCTACCAAGTTACCAGTGTGATCCGCGCAGGATCCACGCCGATGCGCACGCCGACTATGCCCGTCCGATCCCTCGGCGCCTCATCACCGCCGAGAAGTGGGGTGCGACTCGCTCGCACCTACCAAGTTACCCGCGTGTGATCCACGCCGATGCGCGCCGACTATGCCCGTCTGCCAGACCCTCGGCGCCTCATCACCGCCGAGAGTGGGGTGCGACTCGCTCGCACCTACCAGTTACCCGGCGTGTGATCCACGCCGATGCGCGCCGACTATGCCCGTCTGCCGATCCCTCGCGCCTCATCACCGCTTCGAGAAGTGAAGGGTGCGACTTCGGCTCGCACCCTACCAGTTACCCGCGTGTGATCCACGCTGAATGCGCACGCCGACTATGCCCATCTGCCGATCCTCGGCGCCTCATCACCGCTGAGAAGTGGGGTGCGACTCGGCTCGCACCCTACCAGTTACCCGGCGTGTGATCCACGCCGATGCGACGCCGACTATGCCCGTCTCGCGATCCTCGGCGCCTCATCACCGCCGAGAAGTGGGGTGCGACTCGGCTCGCACCTACCAAGTTACCCGGCGTGTGATCCACGCCTGATCGCGCACGCCGACTATGCCCGTCCCGCCATCCTCGGCGCCTCATCACCGCCGAGAAGTAGAGGCGCGACTTGGCTCGTGCCTACCAGTTACCGAGCATGTGATTCACGCCCCGATGCGGCGAGTGGGCCGACCCGTCCCACGTAACCTAAGCTACCATGTCGGTGCTAAAAGCCCAACCTCTATGGATTCGCTTTAAAAGCCTCGAAGGGCATTCCGCTCCCATCGAGCCTCGGGGACTAGCCGACGAGGGTTAGTGGCATCTCGAGAATTACTCGAAACCAGCCCGACCTCAATAATATTGATACCCAAAAGAGTTACTCGACGCACAAGTACCCGAAAGTGTTCCTCGACCGCAACATGACCAAAACATACCGCTGCGTCCGTCGCAAGGGTAGGAAGTCATCATTTACCCGCTTCCATCACATCTTCTTGATCACCGTCACGCCACCACGCCGCCTTACGCCGTTCGCTCGGACCAGGAAGACACCGCACGATCACCGGATCTTTGACAAGATCACTCAAGAAATTAATAGCTCTTGTACATATATAAATAGGTATCCTCGCACACATCTTTGAGGGGATATCCATCTCTCTCTCTTTTTCTAGTCGTTCTTTGGCAAGCTCGAAGCGTGGCTGTCTAGGCTTGCTCGCGCATCCTTGTAATACTCTTGATTCATCATATATTGAGATCATTGGACGAGGGTCACATTACCTCGAGAGGGGCTCGAACCAGGTAAAAACACAGGCTCGATTGTTTGACAGAAGCGCTATCTCGAATGCCCCTAGTCATGGAAAGGGCCCGTTGATCCCAGCTCAACAAGTAAGCTCGGCACTGGGGCCCTGTACTCCCAATCACATATATATATATATATATATATATATATATATATATATATATATATATATATATATATATATATATATATATATATATATAAGCTTGGTTTGGGGCTCCATGGAGCCTAGGCTCCATGATTCAAATACCTATGATGTGCATTGAGATTAGTGATGTTTGACGTGTATATCTTTCACATATCCACTAAAAAAGTATTTCAGATATGAAACTCCAAAAAAATTAAATTCGAACTCAGTTTAAACTAGTTTGAAGTATAGTTTGAACTAATTTGAAGTATAGTTAAATGTAGTTCAAACTAAAGTTCAACTCAACTTTTTTCGGAGTTTGATGTCTCAGATATTTTCATTAGTGGATATATGAAAGTAGAATAACCAAACAACACGAATCTCAAGGCACATCTAGTGGTAACGAATCATGGAGCCTAGGCTCCATGGAGCCTTATGTATTATTCCTATATAGGAAGCCAGTTTGGGGCTCCATGGAGCCTAGGCTCCATGATTCAAATACCTATGATGTGCATTTAGATTCGTGATGTTTGACATGCATATCTTCACATACTCTCTAAAAATATTTGAGATATCAAACTCCAAAAAAAATTAATTTCAAACTTAGTTTAAACTAGTTTGAAGTATAGTTTGAACTAGTTTGAAGTATATTTTAAAAGTAGTTCAAACTGAAGTTCAACTTAGCTTTTTTCGGAGTTTGATGTCTCAAATATTTTCTTTAGTACGTATATGAAAGTACAAATATCAAGCAATACGAATCTCAAAGCACATCTAGTGGTAACGAATCATGGAGCCTTATGTATTATTCCTATATATATATATATATATATATATATATATATATATATATATATATATATATATAATTTATAGCTCAGTGGTGCTCGCTCAATACCGGTTGGAGGAATTAACCGATGAATAAAGAACCTATCGAGACCGATTGGTGCCTCCAACCCAGATCGACCGAGACTTCGGCGAGGCATGGGCTAAAGCCACGTGTGCTCGCCAAGATCGGTTGGAGGAATCAACCGGATCGAATAACAGCTTTTATCGATACCATTTGGTGCTTCCAACCGATCGACGGGGTTTCGGCGAGGCACGGGCTAAAGCCACGTGTGGCCTCCAACCGTTACTGATACTATATCAGCAATGGGTGAGGGAACCGGGACTGATGCCATGGGGCATCGATTAGGATAACTATCGATTTAAAACCCAGATCGATGGCCATCATGAACCGTCTTGATGGCCAGATCCGTAGTAGTGCTGGCAGGGGAAAAGGACGGAGGAAAAGCCTCGTGCTCGTGCATGCTTGTGTGCCTAGCTGCCCATCTTTTGGCAACCATTATTCACACGTTTCAAGGCACTAACATTGTCCTGTTCCCTTTCAAAAAAAAAAACACCGTCCCTAATCTCGAACATGCTCGTCAGCTCATGTTACTCTCTCACTCCACTAATCTGCATGGCTGCACTGTACAGATTTCCATAACAGAAAAGAAGATTCACTCCATTACACACGCCCTGATCCTCCCTCTCGAATCGAACGTTCAAGACGTACCGAGTGGTAGCAGCAGCAGCACTCGCAGTACACATGAGTTGGAAAGATAGGATCACAGCGCAATGGTCCGTACCCCGTACGTCCTTACGACAGATTAAAGATCGATCGGCGGCTTATACCACCCCCTCTCTCCTGCGGTGACTCGCTCGCGGCTCGCTAATGCCGCACGGCAGCAAGCACTCAAACTTTACTCGTGGCTCGAGAGCTGTTGAGGCTCAATTTGGTTTCGGTTTTGTGCTCGGCTCGTTTACAAACATGCACGAACCGAGCCAAATACTGGCTTGGACTTAGCTCATTGTGGCCATAACACATGCCACATCTGCACCACGTGCATTTGCCCTTTCTTCCTCTTCGATCTTCTGGCTATCTTCATCTCCTCTTTTTTCGGTGTAACATCCCTATTTTCAAAATTTTAAAAATGCATCATCATGGCATGTAGTGTAATGGCATGTAGTGTAAGGTATCATAAAAAGAAAATCATCAAATCAAAAATTATTTTTAAAAATGGGCATGTTACCATATTTAATTTTCCTAAAAACCAAATTAAAGGTTTAGCTTTTAAAATAATTACATTCAAAATGTTTAATCGCCAGAACCTAGCTTAGCAATTTAGTAATTAATAAGTCCATTGTAAGTTAGAAAGCAACAAAAATTTAAAATTTAAATTAAGTACAATTTAACATCAAATTAAAAATTTTAGCTACAATTTAGCAAGTATTTATTTTATAACTAAGCTCTATCCCTAACCCCCTCTCTCTTTTCCTCTCCCTATGACAGACAGGTCCCACCTGTCATCCCCTTTTCCCAATTGGGAAACTTCCCTTTTTGGGCTTTCCCGAAACAACCCTTCCCCTAATCCTGCCTAATTCCCCCTCTCTCGATCCCTCCACCCTCACTATCTCTCTCTCCCTCCACCTCCCAGCAGAGCTCTTTTGGCCAATTCCCTCCGCCACCCCCTTCCCTTCACCCCCTCGACTCCATTCCACCTGGCCATTGTCGCCGGACCGCCAGGTCTTGTGCCGCCTATGGGCGCCTGCTCCACCAGCGTCTTATTGCGTCATGCCCATGCAAAAGCAGTGCCGCCTGCACTGGTCGCGTCGTCTTTAGCGTCGTCGTCATTACGCCATGTGCATCAAGCAGCCACGCTGTCTGCAGTCATTGGCTGGGTGGCACCACCACGCCGCATACGTGCCCAAAGCCACCGCCCACCCCCGCCGGTAAAGCCAAATACGGCCCACCTAGTTCTCTCTCTTTTCTAATTAATTCAGATAGAAAAATTTATAAATTTTATATCTTTAAAAATATATATCCAAAATCAGTAAAATAAATTTCTAAAAATTCATAAAAGTGTGAGCCTTAATCTAAAAATATAATCTTCATAATTTAATGCATATTAATGCATGATTTAGTTTTATAAATACAAAAACATGTATTAATTAATCTTAATTAATTATGATAAATGAAAATAAATTAATAATATATGAAATTGTTAAATAGAATAAAATAAACATTTATTTTAGGAAATTAGCTTATTTTGTACATTTCCCAATTAAAATAAATATTTTTGTCACATATGTTTATTAGTTAAATTCCATATGAAATAGAGTTTTAAAATTTATAAAATAAAGTAAAATGAAATTTCCACAAGATCAGATTAAAATACCATCATCAAGTTTATGCATATCCATTTGCATACATAATTTTATTTTATTTTATTCGTTGTTTTTAAATGTGTGTTGTTTGCCATCGTTAGATTCGACCGGATCCGTGCCTGGAACCGAAGATCACGACGGGCAGAAGATCACGCATTGCTATTTTAATTACAAACTGCTATATGGGTAAGGTGTAGCTAAAAGCCTAAAACACTTTAATTATTGTCATCTAATCATAAACCTTGGTAACCCTAGATTATCAATTGCTTAATTAATGACCAACTTCTGTGGTTAGAATTTAATCATGCTTAGCCATGCTGTTAGTACTTATTAATTTACTTCTGATGATTCACATTGAAATTTCTGTTACCAAAATCTCATTTGATGACAGTAGTGGGTGCTACTGTTGGAAAAACTGTTAGGCAGGTAGCGGGTATGCTACCAGGGTTTCGAAAAGCAAAATGCTTTGAAAATTTGATTGGGGTGGATGGTTGTCTAGCTGGTGCAGCAAGCACGAGACCTGGGTCCAGTGTGGGAACCATCCTAGTCCCTAAGGACCAATACCTTATGGTTGTCAAGGCTAAGTACAACAGTGCGACCATGAGTGCTTGTATGGGCAAGCCCTAGCTGAGTACTTTTCGAACTCTTGGTTTGGACATCCTGTGTGGTGGAGTAGGTGCGGACAATCCGTCGACCCTGCCGGCTCAAGAGGGGGCTTCAGCTAACTGGAGAAACCAACGCTGCGGTGGAAACCTTAGAGGGAATGCCAGCCAAGAGCTAGACTGTTAAAGGCTTTGTCGTGATGACTTTCGACGGGAGGGAACCATGTCTCATGGGTAAAGCGTATGACCTCTGCAGAGTGTAAAACTTTCTAGAAAGTCGTGCCCACGGTCAAGGGTGAACGACGGTGGCGTAATCACAATGGTAGTTTTCTCTCCTTTGTTTCTAAATGGTTTTTAAGAGAAAACCAGCAGGTGCCGTGTTTTGTTTTGGGAGCCTGCGGCAGGAAGCCGTGAGGAAATGATTTCTTGATGAAACCACGGTTGGTGCTGTGAGATAGCCAGGTTTGGGTAGAAGCCGGTGGGTGCCGGAGTTTGAAAAGATTATTTAATTGTTTTGATAAAAACTCCTCTCTTTCCTAAATTGCCTTTCCAAACCTTAGGCGAACTTTTTACAAAATTGGCTTTCCGCAAACAAACCCCTAACCCTCCTTGTCTAAGCCATGCATATTCATATGTCAATTGACTTGCGAGCGTTTGCACCAATACTCACTCTCGCGCCTTGCCGCGGGGCTGCGCAATCCAACGCGTAGGTTCGGAATTCCCTTGCGACCCCGAGGATGGCGATCTGGAGGCTTACAACTTCGCCGATGGAGTCCAGGATGAAGAGTTCACCGACGCCTAGGACTGCGTTCCTCCAACTCTGTCTGTGGGGAAATGTTTTGGTTTTTATCTAGTTCTATGGATGTATTTTGAGGCCTTAGCTGCCTATGTAAATACTTCCACTTTTGTAAGGCCGTCGAGCCGAACTTATGTAACCACGCTATGTGGCGCACTCTGATGTAAATTTATGTAAATTAATCATCATGGTTGTGATCCAAGTTCTGTTATCTGTGTGTGCTAGCTACTGATTCAGGGACTAGCACAGGTAAAGCACGGGTGGGACCCACCTCCACCAGAGGGGGGTCCGGACATTCGGGATGGGTCAACTCCTGCACCCTTTCGCCTCCCGTCGGGCCGTTGCCTTCTCCGTCTCCCGCTGGTTGCCACTTGTGTCCTCTTGTTGCAGACGCCTCCCACTGGTCCACAGGCTCCTCCTCCCTCCACTGCTTCCTCCTTTGCCTCCCGTTGGTCCACTATCTCCTCTTCCGTCTCCCGCCTGGCTACCACTCCCTAGACACGCACTGGTGACAATAAAACCCACTTGTGTCCTCTCAATGCGGTCGCCGCAGTTCCCTATCATCTCTCCATCTTTGGCGTGCCTTGGCAGTATCGAGCATTGGACGTCAAGCACATAGCAAGGTCTGGCTCACGAGCTTTGAACGAGCCGAACTGAGGCTGGTTTACATCTCAGTCATCCCAAACTGACCCACTCTATCAAGTCAAGCCAAGGTATAGCTCGCTCGAACTCGCTTGTTTCCACCCCTAGAGACAACCATGGGCTCCAAGGGAGGATCCACTCCACTGCTCTACTCCACACTTGGGCCATCCTTTCAGGCGCCCTCCTCACTATCCTTTACCCTAGCGTGCCATGTGACGGCTACCTCTTCCTCCTGTCTGGAGACAGCATGCTCTGCTCCACCTCCACTGGCTTTTCCATCGTCTTGGCTCGCTATCACGGCGAGATGTCGAGCCTGGAAAAAGGTAAACAAAGATGGGGAAGGCATTCATTCTTTGGCGTAAACGTATGTCCCAGTGGGGCGAAAAGATCTAGAGAGGGATCACGTCGGCGTCCAAGTTGGCTGTTGGATGCATACTCCGTCAGGCAAACATGGGACAGGAGAAGGGGCCTGGTTAATTGCCATGTATTCAAGCTCAGTTGCAGACTCTTTGCACCTTCCGGATGCTCGCCTGATAAGCCAGATGTGCGGGACAAAAAAGGTACATATCAAACATGCGATAGTAGGTAGATATGGTGAACAAGATGATCAATCTAACTTTGCTTGGTAGATTTATGAACTTCCTTTCAAAGTGTTTTTTTTTCTTTTGGAGGAAGTTAGAACATTTATTCACAACATAAATTGAACGAAACGTCCAAATATATTAGAGGCATTCCCAACCATGCATGCCGACAAGTCTTAAAGATTATAAGCAAATATAGGCAGATTATGTGCCTCTATATTCCTTCTTGTTTGAATTCTTTACCTTCATAGTTTCGCTATTGTGTTGCATGTTAGGACAGTTTACCCAAAAATCTAAGTCGATAGGAAAATACGAACGGTTCACTTATACTTCAACACTTTCTATCATGTGAAGAGTCCCTTAGGCTGCAGACGTGAAACAGGAGCGGGCATCAAATTTTAATTTAAATTGCAACGGCTAGGACTTGAACTTAAGACCTCAGGCTGTGGCTCTGATACCATATTAAGTTGCATGCAACGACAAGTTGATCCCAAAAACCTAAATAGGTAGGGAAAGACGGACAATTCATTTATTTTCATGCATAAAAACACACTATTTGAAAACCTTCTCTCTCTTATACCCTTTTAGATCATCACATATTCACAACAACCTTCTCTCTTTCCTTTATACCCTTTTTTAGAATAATAGAGTTTCCGTTACATCATTGACCAAAGGGTTATAACCATAGAAAAACTATTACAACACAACTTTACCTATAGAACCAATACATACTATAAACAGTATTAAGATGAAAATGCATTTCTCTAGTCCAAATCAAGCATTTGTAGTATGCGTGGTATAGTCCCCAGGTTCTAAATGGCCCGCTATAGCTCCACGATAGCACCGCTATAGAGTTTTCGGACATAAAATGCTACGCTAATGACTAAAATCCCACGAACACAACTATGGCTGCTATAGCCACTAAATTGATCGCTATTTCCGCTATTTTTGTAGCCGTTATAGCACTGCTATGCTACTTTTTTCAATTTCCTTTGAAAATACAGTCATCAATTGTGTTTTTATTATGCTCTGCTTCATTCTTACATCATCTAGCCTCAAAAGGTGATATTATTAATATAAAACTAATAATGATCACTTAGAGAAGTTTCTCTATAATGAACATACAGAAGAATAGATTGCAGCCATTTATTCTAACATTAATTATGATCATGTAGACATATATTAGACTACAAATAATTCTAAAGTAACATGTAAGTTTCTTATTTAGTTGGATGCGACTAATATTATGCAAATATTTCATATAATTTTTATATTAAAACGCTATATAGGATAGCTTATGCGATAGCCCACAATAGCTTTTATAGCTTTTTTGGATCTCACTGCGAAGCTGTGAAAAAAGTGATTTATAACCTTGCGTGGTACAGTGCTCGCACTAGTAATATCATACTAGGAATTTTATGCACATTTTGAAAGACATGTTTTTTCTTACCAAAGATGATGCAGAAACACCCTAATCCAGCTCATCCACCGTTCTTCTCTGATCTGCATCCGTCGACCGCATTTACAGATCAGCAAAAGCATCTGATATCATCGTGGAGAGAAACTTTGCATAGCAACCTGACACAAAATTCCTACCATGGGGGACACAAATCCTGATAGCCCACGGACAGCCCACGGACAGATCAAGGACCACGGGTACCATCCCTACCAAAGACATTGTCGAGGAGGTCGCCGTACGCAACCTTCATGCCAACAAATCTAAGAAGAGATAGGATACCAAACTGTTCTGCCATCAACGTCGCCATGAAGGGTAGGACGAACAACAAACCCTAACCTTAGAAAACTATATCTAGCTAAAACTCAAAGCTTCAAGACGAGAAGAGGGTCTCTATCACCTCTCTAACTCCACCGAACTCGTCGGAGTTAAGGGGACGACGAGTTTTGCTGGAGGACGACTCGTCGTTTTTTCTTCCACCACTATCTTTTGAGAATGACCCATCAATTGAGATCTCCTTAGTACCAAAAGGAAATATCATCTAACAAATTGAAATATTGTTTGTTGTCCTAAAGACCATGGAGGTCTGGGTATTCAAGATTTAGACATCAAGAACAAATGTCTGCTTAGTAAATGGCTATTTAAAATTTTAAATGAGGATGGGGTTTGGCAGCAACTGCTTAGAAACAAACACTTAATGAATAAGACCCTAACTCAGGTAGAGTCTCATTCTAGAGGCTCCCATGTTTGGAAGGGCATTACAAAGGTTAAAAATGAATTCTTCTACTAGGGATCATTCCATTTGGGAGATGGTTCTCAGATTCTTTTTAGGGAGATGGTTCTCAAATTCGTTTGTTGGAGGATAGTTGGATTGGGCATACTCGTCTTAAAGACAGACTTCCTCGCATTTCTGCTATCACTAGGAATCACTATATAACGGTTGCAAATGTTTTCAATGCATATCCTCTTTGTATTTCTTTTCGAAGGACCTTAGTAGGTAAAAATCTTATTGATTGGCACACTGTGCTGTATACTATGAGTAATATACATCTTGCACAAACAGAGGGACAATTTTTTTGTGGAAGCTTCATAAAAAGGGTCAATTTTTAGTAGAATCAATGTATCTGGAAATGATTGATCAACAGATCCCTTATAATACTAAGTTGTTATGGAATTTAAGACTTCCTTTTAAGATGAAAATATTTCTTTGGTATTTTGAGTGAGGTGCTATTCTTACTAAAGATAATTTAGCAAAAAGGTCTTGGAGTGGTTGCCAGAAATGTTGTTTTTGTCACAAAAATAAAACCATTCAACATCTTTTTTTTTTGCCAGTTTGCTAGAGCTATGTGGTGAATTGTTTATATAACTGTAGGTTTGAGTACATGTCGCAATATTAGGCATATAAGGGGTAATTGGCTATCAGGAAAAAGTGGCTCCAATGAAGAAAAATATATTGTTTGGCATTGCTGCTTTTTGTTGGTCAATTTGGCTTTGTCGAAACGATTTGATTTATAAATGTAAAGATATTTCTTTCATGTAAGTCATCTTCAGAGAAGTGTACTAGTTACGAGAGTGGGTATCACTTCATAAAGATGAAGATCGCACAAGTACCATCATGGCATGCCATTCGTTAAAAGTAGTAGCTTTGAGTTTCTTCAGCAATTGTTATCGTTGGAGAACTGATAATAGACTTTGTGCTGCTTGACGTTGTTTATTTTATTTGAAATCTGTTTTGCAATCATTTTGTTATCTCATGTAAGACATTTGAGCTGTGTATATCTTCAGATATAAATACCGGAAGTAATTCCATTATTAAAAAATGAAATCTCCTTTGCACCCTTTTAGATGATCACATATTTCCAACGTGGCATCCCTTGGATATATTCTTGATTACATCTAAGCAATATGAAGCTACACGAACCCTTTGAAGACCGCAAGCGCCAACAGCTTGAAACAAAGCCATAGCCCACAGAGTCTTTGGAACAGTACAGTCTATTCGATCTCATCCCCACTCTTTTCTACCTAATGAGTCACAGAAGCATCCACATTGATTTTCACCATTGTAAACTGGTAGCAGCCGTATGAACCTATTTTGCTTTCAATCGAGGCAGGGCCATATAGAATAGTACTGTGGTCTAAAAACTATGGTACAGAATCCGGGCCCAGGCTGAACAGAAGGTAGCTGCGGATGACTATGTGCTAAGGGCCCAGAGTGGGCCGCATAGAGCCCACAACACGAAGACGAGAAACATAGGCTAAAGATGATCCATGATTGGTGCCTCGAGATGCGCGTAATTTGCGGGAGGGCCCCCACAGTTGGGCCCTACTTTTTGTTGAGCCCCCTTGCTGACTGAATATTCTCCAGCCCTATCTTGGGCCAAAGAATAGTAGCAGCCATTAGCCCATGGGCCAGCATACAACCCGGCCTGGCCCAAGAAACAGACAACCAAAGAAGCCGAGACCAACGGCTAATTCTCTCGAGTCCATCTCCATTCCCTACACCATATTCTCTCTCTATTTTTCACACTATATTCTCTCTCTTTATTTTTTACCATCTCTAATAGTATCTCTTTAAAGAAAATAATATAGAAAAAGAAGAGAGAATTTCGAAGAGAATGACAAAGACAAAGAAGAGAGAATTTCTTTATGAAAAAAATAGAAAAAAGAATCTGTTGAAACGTTGAAGAGAACGAGATTCCCTACATGACCGAAACGGAAATAGAGAAAAGATACACCTGGAGATGGTCTAAGCATTGCAGTCTCAAGGCAGAAGAAACCAAAGTTGCTAAACATAAAAAATGCTATCTAGCTAGCCACTGACCCCTACAGACTTAACAGTCACAACTCCACTGGTAGCACAACAGCAGCAGCAGATCAAAGAACACGGGCCAACTCAACCAAGTGCTTTACAGACAAAAATGGCTGCTCCCCGTAGCGCTATCCGATGATCTGCACCTGCTGTATGATGCTAGCCCATGGGGTGCTCCAGAATCTACTGCCTCCGTCGGGTTGCCGGAGGCGTCGGCAACGGGAAGGGATATATACAGGTGCAGAAGCATCACCTCATCTGATCTCTACCTTCTGTACGGCCTCTACTGTCAGACTTGGTAGACCATTCCCACCTCCAGGGTAGAGGCATGAGGTATGTTAGCTGCGTACGATGGTCCGCGGCTATTCTTTCTCAGGAACTCGTAGCAGAAGTTTATCGCGATCCGCTTCACGAAGCTAGACCCGCTCTTCGCCTTCATGTAGGAGTGCCCCAGGATGAAGGACATGCCGGCCTCCCTTGCGTCCATGAGCTCCTGCAGCTCGCGCCGTGCCTCGGTGTCAACCTGGGTACTCTTTGGCAGCACGAACCTCGCTTTCTTCTGCTTTGTTCCTACAGTATGTGGGTTTATCTCCTTGTAGGGAGATGAACCTTCATCGGCTTCACCGTCCTCCTCCCACAATGGGATGCCGTTGCTGATGGGGGAGAGTCTCTCGCATTCTGCGTCTTCCACAAAGCCATTCTTGTCGGATTCCCCGCTGCGGATGAACTCTGCAATGCTGCTGACTAGCTCCTTCTCAAATTCTAGATCGTCCTTGTGCACATCACGGTACCCATATCTGACAATGACCCTGTATAACCTGTACTCTTTTGGACCAATGCGACCCACCAGAAATCTTTCCTCAGGTTGGACATGTGGCACTGGAACAGATTTAACACAAAGAAAGACCAGTACCTGATAAAAATAAATAAATTTGTGAGGATCAATTAACTCTAGAAACTAGATGAATCGAATGACCATTGCATTGGCCTAATTTATTCAAATTTCCGAGAGGTGCATTCAGACAGTGCTAAAACATACTGGACAGATATGTTTATGAATATGGAAAAACACATTGAAATATAAAAATATTATAAGATACCTGGTGAAACGCAGGGAGATTGGTGACAAAGTGGGAAAAAATGGCCGGAATTCCAGACATAAGCTCTGTATGTATCAGCCCAATGCCTCGAACACGGACAATTCCCAGTGAAGGGCCAAGGTTCAAGAGCCAGTTTACTGAAACCTTGTTCTGAACATCAAACTCATACTTCTTTATGGTGCCATAGTGCCACACACACATGACTATCATAAATATTAAGGAAAGGGTAATAGGAACCCAAGCACCTTCATGGAACTTGACAAGGGAAGCTGAAAAGTAGAGTATTTCGATTGTGCCAAATAAAAACAGGAAACCAATGGCAAGCAAGATACTCTTGTTCCAGCAAAGCACAATAACTAGCGACATTAAACAAGTGGTAACAAACATAACTGTTATGACCGCCAGCCCTGTATCGAAAGTTGGGGGAAATCAGAACAAACAATACATGGATATTCACTTCATTGCATGAAAGTATAACGGGTACAAGAACTAGAAGTAGCTGCAATCATTACTTGCTACTGTCCATATGAGTATGAACATGTTTTACCTTGTGCGTTTGCCAAGTGCTTTGTGTTTCTGAAGCCAATAGTAACAGCCAGGCAGAGTATCATCAAGATCCAATTGATTTCAGGTATGTATATCTGACCGTGCACTGTAGAGGATGTGTGCACGATCTTTACACCAGGGAAACAACTTAATGATGAGCACTGCTTGATAATTGAAAAGGTGCCAGTTATAACTGCTTGACTCCCGACTACAGCTGCTAGTATAGCGATCACTAGAACAGGCCATCTGAGTTTTTCTAAAAAAGACAAGGTTGTATACATAATACATCACTGCTCAGAAATATGCAATTATCGTACTTATCAATTATTTTATTACCAATATGAAAAACTAAAACTGGCAAATCCAAAAGAGTACCTGGTACTGACACATAAAATCCAATATGGTAGCTATTCTCAAAGCTGTGGTGTTGTGAAATATAAGCAGCCTGTCCCATATAAGCCAGAACAAGAGCTGGATATACCACAGATATGAACGCAATCTGGTGGAAGCAGAAGAACGATAAGAAACATATCGAACATATAACGATCATGGAGTTAAAAGGTGGAATGTTGTGCAAGGTAATACAAAAAATTGGAATGACAAGGGCAGTGAACATAAGGAACATAGTCCCATATGATTCCTCGCAAAAAGAAGAAAGAAAAAGAATAAAGTCCCATATGCAGGAAGATAAATAAATAATAAACTGATTTGCTTATCTCAACAAATAAATAACAAACTGATTTTGTTTTTTGTATATCCTAAATATGAGAGAATAAAAAAACACCAGGATCTTGCAAGGAAAGAAAATAAATGTGAACACAACTAAAACATGGTTTTAAAGATGATGTTTACTGAACAGCATCTGACTAGCAAGCAACAAAGAGTTACGATCCCTTTGGAATAATTGGCCCCTAAATGCAGGAATCAGCAAAAGTGATAGGTGTACAAACACAGTGAGGATTATCACAAGAATATAGATCGTTTTGAGTATAATTTACAATTTCTATAATTTTAATTTATGCATGTATCATAGATGTGGATGTCATGTAAATAGGAGTCCTTTTCCCTCTTTAAGTGGATTGATGTAAGTATTGACTGAATAATGAGTGAGGCTGACACTTGACAACACTGAGATAAATTAGAAAGGACTTTTATTAAAGACATCGAAAGATTGGAACTCGCAAAGCTGACTTATCAAGGGGTAGAAAATAAAAGATGAAACAGAAGGGACATCACACTAAACCATGCATTTAACTGGTCAATGTTGTATTTTGTGACAAACTCATCTCATACCTTAATTGAAGATTGTGAGAAATGTCCAAGATCCGCATACAGGGCTTCCGAACCTAAAAATTTTAACAATTTCAAAGAAGTCTTTTAAGTTTCGTTGTTGTCATCATTCAACCAGAGTCACAGTCAAACAGTAGGCAACAGTCTAGCTTATGCATACCTGTTACACAGAGAAGGATTCCACCCAGTGACATCCAGCCACCTGTTTGAGTCTTCTTGAGGAATTGGTACATGTAATACGGCGAAAGAGCTCGATATACATGGTGGTTCCAATGGATGATGTTGTAGACCCCTATCATGCTTATGCACAGAAGCCAAATGCAGACAATTGGCGCAAAGAGGAACCCAACTCGGTGTGTACCATAGTGTTGCAGAGCAAACAAGCACACAAGTATGGCACAGGTGACAGGAAGTTCAACATCTGCAAATTGACATGTCACAGTAAGCATCTCATTTGCGTGGTATAATCAAACATACAAATACTAGTCAGAACAAAATGGTCGTGAACTCGAGTTGACTACATCTATTGAACCAACTCAATTAGAACCAGCAAGTAAATTAAACACTGGCCTATATACACTCTGGTTCCAGTTCAACACTTAACCTACATTTGTGTTGCTCCTTCGCCATGGACAACTCCAGCCCCGAAACCGCAGAGAACACTGCGATATGAGCAAAATTGAGCATCACTCATAACGCAAAGCACAGAATGTCATAGTAAACAAACATCTCAATAGTCAAAACAAAGAAGGGAGAGGCCAAACCGGAGACCGCAGGGGTGAGAACGCCGTCGCCGATGACCATACACGTGCCCAGCAGCGCAAACAGCAGTAACAGCCTCTGCAGCACTCTGTACCTCTCCAGCACTGTCCTTGACCTCGAGACGGCGCGCTCGCCACGACGCCCGGCGGCCTTCTCTTCCACGATGAGCTCCTCGCCGGTGCTGCCGCCTCCAGGCAGGAGGCCGGCGCGGACGTGTCGGCAGATGAGCGTGTAGAGAGCGAACGTGCCGCCCTCGCCGCCGTCGTCGGCGCGGAGCACGATGAGCACGTACTTGACGAGGGAGATGAGGGTGAGCGTCCAGAACACGAAGGAGAGCACCCCGTAGATCTCCTCGTTCCCCGCCGAGTGCTGGATGTCGTTGCCGGCGAAGGCGCTCTTGTACACGTACAGCGGCGACGTCGCCACGTCGCCGTACACCACCCCGAGGCTCTGGTACGCGAGCAGCAGCGTCGCGCCCCACGAGTCCCCCCGCCTCTGCCCAGGAAGCAGCTCGTCAGGAAGCCAAGAGACAAAAAGCTCCAACCTTTGGCGCCGAATCCAAGAACCCGAGAGACGAAACTCACCTTCCCGCGCGCCGCCGCGCCGCGGCCGCCCTCCAGATCCATCCGCGCGCTCTCTTCTCCCGCACGCGCGCCTCTCAATGCGCCGCACCCGCGGCACCCATCGGGGCAAACTCGCCGCGCGGCGCCAAATTTCTTGCGAGGGAACAAGGATTCGGCGACGGAATCGTATCGCAGACGCGCGGTGCACCCAAGATTTGTCCCCTTGACCGCTGGCGAGAGGACAACCACCAAAGCAGAAGGCAAGGCACACTAGTCGCTCCTCTCCTCTCCCACTTCCAGTAGCTTCCCGCAAGAAACACTCCTACACTCTACCTCCTCCTCTTAACTCGTAACTCCGTACCAGTACGAAACAGGGTAACTCCTCGTCGCTGGTTGTATCCAAGAACGCCACGAAAGTACAGGACTAGAGGGCGAGAAGTTCTTGGCGGAGAGAGCAACCAACCAAGCAAGAACGAGAAAGAGAGAGGGATGCGGTGCGGTGGGCTCCTCGTCCTGCTCCGCTTTTGTTTCCGCGGCTGCTCTGCTCGCTTTCTTCGTGGAGCAAGCGCTGCTTCTCCAGCTCTAGTAGTCGAGTCGCGCAAGGTGGCAAGAGCGAGCGAGCAAAGCAAAGCAAGCAGAGTGACGGTCTTGACGGGATTGTGGCTGCAAATTGCGTGGTGTTGAGAGGGAGTAGACGCGTGGGGATCATGGGTGGTTTATCTAACCGGTTGATGATACGTGCTTGTACCTTTTGCGCTGCCCCCGATCTTGGCGCCTCTCAACGACTCACTCGACCCCAAATCAGGTTTTACTTTTTTATCGTTAACCTTTTTTTCAGCTTTATAAGCAGTACACAGTGAATAATTACACGTGTTAGATGGAGTTGGGAACTTCCTATCCTGTTCAAAAGAAGAAAAAAAAAACGTAGACCACATGATTGAAAAGCCAATATTTACTATTAGTGAGGTATGGCGAAGGAGAAATCAAGTAGCTTCGAGAAGATCAAACCGCTATTTGGTCCAAATTTAGGGCATCTTTGGGTTGTAGGATTCTAAAATTTTGTGGACATAGGAATAGAAAAGGTAAAGATTGAGATGCCTTAAATAATTGAATTCCATATAATTGAAATCTACAGAAATTGTTTAAGCACATCATTTGATGGTACTTCAAGAAAAATATTTTTTAAAAAGAGATTTTTAACAGTCCTGGGGAAGACTTGGGAGAGTCTGCAATTTCTAATAATTTGTGCAGTACCTTCAGTCTCACTCTAACACTAAGGAGATGCACCGAGAGATTGATAATTTGAGCTTTTACAGGTCCTGAGAGAGATGCAGAGAGTCACACAATTCTAGTGTAAATTATAGGTGCCTCTCTAAGCATCTTCAAGAAAATCTTAGGAGGTCTGCAAATTAACACTAAATTGTGGTGACTCCTAAGACTCCTCAAGGACTGTAAAAAATCTCCCATAATTTACACTAGAAATTGTGGTACCTCCCGGTACCTCCTCAAGGACCGTAAAAAAGCTCTAAAAAAAAGATTAAATGCTGGTTGAGTAAATAGAGAATGGAGAGAGAAAGAGATAGAGATGCATCAGAGTTTTCCGATGAATGCAAAAAAGGGGTTAAATCTCATGCTCGAAATTCTCCGAACTTTGGAGGAAAATTTTATATAATATAAAGTTTCTTCGATGCAATCCTTTAAATAAAACATATCTTAAAAAATCCATTTAAACTGACTCCTCCGTTTTAATTAAAGATGCCCTCAACTCCTGACACACCGTGCATAGCAATATCACGTCCACGTCTCAACCATTGGGTCATAAACTAAAGGTTAAGATCCTGTGATATTACTATTCTAGAAAAATACTACAACAAACACGGCAATATATTTACCGTATATATCTGAACTAGCCATTAAAAGGTTGACCTGATGGTGAAGATTTAGGGTGTTCTTTTGGGCTTATTTAAAAGTCTAATCTGATTTATCTCGTAACTTCGAGAATTTTTCGAGATGGCCTCGAGAGTCGGATGGTCTTGATTTTAGGATTTAGAGAGCTTTTAGACACGTCTACGAGATAAAAAAAAGGATTCAAAAAGTAATAAAAAAGTTAGATAAGTCAATATTAGTCAAATAAGTCACGAAATAAGTAAGATAAGACGTGGCTAATATTGACTTATCTGACTTTTTTTTATTACTTTTGAACTGCTTTTATCTCGTAGGCGTGTCTAAAAACTCCCTAAATCCTAAAAATCAAGGCCATCCGACTCTCGAGGCCACCTCGAGAAATTCTCGAAGTTACGAGATAAGTCAGATTAGACTTTTAGATAAGTCCAAAAGAACATCCCCTTAGTACTTTAGCAATCGTGATATTGCTGTGCAATGGTGCAGGATCTTGACCTGTTTGTTGAAAGGAAATTCTATGGCATATATGCCACATGGTATTCCCGATCCGTCCGTCCATCTGCGAGACGACGTCAATCTCGGAGCCGCGTGGGAGCAGATAAACGGACGGATCGGAGGGTGCCACGACCGCGGGGTGGTAGAGGGTGCCATAAAAATTTCACTCCTGTTTGAAACGTAGCAAGCATTTCTTATAGCGGACTTTGCTCGCATTGTTTTTTTTTCCCGAAATGCTACTACAATTCCAAACCGTCGTGTTCTCCTAAAGAGAGAGTTTTTCTACGGTCCAAGATTTTTTTACCGACTTTACGGGGCTTATTCCCTGGTAAAAAAGCCTTTCAACCCTGCAAAAGCACGGCTAGAAAAATTTCGCATAATTTCCTTTAACAAATATCTTTTTCAAAGGGAAGCATATTTTGTAAGGAAAAAAGCACTAGATATGCCCACTTTATACTGCTGCTTCTGTCTGTTGATAACTTGTCTACGAGACAACAAGTAGAATCATATAAAATGGATAAGCACGGATGTGTACTTCATGGCGGAAAGCTACGTTCCCTCAAATAAAAAAAACTTGGAAAGCTACGGGACCGGAGGATGATGGCAGAAGCATCCAAGACCATCTACACCGCATTTCATGAAGGAAAACTCGTTACCATACTCTTGAAGGGAATCTTATTTTCCTCGACCTTTAATAGATTTTCGTTACTCTTTTTTTTGGAAAGGAATTATCTTTTCTATTGGCTTCAGAAATTTATATTCTCTTCAGAAAGAGATTCTTTCATCTCTCTATATCATTTCCTTTAAGGGGTTATGTTAAAAAGTGGAAAATGGAAGGAAGAATATGGAAAAGGGAATAGATAAGAAAAACAAATGAAGAGAAAATAGTTGGAGATGATCTAATGAAAATTTTCATCTCTAGAGACAGAAATCCGCATGGTGTTCGAGCCTTGAAAAGGGTATCATTAAATAAGTTGGGATTAGCTAGACGATTTGGCAACCTATATGCATTATGGATTTAAATCTTGTGTAATCCAAATTATTATGAAATATTTATATGGATAGGTGACCGATACAAATTGCGGTTGGTGGAAAACAATCTCGAGTTATCATACCAGCTAGAGATATAATCATACAGCTACTCTATACTATTGCTATGGCCTGTTTGAAACATAGAATTTTCACAGGAATTTATGAAAAATGGTTCAATTATTATAGAACACCTATAGGAAATAGATAACTAGGGAAAATTCCCACGTTCTAAATAGGTTCCCATCCATAATAGGACTTTAAGACGTCCCTAGGTACTCTTTCTCCTGTTTAGAGAATCTCTAGATATTGTGCGGCCTTTAGAAACTACTCCTATATAAATAGGCTTTAAGCAAATAATGCATTAATTGTTGTTTATGACTAGTAAGTTCAATGGACTTAAACTTAGAGGCAATATTACCTTTAATTATTGTGGATGCTCTTAGTGTTACAAAAGGGTAATATTATCTCTAATTATTATGGTTGCTCTTAGTGTCGCAAACGATCATGCTAATAATAGTGGTTTCTTTTGACGAACAAGAGAAAAATCCCACTTTCTAAATGGACTAGCGTATTACAAAAGCTGGTGCTAAATAGTAGTGGTTTCTTTTGACAGGCATGTCTTTTATACACTACTAGAAAATAGCACGTAGCTGCCGGTAGTGTATCCCCGTTTGTCGTTCGAGTTGTTATCAGACGATGACACACGCTTCCAAAGAAAGTAATCCAATTGTTCAATGCAAAGTTCAACTCGGTGAAATTTAGAGCACCTGGTGTAAGCTTCAGTACATATAAGTTGACAAATGTGTAGAACATTGAACTCGTGAAATTGGATGGAACGAGACTGATCTATGTAAAGCAGGTTTTTTTTTTCTCAACGCTATTTCTGAAAGTCACGCTTGAGTCTTGACTCTCGAAGTTAATTACCCACCTAAACGTATTCAACTACTCCCGACACTGACGGCCGGATATATATCTTAGTCGTTGGAATTCCCAACAAAATCGAGAAATCGAAAGCTGGGCATTCCTACGTGAGATTTATGTATGCCCTAGAATCAAGATGTGATGGCACGGTTGAGGCCTGAGAGACGACACATGCATGCCAGGCAAGGCAATGGAATAGAAATTCTCTCAGACAAATAGATTAGTCAGATAGTTCGATCTCGACCCGAAGTCTGTCTGGATATACAGATGTCAAGTCTACACGTGGCGAGGACGCGTTTGCGGTGAGAGAATCTGACGCCACCTGGCGAAAATTTAATCACTTCCATAAGCCCATGAGGTTGGTGTGGAAACGAACGCTGCTGGAAGAAGAAGAGATGGACACTGAATGACTGAAATCTTTTGAGCAGTATGAAAAAGGCGCGACCTTTCATAGCAAAATACTGACTTTTGCAAGCTAGGTTCACCAGGAAACAAGCTAGACCTGAATTTACAGGATTCTGGAATTAGCTAGCAATCCGTTTGGAGAAAAGAACTGGCTAGCAGAAAGGAATCTGAACCTGTTGTCGATTTGGACCTCATATACATCGGAGGATTGGACATTATCTACCCGACAATATTGTGCGAGTATTTAAGAGTGTCTCAAACCCACATTAAACCTATGGTTATTGGTTAAGTATCTTGGTTTCGTATTATCCCTTAGCCTAGATTCTTATTTTCATCTAGGTGACATGATTTCACATCCGATGCTTGACCACTTACCAACTTGCATTGGAAGTTTTTACCTTGACAGCGGCAGCTTCCAACCCCTTGCTCCGAATAGCAGCATCACTTCTCTGCTTTTCTTTTTTTGATGTAACTTCTCTGCTTTTCTAGAGGCCATGGCCGTGTCTTTTCTTCCACCCATTGCATTGTTTCGTTGACGAGAACAGAGGGGATAGCGATTGGATCGACGTCGTTTTTCTGCAATCCTTTTTTGACGGTGCGTCTGATAATTTCCTACTGCAGAAGTAGATAGCTGCGAGCTGCAGAGCACGTTAGGTTTGACACACCGCAAGCAAGCAAGAAATCGCATGAAAGCCTGTAGATTTCTCGCGGCGCAACTGCGCAAGCACAGCCACCCTGGTCTGAAAGCTCGTAGCGACGCCGGATCGAGTATAGACGGATCCGCAGCAAAGATGAATGATGCTCATGCTGGGGGTCGCCAGCCGGAGACGAAGAGGATGGGCTCCACGGAGCCCTGACGTGGGCAAAAGTTCGGCTCCGGTCACGTCACCGCCTGTCTGGGCGCGCCGCGGCGTCGCTGTCACCGGCCGGGCCACCGGCGTACGTGCCGAGGGCAAGGGGCGAGCGAAGCTTTCTGAGAATTTCGACGGGAATATCTCACCTTCGGTTGCAGGGCTCTTGGGCTACATGTCTTGGACTCTTGGTTAGGTTAGGTGAGAGACAGAGCTCGTGTTTATTTTTATATGTGCGGTAGCTTAGAGCATTCGTAGCAGAAACCCTATAACTCTGTAGCACTGACTTTTTAAGGATAGAGTTTCTGTTAGAGTGAAGCAATCTTTTAGAATATAGTATAAAGTATGAAGGAATTTTAGATAGGTGGATAGAGTATGGTGAATAGTATTTTATAGTAGTGGGATAGAGTTTCTAGTGGAGATACTCTCATGAGACTAATCAACTTATCAACACCTCAGACTGCAGTGATGACATGGTGGTAGCTGCTTGGTGTGGTTCTGCTTGTCTGGCCGGTGTGACTTCCTGCGCCGACCTGCGTTGAACAAATCATCGTCTCTTTGTGAGTGAATGCTTAGGGTTGGTTTGGAAAACTATATGAATTTATAGAGAACTAACAATGATCTCGCGTCCATGGTGCGGGCTAATTTCATGAAACACCAAGGCCTTTTTTTTTGTTGCAAAGCTAATAGGGTTGCAATGGACCTCAGCATGGAGCGCGCGGGTCGATTCAACAAAATCGGAAGGACGTTTTTGCAAAGCTAGCACGTAGGACTTCTGAAGTGTAGGTTCCTTCCGCTAAACCAAAAGGTCTTTTTTACAAAGTTCGTAGGATGGACGTGGAGTGCATGTTAATTTTGCAAAGATAAAAGTGTCTTTTTTTTTTGCAAAGTTACTAGGTTGGGCGATTAGGTCTGTGCCATGTGGATGATCGGACGGTAGAGGAAGTACGGATAACGTGGCGCAATGAGGGGCCAGGTGTGGAAAACATGGGCCCTGGGTGTTCGAGGGTATACTACAAGACGTACCGCCACCTTGGGCCGAGTCAGTCGGGCCTTCCAGAAGGCAGGCTTGGAAGGTGGTGCGGCTGAAGATAATCTACAAGGACACGAATTCGTTTCCTATTTATGTTACATGGGTATAGGCGTAGCCGGATCGGTTATATCTATATCTTCCAAACACAGATCAAGGTTTCTATCTGTAACCCGACCTCCTACACTATATAAAGGGGGTACGGGGTCCCTAGTGGGGACATCGAATCTCCCATCTTGTAATCATCATCAGAATCCACCCAAATACAATCCACGAGCACAGGAGTAGGGTATTACCTCGCCTCGAGGGTCCGAACCTGTATAATTTCGGCTCCCTGTCCTACCATCGTTGTTGTGATCTCTCGCATCGCCCCATAAAATATATTGCCGATACAAATCGTCGACACCAGGAATTTTAGCGTCTTTAGAGTATTGTATGATGATGATGATGATATGATTTACAAGAATTTCATTGGAGCAGTTCCCACGAGAATTGGGGAAAACACCACTGTCCAATAAGACCACAGTGTTTGGTGCTAGAAAGGAAAGGGAAAGGAAAGTGATAAGTATGTGAAGGAGAATCTTACCTAGGGTTTAGGGAAGTTTGTTTAAGTGATAACTATTTCTTCCTTCTATAATTCCCTTCAACCGAAGAAGGGAACTTCCCCAACTCTACATTTTTCATTCACCATTTCTTCTTTCCTCCAACCAAACATACTTTTCTCATCAATAGCCAAGTGTCTATGCTTTGCTATGAATAAATATCACTTTTTTTCTATGCTTGACCGCGTCATTCTTTTGAACCCTCTAATCTATCTATCTCTCTCTCTCTCTCTCTCTCTCTCTCTCTATATATATATATATATATATATATATATATATATATATATATATATAAACAGGGTCCAATGGAGCCACCACGTTAATCTTAAAATACAAAAAAAAATCACGTTAATTATAAAATACTAAAAATTTCCACGTTAATCGAAGGAAAAAAATAAAAGATCTACACTGTCGATTATCGTGAGACTAGATTACAATGGTACAGATCTAACGAATTAGAAATGTGCCATAATCAGAGAAAAAAAAGAAAAGATCTACACTGTCGATTATGGTGGGACTAGATTATAACGGTACAGCTCTCATGAATTAGAGATGTGCCATATTAAACTAAATTAGATCTTACCATGGCTAACAACATATCATAGGTCAGAATGTTTCGGAGTGAAGTTGTTTCGAAGATTAGAAACCCAGGGAGCAAACAACACATGGCAAGATGCAAGAGACGATGTGAAGCAACTAGCGAAGGGGCCCTGGTACAGATTGAAAAGTCAAGAGGCATGCATTGTTGTAAATTGAAATCCTAGGGGACACCCCAGGGAGCAAAAAATTCACGAAGTGATGTGCTACACGGTAGAAAAAGGGACGTTCTAGAGATTAGAAGCCTAGGGAGTAAACGACTCATAACAAGAATCAGAATGTGTGGTGTGAAGCTGTCAACGGGGTAGAAGCTGCTGCAAATCGTAATGTTCCAAAGATTAGAATCCTAGGAGCAAAGGACTCACGATGATAAAAAAGAGACGATTTGTTGCTGTAGGTCTGAACGTTCTGGATATTAGACTTGCGACAAGAAGTAGTTGATTGGAGTATACGAAGTAGAGGAGACACGAGTTAAAAACCAATAAAAAAGATGCACGAGTTTTAAAGGATGATAGTCAAAGGTAATAGAAAGATTAATCTATTTCTTCTCTATCACCAATTCATCCGATGCTCTCAAGAGCAACCATGTTATCTCTAATAGACTAGAAATTCTTAATCGGAGTAAAAAGAGAAAATCCACCCCATCAATTATGGTACATATAGATTATAATGGTGTGAAATCTTAAATTATATTTAGTTGAATCTAGTAGGTTGTATTGTATCTAATTACAAACTAAGAGCACCCCCAACAGACAAATCTACACACACAAGTGCGTGTGTCACCATGCTAGTTTGATATATATCAAAAGTTTCATAAAATAAAATACACTAAAATAAGATAGATAAATAGGATGTTTTGATATATATTGGGCTGATAAAAACCTCCTAAAATACAACACACTAAAATAAGAAAATCATGTCAAATAAATAGAATGTACTCCTGCAATGATATGAAGGGTGGAGATGGATGACTAACCGCCAACCACCACTGACCACAAAGCTGGATATGCACTATTTTGTATGGATTTTCTTCCATAAAAGAGGTATCCTGCAAATTATTAATTTATTTTAGAGTAATAAAACTAACAAAACCTTAATTAAAACTACTCAACTAGCTTAAAACGAAAAACCACCATTCAATGGAAGAGTATTAAATCCACTTAGCAGCCATCGATTATGCAGACATTTCAGCATCTTGACCGGGTTGTTCTGTGTAGCAGGACGAAATGCAGTGCTCTTGGTGCACGTTTAGGGATGCCTTTTTTTTTTTTGCACCACGGCGGAGCAATTAAGAGCAGGTACAATGGTTCACGTCAGCTATCTATAAACAATCTCTAAGGCTTACCATATATGACATATGATGATGTGGAGAAGAGAGAGTTTGCATAGATATTTAAGCCGTCTCTAATGCAAGAGTCGACTCTACACGAGAATTAAGAAACTTTGTGTGTGAGAAAACTGTCTATAAAAGCATGCAACCACCTCTACCATTGTATATGTTGTCTTTAGCGTTGTCTCTAGGTGACATGGCAATAGTTAGAGACAGCTGCTGTTGCAACCATTGTACATGCTCTAATAAACCTGCAAAGCTAGGCTTCGTGAGATTTAAGAAGTGGGTACATTTTGTTCAATTGACTTTTAGAGCTTTGAAATAGTAAATTTTTGAAAAGTCGAAGCATTTGACTAGAAAAAACGATAATAACATTTTTTTAGCTTAAATTAAGATTAAAAGTTTCAACTTGAAATTTGCCATTTCTGTACAAACCAAACACTGTAGCATTTTACAACTATTTTTTAGGACTTTTAGTGATTTTTCTCAAAACTCACAAAACCATTTTTTTATAATTTTTTGGGCTCTCCAAACCCCTTATTAAGAACCTACGACTTTTTATATTATAATCTACAGCCGAATTAAGTGGAAAAGAATAAGCATTGTTGCGGTCTTGTTTTGAGTCATATTCCCAAGCA
The DNA here is from genome assembly GCA_036346145.1 of Olyra latifolia. NCBI lineage: Eukaryota > Viridiplantae > Streptophyta > Magnoliopsida > Poales > Poaceae > Olyra > Olyra latifolia. The sequence goes on from CM070524.1 coordinate 9,409,294, forward strand.
AACTGGAGTATTTGTGGTGGTGATGCCTGTGTAACTGTGTTGCTTGGTGGATGGATGGGCTCTACTGGTAATGGAGACTGAAGTTTGGCAGGTGAGCTGTTTCTATACATTGTGGGTGGGTTCTTTTCAGCTTTTCTTATCTACTTATTTGCATGGATCTCGTCGATGAGATTTTTTTTGAGAGATAGGCTCGATAGAGATGGGTTGGCCTCACTTATCTCGGTTTATTCGACTTATCTCACTTTTTTTATTACTTTTGAAAGTAATTTTTTATTTCAGAGATAAGTCTATGTTCTCTAAACCCTAAAATAAGAAGGCCAACCGCCTCTCTCGGCGCTATCTCAAAAAATCTCGTCGACAAATAAGTAGATAAAAAAGCTGAAAAGAACCCACCCTATGTCAAGGACAGCATCTCTTCATCAGAAAGCCACCTGAAATTTTGCCACCGGGGTACGGTGTATGATTAATGCGTACAAAAAGATTCAGGACTCAGCCTCGACCGTGCTTAAGCTGCGCAACTGGAGTGGTTGAGCTCGATTTGAAGAGGGAAACAATGGAGCAAGGGAATAGAGCTACAGCTAGCAGATCGATACTTGATTTTCCAGCTAACAAAGCGTCGAAGATAAACACGTTCATCGCCGAGGATTCATGGTCGTGCCATGGCTTCAATCATACGATCAATCAATGCCAAAAGACATCCACATATACAGTACATGAAACTACCACTGGAATCGAGTAGTATTCAGATCACTAACGTATGATTTTTATCATACGCCGAACTGAACAGTATACATGCTGCCGTCAACAGTTCCAGAAACATTTGGTTGCTTGTCACTGAGGCACCAAGAAGGCAAGAACAGTGGACTAACTCGTCGGAAATCATTCGGCATGGGCCAGCTGCTGGCGCCTGCCTGAAATGGCCACCAAATCATTGGTGTCTTTCTTGCCCTCTGCCTCTGGCTCCTATCATACCTCTGTTACTGAGTGATCATGGATGGATTGGCATGCTAGGCCCTAAACATTTTCGTTTCATACCCCGGCTGCCTTAAGATCAGATATGAATATATCATGTCTATGCACTACGGCTGTAATTAGGAATCTAGGATATGACTAGTCGCTTTTGCTCAACAAATACGAGCAACCAAACAACATATCACTTGCATCCACTTAGCTTAGCCAAGATCCGTTTGGACTTTGGATGTCTCGTGCTGCCAGTCTAAGTAGATGCATACAACCAAAACAACCCTTAGTGGCCACCAAAATTATTGTCTCTCTCTTGGCATCTGCCTCTTGGTCCCTATCATACCTCTGTTAGACTGTTTCTGAGTGATCATGGATGGATTGGCATGCTATCCCTGCACATTTTGGCCGAAAACCCGGGGTGTCTAAGCTCAGAGACGCATGTATCATGTGCTACGCAGCTACGAGCCTACGACTGTAACTAGGATATGACTAGTCGTTCTTGCCCGGCCATCTCATCGACCCCACGGCATTAACGACGCGACGGATCGATGATGGATCGAACATGAACGTGTGTGAGGACGAGGAAGAACAAGTTGGAACGGTCACTCGGACAGTTCGATCGATCGTCTCCCCGGCTCTATCCATCGTCTACCTGTAGAGCGATAGCAGCAAGTGATCACTGATTGCCGAGCTGTAGCTGCCGACGACCGACTTGACACGGAGAAGAGGCCGACCAGTGGATGATGGACGCAAGAGCGGGTACTTAGCTAGCCAGTAGCAGCCTATGGATTGTGTAAATATGTAATTATGCTCGCGAAGGCGAGCGGTCTAGCGGACAGAGAGATGAGATGAGATCGATCTCGCCGCCGATCGCGACGGCGACGACGATAGCCTCGCGCGAGACACGTACTGGGGAGTGCTCACTGCTCGTGCTCTTTCCTTTGGGGATTCCAAGTCAAGATTGATGCGCCGGCCGTGTCACGGTGGACGTACCGTACGGTTGGGTGTCGCCATCGCCGCGCATGCCGTGCCGTGCTGCACCGACGCGCCGTGGCTGGGGTTGGAGACTGCCCCGTTCTTTGTAGCGGACCGCCGGCAGGCAGCGGCCGGTGGTTATTCTGATAAATTTTTAAGATTATTTTTAAAAAGGTTATAAATTCTTCTGATAAGAAACCGCCAACCGTCGAAACCGCCAAAAAAAGCAGAGCAAGCGACACCAGAACGAGTTCGTGGCGGCGACGCAGACTGGTCGACGACTCGGGCCTAGCAGGCGGTCCCGAGCAGATGGGCCGAGCGTGAGCTCCCGGGCCTAGCAGGCGGTCCCGAGCGGATGGGCCGCGTGCACACGTGCGGCCTAGAACCAATTCGCATGGGCCTTCCATGGCCTGGCGCCCCTTTCCGATTCGATCCCTTGTGCAAGTGGCTGCAGTGACCAGTGAGATTTTTTTAATTTATATTTTTTTATTTTTTAGAAATAATCGTATGTTTTGCAAATTTACAGAAATGGGCGTCCGTTGCCCGGTGTAAGGGTGATCGCCCTATACCCGGGCGATAGGCCCCCCCGACCGTTACCTAGCCGTCCTAGCCGTTAGAAGCCTTGTGGCGGGGCCTACTAATCGCCTTTGAAGGGCAATCGCCCAGGGATTCGGCGATAGGTGGCCTTTAAAGCCGCCCGGCCTCCCTTCAGTGCCCATTCGCACCATTTAGAGCCAGAGCTAGTGAAGCTCAGGGAAGGAGAGGAGAGGAAAGAAAAGAGAGAAGAGGGAAGAAAGAAAAGGGAAGGAAAAAAAGAGAGGAACAAAGGGAGAGAAGTTAAAAGAGAGGAAAATTTTCAGCGCGTTGTCGAAGCAAGCGTTTTAAATCTAAATGTAGCATACATTTTTTATGTTGCAAACTATGGTAGGATAGCCATACGTTTTTATATATTGTATTTAGAGTAATATTGAAAAAATATGGTAGGATAGCCACATATCATATGTTGTTAGCCTGGTAGAAATGTCAGATGCCGTTAGAAATATGTAGTGTTACAGCGAGTAAAAGTAGAGTAGAAATGCGATATAGAAATCAATGAAGTAATAGGAGGAAAAATATTTAAAAATATATAGCAAAAATAACGAGGAGTGAATCTATGACATAGGATAATGTAACAATTATATGGTAATGCCTGATGCGATTAGTTGGAGAACTAATGAATTTTTCGGTCCGATGTTGTAGGCAGCATGCCGAAGAAATTGTATTTTCAAATATTTTATGAAGATGGGAAGATAGCACAGGAGGTGGATGAAGTGGATTTGTCAGTATTTTGAAGAGTCATACGGGGCATATCTTAACTGAGCGATAGGATATACAGAGCTTAATTTGTTCAAGTGGATGTTTCAGATATTCAATTTGAATGTCTAGACTTTTCGGTTATAGATTAGAATAGCAGTAAGCCGTGTGCAACACTATTTTTACGGAGAGTTGATTCCTATAAACGCGACATCAACCTGAGCCGCGCGTGCGCTCTCGGGCCTAGCAGGCATCCCGAGTGGATGGGCCGCGTGCACACGTGCGGCCCGGAACCAATTCGTATGGGCCTTCCGTGGTGTGGCGCCCCTTTCCGATCCGATCCCCTGTGCAAGTGGCTGCAGTGAGCCAGTGATCCTCTGCCGTTGCCGCTTCGTCCGGTTTGACTTAAAATTCACGCGTTTTCAACTTCACGAGTACCTGATTCTATATTACAAAAAATCGAAGGATTGCCAGGGTTTGTTTTGCAGGAAGCCAGCAAAGGTACATTTCTTCGTGATCCTCTTTTATAGTTCCAAGTCCAAAAGGAAAAATACATCTGAGATGTAATCAAATGACATATTTGAACAATTCACGTGGATTTCAATACGATATGGTATTATGCACCAAGCCAAGACATTGTATTCACGTTTTTTTTAATATTTCCGTGGTTTTTGAACTGTGAATCAAAGAGATCCAAGCATGAAGTGTTTTACCTTCTGTAACACAAACACTTCTGATGATGACGTAAAAGGAACAGTGTGATTGCCGTCCTCAATTCTGTGTGTTCTTCTATCTATCCAACGACCGTGGTGGCGTGGTGCACAAGGCTGAGGCACGTACGCGTGGAGATCCTGAACCCTGTCCATGCGCCTGCAGAGGCCCTCGCGCACCGCACCAAGTGGTCCTTCTGCACCACGCCCACCCGCCGGTTCACTAAAACCCCTCCGGTTCAGCGGTTCTTAAAAAACCAGCCCTTTTTCTGGTTCAATTGCATTGAAGGTCCAAGAAGAAAACCAAGACGTTTAAGACCTCGGTTTTGATTTTTTTGGGTTAAACCATCGGTCTAATCCGGTTTTTAAAACTACACTATATAACAACGGCGCAGTGCAGTAGTTATGAGATTTTTGATCTTTGCTTGGGACAATCGGCACTTATCATCTCCGGGGCAATAACCCGCTTGGAAGCCAGTTTTGCATATCAAACTGGACACTCTAAAACTGGAGACTCTTCTATCCGTTGACTCAAAAAATTATCACTTAGCCATGAGCCCACGAAGGTAAAGCTAGAGTAGAACTCCCCCTCCCATCCACATGACGAGCATTCGTCACCCCAACACAAATCTCAACGCACATGTCATAACACAAACTGTAAAGAGAGACTTTGCTAATGAGACCGAAAAAAATTAGCCGATTTGATTCTAGATTGCTTAGAACATGATCTAGATAAAAGAAAAATGTTGTCAGGTTGACATGAATTTTTTTTTTTAAAAAAAGGATTTAAAGCCCTATGTTGATAGTTCAAAGGTGATTAACACGAAAGCTTACAAAAATCTACAAGGGACAACCCAATCAACAACACCTAGAATAACCGAAAATTACATCGAAGGCTCGAGGGTGTTTTTGAAACAAATGGATGTAGCTTTTGGAGATCTTGAGAGCAGTGGACAACACATCGTTCGCCGCTCACTGGAAGAAGACAATCGAGGAAACTCGCCAGAGTCAGGTCAACCAAGCCAGAGGAAGAGGCCTAGTGTTTTTGTGCTGCATGACATAACCCTTTGAATGCAACATTTTCTCCACTAGTAAGGTACAATCAACACCATCGTTCCTTCTAGCTACAGGAATAATGACCTGATCACACAGGAAGCCCGTACCCGCCAACTTAGAAAAAAAGTCGCCCGGTGTTGCCATGGAGAGGAAATCCAGCCAGCAACATATAAAAACCAATCCAGAAAACAAAAACAATAGCCCAAGGACAGAGAAGGGCCATGAAAAGAATACCTTACAAAGACTAGCCGAGTGTCCGTGTTTTGCTACGAGAAAATTTAAATTTCACCATCGAGACTATAATAGACTGGGTCATATACATTTGACTTTCATGCAGCGTGACATGGCGCAAGCGACCGCGTGAGTGTCTTCTCAGCATATGTCTGTTGAGTCCGATGACGTGGTAATTTTAGTGGATAAAATAAATTTGTTAACATAGATGTCATGGTGAGTAATTTTAATGAATAAGATGAATTCGTTACAATGAATAATATGATGAGTAATTTTAGTAAAGTTGATAAAATGGATTTACTGCTATGGATGGTATGATAGAAAATTTCACTGTCTGAAGTGTGACGCTGACCACTTGGTTCCGGATATTAAGGTAGCCACACAACGAATGGTAGAGCATTCATATCAGAAACCTTATCACCACTACTCTAAAATACTATTTACTACAACTCTATCTATCCCCTAAAATTCCTTCACACTTTACACTATACTGTAAAAGATTTTTTTATTTCACTAGAAATCATATCCTCGCTAAGTCAACACTAGTGTTTATAGGATTTCTGCTATGGATGCTTATACACGGTTTGAAATCAACATGGCCGCACCCGGGCCGGCGGGCCGCGGCCTGCCTCTGCCTTTCGGCCTTTCTCCGAGGCCCGCAGACCCCGACCCCCTAGCTACCCGAGTTCCCCTCGTCCCTCGGCCTCCCCAGTCCCCAGGTCTCCCACTCCGGGACTCCGCCATCTCCAGTCTCCCCTGCCCACCACATCAGAGGCCAGATCTACTCCCTCCCCACTCCTCCCTAACCCGGCCGCCGGCCGCCCCGGGCCTCGCCGGCGCTACCCCGCCCTCCCAGGCGCCGATCGCCCTCCCGGTCCTCCCCGACCTCCCGCCGCCGCCACCTCCCGGCCTCATATACCGTGAGTGCTACGATTTAAATGTGTAAATCCGAACCTTGAATGGAGTTGTAGATCAATATTGTTTTTAGAGTTGAATCCCTCTGTAAGATTTACATGAGTAGTAGCCATGCTAGCCCCTTCAGGCCAGTCTTGGTGAGCCTAAGCTCAAGTCTTGTTATTTTGGGGTGTCAATCACTCTTTAATCTATATGATTGGCCAGAACAGAGAGATGGTGATGTATTTAATGTAATAGGGCATTGATCATGGGAGCCCTACTGTTTATAACATCCAGGTGACCGTTGTTGGTAGGAGTTTATTGTTCTGGAGTAGGTTCAGTTCATGAGTTCACATGCCTATGTTGTTCTGGAGTAGGTTCAGTTCATGAGTTCACATGCCTATGTTGTTCTGGAGTAGGTTCAGTTCATGGGTTCACACGCATATGTAAATTCTGATTACTTTTGTTACTTGGTTGGACATTCAAATTGCGATGGAATTTTGGAAGTAAGTGCAAATGTTAGCGGGGGTGTGGGTGTGGTTGCAATGCATGAGTGTTCTTTTATGAGACATAGAAACCTTGTAGCTAACTAGCAAATATGTAGCACTCGCGAGGCACAAAGAAGAGAAGATACTACATGCCAAAGGATACGAAGCTGCACACATTCACGACACACACAAGATGATATTGGAATCAAGAGGAACTAAAAGGAGGTCTTCACATGGGCCTTATGTTGCAGACGTGCAGTAGTGATTCGGTGGCAGCAGGTTGGTGTTTGAGCATTCAGTCGGTGGGCCTCGGCTGTAGAGGCAACACTCGAGCTGAGCCATGGGGCATGCGTCGGTTGCTGGCTTGGCTTGCTGCTTCAGTTCTTCATCTGCTGTGCCTGATCTGTCCAAGTCATACTTATCTTGTTTGCTCACTTCTCACAGTGCCATCGTGCTGCACAGGTGCTCCTCCCGTAACCCTAGCTCCAGTGCCCTCAATCGCTTTGTCCCAATCCCCTTCCACGCAACGGTTTGGCCCACCCTTTCCCCCTCCTGGCCACCGCCCAGCTCCGCCCCGCGCAGCGCCGCCTAGCTCCGTGTAGGTGGCCTGCCTCCTAGGCCACCGATTATGGGCAAATCGTGGCGGCAGGGCTGTGCCTAGCACCTATGCGGGGCCTAGGGGATCACTGCTGCCATTGCATCGCCTCCAACGCCCCGCCCTGGCCTGCCCCCCTGTGAGTGCTGATTAGCATACCACGCTCCACCTACTCTGTACGCGCTGCCGAATCCACCCTTGCTTCTGCTATTGATCGAGGGCGTATGCCACAGTGGGTAAATGAATCTCTCTAGATTGTTTCTGTTCACACTTCTCGGGTGCTGCGGGTCTAGATCTGATCTGGCTGTGGCGTGCTGCCTTTTCTTTTCTGCACGGATTGGGAGTTTGGTTAGATTTTACTGCTGGGAGCAGTTTGTTTGAATCAGAGGCTAGGATTGGTGGTTCTGATCTTGGGTGGTGTGGAATTGACGGAAAATTGGTGCCTCGGTTGTGGACGGGTCTGTGGGCGGGTAAGGTACTAGATATAGTTGCACTTGCAGAAGGTCGTGATTTGTGGTATTTTGGATTGGATGGTGCTTGAGGATGGTAGTTTTATCATGGAACTAGCAAGTGATTAGGATCGAGGGGTCCTGGTCTAGCATGTTGAGTTGTTTGGAAACTTTGTTGTTGTTTATAGATTGTTGGCACCATTTTTCTGAGTGGTGATATTGGGCCAGGCTACTTTGGAGTGTATCTTCAATTAGGGCATCCAAGCTGGCAACCAAATTTTTGTGTCGTTCTGAATACGAGAATGTTATTATTGTTGACCAATTTCTGAATATCCAGCATGGCAGCACATTTCTATTTTTTAGTTTTATTTATTTGAAATTTGCATGCTAGTATATTTCAAATAATGGGAATTTATTGCAGAGGCTGTTTGAAGGCGCTGGCGAATTAATTTGGTGTGCGGCTAATTATGCTACCTACTTATGACTTCTGTTTGCCAAGATTGCTTCGTGCTGCCCCTAGTTGATGAGATATTTTTATAATTGCTGCCCAGACTGCAGAAGAAGCAACTATGCGGCTTTCTTCTTCCCTTCAAGATCTGCCGACCTTCACTAGAATTAATGCTCTAGAAAGGGGCACTAGCGTTGGTAGTGATTTGAGCTCAGGGCGTGCAAAAACAGTCCGCACGCTTCAAAGGGATGGTCCTGTATCAAGCTTTTCAAAAGAGAAAACACCCCCGTCGTCACCAACAAATCGAAAGAAATGCATGAGACTAGCTGGCTGTGCTATTGCTCTGCTTCTATTGGTGTTTTTTCTATGTGCTTCTTTGAGATATTTCCATGTCTTTCTTTCGGAAGGAAGCTCTGAATACTATGTGATTCTTGATTGTGGCAGCACTGGCACAAGAGTGTATGTTTACGAATGGTCTATTAATCACAATGAAGGAAACACATTTCCTATTGTTCTGAAACCCTTGGGGAATGCTCCTAAGAAAAAATCTGGTAAATTAACTGGGCGAGCTTATCAACGAATGGAGACTGAACCTGGATTGAGCAAGCTGGTTCACAATGAAACTGGATTAAAGAATGCTATAGAGCCCCTCCTTGAAATGGCTGAGAGGCAGATCCCTAGACGTGCACACAAGCATACACCTGTTTTTCTATATGCCACAGCTGGTGTCCGCAAGTTACCGAGTGCAGACTCAGAGTGGCTTCTAGATAAGGCATGGGATGTTCTGAAGAATTCATCATTTTTGTGTAGTAGAGATAGAGTTAAGAGTATCACTGGCATGGAAGAAGCTTATTATGGTTGGATAGCTCTTAACCACCACATGAACATGCTTGGCATCTCGTCATCTAAAATGACATATGGTTCGCTTGATTTAGGTGGATCATCATTACAGGTGACATTTGAGACTGATGAATCCATACATGATGACACAGGCATTAGTCTGAGAATTGGTTCTGTCAGCCATCAACTTAGTGCTTATTCACTTTCTGGTTATGGATTAAATGATGCATTTGATAAATCTGTGGCATATCTTGTGAAGAAGTTGGGGGGAGCAGCTGGTAATGGTAAAGTTCAAGTCAAACATCCTTGCTTGCAAACTGGATACAAAGAAGATTATGTTTGTTCTTATTGCCACCCGCTCAAGCAAGACAGAAGTCTGAGTTCTGCAGGGAAGACAACAGGAAAAGAGAAGCAGGGAACAGCTGTTGAATTGGTTGGGGCGCCTCAGTGGAATGAATGCAGTACTCTTGCAAAAGTAACAGTGAATCTTTCAGAGTGGTCCAATACAAGTTCTGGAATCGATTGTGACATTCAACCTTGTGCTCTTGCTAGTACTTATCCCCATCCACACGGGCAGTTTTACGCTATGTCTGGTTTTTATGTGGTTTTTAAATTTTTCAATTTGACAGCTGACACCACTCTTGTTGATGTTCTAAAAAGAGGTCAGGAATTTTGTGAAAAACCATGGAAAGTTGCAAAGAGTAGTGTTCCACCACAGCCCTTTATAGAGCAGTATTGCTTCAGGGCTCCTTACGTTACAGCACTTCTGAGAGAGGGGCTGCAGATCAAAGATAACCAGGTCATAATTGGCTCTGGTAGTATCACTTGGACGCTTGGTGTTGCTTTGTTGGAGGCTGGACAGGCGTTATCTATGCGAATCGATATTCAAGGATACAGAATACTTCCCCGGGAGATAAATCCAAATATTCTTATTGTATTGTTTCTGATTTCCATTGTGTTGGTCATATTCGCCATATTATGTGTCAGCAATTCAATCCCGAGATCATTCCGCAAGTCGTATTTGCCACTTTTTAGGCAGAACAGCGGAAACAGTTCTGTGCTTGGTATGGGATCGCCTTTCAGATTTCACTTATGGAGTCATATTAATTCAGGTATGTGTGTAAGTTTGGTTTGACTTAACTTTATTCTCTTGGTTTTTCCCCGTCTGTAAAAAGCATCTATCTTCTAAATAATACTACAGTGCTAGAATAATTTTACTCTGGTATTTCAGTTGATCATCGTATACCTTTTTTCTAAAAGAATGAAGCTACTTATGACCCTGCTTCAATGCTTGATTAGAAAGCAAAACCAGGTGTTATTATACACCATCCATTTAGGTTTCTGCTTTAAATATTCAAATATCTTTACATTCTAATAGAGCTGCTTCTAAGTAGCAGGATTGCATAGAAACCTTGCATGCTTCAACACTAAGGACTTTATTTGACACGAAATATGCTATTTCACATTGAACTTCTTTATTGATATCTCAAATTACCTATTATAGCACCATAATTATGTAACTTTGTTCTATCAAATCAGTAACGACACAGTACAATGGGAAGATGTTTGTTTTATCGCATAAAGCTTTGCAATTTCTGTTTGATTGTTTCTCTTAATTTCTCTTTATTGTCGCTTACTGTATATAGTCAAACTTTTGGATTTGCTTCATTTTGCATTCCTCTTCACAGGTGATGGAAGAACAAAGACACCACTGAGCCCTACTGTTGCTGGGTCAGAGCCCCATCCATTCAGCAAGAGCCATGGATTAGGAGGCAGCAATGTCCAGCTTATGGAGTCTTCCAGGCAATCGTTGGGTGTGTATCATAGCTATTCTGTTGGAAGTTTAGGTCAGATGCAGTTTTCTAGTGGAATGTGGAATCCTAGCCGAGGTCAGACAACACTTCAAAGCCGGAGGTCCCAATCAAGAGAAGATCTCAGTTCTTCGTTAGCTGATACTCATGTTTCAAAGGTGTAGCCCTACATTTCAGAATGACATTATTAGTATGAGATCCCAAGCCATAACAAACTCCATGTAAATAATAGCTCCTGAACGCTTGATTCCTTCTCTAATCAGAAAGCCAATTTTGTCGGTACACTGGCACTTCAATGAGGTTTAGGGTTGACAAAAATATACAGTATGACTTGGTGCCTGTCTTGGATATGATGTACATCCATTCGTTTCAATGTTTGTGCAATAGTACATTTCATAAGGCTAACTTACAAGGAAATTGAGGATGCGTACGGTGTACCAGAAATAATATTTATGGGGTTCACCGAAGTGGTTTGTCATTGGCTGCAGCCTGCAGGTATGTATAATCAGCTCCTAGCCCGAAGTGTCGTTTCCGAATCATGATATTACTTGAAGGAAGATGTGCTTTACTCTTCGAATATCTGTCATTCTTTTGCTCAACGACATAATAAAGATGCCGGTGGCCTTGTGTGTCACTGATGTATGCATGTATCCTCGTCATCCTTCTCTTTCATTGTGGTGGAGCTCTGTTCGGTAAACGTATATTCTTATGCCATCTTGATATCAATTGAATTCATCAATCACCGACCCTAATGCTCTTATTTTAGGTGCCTTTTATGTGCACACACAAATCAGTTTAAATCCTGCTCCTTGACAAGCTTTCACTGGTTTCTGCTGAGCGCATTAACGTAGCCTATTTCTCTAAACGTACTTGCAAGAGTTGTTATTTTGACTTAAATTTTGATGAGCACGAAAGCTTTGAACTAATAAATCTGCGTGACAGTAGTAAGTTTTTCCTGGTCACTAATGGAGCTGAGCTTGGTCACCGCGTGCCTAGCACCGGGTGTGTGTGGTTCTTTTGGGCTGATATGATATTTTGCTGATAAGCTAAATTTTGAGAGCTTCCTAAATCGACTTGCAGCATTTGGTCCGCCTGTAGCGATTTGGTGTGTTTGATTCGCTTTGTCTGACTTATTTTTTAAGTACTTTACCAAACGGTTTTGAGATTTAAAAAATGGTTAAAAAAATAAAGCGTTTAACTTTTCGATGCAAAAATATGATATGAACAAATAAGAATGAGCTAAGGAGAACACGCCAGCATAAGCGTGCTTGGTTGTTTGTGCTAAATTAATCCTATATGGAATGGTATGGAATGGTACGATCATGATAGCAGCATCCGCTCTCTCATTCCCGTTATCCCAAGAGAACCCTGCCTTCATTTCTTCTCTCCTAAGAAGGGTTAAGCAGGCAACGGGCTGCAACCGAAACGCCGGTATTCTTCTCGGCGATCCCTTGCCTTGTTATGCTTTCGCAGCCATCTGTATGGTGATGGCATAACTTGGGATTGCCGACTTGCCGTGACATCCTCAATACTGTGTGCGCGCGCGCCCACAGTTTTGGCCGCCTCCGTGGAGCCCCGATCCAGCTGCCCAACGACCGTCGTGATAGACTATACGTACAACAGCGACGCAGTGCCGCAGTGATCAGGCCCTTGGACGTCGCTTGGGACAACTGGACAAGGACAGTCTATCACGTTGCTTTATCATCTCGTGGCTAAAAAGGCAATGAACCTCTTCTCGTCCGGGACGCAGCGATCCATCCATTGCATCTGGATTCTGGAGTCACTGCGAAATGCGGATGCATGCAGCAAGGCGACGCACAGAGCAGCAGGAAGCTTTGTTTCCACGCGAGGAGCGAGGACGAGTGGGGCGCAGCACGCAGCGAAGCTTATCATCTGCAGCAGCGACTCGTCCATGATCGGAACGACTCCCCGAACCCGATTCCTTCTTGTCGCAACAACCTGGTTTCTCTCGCGTAGGGAGACATGCATGCCCGAGCACACTTGGTAAAGCTGAACGGGCGCGCTAGTCGATGTGGCCTTGTGTTTACCGGCTTCTGCGTGGTAAAAACATCGCAAAGCTGAACAGGCGCACTACTATTTTTTTTTTGTTTCAGCACGAGAAAAGTCATAGACCGTACCACGAGCTCGGCTTAGGCTCGTATGGGTGACTGAGCCAAGCTCGGCTCGGCTCGATTAGTGCCACGAGCTTGGAGCTGGGCTCGGCTCAGGCTTGACTGAAGCTCGAGCTGGCTCGCCCCAGCTCGCGAGCTCGGCCTAGCTCATATTATTGCAGGTTTTTTGGCTGTGGACTGTGGCAGCAATAGCATGGCTCGGTGCAAGTAGCAAATAGTAACAACTAAAAACAATGTAAATATAGAACATTACAGGCTTTACCAAATGAGCACGTAACAGAAATACAAGTATATAATATTATAGACCATAATCTTGATTAGACAGAAACTTAGCAAGATAGCAACTAGCAACTAGCAACAGGAACTTAGCAAAATGAGCAGCCAACAGCCCAATAGGTCCACAAAATGAGCAGTAACAAGGCAACACATTACAGTAGTCCATAAAAGGAGGAATGACATGTAGCAAATTAGCAATATAGCTAGCAAGTAGCAACATGATCCAAGGTCTAACAGTAAGTAGCCAACAAGTCCACAAAATGATCAAATTCACCCCTAATCTACCATGACTCCATCACTTCACCATGAATCCATGATCTTGGGCAGCATCAAAAGTTGTTTGGGGGCTTGGGGATTTTTGGGGATGCCGAGTCGCCGAGTGCCCGAGTCTCTTGTGGAGACTGGAGAAGTGGAGAGCGAGCTATGGGCTTGGGGGGCCTTGGTCTAGGGACCCTGGGCGCTTGCCTTGCTATCGAGCCACGAACGAGCCCCGAACGAGCTCGTTGTGTCTCAGCTCGGGCTTGAATTCGCACCCGAGCTGGAAGAGCAGCTCGGCTCGGGCTTATTTCCTTCCGAGCCGAACACGAGCCGAGCCTGCAACCGAGCCGAGCCCAAGCTTAGGTTCTAGCCCTAACCACCACCGAAGTTCCAACGGTGGCATGACCAGCATACTATGGAGGGAAAATTTTATGGTACAGAGAGATAAATACTCTCGATATAATAATGGCTCATATTGATTTCGATTTTTTATACTACCAGAGTATTATTTATATTACAATGATAGTATATTTTGTGTTCAAGGCTCTTTGAATGAACGGTTAGATCTGAATTATACCACCACTCTATTATATTTACCAATGTGTACTGTAAAAAAGCTCACGTTAAAGTGGCCCGAAACATTCAAACATGTCACAACTAAAAGTCATCTGTTTAGCCGTAGCCGATCCAATTGTACAACCACAACCGTTGCAAGATCCAGTGGCTATATACTCGATTTAATGTTTAAATCCAGTGATGCGATGACCCATGCAGTACAATCTTCTAATTTTTCCAAATAAAAAAAAATTTCTAGAGAACCTTTGCCATCTAAGTGCTCATGGCCCAGTTCAAACATTAAGCAATGCACACCTTTTTTTTTAGCGAGCAGACGGGAGCACTGTTATTTCACTATACAAAGGGAGGAAGGGGTGGAGGGAGTGGGAGGCCACTGTGCCAAGACAAACTACCATAGGCTACAAAATTGGACGCCCCACTCCACATGAGGAGGTCTTTTAGTGTTGGAAGCGACCTAGCTAAAGAGGAGATGTGCTGGAAAATGGGACGACTTTCCTCCTTCCAAATATTCCCGATAGTGTAAATCACCACTCCATTAAAAGTCTCGTCTACTCTCTTTGGGGATGAGGTGGGTCATTTGAGACCACCAGTCAGAGAAGGAGGTGTTGTTAGGGCAACAAGGAATGTTGTCTTGGAGGGCGCAAAGGATATCTTCCCAGATAGCTTTCAAGTAGTTGCAGTGCGCACAAAGGTGGTCAATCATCTTCGAGGCAGACAAGCAGAGTTGGCAAAGCACTTGGTGCGGCCAACCCTTCTTGGCAAGGATGTTGACCGTGTGGATTCACCCATGTCTTAAGGTTCACGTGAAGAATTTATATTTGTTTTCAGTCCTAACTTTCCAGATAGAGGAGGAAGACTCAAGAGGTATATCACGTGAAGAATTTGCAGTTGTGAAGCTAGATAGTGTAGGCCGATTTGGCGGAGTAGACAAGGAGGAGAGAGTGTCGAGGTGACGTCGTCACTGATAGTGGGGTTAAGGGTAACGTGTCGTAGGAGGCTTTGAAGGCAAGGTTGTCCTGGAGTTAGAGGGAGTACTGTCGAGGTCTCATTCTGATTGAATCCAGTTGTTGTTCGAAAGTTCTATGTTTGGCCTATGCAACTAGATAGAGGTTTGTGGAGATTAAGTAGGTGGCCGGCCTGTGAAGCCAACACTCATGTCAAAAGTTTGCTTCCCTCCTATCTCCCCTTGAAGCCAGCAATCGTGTCAGAAGTTTGCTTTCTTCCCATCTCCCATGGTGACTAAGGTGGCCGAGCAGAAGAGACCTTTATCCGACACATCACAAGATAGGTAGGTACTGACCTAGGGTTCGCCAGACAACTTCCCATCATGCTAGAGCTAGCATAGGTGTAGGACCCTACCAAACCTCTAGAGGACCGGAACCCCTAACCTTCCTATCGCTTTGAGCTCTGTACTATGTCCTAGTTGATGAGAGAGTGCCCCAACGACTTATTTCCTGACCTCGCCGAAGAAAGGATTGCCGAATCATGCTTCTCTATTCTTTTCACACCTACTTGGGCAGCTGAAAAATAGAGATGAAATAGGTCGGGACGGTAGAGACCGTGTTGACCAGGGGCAATACATACTTATTTTTACACAATTATGCACGGCCCCACATTTCAGTTCCCAGACATCTTTTTCATATTGCATTGGCAGTCATGTTTGGGAAAAATGCAGTGGTAGTCTACTAGTCTGGTAGAGCACGATGTTGTTGTGGCCTGGTGGCTGAGCCGGTGAGGCTATAAGTTGGAACCACATTATCGTTAAGGACAAAAAAAAAGTCCATAGCCTGTGTTGCGTACTCCCTTCTCTTTGCCCTTCATTTTGGTCTGCTTCATCAGCAACTGTAAGCACAGAGTCCCAAAGCTCAAGAGCACATTCAGTGCATGGGGGAACAAGGGAGGCCATTACCTCTCCTACTCCTCCATTGCTGATCACTGAACACGATTTGCTGCAACATAATCGCAGGCGGCGATCGAGCATGGCCGCAAGGAGGGCCGCTTCCTCCCTCCTCTCTCGCTGCGTCCTAACAAGACCCTCTCCCGCCGCCAACTCCGCTCCCATCACAGCAGCTGCAGCAGGTGATGGTCTCTGCTTGGATCTTGGCCGACTGTGTCCTCTTGATTTCTGTTCTTTCCTCCCCTTGCTGATCTCCATGCTCCATGCTTCGAAGAAATGTTTTGCATCTTGTGCTTCTTGAATGATCAAGCATGCTGCGTTGAGCATGTTTTCTGTTCCTCTTTGAACAAGACGACTGCCGCCGCTCTGTTCTTCTGCATGACGATCAGCACGCACATTTCGGCGCAGTGGGAAGTTCTTTGGCATCTTCTAAATTTTCTTCCCAAAATGATGTCTTTTTTTTTCTGTTTTATTTTGTCTAGTTTCTGGCAATGTCACCACTGATGTCATCGATGAGTCATGGCACCGAAACCAAAGTTAGCATGAGCTCTTCAGATGTGGTTTTCCCGAGCCTGATAAGATGACACTTTCTCCCGATCCTCATGTAACTAGGAAGAAGCAGATGCAGTTGAGTCGTGGGCAGTAATTTTTTTCTTACCGCTGCTTATTTCCAGCTTCAATGTCATGAGCTCCATGCTTTCCTCAGAGAAGATCACACCGCTATCATGCATCAACAAACAACAGAACTACAACTCTACTACTACTAGTGCCTTAATTCATGTACTTGCTTCTTGGATTGAAGTACTTATGAAGCAGTAAAAAGATTTCACCAATACATTTGCTAAATTTCTAATACTTATATACGTTGGAATTTGTGATACATGCAGTTCAAAGTTTCTGACTGCATTGAACACACACTTGCCTACAGACATTGCACGGAGTTTGATGCCAGGAGGTTTTCGCGGGTTCACCACAGCACCGGCCGCCGTCGCGGCCACCGACGAGCCGATCCAACCGCCGGTGGAAGTGAAGTACACCCAGCTCCTCATCGACGGCAACTTCGTCGATGCAGCGTCCGGTACATGATTTGCTTGGACCGTAAATGAGTCATCACACACTGGCATTATCGGTGGCATTCACGGCCGGAAATGTGCACGTCTCTGCAGGGAAGACGTTCCCGACGGTGGACGCACGCACCGGCGAGGTCATCGCGCGCGTCGCCGAGGGCGACGCGGAGGACGTCGACCGCGCCGTCGCCGCCGCCCGCCGGGCATTCGACGAGGGCCCGTGGCCGAGGATGACCGCATACGTACGTGCGTCGCGACGGCGTCACGGCGCACGGTAACAACTAGCTTGTGCGGCGGCGGTGCCCGGTCTGAAACGGGGCGTTCCGTGCGTGCAGGAGCGGTGCCGGGTTCTGCTTCGGTTCGCCGACCTGATCGAGCGGCACGGCGAGGAGATCGCAGCGCTGGAGACGTGGGACAGCGGGAAGCCGCTGGAGCAGTCGGCGGCGGCGGAGGTGCCGATGGTGGCGCGGTACATGCGGTACTACGCCGGGTGGGCGGACAAGATCCACGGCCTCGTCGTGCCTGCCGACGGCCCGCACCACGTACAGGTGCTGCACGAGCCCATCGGCGTCGCCGGCCAGATCATCCCCTGGAACTTCCCGCTGCTCATGTTCGCCTGGAAGGTCGGCCCGGCGCTCGCGTGCGGCAACTCCGTCGTGCTCAAGACCGCCGAGCAGACGCCGCTCTCCGCCCTCTACGTCGCCAGCCTGCTCCACGAGGCCGGCCTCCCGGAAGGCGTCCTGAACGTGGTCTCCGGCTTCGGCCCGACGGCCGGCGCCGCTCTCTGCAGCCACATGGGCGTCGACAAGGCAATCTAATCACCCTACCATTTTGCTCGCTCCTTTCTCCTGATCCAAGAACCCACTCGCCGACGAGCTATTTCTCTATCCCTTGCCTAGATCGCGTTCACCGGATCGACGGGCACGGGCAAGATCATTCTTGAACTGGCCGCGAGGAGCAATCTTAAGCCGGTGACGCTGGAGCTCGGCGGCAAGTCCCCTTTCATCGTCATGGACGACGCCGACATCGACCAGGCCGTCGAGCTTGCGCACCGCGCGCTCTTCTTCAACCAGGGACAATGCTGCTGCGCCGGTTCTCGCACGTTCGTGCACGAGCGCGTGCACGACGAGTTCGTGGAGAAGTCCAAGGCTCGAGCTCTGAGCCGCGTGGTCGGCGACCCCTTCAAGAAAGGAGTTGAGCAAGGACCTCAGGTACGCCGTACGCGCACTAACACGAACACACACACCCCATGGTCGATCAGCATTGGGGGATGAATGCACGATACATTTGTTCATCCTAATCCGGTAATCCCTAGACCGGGAATGATCTTCTCTTCTGAATCAGATCGACGGCGACCAGTTCAAGAAGATCTTGCGCTACGTGAAGTCGGGCGTCGACAGCGGCGCCACCCTCGTCGCCGGCGGCGACCGGCTAGGAAACAGGGGCTTCTACATCCAGCCAACCGTCTTCGCAGACGTCGAGGTGAGCTGGATTCCGTCAGATGAGCTCCTCTCCGGCCGCGCATTGAACTTGACGTCTCCTTTCTCGATCGCAGGACGAGATGAAGATCGCTCAGGAGGAGATATTCGGGCCGGTCCAGTCCATCCTCAAGTTCAGGTGAGCAACACGCGCACGGACACTCTCAGATCAGTACTGGCATGATGTGACAACACGTACTGACGATTGAGCACGCGCACTCAGCGGCATGGAGGAGGTGGTGAGGAGGGCGAACGCGACGCAGTACGGGCTGGCGGCGGGGGTGTTCACGGCGAGCCTGGAGACGGCGAGCACGGTGGCGCGGGCGCTGCGGGTGGGGACGGTGTGGGTGAACTGCTACGACGTGTTCGACGCGGCGATCCCGTTCGGCGGGTACAAGATGAGCGGCGTCGGCCGGGAGAAGGGCGCCTACAGCCTCCGCAACTACCTCCAGACCAAGGCCGTCGTCGCGCCGGTCAGGGACGCCGCATGGTTGTAGCATAGCCGGCCGGGAACACGCCGGCGTCTTGCCGCCATGCAAGGCCTTGAGCTTAGAGGAAGCCCGCCTTCAATAAGCCGTGTGCCCCAGTGGTAGCCATGCATTTCTGTACTTGCAGACTGGTATTATATTCTTGTTTCATCTGGTGTACTCTTGGGCCAAGCCCACCAAACATGCTCAAATGGCAGACGTTACCTCATAAATAAATAAATAATTACAGCCGCATTATACCCTGGACTCTCTTTCGACGAACAATTGCTATCAAGACATAGGTCCTATATTTTATTGGAGATCATCGTTTTTATTTTCCATTGTTATGTTTGTCCACAATCAAGACACTGTTGCAAGACACGGAGTTGATGGTGAGGAAATGAAAGCAGTTTAGCATATTCATGTTCAATGGACCTTCCGGTGACATATTGTTCGTGTTCAATCTTCAATGTAATAGCTAACTGCTCATGTACTTATTATTTATTACTAATATGAATCAGTTGGTTTTCTAAAAAATAATAAATAGCACAACCCGATTTGCCCGCTTTCTCGGCTACAGCCATCAGGTAGAACTAGAGACAGTGTAACAGAATGTAATACCGCGGCCCAACCTCGGCCCAAATCCGGCCCAAGCCGGACTCTTTAAGTGGCAGTCGGGGGGGAGGAGGCCACGCCTAGCCATCCCCCGACCCGAGCCACCCCAACCCTAACTGCGGCGTCTTCTGCCGCCGCCTCGCCGCCACTACCATGGCGCGCCGTCTTGCTTGCTTGCTCTCTGCCGAAACCCGCATAGCCTCGTCCCCGTCGCCAGTAGCCGCCCATATCGCCGCTAGTTGCATGCATTGGCCGCCTGACGCCGTCGCCGTCCTCGCGATTCCCGTTATTTCACGTCACCCGTCGTCTTGTCGTCGCCCGCCTCGCCGCCGCCAGGTTGCCGCCGCTGAGCTATTGTGGCGAGGAGAGGAAGAGGAGGAGGTCGGGAGAAGGGGAAGAGACAAGGGGAAGAGGTAGAAGAAGAAGGTAGGGGAAGGTATGTGACCTAGGGTTTTGGTTTATCTCGGTTTTCTAGCTAATCGAAGTTTATACCCTGCAAGATTAGTAGCTGCTAGTGGTAATTGCTCCCGTGTATGGTTCAATTTTGAGGATTGTTGAGGATTAGCGGTTGAAAGTGAGATTTGAGGTGTTGGACTTGCTATCCAGCGGCTTCAACGTGGGTTTTTATCTATATAGATCGTAAATTAGCTTGTGGTCGATTTGGCTTGATTACGTTGATAATTAGGCCCGACTAATGATTGGGACAGGAGATAGCTAGTCCTAATATTGAAGGGTAATTTCTTTTGGCCTAGAAAGACCAAGTTAAATGATAATTAATGCGATAATTGTAAGGAAAACCTAGATGCCCAGAAAGATTAAGAAAAGATGGTTAAGGATTAATACACGGTGATACTAGTTAGTGTTTGGTATCATGGTTGTGAATGTGTGATATGTCCCTTGTAGGTGATACTATCTTGGGGTCGATGTCCCCGCCGCATCGCTTCACTCGGTAAAAGAGGCAAGTACATAGTGGGATGGTGATCACGGTGTGACCCTCCATCCCTAACTAATCCCTTATCCCTAATATGTATTCTTTTGGGTATGTTGACATGCATGTTTCATCTAGGGGAGGGGATTGAAGTTGATAAGAGATGCATGTGTACTTGGGTAAATAGATTGGACGGAAATCTCCTAAGTTGATATTGAGTTGTTGATTGGTTTAATTTGGAAGATAAGGGTGCTTTTGAACTTAGGACTTGAATTGTCCCTTAGTTCTGCTTTTAATATTGTTTATGCACCATTTTCAATATGATAAATGTAATGCTTCTAATGGGTATTTGCCTTAGGGCGATGGTTGCTAATGCTTGTTGAGGTCCTTGTTGTATGCACCAGTATATGTTAAACATTTATTCGGTTGGATACATGACTAATTGGTTTACTGTCCTGTGACTGTGCTTACCGAAAGGATGGATGGTGATATGTGGCTGTGTGATGGTGAATATTCTTCCTTTATCTGCTAAAGGATGAAGGTATGTGGTCATCGAATAACTTGATAAGTGGCAAGAGTTGAGTGGACGTGTTCATCTGCATTCATGTGCACGGGCTGGGTCGAAGAATGATCATATAACTAGTCCGGAGTGCTTTAGGCCAGGTCGGTGAGAAAGCTATATGATCGAACCCATGGGCCCCCAAGTCCTACGGGAGTAGGCACTCCACGGGAGTGGAGTATTGATTGGTCCCCGCCTATAATAGGACGGGCAGGAGTGTTGCACCGACGGGTGGCACTCAGGTGGTCCCCGCCTATAATAGGACGGGCTAGAGTGTTGCACCGACGGGTGGCACTCGGCTATACCAGTATAAGCTTAACAGAACAGTCATGTGCATTGCATTGTATTGGGTGGTTGCAAGGAAGAGTGTTTGGAGAAATTGCAATAAAGGATGTATGTGAGTATGGATTTGTTATTATTAATGCTTTGCAGTTTCCCTTGTTTATACATATACTTTGCTGAGTATTCCTGAATACTCACTCTTGCTTTTTATTTGGTTTTTAGGTGATCAGTGACGGCATCATGCATGGGAGGGGCTTAGCACCATTTTATGGGCACAAGAGCACATCATTTAATATACTTAGCTAGGTTTAATGGACATGGCTTCATTTGCCATTTAGTTTAATGTGAGAACGAACCAGGTTAATGATTAACTGTTACTTGTGTCCAACTTATTTTGTGGAGTATTTGGATTATCACTGCAATCGCCATCTTGGCCAAAGGTAAGAGGTGTTTGATGAACGAGATGGTCTCTCTTGTGGTGGAGCCACCGTTTGGCTCTATGGTCTGGTAATGGCGATAAATTACTAGTCCGAAACCGTTGGTTCGCCTATGAAGGCGTGGATGGTTATATTATTGTGTTAATTGTGCATATGTTTCTTTTGTCTGCTGAGTGGATGTCCAAATTTTAGGGGAGGTGCCGCCAAAATTTTAAAGTTTTTAGAGTGTTAGTAGCATCCCGAGCCTTGGAGGGGTTGGGATGTTACAGTTGGCCCCTACCAGGCTCAAGATGCTACTAACACTCTTAAAACTACAAAATTTCGGCAGAACCTCCCCTAAAATTCGGACATCCACTCAGCAGATAGAAAACAACATATACATATATATGACCACAATATCACCATTCCAAACCCCCATAGACAAGCCACTAGCTTCCTCTCCACGGAACCCTCAACACAACCACTTCTTACCTTGCTTACCATTTGCGTCGTCGGATGCCCATATAGCTTTAGTCAAATCACATTTCACAAACATAACAAGGCATAACTCAACAACCTCATTACTCCAGTCTGTTGCCACAGTAGGTCATGTTACAAAAGGGCTTTAATTAAACAAAGTAAGCTTAATCTACATGAAAGTTATTTAGTGTGCTGTGCCCAAAAGAGAAACTACTTCAATTCCCGTGCATGCCGTCATCAATGGTCACCTAAAAACCAAAAACAAACAAGAGTGAGTCCACGACTCAGCAAAGTATATGTATAAACATTTAAAACATCAAATACCACACCGATAAGTCCATTCACGCATCATTGCAACACTCCACACAGTCCACTGTTCACCAACTCAATTCCATGCGATGCACATGTCTTTTCTGTTAAGCATATACCGGTATAGCCGAGTGCCACCCGTCGGTGCAACACTCTAGCCCGTACTATTCTAGGCGGGGACCAACAGAGTGCCACCCGTCGGTGCAACACTCCTGCCCGTCCTATTATAGGCGGGGACCAATTAATACTCCACTTTCGTGGAGTGCCTACCTTAATAGGTCTTTTTCTTGAGAGCACACCGGACTAGTCGCTTTTGGCTTTCTCACCGACCTCACCGGACTAGCCAAAAGTGACTTTCTCACCGACCTGGCTCATATGCAACATGATGCAATAATGTCCCCACTGGCACACAACTCACACTCCTCCAACTTATAACAATAAACATCACAAGTACTTGAATAAGGATCATTCAGCCATGTAGAACCAATCAGAAGTAAAAATCATAACCAGAACACATCCACAAGCCATCCACATCTAATAAGTTATATGTTTAACATATACTTACCTTTTCTATCCACGGGAGCTAGTAGGATGTGTAGTTGACGCCGAACCCGTGGCTCCTCCTACAGAAGGTAAATATCTCAATTCGACGCTCCCAAAAGAAAACAAATAGATGACTTCTCGCACCTATACGCATTCCCCTTCCATTGTGCCATCAATAACCCATCTCTACCATTATCAACAACTCGGGAAACGCTATTAAAATTTCAGACAGTGGTACTAAACCAGTCATATCTCCCAAACCACTCATCCATTTTCTGCGTTCTTGTACTCGAAACGAAGCTAACGTCGATACGCACCAATCCCAGAATATGACCACGAGCTAGTTTGCAATCTATGTAGATGAAAACCCACATTGAAGCTGCTGGACAGCACGCTCATCTCCTAAAACCTTATTTTCTACCACTAATCCCCAATAATCCACAAAATTGAACCCTTAATAGGCGCACTTACCACGAGCAACCACTAATCCCGCAGGGTATGAACTTCAATTAACAAGAAAAAATGAGATGAACCCAAACCCTAGGTTTCATACCTTCTTCTTCTACCTCTTCTCCTTGTCTCTTCCCCCCTCTCCCGGCCTCCCTCCTCTTCCTCTCCTCGCGCGGCGGAGCAGTCTCGAGTGGCGGCTCCCTCGTCTACTGTGTAAATGACAGTGGAGCCCCCCTTAGACCCACCTAATATTATTTGAGAAAATAAAGAGGAGAAGGAGGGCTAATGGATCTCTCTTTATTGTCAGCCTCCCTATTATTTTTGGCTGCGTCCGCCCTTGGCGTAACAGCAGCTTTGCAGACACGGTATGAACTTTGGTCATGCAGAGGTTGAACATTCTCGGTCCTATCTCGATTCAAACACAACACCACCCAAGAATCATCCATTGATGGGAGAGTTTTAGGTTGTTAGTACAGTCCTCCCAGAGGAGAAACGCATACAACATCATCATCATCTACACCTTAGAGCATCTCCAGCAGAGCCTCTAAAACAAAATCTTCTCTATATTTAGAGTCTCTCATCCTCCAGCAGAGCCTCTATCTCAGCCTCTAAATTTAGAGTTTCTCTCTCTCAGCCTCTAAATTTAGAGGCTCTCTATATCAACCTCTATAGTTTTTCTAGATAGAGGCTCTGCTGGAGAGGATGGAAATATAGAGAGCGAATAGTGATTTAGAGGGGATGTATAGAGGTCCGATTTTAGAGTTTCTGTTGGAGATGCCCTTATAGAACCTTTGGAAAGAGCCGAATTATAGGGTATTCCAAAGCGTGAGTGAAACTGTCAATATGGTTCGATAGGATTGTAATTGATTATGCAGATCTGCTAGCTACGTTTCTGTGTATCAATATCGCGTGCTGTCAGCCACAACAACTCTAAAATAACCCCAAACTTGATTGAATGGCTTTTAGCACTTTCTATTTATTCGAACATGAAACGACATAGCTCCTGACTTTTGTTAAAAAAAATAATAGTACATTACAACATTGCAGCATTTTCACAACACCATGCCTTCTTTTTCTTCCTCTTCTTCTTCTTCTATTTTTTTTTTTTTGAAAACACACAAATATCCACAGGAGCATCTACATCGTGGACAGACGCAAGATGTCAGATGGGCATCGGACCCAACCACCTCCAAGGCTCCAATGCCCTAAATGAAACGTCTCGCTCATCTATTTTTTTTTTAAAAAAACTGTATTAAAATCTAAAAGATAGTCAAAAAATCACAATGATACAAAATCTTCATTATTTTTAAATAATTTTTATGATTATCATTTTATTTTGTAAAACTTTCGAGGTTACATTGATTACATTGTAATCATTAAAAAAATAGATTGGAAGTGCCGAATATTATGTAACATTGTAGATTTTTTAGGATTTTACTCCTAACGTTCCAAAATATAAGGCATATAAGTTTTTGATGTGGTATTCAACGTAGAACTTTGACCATAATTAATTTCTTTCACAATATATCATCAACTACAAAATTAACATCATATCAAAGTACTTTCAAATACGAATATAACTATATCACATGCATAACACTAAACATATATGTTTTTAGTTTAATTATTGGTCAAAGTTTCAAACATTGTTTTTTCAAATACATGCACGCCTTATATTTTGGAACGGAGGGAATATTTTTTTTTTAAAAAAAGAAACAAATCGATGGACTAGGCGTTCCCGATTGTCGGATAGGGTCAAGGACGGGCAAATCAATGATGGAACGCCTCCAGCACACTGCGCTGTCCGCGCACACGCCGGCGCCGCCACCTTTCCTTGACCTCGTGGCACGGCAATTCGCCAACCTCTAATTCAGCGGAAAGACCTTCGCCGTCGCCGCCTTTGTTCATCCGCATGCACTCCAACACCGAAGCCCCACCTCAACGCCTAGAGGAGCACGACGACGTGGTACCTCGACCATCAGCGTGACGCTAGTGACAAGGAAGACAATGGAAAGGGTTCCCACCATGTGACCAGTGCACATTTGGGACCTGCTCTGGCTGTGAGCTGGTGCTATGCAGTGCAGTGCGCTGAGGATTCAGCATTTTAGGGTTTGGTAGTTTGAGGTAGAACGAAACAAAATGAAACAGGATGCGATGAAGCAGGATAGAATAAAAGTTGTATGGGATCGTTCGACCAAAATATTTTGAACCGCACTGTATAGTATAAACAGAAAATATTCCCTAAATTTAAACCATCTTGTATCATTTCATCCCACCTCATCCCATCAATCAAACACATGTATTAAGAACCGTACCATCTTATTCCACAAACCAAATACATGAAGCACATGTACCATTGTCTCACTCAATCAACCACACCCACCCTAAACTACCACTGACAAAGAAAAATTGGACTTCTTCATGCTCTCTCTCTCACGGCGCCTATTGCAAGACCTTCTCTTAGGGTAGGTGCATGCATGGCAGCCTGTGATGGTCCCCTACGAGGCGCAGGCGCCCCCCATGGTCCTAGAACCGATTGTCGGATCTGATACTGCTGTTCAGCGGCGGAGCAAGGAGGCGTTCGTGGACGTGCGGATCGTGGAGGACGAGGTGAACATCATGCTAGCTAACCATGCAAGCGCCGCCGGGACGGGTGCCTGGCTGCCGCGTCGCGGGCGCTGGACAGCCTCCGTATCGACCTCGTCCACCTCTCCGGCGACATGATCGGCGACTGCCAAATCTACCAGTTCAACGTACGCTAAGGTCACTCTCACCGTCAACCGTTTTAATCTGGAATATGTTTTGTACGTACGTGTTCAAGAACCAAAATATGTATGCAGTTTTAATTGGTAATTATCTTCTCTGGTTGATTTGGATGCAGATTCGTCAGGGGTCGGCTCCAGTGTTTGCCGGTGCAGTGGCCAGCAAGCTGCTAGAAGTGGTAGATGAGTACTAGACTACTAACTATAGCTAGCCTACCAATGCAGGTATCTACACTTCTACAGTATTGCTAGCTAGGGTTATTCATGGGAAATGTAAATCCGTAGGTGAAAGCTTTCACGGTTTGGCAGAAGCGTTCTACCTCCTGTGGAGGCCGCGGTTACGTGTTAAATAGGTTGGGAACAGCCCCCAACGTGGCATGTACAAGATAGGAAAGATACACCTTGAAATTAGGAAGAAACATGATCTATATCTAGTCTTTCTATCTATAAACAAAGAAATCCTATTTTAGGGAAAGTACATGATTCATACGATTCATATCTATATTCTAACAGCCCCCCTCAATCATAACTTTATCAAGTTAAGATTGTGACGAAAATCTTCTAGTTGGCGCAGGGACAAAGGCTTCGTGAAACCGTCGGCTATTTGATCCTTTGAGGAGACAAACTTGACTTCAAGTTGTTTCTGCGCAACCCTCTCTCTTACAAAGTGATAGTCAACTTTATATGTTTGGTTCTCGCATGAAAGACAAGATTAGATGAAAGATATGTAGCCCCAATATTATCACACCACAGTTGCGCAACATGAGATGATCGAATTCCTGCGGTTCAAGGCACATCCACCATAATTGATCTTGCTCTAAGATTCATGTATTGCCTCCCTCACACACTTTTTTGTCAAAAAAACCCCTTGATTTTCGAATAAAAAACAATCGGATCCTTCTTCCCCTCCCTCTCCCCCGACCCAATCGAGTCAACTCCCTCTTGCGCGTATGGTTGCTAGCGACCAATGCCCCCCTATCGGCGCACGCACGAGCAGCCATGCCGTCCACGGACGCTCGGCTTGGCTCGCCTTGGCACGGGCAGATGGCACTACATGGCAGCTCGTGCGGGAGTTGGTGTGGTCGCTGGTGGCCGCACGTGCGGAGGGGAGTTGGCTCGGCTGGGCTGAAGGGAAGAGGGGGAAGAGAAAGGACCCAATTGCTTTTTCTCTGAAAATCTAGTGGCTTTTTTTTTTGGGGCAAAAGTGCATATGCATGAGGGGTCGAGCCGAAGGGGAGAGGAGAGGGAGAGTTGAAGCACGATTTGATGATCACAAACGTGTCTAGAGCGGCATGGCCTCGTATAGATCTTTTATGTTCAATTTTAGACTGTTTGAAATGAGACATATATGTCTTGGTCTTTCGATATTTTAGGGTTGGATAGGCATGTCTGAAATTATCTACCTGTTTTAAAAGGATGAGTTGAATTATTGAAAATTCAACTTTAAGAGTTTCTAGAATCAGCTTCGAAAAGAATTAATCATGAAATAAGCACATCTTCTAGACGGTGTTTTTTTCTTTTTGATCCGTGTGCTAGCTACCATTGTCATCCTTATTCAGTGGTGGAAAGTTTAAGGTTTTATTTTTGAACATTATGATAACCACACTACCTACATATTTCAACTACTTAGAACATTTTATCAGGAACACACCTAAGTCAATACTTCACAATACATACTCTGATACTAGACGTCACATGCTGATGAACCCAATACTCTGTGATACCCTCGATACTCGACCAATACCCCCAACCTGATATACCGTCCATTTCATGACAAAATTTTGAACTCCGTTTCATATCAATTTCCGCACGTCGCTCTGGTGAAACATTATAAAGCACTCTGGTACACTCTGAAACACTCATCACTCTGGTGAAACACCATGAAACACTCTGATACATTCTGAAACACCATAAAACACTCTGATACATTCTAAAACACCATAACAAACAATAAGTTGTATATTTGGCATACCATGATACACTCTGAAACTCTATGACACACTGTCACACCATGGTTTCGTTCCGATGAAATACCATAAAACACTGATACACTCTGGAACATTATGAAATACAATGAACAGGTACACTTGGTACACCATAATGCACTCTGAAACTCCATGATACGCCCTGCCACACTATAGTAAAATCCAAAACTACATGACATACCATGACGCACTCTGATACACACTCCAGCACACCATGATACACTTTGGTACATGCTATCCCATTTTTTAGAAGGGACGGTATACCATCCCCTAGTAGCTCTCTTTATAAAATACCTCAATCCCAGATGCAAGCAGGCAAACACAGGCTCCTGGGGACCAAACTCGGACGTACGGACCTCTTGCACAGGCTGAGGTTGCTCCCCAAGACTAATATGTCTCGTACGGCCAGGCTGGTGCATCCTGTAAGTTGTAACCAAACTGCCCAAGCATTCACGACCAACACAAAAGCACCTGCCAAGAATCTTGTACTACACACTAGCACACTACGCTACACTGCTGAGATGCATCCAGCCTGACGCCGGCTATTGGTGGCCGTCTGGATCGAACAAGCTACCCCGGCCACCTCGCCGGCTTCCTTCCGTGGGCCGGCCACATCCGCGCGGCAAATCGGGCACAGGCGACTCTTGTGCAGCCACGAGTCGACCCACTCCGCGTGGAACCCGTGCTCGCACTGCGGCAGCACCCTGCGCCGGTCCCCGGCCTGGAACGCCTCCAGGCACACCGCGCACTCGCCGGCGCCGTGCCCTTCCTCGACGTCGTGGCACGGCAGCTCGCCAACCTCTTTAGCCGAAAGACCTGCCCCACCGGCCGGTGTCGCCTTCATCCGCCTGCACCACGACGCCGACGCGGGAGGGGCTCTCGCGGAAGCTCCACCTCAGCGCCCAGAGGAGCACGACGACGTGGGCGGTGGGCCGCGACCATCCGCGCGACCCCAGTGACAGGAAGACGACGGAGACGGTTCCCGCCATGCGACCAGTGGACTGCAAGCGCACACCTGGGCTGGGACCTCCTGCCAGTGGCTGGTGCTATGCAGTGCAGATCGCCGGCGAGGATTCAGGATTTTAGCTGAAGTGACGAAAGATTTGACTTTTCCAAGATCTGACTTTTCACTGAGACACGGCATTGATTATGTAGGAATCGTTGCTTGCAAGTATTGGCGTCTAACGCCACAGGGATTTTAAACTTGATTGGATTTATAACATCTACCATGTTCTTTGCTGCTGAAGAACAACTTAAAAAAATGTGTAGAAAACTCTGATGTTAGAGCACCAGATAATATTAACACAGTATGTCTTCATAACAGCACTTATGATCATATGGAGCTTCACTGCTTCAGTCCTTTATTTGGTAGAACATGACATGAGTATATTCGACTATCTTGCAAGATAGTGAGACAAACCATATTCATATTGCTGGATAATACATAGTATGTCACGTACGGATGTCCAGCTAGCGTTTACATGTTTGATAGTTCAATCTCGCGTGGGAAGAGACAAAGAGAAGACTTGATTTAACAATTTGATGAGACAATGCCTTGTTTACATGTTTAACCATATAAAACATGTTACAGCGGTGCGGCTGTGGGATTTGGGAGGTTGGAATAGGCTCCATATCATGATATGATGCAGATTAAGCTCATGTCAAATTAATGCTCCTCCTTAGAGCAGGCCCAACTACACACACACAGACAGTAGGAAAATAGGGAGCCGGGGCATCGAAAATGCCACCCAACAGACTCCCTATTCTCAGCTACAGCGATGGGACGACTAGCGCCACCCCAAAATTGGCGACGGCACAGTGGTTCCCTATTTCGTTCGTTGTTCGCTTGGTCGGCAACAACTGCATCCGTGCGCCCGCGAGGAAGCATTGCGCGTGTGTCCCGCGCCGGCTTGCCACGCTCAAGGGAGGAGGTGGATGAGTTCAAGTCCTCACTGATGGGGAGGAGCGAGTCGTCCAAGGACAGACGGCCTATTATGGTATGCTGTGGCCATGCCACACCAAACTATCTGCCGGCTAGTACCCATCGTGGAGCCAAATGCCCAATCCACCAGGAGCTAGGAGCAGACAGGGCTGACGAGCAGTTGCTAGTAGCCTAGCACCGAACAGACTCAACGCGAGTAAGCGACCACGCCATGCGAGTCGCCTATTCATCTTCCGTACTTGCGACGACGCGTCCTGACGACAAAGGGCTGACACGGCGACACCTCCACCGGCTCCAGCTCCACGTGACGACACGACACCTCTACGCGATGAGCCGACAACGCTTCAACGCCAGGTCGCCTGTCTGCACTGTGCCCGGTGCCTCGGTCAGTCTCAATAAATTTTTTTCTCTAATCTAGTGATTTGAATAGACTGTCAGACTCAGTAATTTTTCTCTAATCTAGTGATCCGAATATAATATCCTCGTGTGATCGTGTCCAGTGTGCTTGTCTTGATGAGATCAAGAAGCATTTTCAAAAAATGAAAACTCGGAAAATGCAATTGCCTCGGCCTTCTAGACGCAATTAGTACTTTAATGGTATGTCTTTTATCTTCTCTTGTATCTTTTATACTTGATACTATTTTGTTCTCTTTTAGCATCATATTCTCTAACTAGTGTATAAATTGCTTTACTTTGATATTTGTGATATTATTTAATCTACCTATAAACTTCGCCACACCAATTTTTTTTTTGTCCTCCGCCACTGGAGTCGTCGGGACGGTGGAGTTGGGGAGGACTTGGGAGAGGCTGCGGAGGAGGCCGTTGGCGGTGCCCAGATATAGAGAAGGAAGAGGAAGACCAGTCAAGGGGAATGAAGGGGGAGTGGATCAAGACAGGAGGGAGGATGGTGGCTACGGAGGGAAGGATTACAACAATGGCTCCCCATGTTGAGAGAAAGAGGTGGGGAAAGGTGAATCGGACTGACTGCAAGTCACGTGAAGTTTGGCTGGTGGTGAAATAAATAAAAAAGAAGAAAATAAAATAAAAAAGAAGAGAAAAAATGTAAGGAAAAAAATCAGGAAAACAGGTAAAGATTTGAATTTCATATTTATTTCATGGAAAATAATTGTTTAGGTACGAGAATATATGAAAATGGGATGCAAGATATGAGTATGTCACATCCCATAGAATATACGCTCAAATTATTACGCGTATAAAAATATGGTGGTTGGTATTGGCAGTTAGGAATTATGAATAAAATGCAGAAAAGAGAAGGTATGGAGTGGGATACAGGGATTGTTGCTGGAGATGGTTTTGATATAGGGAGCTGAATAGTGATATGAATGGATATGAGGGGTGAAAAATGGGGATGCTAATAGAGACGCCCTTATGATGTTCTAGTTTTCTCCGGTTCGCAAATAATTAAATATGGCTACTGTAAGCAGGTGCTCTAAGAGCTATATAGGTGCCTATCAGTGTACATAGCTGTGTTTCACAATTGATTATTGTTGTCCGTATCTATTTTAGGGTCCTAAATCTTTTATGGAGTAGCTATATACACTAGTACAGAATGAGTAATATAATACGCACAATTTGAGATGGTTTCGGCCTTCTTAAACTAGAAGTATCTCTTATTGTGGTAGAAATGAGGAAAAGGACGTTTTCAAATTATAATCGTCTTATATGATTGATACATTTCGGACGGTTGAAATTAAGAACCGACTTATATAAGGAATAAGATGTTTTCAAATCATAACCATCTTATGTGATTGATGTATTTGGGACGGTTGAAATTAAGAACCGACTTATATAAGGAAAAGACGTTTTCAAATCATAACCGTCTTATATAATTGATGCATTTGTGACGGTTGAAATTAAAAACCGACTTATATAAGGTTAGAGTAGACGAGTTATTTCCTTACATTTTAGCGTCGTTAATGTGTACGTAATGTAAGACGGTTTGAAAGGACAAAATGTCTTTTATGATGAATTAATAGGATGTCACTCCTATTTTAGAAAGCAATTATTTTAAATCTAGAATCATATGCGACGGTTGTATTGTGTGAATAACCAATATATATATATATATATATATATATATATATATATATATATATATATATATACAATGTATATATATATTGTATATAGTAAATTACACTGTTAGTCACTAAACTTGTCCCGTTGTTGCACATAAGTCCATAACTATAGAAACCGCTCACTTAGTTACCTAAAGCTATGAAATCAACACGATTAGGTTCAAATGGTGGTTTTTGAATTTTAAAATTTTATTTAAAAATCAATTTTAGATTTTAAATTTTAAAAATGAATTTTAAAATTATTATTTATTAATAAAATAAAATTTAGAAATTTTAGTTTCAAAAACTATTTTAAATTTCAAAAATGAAATTAGAAAATTTTAATTCCTAAAAATCAAAATTTTATTTTATAATTTTGAATTTTACATTTTTGAATTATTTAAAAAATCAAAATCCTAAAAATAATTTTTACATTTGTATATGTATATTGTAGCTCTTGAGGGGATTTACAACTTTGTAGTTGATATCTTTTTTATTTGAAACAATATAGATGTCTAAATAATCATAACACGGATTAAGACATTTATTAGTCGTACAAAAATAAAAATTATATGAAATTGTAGGCTTCAATGAGATATACAACTTTGTAGTTGAAAAGTTTTCTATTTGATGTTAGTTACATGTCTAAAAAGTTGGTGAAAGATTCGTAAAACTAATGTTAAAAGGTATACATATCCTATTATAATCAAAACATGGTGTGAGGTAGGATGGTTACAAGGGTGAGGTTAGAATCAATAGGTCTTAGGTAGTCATGGGATATGCAATGTTTGTATTAAATGCATAAATTGTGTTAATGTGCATAGATGGGTGGTAGGAATATAGGTTTCTAATTCAAAAGAAATATTTTTCCTATTTTTTCACCAATATTTATGCCTAAAATCGTATTTTAAAAATCTCGTTTGAGACGGTTTAGTAAGAAAGTGACTTCTATAACAGGACATATAAGACGGTTCTATACATAAATCGTCTTATATACTCACTCACAAGAGACGGTTCATAACTGTCTCAAATGAACATTCTCTTTTACGACACGACTTATTTAAGACGCATTGAAACCATCTCAAAAAGCTCAAAATAACCGTCTCATAAATAACTTTCTGTAGTAGTGATATTGATATATAGGACTTACTTTTTAGCTACTATTGTTAGAGATGCCCTTAAGGTGCATGATGCCAGGGTGGTAACGAATAACCCGTGTCGGTTACCAATTGCCAAGCCGGCCGTCTGATTAAAAACGGATTGGTTAAACATGGTAAATAGTCATTTCAAAAAACATGGTGAATCTTAGCTGAAGATTGGTCTCAATGTTACGAACTTTGTCGTTAGAGTCTTATATGGAACGGAACTCTCTCTCCAAGAGTTTGAAGGTAAATCCAAAACTATATATAGAAAGAGCTATATTAATGATATCTATTATACATGATAAAAGAGATTAATCAATAAATTTAGATGGCTATTTATATATTGTCTGTTATTCAAGTGATTACTCATGTTATGGATTAATCGATACGTCAACTAAGCTACAACTACCGATTTCTCAACACTCAGCACATGAACAACATCTCTCCAATTAGAACACAGAATTGTTTTTTTAAAAAAAGAAAACATGTGAACAAAAATAGGGAGAGAATGGCATGACAAATTTATAGCAGGTGTCACGAAATGTTCGTATTCCTCCAAAATTCCCATTGAGAATATTATTGCACGGGGTTTTCAAATGTCTTGCACTTTCTTTTGATCTAGACAACCTATAGGAACTATTCTATAGAATTGGATTCCTCCAAAATTATCTTGTTTCCCTACATTCTACTCGTCTAGAGCCTTTACCATATAGGATTTTAGCTGATGTGGATGAGAGTGAGTGAAAAAAGTTGTAGTACGACTATAGCATGAGAATTTTTTTTAAAAATTGCATGAAAATCAAGTATAATTGCGATGTCTATGGAGACAAATATATAGAAGATCCATTACAAACCGTCTATAGTTACGTGGATAACCATGTCCTAAGGCACTCATGTTGAGATGGGCACATATTTTCTTTACTTATTTACGAGTAATCACATCTATCTACTGATTATTAGAGTGATAGAAAAAGTAGTCATCTTATAATGTTAATCGAAAAAATCCTCAACAATATTTTCAATCAGCATTATCATAGTTCAAATATAAGTGTTTTTTTTTCAAATAAAAGCTCTCTTCAATCACAAAAGAATGTCAATTTTTTTAAGGTAGTGGAAATAAGGTTCCGACCTCTACATTGTGAGCCATGAGATGTACACGACAAAACTACAGCCACACAAATCACACCTGTCATGATTGGTGCCAAACTTACTTGTTGATCGAGAGATCAAACAACCCCTTCCTACCAAAGGTTTTCTGTTGTAGATATATCGACTCGCTGAGATAAAAGACAAACTAGGCACAAAGAATTATCCTGGTTTGGGTCTCTCAGAAAGAGATAATAACACTACTCCAATCGTATGTGGGCGTTGGTGGTATTGCGGTGAGGTTGCAAAGACAGATCTCAATGTCCTCCCCCTCCCAGAGGGGAGGTATTCATAGTACAGGGTAGATACAGTCCAGGTCCTATACGATCTAGAGAATCATTTAGATAATGCAGAACCCTACCACATTTATAGATATGTCCTAAAAATATGCTAAATTGCGCTATAACAAATGTCCATATCCGGAAAGTCTGGAGCTCTAGATATAGAAGGACTCTTAAGGCGGTTAGAGATGTTGGGCCGGTCGTCTCGAGATATACTCTCAAGGCCTAGAATGACCCGCGTAATGACCCATGAGCAAGAAAGTCCACTCCCGAGCACCAAATCCGGGGTACATATAACAGTCATTAGTCCGAACTCGCCATACTCGCCTTATTCTTCCTGGATACACACTCCAGGGGTTTGTCGTGCATAGGGCCTAGCCGCCATGTATTTTATCCAATCCTCGATAACACCATTCAGCATGAAGCCGAATTCACAACTCAGCATAAGGCTGAGAATAAATACAAACCAAAATAATGATGGAATAAACATACCATTAATTAGCACAAAGTCTATTATTGAATTTCCATCCATGGTTGGAGAAAAAAAATGGTTGTGATCACCATGCATAAATACAACTTTGAGCACTAAGTTCTATGTGTAAGTTTATAAACTTGATGAAACTATAGTTGTATAGAAATCTTTTGGTGACAAATATATACATTTTTATATTGATGCCTTTGATCTAAATGTTGACAAAGATATTAATACAAAAAATTCATGGACTGACTATCTAGTGGTTGACTGAATCCCGCGCGGATTTTAGTTGACGCTGGTGCCGCCCCTTCCCTCTTCTCTTCTTCGTCTTCGGTGTCTCCCTTGCTCCCTTTTTCTTCCTCTTCAGAGAACTCCACGCGCCTCAACTATTGCCCCCAACCCCGCGTGACCTCCTGATTGCGGCTGGCACCCTCACCGCTCTGCCTTCCCCCCTCCCCCCCCCACCCTCTCGTCCTCTCGCTGCCCCACCTATCCTAACTCTGGCCACATGTGTTGAACCCTTCTCCCAACACTGCGTCCCGCCGTCCATCGCTCTCGCCGCCAAGAACTCTGGCGGCGTTCATACCTATGCTGACGGAATGATGCACTCCAACCCTAGCCCTGGACCCTGAATCCTAACCCTAAGGCAGTGCAGGGCAGCAGAAGAACAGAGAGTGGAGGAGTCTAGGGTTAGGGGAGAGGAGGAAGAGAAGAGGGGGAGGATTGGATTTCAATATGGCGGTCGAGATGTTCAACTGATATTTTTTTGTTTAATTTTGTTTGGCTGATTTTTTTCTTAATTTTAGACGATTCACAAGTAGCAAAACCAAAAATTTAGAAGGTTTTAAATGCACGTAACCTAACCTAAAACGATAGTATTCTTTTGTGACGTGGCGGGGAGGGAGCAGTCGCTAGCCACGCAGACTGGAACTGGAAATTTGGCTAGCTAGCTACGGATAAACGCCCTACCAATACCATGACATAGGGTATGTTTGGATCACGTCCCGCCGCCGCCTTGCCAAACCAGGCGCGCCGTCGTCACGGCCAGCGCGTCCATAGCGTTGCGCGATGGCGCGAATTTCGCGCCAGCCCACGCCACGCGCAGCGATGGAAGCGACAGCGCGCAGCGAAGCGTCGGCGAGCCGGGCGTCGGCTTCGCTCCAAACGGCGGCTAAATTCCACGGCGCGCCGCGCGTTGGTTTGGCGACCGCGGGACGCGAACCAAACACGCCCATAATTGCGAACGAGTGAACTGAAAACCAATCACAGGAGAGCCACGGCCACTTCAACAGTCAACGATAATGATCTGTATGCTCGTGACATGGCCTTGTATCTGGACACATTCAAAGCATCATCGAAATACGAATCAACAAAAGACTGAACCGAATTACCTAATCATATTATACCCACAAGATTTTTGCAAATGGTTGGAACTACCACTTGCATATGTATGTACAAGAACACAAACGAATCAAACGAAGAGATTCAAAGCCGCGAGGCCGAATCCGCTACCGATCGCGCGGTGCCTGCCGATCTTTCAACGACGATCTCCGAGGTGGCGGCCTCGTCGGCCACCGCGCCGGCCGCCTTGCCGCGGCCGACCACCTCGGCGCGGCAGATGGGGCACACGCGGCTCTTGCGCAGCCACGAGTCCACGCACTGCGCGTGGAAGCCGTGCTCGCACCGCGGCAGCGCCCGGCACCGGTCGCCCGCCTGGAACGCCTCCAGGCACACCGCACACTCGCCGCCGCCGCCGGACTTGCGCTGGTGGCACGGTAGCCCGGCGAGCTCGTCGGCCGTCAGCCCCTCCACGCGCTCCTCGATCCACGACGCGCCGCGCAGCACGACGCCCCGCCTGAGCGCCCAGGCCACGACGAGGATGTGCAGGACGAGCATGAGCACGACGCCGGCGACGAGCAGGACCACGGAGAGCGTCGTCCCCACCATGCATGCAACGCGCGCGCGCGCGCCTCGAAGCCCCAAAAGAAAAAGAGACTCGAGCAACTTCGCTGTGCTTACTGCTTAGCTAGGACAACCAAGAGGCAGGAAGAGTCTAAGCAAAAGCTACTGAAATCGACAAGATTGGCCGCAAGTTGGCAGTAGAACCGGTTCCCAGACATGTCAATTTCATCGCTTCACCTTTCACGCCTATCTTGTTCTCGATATTTGACTAAAAATGCAGCGTAGTACACGCTCCTCCAGATATCTCTTACCATATTCTTTAAGAAAAATTCGTGAGACTGGCATAAACTTAAACCATACCGGATTACACCGACCAAATGGAATGCCTATACATGGAGCTGATTAGCAGTCACCGATGGTGGCCCTGTTGCTGGACGAGTACATGTGACAGGTGTCTTAGCTCGGTAGGTGAGGACGCCGGCGCTGGGATTTGGAAGATTCGTGACTGGAACTGGCGCGGCCAAGCAATCGATCTCCAGCGAGGAAAGCGACGCGGCGAAAGGAACCGTTCGTTTCTTACCACCTTCCTCGGCGTGGCAGGCTGGTACGAGTGCGGGTAACGCTCGTCTTCTCTTTCGCTCGGTTTGTCTTGTTGTGTGGTGCGTGGAGTGCCTTCTATGTCATTCTGAATAAACTTACTAGGGGCGGCTTGGAGTTTTGGCCACAGTGATGTTGACGGTTTGGAAATTATTTTGGGCACAGTAGTAATCAGGCTTGAAATTCGTTCCCACATGCATATCTCATGTCTGTATGTATCTCATCTCACGTTGAGATCCATGCATCCAACACCCCCCTCTAAAATCATTTTACAAAAAAAAAACCTCAATTTTATCAAATTCTCTCAAGAAGTCTATCCTCTCTCTCTCATCTCCTCCATCCAGTAGCTCCTACCCCCGATATAGCTGCCCTGCTAGTTGGCCCTTGACCACCTTTGCCCAAAAAAAAAAGGCATATGATGGTAACGGATGGCTAGGGAATGGCAGTCGAGGCTGGGACGGTGGCAGTTAGGGCCAGGTGACAGGAAGTCAACAAACTGAGAGGAGAGGAGAGAGAAGGGCCGGAGTGAAGAAGGAATTCAGGATGTAGGGAAGCCATCGAACTAAGAGAGGAAAGAGAAGGGAAGGAGAAGAAGAAGAAATTCATCTGAGAATTTGACGAAATGGAGAAGCTTTTTTTGCAAATATTATGAGAGAGGAAAACTAGGCATAGATCTTGGAGATGATTGAGTGGCTCTTAATGTACTTGGAAATCCATGTGCATACAGGAAAACCATATTCTTTGCCACTAGCCGGCCTAATCATGCTAGTAAATGTTGCTAGCATGTAGTACCTCATGTTTTGTTTCCACCAACCTTCTTTTTAGCACCATATTACTAGCTAGTTTAGACGAAGAAGGAAAATTACATTCACGCCACTCCAAAATTTGAATATCTCAGTAATGCCACTGCAAAGTGGATAATAGCCCAAATGCCACTACAGAGTCAAATTCCTTGCAAAAATGCCACTCTGAACTTTCATGCCCTTCCTTCCTTCTCAAAATTACTATCAAAATGCCATTATCTCACATTCTCTTCTTTTCCTCCTCTCCCCGACCTAGTGACCGGCGCTGCCGTCATCGGCCTCTTACTCCAATGCGCCGCCACCACCCCTAGCCTGAGCTTCTCTGCTCGCACCGCGACCTCCTATCCCTGGCCTCCTCCTCCTTCTATGTCGCCATGGTGGCGACAACGCCGCCTCAAGCTCACCAAGGCACCTCTCGAGCTCCTCCTCCCTGACTCCAATGCTGCCCGGCCAGATCTGAAGCATCGTCGTCTCCTTTGTTCATGCCACTGCATCTTGTTCCTAGCCTCCTCCTCCCATGCTGCCAGGACGGCGCCACCGTCTCCTCAAGCTCACTATGGCGGCACCGCCTGAGCTCCTCCTCCCTGACTTTGGTGCCACCCCCTCCAAATCCGAAGCGCCGTCGTCTCCTCCGCTCGTGCCATCACCTCCTGTTCCTGGCCTCCTCCATCGCCACGGCAGCATCACCGTCTCCTCAAGCTCACCATGGCGGCGTCGCCCGAGCTCCTCCCCAACTCCGGCATAGGGCTAGATTCAAAGCGCCATCCCCTCCGCTCGCGCTGCCGCCTCCCGTCCTCGGTCTCCTCCTCATCCTCCTGTCACCATGGCGCCGCGATGCAAGATCCTTGTCCCAAACTTTGACAAAGAGCCACATCAGACAGTACGGTGGAAGGATGGAGGAAGAAGGGGAGGGGTAATTCAACCAAAAAAGTTCAGATTGGCTGCATAACAGAATTTTTTGCAAGGAATCTAACTTTATAATAGTATTTGGACTATTATCTATTTTGCGGTGGCATTCCTAAGATATTCAAACTCTGGAGGGGCATGAATGCAATTTTC
Organism: Olyra latifolia; assembly: GCA_036346145.1. Lineage (NCBI taxonomy): Eukaryota > Viridiplantae > Streptophyta > Magnoliopsida > Poales > Poaceae > Olyra > Olyra latifolia. Next base: position 9,448,952 of record CM070524.1, read on the forward strand.
CCTTTAGACGGTGTCTAGAGCGACTTGGTTTAGGCTTAAAGTTTAAGCCTAATTAAATTAAAAAACTAAATGCTTTGGCTTTTTAGACCAATTTTTTTTACATGAAGACACATCTAAAAGCTCTTAAAAATAATATAAACAAAGTGGGCCGGCTTTGAGAAGCAGTTTCAAGAACCTCTCAAAGTTCAGCTTAACATTCAGTTCTGTTAGGATTGGATTATGCTCTACTGACGTCATCCGACCCTGTAGCTATGAACTCGAGCCTCTACCTTAGGCTATGTGCCTAGAAGGAGCCCAGTGTGCCCGGTCATGGGTCGTTCGGGCTGTGACCCCCTAGGCCGGGCTGTCTCTAGCTCAGCCATCTGGAGAACTCGGGTTATTTCTTGCCCGTGTGGTTTATCCATTCGAGGATTAGGTTCTCTGAGTCCTGAACAAGCTCGGATCACGGCCGTGTTGTTAGGAGATCTTGCAATGCGGTGTGATCTAGAGATATTCCCTTGCAGGGGATCTTTATCCAAAGATACAACGCGTTGGTTGTGGCGAGGGCTTGCAGATAAGGCAAGCTCTGGTGCGTATTAGAGATCGAGGCGGATGTGTGCTTGGTCAGGACTCCATCTCGTACTCGACTTGGTTGTAGGTACCCTATCATGATGTACGCTATAAATACCCCCTGTATCAGGCTATAGAACGGGCCTTGAACGTCCTAGACGAGACGCACTATTGTGTAGGTTTAGACATCTCGCCTTGAGGATCTCTCATTGTCGCCAAGAGGCCTGAGGCATACTTCTACTTGTTCTCAATCTCGGCTCGCGTACTTGTCTGAGCTTGGGACGTGATCTTCGCTGTGATCTCTTCCATGTTTAGTAAAGAAAGCTGGACGTAAAGCTTTTACCTTATCCATGAGGGGCCTGAACCAGGATAAATTGTTGTGTCTTTGTTCCTTGTGATCTTACCACCCTAAAGCTAAAGTCTTGACGAGGAAGGGTTGGTTGGCCCTTATCAACAAATAAGCTCGGTGAAGAATCCGTTTCCTAAGCATCGACAAGTTCAGTCAGTTTATTCATTCAGCTTAGCCACTTCGAACATGCTATAAAGTTGAGTTGCCCTGAATTGTAACACTTCCAAATTAACTCTTTTTGGACAAAGTGAAGATGAAAACCTAAAACATATGGTACGCATGTATGGACTTGCACCTAAGGTTGGTAGAGTAAGCAAATTTTGAGTTCATGTGTAATTCTGCCACCGAAGGTATAACATATTAAGAGGAGAGGATATAACACCTGGCTAATTGTACCATGAATATTACATGTTTACCTTGAGTTTCATTAGCATATAACATATGATACCTAAAATTATAGTACTTCCAAGTTAACTCTTTTGGCCGAAGCAACGGCCAAATCCCAATAAATGTGTTATGTATGCATGAACTTGCTTATAAGACAAACTAGGCTTAATAGGGCCTTCAAACTGCCTCTAAACACTTTCTCTCCTGCTTAGAGCCAACCTCTAATTATTGTGTATCATTTAGAAACTACCTCTAAGTTAGAGGGAACCTCCAAGCAAATAATGCAATAATTGTTGCCTATGACTAGCAGGTCTAGTACGTGGGCCCAAGGTTAAAGACAATATTGTCTCTAACTATTGCAAAAAAGCTTCTAAATCTCAGAGACTAGTCGTTGGTCCCATCTTAGAGACAATGTTGCCTCTAATTATTGTGGATACCCTAAGCAAACATTTTGCCAAGCCCATGCTAAAGGTGTTAGACCATCTCTAACAAATACTTCAAATTTCTCATCTACAACACTATTCACTGGAGACTCTATCCATTCTCTAAAATTTATTTACACTTTACACTATACTCTAAAATATTTCTTCCCTCCAGCTGCTCCTCTATCACTAAAAAATAAGATAAACGGTGTTTTCTGGCTACTGCTCAGGATGCTCTTACAAATGGTCCTCCTCTGCTCCACATTTTACATTTTGTGTCCCCCAGATGCTTTGCTCCACTTTAGAAGTTGGCTCTATGCTTATCTTTCCTTTGCTCCGCTTCACAAGTTGGCTAGTCGATGCATTTCGCCGAGGTTCGGCCGCACCTGATAATTCGGAGGAATTTTTTATGCAGGCTAAGCCCATAGTTTCGTTTTCGGCTTAGTCCATTACTATTTCCCTGGGCTAAAAGCATTGTGTCGGGAATTTAATCACGCCTATGGGCTGTGTATGCTCCTGACAGCTCAAAGTATTAAGACGTGCCTTTGGATGTCGTTCCTAAAGGGTCTGTCTGGTCGTTCTTCTTGACCGGACAAGGATCTTTGCTCGTTTGTTCTTCTTGACCGGGCAGGATCTTTGCTCGGGTGCCGAGCACGACATCTGCCCGAGACCCTCATGCCCGAGGCAGGCACCGCAGGGCTCCAGTTTTGTCGAGATCGTTACATTTAGAGGCTGGACACTCGGTGAGGCGCCACGTGACTACGATCCCCACTTCCTTGGAGTCATTACTCACGATCCGAATGTGGTGGTAACCAGTGCGTGCATTAAGGGCCACATTGTAACTAATGGCTATTAGTTAGATGGTTAATAGCCGTACGTTAGCTTCCCTAAGGCATATACCCAGTGATTTTTGTAAAAAAGGGCAGCTGATCAGGGCAAGAGGCTCGCACATTTGGAAGCATACACAATACATACATGCTATAATAGGGTTGTTATCTCATCATTGAGAGGTCCAAATCAAGATAAATACCTTGTTTAGCATGCTTATCACCATGTGAGTTCTCGACATCCCAAAAGCAATACCTTAGTAGAAAAGAGCTGTTTTGATCTCATTTAAGAAATAAACTTGGCGGGGAAGCCATATCCCAATCATCGACACGTTGGTTCAATGCTGACCTCTCGACCAGTCCTTCGTTTTTACCATTACCTTTCCTTTAGATTTTGGGATTGGCCGGTAGCCTAGTACCGTAATTTAGCACTTCTGTGTCATTTACTTGGGCCAGACCTTTAATATAGGCCAGTGCTGGCCCAAGCACTACACAAGAGGAGGCTTTGGCTACACAGGAGCATTTCCAAAATGAATTGCTAAAAATTGACAGATACATTTCGACCCTAACAATCAGCCTATTAGGGGTGTTATTAATTTCGTAAATTTGTGATGACTTATCTGTCTCTTATCTTGACGAGAATTTTCGAGGAATTGATTCGAGAGTCGGATGGCCTCAAGAAATTTAGGATTTACGGAAAATTTCTCGACTTATCCGACTAATATAAGACTCATCCGACTTTTTATTACTTTTGAACTGCTTTTATTTTTATCTAGTAGGATAAGTTTAAAAAATTCCCTAAATCCTAAATTTTAAGGCCATCCGACTCTCGATACCACCCTAAAATTCTCAAGCTAGAGATAAGACAGATAAGTCATCATGATAAATTCAATAAACACTCCTAAATATATCAACTCCCTCCCAAGTTGGTAAATATACAACTCACTTCTAAGTTGCTAAATTTTTGTTTGTGGCTTTTTTTTAAGATGCCAACCGCCATTGGAGTGGCATATTTTTAATAGAACCAAAAAATATAAGGATAGTAACATATTTAGCAACTCTCTTAGAGACACTCTTCACATACAGTTGCATCTCTTTTCTACATCTATTATTTATCTTCTTCCCTCTTGTCCCTCAATCCTCATGCATCCATCATCTCCACTGTTAAAAGTGTACGGTGATGGTTACAGGATATAACCATAATCGTCCACTATATCCTAAATGTTCTCCTTTCCGCGCGTCCGCAATTCCGCATCCTGAGCCCCCAGGTTCCCCAGCCGCCACGATTCCCATTCCCCAGCCCTAGCCGTCGGCGACCGCACCACAATTGCGCCACCAGCCCAGCGGGTCCTCGCTGTCGTCTCGACTCTCGCCTCCTCCTCCTCGCCTCGCCCACCGTACCCACCGGGCCACCCACCTCCTCCCGGCCCGGATCCTATGCCCCGGGAGCACTCGCAGGGGCCCTCACCTCTCTGCCGCCTCGTCGATGCGCATGCGGGCACCGGCGATGCTGTGGCGGGCTGTGGCGGGCTGTGGCCGTGGCTGCGACAGCGCTCGCGTTCCTGCTCACCGCCACGCCGGCCGCTGGTTTCTACTCCCTGACGTCGCCCCCACTGACTTCGGGAAGGTCAGGCTTAGATCCCGCGCTCCTCTCCATCCCTACGTGTAGGAAAGGTTGTGCTCGTGCCCGGGTTTGATCTGGTCAACGGGGTGCCCGTTCCTGGGTTGGGATCCGTAGGTCTAGCTCTTGATTTCGTGTTTATACGCTGATCCCTCCGATTCGTTCGTGATCGGATTAGTTTTGGTGCGATGCTACGCGAGTTAGATACGGGATTCAACATGGATGCACCTTAATTCACACTCTTTATCCACCTTCTCTTTGGCTGCATGCTTTGTTCTGATCTGGGACATACCCATTAGATTTCGATGGTATCATAAACTGGTGGTTGCGTGGAAAAGTCAATGCATGTTATATATATGGTGTCTCTACCATCTTAAGTAATAGTAATTTTAAGCATACATGTGTAACAGCCCATTTTGGGCAAATTTGAAAATTTTCAAATTTTAATCAAATTCAATTGTAATTACTATTCACCGTTCGAAAATTTTTCAAATTTGAATTCATTTCAAACCAACTATCTAAAATTCATCTAAAAATCAAATTCCAGCTTAGATGGGCTTGGCCCACCTAGCTCAGCCCCCTTGGGCCTAGTTCGGCCCAACCCAACCCATTCCGGCCTACCTAGCCCGCTAGCGCTCTCTCTCCCCTCTATTGCACTGTGCATGCACGTCGGACGCTTCCTATGCACGCCAAGAAGAACTTCTCTTACGCCGCCGCTAGACTAGCCGCGCCGTCGCCGCCTCGCTCACTCTTTCTTTCTTTGCTTTCGCGCACACGCTACCGGTTACGCCATTAGACCGCCAAGACGGAGCTAGAGCCATGCCCGGCATTGTCTTGAATCTCGTTGCCTGCTTCCGGGCCATTTTGCGCCCCATGCTCTGCCACAACCGCAGAGGCACTGCCACGTTGGCAATCATCTCCACGCCGCTTAGCGCCGCGCAGACGCTCCATCCTTGAGTCACTCGCCTTGAACCTCCTTTCCATAGCCCGGCTAGTCGTTTCCCCTCATTTAAACCTCGGCTCGGCCCCAATTCCGCTCCTTCGCCATTCTCACTGCTGAACTCCCGAAACACCCCCTTTCGCCTCACCGGCGCTTCGGTAAGTCGCGGGCCAATTCCTCGTGTCCCTAATTTCCCTAGGAGTCGCTCCTCAAGGCCCTACCTTCAATTTGGCCTAGGAAATGCCAAAGTTTCAGGGCAACGCGACCCCTGCTTCGGCCGCTGCCTCACCCACGGTGACAGCTTGTCTTCGTCCTTCCCCGAGCTCGGCACCGTCTCAGGTAGCTTCCTGGTAGTCCCTAGATGCTTCCATCCCCGGCGAACTAATCACCGCCCTCACCCTTCGCCATAGAACCATGTCTCGTAGCTTTCTGCCGCTTGCACCTTTGGCGCTGCCGTTCTAGCTCACCACCGGTGATGCTCCAGCCATCACTTCATAGGTCATCACTAGTCGAACCCATTCCGACCGTGAACCAGTAGGATGGTGGACCGTAGCGCTGCCAGTTTCCCACGAAGGGTTCCCGGAGTTCAACCTAAGCCCTGGGAGAACTGGTGCCACGCAAACGTCGGCCAACAAGACTAAGCCACTGACACGTGGGACTGATCTTGAGTCGCTAACATGTGGACCCTGGACCCACATGTCGGGTTTAGTGGACACGTATTTTTTCAGAATACGCCTTCCAGAGCCAGTGGCGTACTCCATGGCCAGGCGTTAGTGCCCCTGACTAGTGGACCTCGAGGCCCACCTGTCCGTCGCTCGCCCGCCACTGACTAATAGGCCCCCATGTCCCACCTGTCAGGGCACCATGGGCCGGCCAAGCCCAGGCCGTGCACCCGTGTTAATGGGCCACACAGTAGCAGGCTCAGTACAAATAGTAGCAGGCCGAGCCTATTACTGTTTATGGGATTTTTGGAAGATTTTCGATTTCCCGTAAATCCAAAAATAGGAAATGATTTATTAAAAATAGTTTAAGATACCTAAAAATTCTAGAAAAATTCTAGAAAATACTAGATGTAATACTGAACTTAGGAAAAATATTATAGATCGGATTAAATTAAATCTTGTGCTCTGGAAACTGATAGTAGCTATTTAAACCTTTTTCTTAGTATTGTATTGCTAAGAAATCCATTTAGCATTAATTAAAAATATCTAGAGCACTGTGAAAGTTCCCAAATTTTCACAAAAACTATTCCAACTTTGGATCAACTTAAGAAAAATATTTAGTCTAGTTTTAACCTTGAAATATTTAGCAAAATTAAAGAAAGCCTATAAGAGCTATATAGAAATAATGTTTATAACACTTTAATAATTTCAAAAATTATTTTCCAGCATGGGTATCTTTATTTAATGGTAAATTTAGGCATTTCAATCAATAAATACACCATCTACTTAACAGGGATTTAAAATTGGCTAAGTTAAAGATTTGTATTAGTGAGTATTTTCAATAGGCTTTATGCAAATAAACAAACCTTTAGCCTTCCTTTAGAGCCGTTATCATTACTTGTATTGGGAGGGTGTTAACTCACAAGGGCGGTTTGATTGCGCACTTACCCTTGCACTCGCTCACTCTTTAGATGGAGATCAACCTGAGGATCCTTATGAGTGTCATGAACCAGTCTACGACGGCCAGGATGAAGTTTAGGACGGCTCTCCAGTCGTTTGCAAGATTGCTCTGGATGATCTTTTATTGTCGTTAATCTTTCCGCATTGGCATTGAATTTTGAACTCTCCCTTTTGTAATGAGCTATGTCATTTGGCCTGGTCAACCCTGTTGTAAACTATTCACCGAAAAGCGCTATTCTAGCTAATCATCTAAGACAGCTCTGTAACGTTTGTACGCAATTGAACCGGCTATGTAATGGTGTGCACTAGCCTACCGATTTAGGGACCAGTGCAGGAAACTCCGTGGGCCTCAAAAGTGAGGGCTCACAACATGTCGAGCATGCATCTCAGCATAACCATTATCTGAAAATCTTCTCTAAGCTATACTTGAACACTCTGCTGTACTAGAAAATACTTGAATTATTAGTGTAATTGTCTCTTACTTGAAGTCACTGCTGCTAAACAAATCTATTGGTTTAGTTCTTAGTTCTATCCACAGTTAGGGCTCAATCGACTGATTAGGTGGTGTAAACATCTCCGATCCCCAAAAAGAGTTTCACAGTAATTACATGCATTTCTAGGACTTCTTTTTAAAAAGGCACTGCCATCTATACAAATAAATGGTCTGAAATGTAATTTATGTATGCCTTCTATTTGTCATTATCTTCTTCTTTCCTTGTTTCAGTGGTTATTCCAGCTCATCTGGAGTATCTGGTTTTGACTATGGCTCTAGCTCAACAAAGCTCATCTTCCTATTTTGCAATTGTAGTTTGATCTATATCTGCAACACTGCATCTGATACTATTACTTAATACTATTTGTAACAAAATAATAGTTTATAACACCATAATATTTTATTTTTTGCTGTAATTTCCCTAACCTGCTTTACCTGATTGTCTACAGGGGGATAAACTTTTGGTGAAAGTGAAATAAACTGACATCAATGAAGAATCGGCTCCCCTTTGGTGAAACTTTACATGTTTTTAAAAGGGCACTGCCATCTATATAAATACTATATCGACAATCTTGCACATCTGCTCAAATTGTAATTTTTCAATGTTGTCTCCCCTCGATCCTCTGTCTCTCTCATCGGCCAACGACTCCGTCGTCTCCTCCGCTGGTGTCATCATCCTAAGATTTGCCTTCTCCCCCTTTATCAAGTTAGATCTTTGATCTGATGTGATGCAAACACTCAGGCTGGTGATAATTAGATATTTACCAGGATCAATCTTTGATCCGATGTGATCAAGAAGGAAACTAACTGACCTACCTCTCAGATACTCGAGGTCCTAATAGGCCGTGTTTTTTTCACAACAAATTTATGAATGCTAACCTGCAGAGTTTTTGTATTGATCTATGTACCCTTTGGTTATCGTCAACTTGCTGCATGAGACCGTTCCCAAGCATCCTGATCTCCCATTGTTTGATCCAAGGCTGCCCCAGTAAGGTTTTGTTTTGCATTCTCCAATGATTTCTTATATTAGTTATTTATATTAAGACATGATTTAAACAATCACTGTTATAGAATTTGTTTGCTTATCTTGGTAAGCTCAAGTCACTGAAGTTGGCTGTGAATTGATGAGCTGATGAGCTTAATAGTGAGGCTCATGGGGCAATGCAGCTCACACCTAGCATAGTATGTGGCGCAGGTATGGATGATGATGCTTTGACACATTTTGTTCATTGTCTGTCTGAAATAGCATCAGGAAAAGGGTTTTGTACATTTAGATGTGTGCGACTTTTCTGTATGATTCCTTTTGTTTGTAGATTTTGTTTTGCACATTCAATATATTCACCATGCCAAATTTTGTTTAGCAGGGGCGGCTAAGAAGCACTGTCAGACCATTGCTGGGCTCGTTATGTGGTGGGAGGCATCAATTAGCATAGGTGCATAGTGACAGCCCTGATTGTCACTACAAGATTGATGACTTAGTAAGTGCTTAATGACTGTGCTTTTGGACTTATGATAAAGCTATACCAATAATTACTTGCTTTAGTACAACAGAGGGATATATTAGTAATTTGTTGGACTGCAATGCTGTTGTTCTCTAATTAGAAAATGTAGTGTAACAAAAACCAGCTTTCACTTTTCGTTCTACATTTTGCCCTCTCATTTACTACTAGACACCACTGCTAAGACAAATCACATCTTTCTCTTGGAATGCAATCTGGTAGTTGTTTTTATTTAAACAAAAATATGCATCATGAAAAGCAATATGATAATTATCTTCGTTTCTTATTTTTCCTTGAATTTGTGAAAAGGTGACATGTTGGTGCACGTAGATGCAAACACGAGATTGCTACACTTCCAATGCAGTATGGATATTTTCTATCATATAGCTTTGTTTTAGTACCATACACTCTCATAGGAAGTTCCCAATCTTCCTTGTGTTAGTTAATTGGCAATTCGACATACTTTAATTTCTGATAATTTCAGAGATTCCACAATGTTGATTCAGTGAACTGTGAAAGTTGAACAAGACATCTTTTCCTGTAGTGCCCTGTCCAGCTCTGCCTTGCCCAACGCATTTTCCAGTTCCATTTTATCAAGTTCCTGTTTAGGATTATGGACTAACATCTTTAGACATCATATATGGAAGTTGCTCAAAGAAAGCATGCACTTCTGCTTGCTTTTCTAATCTTTTGTTTACATAATTTGTGTTGATAGTCTTCCAAACGTCCACAAGAACATTGATCTTGTTACTTGCTCCAGTTATATGTTGGTGGACTTCAAGGGGTGACCAAGATCTGACGACTTACATCTCCTGCTGGTTTGTTCAGTGACTATCTGGTGTATACATCGAAAACTTATTTTGACAGTTTGACTAGCTATGTTTGCCCTTTGTTCTTAAGACATGTATGGTTTATGGCTCAGGCACATCAACCTCAACAGCAGTGCCCTGTAGTGTGAATGCATGGCTTCTTAAATGTTCTTGTCAGCTTATAAGACCTTATTTGTCTTATTTGAGATTAGGGCTTATTTTCATTTAAAATAAAAACGATTTGTTTTTTCGAATCTATTTTTTTTTATCTTATTTACCGTGGAACTTTGTAATGACGCATTCTAAGTGATTTTTGTAACTTTAAAGCCATAAAATGTGTTTCATGAGCATACTCTGAAATACCATATTGCTATTGTCTTGTATTGGCAAAACGATGATGGCATAAAGTACGTTGAACATGTAACACCATTTAATTGGATTTCCCGGCAAAGCACGGGCACTTGGGTAGTATGAATATAAGTACCTTGTATCCAGTAGTGATTTAGTGATTCTAAATTGTTACTGATTTCTTCGGCGAGACGCCATGAACGTAACAACCTAGTACTACTACAACCACCTAGTTTACCAGGTTCAAAGATTATGTCGAATGTTGGGAATCCGTGAAAATTATGCTCTTCAAAGATTTCAGATATTCAAACCAAAAAATGAGACTACACGTAGACTTGGCCATATAGTACCAGTATAATACTACAACAACGTTACTGTTCTTTGCAGTTGAAAAGATACGGTAGATTATAATCTGAAAAGTTGAATGTCCTTGAAAAGAGGCTCGGAGAGATTTGATAACATATTAAAATAGCTGAGTGCCCTTAAAAAGAGACTCGGAAGGGTTAGAAAATATAAATAGTTTTAAGAACTTTAAAAAACCATTAAAAGTCTAAAAAATGGTTACAATACATCTCGTATGTATAAAAACGATTTTAAGCCAGAAAGAACCTGTCCAAACCTTACAGTGGCAGTAGCATGCTGCCAGTCAGTAGTAGGAAGAAGAGCAGGCGGCCTGATGGAACTGTGAACTCGCGGAGCGGAAACCTGCCAGCTCTGAACGGGCGCCCACGGGGATGGCCGAGTGGGACAGCGATGCGATGCGATGCGAGATCTCGCGTACGCGCGGGTGGGCGTCGGATGGGGGGACACGGAACATGGCGGAGGAGGAGTTGGGTGGAGATCAACCCTGGAAAGCGCCGATTTGATGCCCTCATTGTGCACCGGTCTCCTCCCCCACCCCAACCCTACTACCTACTATACACCGTCTACACGCCCCACCATCTGCTCCAGCCTGCAGCTGATGCGTGTCCTCGCTGCTTCCCTTTCCCTGCTTCCTTCTTCACACTGCGAGCAGAGCACGATCGTGTGTAGACCCTGCAGCCGCAGCACTCCGAGCAGAGCACAATCCTGTGTAGACCCTGGAGCCGTAACAACCGCTGGTGCCAAGGGTGCAAACGGATGTTATATGTCGGATAGTACCGGATACGAATACAAATCTATTTTTTTAATTAGATGTAGATACTGATATAAATAGTAACAGACATAATATTGTTAGATACGGACACGAATAGCGTAGAATACAGATACGGATCATACGAGATCGATATTATCGGATATAGTTCGGAACATATATTACTCGAATAATATATGAAAATGCATACTTGAAAAATCATTAATATAACGTTCGGTTAGATGTTGTTCAGTGTAGAGTACTGTCACTTGCCTGTGGTTCGGATAGTATCTGTCGGATACTATCCATATTCTTTTTTGGATATTATCAATCATGACCTATATTCGCAAAAATAGCCGAATATCCGTAAAACTATCAAAATCGCTATCCAAATCAATTCGGTCGGTCATTGGGTCAGAAAATATCCGTACCATCTGTATCCCTAGCCGGTGCAAGCCAGCTCTCGAAATTCATCGGTCCCGGTTCAGTTCCAGCCAGGACCGTAGATCGGATGATTGTGTTGGTAACAGCTACTCCGGACACGGTTGCGTCCACGGAAGGTCCCGCGTCGGCACCGATCGATCGACTCCCTCCTGCACAAGAAGAGAAGGAAAAAAAGACGCCCGCCCGCCCGCACGCCAGGCGACAGCGAGCCACGGCAAGGCGCCAAGACTGCACTAGCTGCTGCGACAGGACCAAAAGCTCTTGCTCTCTTCCTCTCCTCCTCATCTCATCTCGTCTTGGCTATCTACGCAAACATCACGTAATTAAGATCGCTTATCACCTGCCGATCGATTCAGATGCCCGTCCTGTCTTGAATGCCTCCGTGCCCTCCTCGTTCTCCCGTGGGAAAATCACTGTGTTTCCTTGTGTTGGGCCCTAGCTCGTGTGGTCGTATTCTGACATTACCGGCTGCATCGCTACACGCCTCTTGCTTTCTCGCCGCCTGCCCAATCCCCATTTTCTCAGTCGCCGTCAAAAATGAATTTCTCATCTTTTCCCTTCTTTATTTCTCTCTTTCTTTCTTTCTTTCTTTTCTTTCTGTGACACGATTGATTGCAACTCCGATAGATGCTTGGATGGCGAGGCCTATCAAATATATATTCTCATCTCATTCCCTGATGGTAGAATTTTTTTTTTGGGGAGCAAACCACGACGAGCACTGAATGGTGGTTCGGTAGGCGATTATAACCTCAAAGTACGTGATTACAACTTCAGATCATGAGTCATGAGTGTCAATTAGGCTCCCCCTCTAGCTTTAGTACCTGAAACCTTTCTGTGACATCGCCATCAGCAAGGAGAGATGGAATCTTGGCTATGCTTCTCCCATTAGTGGGGCTGCACAAGACAAAAGGTGTTCCGGTGTCCAATCAAAGCCAAGCGAAAATGCTCTTGTTCTGTGCTTGTGAGACTTAAAATACCACTCATATGCTATCAGATTCAGAGCACATCAACAGCTGCTCCCGGTAACAAGAAGTTTATAAGCCATGAGATAATTAAATCATATCGTTTGGTGAGTATGAAATCCACATGATTACAATTCAACAGCTGTACTACTCTACAAGTCCAGCAGAGTCTCTATTTGCATGTTCTATCATTGTTGCTACTCAACTTTAGTCTCTATATCCATCCAGCAGAGTCTCTATGTCAGTCTCTAAATTTAGAGATTCTCTCCGAATCTCTATATTTAGAGATTATCTCTCTTGTCTCTATATTTTTTTCGAGGATAGAGACTGCTGGATAGAATGAAAATATAAGGAATGAATAGTAGTTTAGAGAAGAGATATAAAGATCTGAATTTAGGAAAGCTGTTGGTGATGCTCTTAGGCTTGTCGCCTTAAATTACCACATGAAGTTATACCTATATATGTAACTCGGTGAAAAACAGCTCATGTTTATGTATATATGTTTTTGGTAAGCTCCTAATTAAGTAAAGAGGTTAAGATGAGTTGTTCTTCTTGGGCAAACCTGTTGAAATAAAGGGGGTGAACCGTGAAAGGGATGCATCACCTTAGAAACAGTAAAAAGCTGTAGATGAGAGCGACGGCGGGGAGTGGCTACACACAGTTTTCCCTGAATCTTGAGTGGATGAGATCGAGCCAAAAGCCTCTTTTTTTACCAGCACATTTATGCAACGCTGATCGATACACTATTCAGCACAACCTTTTGATCTTTTTATTTGGTCGCCACGATCATTTTCATCAATTAATATCCGACGAAAAGAATGTTTAGCATGGAAACACAGGTAGTAGCTAAGGACACCTGAGCTGAAACCTGGCCGATTAATTTCCAAGTAAACCGACTCCTTTCATCTCCTTATAAATGGCATATGGAAAGTATCCTGTAAGTTGAATTAATACAGTGTCTCATAATCTGATTACTGAAACTCTCTGATTGTTGGTCAGCATGCATCGATCGAGCTATCCATCCTGCCTAATCAATATGAAAAGCTGCCCTTCATGTCCCGGCTTCCTATCTGTGTCTAGCGAGAGAAAGAAGCTAGACAGGGAAAGAATTAAAGCTAATCGTCATACGTCTCGTCCAATCGTATCGCGGCAGTACGCAGTAATAGACAGCTCGAGTGATTATGTATGTGCGCCACTGACGACCTGTACTTCATTTGGGGCTTAATTCAGTCATGAGGCCATAAAGATTCACGGGGCGCCGGACATGACCTAAGCAGCTAAGCTCTAATCAAAGAGTGATTCCCAGCATGTGTATGCATAATACTTCAAATGGTTAGATTGATCTGGAGCGCCTGGATTTTCTTGGGAAATTAATGAACTGGATGTTAGATAGACAGCATGCCAAGCAGCATCTCTGAAAAGTTTGAGCAGTAAGTAAACGACTTGATTTGATCTTGACAGAGACTCAAGACGACATGACCACGATGATGAACAAAAAGAAGGGGAAAAAAAAATCTCATTTTGACATACTGCACTGTGCCATAAAAAGAGTACTTGTCTCCATGCACTTATTTTTCATCCCCCCACGTTCTTCGCGAGCATCAAGATGGGTTTTACCGATGGATATTAACCCTACTGTACCATGCATGCACAATACAAACAGCAACCATACAAGAAGAGAGAGAGATAAAAAGGCACGATTTTTAACACGAGATGCGATGCATGCGCGCGCGGGAGCCTAGTTCCACATCCACCAGCTGATCTGGCCGTCGTCCTCGTCGTCGTCCGCGTGGTGGTGGTGCCCGTGGCCGGCGAAGAGGACGCCGGCGTCGTCGGCGTAGTAGCTGCAGCCCTCGTCGCTGCCCGTTCCGTCGTCCTCCTCCGACTGGATCCCGCCCGCGCCGTGGTCCACGGGGCCCATCACGCAGTCGTGGTACTCGCCGGCGCCCCCAGGGAAGTACGACTCCACGCTGCTGTCGACGGCGGCGAGCCGGCCGCCGCACCCGAGCAGCGCGTCCGCGTCCACCACCGCGCTCCCGCCGCTGCCCGTGCTCAGCCTGTCCTCGGCCTTCACCTGCTGCACCTCGAACGCCGCCGCGTCCTCCGCCACCGGCTGCTCGTCGTCGGCCGCGGGGACCTTTACGTCCGCTGCAGGCAGCTCCGAGGCATCGACGGCAGCGCCGACGCTGCCCTCTGCCGCCTCCTTCTCTTGCAGCTTCTCGGTCAACGACACCACCTGACAACCATCAACATAGACTCAGAAACGGAGGCCATGGAAGTTGCGGTTAGTCAGTTAAAGGCTGCGGTGGTCCGGTGGACGAGGTGGCGGCGGTTACCTGCGACCGGAGGCGGTGGTTGTCCTGGAGGAGGGCGTCGTGGTCGGCGCGGAGGGCGTCGAAGGAAGCCTTGAGGCGGTCGAAGTCGCGCTCGAGCTGCTTCGTCTTCCACCGGGCGCGGCGGTTCTGGAACCAGACGGCCACCTGCCGCGGCTGCAGCCCCAGCTTCCGGGCCAGCTCCGTCTTCCGCTCCGGTTCCAGCTTGTTCTCCTCCTCGAAGCTCCTCTCCAACAGATGCACCTGATACGCGCGCGTGCGCATGCATCGATCCAATCATCAGAACTGAGCTGAACCGAGCATCGTCATCTTCACGTCGAACTCAAACCAAATCAAGGACCTACCTGCTCCGGCGTGAGGCGTCGCTTCTTCTCCGGCAGCTGCTCGTCGTAGTACTCCTCTTCGAGGAGCTCGTCGGGCGAGGTGAAGAAGGGCCGCTTTACGCCGCGCCCTCCTTCTTCCATGCCGAGCACCGGTCTCCCGCCTTCATCACTCCCACATCGCAACCCCAATCAGTACAAAAAAAAAATCACTTCCCCGCAAAATCAGTCTAGCCAAATCAAGAACCGGCCAACCGGAAGAAATTTAGATGAGACTAATACCTCGATGGAACATGCCGCCGCCGCCGCCCGCGCCGCAGTCCAAGAAGAGCATCTGCCCGGCGCCGGATCCCGACGTGTTGAAGATGAGCCGGCCGGATTCCATCCCAGGGATCGACCAGATCAAAGCTCGAGATCGATCGCCTTACTTGTCCGGGGAAATCAAACCAAATCAAACACGCACGTCGACGTATGTACAGCTTGCTGGGCGGATTTTATAAGAAGCAGGAGGAGGAGGCGATGGTGGCGGCGATCTTGTGGCGGAAGAAGCTGGTGCTCCACAGAAGCCTCGTCGAGGTCTTCATCGGCGTCAGCGATAGCCCCATCATGCACGCCCCAACCCCCGAGGTCCCGACAGATCTCCTCGGCCGCGACGCGGAGGAGACCACTCGCCCGCCGGGAGACTAAAGCAGCCTCCTTTCCCTCCCCCGGAGCTCGGCCGGAGAAGACGGGACAATTCGGCTAGCTCCGGCGACCGGAGAAGGAAGGCTGGTGGTGGAGTGGAACAGCAACGGTGGCTCGAAAGGAAGAGAAAAATCAAATCTTTTCTTGGTTTTTTATTGTGTTAGTCTTCCGACGAAGGGTTTATTTATTTCTGTATTTCTGATAATATTTTTTTCTTGTGGAGGGCTCTGAAGCTAAAGTTTGAAGAAATGGTGAGGGGGCTTCTTATAGGCGCTGGGCTGGGCAGATTGGCGGATTTGCCCCTCGGTGGCCGCGGTTGGTGCGACGGGACGGCCGGCGAGGAGATGAACGGAGTTAGACGCCGGGAGCATCTGATCTGATCCGATCTCATCTTTTTGGGCGAAAGGTTAAAAATGTACCTAGTTAAAGACTCCAAGGCATGGAGATGACTCTCTCTCTCTAGGGCTAGTGTCCAGGATCTTCTGTGGACAGAACTATAGGGATTTTGTCTTTGAGAAAAAATTGTATATGCCATGGAGAACCCTTCCATCACTTATGTGTCATCCCTGAACCATCTCACTTATACACACCATTAAATTCTGTGAGTTGTTTGTATGTCATTGATAAATTTTTGTTTTTTGTGATTGAGCTGTGTAAATGTCTCAAACAAAATTCAAAAAATGTGTCATCAAATATTCAATACTTTCAATCTAAATTCTTTTATAAGTGTCATCAAATAATTTTACAGATAAGCTTGTAGCTTATATATTGGCGGAGTAAGATTGTTTATTCCCACCCACCCAGATTCTCACGACGTAAAAGCTGAAACTTCGTTCCATTTATAAAAAATTGATTACATCTTTCTAACCACACAACACCAATCAAGTGTGAAGGTGCAAATTAGGTGGAGTCAATCTTTTTTTTGAGATTGAGCCGAGTTTAATTGCAATCAATTAGAAGAATAAAGAAGAATTACTCCATTTCGTAACTTCTTTTTTCTCTTTCTATTTCGCCAATTTCTGGCAATATTCTCTCTCTTTTTGAACTAAACCGCGAAGGATCCATTTAAATCAATTAGCAAACTCTTGCTTATTTTCTAGGGTACCTTTCAAGTGTACCAATAAATACTTTGTTAGTAAGGAATCAAATGCTAGAGAATTCATTTCTAATAGATACTCGAATGAAAAAATTTGAAACCATAGTCCCTGCTACTCCTCTCATTCGATCCTTATCAAAAGCTCAATTTTGTACTGGATCCGGGCATCCTATTATTAAATCAATTTGGACCAATTTATCAGATTGGGATATTCTTGAAGACGCATGGGGACACAGCTGATGGCTCGCGGCCTATGCTAAAGTTTGTGTTTGGCATAGTTGAGCAAGCTGGGCAAGGTCATGCAATACCCTAGACGAATGCAAGAGGCGGCAGGATGGCCGATGGAAGTTATGGAACATGGACGGTTTGGTCATTTCGTGTGAGCAAAATGAGTTTTAAAAAATGAGATAAATCAATTTAAATAGCTAAAGTGGCAAACAGTGGAGTGGTAATTTTTTGAATGATAAATACAGTAATCCAATATTTAGAGTGGCAAATCCATTAGACAAACAATATATATTCTTAAAAATGATACGCCTGGGCAGGTAGTAAATCCGTGCTAGATAGGTGACCGATAAACGGACACGCATCATCTGTCGTTGTTATGGTAAAGACAGAGTACAAGACAAATATATATGCCGCAGAGATCGCAGCGATGTTGACGTAGAAAACATCAGAAGAAATAATAACATCAACCAAGCACTATTTCTATGTTTAGTATTCTTGTAGATTATTGTGGCTACAGTGATATACGATGTGGATGGTAGAGAAACGACGAACAAGTGAAAAGGCTTATGATACAAATCAAACCCCGGATAAACCAATCGGGATCACTCCATGCCGCCCTGTCGGGTAGCTGCCTAGCTATAGCCCATATGGGAATCGGGATTATCCAACGGAACGGAATCCCACGAGGCGAGGGGGCCTTTGCGTCCGACCCGAGCGCCCGCCCGGAAATGACCGCCCCGCCCCTACCCCCCGAGGCAAGCCGAGGGAAATGACCGTCCCGTCCTCTCTGCGCGCTCCCTCCCGTGTGGCCTGCCGTGTGGCCGGGGACATCCAATGTGGTAGGACACCTCACCGGACGAGCTGCTCAGCTCCACGTGGTGGGCTGCTGGCCACCATTTGCATCCAAGATTCCCCCAAAACGCACGGCATGTTCCAGCGGCTTCTCCATGTTATCGCTCCCATGTGAAGAACAAAAATCTTGCTGTGTTTTTGCATGGAGTGTTAATTTCCTGCATTTTGTTTTGGCAAGAAATGTGGTGAAAAAAAAGGACATAAAAACAAAACAGCTCTAATACTTTCTCCGGTCACAAATAAATGTTATTTCGGGTATTTACACGGTCTCAGAAATACACATTTGACCGCTAGTTATCAATGCAATTCATTTATAAAACTCAATAAAATTATAATATTATAAAAGTACTCTTTGAGAAGAATCTTCACATATGATTTTCATGTATTCGATCAAAATAGTTCCAGAGATATTTGTAGTTAAAAATTTAATACTTCAAACGCCATGTATCTATCACCGTAGGGAATAACTCTTGACATGTACCACCAATTGATGGGTTGATGCTCCCTACTTCAGGTTAGAGCTGTAGGTTGGGGCGCAGCAACATGCATGACAGCAAAGTGTTAGTTGAGTCTGCCAAAGTCTGGGATTAGTTTAGAGAGCTGATGCCCTGCTGATTCGAGATGTGACGTTAATCATGTACGAAATTGTATTTTTTACGTCCCCTTGTGTAGTATTAGGTCCGGTGTACAGGCATGTAAATCACATGTAAGTTAAGCAGCAGGAGCTATGGAAGGCCACTGGTTCCATGTCTCAGACGATGGAATTCCCGGGTAAAATATGTGCGCACCTAATTTGATGTGGTAGCATCTCCAATATTCCATGTACACAATATTGCCAAATTCATTCTTTTTAATATGGTCTTCAATCTTTTTTTTAAGCTACGTACGATTGTGACGCTGTTGCAAAATAGATTGGCACGGATGCCAGTAGTTACAAGCTCGAGCATATTAGTTACTGCTAATGCCTAATGGCGCCATCATCGTGCGTGGCAGACTGGCAGGGTTTGGAGCAAGCACCACGCCATATAAATAATAGCGACTCGCTCCTTGAAAGGTTACATGCATATGCGGCCACACGTATAGAAATGCTCCTTCGAAGGGCCAAATATGAAGGCACAGATAAAATTTATTATACTCCATTCAATAACTTACTTCTCTGTGATATATAGACTATCGAGTTCTATTTTTCCCTTTGTGCGTGTATATTTACTGTTGCGAACACTCCACATCCCTCCCTTAAGTCATTGGGAAATGACTATTTTAATATTAGTCAAGCCCCACATGTCGTTCTCTCGTCTTCCTATTCTAAAAATTCGCTTACAGCCCAGCACACCTAAGGGACTAATTAACCCACACATACATAACGTCTCACTTGAACTTTCGGCTTCGCTCACCCAAAAGAGTTAACCCAGGATTTTATGATTTAAGCTGCCAAGGGTTATAAACATGTGGAATGCAATGTCCACAGGAATCCTAACCATTACACTCTCTCCCCCCTTCCGCTGCACCGCCCTCTCCTTTCTTCTTCCTAATGCCGGCCACTAGGCACCCTCTTCTCCCTCTCTTCTCTATGCCACCCTCTCTACCTTGCATCCCTTGTGTTGTCCTCTCCTTTCTCCCATGGCGGCGCCCCTAGCCACCTCTACTCTGTCCCTCCATTCTTCACAGCGGCACCAGATCTGTGCATGGGGTTGCCTGTTGGTGCCTACGCTTTAGCGGTCGATTGCGAAGTTGCCAGCTAGAACCGTAGGTTGTTGGGCCTTAGTCCTCAGCCTTTTTTACATTTTTTTTCTCAACTTGGGTTTGGTCAAAATTAGTTTGAAAATTCATCTTTTTGAAAAAAAAAAGTCATCCAAAATCTTCAAAACATATTAATATATTTTTAGAAATGTTTATAAATTCCTTTTAAATTTGAATTGGAATGTTTAGTTTGAATAGTTTTAAACTACTGTTTTTCTTACCAAACCGTTTCGGCATGGTTAAAAACCGCGGAATTAATTGGAGCCCATTAGCTAGCATACAATAAAGAACGAGTTATCTCATTGCTAGTTAGCATGCCATAAACAAGGGAGTTATTCGGTGTCGTATGATAATTTTATTGCAGCTAAACTAAAAAGTATGAAGAAAAAAAATGACTTGGGTACATTATTCGCGGCAGATGAGCGAACGCGATCGGTGCTTATTAAATCGGTGCGCTGGTGTCCAAATCTCCCCAGTGCAGACCTAGTGTTCAGAAGACTAACTGAAAATGACGGTCTTGGCAAATATTATAACTTATATACTATTGTTAATGTATTGCTGTATGAAGGACAAAGGTGAGTGTACATGTCAATCTATTGCTAGTCGATCGTCCTCGCTGATCACCTAGCTGCTAGCTAGCTCCAAGAAGCTGGCTAGAAATATTAAAACAGTAGGTTGGTCGTGCCAGGTTAATAATTAACAAAAATCTACCTGAAACCAACACAATGTAGCGGTCAGAAATATTCCTACCAAAACAAGTCTCTGTATCCGAAGCACAAGTAGCAAGATGGCTAGGCATGGATTGTTGCAACTAGACTTGATGCCTGACGATTCTAATAAGTGAGTGCACATGCCCTGCGCCCGCCTTGCGCTTAGAAAAAAAAAATCTCGTACGATCGCTCGTAATCCTCTTAGAAGTAGAGACCACACATCAAAACAGCCGCAATTGCTAGGAAAGCAATCAGGTAGCATAGCATCCCTCTGTAACATATTGGGACTATATTTTTGGACGGTTGCGGTTGCGTTTTCGTTTAAACTGGAAATTTGTAACCCCTCGATAAGGACATCCGAAGGATAAAAAAATTATAGAAAAAATGGTTTTGAGAGCTAGTTGAAAAATAGTAAGATCTACAAAAATTGGTTATGAAACGTCAAAGCATTTGGCTTATATGAAAATAAAAAATTTCCAGCTTAAACGCAAACGCAACCGTCCAAAAAAACAGTCCCATTGTGTAGGTGTAGCGTAGCACCCTTGTATAACATATATATATATATATATGACGGTAGAAAGTCACTATCTAAGTATCTATTGGCCTTAATTTGCTGTACATAATGTCTATCGGAAAAGGAAGGATACGTGGCCAATTTGCTCGGTCGAAAGCAGCACATTTTTACGGTCACGTTTTGCACTTCTCCCAGCGTACAGTACAAAAGGAGACGGCTACGCGGTCCCCACCGTCGTCGGGTAATTGTGTGACGAATCGCACGCACGCACGGAGTACGTAGAAGCCAGGGGCGTAGGAACGGGACGGAACGGAGGCTTGGGGAGCACGCGGGGCACGTGGCGGGGCAGCGGCGTCATTCCGCCCGCGGAGATGCCGGGCCCACGGGGGAGGGGCGCTGAGTCAGCCGTCACGGATGGCTTGTCTTACGTGCACCACGTATGCCCGCGTGGGCCCCGCCGGGGTCGCAGTAGCACATGGGCGGGCGCGCCCACCTGATCTTCTGCGCCGCGCCCCGGCTTTCCCTGGGTGAGCATACGGCTCCAATTCCAAATCTCCTCAGTCTCTCTCTCCCCGAATCTCCACTCGAGAGATCAGCGTTCAGCACAATAGGCAGCAGCACGAGTGGCACTAACCTAAACTATTAAAATTTTCCTGTGATGAGTACCAAGTGATTAGTTTTGTTACCCATCCGGCTGTCACTCCATACTGCCGTCAGTACATTATGTAATGCTAGGTGAGCGCCCGTGAATTTGATATAAGAAAATCCAAATTCCCTCGTTGAGATTATGAACAAGAGAAACATAAGTTTTCTTCTTTGTTGTGCATGTATATGTGGCACACGCATTGCGAACAACCATATGGATATCTTCTCAGTGTACACTTGTTGCGACTATGACTCTGGCTATATCAATCATGAAAATTTTAAGAGGTTAAATTAGATAAGACGAATTTGTTATAATAGATGGCATCGTGGGGATAATAAGATGAACTTATTGCAATGAATGACATGGTGGATAATTTTAGTGAAATGATGCATCACTCAGAGTTTTTTAATAGTAGAGATGCTTTGCACTTATTTATACTTTTTTTTTAATTTTAGTTCATTGTATTTTTGAAAGCTTATTGTTATAAGAATGTCTTCTATTAATTTGGTTTGATGTCTTGTTTTACTGTGTGTTATAGAAAGGTTTCAATAAAATATGAAAAAATAGTCAGGACAAGGATATATAGGTATGACACAGTCGAGTATGGAAGCGTAGCTGAATTCTTGAAAAATAAAAATAGTCAAACCTAATGGTATGTAGGGCGATACAGTCGAGCATACAAGCTAGCTGAATACACGAGTAAAATATATTGATCATAAGTTAGTTGAATGTTATTTGATATTTTATTATTCTTTTAATAAATAGGAAAGAACGGTCGCTCAGCTAGCTTCAGAAAAAATTATACATAGAAGTTTCGCTACCTCCTTTGCCTTTAGAAAAAGTTTGTACAATCAAAGTTGGACACAGTGTGTATGTAGAGTTGGGCTATGGTGCTTCACGAAGCACGAATGCGTCGATGCTTCACGTTCTGTTAATAAAATCCGAGACCGAAGTGAACGATCTGATCTGTCTATTTTGATCTGCTTGTTGATACCACGGTACAAACCAAATTTTACATTTTTTCTAAGTTTTAGACTGGTTTTTGAAAATTCATTTAAAATAGTAAAAAAATTTAAAAAACTAAATTTGGTTTGTAGCGTGATATCAACGGGAAGATCAAAATAAATGTTCTAAATCATTCACTTCGGTCTCAGATTTCGTAAACGAAATTCGAAGCACCAACACACGGAAGAAAATTTGGAAGGACGCCCCGACACATCCATGCTTCTGGCCCAACTCTGTGTATGTATATAAAATGAAAGGAAGGCGATTCCCCCTCGCAGGAAAGGAACGCTAAAGCGTGCAAGGAAACGCCTGTATATGGGATCAGGGTTACACCGGGGGCGCCCTTGAACGAATCGAAATCTCACGTCAAAAGGCGTCCGAATTTTGTTGCCCCTAAGAATATATCTCTTTTGGAGTTCGCTCGCCTCAGAAATTCCGAGGAGTGAAGAGGAAGAAACAATTCGATTCCATGGAGGGTGGGACATGCCGAGGGCACAGCTAGGGGGCTCGTCTCCTGCGAGCGAGCGCCTCTCCTCCTGAGTTGGGGAGTGGACCGCCTCGAGAAGAAAAGCCTAGCTCTCTCTCTCCGTGCATGTGTCTATCGCTCTTTTTTTTTTCTTCGTCCCTAACTCAAAAGGGTAGATATTTTATTTTCTCCTCGCATGCATGGTGGTGACTCTCCACGTCTCGGACATTGATCTCGGATATCTTGTTTGGAGCAATTGCAACTAAAATGCCAGGTTAGGAGAAATCAAAACATTTGGTTTTAGTGTGTTTCAAAATCCATGAGACAGCTAGAGCCTTCGAGGTTTTCAGAAAATATATTGAAGATCTCGAAGCGTCTAAGTTCAGAGCAAAAATCATACATAACATGTCCAGTTTTTATGGATCAGTATCCCCTGCCTTTACTCGCAAGAATAGATTGTCTTTATATAATCCTATTCATCCATCTTCTAATCAATGATGGATGTATTAAATATTTATTTTTGAAGTGGTAGCTATGAGATTTTAGGTACAAAGACATCCGCCGTTGATTATGGGATGGATGAACAGATGATACAAAGGCAAACTTTGCTTTTGGGAGCAAAGGCAAAGGATACATCAAGTTTTTATACATTGCCCCTACAAGGCTATATACAATACAATGTTTAGAGAGACATTTATGAATTAAAAACATTTTTTATGTAGGATAGCACATATACTTATGTCTATGTGCCGGGCCGGGCCGAGTTTCGAGCTGGGCTTGAAAAGCCCGGTCACCTGAACCAAGCCCGAGCTCGGCCCGACCTGATTTTTTCTCACCAAGACAAAGCCTGAGCTCGGCCCGCTCAGAAGCCTTTACTATAATATTGTCAGGACGGACCGGGCTTAGCCTGGCCCAAACCTTACATCAGGCTAGCAACCTGGTGCTCAAGCCCAGCCCGATGGTCAAGCTCGGCCCAAAAAAATCAGGCCGGGCACGGGCCGGACCGTCTGGTTGGGCTGCCCATGATCAGGCCTACTGTTTGGTATGGCTTTTAAATTTCAGCCGTTTCCAACTTTTGTATGATAAAAAACCGTTTCCTTGAAAACAAATGCTCAAGGTTCACAAAGTGGTTTTTAAAGATCTCAGAGCTGCTTCTCAAAATTCCGGTAACCTAGTTGAACTAAATACTACAACTTTTCGAACCGTTAGGATATTCCAAAGCCCATCATTTCATCTGCAGCCGTTCCAAACAAAGATTTGTAGGCTATAGCTAGTATGGGTGCTTATAGCTATTTTGTTACTCATTGTAATAGTTAAGCACCTTTGTAGAATTAATTGTACGAAAGAAAAATAAAGTTTTACACACTGTGCCTAGTAATCTGGCGATGCCATTGTGCTTAGTGATGCGGCGATATTATTCTTCTCTTTTTTAAGCACATAAACACATTGCATTATACATGTCATGACAGTGAAACTTAGGGGGATAGTTAAATTTACTTTTAGAGGTTTCTGCAAAGCTTGCACGAACGCTTGGTAGCTTGTGGCCTGTTTGGTTGTCTTATCCTCTCAGCCTGGCTCGTATCAGTGAGCTAGGCTGGTGGGAGCCAAAGAGATGATGTTTGGTTGGGTGCATAAGGTGAGCCAGGCTGTGAGGAGAATGTGTTTGGTTGCTTGTATGAAATGGTTGCATGTGAGGAGATGGTGTTTGGTTGGTTGCATGAATTTGTTGCATGGATGATGAAAATTGCATCTAGAAAATTTGAATCTTGTGATACACTATTTAATAAATAAAATGGAATGGCCTCACATAATCTTTGAGAAAAAACATAAGCGCAAAATCCAATCAATCACATACAACTATTGTTTAAAAATTATATGAGATAACAAAGCAGCTGAAATTTTGAACAATAATATGGCAGCATACCAACTCAACATTGACTTTAACAACTTAACATAAGTCCATAACAACTCAACAAAAAACATAGTTAACCTCATACCAACATAACTTGATATCAATCCATAACAAGTAAACTAAATAACAGTCCACATCATACACGTTTATGTGGCAACAAAAATACTTATATCGGGGGTAAAGACTATATGACAACATAAAGTCAAGTATCTATTGTATTGCAGCAAAAGACCATAGGTATGGCAGCATAAGTCATATGTAGTGCAGTGAAACTCAAATGTTATGCCTAGCTCTGAAGGTGTCTAACCATAGGCGTCGATGTATGTCACTCATACCCACAAAAGCTGAACTTTGAGCCTTATTGTCAACCAAAGAGGAGAATGCAAGCATCAACACATTGTCTGGATACCCTGCCATATTCATGACAGCACTATAAAGTTCAGGATGCACCTCAAGGACCACTGTTTCACGAATGGCAGCCGTAACATCTTTAACCGCTTCTGTAATGCTAGACAATGCAAGGTTATCCTCCTCATTAATCATAGATCTCTTCCTTTTTTTTGCTTACACTTGATGCACTAGCTCCATCCTTGTTGATTGGCTTCTTATTTTTGGCCATTTGTGGTGTGTTCTCCACCTCTTGCACTTCATCATCAACAATGTTCTCCACCTCAATTGGTTCGTCTTTCATGAAGCCATCACCAAACTCAAAAGGGTTGCTCAACGGCTCATTAGATCCCTTGGCAAACTTCCCAGTTGCCAAACCATTCCCAAATATTGTCTCCATTTTGATATAGTTCTCAATGGGCTTGTTAAGGTACTCAGCATTCTTAGGATGTGCCTACAAAATCAGCAAGTGCAATGCTTTTACAATAGAACTATGGGAAACATACAATGTAGAACATAAAGTAATGAACACATGACACACCTTAATGTGACCCTTGTAATGTTCAGACTCAAGTGAGATCATGTAGTTATCCTCATCCCACTGTGCTCCACTAAGCTCCCTAAGCTTAGTAATCTTCACCCACTTCTGACGCCACTTTCGTAGGTGGTTGTAGACCTGTGTACCACTAACATCATTTCCAGTGAATTCTTGAAGATCCTTGGCCACTTTGTTCAAGTGCACCTCTTTGAACCCCTTCTCAGTTCTAACCCCAGATTGAATCAAATCACACATTCTAGTTAACACAAATGAAAACATGACATTGGTCCACCTCATAGGTGCACCTCGCCCACTTTTTACACTATTCTCCCCTCCTCCCGCCCCACCAAGGTCAATCACCTCTTCAACCATTTCTTGATAATCAACAATTTTTGGACAGCAAGCACATAGGTTAGATACTGAATAAATTGCATATATACTGAAGCACATACTAGACAGCAAGCACACAACAAACACAAATGTAGTTCACATACAAGAAAGCACATACTGGACACAAATACAAATGTTTACATTGTGCAAATGGAAAAACATTAGTACAGATCAAGTTCACCTCATACTGAACAATAAATGGTACAATTGCCTATATTGGCAAGCACTACTACAAGCCTACACATTAAAATTGCCTCTATTAGCCCACATGGCATTAGCCCACTCGTCTCTCTTTGCTGTCCAAGTAGAGTTATCATCCAAAGGAACACCATGGCCAACATAATTTTCGTTATTGTTATTGTTGTTTGCACCGCACATATCTTCCAAGAAAACTTCATCTTGTCCATAGAGAAGTATCCAATTATGGATAATGCAACAAGCTAGCACCACCTTTACTTGGGTCTTGTAGGGATGAAAAGGCTTGTTATCGAGAATACGAAATCGGTTCTTCAATACCCCAAAAGCTCGCTCAATTGTTACTCGTAGGCTAGCATGTCTCAAATTAAACAATTCCTTAGCATTAGTAGGGTAGCGTGCTCCTTCATACTCATTCAAATGGTACCTAGTGGCTCGGTATGGGGCAGAAAACCTGGTCAACACGCATATCCGGCATCAACTAGATACCATTTACCTAACAATTGACATATGTAAATTAGTCACGTATTTTATGAAATTAACTAATGTTGTAAAATTGATATATACCATATAAAGATAAGTACCTTCTGGAACCTTTAGTCCCTCTTCTCTCTAATGCATCAGCAAGGACGGTTGCATCGTGAGCAGACCCTTCCCAACCAGCGAGCACATATGTGAACCTTAAATCAAAGTCTATTGCAGCTAAAACATTCTGCGTGGGATAGCGTTTTCAACCAATAAAGGCTGCAGCATCACCCTTTGGTACTCGAGCATGAACATGAGTTCCATCAATTGCACCAACACAATCCTATAACAATCAGTTTCTTTTTGTTACAATCAGTGCATGTAGCTAACAAATTTTAATCGAAATATCATTTTTATTACCTAAAAATAGGGATACCACCTCGCACTTGAACTTATCTTCGCAGGGG
Organism: Olyra latifolia; assembly: GCA_036346145.1. Taxonomy (NCBI): domain Eukaryota; kingdom Viridiplantae; phylum Streptophyta; class Magnoliopsida; order Poales; family Poaceae; genus Olyra; species Olyra latifolia. The sequence continues at coordinate 9,476,283 of CM070524.1, forward strand.
TATCATTTGATAAGAGCCTAATCATCTCAGCTCTTAGCTCACCAATAGCATACAAAACCTCCCTAAAATATCGACTCACGGTTTCTATGGACCGCCTAAAGTTTTGATGGATCACTCTAAATCTTTGGTTATGACCAACCGCATGGAGAAACATGGCAACTTGTTCTTCTACAGAGGTGTGTATGCTATCCCGCAACAAATTCCTCTCTCTAAACAGATTACATAGATGAAAAAAAAGGAGCTCTTTCATATGCGACATGCTCACAGACTCAATGTCATTGTAATTGAAAATTAGGTTGAGGTTTGCTTGGCGCTCAATATCTCTAGCACTCATGGGTGCATATGTGATACGGGGTCGGGATCGCCGACGAGCCAATCTTAGCTTATACACAAAGAACGCACTTATGGCGGTAACTAGGGCAGCTGCTTTAACAATAAGCTTGCGACGTTGGCTTTGCAAATCCATCTAAACAAATTTAACATAGCTCATTCAAATAATGCATCAGCACTTTTGTAGTAATTACATATAATCAATTGCATGAAAAATTAACCTAAATAACAGATTTTACTTTGAGATATGTATTAGCACTTTGAGTTCTGCACAGTTTGAAAGAAATAATCCAGCCAGAGAGTTCACATATAGCCTGTTTGGTCATTTTTGAGTTCACATATAGCCAGAGAGTTTGAAAGAAATTAACCACCTTCTAAGCCTCTAGTCATTTTTACCATTTTGTTGCTAATTGTATATGAAATCATAAACCGTGATGATGAATCTAAACCTGTGGAAATAGTCATTTTTAACAATAGTCATTTTTACCATTTTATGCTTATGTGATGATGAATCTAAACCTGAACCTCTAGTTTGAATTAAATTTAATAAAGTTAACATCTTGAGAAAGCTACCTGTGGAAATCCGGCCGAACGATGGGGCGACGGCGGAGACCCGGTGGACGGCGACTGCGGCCAGGAGGATGAGTCGACGGCGACGGTGGAGATCCGGTGGACAGGCGACGGCGGTGGAGATCCGGTGGACGGGCGACGGTGGTGGCGAATCGAGGATGGGCGGCGACGATCGCGGCGGAGGATGAGTCGACGGCGGCGGCGGCCTGTGGATAGGGCGACGGCGACGGTGGCGGTGGAGGGCGACGACGGCGGCAAATCCGGTGGATGGGGCGGCGACGGCGGCGGCGAGGATGGAGCGACGCCGACGGTAGCTGAAGGATAGAGGCGACGACGGCGGCGAATTCGACGACGTCGCGTGACGGCGGCGGAGTTGGCGATGGGCGACGCGGCGGTGGCTCGGAGGATGGGCGAGGCGACGATGGCTCGAGGACGGCGACGCCGACGCTGCGCCAAGGAAATGGAGAAAAATGAGATGGGGCGATCCGTTCCACGCGAATAGGCGCGGGAATAGGCGCGAGGCGCGAAGGTTTCAGCGCAAGAAAGAAAGTTGCACGCGAGATGCGCCAGAGCCAATTAAAGTTCCACTGCGCTTGGCGAGCCAGTTCAAGAAAACGCCCAAATTGCTCGTTTAAGCTCACCAGCCGAGTGATGCAATGCATCGATGGGCTGGCTCCAGAGACCAAACAGACAACCAAACAGGAGTATTTTGCATCCCATGAGTCGAGCCAACTTAGATGCAGCCAACCAAACAGGCCATTGGTTTCTTGAGGTCACGTTGGGCATGGGTCAATCCTGCAAGTAGAAAGTAATACAAACACCATGCGCTCTGACGCAGCAACAGGAACCCCATTGAAGTGTTCTGTATGACGATTCAGTGCATCAAAGATTGGACGGTGGAAAGAAACTGTGCTTTTTATGCCTCAAACTGCACAAGGCCTCTTTACCTGCAAAAAAAAGAGAGTTTTATCTGAACCCGTGGCATGCACGACTCCACACCAGATTCTCTCCATAAGCAATCGATCAAAAAAAGGAGGGAAAGAAGATAAAAAAAGAATAATAACATCGAATAATCAAGTGTTTTTAGCACGAAAAGCGGTTGTTTTTTTTTCTGGACAGGATAGATTTGAATAAACCATGCATGGCCCGTTGAGGTGATCGGATTGACAGATCCGTTTCAGCGGATGCTGGCGAGAGAGATTCCCTCTCGCCGTTTGCACGGGAGACTGATCTATTTGGAAAAAGAGAGGTAGTGCACATTGATCTATTCCTCTAAGTCCACTCCTTCCTTAAAAAAAACGATCTAGTTCTTTTGTTTATACTTTTCTTATTTTCTAGTTCTGTTGTTTTGTTTCAACAACTAGAGCGCTGCGCAATGTGGTAGGGAACATGAGGTTGGAATTTGGAAATGTAAATAGACCGGCTACACCTGCAAGGCCAACGAGCACTACACGCTACACGCTGCAGATAGATGCGTTCGCAACAAAAGGATGGCCAGTGCAGTGCTCATCTGGCTACTCAGCATCAACCGGCAGAAAATGCCTCGAAACGCAAGAGTTGCGGACAAGGGTTTTGAAACCCGTTTCGGAACCTAAAACCGCTGGTTAACCGGGCCGGTTTTCCACCGAAAACCAGTAAAAACCGCTCAAATTCAAATTTAAAATTTGCAAACCCGGCGAACGGTTTTTCACCGGTTTCTGGTGATTTTGGCAGTTAACCGCCGGTTTCTAGCGGTTTTTGACGGTTTTTACTGCTTTTAAACCCAAATATTCTCAAAAATACAATTCCACTCCATTTCTTTACAAAAATGACCATGAAAACGATGTCAATTTATTTTTTCGCTTTGTACAAAAATGTTATAAAAAAACTCCTTATTTTTTTAAAGATTTTTAAAAATTTTGAATTTAGACCGAACAAAAACCGGCGGTTTTCGAAGCTAGCTCCTAGTTTTTACCGGTTTTGCAAACCCTGTCGCGGACTATCCTGCTACGGTGTGGCCTGTAACCGTAACCCTCTGGTCGAGGGCACACTGTGCCATCTACGTCGGGGATCAGTCCAGCATCTACTCGCTGAATGCGGCTTCGCAAACTCGACGTCCAACCTTGCCTTCTTCTGGTTGGGTGAGGGTCTCCGGGGCAGGAGTGTTCATCCGGGATTTTTAGTAGTAATTGGTTCAGTAGATACGATGTTTTTTAAAAAGAAAAACACTGTACTTTAATTTAAAAAGAATTATTTGTACCGCGGTCCTTAGCTTTGTAGTGAATCTGACTTTACACCCCAAAAGTTGATATATATTTTTTCGGCTTCTTTAGCCTGAGTCTGCACCTGAAACCACGTTTCGTCAAATATGAAAGTGTTGATGTGGCTGCTAATTTGGATCACGGTTAACTAGGAAATGGATCTTTTAGATTAAAAATAAATGCTACAAAATTCATAAAAGAAAAATAAAGTTTTTGTGAGTTTAAAAAATATAAAGATTTTAAATGTGTTGTCTAAATTTAGATCTCATGAATAATTTTTGTGCAAAATTGGGGGAAGGGGGCCTGCGGCATGACACCTAACATCCTAAAATTTTCTGCATAACAATGTTTAAAATTGCATATTTGGGATCCTCATAATTTTTTTAACTCATAAAAATTTATTTATATTTTCTGAATTTTATATAATTTTCTAGCATTTGTTTTGTTTTTTGACTATCTAGAAATTTCATCTTCTAATTGATTTGGGTCCACATTAGCACTTAACCGGTGTTTGATGGTGCAGGGGCTCGGATGCAAATGAACACGAGTTAAAATGGAGGAACACGTAGTTTTCAACTTCAAGGTACGAAGTGAAATTCATCTACAATTTTAAAATAAAACTATAGTGTGCTTTACTATTTTGAAATACGGTTCGATACCATCAACACCAAATTATTTTGGTACAATATCAGTAAATGTAATAGCCAAAGATTCGATAAATGGATCTATGTGCATATGTACCACACCTCTACTCATGACTTTGGGAGAGGTGGGGCTTAAGAACCCTTGTTTCTTCGTCATCCCCTCTTACTGCACTTAAGGTTTCATATTTTGTTTCACGGTAGAAATTTGAGGATTGTCAGGTGGCGGTTTCTACAGTAGCCCACTTGAAAAGAGGTAAAATCGTGATACAATTCGAACTCCAAAATTTGTGTTCGCCTGATGAAATCTCTCGTTTTTTCTCATGGTTTTTATTCAGCGGTTTTAGCTGAGACAAAATCTCTAGGGTTTTAAGCAATTTTTGTTCTTTTTTTTATAAACTCAGTGATTTTTTCCTAATTCAAATTTTAAATTTTGACCTTTTTTTTACCAAATGGTAACTAAAATGCTATATAAGGGGTAGAGTTGAATTTTACGAAATTCAAGCAAAAATTTGAACCTTGGTCACATCCACATCAAGAGCTCTTGGGTGACACCTTCCTTGGTACTGGCTAACCCATTGACTTCTTCACCATGGAGAGGCCACCAGAGTCGCCTTCGCAACTTACCACAGATTTATTTAGTGTAACATTCTGTCCAAAATATGCTTAGAATCAGCCCATCTTAGAGGCGGTCTACGCATGCATAACACATCTCTAATTAGGTTTTCACACTCAATATTATCTAATAATGTGGTCCATTAAAGACCAATGTATTATCTCCGTGGAAATCTTGTGGTCGATAAGTTGAACCTGTTTTTCCCATGGGATCGAAGATAGCAAATGACACGTCGGCAACCGCAAGGTGCATGCATCAGCGGTATACACAAGGCCATGTAACTCGACTGGAGTGCGCTTTCCACAGACGCAAAGGAGCTAGCGAGTAGCGTCTCCCTGCTTCCACATGAGTGTGCTTTGAGTTTTGGAATCTCTCGGTTAATCCTGTCAGGAAACCTCATCATATTAAGAAGTGGCTAAGTTAGGTAACACGGTCTAGAAAGGGTCTAATATCGAATCTAGCCAAAACCCTATGCAGCCACTGTATAAAGAGAGAAATATCTATTGTAATTTGATATCTCTAACAAATAATATAGCATTGTCTCCCTCTATATCTTTGTGTTCATCCTTTTGTTCGTGTTTGCAATCACTAAGCGTATCGGAAAACCCTTAGACTATACCCAGTAGCAAAGGTTCCTCAACATGTTATCAGCACAAGAGACTCACATAGGCGACAAACTTGAGGAGGAGATCGGAGCCGTGAAGATGATCCGCAAGAGACAACCATTAGGAGGAGACTGGAACCGGATGAACCTCTCATTATTAGCATCGATCCGTCATCAAGCTGATAGGTTATACGGCTTAGCCGAACTATTCTACACGACAGGCGTTGAATTTCCCTATGCACGCAATTAGAAGGTAACAGATCCATAGTGGATCGTCGATCCTATGAATATAATTGAATCAAATATGAATTGCATTTGTACACTGTATTTGAAATTGCATTCTGTTAAAATCGGGCACCCGTTCGGCGTCGGTCGTCGCGCACGTGGTCACGGCCACGGCCTCATTGCATGGCCGTTGGTTCGTCTCGTCGTGCGTGACGCTAGCCACCGCCGTCGCTCGCAATCTCATGTCGTCACACGCATAACTAGAAACGCGTTGTCGCCGTCAGCGGCTCGGCCCTGAAGCGCTGCCGTTCCTACCGCCACTGCATGTGATACTCCAGCCGGATCACAGGCAGTTTTATAACCGGTTGGAAAGGCACATTAAAAGAGAAATAATATTGGGTCACTTATCTAACCAACCCACCCACATGTGCTCTCTGATAGATTAAGACAAGCACTCTTTTTATTATTTTGAAAACTGGGCTCTTACAAGTGGTTCATGTACCCAACCAGTTGTAGAAGTCCATAACCGGTTGGGGACACAAACCGGTTGTAGAAATTGGGTTTTACAACCGGTTTGTGTCCCTAACCGGTTGTAGAAGCCATCTTTTGGCTCGTGGCTATTGAACCGGTTGTGATGCACTATCATAATGGGTTTCAAATGAACTGGTTGTAGAGGTACCGCTTGTGATAATCATTTTTCTAGTAGTGCGCCCGCGCTCGGAGCATCGGCCACCTCGGCTCGCACCCCCGGCTACCATGCACGAAGTGCCCCCGCCTCGACCTGGCATCTGAATCTCCATTGCCTCCGCTACACCATGCGCGCCGCCTCAGCCCGGCATCTGAAACGTCACCGCCGCTTCGCCATGTGAGCTGCCTCAGCCCGGCCTCTGAAGCTCTGCCGCCACGCTGTGCCATGCACATCGGCTCGACCTAGACCGCAGAGCCACCCCTCCTCAGTGACCACAACGCTCGCAGCGCCGCCCCACGCCCGCATCGCCAGCCTTGAAGTGTTGCTCCCCGCCACCATTCGGCCCGCCAGCCTCGCCGTGCCGCGTCGCCGCCACCCCCTGATGGCCCTGCAACGTCACCTCCCCGCCGACTATGCCGCTAACTCCTTGGTATGGTTTAGGGAAACCCTAACCACACTGATGGGACTTGGGTCAGAGTAGGAGAGAAAAGGGGGATGGAATGGGCTAGGAGAGAGGTGGGCCAAGGAGAGAGAAAAAGGAGCGGGCCAAGAAGGAAGGTAATTGGGCCGCTGGGAGGGTGAAAAGAAAAGGAAAGAAAAAGAAAAAAAAAGGAAAGGAATGAGCTAGGCCGGCTAGAATTTTGCGGAAAAACCTTTAGAAATCAGAAAATTACACAAAGTATTTTTTTTTCCAGGAAACTGAAAACTCCATAAAAGGTCCTTGAAACTTGCTGAAATCGTAGAAAACACATATTCAGACATAAAAGCACCTCGGGATTTTGAATTTGGTCCTATTTTTGAATATGAAGCACAGTTTTACTGTTATTAATTACTTTTGAGCAATTATATGATGTATTTGTTGCTGTAATTACTAGTATATGTATGTTTACTGTTTTTATGCTATGTGTTGGTAATTACTTATTTATATACTGAAATTCATGAGAATTTATGAATTATGTCATGCACCACTCTCTATAAGATTACACGCAATAATCTCATGAAATAATTTTGAATAATGCAAATGTTTGGAATCATGAGTCATGAGTTTGAGGAACTGCCTCGCATGGCTAGAACTATCTCACTTGGGTATCGGACATGAAGATCGTGCTCAATGGCAAGAAGCTCCGAGTTGCCATTGGACTTGGGTCCTTGAAGGACCAAAAAGCCTACCGATAAGCAAAACGATCAAGCACCGTATTTTCTTAAGCACCACCTTTTAGCCACCTTGAAGAATGAGCATATGGCTATAGCTAGTGCGCTTGAGTTATGGATTACATTTTAGAAGCCGTTCGAAAAGCTCAAGGACACTATCTAGCCGCAAGCACGACAGGATTGGGTGCGCCTGAGATTTGTAGACTACAAGACTGTGGTCGAGTACAACTCCGCTTTGCATAGAATTTGTACTAATCTCTCTCTCTCTCTCCGTGTAGCAAGCATATCACAGACGAAGAAAAGATTGAGAAAACTTTCTTGACTTTTCACCCTAGTGCTGTCCAGAGTGCCTGCAATTATCGTCAGGACACATATAAGGAGTATAGCGAACTGATTGATGTGATACATGTTGTCGAATCTCAAGATGAGGTTCTTAGTAAGAACTACATCTCACAACCACCTGGTAGGAGCGTTGGCGTAGAAGTCAATGCTAATAGCTACAAGGTGAACAAGCCCAATCAGAAAATGAAGGGCAAACTAGGTGAGAATGAAAAAAGGGCAGCCCAGAGAGGAAAGTCCACTGCCCAAGAGAGGCATAACAAAAAGAAGCCGCTAGTGATGCCGTAAGGTCAGCAAAACCAGACGTGCTATAGGTGTGGCATTTAGGGGCATTGGTCAAAGATCTATCATGAGCCTAAGCATGTGGTCGCAACTTATTAGGCCAAAAAGAAGAAGGGAAAAGCACCGGCTGAGGCACACCTTGCCATTGTAAGTGAGGATGACCTCACGGATAAGGATGACCTCCTAGACGATGAAGCTCCAGCAGGGACCTCTGCTGCGCCCCCTTGACTCTATCGTAGCTAGAGAAAACGTGGCCGAAGAAGAGAAGATAAAAGAAAGATGGCATCATTGCAACTGTGAAGGCATGTTTCACAGAATCTGTCTAGTGCATGAATAGCACATTTAGTATTTCTATTTAGAGTGTGGTCGCTTAGCAGACATTTTGAATTATGAAGTGTAAGCTCTAGAAGAGCAAACCTTATTCTCATGGATGGTTATGCTTTTATCTCTATTCTAGTATGTTTGAATTATATGAAGTGTGATTTTTGCCATTGCCTGATTGAAGTTATATATTTATATAGAACTCGTAGAGTCCAATGGACAAGATTTGCATTAGTTGATAGTGGAACAATTATAGTATATTAAGAGAGACTAAATACTTCTAGGCAATCATGAAGAACACTGGTTGCATCACTACAATCGCAGACAGCGATTCGAGCATAGTAGGCTTCGGAAGAGCCATGGTCATATTATCTATGGGGACTACTTTAGCAATTGAAGAAGCTTTATTGTACCCTTAGTCCATTAGAACTCTCTTGAGTTTTAAAAACATCCGTGCAAACGGGTTTCAAGTAGAAACCACCGAAGAGAATGACAAAGAATAACTATGCATTGTGAAGCAAGCCGGATACAAGAAAATAATATTAGAAAATTTTCCATCACTTGAGTCTGGGCTATACCACATTAGAATTAAAGCACATGTAGTGTATACTTCCTTAAAGACTGCTTTTAGAAGCTCTAAGCTCTTCTCTCTTTGGCATTGTAGATTTGGCCACCCTAGTCTTAGAACGATGAGGTGCGTACCAAACAACTCACAGGGACATAGCATTAATGTTAAAAATTTCTCGAAGCATGAAGATTTTGTGAGTTTCGCATGTGCCACTAGAAAATTAATAACTAGGACCTTAAAAATGAAAGTGAAAGATGAAATCTTTGCATTCCTGGAACGCATCCAAGGGGATATTTGCGGTCCAATACAGCCCCAACTAGGACCTTTTAGGTACTTTATAGTGTTCATTAGTGCTTCCTCGAAGTGGTTGAATATAAGGCCATATTTGGCATAGCTCCAGCTTTACCAAATTGGTGGAGTTGGTGGAGCACCCTATTCCTAACTCCATAAATTCATGGAGCTGGAGTTGTGGGTACATTGAGGATGTTTAGGTGAGCCATTTTATTTACATTTTAAACTAAAAATATAAACTTAAGTCACTTTATTTTAAGCTATAAACTTCAGCTCTGAGGTGGAGCTGGGAGTTGGAGCTTTGCCAAACGGGGCCTAAATTTACTCTCTGCTAGAAACCATTCATTCATGAAGCCAATTTTGCAGATCATTAAAATTAAGAATACATTCCTTGATCATCATGTGAAGTACATCAGAATGAACAATGCTAGTGAATTTACTTTAAAAGTATTCGATGATTATTGCACCGCAATGAGAATTAAAATAGAGCACTCAATACAGCATGTCCACACATAGAACGGGCTAGCAGAGGCATTGATTAAAAGAATTAAATACATTGCCCGGTCACTTTTGTAGAGTTGTAATTAACCGAATACGTGTTGGGGACACACACTCCTACACACAACAACCCTCATAAATTTTAGACATCGGCCTACAATATGCAATAACCAATACAACAAGCGCAAGGGATCACCCTAAAATTTTCTCATATAAGAAAAATTTAGATGCATAGTGTACGTACCTATAACACCACCATAACATTCTACACTGGGCTCTCTCCGTAAGTCAAGGATACACATTGGTTATGAGAACGTTTCCATAATCATGTATTTAGAACTTATGATTGGAGTTGATTATGAAGAATCCTATTCCCCGGTCAGGGGAGGAATTTCCTTTAGATACTTAGTCTCATTGGCAGTAAATATGAACTTGAAAATAAAATTGATGGATATTGTAACAGCTTACCTTTATGGTAACTTAGATTCGGACATTTATACGAAAGTACAGGAAGGTATCCCTATTCCAAACCAAGACGGAGCAAATAAAAATCTATATAGTGTTAAATTATAGAAATCACTATATGGATTTAAGCAGTCGGAAAGAATGTGGTATAATCGCTTGAGCGATTTTCTTTCTAACAAAGGCTATACGAATAAAGAAGATTGTCCATGCGTCTTTATACGATGTTCCTAGGATGGATTCTGTATATTTTCGGTCTAAGTAGATGATCTGAACATCATTGGGACCAATCAAGAAATAGAAGAAGCAAGCTCTTACATGAAATCTGAGTTTGAATGAAAGATTTGGATAAAACCAAATTCTACTTAAGCTTGTAGCTCGAGCATTTCCCCCAAAGGAATCTTGGTACACCAATCTGCCTACACCTAAAAGGTGTTAGAAAAGTTTAGTTTTGAGAAGACGTATCCTACAAAAACCCCTATGGTCGGAGGTCTTTGCAAGCGAACCTGGACCCATATTGACCTAAAGTAGAGGGGAGGAAGTCCTTGAATATGAAGTCCCATATCTGAGTGCAATTGGAGCGCTCATATACCAGCGAACAACACATGGTCGGATATTGCATTTGCCATTAATTTGCTGACCAAGTGTAGTGCAAAACCCACGAAGAGGTATTGAAAAAGAATTAAGGACATATTCTGCTATCTCCAAGGAAGTAAAGATCTTGGCCTATTTTATTGGAAGAACCAGGACTTGAATTTTGTTAGCTATGCTGATGCTGGATACCTCTCGGACCCGCATATAGGCAAGTCACAAACTGGATATGTTTTCCTATGTGGTAGAACTGTAATATCATGGAAGTCGTCGAAGTAGATACTTATGTCAACATCGACAAACCACTCGAAAATCATTACATTGTATGTAGACTCCCGTGAATGTGCATGGCTTCAAAAAATGACTCTCCACATGTAGACTCCCTATGTCAACATCAACAAACCACTCGAAAATAATTTATGAAGATAATGTAGCATGTGCTGCAAAAATGCAAACAGGTCATCGGAAGAAGAACCTTGCGAAGCATATTAACACCAATTTCTTTTTTGCTCATGAAATGCATAAGATGAACAAAATCAATATTCATCACACTAAGTCATGTGAAAATCTTGTAAATTTGTTTACTAAGTCACTCATAGTATATACCTTTGAAAGATGTGTAAGAGGAATTGGGATGATGAGACTTAGAGAAGTGCAGAATTCAAGGAGAGAAACTTCACATACTCAGAATTAAATCTTGAACATGAAGTTCGAGTACACAATATTAATCTTGAAGATTAAGTGGTAGAATTGGATGGGTTATACTCTTTTTTCCTTACATTGAGTTTTCACAGAAGTTTTTCACATGAGGTTTTTGACGAGGCAATCTGTATAACACAACAAACGTATGCTATGTACTCTTTCTCCAAGAATTTTTTTACTAGGTTTTTATGGAGTTTTGATGAGGCATATGCATTTCGTGGTTAGGTCTAAGGGAGAGTGTTAGAAAACCTGACCATATTAGGAAGAAGTGGCCATGTTAGGTAACACAGCCTACAAAGTGCCCAATGTGGACTCTAGATGAAACCCTATGCAGGCACTATATAAAAAGAGGGATACCCCATTGTAATATGATATCTCTGAGAAATAATAAAACATTATTTTCCTCTATGTCTCCGTGTTCATCATTTTGTTCATGTTTGCAATCCCAGAGCGCATCTGGGAACCTCTAGATTATACCCAGTACCAAGGGTTCCTCAACAGATCCGTCCTTCTTATTACTTATCAGTGCTAACCTAGGCTAATTAGTTATATGAGTGTAAGGAGGCGAGGTGACAGTGCGCCAAACGAAAGCAACCAGACTGATGAAGCGGGAAGCACCGCGACACGCCTACACATAGGAGTGAGACACGCGTGGGCCTATTTGGCTGATGTACTAAGCTTGTCAACAAATGCCCCATTTTGTCACATCTTAAGTTTTTTTAAGAAGAAAGTGGCAAAGTTAAAAATAAGTAGTAAAATTAGCTTCCAACCAAACCAGCCCCATCTCCCCGATGAGCCGTTGACATGTGGGCCCTCTATAAAAGAGATAGTTCCCTATTGTAACTATAAAGACCGTAGAGGCCACGATTTATTCCATTATTGAAAAATATAAAGATATCACTGAATATAAGAAAATTATCGATTTGGTCCCTAAGCTTTTGCCCTCATACCATTTTGGTCCTTGGATTCTAAAATCCGGTTAGCTCTACCCTTGAACTATTAAAATTGGACTAAGTTGGTCACTTGACCGGTTAACACGGTGGTTTTAGGGGGTTTTCATTGACGTAGCATCCACGTGGACAGTTTTAACTTACGTGAAGAAGAGAAAGAGAGGATCGATATGTTCAGCCACGTGTAATGCCACGTCAGCAAAAACAACCCAAAACTACCCTTTTACTCAATGGACGATCTTAGTTTGGCTTTGATAGTTTGAGAATCGAGTTAATCTGATTTTGGAGTTCAAAGACAAAAATGGGATGAGGACGAAAGTTCATGGAGCAAATCGCTACTTTTTCCTTGAATATATAGCATGGGCACTCTACATACTTATATGGCATGTTTGGTTTGTATGGTTGGAAGCTGAAACCCAATGCCACACTTTGCCAAACTTTACCATGTTTTCTTTCAAAATTTAGAGCATATTCGGAGTGACTGAGTTGAATGAATAAGCTGACTGAATTAAACGTTAAGCTAGACTTTGAGAGATTCTTGAATCTGCTTCTTGAAACTGGTCTGCTTTATTTATGCTATTTTTAAGAGTTCTTAGTAGTGGTTTCATGATAAAGAAAATCTAGGCTAAAAAAACCAAAGCTTTCAGTTTTTCAATTCATCTAGTCTTAAGTTTTAAGTCCAAGCCAAGCCACTCTGAACATGCTCTAAGAGTTAGTAAAATATGACATTTATTGGCAAGTTTAGTAACTCCACCAAACGGGATAACATGTCTTTGTCTCCTTTATGGTTGGATGTTTTTATGATTGGTATGTATGTATCTATTATATTATTAAAACACAGTTAAAAGAAGCCATCATATGTTCGCTCTATGTTCATCCTAAAATACTATAATTTCCATATTAATCGGAAAAGAAGTCTAAACTATTGATTATAGTTTGGAACAGATTCTAACAGTGTAGATCTAATGCGATTAGAGTTGAATTATGTAAGAGTTTATCATGACCAATACGACACGATTATAGCTTACAATGGCCAATACGACACAATTATATATCTATAACGAGATTGGATATAGACTTTACCATAGTCAATATGTGTATAAATTCTTACACATCTACGTATCTATTACAGTTTACTTTACCATGAACAATACGACTATAAATCCTTAGATAAAAATTTTTTTTTGTTAAACTTTAATATAAATATAGCCGCGCGAGGACCGCGCTGTTCTTACCAAGACAACGATTATACTTCAACATACGGTAAGCGTAGCGTTTAGGGCGAATAGAAATCTCTAAAGGGCCATATGCAACTGTCTGGTACGCCTCTTGGTCTGGCTGGAAGGGCCATGGAAAGCAATGGACGGAGGAGGTCAACCAATGCCAGTGCAGGCACGATCCTTTCCAATCAAACAAAGCCTGCACTTGCAATGGACGTGTGTGCCTGCCTCTTTTGCGCCTGCGTTGTCCGAGCATTTCCTACAGTGAAGGGCACCACTCGCCGAGCGGCCTAGTGGTAGCTAGCTACGAGCTTACGAGTAGCAGTGGGCGCTATGGCGAGGTAAAGCGAGCACAAAGCGCCTCCATTGACCCAGCTCGGCTTTGCTGGCCGGCCGGCCGGCCGGCCTCTTTCCAAATAGTACTTTTCTGACCATGCCCGAGCTCTCCTAAAACATCACTAAGTCATTCACTTTCAAAATTCAAGTGAGTAGCGATTCACTTTCAAAATTCAAGGATTTGGTTCAGTTTTTTATGAATTAGTTTCTCGATAAACCCAAGTGATTTCCTATTTTGGATTCGCACCCGAAGATTCAAAATTTGAATCATGAAATTCGGTTGAATTTAATAGGAAATCGACGACTTCTCGCCGGAAATCGAAAATTGTCGGCGAGCGAGATTTGGCTTAAAACAATTGGGATAAGGCAACATTGTGGCTGAAAGAATGTATCTGCTCTAGCTCTGTGATGAGGAGGTTTCAACCGAAGAAATAAAATTTGATTTTGCTACCCCTAGGACGTTTGGAGCCAACATTGCACGGCCCTCTCATCTACACTTCTCATCCACCCTGATGCTTGCTCTGTTCATCTCTAGCCACTACTTCTTATCCATTCCCCTCTCCTCGACCTCATCCTACTGCTGCTCCTCCTCCTTCCTCCTCATGATGCTCCTCCCCATCCTCCTCCCACGGTTGCTACCTCATCCTCTAGCTGTTGCTCCTCCCTCCTCCCACAGGCCATGAACGCCGATGGCAGCCAGCTAGCGAAGCTCCGACATGCCGTCTACCTTCTTTCTCTATTCTTTTCCCTTCCTCTCTCATTGAGCTAGTTACTCCTCTCGTTGCTTAGCCTCGATCACGATGCTACCATGGCTATGACTGTGTCGCCAATCTGTGGCATGTGAAGCCCGCACCCCTATCAACGTAGTCGAGCTAAATCATAGAGTATCCTGAGGCAAAGGAAGAGTGGAGGCGCTCATGAGCCTAGAGGCGGTGGGGCGTGGCCTCGATGCCACCGGAGACCACCACTTGCTCTGCTGCAAGGGCATCAGGAAACATTATCCATGTACATCTGAAACATTTTGTTTGCTCTTGTAAAATACTTGTTAAAAATATCTGAAATATTTTATTTGTTGTTATGAAACATTTTGTTTGTTTATGTAAAATATTTTTTATTTACTCTTGTGAAACATTGCTCGTATGGATTGCAACATCTTCGAGTAACTTGCTGAAACACGTTTGAAACATATTTCATTATTATTTCAACGATGTTTCATTACTACTTCGACAATGTTCTTAGTAGAGTATCCGATAAAACATTTTTCATGTACATCCCACGGGGCGGCAAGGCGCACCCAATAATTTTTTATAAGTTGATCGGTCCATAGATACGAATGTGCATGAGGCCGACAAGGAATCCAGATCGGAGCCGCTGGCTATTTTCCTGACAACGATTAATACACGGCGCGTATGTTGTGTATAGCTACGCGTCTAACTACTTGTATACCCACAGAGACAATAGAGTCACCTGCGCATGCAGTTCTTTCTTCTGATACAATGATTCATCGATTCAAATCACTTGTTGTTTAAATATAGAACTAATTATATATATGCCACGATAAACTTAGAAATTGGAGAATTGCCATTATATAGCAGGATATTATAGTTGTGCCATTATAAGATTTCCAAAATTATAATCTTGCTATTATAGGATAATTTTACCCCTCTTCTTTTGCCAAATTACAGCCAATCTACCCTCTGCTCATCTCGTCCCTTCTTCTTCTCTACTGAACAGCCCGCCACCACCTCTTTTCCCTCCACAAACCACCGGATGACCTCTATGGCTCCATTTCCAGCCCAACACCTTTCTTCCACCACCTCCCCATGAGTCTGCCATGCCCGGGATTGAGTCACCCACCTCCCGCCTTGTCCCCCTCATGATGCCACCAACTCCCGATGGTGTGGTCGTGCACCGACGCCCTGTCCCTATTTCTCAAATCTACGGGAGAAGGGAGGGAGGCGACACCGGCACTAGATAAGGAAGCACTGCCGCACGGGAGGAGCCTATCGTCGGCTACACCGCTGCTACGTCCTTGTATCCTCCTCCACTGCTACCTTGCCGCCCCATCCACCCACTCGTCAACCTAGCCTTTTCGATCTCCACCATGGTAGATCTGTTGGGAATAGTCCCACATCGGAAGTTGGGAAGGTTTGAGTATGGTTTATAAGGGTGAGTGAGTACCTCCTCATTGAGCTAGCTTTTTGAGGAGAGATAGTCCAAGAGACCTTGACCCGCTGCTCTGATTGGACTTACAAGTGTACTGAAGCCTAATGACCTAGGGGTCTAGACGGGCTAGGTGTAGCAGTCCGGCTAACAAGTGGTATCAGAGCCCAGGTGGTTCCTAGATAATCTCGGTCCGATGTGTGAGAAGGAGATTGTTGGGAATAGCCCCACATCGAAAGTTGGGAGGGCTTGAGCTTAGTTTATAAGGGTGAGAGAGCACTCTCTCATTGAGCTAGTTTTTTGGGGGAGATGGCCCAAGAGACCTTGCCCCCACTGCTCTGGTTAGGCTTATGAGTGTATTGCAGTCCAACGACCTGAGGGTCCAGACAAGCTAAGTGTAGGATCCGGCAAACAAGATCTCGCGAGCTTCTATAGTCGTCTTCCTATCCCGCCTCCTTCCCAGGTCACGATCGGCTCGCCCATAGCTAGGACAGTCTGGGAGACCATTTCAGCTCACCGCCGGTGTCGGCATCACGGAGCTAATTCCTAGCATCAGCGACATCACCTTCACCCATCGAAGCTGTCGGTGAACGTGGACGAGAGGAGTAACAGATCATCCTGAGGCTCTTCATGTTGCGCCACCGCCTGTAGAGCTTACATATAGGCTTCAATTGGGTCCTAGGGTGCCGCCACGGCCGCCAAAGTCTCCGACATCCCGGTGAGGATCTATACGACTTGTTTGAACAGGGTGTCGCCTGCACTACATGGAGAGGAGGCTAACAACTTGGGAGAGAGAGAGGGGGGAGAATGAGTAGGGGCGGCTCATGGGAGAAGGTGAGACGGTGGCTGGATTGGTGGAAGAAGGGGTTAGGGTCTTAGGGAGTGAAGAGGAGACGAAGCAAAAGTACATATATATTTTGGTCCAAAAAGTTCTTAGGTGCTTTGTAATGGCATATATATATACAATTTTTGCAACTTTTATAGTGACATGGTTGCAATACCACTATACAGTGGCAATTACCCCATTTCCAAACCTGTACTGCCATATATCGCGCATACATACATACATACATACATACACACTGACTTCCCTTTTTATGTTCAAAAAAAGCATGGATATGAGACATGTATATCTTGTTCCATGCATATATAAGACCATTGGATCCGCTTTATGATTCATGTTCAGTCCTCAATCTTTCTCACATGCTCTTTTGTAAAACCTCCCTGAAATTTTTGAAGAAAACGTAATTGGTTCTCTCTTTCTTCCCTTTCCTCCTCTCCCTTCTTGCCCGATCAAACCAGCTTCCCTCCAGGGGAAGCACCACGCCGGCGACCACCGCCCCTCTCCACCAGTGACCACGCCAGCCCCACTCGAGCCGCCCACGGGCCATGACCGCTTGGAGGTGGTGGTCACTGGTGGCACTGCTCCCGGGGGAAGCTAGCTCGGTCGGGCAAGAGGAGAGGGAGAGAGGAGGAAGAAGGCATCGATTGCTTTTTTCAAAGGTTTAAAAGCATTTTTGCAAAAGAGCATGTAAGGGAGACTAAGGGTTGAACACGTGACTTAGAGCGGATCCGATAGTCGCATGCATATTTAGAATTATATGTATGGCCTGTTTGGCTTTTCCCATGTAAAAAAACACTCTAGATTGTTGGGCTTTTGCCCTGCCATGACGGCCCTTGGCCTTGGCCCATGGAATGAACGGATAAGGCAGCAGCAACCGCTACCCTTATCGCTAGCTCGGGCGTGAGCACGTGCAGAGGCATAGCTCCGGCTTGCGCATGAGCGCAGCGACGACTCTGGATCGTGGGGCGATGCCGTCGAGCTCGTCGTGCGCCAAGGAGAGGGAGGTCGACTGATTCTCACGCTTGTCTTTACAACGGCCGGCCGACGTCCTTTCCCTCCTCTTATCTGGTTCGTGCCTCTCCCCTTTTGCGCCCTAGTTAGACGAGCTAGAAACCCTAGTTTCTAATACCCTCGATTTGGTGCTTTTCCGGGTCGATTTCACCTCTATTCCTAAGCTGTGAGATTGAGAAAAGCTCAATCCCATGAGGTTAAGTTGATTTCTTGGGTGCTGGCCGAGGTGTGATCTTGGGGCCGTGAACTTCGGCTTGGGTTCCTTTGGGCTGAAGGATTGAACTCTGTGGTCCTGTGCTACCGCGACCTGCTCCTCAAGGTCTTGGTGTGGTGCTTCTTTGTCGCTGCATTGAGATCGATGGTATTGTATCTCCGAGACATATTGCCGCTGATCGCGCTTGTGTGACGGCAATACTGTTTTCTAGAACAGTGTTTTCGAGACGTGCCTTGTCTTTCGACTCACTGGTTTGAGTCTAGTGCGCTGTAAGTTTCTCAAATTCTCTCTTGTGAGCTTGTGTACAGGGCTAATCGAGTTAAATTAGGGGACTTTGCCAAGTGCAAAGGAGCTGTTTACCTTGATTTGGGGACTGTATACTAGATATGGGTGCGGTGTCGAGTTAAGCTCGATAATGATTCTGAATGTGAGATTGATTATGTCAATTCATTGAATGTGAGCATGTTATATTGCTGATTTATTCAATTTAATTGAGCCAGTGTTTAGCATGCTGTTTGCTACTGAAAAATTCAGTTCTGAGATGTTATGGATAGTTGCTAAATTGTGTTGCTGCCCTATGATCTCATTAACATACATACATGCTAGAAATTGATATATTTAGCACATGTTTCTTGCTAGTTGGATACTGTATAATGTGCCGTTTTGACTGAAATTTTGAAGAGCTGCAATCAGTAGATTAAGGCTTAGTTAGATTGAGATATATTTTATCTAATTAGCGTTTGCCAATTCTCTGAACCTGCCTAATATAATATGTGAACATATATATGTTGTATGTCGTTGTTGTATGTCGTTGGAGGGCTATTCATAGCAATCGACATATTGAATCTGAGAGCAATTCTATAACAATTTAAAACTGAGCATTGTTGCTGTTAATTGTTATAGATTTCTGCATGTTATCAAGTTACTATTTTTTTTGAACATGAATTATTAAAATGTTGGAATTGAATTGATAGAATTCATGTCAATAGATTAAGTTGCTGATAATATTGATAATTTCTGTTAATTGAATCTGGCATTGTTGTTGTTATTTTATATATATATATATATATATATATATATATATATATATATATATATATATATATATATATATATATATAGAGAGAGAGAGAGAGAGAGATATAGTGTCTTATGGATAGCAATTGAGAGATCCATGCTATCCACGGGTTTTGGAAATTCGATATCGAAATAGGCGATCCGAACCGTCCATCTTGTTCATCTCAATGAAATCTCACTACACACCAAATTTCAATTTTTTGAATTTTTTACTATTTATTTCGTATTTTCAAAATCGCTGATCTAATTAGTCATGGACCTCCAATAAGTCCAGTTTTCAAAAATATGAAACAAATAGTAAAAAATTTAAAAAATTGAAATTTGTGTGTAGCGAGATTTCATTGATATGAACAAGATGGACGGTTCGGATCATCTATTTCGTCTCGATTCAGAACTTCGATGATAAAGACGGTGAGATCCGTCTTATCCATAAAGACACTAAAGAAATCTCATATATATATATATATATGTGTGCGCGCGCGCGCACCCTTATACTGCAATGTCTTTCAACATAGACTAGTGTGCTTACTGCCTTCTCTCTGCATCAAATCCTTTTCACTCTACTGTCGACAGGATGCTGGGCACACTCGTAGCACATCCACCAGACCAACACCACCACCATGATACTACGATTTTAATCGTCGCATTAGCTGCGTTGCCTTTTAATCCGTTCGCTGATTTCGTGTCCATTTCTGGAAAACCCACGGAAACTGTACTAATCCGAGACAAATTCGAGCAGCTGACGGAGTGCACGAGCAATGGATTGATCGTGCCCGAGCACCGCGCCGGCGCCCATCTCCCCAACGGAGAAAAGGCTCGAGAAAGTGGGAGCAAAAGGCTGGGCGCGCCGGCCGAGTGCACGGCGCACTCACACTCGCTAGCTGCCGACGAGTCCCCGTCCAGGCGACGAGCACCGGCCGGCGCTGTCATGCCACTGCCGGTTCCTACAGGCGAGGTGCATGCATCGGCGAAGGCGCCATGCCGTTGCTGTAAGATAGAAAAAGCACAGTGACCACCCCCGATTAGTGCCGCGAAATCATACTGCTACATGCTAGTGCAATGGAACGTGACATGTTTCTGTGGAGCGAGCAACTTGAGCAGGAATTGTGATTATCTGGTTGGCATCAGTCACCCACCAGGCCACCATTGTTGGATGGGAGGGAGAGGATTCTGTTCCACTGGCTCTGCTCCCAGACTGTCGCGGGGGTGAACCTGCAAACAGGAAAGAGGGTTGTCCTCAGTGTGTGAGGTCCAAGCGGAAGGACCCACGCTCCCGGAGCAGCTCGACGTAGAAGACTCTTGCGCTCTCTCGATACACACTCGAAGTAGGAAAATGAGGTGCTAGAAAGAGGAGAATCCCCCCCCCCCCTCCATCGCCTATGCCTTTCTTTTATAGAGAGGTTTTATACATGGTCATGGACTGATAGCTCTCCCTTTTTTCCCCCGACCAACCCTGACTAGGGGTCTTAGGGTCATTCTATCTAGTTTACATGTTTTACCCCTCACCTGCCCTGTGACCAGGGGCCAGTGGTCATTTCCGTGGCTTCTACTCAGTCTCTTTACATTTTTAACCTCCCGCCAGGCATCCTATGTGGGGTTACAAGGGAAATTACACATGTGTGGCAGTTACGGGCTAGCTTGGCATGGTGTAGGCTTGCCCGAGTGCCCTGACAGGGTGGCAGGTCCGACTGTATGGTTGGTCTTCCCGGTTTCGTGGGCAGCAAGATGGTATGCCCCATCGCTGCCCTACTCGCTACTGCTTCATCCTTTGTAGATCACCGCTCCGGGGAACCTTGGGGGAGGTTCATCCCTGCTCCGCCATTCCCTTTTACCTTCCCTTCGCGCTGCTCCGCATAAGCGCCCTGTCTGCTCACCTACCCTGTTCCTTCGCCTACCCGCCTCGGCCCCGCTGGGCTTCGCATATGCTTCGTCAACCCCGCTCTAGCTCCGCTGGGCTTCGTGTATGCTTCGCGTTGCTCCACCGGCTCTGCTCACGCTCCGCCGGGCTTCGTCTATGCTCCGCGTCCGTTCCATGAGTCCCTCGTGGATGGTTTAAAAAAAGGATGACTGGGACACAAAACAGCGGGGTTGTACCTTCGCTCCTAAGTCAAAGGGGTACTTATCTTAGACTTACAACACAAACGCCATAGCTGAAAGCCAACTGAATGGCTCTCTTGTAATCTACTTTGCCGACAGTGAGGTCAAGATTAAGGGGGATTAAAGAGGAAACAGAAGAACAAACTTATCCCTGATCCTCGCTTAAAGAAGGAATTGGAAAAATTTTTTTGCTTAGCTGTGAAGCAACAGTGACGGCTTTTGCATCAAAGGCAGTAGAGGAGTGTGCAACTGTGCATGGTGGTGAATCTCCTGAGTGGAGAGTCAAGGTGGACTCTGAGCTTCAAAAGGAGAGGATGGAATGGTGATTGGCGATGGCCTTGATGGGACACCCCAAAGCCAAAAGCAAAGCGTATAAATACTCTTCTTATGGGATAAAAGTTGGCATGTGAGGCAGATAGCCATAGTGCTCCTTGCCGCCTCCTACTACTATGTATTCTTTTTATTACTTTTAATTTCTATTGTTAGTTTGAGCTCTTGTTTAATACTGGGTATCACTACGAGAAAGTGGCGGAAAAGTAGTTCTGATTAAGGTGATTAATCTGGCTCCTAGGATGACTAGACATTCACCTACCTTGTTTGTATTAGCAGAGGATTAGTCTAATGTGACCGTGGAAAGAAAGGCCGGTTGTTTTTGGCAAATGGGTTTACCACACACCACATCCTATGTCCTGTTCAGGCAAAGTTAGAAGCATGTTATCTTGATTCAGGACTCTAGCTAGAGGGGAAAAAAAAAGAAAGAAAGATTCTAGAGAAGAAGAGGAATAACTAGAGAAAGTGTAAGTAGAAAATATGATCTGTAGGATGCTAGTTGGCGTTTGCGTGTGTAAGTATGCAGCAAAATTGCTGAGTAATTTTTCTCTTTTCAGACAAATATATATATTGATCATTTCTTGTACTGCCTCCCATCCATATCATAGGAAAAGGAATGTCTTCAAACTTATTCAGTGAAGGTTGTCTTGCAGTCTGCAATGAGGAAGAGTGATGTTCTTGCAGATTGATGGCCCAATTAGTACTCTAAATTTCTATTGTAAGGCCCACTGAATTTTTTTTGAGCCGACATTGTCGCATGATTGTGAATTTGTGATAAAGGAGTAATACGGAGTATTCAACTCCCCATTTTGCTGTGCAGATATTTATTTGGGCTACCTCGTTGATTCGAAGAATAGAGGCGTTTGGCCTTGTGGTTTGGGCTTTAAGGCCCATTACTGAAGCAAGATATACATGGGCTCTGCATGTCCAGTTTCACACCCCTTCTTCCAAGGAAGAGCTATGGCTGGCAATTTACCCGCGATTTATGATTTATCCCAACAATTTAGGGCACCAATCACGAGACGACCCGGGCCTGCGAGATCGCCGCCACACACAGTCATAGACGAATCAAACGAATGGGTGCCAAAATTTTCTCAGCCATAGCTGCGCCTGCACGCGCGTGTGGCCGAGACAGCAGTTCTGGTGGGTAGACCATACGGCAAGCCGGAGCCATGACCCCCGTGTCGGTGTCGGCCGTCCTGCCGCCGCCGCCGGCGGCAGCGGAGGCGGTCACAGCCAAGAGCTCCCCGCGCCGGACGCCAGCTAACGCCGCGCCCCTGGCGGTGGCGGCCGCCGCGTCGACTGCGTTGCTGGCTGCGACGCCGGCCGCGCACGCCGCGGCGTTCTCCAAGGACGACGTCACCGGCTCGGTCACCAAGGTATGCGAACGCCCGCGCATTGGCCCGGCGTTATTCTTGAAGCTCTCTGAATTCTTTCGCTGCGGTGCCCGTGCGCCTGAGGGTTCGATTCTTTTGCTGCGTAGGTGGTGGATACGGTGGACACGGTCATCGGCGTCGGCGGCAAGGTCGCCGAACAGTCCGTGGGCGTGCTCAAGGCGCTGGGCGAGGCCGTGAAGCCGGCACTGCCATTGCTGCAGGGCGCCGGCGAGCAGGCCCTGAAGCTCGCCTCGCCGGTGGTCACGGACGCCACCAAGCAAGCCACGGAGGCGCTCCAGGGCGCCGGCGTTGACCCTGCCCCCGTCCTATCGGCCGCTAAAGTACGCTCAATGTCTCAGTCATCTTCTTCATCAGCGAACACTTCGTCTCTATTTGATGACGCTCCTCTGTTCAGTAGACTGTCGCAGATGCGGCGCAGCAGAGCACGAAGGTCATCGACGCCGCCAAGCCCATCGCCTCGGCGACCGTGGAGACCATCGTATCGCTGGGGCCAGCGGACTACGTCGTGGCCGCCGGAGCGGCATTTCTCGCCTACCTGCTCCTGCCGCCGGTCTGGTCCCTTGTTTCCTCAGGCCTCCGCGGCTACAAAGGTATTACCACTGTAGCATTTCTCTGCTCGCTTTCATCCCCGATAGACTCGTTGATCTGCGTTGCTCGCCGTGTCGCGGCATTGCATTGAGTGACTCAGGCGACCTGAGCCCAGCTCAAGCTCTCGACAAGGTCACGTCCCAAGACTACCTCCTCATCGACGTCAGAAGCGAGAAAGAGAAGGGCAAAGCCGGCGTGCCACAGCTCCCGTCGAACGCGAAGAACAAACTCGTCTCCGTGCCGTATGCATTCTCTCCTTCTTCTTCTTCTTTCCTTAGTTACAAACTCACCCAGAATCTAGCCATCTTTTCCTCATCGCAAACAATTCATGTCCTGCACTGATCTCAGGCTGGAAGAGCTTCCAAACAAGATAAAGGGCATGGTGCGCAACGCGAAGAAAGCCGAGGCGGAGATCGCCGCGCTGAAGATCTCCTGCCTCAAGAGGATCGGCAAGGGCTCGAACATCGTCGTCATGGACTCGTCGGTGAACGGAACCATCTCCTTTCGCGTCTGCCTCTGACGGCAAACGCAGTGGCCATTCTGATCATGGCTGCTTGGGATCTGCAGGTACAGCGACAGCGCGAAGATTGTGGCGAGGACACTCGGCAACATAGGCTTCAAGAACTGCTGGGTCATGGCTGGCGGCTTCTCCGGCCGGCAAGGGTGGGCGCAGAGCCGCCTCGGCACGGATTCTTACAATCTGTCGGTCGTCGAAGTCGTCACGCCGTCGCGGGTGATCCCTGCAGCTCCCGATCGGTTGGTGACGACTTCGTCGTCGACGACCACCACCACGACCTCGTCCCGGACGCCTCGTCGCAAGCTTCTTCCCGGCAGCGTCGACGGCTGAGAGGATCTGAAATCACTGTAAATACCATGTCCACTTCGTTTCCAGTTGCAACTCTTGTTCTCGATTTGTCATTCTAAATTTTAACCTGTACAATCTTAGTATCTGGAATTCAGTCTTAGGCCCCTTTGGCACAGCTTCAACTCCACCAAAATTAGTGAAATTGGTAAAGTTGGTGGAACACCCTATTACTAACTTTAGAAATTTATGGAGCTAAAGTTGTGGGTACATCGAGGATGTTTATGTAAGTCATATTATTTATATTTTAAAATATAAACTTAAGTCGTTTTATTTTAACCTACAAACTCCAAATCTGAGGTGGAGCTAAGAGCTGGAACTGTGCCAAACGGGATCTTAATCTAGTTCATATACCAGGGATGTACTTATAGGCATTGTAGGAAGGAAAAACGTTCTACTTCATTCCCTTGGCTAAAACCAGGTATTGAAATGCAAAAACCACTTTGGTTCAAAAAAAAAAATGCAAAAACCACTCAAAAGGTCCTTGACTAGGAAAACATTGGTTTGGACCAAAAATTTACTGGTGTTATGATTTAAAATTTTTTGAAATTTATTTAATCTTAAACAAACTTAAATTTTAAATTAGCAAAAAAAGAAAAATTGGAAATTTTTTATAAGGTTCTTATATTATATACAACTGACCTATTTTATCTATTATATAATGAAAACAGGAGTTAACAAAGTCACCATGTTAATAGAGATCTAGATTTTAACCCAACGTGCCAGGTCCCGACCTAATCCAATAGCCAGGTGGAGTTCAGGTTGGGTCCTCAATTCTAGGCGAGTCAAGTGCGGGCCAGCCCCTATTTCGACCCGACCTACCCCATCCCAACTTGTATATTATGATTTAATCCTAGCGTCAGGATGTCTCCACTCTTTATTGCCCACAAGCCACAAATCCTAGCTGCCACCATTTTCTCTCCCCCCTCACTCTAAGGGCCTGTTTGGTTCGTGACTAAGAAAGCCACGCCTAAAGTTAGCAGCGTGCCACACCCGTGGCACGGCTAACTTGGCCAACCTTAGCCTGTGTTTGGTTTGCAGCCACGACTAAGGTTAGGTTAGGCAAAAATTGATGGTCAGTGTTTGGTTCGTAGCCACAACTAATTGCCTAACTGTCAATTCGCCGATCAATCAATAAATCACACCATCATTCACCGATTAATCAACAAATCACACCATCATTCACCGATCAATGAACAAATCACACCATCATTCACCGATTAATCAACAAATCACACCATCATTCACCGATTTATCAACAAATCACACCATCATTCACCGATCAATGAACAAATCACACCATCATTCACCGATTAATCAATAAATCACACCATGAATGGAAGAATTAAGCAAATCATGCAAATCACACCATCATTCACCTCGATTAATAAGCAAATCACACCATCACCGATTAATCTTGTAGAGGAGGAGGAGGCGCCACTCGCCGCCGGAGCTGGGAACCGCGCCGCCGCCATTGGAAGTGGAGCCAGCCGAGCCCTTCAGCCAGGACGGAGCCAGCATATGCGTCATGCTGCCGCTGCCGGGAGCTCACGCCGCTAGAGTTCTTCAAGGCCCCAGTTGAGCCAGCCATGCCATGCCAGCCATGAGCCGAGCTCCAGCTTCTTGCTGGAGCTCGTCTTGCCGAGCGCCGAATCTCGCCGGCTGTGTGTTAGTAAGTGTGGCGGACGTTTTTGCCGCCACACTTGCGGCGAAATTTCCTTCGCCGAGTGCCGTAGCCCGCGCCTAAGAACCTGTGGCCGAACTAACACTAGTAACGAACCAAACACTCGCCTTAGCACCCGTGGCAAGCCTAACTTTAGGCGTGGCTTTCTTAGGCAATGAACCAAACAGGCCCTAAGTCACTTGACACTCGCCCCTAGTGGCTCCCCACAGCGGCGGCGAGCGGCCTCCTCTTCCTCCTCCCCACCACGGTAGCCTTCGATGTGACAGCAATGACGCCTCAATATTGCTCAAGCTTTGCTGGCACAACCCTATGATGGCGGCCCTCAATGTGGCGACGGTGGTGAATGGGCTCCTCGTCAACTCTTCCTCGTCCCTACAGCGCACCGCCAGCGGTGGCTCCCTCCTCCTCGGCTCCCCCATGGTCTGCATCTCACCATCTCCTCCTCTCCTCAAGTCCGAGGCGAGGCAGGTCGGGTCAAGGTGTGACCCGACCCTGACCCAACCCATCTAGATTTCTACATGTTAATAGTAGAAATTCCCACATAAATGATCAAAAAGATCTACATTATCGATTATAGCAGGCCCAAATTATAACGGGTTAGATTAAAAGAAAGAGTTTATATCAACTACAATAAAAAAAAAATAAAACAACAGAAATTTGGAATAAAAAGTTATATAAAAAGAGTCCATGTCAACTACAAAACTTTAAAAAAAAGTTCATATGAACAACTACAAAAAATTAAAAATAGAAATTCTGAATAAAAATGATAGATTAAAGAGTCCATACGAACTAAAAATTAACATAGAAATTCCAAAAAAAATAATAGAGAAAAGAGTCCATATCAACTACAAAACTAGAATAAGTGTCCATATCAACAACAATAAAAAAAATAAAAAAAAACTAAAATTTATAATAATAAATAAATAAGAGTCCATATCAACTATCACACAAGAAAAATAGTTCATATCAGCTATAACACTAGTAAATAACAAATTTATGAAATAAAAAGTAATATATATTTATCATATTATTAAAATAGGAGCCAACGAAGTCACCACGTATATGAACTAAAGGAGAAGAACCAAGCGCTAGATTTGCGGCTGACATGGTGAGTCGGCATCATCACCAGCAAAGATGATGTGGAGACCAACAAGGAGGGGTTAGAGATCGGGATAACTACAACCGTAGTGTTAGATATAATAGTGTATATCTAACGAGATTGAAGTTATTGATATATCTTCTATATTAGACTTATACTATGTGTTAGAGCTTACGATAATCTATATGGCTACACATTAAAAAAGAATTATCATTCTGATTGGGTGTTAACTATATTAGAGTTTGCATCTACAAAAGAACTTTTGGTTTTTCACACAAATCTAGCCATCCAAATGTACCGGAGACGATGCTCGTTTTAAATATTTTAAGACACTCCCAAAAATTAAATCTAAAAATAATTGTAACATCTAGAAAAGAGAAAATACCTTCATATAATGCAAGCAAAATGCTAAACAGTCATAAATTGACATTTTAAAATCATTTGGTAGAATTTAATTTTTATTTAAATATATCTAATTAACATCTTAGGAATTAAATTGAACATCTAACTGTAGGAAGATTGGGTAAAAAAAAGTTGGCAAATAGGTACCATATGATAAAAGATTTTCAAAATAGTATATGAAATTACTGGAAATCCCATATTCAGTTTGTCGGGATTGGATAAAATACCCTAACAGTTAAACTCAGAGCAAATAATGTGTGGCCAAGAAGTATGACGAAGAGACGGAAGCTCGGGCTTAACAGGACCATGCTTAGGTTTCAATTCCGCAAGCTCAGGGACAGGCATCCTTGCTCGTGGAGCCCGTATGTGAGATGACCATGAATCTTAAGCGGATACGACTAGATAACGGCCCGAATCCAAGTCCTAAACCGTCTCGAGCTTTGCAATCCGAGACTATCTACGGGACTTTTTGGAGCCCAAGTTAGCATGTTTCAGGAATACATATATAATTATGGCAGGATTCGTAGTTATCATGAGTGTTTTTCTATTCGTATAGAACCAGGATTGCATGTACTTTGTACTTTATAAACCCACCACCACGAAGGTGAGGCGCATCCCATCAACAGCCGCAATAACACAAACGCATACGTGTGATTGGAGTGGGGTTATTATCTCTTTTCGAGAGGCTCGAACCAGGATATTTCCTTGTTTTTATTTCGTTCTTTTTCGGCAACTCGACACGTCTTCGACACAATCCCTTTTGCGAAAAGGGACCTTATTGATCCTTCAATCAACAAGTAAGCTTGGCGGAAAATCGATTTCCCAATCATCGACAGCTGGCACTGTTCGTGGGAATCGACAAATCCTTTGCTGAAGGAATCTCGAAGATGTCGAGTTTCCAGCGTTCATCGGATCACCACGCTCCCGATAATCGGTACCACGCTGATCTTGATGGGCAAGCTCGAAGTATGTTCCCAAGCCGATCCAATTCTGAGATCTGCTGGAACGTGTTTCCTTCACATCAGATAGGATGATGACGGGCTCTATGAATTCAAAATGTGGAGTCTCTAAGATTCACCTAACCATTGTGCTTCTAATGACCGGTACTACACCGATTACGAGGGAGCATGCTCGAAGTATGTTCCCGAGCCGGTTCAAGTTCTGAGAATTTCTAGAACAAATTCTCCCTACGCCTGATGGGGACGACAACAAGCCCTATAGTGGACTAGATATTCCAGACCACATAGGGCACGTACCACATAGGCTTTCGGACATATCGACTGTCATGACGAGCATGGGTGCACAAGCTTCCTTCCATCCTATGGTCGGTGCGCACCACGACAAGCCGAGCAACCGAGGAAATTCCATTTTTGCTCGTTTACGGTGCAGAGAGCATCTTGCTCGCCGAAATTTTGCTTGGTTTTTGACAGGTCAAAGGGAGAACGTTTTCTTGACCTCGACCTCGTGGAAGCCACATGCCATCGAGCTTTGCTGCGATTCACCTCTTACTTGCAAGCTCTTTGTGCAAGGTGTCGTGAGTCCTCTAGGGTTTTTTCCCTGGTTAGCTGAGCAAACCTCGCACAGAGACATTCCGGTCTCACGCACCATGATGACAATACGGGATTTTGAGAGACCAGAGTGAACACTTCAACCTTTTTTAGTCTTGGCCTGCGTGTGACAATATGACATGTTAATTATGGATATAACGCACACTTTAGCCCTGCGTTCACTTCCAAGGGACTTCACCTAAATAAGCCGATATCTATCGCACACAACCCACTTTGGTTGGTTCAAGAACCTAGCCTGGCTAGCGTGTAAATATCCCATAATCCTAGTGTCACATAGCTATGCTTCATCCCTCCTTGTCACCAAGTTCATACTCGCAACCTAGGTGCATGAGCTAGGACATTGGAGGATAAGGCCATTGTTCGGTTATGTTTTAGTATCCTAGCCTATGCTTGCAACTTAGGGGTGTCTTGCTCGGGCACTAACAGAATATAATCATACCCGACTCTTCTGTGACCAAGCCCGTATTCGCAACCTAGGTGCACGGGTCTTTGTTATAGCAGGGGCTGGGAGTAGAAGCGTGCTACCATGTTTCTAAAAAAATGTTGCTTTCTGTGCTTTGGTTGCTCATTTTTGCTCGTTTGCTCCTTCTATAGGGACATACAAGGAAGAAAGGCACGCAACGCGCATTCTCCACCTCCGATGCTTCGCGCTTCCGCTTCTCGGCGAGCTAACAAAGAAGCTCCATTAGCTCGAGATTATCCGTGGAATCAGAAGTTTTTAATACACCTCATGGAATAAACATAGCTCGTCCCCCGTGCATGTAGCTTGTTCCCAAGCATGGCATGCTCGGAAGCAGCAACAGTTTTTCGCTGCTGATCACCAATCCCTCTGTTGAGTTTTTAGGCTCAAGGGGAAGGTCTAGCTAAGCAGTTTTCCGTTTGAGCCTCAGGAACTAGCTGTCGAGGATTGGATAAAATACCTTAACAGTTAAACCCGGAGTAAATAATGTGTGTCCAAGGAGTATGACGAAGAGACGGAAGCTCGGACTTAACGGGACCGTGCTTGGGTTTCAATTCCCCATGCTTGGGGATGGGCTTTTTTTGCTCGTGGGGTCAGTATGTGAGACGACCATGAATCCTAAGAGGATAAGACTAGATAATCGTCCCGAGTACAAGTCCTAAACCACCTCGAGCTCTTTTCATATTTGCAGCCTGAGATTTTCCATCTACGGGATTTCTTAGAGCGCAAGTTAGCATGTTTTTAGGAATAAATCTATAATTAGGTAGGATTCATAGTTATCATCAGCTCTTTCCTGTTCGTATGGAACCATGATTGCATGTACCTTGTACTATATAAACCCACTCCCGCGGATGGGCATCCCATCAATAGCCGCAATAACATAAATACACATGTGCGACTGGAGTAGGGTTATTATCCCTTTCCGAGAGGCCCGAACCTGGTTAGATACTTGTTTCCATTCGTTCCTTTTCAGCAACTCAACACGTCTTCGACGCAATCCCTTTAGCGTAAAGGGGGTCTGATTGATCCATCAATCAATAAGTAACTCGGCGGGCAATCGATTTTCCAATCATCGACACACTTCATTTTAGTTGCAACTCTTGTTCTTCATTTGTTATTTTAAAACCTTAGGTTGTACAATCTTAGTATATGGAATTCAGTTGATCTGGTTCACAGTTTTTTTTTAAAACGTTGACAGGGACTGTCAAGATTCATTGATCAGAGAGGAATAAGGAAACAAATAATTACAGAGGTTGCGAAGGAATTTAGGGCCCCATGGCCAAGAGCCAAGGTTTACACAGTTAAGAAAAAAAGGAAAGTGCAGCCAAAGCCGGGTAGGAGAAACCTAAACAAGGTTATCAGCTCCAAACGCCCTCATCCACCGAGAGGTGTCATGCTTAATGGCTTGCAAAACGTATAGGACGGAGCGATACTCCATTCTGAAGATCCTTGCATTACGCTCTTTCCAAACGTTCCAACAAGAGTAGAAAACAAGGCCGTCGAACTGATGTCGCTGTGATTTGTGAACTTTCTTTCTCAAGGAAATCCACCAGGCCCCAAAGGTCTCGTCGTGAGTAGGGGGACTAGGTGGCAGTAGCCCCCATGCTGTCGAAAATCCTCCTCCAAATGCACCTGGTGAAAGAACAATGTGCCAAAAGGTGGTTAGCAGACTCCGAGTTCATGCCGCAAAGGATACAAATCCAAGAGTTCTGCCACCCTCTCCGTTGCAAGACATCAGCGGTGAGAATTCTTCCACGAAGTGCAGTCCAGATGAAGAATTTGCACTTAGCTTCTGAGCTGGCCCTCCATAACGCGGAGTGGTACACATCCCAAGTGGCCCCTAGAAACTGCACCCAGTAAGCTGTCTTAGCACTGTAAACTCCGTTGGCCGTCCAATGCCACATCATACTGTCCTGACCGGTTGAATTTGGGTGCCCTGAATCAGCGACCAGAGTGTGACATACTGGTGAAGCTCCTGTAAGCATGCTTAGAAATCCAGAGACCATGAGAGTTTTTCAGTTCTAAAATAATGAACCATTAGTGGAATCTAGTCAATCTTAGTAGGCATGTTAGTGAATTTGAAATATGATTCATGCCAATTACAATTTCATTTTTTTCTTGTTGATACATGAAGTATTCATGCACTTAGAATTGGGCCATGTACAATCATCGTGACGCAGAGGCCAAATTTTTTTCTATTATCTTTTATATATATATATATATAGACACACACACATTAATTCCAGAAATCAGGAATTTGTACCACTGACCGACGTATCACTTTTCACCAAATTTCGTTCTCTTTGATATCTTCACATTCCGCGGGCTCTCGGAGACCAGGATGCGTGATGGCCTCGTCCAGTTCCCTTTATCTACTCGGCTTGTTTTGGACTACATTGGGGCTAAAGAGTTGGCATGCCGGCGCGTCGCCGTCTCGCTGTCAGACGTGCGGGGGGTCTCGTCTCGGCCAGTAACGCAGTGACCGGCTCCTCGGCTGCCGCATTGCCTGCATGCCGTTGCTGAGTAGTGACCACTACGTGCCCACGTTCGTGCAACGAACAGCGACGAGCCGAAGATTATTAGCTCGATCGATCGATCGCCAAGCTCCCGGTTAAGGCTACACGAAAGCATCCACCACCGGGCTGCTGTCCTGCCGAATTCTCTCCCCAGGATGAAGCCGAACAACCGGCAAGTCGTCCGGATGGCGGCTTCCACCACCGGGCTGCTCGTCGTCCTGCTGCTGCTCGCCGCCTTCACCTTGTCCAATTACTCCTCGCTGACGCTGAGCCCGGGCAACTACATGGGCGTGCCCAACGAGGCCTCCGCGTCAGCGTCCCGTGCGACGGCGAGATCATCCCGCCCGGCACCGGCAGCGTGCGACGTCGCGAGGGGGGAGTGGGTGCCCGACCCGGCCGCGCCCTACTACACCAACGCGACGTGCCCGCTCATCGACGGCCGCCAGGACTGCATGAGGTACGGCAAGCCGGGGCTCGAGTCCATCCTCCGGTGGCGGTGGCAGCCCCACGGCTGCGACCTGCCCCGCTTCGACCCGGCGGCGTTCCTCCACCTCGTGCGCGGCAAGTCCATGGCCTTCGTCGGCGACTCCGTTGCCCGCAACCACATGCAGTCGCTCATGTGCCTCCTCTCCAAGGTCCATACTTTACGCTCAATGCACGTAGCGACGCACATGGTCATGGTCTCATGGAGTGCTTGAGATCATCGTCGTCTTCTTGGTTGTGTCGCGCAGGTGGAGTACCCGACGGAGATGGAGCCGAAGGACTGCATCCACTGCACGCGCAAGTACCACTACCGCGAGCACGACTTCACGGTGAGCGTGTTCTGGACGCCGTTCCTGGTCCGGTGGAACCTGTCGCGCGCCGGCGGGCAGCAGTTCATGGACCCGCACAACGTGTACCTCGACGAGGCCGACCCCGAGTGGGAGCGCGACGTCGCCGGCTACGACTACGTCGTGCTCAACGGCGCCAAGTGGTTCACACGCCCCACCATGCTCTACGAGGGGGGCCGCCTCGTCGGGTGCAGCAACGTCGACTGCGGCGAGCCCAAGGCGGCCGCCGCCGTGCCGCCGAGCTACGCGGTGCGCATGTCCTTCCGGACCGCGCTCAGGTCGCTCGCCGGGTTCCGCGGCAGGGTGGTGGTGCGGACGGTGGCGCCCCCGCACTACGAGAACGGCAAGTGGTATGACGGCGGGAACTGCCTGAGGACGCGCCCCATGCGGAGCAACGAGACGAGCCTCCCGGAGACGGAGGCCGCGTTCCACGCCGCGCAGGTCGAGGAGTTCCGGGCCGCGGCGAGCGCGGCGGCGGCTGGGCGGTTCGTGCTTCTGGACGTCAGCGAGATGATGCAGATGAGGGGAGACGGGCACCCTGGCCAGTACGGGCACTGGCCGCACGAGAAGGTCGGCTTCGGCATCGACTGCGTCCACTGGTGCCTGCCCGGGCCGGTCGACTCTTGGAACGAGCTGCTGCTGCATTTGCTGAGTGATTAAACACACAGGATGAACTAGCTCCCTCAGGATGTAAATGAAGAGAAATCAACTTTGTAGGTACATTCATTGATCCCCGAGACTCCCTCTTCGGGATCCATGTCACAAGGTTGAGGCATGGATTTTGATACGGGTCTGTGGACTCCTACATTTTTTAGACAATGAAAAATTGTTTCGGTCTCTATATCGTGAGTTATACATAACTCCGACTCCTACATACATATGTATGAACTTCCATGTACTTATGAGGATATCGTTCCCATAAAAAAAGAAAGTATTGCTTTGGATATCAACGCAACCCATCGAGTTTTTACGGTCTTTGAAGAGGTACCACGAGGTATCAGACACCATGACGTATCAATTAAATCTAACCATTCAATTGTTAGAAACAGGGGCGGAACTACAGGGTATACCGGGTGGGCCACGGCATACCCTGCAGCCCGTATACAAATGCGTGGCCTTATACTGCCCAAATGGAAATATTACTATATATTATAGCCCTTAAAATGGGCACCAACCAGGCCTTCCACGTCGACTGGAATTCTTCGGCCGTCCGATCGCGTCCGCTCGAGCCGATCCACCGTTCAAGCAACGCCCAGACGCTTTTGCAAAAAAACCCTTCAGCTTTCCGATTTTCGGTCCGTGTCCCTAAACCGCTGGGGACCATCCGATCGGCCGATCAAGCGGCTTTCGCTGGTTCTATTTTTCGTTTAAACCCCTGCTCTTCTCGCTCCTCAACCCGCCGTCCTCCGCTCTAGATCTCGGCCCATTTCTAGCCCGCCGCCTCCTGTCGCTCTCTCAGCGTCATCAGCCACTGCTCCTCTTCCTTTCTTCCCCGCTCACGGCACCGCCACCTCCCCCATCCTTCCTTCCCAGCGCCGCCTCCCCTTCCTCATCGGCACAGCTCTCTCCCCCCTCTTCTCCGCCATTGCCTCCTCTTCTTCCTCCAGCCGCCTCCCTCCCTATCCTCCTTCCCAGCGCCTCCCTCCCTCCTGCCCGGCGCGCCTCCCTTCTCACCCAAGATAGCTCTCTCTCCCCTTTTCTCCGCCGTCGCATCCTCTTCTTCCTCCGGCCGCCGCCGCCTCCCTCTCACTCCCCTCCCGCCTCCCTAGCCGCTCCCTTCCCTTGTGCCCTTCCTCTTCCTCATAGGTGCAGCCCTGGCCGCCTGCTCCATCCCTCTCTCACCTCCTCGCGCCTCGCCCTCCCTCTCTCGCCGCCGCTCTCACACGTCCATTGCTCGCCCTCCTGTGCGCCGCCCCCTCCCTCCTCGCTGGCGTAGGCCCCGGGGTGGCCGGATCCAGCAACGACGGGCCGTGGGGTTTCAGATTCTCCCGTGTGCCACCCTCCTCCTCGGTGGCACAGGCCGTGGGGTGGCTGGATCTGGCAATGACAGGCCGTAGGCTTCCGAATCCGGCAACGACAGGCCGTTGGGCCTTCTCCCTCTCGTGCGGGGCAACCACCTGGCCGCTCGGCGTCCGCGACGGCGGCGCAGGGGCAACCGACGGCGACGCGGCCGTCGACCTCGACGCCACCAACTTCGACGCCTTCCCCAAGGCCTCGCCGGAGTCATTCGCGGTCGTCGACTTCTTCGCCCACTGGTCAGTTCCCCTCCTATGTCGGCTCCATTTGATTTTTCGAGCATTAGCTGCGGAATCCGGGAATGGATGATTCTATTCTGGCGAATCATTAGTCGGGGGGAAGAAACACAGGGAAGGACGAACTAAATGAATAGCACCCAATCCATGTTCATTGTGGGGTATGCATCAGCCGCACTTACTGACATGGCTCATATTTTACCACCAGTTATCAACATGTTGGTTACCATTACAAACAAATATCTCATTCAATGACCTGAAATTCCATACCTCTTGTACATCTTCCAGTCTTGCTTAATACCATCTCTTTGCAAAACCCATGCTATGATAGCAGAAGAAACTGAGATTCCACACACGATCGCTCCCACCAGCTCACCTTAACGATAACATGCACACTTTAGCCAGCTTTGCAAAATAGATCGTCTTATTGGGAAAAAAACATGGCTTGAAATGCATTACAGACAA
The DNA here is from genome assembly GCA_036346145.1 of Olyra latifolia. Taxonomy (NCBI): domain Eukaryota; kingdom Viridiplantae; phylum Streptophyta; class Magnoliopsida; order Poales; family Poaceae; genus Olyra; species Olyra latifolia. The sequence goes on from CM070524.1 coordinate 9,511,768, forward strand.
ACTTTTGAGCAACGCGCGAGGAAGAACGTATTATGCCTTTGTACAGATAATAGACCATGCAGTTTAATAATACCTTGCAATAGAAAGTAAAATACATCAATAGGGGGGGGAAGAAAGACAATGGACATATGCCATATCTTTTTTAAAAAAAAGAGACAATATAATCACATTGGAAATAGAGGAGCAAATCCATATTTCATCAACATTAGTTCAGAGATAGCACCAGGGAACAAAACTCTGGAAATTGCTTTGCTATAATCACTGCATAAGTCAAAGAGACACCTATACCCTCAGCCTTAGTTATGGATGATAACTTCAAAAATTACAAAACATGTGGATGGCTGACATTGCTAGATTGCATACTGATGTTCCTGAAATGTATGTTTTTGTTCATCCAATTAACTCTCGGTTGTGTTGGAGTGATTTTTTTGTTTGCATGCAAATGTCTTCGTGGTTGGAATAGGCAGATAGGACAAGTACAGGTTAGAGGCTCATGACCCTTTCCTTCCATGTCATCTTTATGTGCAACATGAAAAACAGTGCACTGTGTGCTGCTCCATCTCTCTCTTTTGGTTATGAGGAGTTTTCTAGATGCAGGGTTTGCTGCAAGGTAAATTGAGGAGTTTTATTTTGTTTTGCTTTGCTGTCGATGAATTTGTGGTCCTAATTTCATGTAAAATTACTAACAAAACCTACATTAGCACCAAAACAGAATTAATACAGGGATGACTTTGTTGCATATTGTCCTCCTTAACTTATGCAGATACTTTGCTCAATTAGTGCTTCTTTTCTTAGCTTATGTAGGTTGGTTGGCCAGTTGGTTGTCCTCGGCTGTTTTACTGTTGATGTATGAACAAAAAGGTGTTATATATTGTCGCATGTTCTGCATCCTCTGAAAAATTATTCCAAGGGTTGCTACATTGAGCAGGTTTGGATTTTTAAATTATGAAGAATCTAGGTTTTGCTTGGACACGTTCCGTGTTGCGATCTACAAAAAAACACGTTGGATCCTCCTTAGAGTTTTGTTTTTCAATTAAGATGATTTTTGTATGTACCGAATCTAAAATTTCTATTTCAGTTTATTCTGAAGATTCATTTGGCTACAAAAGCATATTTTGTCATTTCTTTGTATTTTCATAAAAACCCAATGTTTAGATTCGACATCTCTAATAAGTAGTACACATGCTTCTATTATTTAACTGCGATCATGTAGATATATAGAAAGAGCATAGAGTCTTCCTGTTTTAGTTAATGTATTCTGTTTTCAGACACTACTTATTTTCCTCAGTTGGTCATAACATTTCTTATTAAAATGCCTTTTCAGGTTTGTCAGTTAGCAACCGGCTATTACTTAGGATGGTATATATGTGTAACGGTCATTTACTTGGATGGACTGTTTGGGTAGCAGTCACCTGATGATGCATAGTATGAACCTGTTTAGCTATCATGTTATGCTTACGTGTCTTCAGGTAGATTCTTATATTGTTCTTAAAAAATATTGTGGTTGTTAGGAAACCTCAAACCTGAGATTATATTGAGATATGAACCATGGAGTTGTTCACAGCCTCCCATGCATGTTAAGCCTACTGAGAACTTCTTTTAAGCAGGTGTATGTAGCTATTCTTGAGGTAAGTTTGGGAGGGTGTTGTGATATTTCTATCTATCTTCTTATAGTCAAATAATGGACAACACTATAAAGTGTTCATATGACAACCAAAAAGGGCTCATTTACCTCCACCGATCATGCCAATGTCATCTTGACCATCAGATTTCAATGATCAATATTTGCAGATTGCAAGTAGTCTTTGTCTGCAACAAGGTTGTACTAGGATGCAAACTATAGCAGATCACTTCTACAGTAATTTTCACATCTTTTTAGTTACTCAAAACTGAATTGTGCTCTTTTTTTAAAAAAAAATTGCTGCGTGCCAAATATATATTGCTGGAACACTAGCGGGGTCCTTCGATGCATTTCTTCCTGGGCTTTGACAAAGACCTCCAGTCAGCTGAGGTTGAAAGAGACCTTACCACTTCAGTGGTTCACCGTTCATCGATTTAATCCATTTTTGGCTCACGTTGCCATTACCTGCTACACTTTTGCTCAAAACCAGCAAAGATCACATTCAAAATGTGGCTATACCATCCATATACTATAGATTTTTAATTGATGTATCTGAAACCAATATTTAAAACCAAAAGACATGTTGTAACCACTAACCAGTGCAGCGCGCCATAGGCGCGCACTCAGTTCTAGTATAATCCATATACGCTAATACGCGGCGTTTCAGTTCCGTATTTGCGCCTCTGCGGCTCCGCCCCGTCGCAGTCGACGCGCCAATCACAGCGCCCGACGCCGCGCGGCCGCAGGCCCGCAACATGACGATTCCATCGGGCCATCGGAAGTCGCTGGCTCGCTGCCCAGTGCCCACCACCGGCCAGGCGCAGGTTAGGTAAGGTATTAGTTCTGTTTTTTCTTCAAATCTTCGATCCTTCGTGTTATTATGTATCTAATCTACTATCTACTAGTTTGTAACTTTGTATAGTATCTTGAAGTTCTTCTTGAATCCTGAATATCCTGTTTTTGTACATATTTGTCTTGTCACATTAGTAAACATGGCATCCTTATATACTGAATTTCTCGACAACATTTATAGTTGTTTACCGAATTGTTCATCAATTTTATGAATCAGTATATTATAAGATTAGCTCACTGCTCTTAAGCATACCCTAACTTAAAATCCTAGATCCGCCACTGGTTAGAAATAGGATTGCAATAGACTTTGGCTCTGTTTCTTTTGACGGTTTCTGGCGGTTGGCGGTTTTACTGTAGCAAATTTATAAGTTTTTGAACTTTTTTTAAAATAATTCAAAAAAAATAATATAAAAAAATAATTTTTACTGTAGCAAACCACCGGCCACCGGCGGTTTGCAAAAAGAAACGGGGCCTTTATCTTCTCCTTGTCTCCTCCCTCATCTGTCTCACGGTGCGGTCAGTAGCCAGTGAACAGGAAGACGGCAGCAGCGGCACGTGAGCCGAGCGACGGCATTGCGCGAGCTAGGTGGCGATGCAGGAGGCCTGGCGACTGCTCTATCCTAGCGGCCAGGCTCGCAGACAGGTTTTGCGCCAAGCGGTGACTAGCCTGGCGGCGCGGCTTACCAGCCGGCATGGACTACGGTGGTTTGCTGCCGGTGTAGACTGTAGAGACAGAAAGAGGGAGGAGAGAGAATTTGAAGAAAATACAAAATTAACCTTCTGTGTACTAGTACCTCCAAAAATAAAGGGATGGTACCATGAGGTATTAGAAAGTACCATCTAATAACAGTCATTAGATCAAACCTGATAAATGGCTCTGATTTAAGATACCAAGAGCTAGAATGAACTAATGACTGTAAACCAACTCCAATGTATAATATTGACCACTCATTTCTACACTAATATATTTATGAAACCTAATAAAATTATAATACTACAAAAGTATTTTTGAAAAAACTACATGTATTATTTTCATATATACAATTCAAAAATTCAAAGAAAGATCAATAGCCAAAATTTATAAATATTTAGCTGTACCTAACCTAAAATGATTTTTCTAGTTAATGGAGGAAGTAAAACTGCTGGTTTCTCCTCCCATGTTGTACAAGTGGCATCGATTTGGATGCAAAATATTCTACCACCTGTGTGCGAGGTTCCGTCGGTACCTTTCTTTTTTGTACCATTTCAACGCACCCAGCTTCCAAGTTCCGTCTAAGAACATCCGTAGCAGGTACTCTATAATACTGTAACTTGGGATAGAGTAGCTGGTGCAGGGAAGGAATCTTTTAGAATATAGTATAAAGTGTGAAGGAATTTTAGAGTGTTGGATAGAGAGAGCAGTGAATAGTGTTAGAGTGAGAGGATAGATTAGCTGATGTGGATGGTCTAACCGGGAGTACGTTTGAAGCATAAATGTTAGGAACTCATATAAGAGAAAAAAAAAATTTTAAAAAGGAAACTCGCTATTGAATCAAGAGGGAAAGTGCTCATCGCTTTTTTGGGACGTATTATAACAGTAGATTAATTCCACATGTATATTACAAATTACAATTGTATAAAAACTATATTATCGAAAGGAAATATAGTTGCATATAAACACAACGCAAATTCCAGGAGAAGTCTGGCTAATGTATATAGTACCATAAATGCAAAGGAAATTTTTGTAGAAAATGTAAATATTGGTTTTGAAAGCTCACTTGGTTTGCAGCCTATCTAAGAGCTTTAAGAAACCACTTCAAGATTTTTTTTTTAAAAAAAATGGGATTAATAAGTTAAAGCTTTTAGTTTTTACAAACCGCCACGTGGTTAGTTGAAAAGAACAAATGGTGCAGTAGGCGCTGCCTTCACGGCCTCACCAATGAGGAGTTGAAGACTGGCTAGCCGTATCCTCACTCTTCAGAGTAAGGGTTTGTGTAATGATGGTCTTATTTTTATCTTTATCACTGTAGAAATAGGGTTATAAATAGTGAAAAATAGGGACAGAAGTAAAATATAAGAGATATATGAAATAGGGACATGATAGGGTCAGAGTTATGTTATGGATAAAATAGAATCAGAACAAGATAGATCCATGATAGCTCCAGCATTGTATATGCCCTAAGAACTGCATAGTGTACGAAAGGTCTTTCGGTGTCTGAAAGCCTAAGAATATGTTCACTCCCTGTCATCTGAAACACTGAAAATTATTGTAGCACCAATGATCTTGAGAACAATGAAACTGTGTCCCCAAAAAGATGTACTCCTTCCATATCTTAAAAATTTGGCGTCTTGACATCGACACAGTTTTCGAAATACAAGTTTGATCACTAATTACCATTGCAATTTATTTACAAAATCCACGAAAATATGATATTATAAAAGTGCTTTTCGAGACGAATTTATATATACGATTTTCATGTACTCAATCCAAATAGTTTAAAAGATTTTCATAGATAAAATTTTAAAACTTTTACTTAGAACATTGTCTAAAATTTCAATGTTTTTGTGATATGAAGTAAAATCTAAAATAGTCCTCGCTGAGGATGCACCTCTTCAGAAATAAAATTAATAAACCTGCAGCATCTCAGGAGTTGGGGGGTGGGGGGTGTGGCCACGTCTGACATTCCTCGGCGTTGAGTTCCTGATTTCTCTCCGATGATAATGTCGGTACATGCATGGAGATGTGGACCTCCACATGGTCACCAGGCAAGTAGCTTCCAGATTGAAATATTATTCTCACTTAAAGCAAGTCAACGAGCTATCAGTATTTAAAAGCAATTGCAATACTTCTAAGTAAAAATGGTTATATTGCTACGAAGGCTAGAGCATGTCGAGTATCTCCCATAGACACTTTAAATTTCTTATCTATAACACTATTTCATATACACTCTATTCATTCTCTAAAATTCTTTCACACTTTATACTACATTTTAAAATATTTCTTTCCTCCAACAGAGACTCTATCTCTAAAAAAAATCAAATAAACAGTATTCTGCAGCTCCTGTTGGAGATGCTATTACATACGGAATATATGCGGTTCCACTATATCAAAAGAGATCACCTGCAATTGCATGTAACTGCACATTAGCAACTGCAAGCAATCTTGTCCATCCATTCATGTGATAACGATTTAGACCGAACGCTTCAGTGCATAATTCTGCAAGTAATCTCGTTCATCCGTTTTATGAGACGAAAATTCAGATTGAACGCTAGTATGCTAGGCGCTACATTAATGTCGACAACTGGAAACATATTCTCCGCTGAGCTTACTTGTTGATTGAGGGACCAAACAAGCTCTTCTTACCAAAGGGGTTTCGTCGTAGACATACGGATTCACTGAGATGAAGAGTAGATCAGACACAGAGATTTAACGTGGTTCGGGCCTCTCAAAAAGAGGTAACTCTAGTCGTACGTGTGTGTTTGTGTTATTGCGATGAGATCGGTTCTCGGTGTTTGTCAATGCTCTCCCCCTCCCATGAGGTGGTATTTATAGTACAAGGTATACGCAGTCCGGGTTCTACACAATCTGAAAAAACTATCCGGATAATCTAGAATCCTACCAGATTTATGGATATATTCTATAAATATGCTAACTTACGTTCCAAGAAACATCCATATCCGGAAGACATCAGGCTTTGCATATAAAAGAATTCCCGAGAGGGCGAGAGGGTCAAGTCAATCATCCTGATGTATCTCTTCATAGCCTATAACGACACGTACAGCGGCCCATAAGCAAAAAGGCCCACTTCCGAGCACCAATCATCGGGGTATCAGCTCGAGCTTACCATATTCGTCTTATCCTTCCTGGGCACACACCCTAGGGGTAAGTTGTGTATGGGACCCAACCATCAGGGTATTTTATCCAATCTCTGACAATTAATTTTTCCCCTGCATGGTATTTTTTTCCTACAATCCGAGTTGAATTTAGACTGGCCAGGTCCTTCGTTGTGCAGAAGGTATATTCTTAGTAAATCTATAATATTACGATATAAAGTCGTAAACAGAGAAAATTCTATTATTATATATGTCATCGTTATGTCTATGATATGCAAGGTCTAGGACCCACCTGTCATAGAAACAGGTTATGGTATATATGAGATAGGAGCAATAAAGCAATGGCATGTGGGAATTTATTCCTATCGAGGGGTATAGACATTCCTCATTTTTCTTTTCCTTTTTTAATGGCTGATCATGCTGAGTTGTAGACCTGCAGTTTAGTTCTATTGGTCTATGTGTTCAGGGAAAAATGTGGAACCAATTAGCTTTAATTGGCAAACAAATCTCTACTACTCAATATTCACATTTGAAACAATAAAAATAGGATCTCCTTTCCAAATTTACAGAACAATTCGAGTTTGAGGGAAACATGAATACATGATCAAGCCCTCATTTCTAGACGTAAATCACTTCTTTCAGTGGCACTGATAATTGTGTCAAAGCACTTGGCTCATCTAATTCTACAGCCAGTGATCAGCCAGCCACCATCTGCAACAGCAGCTCGCTCCATAGGTCAACCGGCCCCGGCAGGCACCAATGCAGGCAGTCCACCACGAAGCTGCCCTCCACGCTCCCGCCCGGCGGGTGGCCGTACCGGCTCGGGTGCCCGTCCGGCCGCATGTTCATCGCCCCGGTGATGTCCAGCAACATCAGCTCCGCGCCGTTCCTCCTCCTCGCCGCCGCCTCCGTCTCCCTGAGCGCGTCGACCTGCATTCGGAGCGGATCAAGCCACATTGAGTTCTCCCGTTTAAACATCGAAAGAAATCTTGGCGCGTAAAAAAAAGGAGAGGTTTTTGCACCTGCGCGCGGCGGTACTCGGTCTCGAAGGCGCCCAGGGCGCGCTCGCCGCGCCTGTACGGGCGCGTGCGGACGCAGTCGCCGCCGGTGTTCCACTCCCCGTTCTCGAAGTGCGCCGGCGTCACCGTCCGGAGAATCGCCTTGCCGCGGAACCCCTCGCGCGCCGCGACGGCCCCGAGCGCAGTGCGGAACGCCGCGTGCAGGGCGCGGTGCACGGCGAGCTCGGTCACGTTGCGGCCACTGGCGCCGGCGGCGCTGTTGCGCGCCACGACACGCCCTCCCTCGTAGTACACCGACGGGCGGAGGAACCAGTTGGTCCCCGAGAGGACGATGTAGTCGAAGCCGGCGACGTGCGCCGCCCACCGGTCGTCGGCCGTGTCGAGGTAGAGGTCCCACATGCCGAGCGTCGCGTTCGATAGGTTGGCCTTGACCAGGAAGGGCGACCAGAAGAGGGAGGCAGTGAAGCCGTAGTCGCCGTAGTTGTAGTCTTGCCGGACGACCCTCCCCGTCACGTCGATCTCCGGCGCCGTGCCGACCTCTACTGCTTGCGCCTCCTGCGACATTCTCACACCCGGGGGCTCGCGTCAGCAACAGAGGAGCAACCATGGCGCCAAGAGATTAAGAGAGCCATCCATGAAAATCTACGCACCCTGGACAGGAGGCACAGCAAAGACTTGAAGTGGTTCCTGGCGAGGGAGTCCCCGACGAACGCCATGGACTTGCCCCTCATGGCCTCCAAGAACCTCGCCGCGTCGAAGCGGGGAAGCTCGCACGCGTCCGGCCTCCACCTCCAGCGCACGAACTCGAGGCTCGGCTTGCCGAACCTCATGCAGTTCTGGTGGTCGTCAATTAACGGGCACGTCAGGTTCGTGTAGTACGGCGGCGCCTCGGCGTCCGGCACCCACTCCCCCCGTGTAACGTCGCATGCCTTAGCGGTGGCCGGAGACGACTTCTTGGACGAGGAGGAGGAGGAGGAGGAGGCGCCGCCGATGTACGGATAACGATCAGAGAAGGACAGGTCGTAGAGCGAGACGAGCCCAAGGACCAGCAGGAGGGCGACCGGCGCGGCAATGGCAGCCGAGCGCCTCGGAGAAGACAGGCTGCTCTTGTGGAACTTCATGGGAATCGCGAGGAGATGCTGCTGATCAGGATGCTTACAAGAAGGAAAATGCAGGGTGTATAGTATGGTTTACTCTTCGCCTTCAGCTTTAGCAGCGGTGGCCGTGGAGGTCAAACCTGGAACCGAGTGCTGCATTGCACGACTGATTAAGCCATGCATTACTAAATTGCTCAAGATCACCATGGTTTAGGGCTTTTAGAAAAGTGTTTTGCTCCATGTTACGGTGTTCATCTCAGCGTCTCATGTCGTCTTCTGATGGCTTAGCATGGTATTATAGTCTGTATCCGCGTCTTGATTCAGGCTAGTCAAATTCAGTTTGCTATATATACAACGTGCGATGCGGATCCGTGTCCCGACGATGCAAATTGCATTTTCTAAGTAGGATCGATGCAAGACAAGGTGCCCATACTTTAATTGTTTCTGACAAAGGGATAAAGAACAGTAGAAATCCAATATGCGACGGTCAACGGTGAGAACAGCATATGACGGGGAAGTTCAGAGGACTCCTGAATGAAATCGGATTTGCACCGGCCTTTGAGATCAGACCATTGCTATTTGCTGCTGCGTTAGACTCAGGCCATCACGCCATGTTCAACACACGTGTTTAAGAAATTTTTTTTTCTTGCTAATGTTAGGAGAGATAGGGGTCAACCTAACCTAATATGGGAGGAGTCAGTATGAAGAGATTTGAAAGATTGGAACATGTTCAAAAACTTAGCCTTAGACAGAGGCGCATGGAAATTAGTAATCCACGTGCCCGAACCATGATCTAGATTTTGTCATTGTTTGGCTCTTTTTAATTTTAAGATGTTAGCTCTTATTGGTTTCATTTCTAGCCTATCCCAACTTGCTTGAGACTAAAGACTTTGTTGTTGGTGGTGGTGTGATTACAGAGGTGTTTATAGAAAGGACACGACTGCGCGTCGGACGTCCTACGGATGCGAGCGCTCCCGTCGAACGCTCGCGCCCACTGTCCAAAATGCACCAGATTGCATGGGTGATGTCCGCTCTCCCCTCTATTGTTCCCACTGAAACATATGTCTGTGCCGGCTGAAACATTGAAAGTAAAATACTGAAACATTTGAATTAGAACACTAAAACAGGACTTAGACAGTGCTGAAATATAGAAAGTAAATTGCTAAAATATTTAAATTAAAGCAATGAAACATGACTTAGATAGTGTTGAAACATAACATTTAAGCTACTGAAACATTTGAACTGAAACAATGAAACTTTGAAGCTAAACTACTGAAACATTTGAATTAAAACACTAAAACATTGAAAATTAGCTGCGAAAACATTTGAATTAGAACACTGAAACATTTGAATTAAATCACTGAAACATTGAAAATTAAGCACCAAAACATACGAGGTCGGGTGTTCCCACAAGACAAATACAATGTTTTATAAGAACCAACAAAAGTAGTAGGAATTTTTTTATTTTTTTTACTTTGGAAGTGAGTGTCCATACATTGCAATGGAACTAATGACAAGTATGCATATAATCAAATTCATATGAATTTGATGATTATAATATAATCAATCACCCCTCCATGAGATCCACATAATTGAGAAAAAAAGACTCGACCACGATATCCACTAGGAAGTGATAGTATCGTGGCTATTAGCGCACGGCGTCAACCGGAGGGGGCGGCAGCCCCGATGACAGAAAGGGAGAAGGTGACGCTCACATGGGAAAGAAGAGAGAGTGATGTGGTGCTAACACGAGAGGAAAAGATGATGGAGGTGCGAGTGCTAGAGGTAGATTATATGGGATGACATATGGTAGGTAATGTTAGTGGAAATTGAGGAGAGTTTATGGGATGTCATATGGTCTTTTTTTAGGGAAGGGGAGATTGCACCCATACCATTATAAAAATTGGATATTTAAAAAATGTCACTGTAACATGAAAAATAGTCCTAATGTTATTATAAAGTGTAGATTGTTCCAAATAAGCCATTACGAGAATTGTCAAACTTTTTCGGACCAAATTACCCTCTCATTCTTCTTCCTCCATCCCTCCTCCCTCCTTTGGCCACAACCACCCTTACCTCCTCCAAACACCAGCAGCCCCCTCTTTCTCTGGCCATCCCCCTCCTTCCTCTCCGGCTCCCTCCTTCCTCCTTAGTGTCAGCACCAGAGCTATTTTCCTCTCTCTCTCTCTCTCCCTCCCTCCCTCTCTCTCTCTCACACACACACAGAGAGCTCACCGGAACTACCCCCTCCTCCATTCTTTCCTTCTTCCTTCTCTGACCCCGAGATCCCATGATTGCGTTTTGTCCAGCACGGTGGAGAAGCTCATCGGAGCTACCCATGGCCGTGAGGAGGCCAACACGGTGGAGCTCACGGATACGCGCTTCCTCTTTAGCTCTCTTTTTCTCCCTCTCTAGCCACAAGTGCTACCTCTGCACGTCGCTGCTCCGTGGTTAGAGCTTGCAACTACTCCACGGATGGTGTCGCCAGAGCTGTTCCAAAACTCAGAGGTAGAATGCGGTGGCAAGGCATGCCACTGGATTTGGGGCTCAGGGGAGCCGTGCCAAATCTGTGTGCTCAGTGCGAGAGAGGGAGGAGGAGGCCGCCAGAATTGGCGAGGAACTAATCGGAGTTGGGGTGAATTGGAGGACGGAGGAAAAGAAGAGGAAGAAAAAGTCAATGTCATATTAGGCCTAAATTTGAAGAGGGTAGAGAGGCAAGAATGACCGTAATGACATATTTGCAGTCTGCACTTTTATAATGGCATTAGGTCTATTTTTCACTTTGCAGTGGCATTTTCGAGATATTCAAACTATATAATGGTATAGATGCATTTTAGTCATTTTTTATGGTAGAGGGGACGATTTTATCTATGGTGTATGGTGGGTAATTTTAGTAATATGGTAGAGGGGATTTTATGGATGACATGATAAGTAATTTTCGTGGATATGGAGGGGGCTTTATGGAATGGAACATGGTGGATAATTTTAATGAAGGTGGATGGAGATTCTATGTGACGACATATGGTGAGTAATTTTAGTGTTATGAGATGATACTGGTGAATAATTTTAGTGAAATGGCTTGATAATTTTAGCGAATGCACCCGCCGGCTCGTCTTTTTGATAGCAGAGAAAATAAAAAATTGGCCACGGCTTGGTTTATTTGTTCGAACAGTAGGTTCATCCAGCCAGCCCAAAGAGAGGTTGGTTTGGTCCAATTACAAGTTCGAGCCTGATGGGTGGCTAGCCCAAAGTAATTAACAACCTAATGGGCCGTTCAGTCCTGACAAGAATACGCCTGACAAGTGACAGCAGCCGGATCAAGTTTGATCCCAAAAACTTTCACCAAAAATGACTACATGAGCATCAAGTTATCAACTGATCGGTACTGAACCATGCCATCAGCTTTAGTACTACATAACCTTCATAATTCATACTGCAATTACCATGCCGATTTTTTTTTACACCAGCTCTGTACTGTGCGTGTGTGCCCGAGAAAGAAAAGGAAAGAACACAAAACTACGTGCACTGAAGGATTCTGAAACCGACGCGATCAGTACCGGCCATGGCCATGGCGGCGGCGGCGGTGGTCGTTGTTGCGTATGGCGCAGCAGCCGAGGGAGTAGGCGAAGATGAGGAGCGCGAGCACGGCGACGTTGAGGGCGGCCACGGCCTTCCAGTTGTTCTTGGCGGTGGCCAGCACGCCGGCCTTGCAGGCGTTGCACCGGAAGCAGAGCACCCGCTGGTCGTTGCTCCACGCCTGGCAGTCGACGTCCGCCGCCGGGGCCACCCACGACGTCGCGTTCACCGGCTCGTACCCGCAGTACGCCGGCGGCTTGCAGCAACCGGACTGCACCATGCATGAACAGTGTTCGACTGTAGTCTCTACTCTCTACTGTCGAGATGGATTACTAGTGGAAAAATTGAGATTTTGATAGCAAATGATGCAAGCATGCACATCCAGAATTCCAGATATTGAGATAGGTAATTATTATCCACATTTAAGAGACCATTAAAAAATTAACGAACAGATTACTTATGCAACGTTCAGTATTCATTAAGAATGGCGCATTGATCACTTCACTTAATTAAGGAAAAAAACTTGGAGTGAGATGTTTTTAGTAACAGTCACTGGCGAGTGGGCCTACGCATGATGCATGTGTCATGCAACCGATGGATCCGTGCCTACCTGGACGAGCGGCAGATGTAGCCGGTAGAACTCGCCGGCGTCGATTCCGCCGGCGAAGCCGCCAAGCCGGCCACTGCAGACGCCGGCGTCGGCCAGGCAGCTCTCGATCCGGTGCCACGTCTCGTAGCCCCTGATCCTGTCCTGCAGCCAGTCGGAGTAGTCCCCGATGCGGTACTCTCCGTACCCGTGCCCGGAGACCGCCGTGGCGGCGCCCTTGTTGGTGACGGCGAACGTGAAGGCGGTGACGAGGAACATGCCGACGACGAGCAGGAACATGACAACCACGTACGCCCAGAGGAGCGGCGTGGCGCGGCAGCACGCGCCGGCGATCGCGACGAGGGAGAGCAGGAGGAGCGCGCCGCCGAGCGCGACCGCTGGCAGCCGCACCAGGCGCTGGCACTCGGTGCCCGGGCGCGAGAGGAGGTAGGCGCCCGCGCCGATGAGCGGCACGGAGGCGAGGACGGCGACGGCGCTCAGGGCGCCCAGGACGCCATTGGAGAGCCTCACCATCGTCGATGCCAACGTCCCTGCCTTCTTTCTCCTACGTCAAGAACTCTTCTCTCCTAGTTTTTGGAGATTGGCCAGTTCTTATTCTTGCAGTCTGATCTCTGTTCGTGAAAATCTCACTCTTGTTCGGAACCTGGAATGGAATGCTGTTCTTGTTCACTCCTACTTGGTAGAGTGAGCATTGGGGATCTCTCGAGGAATTTGCAGTTGTTTTGCGGGAGATGGCATGCGCAGGATGGGGGGGTGAAGGCGAGAGAGATCCAGAGGTCCATGACGCTGGCCTTCAAGTGCGGGCGATACGTTAGTTGCTCCATTGACTGACCATGAGCTCAGCTGGGTGACTGACCTGGCACGCCGTGCCGGACGCCGCTTTTCCACCGGAAGGAGGCCTAAACTGCAGCGAACGCTCGTGCCGAGCCATAGTGTTTCTTTCAGCGTTGCTTATAAGCTTGAGATTTATAACTTCTCGATAAGGACATCCGAGGGATCAAAAAATTATAGAAAAAATGATTTTAAAAGCTTTAAGAAGAAATAGTAAGACTAACAAAAATTGGCTACCAAACGTCAAAACGTTTAACTTGTACAAAAATAACAAATTTTCAACTTATAGGTAAACACAAACACCGAAAAAAACACTACCTAGGTCCTGAGCGCCGATGCCGCCGCCGCCGCCGCCGCACATCAACGGCCACGCGCAGCAATGGTCCTAGGCGGCAAGGCAACGGCCACGCACAGGCTACGTCACGCCGGCCCGACAAGGCGGGTCACCTATGTCGCGAGGCACAAGTACAACGCAGCGTAAAATGGGCCACGAAGTTGCACCAGATGGAATGATTCAACCAAATACGTTGCCATTGCAAAATTCTGACGGTGTTATACATCTGGCATGGTTTCGGTTTTAAGAGGATGGAATGTGAAACAAAGCAGCGTTTTTCGTCAAAGGAGGAATGCAGCTAAGCGATGGCCATCAAGGATGAGCCTGTCGAAGAAATTGGCTACTCTTGAATAATGTGGTATGCGCAGCTGAGCACCGCATCTCCGTGGAGGATCACCTTTAAAATTCGAGCAGTATTAGTACGGCTTGAACTTCCTTTGAGCCCGAAGCTGCTGTATCCTTTTCTTGTCCTGCTCAAACTTGCTCCGCAGCATTGCAAGTTCTGCAGAAAAACAGAGCTCGAAGTTGGCTCAAAGTAGTTTCTATCAAGTTGCATTAAAGATACTAACAAAATATAATAGAAAAAAATCCTCATGCGCAGCCACATATATCATATTTTCCAGAGTTAATTCATGCTTACGAAACTATGGTGGAATGGCCAATTTCATAGCAATTGCTTAACCACAGAAAACAATCTGATAGATCATCTATGACAAAGAAAACAACTTCAGGCATACATGTGTTCACTTTGACTGAATATTAACAAAATAAATGAAATATGATTGTGAACTTGTAAATTTGTAGTTCCAACCAAGCTGCAAATTTTGAAGTCAATTGTAACCAGTATGGACAAAACCAAGCTGAATTTCACCCAGACTGGTATTGCGAGCACCCAGAGAGAGATTGCCAATGGGCAGTTGAACTAGAATTTAAATCCCAGCTGTGCATGCTCTGCCTAAAACTATTTAGCTTTGCACATAATATAGGTTCTATGATAAAAAAAAATGTAGACAACGTACCATTGATGTGAGCTTCTCGCTTTTGAAATCTGTAGAAGTTTAGATCAGTTTCCTTGGGTTTCTTTTTAGCCATTTTCTCTTGCATTGCAGCCAGAGATACAGAGCCAACAGCTGTTCCAGTTTCAGTGTCTGTAGACTTTTTCCTACCCTTATGATGCACTACAACTGTCCATCCGTCTTGCGCAGCGCGTGCCTCTCTTTCTTTCCTCTCCTGAATTAATCAAACAAGTGTCAGGACTCCAAAAAAAAAAATGCAGCTCTTTTGGGCAGAAGAGTACAGGTTTGATATATTGTAGATCCAAGCATGTGGAAGCAGTCTTCTGCTCTCTCAAAATAATAAAAGACACAAGTATATACATGCTAACATACTCGATGAAACTAGTCTTACATTGCACAACACTGGTTTGGGTAATTCACTGATTTGCTCAAGCAAGTACTTTTGTTTGGAGAAAAAACTTGTAATAAAGTAGTGGTGTCTTTTGATTCTTGAAAGAATTTTGAAGATACTCACCTGCTCTTGCTTTTCCTCATGAGCAGTTATAAACTCATCTATTCTTTGCTGCAAAACTTTCAAACCTGGTCTCTTTTGTTTGTACTCCAAGATCCATTCTGTCAACACCTCACAGATCAGGTTTGGACTAGGTGCATCAAGTTGCAACAGAGGTAAAAAAGGGAGAAAAAAAAAATTCAGTGGCACTTATTGGAGCAGAACATTAAGCCTGTTTTCGAAACAAAAGTATATCTTGAATATATTGCATTGATCTTTGCCTTTTAGTGCCACTGTATTAGAACTCATAAGTGAGGTCATTACTTTTCATTCCTCTGGATGAGTCTTCGTCAACAGATGGAATCTCATCTACGTTTGCAGTATCAATCTCAACAAGCCTCTCTAACTTGTTCTCTTTGTTTGATGCATGCTTATCTTTCTTGCTGTTCCTCCCTGATTTCTTTACTTCCTCTGCAACGAAAGAAGAGGAATGCATGTCAACAATATGCACCACATGTAACAGATAATTTAGAATAATTCTGATTAAGAAATAAGTATGATGGCAACCCTACTAGTCTTATCCTTCTTTTGCCCCTTTACTTCTTTAGGCTCCTCAATATCCATAACTACACTCTGTGCTGCAAATTGGTTGACATCAGCTCTATTATATAGATCAACACCAAATGTTTAACAGAAGGAAAATGAAAAAAAAACTACTAGAATAAAGAAAAATAAGGAAAGAGATAAAGATCAAGATATAGGATATCTGGCTTCTAGCAAGAAATGACTAAAAGATCAACGGGCATCCATGTAGAAAGGAAAAGAATTCAGCATCTAATCATGGTAACTGTAAATCAGTTAAGATATATTACCACTTATTAGAGTTTCTTCATTTTGATTTCCATGCAGAATTTCCTCTTCATCAGTAGGCTCAGCGGAGCTCTTCCCTTCCCTTAACTTCTTCTTCTTCTTCTTCTTCATCTTAGGTGTTCCTACCTCGTTATTGTCAGACAGACTTTGCTGTACTTCGAAAGAATTGCTGCCTTCCAATAGCATCTTTTTTATTTTCTTCAGCTTAGGTGTCGTATCATCCTTATTTTCTGACAGGAATTCCACCACTTTATCAGCCTTGATACTACTGCTTTTTACTCTGGCATGTTTATTCTTCTTCGTCTGCTTCATCAATGCTAATTTCTTGCTCTGTGCCAATTCTTTATCTAGCAATCATAGCGAAGAGGTTAAAAAACTTGAAAGCTATATATAGGGCCTAACAAACAACTTAAAAACTCAGAAGTAAAGAAACCAACAAATGCCCAGGGCATGAGATGGTTCTCAAGCTACTTGTTTCAGGCACACAGCATGCTCATGATGATAATAAAAGTAGCGCAATGAAAGCTGTTAATTAGGTAATGCATCAAATTGACCATGCAGCAATGAGATCCCTCTTAGAAAGATACAAAATCGAACTGGCAATAATATTTATTCCAAAATTAATACCCATTCTGATTAGTTGATTCACTGATACTTTTTTTAGAAGGACCAACTCAGGGGAGGATAATCCCCTGGTATATGCACGCTTTGGCCATCCGCCCCTGCACTCGAACTGTGGAAGGTTACCACCGTCCCCAACCCCACAAAAAATTAAAGAGAATAAAACAAACATCAGTTAATCAAAATAAAATACAACAACTATGACAAATATCCATTCCTACATGAAATGGACAACAACACACATGTCACCAGTCTACCAAAAAAGAAAAACATTCTTGTGTGCAATGGCACACAAATGCCACCCCAACACAAAGGTAGCCAACATCTAGTTATAGGGATCCCCTATTATATGACAGGGTAAGGGACAACTCAGATGAGTAAGGAACATATCATTTCCTAGTGATATCAACTTGACACCGCTATGATGGTAGAAGACCAGGTAACATCTGTCAATTGGACGATCTGATTTTTTTTTCTTCACAGTCCCACACTCCCACAGTCAAATGAAATAGGAAACCATGAAAAGGGAATGACAACAAAATACAGATGCAAAAGTCTTACAGAGCTTGAAATAAATTGCAAAGCCCCAAAATTGCTCAATGAAAATCTCCCATTTATAAATCTCTTTAACAGCACGTAGTGAATCAGACAACTGAATATTTGGTATTCACAGAGGCCTAAACAAGCTTCATGGCACAACTAAAAGAAAGCTGCACCAGAGTACCCATGTAAATGCCGCATCATAAGTACCTGTCTCAGTTCATCATTTTCATTTTCATTTTCATTCCATTACATGTAAGATAGCAAGGGTAAAAAAGAGAACTACTGCAGCAGCTACTCTATAATCCCTCCTCTATAAAGCAAGGGTAAAAAAGAACTGCTCCAGCAGCTACTCTATAATCCCTCCTCTATAACACTATTCACCACACCCTTAAGAGCATCTCCAGCAGAGCCTGTAAAACAGAATCTTCTTTATAATTAGAGTCTCTCATTCTCCAGCAGAGTCTCTATCTCAGTCTCTAAATTTAGAGTCTCTCTCTCCCAGCCTCTAAATTTGGAGGCTCTCTATATCAACGTCTATAGTTTTTCTGTATAGAGACTCTGTTGGAGAGGATAGAAATATAGAAAGCGAATAGTGATTTAGAAGGGGTATATAGAGACCTGATTTTAGAGTTTCTGCTGGATAAATGATTCCCTCCCTCGTCTAAATTCCTTCACACTTTACACTGCATCTCCAAAAGATTCGCAGCAGCTCTATCCCTCAAAAGTCAAATGAACAGTGTTTTACAGATATTGCTAGAGATGCCGATAGATATATAGCACAATTTGCCACCCAGCGCGATACCTTGTGATAACCTTGATTTACTGATACTAAATCAAACTGTACCAAACTACAATTGCATCGCTGTTTCCACCTTTGCAGGATGATTCAGGTGCCATTTCTAATATATAGACTATTGTTTAGGCTTAACCACTGATTCTGCAACACAATCCAAAAGGTAATGGGAGGAAAGAACAAGAAACAACCACTAGTGATACCTTCCATGATACTATGTTTGGCAGCGCGCTCACTCTCAACAGTACCATCCAAAACACTATCCTTCTTCCTCTTCAGTTGTTTACTCTTCACTCGAAGAGCCAATTTCTCATCCGCCTTTGCTTCCCGCAGAGCCTTCTTATCTACAAAAGATCAAGCTTTTACCTTCGCCTCCCAATTGGAATCAATCCAATGAAGACGCTGAAGGACGCAGAAAAGGGGGCACACCTTTGGATTTGCCCATGTTAACAAATCAGTAACCAAGTCCACACATGGAAGGCCGCGAAGAGAACGGCGGAAGAAAGGTCGCGAAGAGGGCGGCAGAAGAAAATCAGCCGCCAGTGAGCAGCCGCCGGCGAGAGGCGTCGCGGGGAAGGGCTGGAGGCTGTCGGCGTCGCAGAGTAGGGTTTTTTTTTAGGAGTCGCAGAGTAGGGTTTGGATGGTGGGTTTGAGCCTTCGAGGAAGGGACGCAGGTGTCGGACCCAGCCCTGTCCAGAGATGGCTAATGGGCCGGGGCCCGGTTCAGCACGGTTCGTTTCAGCTTGGTTCGTTTTCGGCCCGGTTACTATGCGAACCAGGCCAACAGGGCTAACATTAAAATGTAAAATTGAACATTAAAATGTAAATTTAAACAACTTTAGTCCAAGGATCCACACGTAGTCATTGTAGGGAACAAAGACTTCCAAGACCTGATTTCTTATATGTCATTCTCTAACAATAATTCACATACATCAGACCTGTAATCCCACTAATCAGAACAAACTCTAAATAGTTAGTGCCTCAACCTCAAGTAACACCATTAAGATATTATGCAACAGATGGGTCATATAATTATTCAGAGCGCAACGAAGCGATTAGGTTATCATCCCCAACGCAGCTCATTAAAATACTGAAGTGCTCTAGTAATCTGAACAGATGGTGATTAGCAAAACCTCTGTGAAGCTCGCCGTGCCCTCCGATTTGAGAAGACTCCTCGCGGTGGTGCTTCTTCTTCTTCTTCTTCTTGACTCCACCTTCCTTCACATCCAGCGCTTTCCCCTTCAGCTTCAGACTCCCACTGACGACGTTCTGGTACTCCGACATCTGGCTTCAACAAGACCCAGGGGCGGATTCTCAGTAGAGTTGACGGTTAATTATTAAACCAAACTTAGATGCAGATGGACTGAGGGGAGGAGGCGTACATGGAGCAGTCGGGGGAGAGTGGCGGCAGCAGGTGGCTCGACGATGCGAAGGAGAGGCGGGGAGACCCGAGGCAGGTGGCTCTGCGACGGCGAGGGAGACCGCCGTCGACCGCCCGTGCACAATGTCGTCGCCCACGACACACGGGGGAGAGAAGACGGGGAGGCTAGGGTTTGGGGATTGGGGATCGGAGGGGAAGGGGATTGAGGAGGAAGCGGAGTGGCGAGGTGGCCAGGTTCGGACCGCTTGGCCCGGTACAACGTACGAACCAGGCCCAGTGAGCTAATGGACCGGGGCTTTGGCCCAAGCATAGTTAGCATAGTAACCAGGCCGAACCGTGCTGGCCCGGTTATAAATGGGCTGATCCATTTTACCCTAAAAATAATATAAAAAAGTAGCAAAATGATTATATTTAATAGGTATGTGTTATAAAACAAAGAAATAAATTATATATCATAAGAAAATAAACATATAAATATATATATTTAATTAAATATGTGGGTTACTACCTGGCCTAACCGGGCTAAACCGAATCGGACCGGGCCACCACTATACGAACCAAACTGAGCCGACCCGATTTGTCCCACTTGGCTCGGCCCATTTGGCCACCTCTAGTGGAGACTGGGCTCCGAGTAGGGGTCGACTAGGTTAGTGTTAGCAGGGATAGGTAGGCTAGGCTTATGTGGGACTGGGTCGGTGCGAGGGATATGGTTTTATGATTTTTTTTTCCAGTTGTTTCATGTACTACAGGTACAAAATGGTACCTAGGTTGGACCAAGACCGAGACTAGGACCTAAAACAAATATCCATGGGTTCAAGGTAAGATTCAGGCCTAGACCCATCAGTATTTTTGCCATCCCTAGAGAAAAAGCTATTGGCCCTAGGGTGATGGTCTAGTTGGGATAGGTAGTTTGTAGGGAAATTGAGCCCATTCTGCTCAAATTATCTACTTAAATTATATGTTCAACTAGTTTGTAATAGCCTAATTTTTCGATGTATTGATCAATTTCCTCCTTGTAAGAATTCCTCTCGAATGTCGTACTCTCGGGCTGGTTGTAACCTCTGCGTCTTTGACGACGTTGAGCATGATGACATGTACTATGGGTATTAGGATCCAAGATCTTGAGGGTCATACTAGGCTAGGGAGTCCGTCCCTCGTTTCAATGCATTGGCGAAAGCTTTGCGGGCCAAAGAGGAGGCCTTGGAGTATGTCCTCGAGCAACTCTTGGATCAATTCCATGATAATTTAGAACAAGATGTTTCCATGGACAAGGAAGACTACCCCTATGCTTGCCATAGCGACATAATCCCTTATTGTTCCGATCATAAGTCTAGCAACGATTCCTCCTTGAGGGGTGATACCGACATGACTCCTTCACTATCCTCGACTATACGTGAGATCACTATGGCGTGAGAAGAGACAAAGCAATTTCAAGAGAAGGAGACTCCTCAATAAATCGATACATGTTAGGGTTTGCCTTAAACCTGATCATGGGAGCCCAACCCAACAAACTTTTCTTCATATTTTCTGTACAAATCATTTAGTTTACTTCTAAACTGATGAAAATAATTAAAGTAATCTATGCCAGTAGCAGCAACAAATTGTGTTAGAACATTAATTAGTCCTGAAAGTTTGGCCCCTAGGGTCTAACAAAAAACAAAACGATATAGATATGGAAGTTCTCTCCAATATTTTAGATATTTAGCTTTCACGTGACTAACTGCATCAAATAAAACAACATTATTTTCAAATCTCTTCAAATGATTAGCTATATGATAAATGTATTGAATAATAGAACAAGACGTAGGTTCATACACAGCAGAAGCGGTGAAGGTGGCTTCATGAAAAACCTCTAAAAATGAATGCAAAATGATAAGTACTTGCCAAACCTATGAAGTCAAAAATGCGTGCCATCACGAGTTTAATATTGTGTGTTAATAAAACAAGCATAAGGTAGGTGGAATTCCACTTAACAGGCATGGCTAAACTAAATTTCAACTTCGGGATTGTAGTTCTAATTACTTACTTTACCATCAGGGTTGTAGTTCAATTGTTGCTGCCTTATTTGAATGCATTTCCTATTCTTACACGCCGCTTCATGTCTCTTCAAGTGTCCCGTGCCCGAGCCTGTCACAGCCGATAATTCCTATCGACAAATTTTACATCTAGCTGCATACCTCGTTTACCGCCAGTTGACAAGTTGCTTCAACTCATCGAAGTCCTTCCACACCTTCGACCGGTTCACTCAAGCCCACTTCGATCCGACGGAATCAGAGCCCGAAGAACAGGTTGAACCGGAAGATCCGTCGGATACTTCCCTGGTTCCTTGTGTTCCTGCTTGGTCATCCGGATCTGGCAAACTATGATCGATCGGTTCATAGTCCTTCAGTCTTAAACCGAGCTGGTTAAGATGAAATTCATGTACAGAGAATTTCCAACGGTCATTTCAAATAGCTACAACTGCAAAACAATTGAACAAATAAATTGGAGAATGAAAAATACAATGAAAAAATATTGCTGATATAGCCATACAAACCTCACGCTACCGAATCTGAAAATTGAAAATATTTTTTTGTAAAATATTTCAAACTTTGCCCAAATTTGCAAAGAATAACTAAATTTTTAGATCGCAGTCCAGAGAAGAGAATGGGGTAGGAAGTGTGGCTGGATAGGGAGGGATACATGCCTATTTATAGGAAAAAAAATCTAATTTTTTTGGGATGTTTTCCCTATTTTTTATGAATTTTCGAAGTTCCAAATGATTAAAAAAAGCTATATTCATCTGAACGGTTAAAAAAGGCTATATTTTTGAACGAACCGAACAAGCCAGGCCGGCCTACTTCACGCGTATGGCATAGCCGGCCGGTCGGTGCTCGCGCGGCCGCTCAGGTGCGAGAGCTGGTGCATGCGTGTGCGTGGCGTGGCCCACGGGTGCGGTGCTACGGAGCGGCTAACGCGTGCGCGGGAGTTCGAAGTTCAAATTCCTACAATGAACCAGACCAAATAAACCAAACCGAGCCGGCCTGATTCGCATAGTAACGAACCAGACGGCTACTATATGAACCGAACCATGCTGGCCCGATGGGCCGAGGGTTAGGCCCAAACACGATTTGCCATACTGAACCGGGCCAGGGCGGTTCATTGAACAGTATTGGGCCGCCCCGGTTCGGTTTGCAGAGTTTGGCCCGTTTGGCCAACTCTTGCCCTATTCGACGCCCAATCTGGTCGTTCGCTGCCTCCCTGTGAACCATCCAATCCTTTCTCACACCACCTCTCTTCTCACGCGGTCATGCTATCTCTCGCAGTCTTGCTTCCACAACATAGCTGCCATTTTCCTCTCCCCCACATCGCCCAAAGCCGCCTGACTCAAGTGCCCCTGCTACTTCCCCCTCCACCCCCCGAAACGTTATAGGTCAGGGAGATTTCAATTACTGACATTCTTTAAAATTCGCATTTCGACATATGATATCCTAGCCTACTACCATTGATTTAGATAATCGTATCAGCCCTATTTCTAGACAATTAGATAATTGGATTATAAGCATGCATACAGGTAAAATCTTACTTTTAAATCCCTTTTTTATTTAAATAATATTTTTTTAATACTTGTATAAGATCATTCATTCTTATATATTTTTGTGTGTGTATATATTCTCCTATCAAAGAGTTTACAATTCTTAAGGATTCTAATCATTTCCCTTTTTTATCAAATTGGGACAATTTGAAATTCTATTGAAAATCCACTTACAAAACCTAGATAACATTCATTTACATACACACACATGTTCTAATATTCAAACTTTAGATACAAATGCTTAGGAGTTTAAATGCTATTTTTCCCCTTACCAAAACTTGGGTCCATTTTCATCCGATTAAAACTCCACTTTCATGAACTAGCTTAAATTCAAACCCTAGGATCATTTCCAATCAAATTCAAACTTTGAATCAAACCCTAATTCCATATCCTAAATAACAAATTCTACTATAAATTGTTTAATTTATAAATCAAAATTCAAATTCCATATTGAATTGTCCTATTAGGGGCAAATCAAATTCAATTTCTAAATTTGGAAATTCATCTAAAAATTCAATTCAGCCCACATTGGAAATCAATTCAAAAATGAAATTTCTTTAGTAGGCTCAGCCTATCCTGGCTTGGCCCACTTGCAGCTCGGCCTAGCTCAGGCCAAAGCCGAGCTCAACTCGTTCTCACCCCGGCTCACCCTCACCGAGCACCCTTCCTTGCCCAGTGGTCCGTACGCTGTCCCCCGTCCCGCCGTGCTAGCGCTCGCGCTCTACCGCGCCCCGTCCCATGGCGACTCTCCCCTGCAACCACCGTCCTGTCGTGTGATTGCCCCTACATGCACACGCCGCCGCGCTTAAAGACTGGTCGCGGCGCAGCTGCCCTCAGAGCGCCTGTCCTCTGCTTTGTCCTCGCCTGCGAGGACCGAGGACCGGAAAGCCCTTTTCCCCATGGCCCTTGCTCTTTTAGTGCGCCTGCGTCATTGCCCTGCTCACCCCGCACTCGTGCTCTCGTTGCCAGCTCTCTCCAGTAAGCAATTGCCCCCGAAGCTACTCCCCATAGACTCCTTCGCTTCCCAGCAAGCTCTAGCCACGAGCAATCTCACCTTAACCCTCTACAGCTCGTCGGAGCCCCGTTTTCGCCTTCACCAGCCGGAATCACCCCTTCTCGATTCCCACTCACTCGGTAAACCATTGTTCAATTTGTTCGAGCTAGAGGGATGCCTAACACTTTGGCCCCATGCAGCTCTCTGGCGAACCAACCGTGTTGGCCAGTGCTGACACCCCTGTTTCGAGCGCTTTTGGCTTCCACGTCGCCAAGCCGCACTGGGCCTCCTCCGATCGATCCCTCTGCTCAGTAAGGTTTTTGGTAGCCCCTAGAAGCTCCCCGACCATAAACCTTGGACTAAAACGCCTAGGATCGCCGTGTTGCATGCTTTCCTATAGCTGCACCCACCTCTGGCCATGGCGCCACCGTCTCGGCTCATCGCCAGCGACTTCTCCGGCGACACGGCCTAGCCCTAGCTATCCCGAACCCAATGCGCCCAAGAACTCCGAACCTAGAGCCCTGTAGCGCTGCTGGTCTGACGCTGATGCTTCACTGGAACTCAGCTGGAGGAGTAGCGCAGGGCAATAGCGAGACCGGCCAAATTCTTAGATTTGCGGTCATCATCTTCGGAAGAGGAATCATCACTTGATTCATCATCATCTGAGACCCACTCACCAATGTAGGTTTCCGCCTTTCCATGCTTGTTGATCTCTTGGAGGGCTTCTTCTTCTTGCCCTTTGAATCTTCTTGCTCATCATCTCCCTTCTCCTTGAGATTTTGTTTTCTTTTATCGCTATTTGTTGCGATGTGCCCTCTCTTGTTGCACTCAAAACACGTGAGATGTGCATGAGGGTTCTTCGAGTTAGAGCTAGAGTTGAACTTGCCCTTGGAGCCCATCTTTTGAGTAGACGTTGAGTCTTCCTCACCAACAAGGAAAGCTCCTTGGCGTCTCCATCTCCTTCTTCATCGCTATCACCGTTATCATCCTCATCATTGGATGACTCAATCCTCTCTTTGGCCTCGAGAGCGATATTTTTCTTCTTCGACGACCCTTCTTCAACATTGCCAAGGAAGAGCTCATGGGCGGTAAGCTTCCCTAGAAGAGAGGTAGGAGTGAGCTTCCGAAGCTCATCACTACTTGTGAGGTAGATCACCAAATTTTGGTACTCCGGTGGAAGCACACGCACCATCTTCCAGGAAATGTCAATGTCGGTGATGGTTTACCCGAGTCCTTTAAGCTCATTGACAATTGGGTTCAACTTAGAATACATCGCATTTGCATCATCATTAAGTAACATTTTAAAAGAAACAAATTTTTCTTTCAATATATACATTCTTTCCTCCCTCACATTTGAAGTCGCCTTATGAATTTCTCATAGAGAGGTCCAAATTTTGTGAGCGGATGTGAAGTTGCTCACTCGATCAAATACCGCAATGCTCAACCATGAGAAAATTGCATTCCTAGCTTGGGCATTGAGTTACCGATGCTTGATCTCAAGCTCGGTGGAAGTTATTTCATTTGTCGGAGCCGGATAAGTGGTTTGCACGGCAATCCAAACATCATAGTTCATGGCCTCTAAATATGTTTGCATCTGAATCTTCCAATAGCTATAATTAGAGCTATCAAAGAGCGAAGATCTCCCAACACTAATCCCCTCATGAGCCATTCTCTAACGGTTAAGCTAATAAAGGAGAAACCTTGCTCTAATACGAAGTGAAATAGGATCGATGGCCTAGAGGGGTGAATAGGTAATTTTAAATTTTCTTATGATTAAGGTTGAATTAGGCTCACAATATTTATCAACAAGCTAGGAAGAACTAGAGCCAAAAACCACAAGCAATAAAACAAGATAATTAAATGTAAAATAGTAAATGCGAGAAATCAAAGAAGACTTAAGGATTTTTTTTCCCGAGGTTCGAGGTCTCCCTCTACTCCTCGTTAGAGCACTCTTTTCAAGAGTATAGCTCTTCCCACACTCTACCACGAGCTGGGTTGTCGACTCAGGGAGTCCTTCGCCCCTCCAGCAAAACGGACTCCGAAAAACCTTGTACAAACATCGAGGTCTTCCACAAACTCGTCGGAAGATCACTCGGTCACCTCTCCTCTAAGAGACCAGCTAAGAGCTCTTGCTCTAAGAATAACAAGCCTCAGGTGTCTTGATCACGCCGGATCAAGAGCTTCTCAAGATGCATACACAACCGGGCTAGAGAGACACCAAAGTAGATGAACTCTCAATAAAATTAGGTGCTCTTTTCTTCCAAGGCTATTGAATGGGCTTAGCTAGCTCAATGAATGCTTAAAACCTTAGAAATGAAGCTCACCAACCTTCTTAAATAGCTTAGGACCCGAAAACTAGCCGTTGGAATTCGAAATCTCGCAGGAACCAGCCGTTACAGCTCCACCGGACTTAGTCCAGTGGCGAGCGAACACCGTCTGCTCCCCCGGCCCTCTCATTCTGTGATCCACCAGACTCAGTCCGGTGGCTATAAAAGCCCGGGGTCCGGTGGTGAGCGGACACCGTCAGCTACCCTGGCCCCCACGCACGCATGCTTCTGGAACACACCAAACTCAGTCTGGTGGCCATTGAGCCACAGGGGTCCGGTGGCCAGCGGACACCGTCCGCTGCCCCGGCTCCCCTTGTGCGCCTTTCTGTGTTCCATCGAACTCAGTCTAGTCACCACCGAACTAAGTCCACTCAGTCCGGTGGACTACAAAAGGGTGCACAGCTCATACTCCTTTGGGACTCCCTCCACCGAACTCAGTCCGGTGGGCAACAGAGGGTTGCACATTGATCACACAAGGCATAAACTCGTTCGCCGCCGTGCACACTCCCCCTAAACCTATTCTAAGTCTTACAAATAAGGTAAGAGGGCTAATGTACATCATGAGAGCTCAAGATCCAACAATGATCACCTATATGTTGGACCCCCTCTTGATAGTACGGTTTAGAAAGAAAAACAAACCCTAGAGGTACTTCTAGTGACCCTTCTCGACTCCCGGGTCACACTTTCGTCTCTACGTACTTGCTTCTTCTTGATGTCGTCACCATCACGTTGGGGTTCCAAGAGAGTCATGAATCTTGATGCCCTGTACTTTGTCATCAATACCAAACCGAAAATAGGGACCGAGATGCTTACAACTCTAGGGTGGGTTTGGTAACCCAACTAGGGAAGAACGGGCACTTCATGGCATGTATGATCCATAACGGGTATACCTCACTCGGAAGATGATGGCGGAAGCAAGGAGGAAGCTTAGAATGAAAATGAGATACAATTGAAATGGAGAACTTATACTTTGAAACACTGATTAGTAGAACTTTGGGTTAAAACTGCTATGTCATAGGGTTTTGTTTACAGAAACTTGCTTTCTGCAAATTAAACAAACCCCAACCTTTCCTTTGGAGCTTATATCACTAAAAGCATTAAGTTGGGTGTTAACTTGCAAGTGCGGTTTGATTGCGCAATTATCCTATCACACATTCACTCTTTTAGATAAAGGAGTTGAGCAAGATCCTTACGAATGCCACGAGGATGGAGATCCCGAGTATGCTGACGACCAGGAGGAGGTGTAGGGCGACACTCCAATCGCTTGCATACTGCATAGCCGTCGGATATTTTCTTTTGACTCTCTTGTGATTTTCCTACACACTCTAATATTTTGTGATATTGTTCTTAAAACTATTTAGTCGGTCGGCCGGTTTGTAATACTTATAGCCTTCGGGCTTATTACTGGTTGTTAATTAATTAAAGACTTTAGCATGTGTGAAATAATCCGGCTATGTGTTAGTGTTCATTAGTGTACTGATCCAGAAACTAGTGCAAATTAAGAGGTTCTCAAAGAAATGGATTTTGAGGGCTGACAATAATCCTATATGGCAAAGCCATATGTGTGAGGCCTACGAATTGAGCGTCCTGTCCTTAAAATTTTCCTAGCGCCACCTCCCCTAGCTCAGCGCCCTCCACAATCGTGTTGTCCCACTCACTGTCTTCTCGGGCTGCATATCCCCGCCGCGCCTCAAAGACCGCCCCTAGCTACCATGCCAGGACCTTCGTGACCGAGAGCTGCACTGCCGAAAGTGCTGCTTGAGCCTCACCTCTGCCGCTGGGAGCTTCCTCAACCTATAGCCCTGGAGCCAGGACTCTTTGTCCAGTTCGATGCAACCTTACTAGCCTTGGAGTTGAAAAGATTTTGATTTTGTTTGAATTGTGTGCAGAATCTCTATCTAGAGCTTTTTTTAACTAAAGGGCAGGAGCGCTGTCATTTCATTCAAGAGAAGAAAAAATGTACAAGAGGGTGAATAGAGAGAGGTAGAGAGGAAGAGTGGGAGGGCCGGGGGGAAGAGGGTAGGGGAGAGGAACAGGAGGCTAGCTAGGCGTCAGAGGAATTGACCCGGAGGCCCCACAAGCGGCAGTCCTCTTTTATTCTGCCCACAATGGCCTGAGAAGGCAGACTAACAGATTGGAAAATCCGTCTATTATGTTCTTTCCAGATATTCCAGACCGTATAGATGACAAGGCCGTTGATGTCTTGTCTAACTCCCTTGGGTAGACTGGTAGAAGCCGCCAACCACCAAGTGGCGAAAGGGGAGGATTGATCACAGCGCTGTAGAGGGGCATAGGACAAGTTGAGAACGGCCTCCCAGATGCTGCTAGCAAAAGGGCAGTGAGCACAGAGATGGTCCGCAGTCTTAGGGCTATTCGTGCAGAGCATGCACAAGGCCTGGTGTGGCCAACCCCTAGAGGCCAAAAACATCTGGGGTGAGAATTCTTTGATAGGCGAGCATCCAGACGAATAATTTGCATTTGTTTTCAGTCTGGGCCGACCAAATGAGGGAGTGATGCGCGAATCGTGCGCTGCCGTGAAACTATGTGATGTAGGGCTATCTCGAGCTGTAGGTGCCGGTGGGCAGTAGGGTCCAAGTGATGTCATCATTGACCTCTGGGGTGAGGGAGATTGATTGTAGGTGCTGCCAGAGGGCAATGAATTCCTGAAGGTGTTGTATTATTCCTAGATGTCGCACCGAACGAATCCAGCTGTTATTGGATAGGTGTTGAGCCACTGTTCTGTGCTTCCTTGCGATGATCCTATATAAGTTGGGCGCTACATCCCGTGGGGCCTCGCCGTTTAGCCACTTGTCATGCCAGAAATTAGCTTTAATCCCATTGCCCACGGTCACGATGGTAGCTGCCCGGAATAGGCTTCGGTCTGCATCGCCACAGGGAGCCCCCCCAAGGTCTGTTCGGGGACTTCCATTCTTGCCAAAGCCACCAAAGCCTGAGGGCTTTACTATAGCGCTGCAGGTCGAGAATCCCTAGTCCCCCAAGGGCTTTCAAGCGGCAAACAGTGTTCCGATTCACAAGTGAGTGGCCCCCAGGCGCGTCCTGTACCCCCTTCCAAAGAAATGAGCGCCTAATTCTGTCCAATTTCTTCTGCACCCAATTTGGTAGTAGGAAGGCTGTCATGAAGTAGGTGCGGAGCGACGAGAGGACGGACTTGACCAGGTTCAATCGCCCCGCTTTGGAGAGGAGCTTTCCTTTCCATTTGGGCAGCCTCACTTTCAATTTGTCAATGAGGGGGAGGTAAAGGTTGCATGATGGCTTGCGAGTGTGGAGCGGTAGGCCAAGGTAGCGGCACGGGAAAGTGGCCCTGATTCCAGTAAAGTCTTGCAACAACTCTTCGAGGTCTAGGTCTTGACAGTTGAGGAGCAGGATGGCGCATTTGTCAAGATTGGTGACTAGGCCAGAAGCCTGGCCAAATCTATGCAAGATTTCGAAGAAGGATGCGATTTCCTCATTGACGGGAGCGATGAAGACTGTTGCGTCATATGCATAAAGGGGGGTGTGGTGGGAGAGCAAATTGGAGCGTAGCGGTGCGAAGTGACCTTCCTCTGCCGCTAGCTGTATTAATCTTTGAATGGGGCCCATAGCCAGAATGAAGAGCATTGGTGAAATGGGATCTCCCTGCTGCACCCCACGGAGGTGATGAACTTTGGGACAAGGCGAGCCATTTAGGAGGATTGCAAATAATGAGGTTCCCAGGAGGATGGAGATCCAATTGCGCCATCTCGACCCAAACCCCAAGGATTGCATCAGCTCTAAGAGGTAGCCCCAATTGACGGAGTCAAAGGCTTTAGCGAAGTCCAGCTTGAGGAAGAGTGCCGGTTCTTTGGTCCGGTGGAGGTCTTTCACCACGTTCTGAACGTAGAGGAAGCTGTCTTGGATATAGCGTGTCTTGATGAAGGCGCTTTGGTAGGGCGAGACCAGGCTATCCAGGCGCGAGGCAAGCCGGTTTGCCAGTAGCTTAGAGATGATTTTTCTGAAGCTGTGGATGAGGCTGATAGGCCTATAGTCAGCAAGGCCTCGACAATCCGCCTTTTTGGGGAGGAGGATGATGTTGGCCGAGTTGACCAGGATGAACGCAGAACCATACTGGTCGTAGAAGCACTGGCATGCCCGAATGAGATCCAACCTGATGATCTCCCAGCAGGAATGGTAGAACAGACCAGTGAAGCCATCTGGGCCTGGCGCTTTGTCTTGCGGAAGGGAGAAGACCACTTCCTTAATTTCTGATTCTTCGAAGGAGAGTTCCAGGGCAGAGAGATCTTGGTGCGAGTACTCCAGCCGATCCCATGCAAGAGTTAGGTGACCGGGGGGGGAGGCGCCGAGGTGTTCAGAAAAGAATCTTGAACATTCATTCCTCAGCTCCGGAGGAGAGGTAACAGTCCCCGTCGGTGTGTCCAAAGAGAGAACGAGGTTCTTCCTGCGGCGACTAGTGGCTCTTATGTGGAAGAACTTGGTGTTAGCGTCCCCCGATTTGATCCACCGAAGTCAGGACCGTTTTTTGATTCGTATTCTGTCAATAGTAGCAAGGCCAAGACAGCAAATTTTGAGCTGGGCCTGAAGATCTCTTTCAAGGGGAGATAAGTGGCGTTGTTCTTGGGCAGTATCCAGCAGTCAGATGAGCTCATTGACTAGGCAAAGAGACAACTTTGTATTTCCTATAGCAAGACGGGCCCACTTGCTGAGAGCTATTGCAGTTCTGGCCAATTTGGTGTGAAGGTGACGGAAAGGGTTGTTGCCTGCAACTGGCCGGTCCCAGGCTTCCTGAACTACTTGGTGGAAACCCAGGATCAAAGGCCAGTAGTTCTCGAAGCAGAAGCAATGCGATCTCGGCGGTTGTTGAGTCAATAGTAGAAGGGGGGCATGATCTGACATCGAGGTGGGCAAGGCCTGCAGGGTTGCGGCGTGGAACCGCAGGTCCCAAGTCACCGAGCAGAAGGCCTGATCAATCCTGGTATGGGTCGGGTTAGCTCTTTCGTTGCACCAGGTGAAGCGGCGACCAACCAGATCGATCTCTTTAAGCTCTAGCTCGTTGAGGGTCTCCCGGAAGGAACCCATGAGGACCGGGTTGAGGCTGCCATTGCTTCTGTCTGCGGCTCGGTATATTAGGTTGAAGTCGCCTATGATGAGCCAAGCCAGGCCAGGTTCCGAACGAGGACGGGAGCACAAAGCCAACTCCAAGAGGAATTGGAGCTTCTCTCGTGTGGTCTGGGGACCATAAACCACGGTTAAGAACCAAGGTGGGGTATTCGGATTGTATGCGGAGGAGATATGGGCGTTGATGCAGTGGGGCAAGACTTGAATGTCAAACAAGACAAACTTGTCTTCATGGACCGCTAGGAGGGCACCACCTCTCATTCCAGCCGCTAGGAGATGGGCGAAGGAGGTCGAGAAGGGAGAGCCCAAGCAGTCAGCGACTGTGGTGGGAGTGAAGGTGGCCAGTTTGGTTTCTTGGAGACAGACAATGTTGCACTTGGTTGAGAAAGAGATCCGTCGTAGCATGTTACGATGAGCCCCGTCATTTAACCCCTGCACATTCCAACTCAAAACACGAAGATGTTCATTCATTGAAGCAAAGGGAATCAATGGAGAAGGTGAAGGCAGTCAGCCGGCTGAACATGCGTAGGACAAATTGGAGCAACAGTACATGAAGAGCCACAGGGGGCCGGTGAGCATACAGGGCAAAACAAAATGTAGCTTCTACTGGTAAAGTAACATGCAAAGCAGAAACTATGGTGAACATCCGGGCAGCGAACAAGCATGCCGAGCAACGCCATTGAGTTAGTTCAGCCATGGCGACTAGGACAAAAACGGTGGTCTTTTGGGGCACCATCGGATGAACAGGTTATTAATGCTAGTGCTGCATCAGGTTGGTGAGGGCAACAACTGTCCCTGCTCCAGTGGAGTGGCAGGGAGAGTCACTCCTGCCAGGTCCGCCAAGGCCTAGATAGCGGCTGGAGGAAGTGGAGACCGGAGCAGATCAGCAATGGTGGAAGGCTCGTCCACCGGCTCTACTAGCGCACCGATCCAGGGTGCTAACTTCTTGAGGAGGAGTTGGTGGGCTTTGTCCTCCACTGACAGCTTGGAGGAAAACTTAGTCGCAAGTCGCACGCTCCGACGGCGGGAGGGGATGGCAGCTCTTGCCTTGGTGCTCGCCACTCCGTTGCTGCGGCGGTTGTACACCTGCAGCAGAGGAGGGCGAGCAGTGACGGTGTGAGTGGAGAGGAAACAGTGAAGTGGAGGAGGCGAGCGTGGCGTGGGCTGTACCACTGTGTCTTCTGCACCGTCAAGAGAAGGGGGGACAGTCAGAGGGGTCCAGTCTTCTACACCGGGAGGGCTGCAACACTGATGATAGGACCCTCTGGCCGGTCACGAGCAGGCGCTGTGTCGGCATCAGGGGCGGCCTCCTCTAGGGCAGACTGCTTGTCGAGGTGGATAGGTGCAGCAGCCGTCTCACGGGGTGCAGGTAGGGATGGCAATGGATACCCGAAACCCGATGGGTTTTTACCCCATTAGGGCATGGGTATGGGTAACTATCCTTACCCATGGGTATGTTAATGGGCAAGAAGCTATACCCATCGGGTTTGTGGGTACGGGTATGGTTTTGCAGTACCCGAACCCGCAAACCCATGGGTATATGTATACCCTATATGCACATCAAATTTAGCCCATTCCTCAGCCCAAAGATACCCCAAAACACAGCACAACTACAGCCCATGGGAATGTTGATCATGAGCTGAACACTTGAATCGCAGTTTCTTATGCACTGAACTATTGCCTATTTGTCTTATGCGCTGAGAGTGAGAGCCTGAGATATTACCTCAGGTATGGGCAACCCATGGGTACCCGATACCCACATGGGCATGGGTATGGATAGGACATTGTACCCGTGCATGGGTATGGGTTTCTTTGTGGGTACAATTTATTCTGATGGGTACGGGTATGGATGGGTGGTACCCATTGGGTACATACCCATTGCCATCCCTAGGTGCAGGCAGTGGCTGGCCTTGGGCGATCAGCGAAGCAGCGGACAGAGGCAGGGGACCCTTGCCAGAGTGAACCAGCTGGTGGACACTGGACGCAGCCATCGGGGACACTCCTTCCTCTGTGGAAGGCTGTAGAGCCCCATGCCGGCCAGCTCTAGGCGTTGCCTTCAGCGGCAGAGAAGGCACAAGCTTCCAGCGGCGAGGGCCAGGAGTCGGAGGAGTGCAGCGTCGACGACGCGACTCCGCATCGTCGTCACGGCGGCGGCGACTGGACTCAGCTTCATCTCCACGCCGTGGCTCCTTGCTCCTTCTACCAAAACTGGAGACGGAGCGAAGCACGCTGCGAATGGTTCTAGAGTGGGACTGGCCTCGCTGGGGCTCATCATCATCCGAGTCGTCGCGGTGGTATTTCTTCGATGGGGCTCATCATCATCCGAGTCATCGCGGTGGTATTTCTTCGATGGAGTAGAGGAATGTGTCTGCTGGGTCAGGCGATCATCATCAATGTCGCCTAGCTGCCACTGAAGACGGGTGTGCCGAACGTTGCTGAGAAGGCCCTCGGAGTGGTCCTCAATGGTGTCTAAGTGGATCAGCACTTTGTATGCTATTGCTTCTTTGTGTTCCGGCAACTGATCTGCAGATTGAGGAGGGTTGGAGACCATGCCTAGGTAGTGCACTTTGGGGATATCTTCAGGTGCTTCAACCCAAGCCCAGGCATTGAGAGTTGCAGTCTCGGCTCGGCGCTGCGATTCCTCTTCAATGCACTAGAGTGCGCACGCTTTCCCCAGCACACTCTCCGTGACCTTCTCTGTCCAACCATGGAGGGGGATGTTTTCAAGGCATAGGCGCACCCGGAACCTAAAGAGTTTGGCCGCCTCCGCTGGGTGAGGTCGCCAAGGGTGAAGCCCCAGCGACACAACACCATAGGAGAAGCGACCACCCGCCAAGGCGCGATCCCGACACTCCTCCGTCGTGAAGCGCACGAGAAAATCTTCTGGACAGTGCCTGGTGATGACAACTCCTTGCCACTGCGCGTCGAAGG
This sequence comes from Olyra latifolia, assembly GCA_036346145.1. Lineage (NCBI taxonomy): Eukaryota > Viridiplantae > Streptophyta > Magnoliopsida > Poales > Poaceae > Olyra > Olyra latifolia. The sequence goes on from CM070524.1 coordinate 9,546,170, forward strand.
CGTCAAGGATGGCCAGCCGGGCATCATCAATGGCCCTTTTTGGAGCTAGAGAGTCGTAGCCACGAAGGTACGCCACCGCACAACGAGTTTGAAGGATGTCCAAGTCTCCCGCCATGATAGCAGTGCTGAGGACGAAACTCGACGACCGTCGAGGGCGGTCATTTGGGTGGCCTTGGCGCCCTCTAGCCATGGTTTCTTGGAGGGAAAGGTGTGGCGAGCCGGCGGAAAGTTGGAGGCACACTATGAGGTTGCGGGCGGTGGGCAATTCGGGGGCAGCAATTGGCAAGGTGCCCGCTGCGCCTGCAATGCTAGCATTTAACAGGGCCGCGACAACTTTCACGGAGATGATCAGAGTTGAGGCACTTGAAACAGTAGGAACGAGCGGTTGGTCTGGAGTAAAGGCGGCGCTTTGAAGGTGGGTTTCGTCTAGTCTTGTCGCTATGACGGCCGAGGAGGCGAGAGACGCATGAGGCGCAGCCTTAATCGCACCGAAGCCGGCCGGTCTCCGGCTTGAATGTGCTCTCTACCTCGAGCCACCCACAGGGCTGCCACCAGCGGTCACCTCGAAACGGACTCGCAGCCGAGGTGGTACAGCTCTAAGATCCGCCGTCTCTTCTGCTGGATCTGGCGAGTTAAACCCCAGCTGCTACACTTCAATGCCACCTTCTCGCAGATCCAAGATGCTGCAGATTTGGCGGTGCGTAGCAGTAAAGCGGGAGCGTTCTGGTGGCTTCAGACATGGCCGGGGGGAGGGAGAGGGAGAGGCGGAGGCGGCGGAGGCGGTGGCGAGGGACACGGCGATGGGGGTGCTGGATGTGGGTCGGCGGCGGGGGGAGGGGGAGGGGGAGGGGGGCAGAGTCGCGAGAGCCGCAGAGGGCTCACGGGGCGACATTCTCCCTGATCATATTTCAGTATTCAAACAAACAATCTCTATCTAGAGCTTGTATGTCCAGTTCATTGCAGAATTGTTGTGAAAATTTATGTAGTGTTTGTTTATGTCCAGTGCTTGTATGAATTTTATGTAGACTCTCTATGCTTGTATTTGGTTGTGTGAACCGAGACTCAATGTATGTCTTTCGGAATTTGACATCCAACTTATGAATTCTTTCGTTCTATGATACTCCCATTTCCTTTTTCTTTTCTCTTTTTATCCCTTTTTTACCAAAAGTGACGAAAATACCTCTCACTCAACCAATGGAAAAATTTGAGTTGTTCCGTCATATTTAAATTTGGTCAAATTTATCACGTTTTAAAATTTTAAAAAGTTGAATTTGGGAAAATATCAAATGCATTTTAAAAAGTTAAAAGTTAAAATTTTTACCTACGTTGAAAATTTGACCTTATTTTTAATATTTATTTTACAAAATTGACCTAATTTTAAATTTTGGCTGAATTTTAAAATTTAAAATTTGAATATTTTCAGATCCGGCCATAAAACGTTCAGGCATATTTGAATTTGGTCAAATTTCAAAATTGATTTTGTAAAAAATTTAAAATTTAGACAAATTTTCAAATCGAATTTAAAAACACGGTCAAATTTCTTCATTTGAAATTTGCCCAGATTCAACTTAAAAATTGAAAATTTGACCGAACTCAAATATGACTAAACGTTTCAAGTTTTTCCATCAGTTGGAGAGGGGTATTTTTGTCACTCTAGGTGGAAAAGGGAATAGAAAATGAGAAAAGAAAAAGGAAATGGAAATGGGAGAAAATGAGAGGAGTGTCACGGAAAGAAAGGATTCCTGGGTTGGACGTCAAATTCTGAAAAGTGGACAAATTGGGTGTCAAATAGAGAGAGGCCAATAAATTGAGTGTCAAATACCGAAATTTTCCGTCTTGGTTGAATTGCACTATTTTGGTAGTGCATTGGAAATTCTGTGAAATTGTAATTGACATGCAAAAACTATAATCAACATTAAATAATTTATGAAATTGTAATTGACAACAAATAAGGTCTGGACATTCATGCATGACAGTGGATGTAATTGACAACTTGTATACGAACCGTTTGTATGAAAATATTAATTCTGTATACAACAATTCTACAAATGAATTCTGGAAGTGCCACTGATTTGATCTGGACTCTAACACAAAAAGTTTCTTCATAAACTCAGGAATCAATATTACAAGCCGCTGCCATTGCCACTGCTTTCAACTAGATACATCCATCTAGTTTCTGAAATGTTGCATACATTACTTTCCATCTAGAACACTACAATTACAGTTCAGAGTGTTGCACTTAAAGTATCTATTTCCATTGCAAACATGACAAATTTTCACTCCATTTCAGAAATCAACACATACAAGCACTGCCACCTCTAATGCAGTTTAATTTGTAAAATTATGTACAACCAATTTTCATACAGACACTGTATAAAATTCATAAATAACGAAAAAGCTTTCAACTCAAATGCTTCCAGGGTTGCTTCGAATTGGACAGAGAGCCCCGGCTCCAAGCAGCAGCGGCTCGGGCTGAGGTAGTATAGCACCTGGACGACATCGTAGCTCCCAGCAGCGAAGGTCTAGGCAGCAGAGGTCCAACACAGAAACTCCTGGCGGTCCGCGGGGATACACGCTCGGGGAGGGCGGCGAGTGGGGCGGCATGACTGGAGCAGGGATCAAAAACCCGATTTTGGTCCCAAAACCCCTTCCCATCCGGCAGTTACCGTAAAACCGTAAAACCGATGAAACCGCAAAAACCGCATTTAATTTGAATTTGAATCATCTGGGCTACCAAGCGTTTGCAAATGGTTTTTACTGGTTTCTTGGGCAGTTTCACCGGTTTCACGGCGGTTTTTGGCGAGAAACCAGTAGAAAAAACTGGAAATTAGAAAAATTGAAAAGATGCATGAAAGAATCTTCAAAAAAATATGAAAAAAAATCATATATGCCTAGGATATATGTCATGGTAATTTGTATAAATGTAGAAAAAAATTTGCCATGACCTATGCTAAAAATTGATGTTTGGAACACATGTACATATCACATTTTATACATACATATATTGCAATACAAATATTTAGACATTAGACATACAAATATATGTAGAAAACCCGGTATGATTCATACATACAAATATTGCAATACAAATATTTAGACATTACACAATGTTTCCATCAAACACATATATTATACATGAACACGTCATATTTCCATTCAAATATTTATACCTTTTGAGCAATATGACCATTTGCATTTTGTATGACTCAGTGGAAAGCCTCGTAGCCGTACTAATCCATTATGGAAAATTCATTTTTTTTCAACACAACAAAAGGTTCACCACATCTTTGATTTGAATTTTGAGCATGAAAACGATGTAAATTTGAAAAAAAAAATTTGTACAAGTTCTAAAAAAGACCCTAGTTTTTTTTTACAATTTTTCTGAATTTTTTTATATTTTCAAATTCAAATTTGAATTTATGAGTTAGGCCGCAAAACCGGCGGCTTCGGTTTAAGACCCACCGGTTTATGAAACCGCTGCTTTTACGGCTTTCCACCCCTTGGCGAACACTGGATCGAGAGGCGCCAAATCAAAAGGGCTGCGGCTAGGGAGAGCTCTGAGTTGGGGGTGTGGCGGCGAGCCGCACCTAGGGTTTTAGGGGTGGAGGGGAAGTAGGGGAGCGATCGAGTTGGCGAGGGATTAGGTGATGCAGGAGGGACTAGGGAGACGGCTTTGCAGCACAGGTTTGCGGTTGCGGTGCTAGTGTGGATGTGGGCTCAGGTGGATTGGAATCAGAGATTGGATAATTGCTATCAAATTTTTTTATTTTAATCTATTTTTTATTCAGAATTAAAAAACTAACCGCCTGATTCAAATATTAGCAAAAATGACCATTCCTGGCCCGTCGATCGGGCTGATTTTCAATCCGCGAGGCGCGAGACCAACGGGCGGGTTTGATAAAACCCCCTGTTGGGGATTTGATCAAGCCCGTTGGATGGTCTGGCCGGTCAATATGGCTCGTTGATCGGGTGGTTTTTCGGTGGTGGGCAAAATCCGCCCGATGAACTGGCGGTTTTAAAATCAACCCAATCAACGGGGGATTTTGGCCGGCCAAAATCGACCCGATGAACGGACAGTTTCTGCCACCTCTTCTGTATACTCGTTTGCTTATTTGACTTACTAGGATTTTTAAAAAAATTTTGGATTCCGTTTTTTTCTATCTCGAAAGCGTGTATAAAAACTCTCTGACACAAGTCAAACAAAGCGGATCCGACTCTCGAGACTATGTCAGAAAGTAAATAAGCAAATAAGATAAGCTGAAAGGAACCCCACCATAGGCTAGGCTGAAATTTCCCCTTTGCGACAGGTCGTCTGTCTGTCTTATCCTCCGCGCAACTCGTCCCGTTCCTTCTCTTTATGCTTTGATGTTTTCTTCTCAAGGTTTAACTCCGTTTTCTGTTCTTGTCGGGAGAGGCCGTAGAGGGCCAGGCGGTCGTCATCGTCAACTAGCTTATCAAAGAAGTTAGCATCATCCTCGACTAGCTTGTCTTGTGTAAGAGGTAGCGTCGTCAAAATCAGAGGCCATGGTGAAGTACTAGGGTTTAGGGGAGATCATGATCCTGATCCAGGGGGGGTGAAGGGAGGGAAGAGGGATCAAATTGAAAGGGAGGGGAGACGGTTGGATCTCCGATTGCAAGCACAAGCGTAAGCAAGAGACTGATTGAAGATAAAGGGGGATTAAAAGGATATTTCAAGTTCTGGTTTGCTCAAATTTACACAAAAAAAAATTGAAAAGTGTCATTTCACTGACTATCCAATAAACTTTATGGCATAAAAATTATTACACTCAAAAGAGTGGCAAATGTTAGAACATGACTCAACTTTGGGGCATAGCATCTCCAGCAGAGCCCCTATTCAAACCCCTAAACCAAAAAAATAAGGGTTATGGTCAAAAAATACACTCCAGCAGAACCCCTACTCAAGCCCTTAAAATAAGGAGCCCCCCAAATCTCCCCTTCTAGCCCCAATTCCCAGGGGTCTTGAGAGGCCCCTACTTTTCTGTTGGGGTGTTTTCCCTCCCGCGCAGCTCCTGCCTCCTCCGTCGCGCCCTCGCCTCCTCTTCCTCGCCGTTGCCCCAGCCACCTCCTCGTCGCGCCGCTCCTCGTCTCGCCCAGATTTAGGCCGTCGCCATCGCCGCCATCGCCTGCCGCCCACCGCTGCCACCGCCGCCGCCGCCTGTGGGTCTGCCGCCCACCGTCGTCTCTCCTCTACCCCGCCACCGACGCCACCATCACCCGCCGCCGCCGCCGCCGCCGCCTCGCCCAGATCTTCGCCGCCGCCGCCGCTGCCGCCACCGCTGTCGCCGCCTCGCCAAGCTTGCATTCTCTCTGTCTCGCTTGTGAAGAGACGAGGAAGGAGAAAAGGGGAAAAAGAAGAAAGAAAATAAAAGGATATTGAAAAGAAAAACAAAGAGTCATTGACAAGCCGGTCCCATATATCATAAACAAATAGGGGCTGAGATTTAAGGGCTAACTGCTGGAGTTGAAGATAAAATCAGAGATCCCAAAAATAGGGATAGCCCCCAAATCAAAAATAGAAACCTGGTTTAGGGGCTATTGTTAGAGATGCTCTATTAGGGCATTTAAATGATTCTCCCGTCAAATAAACCACCCACAGCCATAATTACTGACCAAGAGTAAAGCATAGTACTACTGAGTTTTTTTTTTCTTCCAATGCGCCACAGAAGGTTTTTTTCTCAAATGCGGCACAGAAGGTGTTTTATGGCATGAGCTGTTGCTCAAGCTTAAACAAAACTAGAACTCACATTTAATTTCAGATTAACACACGCGTATACTACGCACGTGCCTTCAAACCCAAGCTTAACGGATAGGCGCTCCACCATCCATTACGCCCTGGGTTACCGCTGCTGCTTCGGCTTGGGCCGCTGCTCCACAGCACCTTGGCCTTCAGTTACCTGCCGATCGCCGTGCCCTCGCCTTCTGTAGAACATCTTGCCGAAGCTGCGGCTCATAATATAGGATTGTTAAGGGAAATTTCAGTAACAAAACCAGCACTTTCTCAGCACTAAATATGCCAAAAGAAACAAGGATAGCAAGAAGATGACTGTAAATCAAGACCATTGTTAATTATCCAATAAACTAAGTCTTACCTGTAGTACTTAACCATGTAAATGAGCTTTGTACTTTTGCTATTACAATAGCTACTTTAAGAAACTGGAGAAATGGAAATAGATGACTGCCGCTAATAAACCCACTGGAAGTAACTGGAGGAATGGAAATATACGAAACTAACCATCTGAGTCGCCCTCCAGCAGGGCCTCCCCCTTTTTCTCCTTTGTCTAGACAATCAGCAATGTGAGTCCCCCTCCAGCAGGGCCTCTCCCTTTCTCCTTTGTCTAGACAATCACAAACGTATATAAATAAAAGAATATGAAAAGGGATAGAAGAACGCCAGTTTATTCTTGTTTTAGAAACAAGATTTGTACCTGTCACTAACTTTTGTGCGTGCTTCTACCATGGAGTCATTTCCTGAAAAGCCATGTTGATCATTTGAGTCTTCTTCCACATCTAGATCTTGCTTCTTTAGTAGCTGGTGTTTTCCTTGTCGTGTCTCTATTTCCTTATCTTCCCCTTGATGCCAGATATGAAGAGGTGATCAGACACATGGCGTTTCCAAATTTAAAGAAAAACATAAGGATAAATGGAAGATAAACGCATCTAGAAAATATCATAACCCAAAATTCCAGAGAATACATGGCTTGTGCGCATGGCCATGAACTTTTAGGACTGGATTCTTGAACCCTTCTTTAAGTAAAACATTCCGAGGCCACAAGGAGTGGCAGGAACAAACTGTAAAAAACATATATAAAAAATGATTACCTTCATCTTGTATATGCGAAGAGAATTCCCATGGTGAAGAAATCCTGATAGCCACAACCGGTCGGTCAGCACTCACTAAAAATTACACAAACTCATACAGGCAGGAGCACATAGAAGTCTAAGCTCAAGATCAAAGGTGGCTAAAGAGGATGGAAGGGCAATACGATGAGGAGGAAGAATTCTTGTTGAATGGGAAAAAAAAGAACTCCCATCAGCCAATTTGTTTGTATCTTACCTTGCAATATTTTCTCTGATTTCATCTTGTTCATGTGAGGCTACCTCTGAGACCTCATCATGTTTCTCTAGAGTTTGATATTTTTCTTTGTGAGCTCCTGAACCCTTTGCTTCGCTGCCACCAAAAATACAATCCACCCATTGTAGATCGAAATTAAGAGCACCTGGATACTTGCAAATGGCAGCAACTAGAACAGATTTCACAGCCCTTCTCTCAGATTCATCATCACTGGTGTCCCCAATTTTTATACAGATCTCTTTAAGGCCTATCAAGTGCTCAAAGCCAGCATCTACCAAATCGTATTGCACCATTCTCTTAGCACTAAAAGCTAGTTTGACCCTTTGGACATTCAGCATTGCTCCTTCTTGAAATGCAATGCAGGGTGCGGCGCAGATGAACTTAAAGTAATTGAGTCCAAAAAATCCCTCCTTGCCAAAGATAATTTTTCCCATAGGGGAGATGCGAACATACAGTGAAAGAACAGTAAGTGCTGGCAATCTGCTGAGAATATCAATGTCATCACATGACAGCCCCATGACTTCAATCTTTAAAATGGAGAGCCTGCTGAGTTCTCCAATCCACTTTGGGAGGATAGAAAAGATGAAAACACGGGGCAACAACTCAAGCTTCTGGAGAACAGGAGGAGGAGAGGACACACTATTCAGGCCAGAGCAAATTTTGATGCTTGAAGCATCAGCCTCCAGAGTATATGTAGCAGACGAACGGAGATGCAGACATAGAGACTTGAGGTTGCGGAGTTCCCGAGAACACAGCTTAGACATGTCATTATGCTTTTGAGACGGTCGGGCAACACTGTAGAAAAGGCAAGGTGAAGATCTCGCAGATTGGTCAAGTCACCAAGGCTATTCACACTTTCCATCGAGTTGATGCTAAGATTGAAATATCCTAGTGCACGAAGAGATGCCATGCGGCCAATACCCATGGGCAGAGCAGTGTCACTAGGAAGGCTGAGGTACAACAAGCCTGGCACATCAATAATATCAGACGGAACAGCAGTTACTTTTGCCTTGATTTCAAATGCAATCAAATCTTTGAGCTGCCGCACCTGGGTCGGGAGTTGTACACTCATATGGCTTGCATGGATGCACAAGTATCTTAGCTGAACTAGTCTTGAGATTCCTGTGAGGTTGCAATTGGTGTCACTAGGATTAACCCACAATTTAATGCTTAGAATTCGAAGAAACTGAAACTCCAAAATAGAAGGCATGCGCTTGGAGAATCCAGAGAACACAAGAGATCGAATGTGTGTGTCTCTCAAAGTTGATGGGTATCTTGCATGGTCAACAGTGTTGAAGTGGATGGCCAGTCGACGAACCCTTTCAACAAGATATATAACAGTGTGAGAATGATCTATTGCAATAACGAAATTCTGCAGTTTCGAGATGTGCCTGACGAAATCATGTACCACGGCGTTCACTGTACAGGTCAACACTGCCCCATTGTAGCTGGTATCTGCAGGGTGGATCATCCCCCTCTCAACAAGTTCATCAAAGTAGCTTCCAGCAACCTCCTCCATGTCTTTCCCCTGTACCACACTGACAAAGCCTTCGGCGATCCATTGCTTCACCAGATCATGTTTGTGAATCTTGTCCCCCTTTTGGTACATGCTGAGGTACAGCAAGGATGCCTTGAGATGATGAGGAAGGTTGTCATATGAAAGGTACAACAGCTTATTCATCTCTTCCAAAGCAAACTGGTTTTCCCTCCCGGCAAAACAGTTGGCATCCGCAATGTGCAGCGGTGGAAGTGGATCCCGTTCATCCAAGGGAGGCCTAAAGGAGCAAGTATGAAGATGGGTGGACCTGTGCCATTCAATCGCCTCCTTCAGTCTAGCACGGAATTCTGAGACCTCGGCTCTGACCCACCGGTGCACACTCCCTCGAATCCTCATGGTTTTGAAGGCAAGGTGGAACACTTTCTTACGCAGCGCGGTCCTGGCATTGGCAGCTGTGGCATGGACGAGCAGCTTGTCCACGAAAACATCAATGTCGTATGCAATCTCGCGCACCCCCTTTACCCAGGCAATGGCGGCCGCTTTAAGGATAGGGTCATCGACCTCTGATGGGTCCAGGAGATATTTGTCTATCAATTTTTGGAGATCGCGTTTAAGGACGCGGATCTTGTTCTTCTCCCACTTCCACCGCTTGTAATCGAACTCAGGCAGCAAGGAGTCGAGTTTCGCGGGAAGGGAGAGAATGGGACCAAACGAAACAGAAATCGGAGGAGAATCTATCGAATACCTCCGTCCCTGGACCTGGAGAGAAGTAAAGCACGGATCAGGGGATCTAGGTTTTGACCTAACTAACAATTAGGGCAAATAATAGAGGAACGCTAAGGACATGAAGCACTCACCTCGATTTCGGCCACGGCGTGCAGCTCATCGGACGCGCTGGCGCCGTGGGGCACATCCGCCGCCATCACTGCGCGCGGCGGTGGCGGCGGTGGTGGTGGCCGATGCGATGCGAAGTGCCGCGCGGCGGCGGTGGTCGATGCGATGCGATGCGTCGGTCGGTCGATCTCCAATTTTTTGACGGAGGCCGGAGGGTTTACACCGACCGATGGCCGCGCCGAGTCTGCCAATGGGCCGGCCCAGTTTGGGCCAGCTTAAAAACCCTAGCTCCCGACAGCTAGAAGGCCGCGGCGGCAATGGGGAGCGACACCGAGGCGGAGAAGAAGAAGACGCCGACGGCACTGGCGCCCATCGCAAAGCCTCTCGCCGGCAAGAAGCTCTGCAAGCGAACCCTCAAGCTCGTCCGCCGAGGTTCTTGAGATTCCCCTAGCTCTTTCTGGCCCAACTTGGCTCGCTATTGATTTCTTTTGTGGTTTGAGGAATCTTTCGGTTTATCCATGTTTTTTTGGCTGCAGCCTCGGAGGCCAAGTGCCTGAAACGAGGGGTAAAGGAGGTGGTCAAGACCATCCGTCGTGGCAACAAAGGGTTAGTATCTTTTGGTGAAGTGCTTGGTAATTGGTACAAGTCATGCGACGTTCTATTAACCGGAAGAACATGGGGTTTAATCCTCTGTGTGTGGCGGTGAGCTGCGGATTATATGCTACTGGTTGCTGGCTGTGACACACTGATACATGGAAACAGCAATCTGCAAGGAGCCGACAATTTCCAGTAGTGTAGCGCATAGTGTGTACCATCTGTCGCAGATATAGTACATAATGACATAACGGTAACATACACACTGAAAACTGTAGTGTGCCGATCTTCTTGTTGATGTAACTGCCCATTTTGCTTATTCTGATGTTCTATGTTTCATTGTTAAAAATCAATCCTTCAGTGGCTTGGCTTGTATAATGTCATTAACATCTGTGGTTTTGGTCTATGTAGGTTGTGCGTAATTGCTGGGAACATTTCTCCTATCGATGTGATTACACATGTTCCAATACTTTGTGAGGAAGCTAATATTCCTTACATATATGTGCCATCGAAAGAGGTGTGTTGCATTTTTCCTTCAGTATATACTATATAGATCTAATGACTAATTCTATTGCACAGCACAATAATTCCTTTTACCTCACAAAATCTTATAAGATGACAATAACAATATTGCGTGTCAACACTAAAACTAAATATTTCACAAGTTCATAGATTCATCTGTGCTGACTAAGTTGAAAAATTGATGTTTAGATGCATTTCTCTGTATTCGTTTGGATTTGTCACATGTGACATATTGGTTATCGGATGGTCACCAGCTATAAATGAAAGTTCGCTTATATCATTATGATAAGTACTGGTGATGCCGCTCTGAGCTGAAAACCACTTCATTTCACTATTTTTTTTGCTTTGTAGATAGCATTACTGAGTAAGTAAATAATATGTTTATTTCTGTGGGTACATAATAACTAAGGAGCACCACCTATTTTTCTTGCCATTTTCTTCACAAGGGTTCTGATCAATTAGTTCTTCTGATCAATTAGTTCTGCACTTGTACTGCAACTAATTGAGAAAAGACATGCCCCTTATCATTTTTTTGGTCCACTTCATCACTAAACTGCTTTAGTAGCTTACCTACTTCTATTCGTAATCCTTCCTATGCTTCCACCTTGTCCTTAGTTGACAGACCCAAAATGGTTTGCTATCCTTGCTGGACCTGCCAGCTTATCAGTCTTACAGCGGAGGCTGATGTGTTGGGCTAGAAACTTTAAAATGTTGGACCATTTGGGTCACCCATCGCCAACCTGGCAGCCTGACAAATCTTGCCCTAGTTTAGAGAACCTCCTGTGGCATCTGACACTTGCGCATTTTGTTGTGGGCTATTATTCTGATTTTTAAAGTATGATGTGCAAGATTTAAGTTGCTTAGCTGTCCCTTTTCACATCGGTCTGTTGTATCATGTGTAAAAGACAGGCAGGTACCATTTTTCTTCAGAAGTCCGCATTGCATGGCATGGTGGTACCTAGCCTTACAGGCAAATATGAATCATTTACAAGCCTCATGTTAAGAAATTCACATTTTTGGCTTTATATTCATACCCCCTTCCCCCCCACACCAAAAAAAAATGATAGTGGAAAAGTTGGCCATGGTAAGTTTCAATTTTACGTATATTATGCAGACTGGATGATCAAGATAGATGATAAAGGCCTCCAGATTTACTAATGTACTGTGATTGATCCTCTGTACAGGATCTTGCTACTGCGGGAACCACTAAGATGCCTACTTGCTGTGTCTTGGTTCTGACCAAGCCAACCAAGGGGGAGATCAATGAAGAGGTGAAGGAGAAACTAAAGTCAGACTATGACCAGGTTGTAACTGAGGTTGCCGAGGTTACATCTTCAATGTTCTGAGAACAATTCCAGGGCCATTGTGGAGAATCAGGCACCTCATTGTGCACCTCTCTCTCTGTATTACGTAACATGATCCTGTCAGCCTATCCTGCTGGTTCAAACTGTACCAATATGTTTTCCAGGCTGCTGTAAGCATCAGTTGATCTTGTAAATTGTGAATTACCCTTGTCAGACGGTACTGTCCTATTGGTGATTAGATAAATTAGCCAATCATAATGAATTTGGTGAGCAAATCATTTCCACTGAAAATGCTGAGGGAACAATTTGTGCAATTCCTGAGCACCCAGAACTGAATCACTTCTGCCAAGCAGCTAGGGGTAAAAGGAAAAACATGGAGAATATGGAATTAGCGTTCTGCATGATTGGGACTTGTCTACGGTTTTGTCGCATGGAACCTGTTCCTCAGATTATCTAATCTGCTAATCTGACTTATCTCGTAACTTCGAGAATTTTCCGAGGTGGCCTCGAGAGTCGAATGTCCTTGGTTTTTAGGATTTAGGGAGTTTTTGGACACGTATACGAGATAAAAAAAAAAGGGATTTAAAAAATAATAATAAAGTCAAATAAGTGTTTTCTTTCTCAGTTTTGTTTGCTTCATGACCCTTCTTCCTGGCTGATTCAGCCATCCACGGGGGGTGCCTGGTATGCACGGACACCCCCTCAAATTTATAAAATCTAAGACCCCTATATATGTATTTTTAGATCTAGTCCCTATTTATTTTAGCGTATAACCATATTATAATTAGATTGTAGTCAAAATTAAGAAATTTATCATTTTTATATAGATCATATTATGTATTATTTTGTAGTAATTTCTCCGAGGCTTTGTGATGTTTTTTGAAAGATTACAAAAAAATATTTAATGTATTTTTTAGCTTTTCAAATGTCTTTTTGAAAACTCTCAACCTTTTAGATTATATAATCAACCGCGGAAAGAAATAGATCATAATAAAGGCTCAAATTGTTAGTAGGGCACATTTAGATTGTAGGCGTTGCTCGCCGTGTCGTCCTTGGACGTGCCCGCTAGCCGCTAGATTGGCACGCTTTTGGAGCACATGCCGTCATTTTACAATGGGGGCACAAGATTTGGCGAGGGTGTCTGAATCGAGTGTCGAATCTCGCTAACGTGCGTAAAGGTGCTCCCCGCATTGACGCTCGCCGGCAATTGACATGGTTGGCGACGGCCGCAGACCAAACATGTCCTAAATGTGCACCTTCTCGGTTAAAATTCTGGATCTGTCCCTGCAGCATCAGGTGTTTGGAGCCACCGAGACCGTGCAGGATTGGCAGTATTGCAACCGTCGTACAACCGGACTGTCCCGTACAACCTGGCCAGGGATGCTGAAGAATTCAGAGCTGTTTGCACAGGTGCACAGGCAGCAACGGAGAGAGAGAGAGAGTATTCAGGCACAGCTCTCGAGCTTTCAGAGAGTATTTTTTTGAACTAAATCAGAGAGAGTATTCAGGCACAGCTCTCGAGCTTTCAGCTACCCACGAACAAAGGAGTTGGTTTAGGATTCTAATGCATGGCCAAACCTGTGGAATGTAGAGATTCCCTTGGGATAACCACGGCCCCCCAAGGCCACAAGCAAAATGATCCATCCAAAATGGCAATTGGTCCCATAGTTTGGAGTAAGTATGTGATTCACTTGCTTTTTTATTATGCCAAATTACATCAGACAACGCAACACGTGGTGTTAGGAGCGTAACTTCAGAGGTTAACGAGTCAAGAGCGTTGTAAAAAATGTTTAGTAGTAGTATGGATAGCTAGAACCATCAAGGCTCCTCAACTTAAGCCATGCCAAAAGTTTCACCTACTGCACAACTTTGCCTTGCTGGTCAAAGGCACTGGAGGATGGATGATAGCTTACACAAGATCACCATCTCTTTGCTGATGTCTTGGTCACCATACTTGAACACCTAGTCAACACAGTGTGCAAGATGGTGACATTAGCAATGGTTGAGTGGAGGCAGTGGATGCAAAGGTCCTATACTGTTTTACCCTGCATGTTACTGTGTGGGTGTACTGCACATGCATGATGTGGATTCTGTCATTCTTTTTTCATACATGTTTCTTGATCTTAAAGATTGGTTGTGTTAAATTTCTTCATTGCCACTAAGTGCCATCATTGAGATGATAGCCATACAAGTGCTGCATTAAAAAAACAGAGAGAGATATTGCTAAAACACACAGAGAGAGAGACCAAAGTTCCTTACAATATAACGAAGCCAGAGAGGGAGTTCAGATTTGGACAAGTGGAGCAACATTATGATTCTATGCCCCATGCTTTGAGCTTTATCAGACATGTTTAGCACTGTCTACACTTCATCTCCTCAGGGTCCCATGCTCCTGCTATTCACATGAACCTTTTTCCGTATTTTATACCAGATTTGTACGTCCCGTTACAGCATACAGCGTTGCTCTTTCACACGCACATACATACACACAACAACAAAAGTAGAAGAGCAAAGGAAAAGAGGAAAAGGAGTAGGGGGGGCAAAGGCAGCAAAGCATCCCTCATTTCACTGAAAAGAGAGGTCACATCTTTCATGCAAGGTAACCTACAATGATTTCTCCCCACAAAGGAAAAGGAGGGTGGCCATCTCGTTTGCAGATCAAACGAGCAAAGATCATCGATGGCCTCATGGATCATCAAGCTAATAACAATCTCCTAAACATCACTCAAATCTTGGGGTTCCCTTGAGCATCACTCCTCTATATACACATCTACTTCTGAACCAGAAGTACCATGACATGACATAGGAAAGCACGGATGGACCTCAGATAGACATATATCAAAGAAAAAAGACAATTTTTCAAGAAAAAAACTGCGCCTTTACTCGAAAGTGTCTCATGCAAGTATCTACATGTTATTGCTTGATGCCAACAGAAATGATACAAACTGATGTGGCAATTACGGGTTTCTGCTACAGTGAACGACAGAACCACAGAACGTGTGATTTTTTTCATTCTTGTGACAGGGAATGCATTCTTTTTTAACTTGGTTTTTGATTCTTCATCCAGAATGCATGATGGCCAAAATTCTCTTGTCCATTTCCCCTCAGTGCCTCCACTTCAGATCAGGTGAGAGGCACTTCCTCCCTGTCATTATCCTGCCTTCCTCCCAACTAAAGATACTTTTGCTTCTTTGTTTATTGGCATCAACAGAATTCCCCCACACTTCCCTAGCTAATTGCCCAGCTGCCACTACCTTGGGGGATTCTTTTGTTACAAGAATCCCTCAAAGGTGTTGTGGTGACCTGTGACAGTCTTACACCACCGCTACACACACCCACACTCCAATAAAGCTGATGTCTTTCTTGGATGGGATCAATACTAATTTGTTCCTTTAGATTAGATTAGCCTAGATCCTTAAGTTAACAACACATTGTCACTGTTTTTCATGGCTTGATTTTTTTTCACAGGACCCAAGAACACACAAAGGGAAGAAAGGAGGGATTTTCTCCCCTACCTTTGTTCCAGTTTTCTATTCCAAGCAGGGTCAAGTGGCAGGCATGTTTGTTCCCTCTCGCCCCTCCTTTTGTGCTTTTGCTTGCAGCCAGAACACAAGCATCTTCTTTTGTGTCATTTGCTACTGACAGGCCTCCCTGCCAACTCTGGCAAATGGTTGTGTGAGTAGAGAAGGCTGCACGCTTCTTTTCCTTGGCTTCACTCTTGGTTCCATGTTTGAACACACAGCAAGCGCCTAGACCCCTTCCTCCCCTGGAGGTCCTCCTGCTTTTGCACTGCCTTGGCAATGGAGGTGGTACTTGCTGTTTCCTCCCTGGTGCTGCTTCTGTTCTTCTCCTTCCCTCTGAGGCCTGCAAGCGGCCTCCTCTCTCCTAAGGGTGTGAATTACGAAGGTTAATATTCCTTCCTCAAATCAAGAGCTCCCTTGGTTATCGTTTGTTTTTTTTTCTTGCGTTGGTGCTTGCTACCTTGTTTAATTTGTACCTTTCTCATAGATCAAGAACTCTGTTATTGGCTCTTCTTTGTTTGTTTCTCTTGCATTGGTGTGTGACAAACTGACAATCCCTATTTCATATGCAGTGCAAGCTCTCATGATGATCAAGAATTATCTCAAGGATCCTCATGGTGTGCTCAAGAACTGGGACCAAGATTCCGTCGATCCTTGCAGCTGGACGATGGTCACTTGTTCACCAGAAAACCTTGTCACTGGCCTGTAAGCAAGCTACCTACCATTTTCGAATTAACTCCAAATCAGTTTTTTTTTCCACAAGTTCTCCATTTAAGCTTAACATTGTTTCTCTGGCTGTTCGAATTTGTCAGGGAAGCTCCAAGCCAAAATCTTTCTGGCCTGCTCTCCCCAAGCATAGGGAATTTGACCAATCTTGAGATAGTGTGAGTTTTTCTTGTCATGATCCATGAATAACCTTGTTAGCCACCACCGCATGTGCTGCTTTTGCTATGTTTCTTTTAAGCTGGAGGAGATCTTATCATTTGTTCTTCCTTTTTGTTTGCAGTCTATTGCAGAACAACAACATCAATGGGCAAATCCCGGCAGAGATTGGCAAGCTAACAAAGCTGAAGACACTTGATCTCTCAAGCAACCACTTTTCTGGTGAAATCCCCAGCTCTGTGGGCCACCTAGAAAGCCTTCAGTACTTGTAAGTGCAGTTCTGTTCTACTGTGGTAGCCTTGAATGCTATCCATTCATGGTCTGTTCCTCAGGAGGCAGGAGCCATGATACTAGTAGCTGTTCTTATTGTTTACCTCTGTGCTGCTACCAGGAGGCTCAACAACAACACCCTATCTGGTGCATTTCCTTCTTCATCAGCTAATTTATCACAGCTTGTATTCCTGTGAGTATTCTTTGCTTGCTTTGCTGTTCTGAGATATGTACTGTGGTGCTCACTGTGGGCTTGCACTTTCTCAGGGATCTGTCCTATAATAATCTGAGCGGTCCAGTTCCAGAATCTTTGGCAAGGACATTCAAGTAAGGCTACAGTCTTCTGTTCTTTTATCTTTGACCAAAGTACTATTTCCAGTGCAAACATATTTAACTTCAAAAAAAATTGAAAAGGTTTTTACCTTCAAATTTTGAGTTCATAGGGAAAAAATGACTTTTCTTGCAGCATAGTAGGCAATCCACTGATCTGTACAGCAGCTAGAGAACAAGATTGTTATGGAACTTTACCGATGCCAATGTCCTACAGCCTGAATAACACACAGGGTATGCTCGCTTAGTCAAGTCTGCTCAGTATGTATGTTGTATAGATATACCCATTAATTTCTCATTATAGAAATGTTATCAGATTAGGAGTTATGGTGGATTGGTGGTGAATTAGCACAGAACTTTCAAATTAAAGTCTGCAGTGATCTTGTTGACAGTAACTGTCCTAATGACAACTTTTATCAAAAGGTACTCTGGTGCCAGCAAAAACAAAGAGCCACAAAGTCGCAATTGCATTTGGTTCCACAATTGGCTGCATCAGCTTCCTTTTCCTTGTCACGGGATTGCTGTTCTGGTGGAGACATAGGAGAAACCGGCAGATTCTTTTCAATGTCGATGGTAAGTAAAAGGCCAAAATTACTAACAGAGCTCACAATGCCTGAATGCTTGCGAAACTTCCTGCCATCAGTTACTGAATGTGTTGGCTGTTGCAGACCAGCACATAGAGAACGTCAACCTCGGAAACGTGAAAAGGTTTCAGTTCAGAGAGCTCCAAGCTGCAACAGAGAACTTCAGCAGCAAGAACATATTAGGAAAAGGTGGTTTTGGAAATGTTTACCGGGGGAAGCTCCCAGACGGAACTGTAGTAGCTGTCAAGAGGCTGAAAGACGGAAATGCCGCAGGCGGGGAGGCGCAGTTTCAGACTGAAGTCGAGATGATCAGCCTGGCTTTGCACAGGAATCTCCTCAGGCTCTATGGGTTCTGCATGACTGCCACCGAGAGGCTACTTGTCTACCCATACATGTCGAATGGAAGTGTCGCATTGCGCCTGAAAGGTAAAGACATCAAAATCTCAAAATTATTCATTTCTCAGAATTAAATCACAAAGTTGTGGCATAGGGGCATAGCCACTATTTTCCAAGAGACATTAGTCTATAAAGAAAAAGATATCAGTTTTTTGAGTAACTGACAAAGCCAGCTTGAAAACTTCAAACAAAATACAGAAAAAAAAATTGCATTTTGCTTCTCTCATATATATATTTCCTCTCCTCATTATCTGCAAAAATTATATTTCCTCTCCTTTGAGCATGCCTCTAGAACAAATAATATGATTCCCACATAGCCAAATGTTAACTTTGTTCCCCCCCAACCAATTCTAGGGAAGCCACCACTGGACTGGATCACAAGAAAGAGAATAGCACTCGGTGCAGCAAGAGGCCTACTATACCTGCACGAGCAGTGTGACCCCAAGATCATACACAGGGATGTGAAGGCAGCGAACATACTGCTCGATGACTACTGTGAAGCAATCGTTGGAGACTTTGGGCTCGCCAAGCTCCTGGATCACCGAGACTCGCATGTCACCACGGCCGTGAGGGGCACCGTCGGCCACATTGCCCCGGAGTACCTCTCCACGGGCCAGTCGTCCGAGAAAACCGACGTCTTTGGCTTCGGAATCCTGCTGCTCGAGCTAATTACCGGTCAGACTGCACTTGAGTTCGGGAAGGCGTCAAATCAGAAGGGAGCAATGCTGGACTGGGTAAGTTCATTGTCGATCTCACATGGCAGACATGGCTTGAGGCATCTGATCATACCATACCTGAGGTTCTTGACGTGGCTCTGGCTTCTGCGCAGGTGAAGAAGATGCACCAGGAGAAGAAGCTCGATGTGCTCGTCGACAAGGGCCTGAGGAGCAACTATGACCGCATTGAGCTGGAGGAGATGGTGCAGGTGGCGCTGCTGTGCACCCAGTATCTCCCCGGACACAGGCCCAAGATGTCGGAGGTGGTCAGGATGCTCGAAGGCGATGGGCTTGCAGAGCGGTGGGAGGCGTCGCAGCGCGATGACTCCCACAAGTTCAAGGTGCCCGAGTTCACCTTCGGCCGCTGCTACTCCGACCTGACAGACGACTCGTCGTTGCTGGTGCAGGCAGTCGAGCTCTCTGGGCCGAGGTGACACCATTGACAGTGGGAGCCTGGGAGGCAAGAGGAATCATCAGTTGTTTCCAGCAGGATCTGTATAGCAAGAAGCCCCTGTGTAAAATGGCAGATAGTTACAGCGAAGTAAGCAACTGGGCATGCATCCTGTCAGGAAGTGAAGCACATCTCAGATGAATTGTACAAAGGTCAAAGAAGAGCACAACCTAGTTATCTAGGCATGGTATATTGCATTTACAGTTTCTTTACACTGTTGGTAGAATAAAGATGGCAGAGTAATATTTTTTTTTAATCTGTAAGGTTTGGTATTCCTTTCCCCCTTTGTCCTCTTTACCTTATGTAGTGTTAGTTACTTAAACCTGTTGCGTTGGATTGCATAGACCTGGCAGTTTCATGTTTTCTGTATATTAATGCAGAGCCCAAAATTCTTGTTGAATCGATTCAATTTGAAACGTACAGTATAGAAAATCTTTGTCAAAAAGAAATAGCAAATAGGTTTTGTGCATATCACTAAATGCAACTGAACATCGTAA
Source organism: Olyra latifolia (assembly GCA_036346145.1). Lineage (NCBI taxonomy): Eukaryota > Viridiplantae > Streptophyta > Magnoliopsida > Poales > Poaceae > Olyra > Olyra latifolia. Next base: position 9,565,662 of record CM070524.1, read on the forward strand.
CTTGATGACAAATGACAGTATCATTTTTTTTTAGTTGCAAAGGGCAGAAGTTCCGCCATTTCATTCAAGAAGGAGAAAACCTTACAATATACAAAGGGGGAGAGAAAGGGGGGGATAAAGCGAGAGAAAGAGGAGGATACTGGATACAGAGGGAGAGGACGGTACCAAACATAAATAGGCTAAAATAAATCTATCCTTATTTTCAGAAAACCATCAAAGAAATGGCACAAAACACCACAGCAAACCGAAAAAGACTCTCAAGTGCTTCGATGTTCTATGAGTTTAACAGATATGCAGTTCTTCCTCACTTCACCACCAGTAGGATTGGTTATGTTGCCCATGTTGAGTTCTTAAACATAGAATTTGAGAACTAACAGAACGCTGCATGGGTCAGCAAGGTGATTGTTGACAGTATCAGTGTACGTGTTGACGGTATCAGTGGTCGAGTATCCACCACCACCACTGGGCCAAATCTCCTGGTCGGAGTTCAAGAAGTTCTTGCCTTCTATGACAGTTTTTTTCGAACGAACGGGCAGATGCTCTGCCATTTCATTAAGGAGAAAAAGAACTGTACAACTGTACAAGAGTGAAGAAGAATACAGAGGAGGGGGAGAGAGAGAAAGAGGAGGTAGAAGAACGCGACAGTGGGCTTGTCTGGAGCATTGCCGTCACCGAAACTGACTGCAAGGCGGTGCAAGAGAAGGCCAATCTCGCCGTTGGCCGCCACCGCCGCAAGGGATGCTTGGCTAAGACGCTAGAAGGAGGGCGTCATGAAGGACAACACTTCAGACGCCACCGCCGTGCGGGAAGAAACATCAACCAGGCTGCCGAAATTGCCACACGGGATGCTCGACTGTTGCATCCACCACCATCGAAGACGAAAGGAAGGCCGGAGTAGTCGTAGGCCATCACCACCGCACGGGATGCTCGTCCAGGACGCAAGGGAGGACGTCGGTCGTCACCACCGCACGAGATGCTCTGCCGGGACGTGTAGCCACTGATGTCGACCAATCCAAGCACACCGAGGAGTCGAGGAGACTCCAAAGGGCACCGCCGTGCCAGAAGCTGCTGCTGCTGCCAGGTACTCGGGATGCTCTTCTAGAGCGTTCGCCGCCACCGTCGTCAATTGTTGCGGGGCAAAAGAGAACAAACCTAGTCGTCAGCCACCACCACCGCCCGGGATGCTCGGTCGAGACGCGGGAGAGAGGGCGTCAGCCGTCACCTCGAGCAGGATGCTTGGCCGAGACCGACCTACCGCCTTTGCCGACTGCTCCAAAGACACACGAAGAGCGGTGACCGCAACCATCGAGGGAGTGCCACAGAGAGACAATGCTTCGGGGGAAGATGGCACCCATGACAATGCCTCCAATGAGGAGAGTGGCGCAGAGAGACGTCACCATTGCCGGCCCAAATGGGCAAGGCTTTCCAACAAGATCCGCCCGAACCAACACCGGCGAGGCCGCAGCACCACCAACAACCACCATCACTGCAGCACCACAGCCAGGCCGCCCGACCACCGCCAACGACCATCTCGCTACTGCCGAGCTCCTACGAGGAGAAGGGGAGGAGGCACGGCAGCGCGTGAGGACGGACGGCATCGAGGCACCAAACAAGCAAAACACCATGGATGGGTCACCCGAACACCGCCACGGCCATCTCGCTATTGCCGAGTTCCCACGGGGAGGAGGGGAGGAGCCACGGCAGCGCGTGAGGACGGATGACATCAAGGCAATGGACGAGCGAAGCACCACGGGTGGGTTGCTCGAGCACCGCCAATAGGGAGGAGGGGAGGAGCCACGACAGTGGAGGAGCCACGTCGGTGCCGATGCTGCGTCCACGCCGGACGCCGACGCTGATGCCGCCGCGACGAGCTCCTAGACCGCCGGCTCCAACCTGAGCACAACACCGGTGTAGTTGGCTATCGCCGTCGCCGTTGAGGGGGCACCCACCGGGTGCAGCCCGTGACGAAGCCATCGGGATCACCCCCACCACTCCAGATTCGGGCGGCCCACCGCCGGATCCAGACGCCCTATCGCCGGATCCGGATGCCCCGCCACCGGAGCCGCCCAAGAACACCGGCGACGACACCACCACGAAGAGGTGACCAAAACACTTCGCGCGAAGGGCAAGGAAGGAGGAAGGGAGGGAGAAGGGGGGCCGCCTCCGCACTGCCGGCGACGACGGCGGGGAAGGAGGCTCGGTGGCTAGGGTTTGTTGGGCGGCGGCGGAATCGCCCCCTCAGTCGCCTCGCATGCGACTCAGGGGGTACCCTTCTTTTGTGAAGTTACAGATTCTATGACAGTTTTGAAGTGTGCATTGTGAATAATTGAGGTTTGTCCTGTATTACGAATGTTAATCAATGTTAGTACGCGGTCACCATACCATGAAAGTAGCTAATGGTGTACAAGGACAAAATATGATATCAGGTCTGTATGGATTTATCCCATCCAACAAATCCCTAATTTTGGTGCTAGAAAAAATGCTTCAAAAGGACTATCCCCTTCAACTGATTTCCCATGAAGAATCTTTTCTGTTTAAATAAAATCCAAATTATTTTCAGGACAATGCTCAACCTTCTTCTAGAAATATGCACTAGATTGCGGAATCATTTTCAGTAAGGAGAAAAGTGCAAACAAGTTACGTCCAATTTTTTAAAAAGCACAAAAAAAGGATTTAACAGAGGACCAAAGACACCCATAGCATGATAGCTGATTTAGCCTCTTTAACAATATTGCATCTGATCAGGTCAAATCAATAGCTTGGATTTTTCCCTTTTTTTAACGCGAAGGGTAAGAGCTCTGCAATTTCATTTAAGAAGGAGAAAACTGCATAATATACATAGGGAGGGAGAGAGAGGAGGATATAAAGAGAGAGGAGAGGGGAAGCACATAACCCCACCAAGTGGTAGGTCTTAACAGAACACCACCACGTAACACGATCGAAGGCCTAGCACTCCAAGAATAATTAAATCTACATGCATACCCTACATTTATTTTTGAGCAAAAGTATACCCTACATTTATCAACAAAGATCGAGTAAATGATTTGTTCAATTAAAATAATGGACTCAGCACGTTTTGTACTTTAAGGTGTGGTTCTTTTCAGAGTTTATCTCGTTTGCTTATTTGACTTATCGGGACTTTTTTTAAATTTTTGGATACCCTTTTTTTCTATCTCGAAGGTGTGTATAAAAGCTCTCTAACACAAATTGAACAAATGGGACCCGGCTCTCGAGGCCACATCAGGAAGCAAATAAGCAAATGAAATAAACAAATGAGATAAGCTGAAAAGAACCACACCTAAGTTCATTTATGTTTACATGAACTAACCAACTTGCCAGGAGTTTTTTTTTCTGCCTGAGTTAGCCTACAGAAATTAGCTAAACCTTAGCGGTAAGAATATGTATGCTAGCCCACACATTAGCATAGGGTTGCAACACTCAACTAAAGGAAGAGTGTTAAAGTGAAGCAGTTGGAGTTATTTTAAGACTAGTGATGCAGTCACGCAAGATAACAGCCAATTAAACCGTTCAGACGAACAGCCAATTAGCAAAAGTTGCGGCCACAGATAGCTATAAAGATTTAACAGGGCAATGTATATGCTTTTTCAGAAAACAAGCCAATGTATATGAATAGTTGCAGTGACAAAAATGCAAAAAAGTGTCAGTGATTTCTACACTGAACGTCACCTTGGATATTTGCAGATCAATACGGTGCCAAAGAAACTATCTAGTGACATGCAGGGTACTTTAGAGCTTTTTGCATGTATCTCCATTCTCCACTTACAGAAGCTCATCCAAAAGGTAAAACGGCTAAGGGAAGTGCCAACAACTAGCACAAAACCTTAAACTTTGGAATCCATGAGACCCTCCCTCCCTCTCTTTTGCAAAAGACATGCACAAAGTGAGTAAGGAGCATCTCCACCCTTTGCCAATTTTTCTTATACCACATTGGCTTCTAATTCTTCTATCTTTGTGTTTATTCCAGTTCAAGGAACAGATAGTTCCTTTGATTTGTGAAAGAAAAATTCTTACAGATTGCTTTAAAAAAAATCTTAGTTTACCTGTAATTGTCAATCCATATGGAAAAGATAAATAGACATATCATCCTTATATGGAAAGAAAAAAAATCCAATCCAGTTTAACACCTTATAAGTGAATAGGTCTCCAAATTGCTTCTTAAATGAATTTGACACTTTTATCAATTAGATGATCCTGACCTACAAGAAAAGTTATCCCTTTCATTCTCTAGGCGTGCCAAATTGCAGGAAATCTTTATCAGAAAATGATGTTGCATTTGAGGATTGGCATTGAGACAAGCATCGTAGCAGCAACATCCACAGAGAACCACAAGATAGGCACACAGCGTTCCTTACCCTCAAGAATGACACCACGTGTCACTCACTGGATTCCACTGCTACCCTCCTATTAGTATACCCACACTGAACTCCCAGCACTGACTACTCCCATTCTCCCAAATAAGTCCAAGGAAAGCATCAAAATCCACGAGAAACAGAGGAACGGGAGAAGATACATACCCACATGAATAGGACACACTAGATATTAGCTATAATCTTCACTAAGACCCCTCTACTATATGAACTACAAGTTGCAAGGTATATATATTCATGAATTGTAATTTCAGTAGTAACCTTTTTGAGCAGGAAGCTGGAGGAAGAAGCCTTCCATGGGCCAGGCCATGCGATGGATGCCATGCAGCGCCAAGCGTGGTGTACTGCCGTGCTGATGCTGCATATCTCTGCGCATCATGTGACACACAGGTTCATTCTGCTAATCATGTGGCGTCACGTCATGAGCGTGTGCGTGTCTGTGAGGCCTGTGAGAGTGCACCTGCGGTGTTAGCATGCCGTGCGGATGCAGCAGTACTGTGTACCACCTGTGATGCACAGGTGCACTCTGCAAATCCACTTGCTCAGAGGCACCAAAGAGTGTCTGTGTTACCACTTCCAGCTGCTGCCATTCCAGCAGCCTCTGGTTTCACGGAGGCAGAAGCTGATGTCACTGCCCATGGCAAGGAAGAGGAAGAAGTGGATTCTTGGCTACTGCTCAGCAGAGATTCCGATGACAACAATTTCACCAGCAACAGCATGTATTTTGGTGAAGTACATCAATACTTTGATCTTGTTGGATACAATTTATATCATAACAACAGCATCACTAGCAACACAGAAGAGCAGTACAAAATGCAAGAACAACAGCATGTGCAGAAAAGATACAGCGACAAGGAAGGGAGTGAGTGTGTAGTACCTTCTCAAGTCGCCGTGGCAAGTGAGCAGCAGCTGTGTGGTTATGGAATTGTAGGGGCAGAGCAAACTGCCTCCATGACTGCTGGGGTCAATGCCTATAAAGCTTCCATCAGCAACAGCGTGAGTTATCTATTACTATGCTGTTAACTATCATGCTTCAATATATTTCTCTTTTTTCGAGCAATATATATCTCTCTTTTGAATTAGTGCCACTTCAAGCTCAGGTTGGTTCATTACAAACCGTACTATTCTTAAAACAATATATCAAACAATTTGTTTGAATCGGTTCACAATACAAAGCTTACACTATATGTACATCTAGGTAATATTTTTATAATATTTTCCTTAAGTTCTCTTCCTAAGCCCTGGATCCAAAAAGGAGCTAACAGCATGTTTGGACTGCATCGTCTGAATATATTAGACCTTAAGTAGTGCTAGAGGTCACTGTAAAATAGAAATACAGAAATAAACCCACGGAGAACTTAGCTGGTTTGTTCCTCTGCATCTAAACTTTGAACCGCTCAGTTACTTACTTACTGACCTGAAAACTAACTTACCAGCATATACGTTTTTATAGTTTTCTATGCATAGGAGTTAAAAGAGTTCAGATTTATATTATTGCTGGGTGATTGCTACCTGCAGTTTTCTTATTATTCGCATATTGCAGTGACCATTTGTAAATTCCATCTCAGATATCTTTCTCATCAATGGAGGTGGGTATAGTACCAAACAACAACATAGCAGATATCTCAAACACCAAAATCCTAAGAACCAGTGGATCCATGGAGCTTTTATCACACCATTCACTTCAGATGCCAGTGCATTTAAGCTCCATGGACAGAGAGGCCAGGGTCCTCAGGTACAAGGAGAAGAAACGGGCAAGGAAGTTTGAGAAGACCATAAGGTATGCAACAAGGAAAGCATATGCAGAAGCACGACCACGGACCAAGGGTCGCTTTGCCAAAAGATCAGATGTACAGAATGAAGTGAACCACATGTCTGTACCACCAGTGCTACCAGACAGTAGTTCCGGTACTGTTCCATGGTTCTGATCTAATGAGGAGGAAATATGTTGACAGGCACATCAGCTGATCAGGTCAGTTATCATATAAGTCTAGTGCATGCGTCCAAGAGCTCTGAGCTCCAGGATGTCATTAAAATAGTGTAGTATTTACAGACTGCTTATTTAATTATGTAGTATTTACAGACTGCTTATTTAATTATCATACTATGCAGTTTTGCTCTGTAACTTTACTTGGAAGATTTAAATAGTTATAACTTGTTCTGAGACCATATGTCAATGAAAAGTGGCATAGCAAAGCATCAAGGGGAAGTGTGACATAAGAGAGAACTTCTAAAAGATAATTCAAGTGTTTTACATGATTAGCAACAGTGGCAACAAAGGTTGGGCTTTCCACTGTAGTGGTATGCATAAACAGCAAGATATCAATTATGCTTTTCCTTGGAAAAAAAACATTGCCCATAGTAGTAATGGCATGCTGTATTTTGAATACCACAGTCCCACTAACCAGTGATCTATCAGTACATTTAAAAACAACAAACATGAATTAACATTGACATTAACAGATGCATAAATAAAAATATAAATTTGATACATAATTCTGGAAAAATAAACTCCACTATCACCTATAAATATCGAATTATTATATGCAGAATGAGCATGCTTTGGATAACTAAAGGTTGTTCTTTCCTTATTATTATAACCTCTAGCGATGGTTGGTTGTGTGAACTTTTGTGTAGCTGAATATTGATTTACTAGCGGAGTGCCCGTGCTTTGCTAAGAACTAAAAGATTATCAAATGATGTCGTACCACATTGTGATCGATGTGTTTGGTTTATGCATTCAGCTACGCTTACATGCTTGATTGTGTCGCGCCTGCGTACCCTACGGTTCGACTATTTTAATTGCTTAAGAATTCTGCTACGCTTCCATGTTCAACTACGTAGCTCCTATATACCCTTGACTTCGACTATTTTTTTCTAAGTGCCATTGAAACATTCCTACAATACAAATAAAGTATAATAGGAAAGCAAATCAAATCAATAGAAAGCATTGTTGCTAATTGAAAGCTTTCGAAAATACAACGCACTAAAATAAGAAAGCAGTGTATGAAGGAGTGATGGCTGGGATTGGTAGTATGGACAAGACATTTTTTAATAGTAGAGAAATAAAACATAGCTTCTTCCCTTGTCACTAAAAACGGATGATTTTTCGCTGCATCCAGGTTCTTTTATGGAGAATTCAGATACATGCCATTACAAAGTGTGGCATTTCGAAATATTTCACTCCATATGCAGGACCCACATGTTATTGACACATCGAGTGACATATTTCGAAACGCCAACTTTAGAGTGGCATGAATCTAAATCACCCTTTTTTATAGGTTAACCGATAGCATTCTAACTATTTAGTTCGGTGGCAAGATCATCTTACAATCCATCTATTATGTGCATATGGGTTCTAGCAGGCATAGGATGGACTCATGTCGCAAGGGCACAAGAATTATTGTTCACACGCACTATGCAAGATTACCTTACAGGCCATTTGTTATGTGCACATGGGTCCCAGCAGACATAGGATAAACTCACGATGCAAGGGCGCAGGAATTATTATTCACATGCACTGTTCACACCTATGAACAGTAACCCATGGCAAGGAATAATATCCTAATAGATTAGGAAGTTAGCGATATGATTATTTTAGTTGCCATCTAATAGAGATTGGCCAGAATAAGATTAGGTTGTTACAGATTAATTGCAATATCCCTGTGCCACACACGGCACCTCACAGCCTGTAAGACAACCTCGTCAGTGTCCTCTCCCTCTCTCCCAAGTCTAGCCATAAAACCATCCAGCTAAAACTAATAATTAGGTATACTGGATAGTGTCCCATAAAAAAGCTTGATCAATTCAACTATGTTTAAATGTTTGGTCAGAATTGTGCAGGCATCATATACAGAATACAGACAATGTGATTTTGAGATAACACACATACTGTCATATTTACATGAACTGCTAAGACTCGTAAATAACCTGTTCATATGAAATGAAATATAAACAACATGGATATTTTAGCTATTTACTCTTCGAACCGGGTAATTTGATGATTTTCAGACATAGAATAAAAAAAGATGTGTCTACTAATACTATTAGCATGAAATTTCCATGTGCATCATGAAAGTGTTAAAGTAGACAAGTATAGAGGCTTTTCTGCATCTTTGCCCTCTCTCTTGTAATCTACATATTGCCCATTTTAGGCCTATTAATCTCAAGCTGCAACCTCAACATGGTATCAGGCTAAGGTTTCCCCTCCTCCACCTTGCAGCCGCCGCCGCCTCTGTCGGCTCTTCGCCGGTGAACCACGCCGCGGTTGCCGGTGGCCCTCTCACCGATGACGCCTCTCCTTCTTCCTTCTTCCCGCTTTCTTTCTTCTACTCTCTGCTTGCGCGCCTCGGCGATCTTTGCTTGTCGTCGCTCCTCTCCGCCCCGGCCGCCGCCAAGACAACTCTTTCATTGTCCACGGCCGCCCGCCAACCATTCATTGTCGCTCCTGTTCAGCCAGCCTCGTGCCTTGACCGCGACTCGCTTGGTCGGCCGCCGTCGCCGAACCAACTCGGCCTATGCTGCGAGTTGCCGTCTCGGCCCGTGCTGCGTGTAGCCTCCCCGGCCTTCCGCGCCCTCAGCTCGACGCGAACCTCGGCAGAATCCTCCCCGACGACCTCTTCTCCGTGCCGGCCACCATCTACCGCAGCCATGACGCCGTCTGCTCTCGCTATCCACAGCCGCCGCTTTGGTTTGGCCGCCGCCGCGCACCACCTCGCCGGGACCACGCCCATTGTATGGCAACAAGAAGGTTGTCATCGCCATCCAACGCCGCTCGCGACCGAAAGCACGTTGTTACCAAAGGCCTTGGTCATCAGATAGCTTGTTCCCGAAGCGAGCCGCTCTAGCTATTGTCCTCCACAATGGCAGCCTCTCATCATTCGGTGGGTTCAATGCCTATTCCACCAATGGTGTTTGACGGCACCAACTTTCGGGAGTAGGCCACTATGCTTCGTGTGTGCCTCGACAGTCAACGTCTTTGGGGCCACCTCACCGGTGCAACTCCGTCGCCACCGTGTGCCCCAGTCCCTGTCTGACCCCATGCCCGTGCCGATGGTGCTGATCACCGCCACGCCGAGAGCCTACGAATGCCGTGGGGAAGTATCTTCTTTGCTTCAAAGAACTTGAGGCATGTCGTGCAGATGAGGCTTGAGTTTTTGATGTCATCTTCGGTAGCATGAGGCTCAAACTTGCTCTAGATCTATGTGCCTTGTCTCTTCTCAAGAGATGTGGAGCACGTCAGCTCATTACAGTACCGAAAGCGATGATCTCTCACGCCTCTCTCTACTTGGTTGGCGGCCTCCCTCCAAAGAAGACGACTCCTCGGTCGATGCCTTCTTCCACCAGTTCAGCGACGTCTGTCATCAGCTTGACTCCCTCGAGCCATCCTCGGACCCGACCTGTGCGACCTATGTCCGCATCCAAGACCATCGGACTGGTGCTCGAGTCTATGAGTTCCTCAGCAGCCTTCATCCTGAGTTTGAGCCGCTTCGTGCTCAGCTGCTTGCTCGCTCACCGCAACCCTCACTGGTTGAGGCTCTCACTCACATCCGTGCTGAGGAGACTCATCTTCGTGGCGTTCTCTCATCGTCCTCGAATGTGCTGAGCGCTACTACAACTTCTTCCCAGGCAGCACCTGTTGCTCTGCCGTCGGTCGCCATAGCTCCCATTCTCCCCACACCAGCAGGAGGCTTGGTTGCCGGAGGAAGGGGGTATCGCCACACCATTCAGCAGTGCAGGAAGCGCCTCCAAAAGGCCAGTAGTGGTACCTTTGGCACCTCCGGAGCTACCGGTGCGAGTGGTGCCACTACTTCTCGCCTACCTGACTGGGCTCAAGAGCTAACTCGGTACCTTAAGCGCATGGAGCTTCGCCTGGACTCTCGGTCTCCTCTAGCTTCCTCTGCTACTACTACTCAGGCTCCCTCAGGTATCTCGTCTCCATGGTACTTTGATTCTAGAGCTTCCTTCCACATGACACCTGATCCTACTCACCTTGCATCCTTGTGCTCCTCAGTCACTCCTTTGTCTATCAAGATGGCTGATGGTACACATCTTTCAGTTGCTGGGCTGGGCACTCTTCACACTTCTTTTCATGTTCCCTCTGTTTCACATGTTCCTTGTCCCGATATGCAGCTGATCTTTGCTGGCCAGCTTAGTAACCATGGTTTTCGTATTATCCTCGACTCTGACTCTTGTTCTATCCAGGACTGCCGCACACGGACCCTAGTTGGCACTGGCCAGAGATCCCGTGACTCCTCGCGTTTGTGGGAGCTCGACTGGCTTCGTCTTTCTTCCACTTCCATCGCTACCTCCAGCAGCCAATCGCCCACCGCTACTAATGCCACTGCCTTCGCCACCACCAATTCTGTCAGTTTTGCTTAGTGGCATCATCGTCTAGGTCACATGTATGGATCCCGTCTTTCTTCTTTGATGAGTCACGGTGTTCTTAGGAAGGTTTCTGGTGATACCTCCCTTTCTTGTTAGGGTTGTAAGCTTGGCAAACAGCTACAGCTGCCATATCCTACTAGTGCTTCTGTTTCGACTCATCCTTTTGATTTGGTCTACTCTGATGTATGGAACCTGCTCCCTTCGTTTCAAAAGGGGTCATCGATGGTATGTGATTTTCATTGATGATTTCTCTCGCTTCACCTGGATCTATTTCCTAAAGTCTCATCACCAGGTATTGGCTGCCTATCAGGTTTTTGCTGCCATGGTTCGCACTCAGTTCGACTCGTCTATCCATGCGTTTCGTGCTGACTCTGCTGGCAAGTACTTGTCCACTCCTCTTCGCCAGTTTCTCTAGGAGCAGGGTCCTCTTTCTCAATACTCCTGTACGAATGCGCATGCTCATAATGGTGTTGCTGAGCATAAGCATCATCACCTTCTTGAGACTGCTCGAGCTATGATGCTTTCTGCATCTGTGCCACACAGTTCTGGGCTGAGGACGTTTCCACCGCTGTCTATCATCAACCTTCAGCCCACTATTGCTCTTCAAGATGCCATCCCTGTCGAGCGGCTCTTTGGTAGACCTACTCAGTACAGTCATCTTCGTGCCCATGGGTGTGTTGTCTATGTGCTTCTTCAGCCTCGTGAGCGGACGAAGCTGACTGCTCAGTCTGCACCGTGTGCCTTCCTTGGCTATGACTCTAAGCACAATGTTTTTCGCTGCTGGAATCCTGTTGGTCGACGGATTCGAGTCTTACGCGATGTCACCTTTGATGAGTCTCGCCTTTTCTTTGACGAGCTTTCATTCCCCTGTTTCCTCTGGCTCTCCTTTGCCCTCTGAGTCCCTCTCCTTCCTTACCCTTCCCAAGTCCTTTTCCATTCCACCGCTTTTCTCATCCTTGCCACTCTCTTCACCTTCTTCGACACCAGGATTGTCTTCCCCACCCTCTCCTCTTGTTTCCCGGCCTTCTGCTTCGACTTTCTGTACCTCTCCTTTGTTGCCTTCCCCGTTTTCCTCGTCCTCCTATTCGTTTTCACTACACTCGCCGTCTTCCTCCTTCTCCAGTCCCTCCTTCCGCTTTTGAGCGTCCTTCTCCCTCCTTGCTAGGGCCTGCTCCTTCTCCGGTGTCCTCTCCTACTCCACGTCGATACACTCTTCGTGATCGCAGCATGATTCCTTGTCCTGCCTGCTACGGCTATGCTGCTTCGGTCTCCACCCCTTCTGAGCCTACTTCCTATCGTGATGCTATCACTCATCCTAAGTGGCAGTATGCTATGGCCAAGGAGATCGCTGCTCTTGAGCATACTAGCACCAAGGTCTTGTTCCCTGTCCACCTGTTGTTACTCCTATTACATGCAAGTGGGTTTATAAGATCAAGACTCGCTCTAACGGTTCTCTTAAGCGCCATAAGGCACGTCTTGTGGCTTGTGGCTTTCAACAAAAGTATGATTGTGACTTTGAGGAGACCTTTGCTCCCGTTGCCCATCGCACCACCGTTCACTCTCTTGTGGCCGTTGCCTTGGTTCGTCAGTGGATCATCTCTTAGTTTAATGTGAAGAATGTGTTTCTTTATGATGAGCTGCATGAGGAGGTCTACATGCACCCACCTTCGGGCTACACTGTGCCAGATGGTCATGTGTGTTGTCTCCGTCGCTCCCTCTATAGGCTTAAGCACCCCTCGTGTTTGGTTTGAGCGCTTTACCTCTGTTGTGGCTGCTGCTGGCTTTATTGCTAACCAGCATGACCCTGCTCTCTTTATTCACACTTCTTCTCGAGGTTGGACTCTTCTTCCCTATGTGGATGACATGCTCATTACTGGAGATGACCCTCAGTTCATTGCCTTTGTTTAAGCCCTGTCTCAGTAAGCAGTTCCAGATGTCTGATCTTGGTTCTCTTTGCTACCTCCTTGGGATTGAGGTTACTTCCACACCTGAGGGTTACTTTCTCTCCCAGCGAAAGTATATCCAGGATCTGCATGCTTGTGCTTGTCTCACCGATCAGCGTATTGCTGACACTCCGATGGAGCTACACCTTCAACTTCGTCCCACTGATGGTCAACGTCTTGAGGATCCAACACACTACCGCCATCTGGTTGGGAGTCTTGTTTACCTTGGCATTACTCGTCCTAACTGTCATGAATAGGACTTGTATTAATCTGAGGCCAAAAGGCTAGTATATATACACAGTACAGGGGCAAAATAGGAAAGCCCAAAATACAAAAGGAAAGGGCCTAAAGCCCATATATACATATATCTAACACCCCCCCTCAAACTCATGGTGGGTTAACAACACTGAGTTTGGAGAGGTAAAAACTATGTCATTGCCGAGTCTGTGCCTTCGTGAAGAAATCGCTATCTGAATCTCGGAGGGCACATATCAAGAGAGACAACATGCTCTCAACTCGTGGACTGCACATAGGAAGCATCAACACCAATATGCTTGGTGAGCTTATGTTTCACCGGATCACGGGCAATACCAATAGCTCCGGTGCTATCAGACAAAAGAGGAGTTGGTGTAGTAACAGAAACACCAAAATCCTCAAGTAACCAATGCAACCAAGTAACCTCTGCTGTCAAAAGAGCCATAGCGCGTATCTTAGCCTCTACACTCGATCGAGAAACTGCCGTTTGCTTTTTAGTCTTCCAGGCAATGAGAGAATCACCAAGAAAAACACAATAAGCAGAAAGAGACCGGCGATCAGAAGGATCTCCAGCCCAGGTAGCATCAGAATAAGCATGAAGCTGCAAAGAGTTGGAGCGAGGAAAGAAAAGACGACGGGAGATAGTGCCACGCAAATAGCGCAACACACGAAGGAGGTGACTATAGTGGAGCTGAGTAGGAGCAGAGACAAACTGACTCAAGATGTGAACAGCATAGGAGATATTAGGACGAGTGACACCAAGGTACACAAGGCTACCAACGAGATGTCGATACCGAGTAGGATCCGAAAGAGGTTCCCCATCGGTAGGTCGAAGCTGAAGATTAAGCTCCATAGGAGTCTCAGCTGTCTTGTGATCAGTAAGAGAGGCCCGATCAAGAAGATCCCCAATATACTTCTCTTGGGACAAGAAAATACCCTCCGAGTGGAGGTAACCTCAATCCCAAGGAAATAACGAATAGACCCAAATCAAACATACTGAATCGCTTATTAAGACGAAGTCTTGACAAAATCAATATAAGATGGATCATCACCAGTAATGATCATGTCATCGACATAGAGCAGAAGAAGAGTACGACCACGAGACGAGGTGTGAACAAACAGCGCAGGATCATGGTCACTAATAGAAAAGCCAGCAGCAGTGACCACGGAAGAAAAACGCTGAAACAAGGCCCGAGGAGCTTGTTTAAGCCCATACAGAGCCCGACGAAGGCGAAAAACCATCCCATCCGAAACAAAATACCCTGGCAGAGGCCGCATGAAGACTTCTTCATGCAGCTCCCCATTAAGAAAGGTATTCTGAATATCAAGCTGATAGATAGGCCACGCACGAACAGAGGCCACAGCAAAAAGAGTTTTAATAGTGGTCATGTGAGCCACAGGAGCATAGGTCTCATCATAGTCAACACCATGCTCTTGCTGAAAACCACGAGCCATAAGACGAGCTTTGAATCGCTCAAGAGAACCATCAGAGCGAGTCTTAACCTTATAGACCCACTTGCAGGTGATGGGACGAGCGTGAGACGGAAGAGGCACAACCTCCCAAGTGTCAGTACGTTCAAGGGCAGCAAGTTCCTCGGCCATCGCATGCTGCCACTCGGGATGAACAACAAAGATCACGGAAGAGGCGGTTTCTACAGAATCGCACCAAAGAAAGCCAAAACGCCAGTAGGTCGAATGGATCGACGATCACGAAAAGCATATCAGGAGAGTAGATGCTACCTCATCGGAAGAAGATGAGGTAGCGGTGGTTCCTCAACCGGCCGAAGTTCGACGAGTGAGACAATAGGATAAGGAGAAGCAAAGCGAGCCTAACAGGAGGAGACGAGGAAGGAGACTCTAATGAAGGAGAAGGGTCTGGAGAGGATGAAACAGAAAGTGTGTAGTAGAGATAGGAGTATCGAGAAAAGTCAAGAAAGACAAGGAATCAAGAGTAGAAGTTGGAGAAGAAGGACGAGGGTAGAAAGGACGAGACTCATTAAAGGTAACATCCCGAGAAATCCTCATCCGTCGACCAACAGATCCCAACATCGATAGCCCTTGTGCTCAAAGACTATACCCAAGAAAAACACACTCAACCGACCGAAAGCGATCGACTTAGTGCGTTCACGAGAGCAAGAAGAACATAGCACACACACCCAAAAGAGCGAAGACTAGAATAGTCTGGTGTGTGCCCGAGGAGACGCTCTATGGGAATATCACCCTTAAGGGCAGAAGAAGGCTGAAGATTGATAAGATAACAAGCAAGAAGCAAATTTCACCGAAAACGAGGTGGAATAGAGGAGGAAATCATGAGCGTCTTTAGCCGCTTCAAGAAGGTGTCGATGTTTACGCTCAGCAACACCATTTTGAGCATGAGCACCGGGACAAGAGAACCGAGTGAGAGTGCCCTGCTCAGTGAGATACCCGCGAAGAGCCCCAGAAAGATATTCCCCTGCAGAGTCAGCCCGAAAGACACAAATGAGAATCAAAATGAGTACGAATCATGGTAGCAAAATTTTTATGGATAGACAAAACCTCACTACGATGAGACATAAAATATATCCAGGTGTAGTGAGAAAAATCATCTATAAAAATGACATAATATTTATGACCGCTTTATAGACAAAAGGGCCGGACCCCATACATCGAATGAACAAGATCAAAAGGACGAGCTGACATAGACTCACTAGAAGAATAGGGGAGTTGCACCTGCTTGCCAAGGTTGCAACCCGCACAATCTAAAGAAGCATCACCAGACACAGATCCTAACAGACCACGATGAACTAAAGATGCCAGACGCGAACCACAAAGATGTCCCAAACGATGATGCCACTGAGCAAAAGACGCCATGGAGGAAGTAGCGGAGACGAAGAGACTGGCAGGAGCAACGGAAGGAAGACGAAGCCAGTCAAGTTCCCAAAGACGCTGCGAATCATGGCGCCGGGGGCCAGTACCAACCAGAAGACCCGTGCGACGATCCTGAATAGAACAAGAATCAGTATCGAGAATCACACGACAACCATGATCAGTGAGTTGGCCCGCGGATATGAGCTGCATGGTTCGTTTGGGAACATGGGAAATTGTGGGAACGTGAAAAGAAGACAGAAGAGTCCCTCGTCCTGTGACAGGAAGAGAGGTACCATCTGCCGTCTAAACAGTTAAAGGGGTGGTCAAAGGACTGATGGAAGTAAGACAGGTAGAATCAGATGTCATATGAAAAGATGCACCTGAGTCAAGAATCCATGGTGATGTACCTAAAGTAGAGGAAGGTGGTCTCTCAACAGAAGACTGTAAAGCAGAACCAGCAGAACCTGACGGTGAAGAGGCAGCCATACGTCGCAATAGCATCAAAATTTCAGCAGAGGATCGGGGCATGGCCGAGAAGAGTCTGAATCTCCTGAACTGTGTGCGAAGACTTTGGTCGGCCGACGACGAGCAATATCCTTCTTCCGGTAGCAAAACTGCTCCACATGACCATCCTTGTCACAATAGACGCAGTGAAGACCAGCCTTCATCATCACTCCAGAAGACGGCGAGGCTGGTGAAGTCGAAGAACGAGAAGCCGGAGGTGTCGGGCAGCGTCCAAGAGCAAACACGACGGAGAAGCTGAAGGCTCGCGACCACGAAGTCGAAGTCTCCTCGGTACGAAGAGCAGCTAGAGCCTCCAACAAAGAGACACGAGGGTGACGAGCAAGAAGCTGAGCACGAATCTGCTCAAATTCTGGCCGAAGACGCGTGACAAAGTCGTAGATGCGACGAAGCTCCAAACGAGACTGCTGGCGCTGGCAGCAAGCACAAGTCCGACGGTCATGATCAGCATCCGCGGCATCAAGAGAGTCAAGCTGACGCCACACCGCAGAAAACTGAGCATACAGCTCATCCACCGTAGAGTCACCTCGCTGCGATGGATCGCCATGTCGCACAACCAAGAAGATATTGTGAGTCACCAGTAGGCTCATAGTGATCACGAAGATATGACCACATTAGTTGTGCAGACGCCAAAGAAACCACCTCTCCGGTAAGATGCACCTCCATGCTAGCAACCAAAATAGCAGAGGCACGAGCATCCTCATCACACCAGAACTTGTAGGCGATATATTGAGACTTATAAGACTCATAGCCTCTTTATGATCATCGAGGTCTTCTTATCGCCAGAGAATCATCGTAATCCTTCGGGCATGATCAATAGGCCCGACGAAGTGGCAAGGCTCGGGGATCGTGACGAGGCGGACAAGGAAGCTCGCCAGTGAAAAAATCCCAAAGACGCTGACCACGCATGTGAAGACGCATATGAAGAGACCAATCCTGATAGTTGAGGCCATCAAAAATCACCGGGCAACGAGGAACAGAAACAGTACCCGACGACATTTTTTTATTTTTTATTTTTGGTGCCTACCCACGTGCTACTAGCACTACACAGAGTAGTAATACTAGTAGTACTAGAAGTACAAAGGCCGGCCGAAGCAAACGAGCTTGGCGGCGAGGTCGGCAAGAAGCAGGGGCGAAGCGGCGCATGCATGGCGGCAAGTAGTAATGTCGTGCAGGGCGGCGGCAAGTAGGCGATGCACCAACGACTAGGATAGATCCCTAGCCACGGCGGCACCTTCGACGGCTGAGACGGCGCCCATGATCAAGGACGTGGAGGCGGCTTCTCAAGAATCATGAGCCAAGACTTTAAGAAGATGGCGAGAACGCCGAGAGCGACGACGGCGAGAGCCATAACGGAGCGGCCTGAGCGGCGGAACGACGGCGGCGGCGAGATGACGACTCGAAGCGACGTCGTCGGCGACGTCTGACGACGACCGACGACCAATGAAAGTAACGACGAGCGGCGGCGTTGGTGATGGGCAACGACCGACGACGACCAGCGGAGAGGGACGACCCGAGCGGCTGCGTCAGCAACGGACGACAACCAACGACCACCAGCGAAGAGGGAAGACGTCGGGGGAAGAGCCAACGGCGGCAGTGGGAAGAGCCGGCGGGGAATCAGACGAGTAAAACCCTAACCCTAATTAGGCTCTGATACCATGTCATGAATAGGACTTGTATTAATCTGAGGCCAAAAGGCCAGTATATACACACAGTACAGGGGCAAAATAGGAAAGCCCAAAATACAAAAAGAAAGGGCCTAAAGCCCATATATACATATATCTAACACTAACATCTCTCATGCTGTTCATATTCTCAGTCAGTTCGTGTCTTCTCCCACTCAGATTCACTACAGTCACCTCCTTTGTGTCCTTCAGTACCTGAGGAGTACCATTGACCGTTGTCTTTTCTTCTCGAGCTCCAGCTCTTTACAGTTCCAGGCCTTCTCTGATGCTACTTGGGCTAGTGATCCTTCTAATCGCAAGGCCCCTTCTACCTACTGTGTCTTTCTTGGTTCTTCCTGATCTCTTGGAAGACCAAGTGACAGACGGCTGTCCCTCGTTCCAGTACTGAGGCTGAGCTACGTGCACTTGCTTTAGTGACGGCTGAGGTGACCTGGCTTCGGTGGCTTTAAGCAGACCTTGGTGTTTGATGAGGGACATTAAAATATATGTTCCTTAAAATATCTAGCTTGCATTTGAGAAGAATCAAGAAACTAAGAATCAAAGGCCAATTTTGATTTGCCTACTCCCAAAAGGAAGACCTAGAGTTAAAAGGCAAATTGGCTTTGACTAGTGCACCTTATTACTACATATTTCTAGATATTTCTACATATATTTAGTTGTCCATGAGTTGTCAAGTATGAGTTGTACTTGAATTACTAGAAAATTATAGTTGAGTTGTCATCTAGTTGTTATCAAGTTGGCTAGAAGTTGTCCATGAGTTGTACAAGGCTCTTTGAGGCCTATAAATAGAGGCAAAGACCTCTAGTTTTGTATCAACTATCTATGATGTTCATATCTACTACCCACTAATAGAACTTGGTGTTCTTTAAGATCTTGTATTCTAAGAGCTTTGAACAAAGCTCTTGTGGTCCGTGGATTCGGATTGCCCTTCGGGTGTTATCTTACAACACGTTGAAGTTGTTCCTTCAACAATAAGCGTTGTTTCTACCGATCAGCACATTGGAGTGGTTCCTCTAATATTTGTGCTGCATCAGTGTTCTACCTTCTGCTCCTACGACTGTCTACTCTGACCGTACCAGTGCCATCAGCATTGCTCGGGATTCAGTGAAGCACAAGCTCACCAAACACATTAGCGTTGATGCTTTCTATGTCAAGTCTAAGGTCCAGGATCAGGTGGTTACTATTCTTCATGTGCCTTCTAACCTTCAGATTGCCAACTTCTTCACGAAGGCATTGACTAGAGTGCAGCATGATTGTCATCTCTCCAAACTCAGTGTTGTAGATCCATTATGAGTTTGAGAGGGGTGTTAAAGTAGACAAGTATAGGGGCTTTTCCGCATCTTTGCCCTCTCTCTTGTACTGTGCATATAGCCCATTTTGGGCCTATTAATCTCAAGCTGAAACCTCAACAGAAAGTACAAGTTTTAGAATGTACTGTTCTAGACTTCTAGTACCCAATGATGATGAATGCCAACATTATGAAAACAGCAAAGCTATAAAGAATTGATAGTTGGAGAGAAAGCTATTAACTATTCTGGCAGAAAATAACAAACACAAAGCTATATAATTATGAAAATTATAAAATTTTCTCCAACTATGCTTACTTTTAGCTTTGAGAAAGGGACGTAAATTGAATTATGCTTCTTTTCTAGCAAACACGGATTCTAGCCTTGAGAGGTGCATAAGTTGCAATATGCTGATGTGCTATCTTGAGCAACTTAATTAGAAGCTTGAATATATTTGAAGTACAAAGGGCCAGGACAGAAGCAGGTGTGTACACAGCTCATGTTTTCCACAAAGTATTGTGTGATACTGTACAGTTTGACCTAAGTTTACATAAATGGACAATGCCAGTGGGATTCCTATGAACAACAAAACAATGATTTGAACACGCAGCAAAGCATTGTAACAACTCAGCTTTATGCCATAACGAAGCTGCTAAAACAGATCAATCAATCAGCATGTTCCTCTTCACCTTGAGAATCTACAAGGTTCAATCAATCTTCATGCTCCTCTTCACCTTCAGAATCTACATGAATGGGGAAATAATGAACATCATCATACATGAGTAAATCTGAGCGCTATATTATGTGACTTCTGTGATGGATAATAAATGACCCTAAATACAAGTATCTACTAGGCTGATATATTAAGAAGAGATGATATAGTCAACTTCGACCAAAATTTAACTAAAAAACTGTATCAAGATTCAATTCCATATTATAACAAAGTAAGAAAAAGAGACCCCTACCAGATCGGATGTCATCCCCAACATGCCCTCTAGACTGTACTTGCCTCACGAGCATTCGATAAATTAAGACCCACCAATATTTGTGTAGAACAAGGAGGGAGAAGAGAAGACTGTTGAACATGTGGTAGTACAATGGCCCATCAAATTTATGCTTCTTCTTATTCAAAGTCAGAACAACTTCATAGCTGAAAATTTCAAAGAAATGTATAAGTTTTAGTGACATTATTATAGAGATCCCTAAAGTATAGAACCCATATAGGAACAGATACAAAGTTACTTATATTTACCTTGTGCTTCAGAGAATCCAGAATGGAAAATATATCAGGCGAAGGACTACCCAAGAACTAAGGAAAAGAAATGAAATGTCAGCAAGCAACCCATGGCCACTGTACGTAGAAATCTTTTCCAACTCCAGGAACACACCACTTGCATCATGAATGGCAAGGACAACAGAACCTACGTGTGCAAATCTGTTCAAAAACTAGGTCAATTCGGCAATATGAAAGGAAAACATTTCCTGATGATATTGATTCTAACAATTAACTGGTAGTGACAAAGACATATTCAAAAAGCAGATAACTGATAATCCATATGTACTGATCACCAACTATAGTTGGGATATATGCTGCACAATCCAATTTCATATTAACAAAGTTAAAGATATAGGGATCTAACCAACTGCATTCTCTACCGAGAAACTAACAGTAAAAGTCAGATATATAATCAAGTCAATATTCTTAAACATTGCTTTAGGGTTGCATTCCATGCTTTCATTCTATACATCCATTATACTGCCCTTCTAGAAGCAGCAAGTCATTCCAGACCTCGTGTTTGGAACAATTGGTTCAATTAAGATTGTCAACGAAACTTCCCTAAGATTATGAAAGGAATGTCATAGAAGGCTAGTAAAGGAAAATATGATTAAGAGAAACAAGCAATGCAAATATAAAGAAATACAGCACTTGACACACGCAGCGATTCTGTGAATGTGATAGAAAGAATATCCAAATGTAAAATATATTATATATTATGAAGTTAGAAGTACCCTTCCATTTCCATTAAAAAAAAGCATATGCACATTTTGCAGGTATACATGTGTGCCCAGTTGGCCACACACCCAAATGCTAGCATCCACATGCATTTGCTCTCACACCCCAGCAACTCCAGTTCTCAGCACTTGAATTAATACAAGCAGCAGAGATACTAAATAATGTCTGAGTAAGCGTGTAGAACATTGGTGCAAATACTGTTTAAAAAACAATGGTGTACCTACGAGAAGGCACTAGACCTGGATTTAAACACAAACCAGCTTGACAAATATCCAGATAGCTAACATACCTGCATATGTAAGACAGTGCAATGAGCAAAACAGTTGCTACATGATGAGTCATTGAGATTCCAAAGTCTGAGCGCCTTGTTTCCCAAAATAGAAGGGCAAATACTGAGTACGTATAAAAACCAGCAACATACATGTAGACCGCCTTGAGAAAAGAAAGAAATTATTTATAACTTGTTACAAATGAAAATTCTAATAGAGAGGGAAAAATTAAGTGTAACTTACTTTATTTTTTGATCTGGCCAAACCTGGTCTCGCGGTCCAACCCAGAAATTCCTTGTGCTATGAACCATGGTTCGTTGTATGTCACAAACAATGCTAATAATTCCCCAGAAAGGAAATAAATGCATTTCCAAGCTGATTCCTTAAATTTCCTGATCTTTTTCCTCCCTGCACACATCTCAGGATCAAGTTTCTCATCCCCCTTCCTGAAAATCATTCTCCTGGCTAACCACTGTAGACGAAATGCAGGTGACATTTAGTTCACATAAATAATTCATATTTCATAGTGGAAGGTGTCAATTAACTCACAATTAATATTCTTCAGATGTTTTTTTTAACACAAAAACGATCAGGTGTAGGGATGTGTACAATTATTTAGTTGCAGCTCGTACATTGTACAAGCAGCAACTTAATAATACAGTTGATGCATTTTCTTATCAACATTCCATTTCCTTGTCTCAAATTTCGATGACAGATAACCACCAAAACCCGCTAGGGTGACAGGGAATAGGGATAGCCATGTTGGTTAACATTTACTTTTTTTTTGCGACGTTAACATTTTACTATGATGTTTAAATTTCTTCACACTACTAACTCTGTGATAATTACGGCTTCACTAGCACCTGGCTGCCTGCTCGGAGCAAATATTTACCGTGAAACATTGGTTCTCACTAGTCACTTCTCAGCACCCTCATTCCCTTCAGTTCGCACCATTCTACTCTAGTAACAAAATGACTCACGCATGGCGCATCGGCATCGCCTGAGTTCGATCGGAGGAAGCCAACGAAAACAAAAACGATGCGAAAAAAACGAGGGGGACGGTGAAATCGCGTACACCATCACAACCTCGAAGACGAAGCGCTCGAGGAGGAAGCAGACTTCGAGGAAGAAGATGACGAAGAAGGGGAGCGCCGCGAAGTCGGAGTAGGCGGGGCAGCTCTCCGCCTCCCAGTCGACCAGCGGGATCCCCATCGCGCTCGCCGGCGGGGAGCTCTGCGTGGTCCGAGGGGAGGCGGAGGAGGGAGGGAGAGGCGAAGACTTGCGGTTCGAGAGGTGGCGCTCGACGTTAGACGGTTCGGCAAGAGCCGCGGCGGCTAAAGGCGACGGTTACACCATCGCGCTGATATGTCGAGCAGTTGTGTCTTGTGACCGAGTGCACGGCGATTTCTAGATTGACTTTCAATTCTGAATAGTCGATGGCCCCCGTTGTAGAATTTAGGGTACTTTTAAGGACGCGGGGGCGGTCCGACGGGTCGAACACCCGTCTCTGGCCGTTTTAAATCTAATTTAAAACTTTGTTATCTATGTATATATATATAATATTAAAAAGTTTGCAATGGTGGTGGCAGTGGTGTTATCAACTTTTGATCTAGACCCTCCAATCTATCCAACAGCTTAAATCAAGTAAGTCATTAATTATTAAGGACTCTCAAAAAACCATTAATTACTGGATCCCTAAATTTGTGGAGACATAATTAGCATGTCTATAATTACTAGATCCCTAAATTAGTGAAAATATTAATTATAGGTAGCACACGATTGCAATTTTTATTTGTACAAACCATCTCTTTCCTCAAACGTCCAGATCTGGTATGGTGATCTCAATCTAGAGACGACTCGAACGTCGATGACCTCTATGGCATATTTAGCAGAGCTCCAAGGGTGGCTCCCCTCTGGTGTCTGGGCCGCGTCGATGTTGCCCTGCCCCCACCAGTGTCGCGTCTCCCTACGTGTCCCGCCCCACCCCGCGACGGTGACCACCCAACCTTCGCACTGATAACTTTAGTTATTCTACCGCCACTCATAATTCGTCCCGTAAATCTTTCCTTTTATTCATTGAGATGGGTTGGGTTGAAATAACAAGTTGGCTGAACTGGACATTAAGATAGATTTTGAGAGATACATGAATTATGTTCCATAAACATTTCCTTTTCTATATATTAAAAAGAGTCTTGTGGTGGTGGTGTTATCAACTTTTAATCTCTACCATACAATCTATCCAATGATTTAAATATAGTAAGGGTACTTCTATTTACTTAGACTTGCTCTTCTTATTTCAGTGTATTGTATTCTTGAAAATTTTCAATCAACCTATCAAAATTCATCGTATTTATCTTGCTTCCTTATTTTAATATATTGTATTTTAGGAAACTTTTGATCAAATTAATATATATGCCAATTAAAGGATCCTAAAAAACTATACATTTGAGCGTTGAAGCAGAGTTTGAAAATGCAAAAACAAGACGTAATTAAGTGGAAAAGGCTGAAAGCGGAGCTAAAGTGTGGGCTAAACAAATCAAATATGACACAATAGATAGTAACATGATATTTATTCGTAGCAAAGTACGTGCCTTTAGCTATAACTTATAAATTACACCAAAGTCCCTGATTAAAAAATAAAATTGCACATACATCCACGCAGTGTCTATCCGCACCACTATGGAAGTTAAGCCCCATTCTCAACACACCAGCGATGAAGAATACGAGGATACGCTGCGCCGTCAAACCCCTCTCCGACAAAACAAGATGGCGGGATAATTTCATATGTTGGAACGTCTCGCCTCATAAATTACCCTTTATAATTTTATATATTGCTCCGATTTATATTTTCCTTTCTTCCCTTTGTAGTTCCGTTGCAACGTACGGGCATTGTACTAGTTTTTTTTATAGATATGTAAAAATTTCAAAAAATTTAAAAAATATAAATATTATCTAATATGCATCAGGTTCAATATATATTTTGCTCATATTTTATGATTAATATTTTATTGAAAAAGTTCTAAAGTATAAAATGGACCAAAAACTTTTTTAAAAAATATGATAAAATATATATTGAACTTGATGCAAATTAGATAATATTTATATTTTTTGAAATTTTTTTAAAATTTTTACATGGCTATAAAAAACAAAGTTTTAAACTTGATTCAATCTTGGCCGCCAGGACGGCATTGGACGGGAGCCTGTCGGACCACCCCCGCGTCCACCTTTTAAAACGCTCGAGTATATTTTATTCAAAATTAGTTTCGGGTTGCTGTACAATCATGCACCGCAGCACCGATACATTTTTTTAAAAAAGAATAATAGAATTTGCAGCATCGGTACATTGATCTTGTGAGTATTGAGACCTGAGTAATGGTTGTTCGAAATTACTTGCGGACAAGCGGCCGGCCCAAGTGAAAAAATCAGACGCCTTGCTCTTGCTCTTGCCCTTGCCCTGTGAACACCGTTCTTTCGTATGTTGACTATGTTCTGTCCGTACCTTTAATACCTATAGGTGGGGTTCTTTTCAGCTTATCTTGTTTATTTATTTGCTTCCCAACGTGACCTTAAGAGTCGGATCCGCTTCATTTGACTTGTGTTAGAGAACTTTTATACATGCCTTCAAGATAGAAAAAAAGGAGAATCCAAATTTTTTTAAAAAAAATCTGATAAGTCAAATAAGCAAATGAGATAAGCAAATAAGGTTGTTTATTTGCTATGAGAAAATCCAAGCCCCACCGCTCACACGCTCCCAAGTCTTATCTTTCGAAGAAATAGAGCCATAACAAGTGCGAGGGATGGGACGCATGTTTGGGCGTTGACGCCGCCATGGATACACTCTGCTAGGCCGTGAGCATGCGATTTGGCCTCCACCAATGCGGCTTCCATCTGGTTGAGCTGCCGCTCCTCTACGCTCACGCTAGCCTCCTGCAGAGTCTCATCGTAGACCTTCTCACCGGCGGCAGCGGCGGCTCCTTCTCCAACCGCTCCACGCTCGACCTCGTCGTGGAGTACTGCGCCTCGACTCGTGCTTGTTGCCTACTGTACTGTGCCTCGACTCGTGCTTATTGCCTGCTGCTTCTCTGGCGTCCCTTGTCGAATGTGAAGAAGAAGATGGTCGGATTTAGGGAAGAGGCTAAAGATTACAGAAGAATGAAGGATATTTTGACTTAAAACATTACACTGGATATACATGAAATATTATGTTTTGTCTGATGAAACATGGTGTTTGCTGTTGGGAAGTCGACCCCCGACTCGCGGCAGGCCCGGCTTGGGCCGCGCGGGGGCACGGGGCGGGTCCCACGTCTGGACCTGCCGAACATATGAATAGCACTATAAATATGAGAGGTATTCATCTATTGTATCAAAGAAGAAAGAAAGAATAATAAATCATATTTTCTCTCTACATATGTATCTATGTTCTTATTCTTGACGTCTTGCGTGTTCGTCTACAACCTCGGACTACACCCAGTAGAGTGGCTGTTTACCACGTTATTAGCACGACGCTCTCGCAGGAGAACCTCGAGATGCTGGATTGTACGTCTACGGCTGAACGTCAATATCAACGAAAGAGGCTGAACATCGACGTCAATGAACTCTTTGTTTAAATCAAGTTTTCAAGAATTTAAAAATAAAAACTCTTTGTTTGAAAACCCTTTGAAAAGTAAATTCTATTTAATTGCAAAATGTTTAATTTGCTAAAAACCCATTTTAACGATTTATAAATTAATAATTTCATTTTGAGTTAGAAAAGAGCAAAATTAAACTTAACTTAAATAAAATTTGGTATCAAATTAAATTGATTAAATTTAACAAGATCTATTTTATAATTAGGCTCTATCCCTAATCCTCTCTCTTTTCCCTCTCTCCATGACAAGTGGGCCCAACTTGTCATCCTTTCCAATTTGGATCCCTTCCCCTATTCTACCCCTCCCCTATTCCTATTTAACCCCCTTTCCCTTGGTTTCTCCTCCCTCTCTCCCCTTTATCCATCTACCCTCTCCCTTTCTTTCCTCTCGGACAGACCGAGGCAACTCCCTCTTCCTCCTCACTGTCTCCTCTCCAAATCCGACAAGGTAACTTCCTTCCTGGCCGATCCTCTCTGGAACCTACCTCCTCTCACTCCCCTCGTTCCATTTTTTGGCTCGTCGTCAAATCACTGTCGCCGGAGCGTCTCATGTGCCGCCTCCCTCCAGCTAGGCAGCAAGACCTCACCCTCTCCTTCCGCTACTGGTGGGCCGAAACTAACCAGAACCACGCAGCGTCTTGTCGGCTTTGGACTGCATAGTGATGGCTCGTCACTATGTAGTCCGGCCCGATCAGGCCTTTTCTAATTATTTTGCAAAGTAACTCTTGTTATTTTAGTATCTTTTAATATCTAACTCCAATTCCAGCGCAACAAATTTCTAAAATTTCATAAAGATGCACTCTTCCATTTAAAAATATCATTTGCATAATTACATGCATATTATTATATAATTTTTATAATTCCTAGGTATAAGATAATGTATTAAATATTATGCTAATTGTTTAAACCTATTTAAAATGAAATTTAATTTTATAAAATGCTTTACTAAAATAAAAACAATGTTAATTCATTTATCCTATATTTATTTTATTTTACGTATTGTTTATTCAATAGAAAATGGTTTATCTAATTACTTTTAATGGTTTATGCCATTTTAAAAATTAAAATTGATTTCCAAAAATATCATAATCAAATGGAAGCATTACTTTATCATACTCATGCAAACTCGTTCATTTACTTTCGCATGCATATTTTCATGCAATGTGTTGAATATATGTTGTTTGCAATCGCTAGATCCGGTTGAGTTCGTGTCGGAAGCCGAAAACCAAGCCGGCACCAGCACGACTTCAACCTCAACAAGTCATTGTTGACATTTTTCCACAATTTATTGATTGACCATATCGATTCCTAGTTTTTAGAAATGTTTTTCTAGAATTGTAAAACTGATTGCTATGTTAGTATTGAACTGCTATATTGGTAGGGTGTAGCTAAATGCCTAATCCACTTTAATTAATGTCGTATAATCATGATCCTTGGTAGCCCTAGATTATTGCTTGCTTAAATAATTGACAACTCCCTTGGTTAGCTGTTTAATCATGCGTAGCTATGCTGTTAGTACTTATTAATTTGTTTCCTCTGGTTCACATTAAAATCCCTGTTTGCCAATATTCATTTGATGACAGTAGTTGGTGCTACTGTTGGAAAAATTGTTAAAGTAGGTAGCGGGTATGCTACCAGGGTTTCAAAAAGCAAAATATTTTAAAAACTTGATTGGGGTGGGTGGTTGTCTGGCTGGTGCAGTAAGCACGAGAATTGGGCCCAATGTGGGAACCACCCTAGTCCCTAAGGACCGCGACCTTGTGGTTGACAAAACTAAGTACAATACCGCGACCATGAGTGCTTGTATAGGCGAGCCCTAGCTGGATACCTTTCAAACTCTTGGTTTGGACATCCTATGTGGTGGAGTAGGTGCGAAGAAACCGTTGACCCTACCGGCTCAAGAGGGGGCTTTAGCCAACTGGAGTAATCAGCGCTGTGGTGGAAATCTTAGATAGATGCCAGCCAAGAGCTAGACTGTTAAAGGCCTTGCCGTGATGACCTCCGACGGGAGGGAATCATGTCTCATGGGTAAAACGTACGACCTTTGCAGAGTGTAAAACTATCTAGATAGCCGTGCCCATAGTTAAGGGCGGACGACTGTGGCGCTGCCACAATGGTAGCTTTCTCCTCTCTGTTTCTAAATGGTTTTTAAGAGAAAACCGGCAAGTGTCGTGTTTCTTTTGGGAGCCTTTGGCAGGAAGCCGTGAGGAAAAGATTTTCGATAAAACCACGGTTGGTGCCGTGAGGTAGCCAGATTTGGGCTGCAACCGGTGGGTGCCGGAGTTTGGAACAGATTACTAAATCATTTTGATTTAAACTCCTCTCTTTCCTAAATTGCTTTTCTAACCCTTAGGCAAACTTTTGCAAAATATGCTTTCTGTACATAAACGCCTACCTTTTCCTTGACTAGCCTTCATATGTATTGTCAATTGACTTGCAAGTATTTGCACCAATACTCACCCTCGTGTTTTACCGTGGGGCTGCGCATTCCAACGCGCAGGTTTGGAGTCCCAGTATGACCTAGAAGACGATGATCCCGAAGCCTACGTCTCCACCGACGGAGTCTAGGACAAGGACTATCCCAATGCCTAGGATGCTACTACAGCTTGCCTGTGGGATTGATTGTTGTATTTTGCCTCTTCTATTTGAAGTTATGGAAGACCGACTTCCGCTGCTCTATGGCCTTCGTGCCAGACCTGTAATTTGCACTCTGATGTAATATGTAAATTAATCGTTATAGTTATGATCCAAGTTCTGAAATCTGTGTGTACTAACTGATTGATCCAGGGACTAGTACAGGTAACAGCACAGAAGGGGCCCGACTCCGATTTGGTGGGTCACCACACATGGTCTTCCCACACACCGCCGCCCGGCCATGTCGTCCTTCGTGCTCCCGCTAGCCAGCCCGCGTCGCCCCTAGCGGCGGTTGAGCGGAAACCCTAGCCTCCCCAGGACGCCGGACCACTTCAATCCACATGGGCCGCGTGGGCCTCACGGGCCACATCGGCCGAAAGCAGAGAAGAGGAGGTCCAATAGAGAAAAAAGGGGGAAGGAGGTGGGCCGGCTGGCCTCTTGGGCCGCTCGGCCCATCCCGTGTGCGCAGTAATACTAAAGGGGGCGTGGGAGAATATGAATGGGGCGAAAATGAAGTTTGAGTTTGAGGGAAAGAAAATAAGAAAAGAAATAAGAATTAGGCTCTGAATTTTGTAGAACAGCCCTAAAATCTTTTGGAATTAACCTAAAAATTCCCTAAATTATGAAATTTTGCATAGAAACCCCTTGAAATTTAGAATTTACTAAATTTATATATTCCTGATATAGAATTATTATGAAATTGCTATTATAATTATTCTATAATTATTATTTTAGCATGTTTATACTGGAAATTCTAAAAATTTATGCATAGATCCATGCCACGCAACACACACTGATTACCCGAAGTAATCTTACGCTATGAAGATGTCTAACATTGTCAACTGCGAGTTTGAGAAACTAGCCTCCCATGGCCAAAATTACCTCACTTGAGCTTCGAACGTGAAAATTGTGCTCGGTAGTAAGAGTTTCCGCACCGTCATTGGCTTAGAAGTGGGACCTACTTC
Source organism: Olyra latifolia (assembly GCA_036346145.1). NCBI lineage: Eukaryota > Viridiplantae > Streptophyta > Magnoliopsida > Poales > Poaceae > Olyra > Olyra latifolia. The sequence goes on from CM070524.1 coordinate 9,595,484, forward strand.
TCCAGCACAGAATACTGCATTTTATCAGGCACCACTTGTCCAATACCCTAAAGAATGAATATATGGTTGTTGAAAGCGCTATTGACCTTTAGACCACACTCTAGAAGTAGTCCGAGAAGTTCAAATACACTATACTGCCACAAACACAACAGGACTAGGCATGCTTGAGATTTGCAGATTATATAACCGTGGCTGTGGACAACATGGGCCTCGGGTATTCGGAGATAGACGGTTAGACGTACCACCTCCTTGAGCCAAGTCGCATGGATCTATCGGAAGACGGGCCTGGAAGATGGCGCGGCCCGACTTGTTCTACAAGGAAGCGAATTCGTATTCTACTCGAATACATGGAGATAGGCGTAATCAACTCGGTTATGTTCCTTATCTCCCTTATACGGATTAGGAAACCTATCTGTAACCCGATCCCTTGGACTATATAAAGGGGTCAGGGGTCCCTAGTTAGACATCATATCACCATCCAATTCTACATCCATATCATTGTCTGTTCTCATGCCAACTCGACGAGAATATACATTGTAATCGACACCCCGCAATACAATCCACGAGCACAGGAGTAGGGTATTACCTCTTCGAGAGGGCCTGAACCTGCATAAATCCTGCCCCCTGTGCTACCATCGAGTTGTGATCTTTCGCATAGCCCTATAAAATACATTGCCGACAGAAATCGTCGACAGTGGCCGAATACAATTCTGCTTTGCACAGGATTATCACGAACCCCACTCTCTGTGGCTATCAGAAGAGGAGAAAATAGAGAAGACACTCTCTACCTTTCACTTGAATACCATTCAGAGTGCCCGTAACTACCGTCAAGATAATTTTCACTGATTACAGTGAGCTAATTGACTTCATGCAAGTTACGGAATCTTAGAACGAAGTCTTAAGGAAGAACTTCGTCACACAGACACCTGGTCAAAGCGTTGAAGTCAACACAAGCAAGTACCAGGTTGAGAAACCCAACGGCAAAAGAAAAGGGCAGAGATGAATGGGAGAGGGTTCGGCCTGGAAGAGAAAGAGAAAGTTCGAATCCCGAGACAAGGAAAAGTCACCACCAAAGCCATACAGTCAACAAGACCAAGTGTGCTTCAAGTGTGGCACCTGGGGGCATTGGTCTAAGATCTGCCATCAATCAAAGAAGACGATCGCAGAATACCAGGCCAAAAGGAAGGGCAAAGAAAAGATGACACACCTCACCATTATGGACAATGATGCCTCCCTAGATGAAGATGATCTTTCAGGGGAGGAACTTAAAGAATTTAGGGTCTCCAAGAAGCCTACTGAAAAAGAAGAAGCTACTACCAGTGAGGTAGCAATAGTAGATGATGCCATGGAGAAAGGGATAGCTGCAAATGTAGAAGCATGTTTCACTGAGTCTATCTAGTCGTTGTTTAACATCATTAGTTTATTTTAAATTTATGTGGTTGCTTTAACAGACATTTGTGATCCTTTATGAATGATGAATTGTAAACTCCAGGGGAGCAGACTCTTAAATTCTCGTGGTGATCGTAATGCATTTTAATTCCAGTATATTCTATCAATGCTTGCAATATGAATGATAAGGCTAATTGAAATTATATGTATTTATGTAGTGCCTATATGAAGGAGATAGCATAGTTGATAGTGGAATAATTAATAGCATATTAAGAGAGACTAAATATTTTAAAACTATTAAGAAGAACACTGGCAGTATAACCAAAATTGCAGGAAGTGGTTCATGTGTAGTAGGTTCTGGTCAGGCCACAATCATACTGTCTATCGGTACTCTAATGAAAATTAATGAAGTTTTGCTGTACTCTGAATCCAGCAGATCTCTCTTAAGTTTTAAAGACATCCGTGCCAATGGTTTCCATGTCGAGATCACCGAAGAAAAAGTCAAAGAATTCCTGTGCATTGTAAAGCACAACGAATGTGAGAAAAGAATTTTAGAAAATTTTTCTTAATTTGAAACTAGGCTATACCACACAAGAATTAAAGCACCTGACAACAATACATCCCTAAAAACTTCTTTTAGGAGTGTTGAATTCTACTCTCATTGGCATAGTAGACTTGGACATCCTGACTTGCGGATGATGAGAATGTAATTACCAACTCTCAGGGCCATGAAATTAGTGTAAAGAATTTCCCTAATTTACAAAACTTCATATGTCAAGCATGTGCCACTGGGAAAATGATCACTAGGCCCTCGACCATGAAGGTGCAAGATGAAATACACGCGTTCCTTGAGCGCAAACAAGAGGATATTTGTGGCCCTATTCAACTTTTATCAGGTCCTTTTAGGTATTTCATGGTGCTCATTAATGCTTCCTCGAAGTGGTCTAACGTGAGTTTACTCTCGATAAGAAACCACACATTCACGAAGCAGATCTCTCAAATCATAAGAATTAAGAATGTATTCCCGGATTATCATGTGCAATCCATTCGCATGGACAATACCGGCGAATTTACTTCGAAGGCATTTGATGATTATTGTACGGTATTGGGAATCAAAGTAGACCATTCAGTGCCACATGTCCACACTCAGAATGGACTAGTGGAAGCACTGATTAAAAGGATCAAATTCATAGCCAAGCCGTTCTTGCTGGGTTGTAATTTACCGAATACGTGTTGGGGCCATGCCGTCCTACACGCAGTAGCATTATTGAACTTTAGACCGTTAGCATACAACATCCAATCACCAATGCAACTAGTTGAGAGTATCACATCGAAAATTTTCCATTTATAAAAAATTAGATGCATGGTGTATGTACCAATACCACCACCACAACGAACAGCTATGGGCCCTCTTCGGAGGCTGGGGATATATATTGGTTATGAGAAGTGACTATAATCAAGTATTTAGAACTCTCGACGGGTAATTTGCATACTGTCCGTTTCGCTGATTGCATCTTTGACGAGGATAATTTCTCGTCATTAAGGAGAGATAAAGAACCCTTAACAGAAAAATACTGGGAAATCATCTGGCACAAGCCACAGTCATTCGCGCACATGATCCCCGTACTAGAGAAGCAAATGAAGAGGTCCATAAAATCCTCGATTTATAGAAATTAGCAAATGAACTGTCCGATCACTTTTGTGATTTGAAGGATGTGATTAAGTCGCATGTGCCTATGTGCAATTCACCAGAGAGGGTAGAAGTACCAAAGAAAATTACGAGCACCCCTCAACCTGTTCAGAGGCCTCAAAGAAAAAGGAAGAGAGATCTGGTTTCTCAGCCCCTAGTATTCGGAGACGTCTAGGTAAAAAGGAGAATGAGAGTTTTATCACAACCAATCACGAAAGTGCCTCAAAAGGAAAAGAGGGGGAGCCAGTTGAGACCTGACAACTCTGGTGAGAAGCAACCTGCTAGCGAGACACTCCCAGATTTGAATATACCGGTAATAATAGAAGAAGAAGCCGATAGAAATATGAGTGCACACATCAGCAACAATACACTAAAGGAACTTGCTCCCGTGATGGGAAATAGCGGTGAAGAGCAAATAGAAATGCATGAAGCACCTCATGACGAAATGGTCATAAATTTTATAGAATTAGGGAAAATAATGAATAGAGCCACAATCAATATTGACATATACTTTGCTAAAATGGTTGCTGAGCGAATAGATCCCGATGTAGAGCTGACATCTCTTTTTGAGTGTAAGCATCGACTAGATTAGGCGGAATGGAAGAAGACAATCACTGCGAAACTAATCTCACTGAACAAAAGAGAAGTGTTTCGACCTATGTGCCTCACAGCCTCCCATGTACGTCCTGCGGGCCTTAAATATGTCTTTGTTCAGAAGAGAAATTAAAATAATGAAGTGCTACGGTACAAAGCAAGGCTGGTAGCTCGAGGTTTCACTCGGCGCCCAGGTGTGGATTATGAAGAAACCTATTCGCTGGTCATAGGTGGTATAACCTTTAGATATCTCATCTCAATGACAGTGAATATGAACTTCAGAATGAAACTAATGGATGTGGTTATAGCTTACGTTTACGGTAATCTGGACTCTAAATTGTACATTAAAGTACCTGATGGCATGCCAACCCCGAATAAAGAGAAGAAGAAATTATATTGTGTAAAATTATAGAAATCCTTATATGGATTAAAGCAGTCAGGAAGAATGTGGTATAATCGCTTGAGCGAATTCTTGAGCAAGAAAGGCTGTACGAATAATGAAGATTGTCCATACGTTTTCATATAACGATCTTAAGATGGATTTTGTATAATCTTTGTGTACATAAATGATTTGAATATCATCAGAACTAATATAATGAAATACAAGAAGCAAGCAGTTATTTGAAATCTGAATTTGAAATGAAAGATTTGGGTAAAACCAAATTTTGCTTAGGCCTTCAGCTTGAGCATATGCCAAATGGAATACTCGTATACCAGGCCTTGCCGTCACGCCGTCACCACCACCTCCCCTCGGACCCACCGCCGCCACCCACATCACCGACTGCCCTCCCTCTGCCTCTCTATCTTTCTCTCTCAAACTGTCTCACTCTTCCCCATCGATCTCCTTTCTTCCTCTCTCTTATCCAGATGAAACCCTGCTAGGCTGAACAATGCCAAGCTCATGAACCAAGTGGCCCTTTTTTTTTCTTTCTATTTTATAACTTTTTGGTGAATAGTGTTCCTTTATCTTTTCGCTATTCATCCATCCTAACTCCAAATCCAAAGATTATAGCCCCCAAAAATCCAGAAAATTCAAACCTTCTTATTGTAATTTTTCTGTAATTTTTATATTTATATTATTTTTCTGTTATTTATTGTTTGTCTTGATTTGCGTGCGATAGATTACGCCGTTGCCGAGGGTCTATACGTTGACGTTCCAGGAGATCAACCAGTCTAAGAATAAGACAAGTCTTCCTCATAGACTCCCAGTTTTTCTCAACTTTGCTAAAACATGCAATGTCTAAGGTGTGGTTCTTTTGAACTTTTCTCATTTGCTTATCTCGTTTGCTTATTTGCTTCTCGATGTGGTCTCGAGAGCCTGGTCCCATTTGTTCGACTTGTGTTAGAGAGCTTTTAAACACGTCTTCGAGATAGAAAAAAGGGAATCCAAAAATTTTAAAAAATCTCGATAAGCTTATCTCGTTTGCTTATTTGACTTATTGGGATTTTTTAAAATTTTTGGATTCTCTTTTTTTCTATCTCGAAGGCATGTATAAAAGCTCTCTAACACAAGTCGAACAAATGGGACCTGGCTCTCGAGGCCACACCGGGAAGCAAATAAGCAAACGAGATAAGCAAATGAGATAAGCTGAAAAGAACCACGCCTAATTGTCGTGCGATATTTTAACCTAGATGTCCTAATTGCATGTTATGTTTTCATAATATGCCACCACTACCCGAAGTTCACCATTAGGTTATTATTTTCATGTATTCCCTATTGTTTTTATAGTTAATTGCTTAGCAATTCTTAGTTGGGGAATCACGGGGTGGTTTCCACTCCTGGTATCATAAATTTGGAAGATGGATCATATAGGAGATGGTGGGAACTGTTCATGCTATAAATTAAAATCAACCAACTAATAATTGGGACCGCGAGCGGATGGTTTATAAGACGGGTGCATTCGTGGATGAGAATTGAGTTTGTGTTGGATGTCACTCCGAGAATAAGGACCGACGATTGTGATAAACTTAACTAAGAATTTTCAGTGCGACATCATGCCCGGTATGGGACGTGGCCTAGTCTTAAAATTGAATAACGTTGGGATTGTCATTTGTCCACACACCATAGGTGGCGTCCCGAGGGACCAGCATCATCGGTGTAGTGCTCGTGCATGGGGTGTTTCGGTTGGGCTCACGACCATAGCAGGCTCGAGGTTAGTCTTCTGAGTGATTTTGTTATGATGTTTCTTCTAGCATACGCGGAGCATGGGAGAGTTATCATATCTTGCAAGTCAAGCGTACAACCTCTGCAGAGTGTAAACCATTCGAATGGCCATGCTCACGATTACGAGTGACTTGATGGTTTTTCACAATGTAGCTACACCTTCTTTAAATTTGACATGGGTAAGGTTGATCCGGTCATGTGTTGTTGCTAGATGATGAGTATGAGATTGAGACTTTGAGCTATGAGAATATGGGACTGAGATGAGTTATGAGGATTTGAGACTATGAGATTGAGACACGAGTTACTATTATGTTATCATGAGAATTTGTTATTATTTATTTATTTTATGTTTTCTTAAATGTTTATATACTTCTAAGTTAAATGTTTTTATGCAATTGAACTATGACCTTTTCTAGGATAAGCCTTAACTTGGAAGGGAGGACTTGCTAGTATAAAGTATACTAACCCCGGCTTTCATTTGGGGCTGCTTATTCTATGAGCAAGTCAAGGGTACGAGGATACACACGACAACGTTGGAGTTTTCCCGAAGGATGATCCGGACTTCTAAAGCTTCCCTCGTCTGTTTACCTGTGGCTGGTGATGGTTCTACTACAGTTTATTCTCATTTCGTTCTTTCGAGACTATAAGCTATTGTAATAAGTGGTTTCACTTCACTCTGATTTACTGTCTAGTTAATACAATGTTAGTACTGATATTTTATTTCTGTTTTACTATGGGTACGTGTTTTGATTCTTAGGACACGTACTACTAACGCAGAGGAGTTCGGTTTAGTAAAACTGGGTCACTACATCTAGTCCATAACGATAAAAAAGGGGGGAGCATGTATTTTTAGATAGATCGAAATTCACAATAAAAGGAAGAAAAGGTTGCAGAAGCCATCTTGTTGCAAGTACGTTGATTATACTGTGACAACCAATAACATTTCGTTTTGATGACTAGAACTTTTTTTAGACAGGTCCAACGGTTAACCGTTGAGATTTAATTTTGATAGGGATGGATAAATGGTATCTCTACTACTTAAAAGGCTGTAGTGGTAATGGTGGTGACTGGTCCGTACATATAATCTGGCCCGTCTATCAGCCATCCAACGGCTCCACCATTGGCTGCAGGTGCAGGCTTTGTGCTGCGCGCGGGAGGACACACGTGTTGCGACCGGCGCGCGTGGAGCAAGGTTGCCATGGGCGCGTGGTGGTGTTCTCGGGACACGAGGATAGGCCGGTGCCTCGGGCGTCCGCAGGCCAGGACTCGTGGACGTCACCCAATGAACTGCGGCAGCCGCAAACGTGAATGTTCTGGAAAGTACTCGTCGCGCTGCTGTGGCAGCTGGATACGAGCGGAGCAGGGGACTCCCGTCACAGCTGCGTGCATCTTGCAGCGCACGATAATGTACATACCACCGTTTCCTTTTGAGGTCTACGTATGAGAGCACGCGTACGTGACTCAGTTCTTTGCAGCTAGGTGCCGTTATCTGAGTGAGTGTGTGATTTAAACCCCAGGGTTGGAAGAAAGCTTTAAGTAGTCTTGCTAATAAATTGGTCATAACCAATTCAGAACATAATTAATTCATTATCCATTTCAGGTTATTCAGATTGAACCAAGAATGACGGCTAAAATTTGGTAAGACCAATGTTTGTTTGATGCCAATTTCTTAAATTTTGTAAGCAATAAATAACAGAACATCAAAAAAATTACAGATAGGTAGCCTCCAATTTTAGACAAACTAAGAAATTAGTTTCGTATAGTTTGGATCATGAATGAAATAGATAAAAAAAATCAAGAGTTCCAAATGAAATGAAATGAAATAAACAAGCTTAATCAACTGCCTACTAGCGGCTGCCCTTCTTGGTCCACAGCGCAGGAAAGAGGATGTGACCCGCAACGCTTCGTGCTGAGAAACTGACGACTGGGCCAGCATGAATTGGCTGCCAACGCTGGGCGCGGGAATCCGACGCTCACATCTCGCCGCACCTCTGCATACAAATACATTAGAGCATATACAACAATACATCTCAGCTGTCTCTAAGCAGTCTCTAAAGACAGCGTAGAGACTGCCTAGAGACGGACAGCGGAGCGCACTGGATCAGTTGCGCGCGAAATACATGCGGGACCAGGTCCCATTTTCGTTCGGTTTCCTTTCCATCTCCTCCCCCATTTTCCCTTTCCATCTCCTTCCCGTCCAGATCGGAGCGCCACCGCCGGCCCCCGCCTCCCAAGGGCGCGCTGCCGCCACCCCCTCAACCGAGACGTGCCGCCGGACATCCACCTCGCGCCGCCGCCTCCCCAACTGGATCGCGCTGTCTCCTCCCGAACTGGGTCACGCCGCCGCCTCCAACTAGGTCACGCTCAACGGTTGCTTCCGCCGTCTGCTTGCTCGGAGTCACGCTCCGCGGTTGCTTCCGCTGAATGCCATGTTGCTTCCTCCGTTCGATCCTTGGTCTTCTGATCTAAATCGTTCCCGTTAATTTTGCCCAGCGCGGTCTCGTCTCTTCTCCAATTTCTCAGACGAGCTCTTCAATCCGAGCTAAGCTAGCTGTTGCTCTCTCGTTTCTGTTTCCATGAGGAGAATTGTTCTTTTTTCCGGATTTGTTTCCTCTTAATCTAATTTAGCTACCATTTTTCTTGCCGCTGTTTCAATCTGTAGTGGATTTGTTTACTCTTTATATTCAATCTATAATAATGTATCAGAATTGTGAATCAATTATAATATTTCTTATTTTATCATTCTTACAAGGCAATTTACAAAAATGAAGTAGCAACATGTAGGCTACAAAGATGAGATGCACATATGGTCACCACATTTTTTTAATCTTCATGCGAACATTAAATGATTGTGTAGATAGCTTATAGACAGATGTATTTATAGAGGCTTTCTTAGTTAAATATTTTCTATTGATTTAACTTACTTTTTATTTTACTGTATTCGAATTAAAGGAAAGTTTAAATGACACTTATGAAAAATTAGTTGGAGACGAGGGTACGTAGATGTGAGAGTCGAGCATGTATAAGGCATAGCTAAATGCATAAGAAAAATATTGTTCATAACATAGTAGGACATAATTTGATATTCTTTTAGTTCGTAGCAAAACACGGGCACTTAACTAGTAGGAGAAAGAATATAGAAAGAATGGGATATGGATTATTGTTGGGTTTGGTTTTGATATAGAGAGATGAATAATAATACAGAGATGACATAATAGTAAATATAGGGAGTGACAGATAGGGAGCTGTTGAAGATGCTTGTGTGTCTTACGGTCTGTCAAAATTTACAGAAGTAGCATATGATTAAATTATAATTAAATTGTTGTCATGGTAAATCTTAGTGTATTTGGCGTGAAATTATATTTTAAAATCCTCCTATGTAATTAGAACAATGTTGCAATGCATGTTATCTCTACTATTAAAATGTCTCTAGGGGTGAGTGGTGATAAGTCATCTATCTCCACCATCTATCACATCATCACTCATCTAACGGTTAAGTAACTATAAGGTACTTTTCATTTATTTGGCTTGTTTTCTTATTTTAGTGTGTTGTATTTTAAGAAGTTTTTTATCATATCAAAATATATCAAATCATCCTAATTTGTCTAGCTTCCTTATTTGCAACATTTTATAAAACTCTCAATCAACTTACGATATAACAAATTATATGTACAAAAGAATGATGCAGTTGAGTGTAAAAGGTTGAAAGCGGAGCTACGGTGTAAGTCAGACAAATCAAATATGATGCAATGAAAATATATTTATTTATAGAAAAGTACAGGTGTTTGGCTAGTAGTAGGTAAATGCTCAATCGGATGTCTTTTATCTTTCTAAAGCATGATTGTTTGATCTTTCCTTTTAAAAAAACACAGCACATAAAAACTTTAATTTCTACACTTCCTATTTGCAGGGAATATATATATATATATATATATATATATATATATATATATAATGCATTAATTACATAAATATATGCCTTATATACCTTTTGTCACATGTCCTTTTAGGTGTAAATGTACTATCAGCTTTGTTTTGCCCTATGGATCATCTAAAAATGTCTTAGGTAATATAACATGATTTGAAAAACTAGGCCTGCCCGATTAATTTTTAACCCAGCGCTTGTTTGAAAAGGCAAGTTAGGTCCTTACAAATGGGCAAGACATAGTCAAATATGCAAAGTATATGCAACCAAAAATCTATGCTCTTTGTCTGATATCTGGCGGCTGATAGTATAATTTTTTGAGAAAAATTGTGAAGTTGAAGGTTTCAATTATTTTTAGTGAAACTATTATCACTTAACACATTCATCAATTCTTTTTTTTTTTGTTTTGAATTTCCTCATATCAAATTTCTTGTAGAGTATGTGTGTGATAGCCGGTTTCTACATGGTATACATCTAACATCGAGTTTAGCTTCTTAGAGCATAGCCAACAGAGTATCTAAAAAGGAATCTTCTCTATATTTAAAGACTCTCGGTCCCTATATCACTCTAGCAGAGTCTCTATGTCAGTCCCTAAATTTAGATATTCTTTCTTCGAGTTTCTATATTTAGAGATTCTCTCTCTTGTCTTTATATCTTTTTTAGGATAGTAACTCTGCTGGAGAGGATTGAAATATAAAGAACAAATAGTGTTTTAGAGAAGGAAATATAATAGAGATCCGAAATTAGAGAAGCCGGTAGAGATGCTCTTGGAGTTGTTTCTTCGGACGCATGAAGCCAAACCTACCGAAACCCAGTCGAATAAAATGTTAAGCCGCTACTCAAAAGCTTGAGAAGCTTAACTGTAGACGTTTCAATCAGGACATTAGCCTCCAACGCTCCATTTCATGCGTTAAAGTGATTAAACAGTCACAATTTGGATGAGAGGGATTTCATTATTTATTTTTTTTACTAACGGCGTATTCTAAAAGGTTAGAACTTATTTAACTTATTTCTGTTTTGGAAAGACAACCGCTTTCATTTTTTAAGTCTGTTTTTTCTATCATGAAGACATGTCTCAAAGCTTAAAAAACAAGTCGGACGAAGCGAAACCGACTCTCGAGGACACATGGAGAAGCTCTTGAAGCTAGAAAATAAATGGATAAGTCAGATAAAAAAGCTGGGAGAATAGAGCTTGCCGAAAGATATACTTTGAGACCTTCTAGAAGTGGTTTCGAGAAACTAATCCACTTGTTCGACTTATTTTTATGAGGTTTGAGAAGTTGCTTCAAGATTTCCGAGAAAAAGATAAAAAAAAGTCAAAATGGTTAGCTTTTTGAATTACTTCGATTGAATTGTCCATAAGCACTTAGGTCTTGTTCTCTTCAGTTTATTTTTTTAATTTCTTACTTATGTATTTGTCTCCAAATCAAAAAGTCAAATGCTTTGGCTTTTTTAGTCTGTTTTTGATTTATCTCGAAACCATGTCTCAGAGCTCTTAAAAACAACTCAAACAACGTGGACCAGAGCTATCTCGAGACAATTGCTTATAAGCTAAACTTTGAGAGCTTCCCAAGATTGCTTGAAAAATCCGGTCCACTTCCTTTGACTTGTTTTTAAGAGTTTTGAAACGTGGTTTCAAGATAGAAAAAGAGACTAAAAAAATCAAAACGTTTGACTTTTCAATTCGGGGATAAGTAGATAAGATAAGAAAATAAGCTGAAGAGAATAGATCTTAAGACGATAAGCAAATAAGATAAGTCGAAGAGAACAGGGTCAAGTTGTAATGCATGACAGATCTGTTGCTTAAATTATTTTATTATCTTTTTAATTCTTTGATGTTATTTGTGACGAACCCAAAATTTTGCATAAAATTTTTTTGCGCAAATTGCATGAGCATCTTCTAGATTTACACCCTTACCCTTAGACATACCCAAAATTTCTAAAATACCCTTTTTGAATTTCCTAAAAGTAAGAAAGAAAAGGACTTCCAAAAGAGCCCTAAAAAGTTCTATAAAACAAGGGTAATTTTACGCTTTTATAAAATTCTTGGTATTTTTCTGAACCCATAGAAATTTTTCTCACATTTTTCTGATCTTCCTACAATTTTCTAGAATTTTTATAAGCTTTCTAGAATTAAAAACACACTGGAAAACTCTATTTGGAAATCCAGCCGGAAATACCCCCGGAGGACACGCGTCGGCCTCTTACTCGCCGCGCGCTCCACTCACCGCCAGCCGGGACCCACTGGTCAGCCAACCAACCGAAACCCGCTCCCGCGCGCGTCCCGTTCAAAGAAAACCGACGGTTGCCCGTGCCCCACGTCACCCCATCCAATGGTCACGACTTGATCGTCGTATTCCTTTACCCCGCCACGCCGCTTAACTTAAATGAGATCCGACGGCTCTCAGTACACCACGTCTCTAAATTGGACGGCCGCGACATGTTCTTCCCCGCCTCGTCGTCGCCGCCCCGCTCTGTTTCGCAGCGCCGCCGTCTCTCCCGTGAAGTTCGCCGGAGTAATCATTACCGTGCGAATCTAAGGCCATTGGTCCATGCCAACCCGACCGAAATGGTCCTAGGGGCTCGTACTACTCGAGTACTCCCATGGCATGGTCGGAAAATCCCTTGCTGGCCCAATCAACCGCAGCCGCCGCGACCCTTGCCCCCAAATGCCGCCGACGTGCCCTTGCCACTAGCTTTATTCGGTCCTATCGGCGCCCTGCTTGGACGCTTAATCGTGCCAAAACCACGTCGTCGTCCTCTATTGCTTAGCGCGTGATCCATAAATGACCGTAATGAGGAGAATCCGCCGCGGTGAGAAAAATCCCGGCGAGCTCATCCGCCCGGGCAAATCAAGACAAATTACCTCCCCCTATAAATATAGAATTTGCCTGGTTTCCTGAGGTTCACCTCTAGCTTGGGCGGCAAGCAACAAGCCAGAAGGTGAGCCACATTTCCCCTGCTTCGCTCCACCGCCGCCATTTTCGCTGGAGCTCGCCGCCAGAGCACTCCGATGATCTTTCTCTTATGTTTCCAAAAGCAAAAATCTTCCTAGAAGCCCTCTAAAGCTTAAGCCACCTTCAATTCCTACTCAAACCCACTACAATTCCGATCCCGCCCTCACCAGCGCCTAAAACCCACTGCCTCCGTCGCCAAGCTATTCCGAAGCTTTTCATAGCCCGATACCTATCCCAGAACACTTAATATAGATCCTAATAGCATATGCACTCCAGGATTTAATCGATTAAAAACTCCCCAGAGGAATCCCCAATTCCCCTGGTTTGTACCGCCGCTGGACCTCGTCGTCCGGCCAACTCCGGCCATCCCGAGCTCCAAATCTAGAGGCAAACCACTGCTTACACACCATAGATCAAAAGCCCTAAGGTTAATCGAACCCACACCCACAGATCAAAAATCCCCAAATCGTAGAACTCAAGAACCCTAATTTGCTACTGTTCATCAGCCTGGATTTTGATTTTTTTTCCAAATTGAAGCCCTTAGAGGCCAAATTAGGTCTAAGTGCCTATATAAAAGTTTCTCCAAAAGATGTTTTACACCCAAAAATGATTTTTCCATATTTTTAAATCCCTTCCAAACTTAAATTTAAAATTAAAACCCTCTCTTTTAAGGTTTTGAGAATTCTTAAAAACATAAAGGTTTGCTGTAAAACTAAACTAATATTTTTCTTAGATAACAGAAATATGAACAAATTTTATAAACCTCCAAACGTAAATTTTTAGCCAAAAGATATGGTACCTAATAGTTTTCTACTTATGAAACCTTTTTCAAGCCTACCTTTCTAAATAAAAAGTATAGAAAATCATTTGTAATGCTGAAAACAGATACTTACTCTTATTTAAAAATGAAACTCCTATTTTGTAGGACAATGCTAAGAGATTTGCAAAAAGTACAAGATTAATATCATTCTCTCTCTAAGAATTTTCTTAAAAGGAAAAAGAGCCAAAACCCTTAAATTAATAACTAAAATCTTTCGAAGCCTAGAACCCTACCCAAGCTCCAAATTTTACACAAACCTATGACCTTAAATCTGAGATTGCTCTAGAAGAAAATTTTCTACATTATGTTTTAAAAAATCTTCTCAAAAATAATTTAACTATTTATTGTCTTCTTTCTCTAATAAATAGAAGAAGAACGAGAAGCTATATACTCGGTTGAACCACCTGCAGAGGAGGATTGCGAAGAAGGAAATACTTATAGCAATAATTAAGGCAAGTTTCTATTTCTTTGATGCACATTGAATTCCTATTTATTTACTTATGTATGTATTACTTTTTAGTTATTATCTATTGCCAAATTATTATTTCCTGTGTTATAAAATGATCATACCAAGATACAAAAACTAGAAAGCTTACCTATTATTGATTAGCCCTATCCTTTGAAGCCTAGAATAGGTTTTGAAATATTTAATGGAATAGGATAAGTCAATCATTTGCTATGTGAATAAGTAGTATGAGATGCTTATCTGGATATGGAAATGTTGCGAGAAAAAGAATTTTATATGAGTCGCTAGGTGTAGTGAGTATGACGGATCCAGCCGGTAACACTTGGAGCTGGAACATTCTTCGAGGATCCAAGCCCGGTAAGGCTCAAGTGGGCACATCCCATGCAAGACCTACAATAGTACTAGTTGTCGGGAGTATACAACTAGATTATGCTCATATAAAAACTTGGATATAATGAGTAAGAATGACACAGATATCACCCATCCATGTAACTGATCAATATATGGGTAAAGATAGGTAGGTCCTGCAGGGCTGATAACAAAATCATCGATGGACCCTACTTCGGGTATATGAAGTTGTGTCAAACTGGGTGATGTCTCTCTTATTCAATAAACTCATGCTTTCAAGAAAAGTTTACGGTGTATGACGCTGCTTGAGGTAGGTAGAAAGTGGAGAATGGTGATAGTATTATGGAAAGATGGAAATGTTTCAACCAGTTTATTAAAGTTCTTTTAAATCTTAAGTATCTTAAATCTACTGTATAATATTGCATTTACGTTCCTGTACGAGCCTTACTTCTTTTGAAGTTCCTGCATATAGTAAGTTAAGCCTTCCTAATGGGAACCTGCAAGTACTGTTAGTACTTACCCACTATGTGGGAAAATTTATATTATTTTCAAGTGGTCCTCAAACCTATGGTGAGTGCGAGGAATTTACTGCTGAGGAACTAGAAAGTTATGGTATAGATTTATAGTTTACCGGTTTCTAAGAATTTTCTTGCACTCGCAACTTTTGCAACAGTGGTAATGTAATGTAATAAATACTCTGAGAATGATGGTTTGTAATAACTTCCTCTTTGTAAAATATTGGTTCCCACTAAGGGTGTTTTGGACTTTTATATTGACTTTGGCACTGTTGCATCCTGGGTAATTGTACTTTGAGGGAACAATTTTCGATAAGATTTATCGGGATTTGGTCCCCACATTATTTCTCGAAAATTTCAAAGTCACAAGATAAATCAAATTACCATATTTGGCTTTTTAAATCCAATAAAGCAATCAAAATTCAATTACAACAGATAATTAAAAATTTTCATCCTAGGAGTACCTGCTGTGCCAGAACTCCAGATAATTCATGGAGTTTCAAAAAGCTCTGTCTGGCGCTCAACGTGGCGCCCAATCAACCGCCCCAGAGCTATCCCTCGCCCCCTCCACTCCCGACCCCACAATCCGTAGACCCGGTCCACCATACACAGTCGTCTTCCCTACTCCCAGTCCCGAGTCCCGACTTCCGACCCCTCTCGAACTCCACTCCAATCCACCCCCGTGATCCCCGACCCAGTGTCGAGGCTTCCGCCTTCCCGAACAATGGCGAGGCTACTCGTGCTCCGCGCGGCGCCGTACCACCGCTCCCACCTGTCCGCCACCGCTACCCTCCTGTTCCCCCCCTCCAAGCACCGCCAGTCCGCCTCCTTCCCCTCCCCCGCTGGCCGCCTCCTCCCGCCGCCTCTCCGCGTTCCGGCCCGCGCCATCCAGTCCTCCCCCGGGCCCACCAAGCAGGACCCGCCTCCGGCCGCCGGCGAGGCCCAGGAGCAGGAGCCGCCGCCCGCGGCGCCGGCGTTCGAGGTGGAGGAGCTCGGGTGGGGGAGCCAGCTCGCAGTGAAGCTCCGCATGCTCGTGGCGCCGCCGTGGAGGCGCATCCGCAAGGGGAGCGTCCTCAGCATGAAGCTTCGGGGCGAGGTGCTGCTCCACCGCGTGACTCACCTGTTGATTAGGCTCCTCTTAATGCGATCATTAGTCCATTTCCTGCATTTTGAAAGTCTTATCCTCATAGACGCCTTGATTTTTTTTTTCTACGTTAGTACTTATTAGGAGTATTTTTTTACTCGTGCCATTTGTCAATTTTGATATTGTATGGCGCGACACTGGTTTTTTTATTGTGTGCATATATGGTGGCAGATATCCGATCAGCTGAAGACGCGCTTCTCGTCAGGGCTGTCATTGCCACAAATCTGCGAGAATTTTTTGAAGGCAGCGTATGACCCGCGGATATCAGGGATCTATCTGCACATAGAGCCGCTGAGATGTGGGTGGGGGAAGGTGGATGAGATTAGAAGGCACATTGTGGATTTCAAGAAGTCTGGTAATCAGAAGCTATGCTGAATTTGGTATCCTATTTCTGTACATGCCTGTCGGGTGATAAACATATGTTCAGTGATTTTGTAGGTAAATTTGTTGTTGGTTATATGCCTGTCTGTGGGGAGAAAGAGTACTACCTTGCTTGTGCATGTGGTGAGCTGTATGCACCACCAAGTGCTTACGTTGCTTTATTTGGTCTAACTGTTCAACAAACATTTCTCAGAGGTAAGTGCATGTGCGACAATGTCATGAGAGCTCTGCTTTGTTATTATGGTTATTAGTTAAATGGATCGTGAACAAGAAGTATGTTTTCATGTTTTATGCTGATCCTCAAATCTGTATCAAAATTTCATCTGTTAGCAGTAGAAAGGGTGGTGTTGATTACTAGTGCTTCTATGATGCAACAGAACTACATATGTTACTCTGCTGATTAGATGGATTTGTACAGCAACAATCCTTCATTCTGTTATAATGTTTAATGCATTTCTAATAGTTTTGCTTCTCATCGTGAATCAAGTTTAGTAAGCTTGGTCATATCATATGTGTTATTGTTCCAAAAAACGAAACAATCTGGATGCAGCTAAGTTCCTTTCAGGATAGCTAATACTTTGTAATTTGATTGGTAAGGTGTTCTTGAGAAAGTTGGAATAGAACCAGAAATCCAACGAATTGGTCGCTACAAAAGTGCTGGGGACCAGCTTGCACGGAAGAGCATGTCAAATGAAGTTAGGGAGATGTTGGCCACACTGCTTGACAATATTTATGAAAACTGGCTGGATACAATATCATCCATACATGGTAATGCCAATATATCTGTTTCAAATATTTAAAGAAAAGTTGTCATTACAGATTTTCTTCTACAGGGAAGAAAAAAGAAGAAATCGAGGAATTTATCAATTCAGGAGTTTATCAGGTTGCCAGACTTAAGGAGGAAGGATGGATAACAGATTTACTGTATGATGACGAGGTACAATTTCCTTCACTAGCTGTTTACTAAGGTGGCAAATAAATTGTATAAAAAACTTAACTGAGATAAGTATAATTACTAGTACTGTAGTGCATATTATGATGACGAGGTACAATTTCCTTCACTAGCTGTTTACTAAGGTGGCAAATAAATTGTATAAAAAACTTAACTGAGATAAGTATAATTACTAGTACTGTAGTGCATATTCCCACATCCATGGCTATTAGTAATCCGTATTAGGAATAAAGTGATGTTTCAGGTTTAAGCAATCCTTGTGTTTGTCTTCTGTACAATCAAATCTAACCTAGCAACAAATCTGTTGAAGTCTCTCTGTTTCAGGGCTCCAAAAATAGGCAACATATCTAGTGCTAATGCCTAATTGGATGCTAATGTGATAACTCAAGATAGTAACCATTAGATTGTGTTTGGGTGTTCTAGATCAAGGAAGGTGGAAGCCCTCTATCTAACTCTAAGGGGAAAATAAACTCTTAAGGGGTTTTCTAAAAAAGGTTTAAGTGGCAAGGTGGGTTTCCACCTATACTAATCTTAGCCATACACGATGGATCCAAGAGCTGATAGTTAAAGTTAGCATGTTAGCACCTAATATCTCATTAGCACTAGATATGTTGCCCCAAAAATAGTTACATGTACCTGAAGAGATGGCACAAAGCATTTTTGTTCAAATCTTCCATCGTAAAGGGATGTTTACATGACGGAGATTTCTTTGGAATTTTTTGGGGTTTATTTAAAATTTGAGCTAAATTCTAGGGATTAAAAAGTTCTCCTATGCACATAGGCTGTCATGCCATAATACGCATGAACACCAAATTCTGAAGCTTAAGGAGCTGTTGTGCCACAATTCCTTTCTTACTTCCACTACAGTTATCGTAATCATTTTGTTTGTTTAAGTTTTAATCCCAAATGTGTTTATCAAGAGTAAAAAATACAATATATGATATGCTTCTTATAATTTACTTTGTTTCTCTTCTGCTAAATTGCTAGCTCAAGCTTATTGGGGCTTTCTTTATGTATCTATGGACGTGTTCAAGATTTGTGACTTGACAAATTGAGAAAGTGGACATGAAATTTTCATTCTATTTTTTTTTTTGAATTTGTGTACTGAAAAAAAATACTTGTTCCTATTTTATTTTTTATGTTTTTTTATTCAATAGGTAATGACAATGTTGAAGGAGAGAATAGGACAGAATGACAAGAAAAGCCTGCGTATGGTTGACTACAGGTAGGCATTTATAGTTCAGAAAACCAGTGGAAGCTAACCAGTTTTCAGAATTTCCCAGCCTCTTTTTCTAGTTTTTTTTTTCCCTGAATATGGATATTCTAAGTATAGACAATAAACACCATCGTGGGTAAAATACTAAAATTGCCTTAAATAGATTTCCTCTTTGGATCGAACTAGCCAATTTGTACATAGACTGGTTACAAGAACCAAAACCAGAAATAACTGTTGAGATCAAACCTCTGGTCCTGTTGTATATAAAATGTTGCAGTTTTCCTTTGTTCAGTTTCTTGTGCTACAAGTCCTTCTTTTCTGCATGCTTGCTTCCTTTAGTTATTATTTGATGTTGCTTGATTAATCTGAAAAGTCAACATGAATGTATTTATTGTTTCATGTAATGATCTGACATTTGTTCTCTTCACCAGTAAATATTCTCGCGTAAGTAAATGGACTCTTGGATTACAAGGAGGAGGAGAACAAATTGCAGTTATCAGAGCATCTGGCAGCATAACACGCACTCGCAGCCCACTGAGTATTCCTAGTTCGGGCATTATTGCTGAGCAGTTAATTGAGAAGATACGTACTGTTAGAGGTAATTTTTATGTGTTATTTCAGCAACCGATTGGTGTTCTATCAGATGTAAAATTAATTCAAAGTTTATGAGTAGGGTTAGTGTCTTTGATTTTAAATTCATAAAGTTTTACTGCCCTATCACAAAATTTCTTGTAATATCAACCAGCTTTCAGGTATTCTGTGATTCTAAACAGATCAGATGTGGATTCCAAATTTCCACGTAGCACACAATTTGTGCTTATTTTGCTGTAGCTCTTTTGTTAACACCTATTCAGCCAAAATATTTAATAAAGTTCATCAGGAGAAAGACATCCAGATATTTTGCTCAAGGCCTTGTTTGGATAGATGGGGATTATGTGCAATCCCCTTGGATTGGTGGGGAATTTGAACTAAAAGCCTTGTCAATCCAGGGGGATGGGATTTAATCCCTGTCTATCCAAACAAGGTCTAAAGATTAAAAGTATAGTTTCACAGAGACAATACTACTAGGTTTGCATTCCCTATCAACTTTCTGGTTCATTC
The DNA here is from genome assembly GCA_036346145.1 of Olyra latifolia. Taxonomy (NCBI): domain Eukaryota; kingdom Viridiplantae; phylum Streptophyta; class Magnoliopsida; order Poales; family Poaceae; genus Olyra; species Olyra latifolia. The sequence continues at coordinate 9,615,146 of CM070524.1, forward strand.
TTCAAGTCCAGTTTTTCCAAGAATCACAATCGTTTTAAGAAGTTGAGTAATTAATTCATGCTATAGTTCTTGAGATCCATTAAACAGCCATGTTTTGTTTATATCTCCTTTAGCTTTTAAAACTTTTTTAACCAAATGTACTCAATCTGCATAAATAACTAAAAAATAAGTCATTGCATGGAAACCTCCCTCCCTTATTACCATTGATTAACCTGCTCCTTATCTTGCAACCCTATCCTTCGAAATTCACTTATAATTCTCAAACCCGAGAGGCTAAGACTTGTTCCAAAAAATATAATACATCCGGACATTCTTTAAAGTGGACATGATTCCCCTATTTTATTTGTAGATCAAATTTCCCACTTCCATTTGCATAGAGCATGGACCGTAGAAGCACTTGCTATAGCTTATATGATCATTTATATAGTGAAAACTTCTGTTAGTTCATATGTTCTTTTGCAGAATAACTCTATTATCTATTTTTAAAGAAGTTTATTACCCTTTCTAGAGTCAGAAAAGTATAAAGCTGTTATCCTCCGTATAGACAGCCCTGGAGGTGATGCTCTTGCTTCTGATCTGTAAGTTATGCATCAGGTTTTATCTGTCCAGTAGACGCATCACAGTTTCAGTTATGTATTGATTATTCTTGTTTGAACTAGGATGTGGAGGGAAATTCGACTTCTTGCTGATTCCAAGCCTGTGGTTGCTTCCATGTCTGATGTTGCTGCAAGTGGTGGGTACTATATAGCAATGGCTGCACCAGTTATTGTTGCTGAGAAACTTACTCTAACCGGATCAATTGGAGTTGTTACAGGTGATCCTTATTTTCTTGTGTTCTTGCGATTTTGCTAGACTGACAATAAGTCTTCTACATTACATCTAAGTTGATTCTCCTGCAACAATCTCAACTTTGAACTTTGATATACTCTACTCTATTTCGGAGTTCAGACAGTTAATTTAACTATTGTTGTGTGTTTATTATTATTTTACTATTTATGTATTGGAAGAACAGGGAAGTTCTGCCTTCAAAAGCTGTACGAGAGGATTGACTTCAATAAAGAAATTCTATCTAAGGGCAGATATGCCGAACTTAATGCTGCGGACCAACGCCCTTTAAGGTATGATGATCGGCATTTCATTAGTTGCAATGCTGTAATTGCTGTTGGACAATTGTTAAGTAATTGGAATTGCAGTGTAATTTGAATGATGCAGTGTGTATGCTATTTTTTAGACAAGTGAAGAACTGGTTTTATCATGTGAATTCATCATAGGTCGAATAGATAGTTCCTTATCAATCTTTTTGTTTAGTTTTTTCATTGCCGTATTATAGTTTTAAAATATAAATAAGTGATTAGTGGCTTTTATACTGTAGTTTATTAGGTTACTTGTTATTTTTGTAATTAACCATATTATTTAATAGACTATGTCATCTTTGATTTTAGAGTTTACTGGTAGGTCCATGACCCATCTATTCCCTGTTTAGTTGGAAACAGGAAAAAAGAAAGAAAGGAAGAGAACTTCTTTCTGTCTAGCATGATTGTTTAGGTATGGAAGGAGAAGAAGATAACTGCAATTTCCAGTATCTTTGAGCTAACAATTTAAACTCTTCAGCATTTGCACATTTCTCTTCCACCAAAATGGTGCATCAGTGCAGCCAAATAACTATTTTACTACCAGTGGGCCTGGCCATCTGTGCTACTAGTGTACTACAATTGTGACGGGTTCTAGATTTGTCATTTTATGATTTACGCTTTACTATTATGTGAGCCATTTCATGTTTGAAAAATGAAATTTATTTCCACAGACCAGACGAAGCAGAACTTTTTGAGAAGTCAGCACAAAGCGCTTATGCATTGTTTCGAGATAAAGCAGCCATGTCACGCTCAATGAATGTAAGAACTGATCTTAGATGCTGAGCTTCTCATATTTCTTCTAGCAAGTTTTAAGTTCTGGTGCCACCAGATTGATCAGATGGAGACTGTTGCACAAGGTCGGGTGTGGAGCGGCCAGGATGCTGCTTCAAGAGGGTTGGTTGATTCACTAGGTGGATTCTCACAAGCTCTTGCTATTGCAAAACAGAAAGCTAATATACCACAGGATAAGAAGGTTGGTTCTGCTATTGATATTCAGTAGATGCTGAATAAAGTTCTCCCATGCACATATATGTCAGTGTATTTAGGTTTTATGAATGGGTTGAATGATCACAGAATTACATACAAATCTGTGATGCTATGGTTCTAGCAGTTGTATTTACCATCTTGCAATGCTTGACATTTCTGATGAAGTAATCAAGGGCAGTGCACTTCAGCAAATGGCAATTTTTGCATGGTTCATTCAGTTGTTTCTGCTTGGTTTACCAATACTCTGTTTTCCTAGTTTTGAAATTTTCACTTCTCCGAAACTGTTGAAGTTTGCAGTATTCGTGGAGTGGCTTCAAGTGGAAATACACAATTGGAGTTCACCTTCCAGATAATCCAGATTCTGATTGTGTACTGAACAATGCAGGTCCAGCTAGTTGAGGTCTCAAAGCCCTCACCAACATTGCCAGAGATATTGTCAGGCTTTGGTGGTTCATTGCTTGGAGTTGACAGGGCAGTGAAAGGCATGCTACAGGACGTCACCTCCCTAAATGGAGTCCAAGCTAGAATGGATGGAATCTTGTTTGAAAGATTAGAAAATATGTCAGGAGAGAACCAGCTCTTCTTGCTCATAAAAGATATCATAAACTATTTTGATTGATCCTTCCAGTTAGTACCCTATGTTTTACGAACAGTTATAGATAGGAAAAGGGAAAAAATTTGGCATGTCAATACACATTCACCTTACCTAGAAGCAGGTAGTCCTGGAATCAATACAATATGTTTGGCATTGTATCGTTCTATTTTGTTCTTTTGTACCGATGCCTATCAAAACGTTGTAATTGCCATACAGAAAATCCAAGGAATCTTAATTTTGTTTGGCCTCGTTCTTGCTCATAATAGATTGATAGCCCCATTTACTCTTTTTGCTGATAGTTTATTCATGTTACAGTTACACTATGTACAATATTAGTACATATAATTGGTTTCATGCTTTTGAAGGGCCTATAGGATTGGGTTCAAAGAGGAGGTCCTTTATGAATGGAGTCCCAGTAACACATTGCGATACAATAGGAGCTCTAGTAATTTGCACAGTTACGTAAGCTTATCATTTGTCAGATTTGGTAGGTCTGGATTTGAAATTTCACCAAATCAGGAACTACAATTGTGCAGGCAATTGTTTTTTCTGGGAAAGATAGGTAACTAATTTCCCCCCTCAGCAGTGCTTGGACAGCACTATTTTCTTTTCCTATTTTTATGGAAATGCTCCACTACCAGCTATTGTGAGTAACAGAACAAAGGCTTTCTCTAGACTTGAGCAGGATGTATGGGTTTATCTTATTTTTATATTACTGTTTTCACCAACCTACTCTTACTGTGCTGGCTCCATTTTGTAAAGCTTATCAAAATTTTCACCATCCTATATGATCACATCATTTTGCCAAAAAAGATTAGTAGCTACTGCATTTCCTGTGAGTTATTCAATGTGATTTCTATATTTATTGTAGGGAGTTTCTTGAATTTATTTTGTTCACGTCTAGTCACATCATTTGTGAAATTGGGTAGCTCGTTGGTGGGTTTTACTAGACATTGACTGCTCTGATAACTTTATTGTATAACCTTTTTTCCCAACTAATGGTTTTTGTCATTTTTTGAAGAAGTAATAATTTTGTCAAGTTCCTTGGTACTCCATACTTTCACTTGTGAGTTGTAATATCTAACATAAGATGATGAAAGAAACTGGAGAAGTCACCACTACATGCTAACATTGATATCCAATATAGAGCAAAGATACAAAACTGAAAGCCTTAAAATAAAATGAAGAAGCCTCTTAGTTTAAGTTCTCATATTATAGCATCTAGTCTTGTAATCCTGGACACCTCAACTGTCAGGACTCATGATGCTACTCTCTGTTTTCTCTATAGGTAGCTTCTCAAGCTGCTTCTGCAGTTTGGCTTGCTCATCTCTCAGCTGGGAGTTTTCATGGAGAATGCGATCACAGTCCCTGATGACATGGTTCAGCTGATCAAGGAGTTGACGGTTGGTGCTGCGGAGATGGACAACCTGAGCCCAGAGCTCACTCAGCTGCTTCTGCTTCCTCATGCGTGATCGCCGGGCAGACTCCCTATTGGATATCATTCTTCTCTTCCTGCGCTCTTCTGCAAGGCTGCGTTGATAGTCATCCGACTCATTTGAGTTGGATTTATTCCCAACTGGAAGACTAGCTTCATGGACCATATGATGGACAACATGTTGGTAGGATGTAGCTTGAGGCACCGGAAGACTGTTATACTGGAAGAACAAGTCATTTGTAGCTACATGGTAATGAGGTTTGAAAGAAGCTGCACTTGCATGCGACAAGTACGGAATGCTAGCAATCTCAGCAGGGTACATGCTCACTCAAACAGTCGAGCTATGAAATGGAGGGAGGAGAGGCTTGTGAATGAAAACAAGCGGGTAGTGGGTTGGATTTATAGTATGCGGGAAGGATTATGGAGATGTACAGGACCCACATCCGCAATGTTGAAATTGCTTTTTTGCGCTGCTTGGATGTACAAGAAGCCATGGACAGGAAGAGAGCTCGCACATACATGAGACTGGGATTACCGAAGGTCTCAATGGACATCATGTAATGTATTAGTATTGTGCTGGGTTTTCTAAATGCATTGGTCCCAGTGTGCTTCCAAAAGGACCTCCATCAAGACTGTCCATTTGCTATCAAACAAACACCATGAGGTGCAGGGCCCTCGGTAACATCACTAGCAACAGGTGCTCAAGCCATTTAAAGAGATGGTGGTTGGCTAACAGTGACAGGCATTTGTGGTGATTTCTGGAAGGGAAATGGGTTGCATAGTTAACATGTGTGCCTTGAACAAGCAATACTGTATCATGAATCACATGCTGTACTGAGTATGATACATCATCAAGTTATCATTTTCAACAGAGGGTTGCATTTGAACATGCACGATCTAGTTCTGGACTTCTTGGTTTCAATCAATCTTCTAGAGGAGAACAGTGTGGCAAGATGATGCTGAAAGCAGATGTTCTGAGGAATGTTTGGATGTTATTTTATTCTGCAACAGCTGCTATCATTTTCTGGTAGAGCTCTTGAATGGGAGCATCTTTCAGAAAGGAAAAAAGAGGCAGGTACTAAGGTTGCTGTCTTATGGCCACAACTGTGGCCCCCAGTGGAATTTTGATTGGATAAAGAGAACGTGCACTTCTGCAGTTGGCAACTTGGCATTGATTTTCTCATCAACTCAAAGAAACCATATCTATTAACCGGCATGCCATACCTCTGAAATATTTCGATTTTTGTAGTTGTTCTATCTTTTTTTTTTTCAGTTGACGAGTTCTCTAAACTAGAATTTCTGGTAGCCTAAAATCTGATATTTTGTTGGTTTTAAAACAACTGATATTTTGTTCCTAGGAACAACCATTGATTTTATCAGATGTTAAGGAGCATAGTCTTTCAGGCAATCCTAACTGGCTTGACCTATGATTTAAATTTCATCAGAAGTCCTTAACATACAACCAACAGACCCAGTTATACCGAAGGTTAAGAGGATCTGGATGCATTTCTAAATAACTACCCTTTAAAGTTGCTTGGTGTCAGATTTTTACCTCTCAAGACAAACACAAGTAACACAACTCTCCCACCTTTACTCCTGATTGATTACAAAAGTTTTTCACAACAATCATTTTCTTATATCTATTTAGTTTTTACTTGATGGGCAGTTGGCACACATACTTTACATCTAGCATGTTTATTATCCATGTTATTTTCATGGTTCAGATATATTTGCTGCCAAGGACCTAAGGATGAGCTGACTTGTGGTCTAGGTATATGGTACAAGTATCAAACTCCTTTGAGGTAATCTTGCACGATTGTAATTTGGTGGTACTAATACTTCATGTTGTTACTTTTTCAGCTGTTCATATGATACAAAGCGCTAATAGTTGCTTGAGATAGCTGTTGGATTTCCAAATCTCCATTCACTTGGACATAGTGTAACATTGAGATATTTTATTGGTTTCAGGTGCAAACTCCTTGAGTTCAGAACATGAAGATGTATTATGCCAGTGTAATGTAAATAAAAGATCAAAAAGTGGTGCAGGAGATCAGAGTCAAGAAATTCATCATCAGAAGTTTACTAGGCCTTTGACACAAATCCAGCACTGAGCCATTGGCTGAAAATCAATCAGCAGTCTTCTCACTTCCCCTGCGGAATAAATGGTTTAATGGCCATCCGCCCATCCCCAAGAATTCAATTGGAGCCGCAGGGAGAATGGATACGCAAAGGACAGAATTAAGGATCCGGGAGTTACGGGAGAGGTCAAATTCAATTGGATTCGATTTGAGATTCCAGACGCCATCAATTATCATCTTATACCTAGCGCAGTCCACTTCATTCTGGACTCTTTCCATGGCCTACGCCTGTCCCGACTACCAGGCCGTCATGTTTGCAAGACAGGGAAATCTTATCCTGATGCTCCCTTTGGCAAAAGAGTGTCATGATCATGGGAAAAGAAGACGCCCGTCTGGTTTTACTTGGCCTCTTTGCTTTCACGATCGATTCACCTTTCCGGCGGGTAGAAAACAGACAAGTCAAAAGACCGAAGCAATTCGACCACATAAAAACAAAGCACTTTTCGTGCCGTCATCAGGCCATGATGTGATTACAAGGTAATACAAACTCTTGCTATCTCTTCTCAGTTATCGGTATTTCCCCCTTGTAGATTCTTCTAGTGCAATGTGTATGATGGGTTAATTGGATAGGTGCCACTACAGAACTCGATATTCAAGAAATGCTATTGTTCTTTTCGTATTTGTAAACTTGCCATTATGAAATTATGAAAATTGAAAATATGCCACTTCGTGCGACACATGGCAACTTATTGCACCATATTTTCAAAACCGGACAATTTTACCCTCCTCCCCATCCCAATTTACTTCAAAAAGCCATTCTTCTTCCATCTCCACTGTGTTCTTCCCCTCTTTAGCCCTTTTCGACATCTCTGGCAAGGTCCTCCACGGTCGGCCGCTCTTTCCTAGGGTCTGCAGCAGGGGCGGTGACTCCATAGCAGCAGCTCACAGCGGCAGCAGCGGAGCGCGGCAATGGTGAGCAGCCTGCAGTGCACGACAGTGGTAGTGGCAACGATGAGCAACATCGGCGGTGGCGGTGCGCTGCAGCGTCTACAGTAGACAGCAAGTAGCCTGCAACGGGCGGCGAGCAACATTAGCGGCGGCGGTGAGCAACGGCACCGATGTCGCGGCGACGACAGCGCATGGCAATGGCAGCGGCAACGGTGACCAGTCCGCAGTAGCGGCAGCGGTGTCGCAGTGATGACGGCGCATGGCAGTGGCAGTGGCAGTGGCAGCAGTGACGGTGACTAGCCCGTAGCGGCGGCGTGGCAGAGGCAGTGGTGAACAGCGGCAGCGACAAGCAACGTAACGTCGGTGCATGGCAGTAGCAGCGGCAGCGCTGACGACGAGCAGCCCGCAGCAGCGATGACGGTGGCGGCGCATGGAAGTGGCAGTGGCGAGCAGTGGCAACAGCTCGAGTGTGGCCGACAGCCAAGGAGAGAGTAAAGAGAGAAAAGGGAGAAGAAAGATGTCAGGGGTAAAATGGTCTTAATGCAAAAATACAGTATATGTGCATGCCGAAAGGTGCCATATTTCTTACAGAGTGGCATATTTTTAATTTTTATGGTTTTATAATGGTAAATTTACATATACGAAAGAAACAATGATATTTCTCAAATATTAAAGTTTTATAGTGGCGTCTATCCAATTAATCCTAGTATGATAGATAGCTGGGAAAACTAATGGCTACAGTCGGATAGTGGCATGAGACCGACTGAGACCAGCACGGATGGAAGTGGGCGATTTTGGCTGGCCAGTTCTTTTTAGCTTGGTTAAATTGCTGCAATGGTTGTGTTGCTGAAATCTAAACTATGACTCTGGTTTCAAGAGTTACAAGAAGGCACTTCGAGATATCCAAGAAACAACTTAAAAACGGCTGAAGAAAACTGAAGTGTTTAGTTTGGAGAAATAGCCGGCAACGGGCTACTCTTGTCAATAATGTCCACGAGAAAAACACATGTGAAAAGTCGAAAGACCCATTGGGCTACACGAAGATTGGTTTCTCCCTTTTCGTATACGAGGGGGAGATTCGCGCCCGGCAACTCCCGTCAGCCGCACCCATCCTGCCCTCAAAGCCGGACGCAGAATCTTTCAGCCGTTGGATCGCCCGATCACGCGTCCGACCGCCGTCGAGGCTGTCGCCGCCCTAGCTGAGGACAAGCATCACTTGTGCGTGTCTAGCTCCCTGGGAGAGGCTGGACCCGTGCGTTACCTGATTAGGGATGGCAGCGAGCGTAGACGTTACGGGCCTACGGGCAAACGAGCGAAATCTTTCGGGGGGAGTGGTGGTGCACTGGTGCTAGGCAAGGGTGATGTCTGCGCGCACACGGCCACGCGCAAAAGGCAACGGGGCTGCGCACGGCAGGGCAGCACGGTCCCGTACAAGTCGACAGGTTGATGATGAGCATTGAAGAACAAGGCAGGTGCTTTTGGGAAAGATTTGGATGAAAAGGTGCCCCATTGTTTTTGTGGTGTACCTCAAGTCCTGAACCGACAACGCGAGCAGATTATGTATTGCCCCTTGCAACAAAGACTCGGCTTTGTGGGTGTTTTTTAAGTAGAGTTTTTTTTTATATTGTTTTCAGCTTCACATTTTTTTACAAGAAGATTGGTGGGTTTCATAACCGAAGCACCTTCTCTTTTTGGCTTAATTTCCTGAGATATTTTAGTTCTTTATAAGATACCAATCAAATCCAACCGTGGAACTATCTTCGACTTTTCCCTCTTCTCTCTTAAGTAGGCATTTCAACCAACGGTAGTGATTGCGGGGCATGTGGCCAACGTTTAGGCCAATGGCATGTGTGTATTGGGCGATTTCTGTTGCAGTGTGGTTAGGGGCTCATGCATGGGCGGGTGGTTGGTGCACAGCGCGCAACACAGTGGAGATTACAGTATCGGCAAGACGATGTGACGTGCATCCATGGAGCCATGGCAGCTTACAAGGCATCGACTCGTGGGGTTATCGGGAAGAGCGGTGATGATGCATGGGGCAGCCAGGCGGAGCGCGACGGCCGACAATGGCTGGCTATTGGTGACTGGTGAGAGAGTGCGAGGAGAGAGAAAAAGGATGGAGAAATACTAAATTACCTTTATGGACTAGTACCTTAGGTATGGAAGACTGGTACCAAAAGTAGGGTGGAACCAAGTAGAGTCAAAGCGAGCTAGTCCTATGTCGGGCTCGATCAGCCTTTCGAGCTGGTTTGGTTTGTTCAAATGGTTGAGCCAGAAAACTAGCTTGGCTCAGACTCGTGAGAAAGTATACACATGCATGTTGTTGTGTAATCCACCTGAGGGAAGGGGAGAAAGAGAGGGGAATATGCCCGAGGCCAACCTCCACACTTGCCATCGCCGGGTTTGCATGAGGAGGGGAGAAGAAGAGGAGCGATTGCTTGGGAAACGGTGGTTCTCTTTGTCATCACCGTTCACTTCTCCAATAGCTTCTCTAGTGGTCGTTGCCACTTCCAAAAGGCGAGGGCTCTCGTGGTAGTGATGAAGAGCATGAGTCACATGACGCGGACAACCATCATGAAATCTATAGGGGGCAATGGCAATTGGGGCCTGATGAGGTTGGGTGGCGGGTGATTTGAGCCATGAGGAGAGGATGCATGTATCGCGTAGGAGGATAGGGATCAGGAGAACATGGTTGTTGGTTAGGGATCAGGATCAAGAGATTAAGGCCATGGCGAGGGTTTACAATCTACCAAGTTTAGAGATAGGGCCGACCAAGCGAGCGAGTCTCATCGAACAAGCCATGAGGCTCTTGCTCATTTCCAGACCAAGCTAGAAATGAGACTCGGCTTGGGTTTGTGCTTATTTGCAAACAAGCTGAGACTAAGCCGCTCACGAGTCAACTAAAGTACTAGTTTTAGTCATGAGGTATAATCTTCTGAGAGCCATTAGATATAGCTTAGCTTAATGGATGGTTTGAATTTATAGCTCCTCCAGGTACCACGGGCTACGACGGTAATGTTGAGCAACCACGCTACCGGGTGTAGTCCGAGGCTGCTGATTCGTACGCACGACGTAGAACGATGGCGAGAACAACAGATGTACAAAGTAGATGAACACAGATGTAGGGAGAGAACGGATTTTTTATTGCTTTCAGGTGTGTTTACAATGGACGGATCTCTCTCCTATTTATAGTGCTGCTTCATAGAGTTTGGCAGGTCGACGGATAGACCTATTCGGATACGGCTTAGCGAGCCCGTAACCGAATAGGTTTCCTAATACTCCCCCTTGGATCTTGCCGCGTAATGCATATGCCTCATCAAAACTCCATAAAAACCCAATGGGAAAGATTCTTGGAGAAAGAGTACATAGCATACGCTTGCTGTGCGCACGGATATGCCTCGTTAAAAACCTTATGTGAGAAACTTCTTTGAAAACTCACTTAAGGGAAAAAGAGTATAAATCCATCCAACATTGCTTCATTACTTCAATGTAATAGTTGGGTACTTGAACTTCTGGTTCAAGATTTAATTCAAAATATGTGAAGTTTCTCCCCCTGGATTCTGCACTTCTCTAAGTCTCATCATTCCTATGCCTTTAATGCATCTTTCAAAGGTAGACGCTGGTAGGGACTTAGTGAACAAATCTGCGAGATTCTCGCACGACTTAGTGTGCTGAATATTGATTTCATTCATCTTATGCATCTCATGTGCATAAAAATACTTGGGGTTTATATGCTTAGTGAGGTTGCTCTTCACATATCCAGTCTGTACTTGTGCGACACATGCTGCATTATCTTCATAAATGATAGTGGGGGTTTGTTCTATTTGCAATCCACATGACTGGAGAATGTGTAATGTCATTCTTCGAAGCCATGCACATTCACGTCTTTGCCTCCTACAATGTAATGATTTACGAATGGTTAGTCGATATTGACACAAGTGTGCCTTTGGCGACTTCCATGATCTGCGGTTCCTCCACATAGGAAGACATATCACATGCAGGACTTACTGGGTGTCGCGGATCTCGAAGATAACCCGCATCTGCATATCCGACCAAAGTCATATCTTGGTTCCTTATATAAAATAGTCCAAGATCGACTGTTCCCCGTAGGTAGCGGAAGATATCCTTTACCCCTTTCCAATGCTTTTTCGTTGGCTTTGCACTATACCTTGCTAATAAGTTTACTGGCGAACATAGCGTCGGTAGTGTCTTGTTTGCTAGGTACATGAGCGCTCCTATGGCACTTAAGTATGGGAATTCCGATCCCAGGACTTCCTCCCCCTCTTCTCTAGGTCGATATGGGTCTTGGTCTATTTATAATGACCTTTCAACCATCGGGGTTCTTGATTCGTACGCCTTCTCAAAACTAAACCTCTCCAACACCTTTTGGGTGTAGGCGGCTTGGTGTACGAGTATTCCATCTGGCATATGCTCAAACTGAAGGCCTAAGCAGAATTTGGTTTTACCCAAATCTTTCATTTCAAATTCAGATTTCAAATATGAGCTTGCTTCTTCAATTTCATCATCAGTGCCAATGATGTTCAAATCATCCACGTAAACCGAAATTATACAAAAACCATCTTGTGATCGTTGTATAAAAACGCATGGACAGTTTTCATTATTCGTATAGTCTTTCTTGCTCAAGAACTCGCTCAAGCGATTATACCACATTCTTCCTGACTGCTTTGATCCATATAAGGATTTCTGTAATTTTACACAATATAATTCTTTCTTCTCTTTATTCAGGGTTGGCATGCCGTCAGGTACTTTCATATACATTTCAGAGTCCATGTTACAGTAAAGATAAGCTGTGACCACATCCATCAATTTCATTCTTAAGTTCATATCACTGCCATTGAGATGAGATATCTAAAGGTTATACCACCCATGACCGGGGATAGGTTTCTTCATAATCAACGCCTTTGTGCTGAGTGAATCCTTGAGCTACCAGCCTTGCTTTGTACCGTACCACTTCATTATTTTCATTTCTCTTCCGAACAAAAACCTATTTATAGCTCACAGGACGTATATGGGAGGGTGTAAGGCACCTGAGGTCCAAACACTTCTCTTTTGTTCGTGAGATCGGTTCATGGTGATTGCCTTCTTCCATTCCGCCTAACTGGTTGGTGCTTACACTCGAAAGAGATCTGGCTCTGGATCGGGATCTATTAAACAGCAATCATTTTAGCAAAGTATATGTCGACATTGGTACATTGCTCTATTCATCATTTCCCCTAATTGTGCAAAGTTTATGGCCATTTCGTCATGGGGTGCTTCGTGCATTTCTACTTGCTCTTCACCGCTATTTCCCATCACGGGAGCAAGTTCCTTTAGCTTATTATTGCCGATGTGCGCACACGTATTTCTATCGGCTTCTTCTTCTATTACCGGTATATTCAAATCTGGGAGCGCCTCGCTAGCAGGCTGCTTCTCACCAGAGTTGCTAGGTCTCAACTGGCTCCCCTTCTTTTTCTTTCGGGGCGCTTTTGTGACTGGTTGTGATGAGCTCTCATTCCCTTTTTACCCAGACGTCTCCGGATACTAGGAGGTGAGAAACAGATCTCTGTCCTTTTCTTTGAGGCCTCTGAGCAGGTTGAGGGTGCTTGTAATTTTCTTTGGCACTTCTACCTCTCTCGTGCATTGCAGCCTTGAGCACATGCGACTTAATCACACCCTTCAAATCACAAAAGTGGTCAGGCAGTTCATTTGCTAATTTCTGTAAATCGAGGATTTTCTGGACCTCTTCGTTTGCTTCTCTAATATGGGGATCATGTGCGGGAATGCCGGTGGCTTGCCAGATGATTTCACGGCATTCTTCTGTTAAGGGTTCTTTATCTCCCCTAATGACGGGAAATTATCCTCGTCAAAGATGCAATCAGCGAACCGGGTGGTATGCAAATTACCGGTCGAGGGTTCTAAATATTTGATTATGGACACTGTCTCATAACCAACGTATATCCCTGGCCTCCGGAGAGGGCCCATAGCTGTTCGTTGTGGTGGTGGTATCGGCACATACACCATACATCCAAATTTTCTTAAATGGGAAATTTTCGGTGTGATCCCCTGAACTAGTTGCATTGGTGAGTGGATGTTGTACGCTGACGGTCTATAGTTCAATAATGCTGCTGCGTGTAGGACGGCGTGGCCCCAACACGTGTTCGGTAAATTACAACCTTGCAAGAGCGGCTTTGCTATGAATTTAATCCTTTTAATCGATTATACGCTAGTCCATTACGAGTGTGGACATGTGGCATCTGAGTGCTCTACATTGATTCCCGATGCCATACAGTAATCATCAAATGCCTTCGAAGTAAATTCACCGGCATTGTCCAAGCGAATGGACTTCACGTGATGATCCGGGAATACATTCTTAATTCTTATGATCTGAGAGATCAGTTTTGCGAATGCGTGGTTTCTCGTTGAGAGTAAACTCACGTTTGACCACTTCGAGGAAGCATCAATGAGCACCATGAAGTACCTAAAAGGACCTGATAGGGGTTGAATGAGACCGCAAATATTCCCTTGGATGCGCTCAAGGAACGCAGGGATTTCATCTTGCACCTTCATGGTCGAGGGCCTAGTGATCATTTTCCCAGTGGCGCATGCCTGATATATGAAGTCTTCTTGATTAGGAAATTCTTTACACTAATTCCATGGCCCTGAGAGTTGGTAATTACATTTCTCATCATCCGTAAGCCTGGATGACCAAGTCTACTATGCCAAAGAGAGAAGAGTTCAGCACTCTAAAAAAGTTTTAAGGAAGTGTATTTGTCGGTGCTTTAATTCTTGTGTGGTATAGCCAGTTCTAAATGAAGGAAATTTTTCTAAGATTCTTTTTCCACATCCGTCGTGCTTCACAATGCACATGAATTCTTTGCCATTTTCTTGATGGTCTCAGCGTGAAACCGTTGTACGGATGTCTTTAAAGCTTAAGAGAGACCTAGTGGATTCGAGTGCAAAGAAAGCTTCATTAATTTTCGTGGAGTACCCATAGGCGGTATGATTGTGGCTTGACCAGAGCCTACTACGTATGAACCACTTCCTGCAATTGTGGTTATACTGCCGGTTTTCTTCTTAATAGTTTCAAAATATTTAGTCTCTCTTAAAATACTATTAGTTGTTCCACTATCAACTATGCATATCTCCTCCATATGGGCACTACATAAATACATATAATTTTATTAGGCTATCATTCATATTGCAAGCATTCATAAAATATACTGGAAATAAAGTGCATTATGACGATGAGAATTCATAAAGATCACAAATGTCTGCTAAAGCAACCACACAAATTCAAAATAACTAATGCTGCTAAACAATGCACTAGATAGACTCAGTGAAACATGCTTCTACATTTGCAGCTATCTCTTCTTCAATGTCATCGTCAGCTATTGCTAATTTACTGGTAGTAGCTTCTTTGTCTTTAGTAGACTTCTTGGAGACCCTCAGTTCTTTAAGTTCCTCCCCTAGGAGGTCATCTTCATCATTGTTCATGATGGCGAGGTGCGTCTCTGTACTTTCTTTCTTCCTTTTGGCTTGGTATTCAGCGATCGTCTTCTTTGATTCACGGCAGATCTTTGACCAATGCCCCCAGATGCCACACTTAAAGCATACTTGGTCTTGTTGACCGTATGGTTTTGGTGGTGGCCTCTCCTTGCCTTGGGATTCGGACTTTTTCTTTCTTTTCCGGGCCGAGCCTTCTCCCCTTTCATCCTTTCCCTTTCTTTTCTGGTTGGGCTTCTCGGCCTGGTACTTACTTGCATTGACTTCAATGCTTTGACCAGGTGCCTGTGAGATGAAGTTCTTCTTTAAGACTTCTTCCTGAGATTCCGTGACTTGCATGCCGTCAATTAACTCACATAATCGGTGAAATTATCTTAACGGTAATTCTGGGCACTCTGAATGGCATTGGTGGAAGGTGGAGAGGGTTTTTCTATTTTCTCCTCTTACGATATCTGCTTATCACAGAGAGTGAGGTTCATGACAATCCTGTGTAAGGCAGAATTGTACTCGGCCACGGTTTTATAATCTGCAAATCTCGGCGTGCCCGATCTGTTGTGCTTGTGGCGATAGTGTATTTGAGCTTTTGAACCGCTTCGAAGTGCGGTCCAAAGTTCAACAAAGACTTTCAATGACCATATATTCATTCTTTAGGTCTTGGGCGGTGGTGCTCGATAAAGTGCGATGCTTGATCATTTTGTCTTTGGAGAAGTAGAGCCCGCTTCTATGCCAATAGCGGCGCGGAGATTCTTACCTTCAAGCACAATTTTCACGTCCGAAGCCCAAGTAAGGTAATTTCGGCCATGGGGGGCTAATTCCTCAAATTCATGGCTGACGATGCCAGACATCTGCATAGCATGGGATTACTTGAATGTCGGTGTGTGTTGCGTGACATGGATCTATGCATAAATCCTCGGTATTTCCAGTATAATAATGCTAATTCGATTATAGAAGTAATTAACAGCAGTAAATAATCACTCCTATTGCAAAATAGGAATAAAACAATAGTTCCCGAAAGTATAAATAGCCTGAATATTCAATTTTATAATTTCTGTAAATTTCAGGGGGTTCTAACTAAAAATTCGTTATTTGGAAAAATTTCAGGTAATTTCCAAAAAGATCAGGGTTCAAATTGCAAATCCCGTGGGCCAATTCCTTCTTTGTTTTCTTTTCTTCTTCTTTTTCTTCACCGCGGCCGAATTAATCTTTCGGCCCGTTCATATGGCTTTGTTCGGCCTTCTTCTCCTTGACCCGTTCATTTGGCGACTGCTTCTATCTTGCTGCCCGTGGCGTTATCGGCTCGGGCGGCCTACTCCCATCTTGTGCGTGTCCATTGGCTGGCTCGCTTCCCATCTTGTGCGCGGCTTTGGTTGCTCGCTTCATCCGCGTGGCCAGCTCCTCTCCTCACTGCTCGCTTCGTGCAGCTCGGTGGCCTAAAGGCGGCCGTGTGATTACTGGCTCGAGGCTGCTCGGTTTGCTTGCTCAGCCGGCCGGCTTCTACGACCCGCGAGCGGCAGGGTTTACTGCCGCCCCATGGCGGCAGGGTGTTGGCGACCGACAAGATATGGCGGGCGGGCGGCGGCGCGGGGCGTCGCGGTGGAAGCGGCCGGCAAGACGACGTTCGAGTCTTGGCGGTGCAATGCATGCGGGCGGTGTGATGGCGATGGCGAGAGCAAGCTAGAACGGCGGCTCGGCGGCGGTGCCTTTCGGCGCCACGGTCTTGGTATGGCCAGTGACCGGATCAATTATATGATCCAGGAAAGAACGATTCCCAAAATTCCTTTCAAAATAGATCTGATCTACTTGTTCAAAGTTCGATTCGATGCAATATCTTTTGATCTGCGTGATCAACCTTCTGGGATTCCGTGGTATCGCGTGGGGCGGCGATCGCGTAGGACTGTTTTCGGCTATCCGAGTGGAAGCCGGCGTGATGACGGCTCAATGCAGATCGTCCGTCGCCTTCTTCTCCTCGCGGATCGTTCTTCAGAGCTATCGTCTTGATAACGTGTTGAGCAACCACGCTCACGGGTGTAGTCAGAGGTTCTTGATTCGACGCTACGACGTAGAAACGATGGCGAGAACAACAGATGTACAAAGTAGATGAACACAGATGTAGGGAGAGAACGGATTCTTTATTACTTTCAGGTGTGTTTACAATGGACGGATCCCTCTCCTATTTATAATGCTGCTTCATAGAGTTTGGCAGGTCCACGAATAGACCTATCCGGATACGGCTTAGCGAGCCCTTAACCGAATAGGTTACCTAATAGGTAAAACTGTACTTACGCTTTAGCCTGCCTCCTTGCTTTGTTATATACGGCTTTCCGGTAATCAAGTACTCCATATTTGTATAAACGGCCGTACCCAACTACCAAGCGACACGCGTATGCGGCTATGGAGTAGGCTGGTCGCTCATCCGTGCATATCCAGACCAAGGCCTTTTTAGGTTGCAGAGACAGCAAATCGGCGAGGCGAAACGAAATAAAGTGAGGGAGGCAGCGGGAGACAGCCGCGGCCCCCAGAATCGCCAAGCGTCAGCGTCCATATCCCACCCACCGTCGCCATAGGCCCGGCTTCGGCCACGCAGGCAGGGCCGAATCTATGAATAGCACTATAAACGTGCGAGACGGGTTTCACGTCTAGATCTAAATAGCACTATAAATATGATAGGTATCTATCTACTGTATTAAGGAAGAAAGAGAGAAAGAAATAATAATAAAGCATATTTCCTTTCTACATCTATGTCTACGTTCTTATTCTTGACATCTTGCGTGTTCGTTTACAATCTCGAACTACACCCGATAGCATGGTTGTTTAACATGTTATCAGCACGACGCTCTCGGAGGAGAACCGCGAGATGTTGGATTGTACGTCTACGGCTGAACGTCGACGTCAACGAAGAAGGCTAAACATCGACGTCAACGAACTCAACATCGACTCCCTCATCAGATCAGCTGTACTGTCATACGCGACAGTCATCGATTCCATA
Source organism: Olyra latifolia (assembly GCA_036346145.1). Lineage (NCBI taxonomy): Eukaryota > Viridiplantae > Streptophyta > Magnoliopsida > Poales > Poaceae > Olyra > Olyra latifolia. Next base: position 9,632,811 of record CM070524.1, read on the forward strand.
TTTCGCTCTAGGAAAACGAGGGTATAGAATCGAATTGAATCCATAAATACTAGATTGAATCTATTAGAAAGTAGAATTTTCTGAGATTGAATCTATTAAGTATTTCGAGAATTTCGAGTTCAGAATCCATCGAATTTGGTGGTCGGCCACCCTTACAGCAGGCCGGCCTCGACCTCTATCCGAACACCTTGTGTGCCTGGCGTCGCACACGCGTGCAACGCCCCCGCACGCTCCACGCCCTGCGCACACCTACACCCAGCCGCATCCCGGCTGCCCTCGTGTGCCCTAGCGCATGCGTGCGCTCCGTGCCCACTAGTGCGCCTCGGCGTCCACGCATGTAACATACCTCAATTTTCCCTATTTTTGCACAAATTTTTTTGCACAGATCATGAATCAACCTTCCTAAAACCATCCCTAGACCTTCCCAAAACTATCCCTAGTTTTTAAAATTTTCCTAAAAACCATATACTGTCTTTCCTAAGAGGAATTATCCTCTCCTAATTTTCTAAAATAATTTTTTTCTTAAAATATCAGATTTTATTCCATATTTAGATTCTCCTCATTTTTCTGAATTTTTAGAAATTTATCTTATATTTTTCTGAGACTTCTACTATTTTCTACAAATTTCTAAAGCTTAAGCTATTTCCTGGAAATTATTTTTTCTTATTTATTAAATCCTTTCCATTTCTAGAAAAAACCCAAAGTACCCTTTCCTTAAAAGGAATACGCCTTCGATGCCGTTGTAACCCGACCTGAAGACCAAGGCCCGTTAGGCCCAGCCTAGCCCACGAACCCCTTAAGTGGCCACGAAAGCTCCAGATTAATTCCTCCCAAATCCGACAAACGGGACAATGGCCACGTCGCCCTTTCCCACATCACCCATACCGGTTCATATCAGTAAAATCCAACGGCGCCCATTGGATTAGCGCCGCAGATCAACGGCCCCCGGATCATCTTCCTCCTCGAGACGCCGTCACCTCTGCTTGAAACTCCGGTGCCGCCGTTTCGCCGAAATCCACATGGCGCCGCCACTCTAGACCTCCTCCGGCCACAGATTCACCATCACCGTAATACGCTCCACCTCCGCCAGCTTATCCGCCACGCCGGCGAGCCTATCCGGCTACGACGTGCCCCTAATTCATCGCCGCCACAACTACCATCGCCGCCGCCATCAATCTTCGTCACCAAGCCTGATTCCTCCTTGATTCTTCCTATAAAAGGACCCCGGAGCCGCCACATTCATCCAAGCCTTCTCTCCGCCTCCAGTTCTTCCTCTACTCCAATGTATCACCGTCGTGCCCACTTCTTCCCCAACTCCGGCAAACTCTTCCGCCGTAATTCTAATTCTTCCCCGGCCACGACCCAACATAAAAAAGCTTCACCTTGCTGTTGCTAAGCCCTTGAAGCTGCTCTTGAACCTCGGCGACCACCGGAGTGCCCTCGCCGCCACAATCCGCGAGCACCGGCGCCTCAACCTCGTCGCCCGGCCACCTCGGACCACCCTGAGCTCACCCGAGACCTTCCCGAGGTATCCCTTGCTCCCAATTTCATCTTTCAAGCACCTATCCCTCACCTCCGCCCGACCATCGCCGCAATGTCCACACCCTCGCCGGAATCCCCTTCTCTCTTTCCCTGTGCCACCGACAAACCGGACCCACCCGTTAGCCTCCCTCTCTGAACCCTCACAACCCCTCCTCTCGCTGCCACCGAGCCCCATCAGTCAGCCTCACACTTTACTATTTCAGCAATTTCCTTTTCTTTTTATTTATCTAGAGAAAATGTTTGAATTATTAAAATACCAAATACTTCCAAAAATCCTGCAGAAATTCTCTAAAATCTAAAATATGATGAACAATTTTATAAAAATATAAAATCCTATTTTTCAACAATAAAATAATCTAAATAAATCAAGTAGTCTATCTAATCTATTATAAAATACAAATAAACCCAAAAACCTTATTCTCATGATTCTCTTATTTAAAAATCATGACGAAAAGAATAACTTTTGAAGAATTATTTCTTAAAATTTTTCTACTTAATCTTTACCAATCGGAGGACTTCACCACCCCACCTTATCACTATAAAAATAATATAGAAACCTTTAAGAAATCGTACAGCCCATCACCTTTTCACCCTAAACATTTAAACCTTGCATCTTATTTTCAAAATTTCATATCTAATTCTTATTGGATTTTCAATTTGGATATTTATTGACCTTTATTTTGCTTTTATTGTTTTCGACGTATAAGACGAGCAATCTCTTTCCGAATTTGGAAATCCGGAATATCACGATTATACTCTAGAATTCAAAGAGATCCCCGAAGAAGGCAAGTTTTCTATCCTTTGAAGCATATTGAATTTCTTGTTCAATATTTATTATTACTTATTGCATTATTTTTTAGTCATTTAATTAAGAATTTCCTTATTTAAATTATGATACAACAACAAAGCTTTTGGTCCCAAGCAAGTTGGGGTAGGCTAGAAATAAAACTCAATAAGAGCCATCATGTTATAATTAAAAAGAGCCAAACAGTGTCAAAATCTAAATCATGGTTCGGGCACATGGATTACTAATTTCCATGTGTCTCTATCTAAGGCTAAGTCTTTGGGTATGTTCCAATCTTTCAAATCTCTCCTTACTTACTCCTCCCATGTCAGGTTAGGTCAACGTCTACCTCTCCTAACATTATCAGTGCGTCTAAGAATTCTACTATGTACGGGTGCTTTTAGGGGCCTTCATTGGATATATCCAAACCATCTCAACTGATGTTGGACGATCTTCTCCTCAATTGGTGCCACCCCAACCCTATTACGAATAACTTTATTATGAGCTCGGTCCTTCCTCGTATGACCACAAATCCATCGTAGCATGCGCATCTCTGCTACACTTAACTGCTGAATATGCCGTCTTTTGGTAAGCCAACATTCCGCACCATACAATATTGCAGGCCTAATCGTCGTTCTATAGAACTTACTTTTTAGCCTATGTGGCACTTTCTTGTCACAAAGAATGCTAGATGCTAAGCGTCATTTCATCCACCCCGCCTTGGTTCTATGACAAACATCTTCATCAATATCACCATTTCTTTGTAGCATCGACCCCAGATAGCGAAAAATATTCTTATTGGGTATTACTTGTCCTTCCAGGCTAACATTTCCCTCCTCATGCCTAGCAACACTAAAGTCACACCTCATATATTTGGTTTTTGTCCTGTTAAGTCTGAAGCCCTTTGATTCTAAAGTGTCTCTCCACAGCTCCAATTTCCTATTAACCCCGGTCCTACTCTCGTCAACTAGCACCACATCGTCAGCAAAGAGCATACACCAAGGGATATCACCTTGTATATCCTGGTAACCTCATTCCTCACCAAAGCAAATAAATAAGGGCTCAAGGCTGACCCTTGACGTAGTCCTATCTTGATGGGAAAGTCCTCAGTGTCACCATCACTTGTTCGCACACTTGTCACAACATTGTCGTACATATCACTTATTTAAATTATGGTATTTATTATTTTATGTATACAGGGAGAGAGTTCGGCCCGAAAGAGAAAGAGAAAGTCTGAATCCCGTGGCAAGGAGAAGTCACCACTAAAGCCATATGGTCAACAAGACCAAGTGTGCTTCAAGTGTGGCACCTGGGGGCATTGGTCTAAGATCTGCCATGAATCAAAGAAGATGATCGCAGAATACCAGGTCAAAAGGAAGGGCAAAGAAAAGATGGAGACACACCTCACCATCATGGACAATGATGCCTTCCTAGATGAAGCTGATCTTCTAGGGGAGGAACTTAAAGAATTGAGAGTCTCCAAGAAGCCTACTGAGAAAGAAGAAGCTACTACCAGTGAGATAGCAATAGCAGACGATACCATGGAGAAAGAGATAGCTGCAAATGTAGAAGCATCTTTCACTAAGTCTATCTAGTACATTATTTAACAACATTAGTTTATTTTGAATTTATGTGGTTGCTTTAGCAGTTATTTGTGATCCTTTATGAATGATGAATTGTAAACTCCAGAGGGGGTAGACCCTTAAATTCTCGTGATGGTAATGTATTTTAATTCCAGTATATTTTATGAATACTTGCAATATGAATGATATACTAATTGAAATCATATGCATTTATTTAGTGCCCATATGAAGGTGATACACATAGTTGATAGTGGAACAACTAATAGCATTTTAAGAGAGACTACATATTTTAAAACTATTAAGAAGAACACTGGCAGTATAACCACAATTGCAGGAAGTGGTTCATGTATAGTAGGCTCTATTCAAGCCACAATTATACTGTCTATGGGCACTTCACTGAAAATTAATGAAACTTTGTTGTACCCTGAATCCAGTAGGCCTATCTTAAGCTTTAAAGACAACCGTGCGAATGGTTTCCACGTTGAAACCACCGAAGAAAATGGCAAAGAATTCTTGTGCATTGTGAAGCACAACAGATGCAAGAAAAGAATTTTAGAAAAAATTGCTTCATTTGAAACTGAGCTATACCACAGAAGAGTTAAAGCATTTGACAACTATACTTTCCTAAAAACTTCTTTTAGGAGTGATGAACTCTTCTCTTTGGTATAGTAGACTTGGACATCCTGCTTGCGGATGATGAGAAATGTAATTACCAACTCTCAGGGCCATGGAATTAATGTAAAGAATTTTTCTAATTAAGAAGACTTCATATGTCAGGCATGTGCCACTGGGAAAATAATTACTAGGCTCTCAACCATGAAAGTGCAAGATAAGATCATTGCGTTCCTTAAGCGCATTAGGGGGATATTTACGGCCCTATTCAACCATTATTAAAGAAAAAGAACAGGAGATCTGGTTTTTTTAGCCCCTAGTATCCGGAGATGTCTGGGTAAAAAGGGGAATGAGAGCTTATCACAACCAGTCACGAAAGTGCCCCGAAAAAAAAGAAGGGGAGCCAGTTGAGACCTGTCAACTCTGGTGAGAAACAACTTGCTAGCGAGACGCTCCCAGATTTGAATATACCGGTAATAATAGAAGAAAACGAAGCTGATAGAAATGTGAGTGCGCACATGGGCAACAATAAACTAAAGGAACTTGCTCCCGTGATGGGAAATAGTGGTGAAGAGCATGTAGAAATGTATGAAGCACCCCATGACGAAATGGCCATAAACTTTGGAAAATCAGAGAAAATAATAAATAGAGCAACGGCCAATATCGACATATACGTTAGAGGCATATGAATGATGAGACTTAAAGAAGTGCAGAATTTAAGGGGAGAAACTTCACATATTTTAAATTAAATCTTAAACCCGAAGTTCGAGTACCCAACTATAATGAAGAAGAATAAAGCAATGTTGGATGGATTTATACTCTTTTTCTCTTAAGTGAGTTTTCAAGGTAGTTTCTCACATGAGGTTTTTAACGAGGCGAATTTGTACGCACAGCAAGCATATGCGATGTCCTCTTTCTCTGATAATTTTTCCCACTAGGTTTTTACGGAGTTTTAATGAGGCACATGCATCACGCGGCAAGTTTCAAGGGGAAGTGTTGGGAAACCGACCCCGACTCATGACCGGCCTAGCTTGGGCCACACGCAGGCACGGGAGCGGGTCCTATGTCTGGACCTGCCGAACATATGAATAACACTGTATATATGAAAGGTATCTATCTATTGTATCAAGGAAAAAAGAAGAAAAGAATAATAAAGCATATTTTCTCTCTACATCTATATGCGTTCTTGTTCTCGACGTCTTACGTGTTTGTCTACAATCTCGAAATACAGCTGATAGCATGGTTGTTTAACACCGCGAATCAGACAAGAGCGAGCCAGAGCCAGCACCGCAATGCGGTGTGGGTGCAGTTAGCGCGCGACTGCGACGGACCACTCTCCAGACCCAGACCGCGCGCGCAAGAGATCGAGGATCGGGGGCCGCTCGGCTTGGCGCGGGCGCGAGTGCACGACCGGGTGGTGGCCGGGGCCGGTCGACTCGCGCGCTCCGTGATGCCGGCCACGGAGGGCACGGGCGGCGGGCGCGGGGCCCCGCCCGCCCGGCGCGTGTCGCGCTCGCGCAGGTGGGCTTGTGGCCCGTTCGTCCATGCCGCACCCGCGCCGGGCGTGTGGCGCGCGGCTCCGATATTTTGGTGGTGGTGCTACTGCTGCCCGGCCGTATCTGTACTGTACTGCGTACGAATGGATGCCCACTTATGGGAGATGGGACTGATCGTATTCGGCACACGTACAGGGCATGGCTCACCTAGAGGCTAGAGGCCATGGATTGACGACAACAAACTCAGTAACTCGCTGTGCTAATTAACTTGCAAAGAAGTTCTAGCTGACGCATAAACGGGCATTCTCACTCGGTCTACGTTGCTATTTGAGCTGAAAATTAGGCTAGTATGTGTGTGTATAATTACAGGGCAAGGACAACTGAGCGATGTTCTCTTCAGTTTATCTTATTTTTTTATTTATTTATAAACTAAACTTTAAAAGGTTTTCGAGACGGTTTGGAAAGTCCAATATGCTTCTTTTGGCTTATTTTTAAACCTTTGGGACGCATCTTTAAGATAAAAAAGAATGGAATGCAAAAGCTAAACTGTTTGACTTTTCAATTCGAATATAAGAAGATAAACCGAAGAGAACAACCCCTAATTTTGCACCTTCTCCTAAGCGTCTATGGGCATATGACTACTTTTACCCTCTTCTAGGGCTCAGATTCGAACGCAGCAGCAGCCATGATCAAAGTTATGTCTTGACGCGCTGAACGTGCCACAACGCGCAAAAAAACGCGCTCTAGGTTCTTACCGGCTGCTAGGATGTAGAGTACTATTCTAGTGAGTACTATCATCTCATTTACGACACACACACCATCTGGACATCTTTAGAGCATCTTCACGAGCTGCAAAATACTGTTTATTTAGCTTTTAGGGATAGAATCTCTGCTAGAAAGAATGAATGTTTTAGAGTGTGGTATCAAGTGTAAAGGAATTTTAGAGAATGAATAGTATTTATAAGAATAGTTTTATAGAGAAGGACTTGTAATCTCTATTGGATTTCCACCATGCACGTGAGAATCCATTAACCTGTGCTAGTTCTAGTACATAAAAATTTGAAACATGACCATAGCAACGACATCAGAGTGGCGCAGCGGAAGCGTGGTGGGCCCATAACCCACAGGTCCCAGGATCGAAACCTGGCTCTGATAAAGAGGGCTTCCCAACTCTTTTTTTTCCTCCTTTTGTTTTGACAATCTGTGACTGTGTCCAAAAGTACATACTTATTTTAGGACTTTATATTGCTCATCGCTGTGTTTTTGACGCATTCCGATTGGAACGAACTTTTCCCAAAAAATGCAGACCAATTGGGAGCGCTGTGAGCCTGCGACTAAGCACAAAAACTCCGGACAGGCCCAAAAAAAGAAAAGAGGGATTTACCAACCACTCACACTGGCACCGGCAAAGCCAAAAGCTAGAGAGATCCAGCGAATCGCTCGCGTCGACCTTTCCTTTCCCTTTGTGCTGCCATGATTCATGTGCGCCTATCCCGCAGAACCAAGCAGTAGTACGTACCAGCCTGTGCTGGTTGGACGTAAAGCACCGTCGCCTTACTTGGCTAAGCACCCAGACAGCATCATCATTATCATTGGCTAATCATGCACGCACGCGCTAATGCTCGTTGCGTCGAAAGGCTGTCGCCTTGGCGCTCGGTGTCGCCGTCGCTGACGCCCGCGAGAGCGCCACCGATCCGCCCGCGGACAGCGAGGGGATCCGTGATCACCCCGAAATCCGAGTCCCCGGCGAGTGCGCGGCCGGGGGTGCCGGGTGCCTGTCACTCCTAACGTCGGGCCTTGCCGGTGCCGGTGCCGGTGCTGGCGCTCGTGCTCGTGCCGCCCGCCGCTTTCATGGAGTCCGGCTTCTCGCCGCTTGCTGCCGCGTCGCTCTCGGACGGGTCGCTCGCGCGCGCTCATTTACGTTCTCGCGCCGTACGTGGCCGTCGCTGTCCGGCCGGCCGTGCCGCGGGGGCCCGGCTCGGTCGCCGCCGCGGCCGGGCTGGGCTGGCTTTCCTACCTTTTGCTGCATGGATGGATGCCCCGTGCGGTACCTAACTCGCCGGGGCCCGCGTGTCAGCCGGCGAGCGCGTGCGCCGACAGCGACGGGCATGGAGCACAGCGATGTTGCTTGGCCGGACGTGGACGCTCCATTAGCATTTAGACTTATCTCAGCCATTTTCCCTTTTCTATTCTCTTTCCCATATTCGTTTACTTCATTCCTCACCATCTTCAATAGTATTTCTTCAAAGAGAATGATATAGGGAATGAAAAAGAGAATCCCTTAAAAATACAGTAAAAAGAATATGTTAGAACATAAAGGGAATAGGAATCTCTTCACGACGGGAATCCCGTCCGCCAAGAAAAACCATTAGAGATAGTCTTAGCAGCGTAGCGGACATGGAAATGGAAGGGATTGGGAAGTGGATGATCGAGCCAGGGTGTGGAGAGAGCGACAGCACGGAAGGGGATTGACTGGAGTCCTTGAGCTGGATGGGCCATTTTACTTATTGTGATATCTTACCCCAGGAGGAAAGACTACATGGTTGTGCAGAAATAAATCTTGTTTTGACAACAAAAGGCTGAAATCTTCCACTGAGATTGTGTATTCCATTTGTACTCTGTTAACCTAGTGGACAAGGGCTCAGATGGCCGGAATGCAAGGGATTCTGCTTGATATCTTTTACGCTTATACTGGGTGGGCAATATAATATGATATAACCGTTCTTTTATAGGATTGTATCTCACAAAAAATATGCTATCATTATAATATCAATGTTAAAAAAATAAAAATCAATATGAGATATTAGATCGAGAGAAATAGACAGCCAATATTTATTTTAGTATACCATAGAATTTCTTTTCTGCTTGAAGGTGCCCAACATCTCGAGAAGGTGATAGCAAAGCTTGACGCAGCGGGCCACCGCCAGCTCGCTCCTCCCTCCCAGCTAGGTTGGCCAGCTCTCCTCCCATGGCCTGCCCTAGCTCATCGAGCCGTTGGTTTCCTTTTGGCTCCCCCTCCGCCTTAACTCTCCCGCGGTCCCCCCCTCCTTTGCGTAGGTGGTCAGGCGTGGCCATCCCCTGCCCGCCATTACTCCCGCCATCTTTTCTCCCGCCCTGGTCGCCGTCGCGTCTCCATCACTTTCTCTCGGCGAAGCCGCTTCCATCGCCTCGCCTCCCCGCCAGCAGCTGCCATGAAGTTCCTCCGTGGCAACTTCGTGTCTTCAAGCGGCGTCGGGCTCAAAGGCCTTCCTTCTCGGCGCCAGACGGGGCATAAGCGGCGCGCCGCCCACTCGGGGTTCGCTCGCTTCGCCGCCTTTAAAGGCGGTGCTTAGGTGCCGGCCGTAGCCTACAAGCGCGCTGCCGGGATCCCGCTTCGATGCCGCTTATCGTCGACGGCCACTTGGCACGCAGTGCAAACAACCCTTCCGGCGGCGGCTGCGCTTCGCCGAAGTGCCCACCCGCCCGTCTTCATGGCCCTTCAAGGCGCCAAATCCCAGCCAGCCTCATTGCGCCGCCTTCCACCCATGCCGCCGTGAAGCGGATGACCAGTCTTGCGACGCGGCGACGAAGCTTCGTCGTCGTGCGATCTTCATCTCCGTCTCCGGCGGCCCACACCCGGAGACTTCCTTCATCACCGGCCTCATCAGCACCTACACCGACGTACCCTTGCGAGACATCACGGTCACGCACATCGCCAATCTTCGCTTCGCGCTTCGCCGCGCCCGACCAAGCTCGTCACGCTGCCCGGCGTTCGTTCCACGCCAACGGCCGCGATTTCCGGCTTGAAGCTTTCCCGGAGGACGTCCACGCCGGCGGAGCTCCCGGCGCCGCCCGCTTCCGGGTCCTCCTCTTCATCGAGGGCCTGCCTCTTCATTCCTGGTCAACCACCGCCGTCGACGCCATCTGGCGGCCAGCAGAACGCGTCGGCGTCGTCGACCACTGCAACCGACTCGGCTCGACACCGCCACATTCAGTGCAGGTTTGGACTGCGACCCGCCGCTATCCCTTGAGTCCGGCCGGAGCTCTTCGACCGCTCGCCGTACATGGAACCCGCCCGTGGAGGTGCGCGTGGCCCCGCCCAGCTCGCCGGCACGCCACGGCCGCGTCCACCGCTGGTGTCCACCTATCGTCTCATCCTCCACCTAGACACGGTGGAAGACTACTCTGCGGCTTCCTCCCGGGTCGACGGCGGCCAGCCCACTGTCCACCTCCCTACCCTTGGCGTCTCGATTTCCCGGACTCCACCCCCCAGCCTCCGGTCCTGGAGCCGCCTCCGGCTTGCCGCTCGCTCTTCGCACCGCGGGGCTGCCGCGACAAAGACGACAGCGATGACGAGCACGATCGCGACCTTCGGGCTCCTCACGGCCGCCGACAAGAAAACGCGTCGGCCTCCTCCTGGGCTACCTCCACCTCCCCTCCGGTGGCCCCCCACTCCCGCCGGGATGTCCCATCTCGTCGCCGAGCCAACGGCGGTGCCTCCTCCTCCTTGCCAGCGGCCTCTAGCGCCTCCCCCCTGCCTCTTGGTTCGCCGCCGCCGCCCATCGACCTCTTCGCGTCGTCTCGGCGGCGCCGCTTGGGATCGCAGCCTCCATCATGCGCCAGGGATAGCCCGCCGCCGAGGGCGCGCGCCGCCGCCTCATCACCCCTCCACCGCAGTATGCTGTTTTCCATCGCCGGCGAGCCCACTCCGCCGCCGAGCCGCCTGAGGCGGGCGCCTTCTGCGACCGCCCGTGACCCATTCTCTCCTCATCCTGCAGACTCTGACTGCTCGCCGCAAGCCTCGGGAGGGCCGATTCAAACTCCCCGGTCAATGCCCGTGGGCCCACAGCCGAGCCGCGCCTTCGCCCGTCGTTTCGGCCGGGTTCGACTGCGGCTTCGCTGCGGACTCGCCACTCATGGCCATGACGACGCGCCGATCACCTCATTCTTTGGGCAGACTCTCCTCTCGGTAACCGCCCGAGCTTCTGGTGGGCCATGTGCTCCCATTATCCGGCCTCATGGCGCCCGGCTAATCGCCGCCTCTAAGACTGCCCATTGCTGCTCACAGCGTTCTCGACCCAATGCCGTCTATTTCCGCCTGGGCCGGACCGCCACTTGACTTGGGCCCTGATAGGCTTCCCCCGACCGCCTCGCTTCAGCCCACCGCAGAGCCTCAGATAGACCCAATGCTGTTAGAGGCAGACCTTCCGCTTTTCCCACCGGCCTCCTCGGCCTTGGGCTTCCTTGCTCGAGCCACGACCCCTGCTCCACCTCTCTCGCTTCCACCCCACTGAGCCGGGCATGCGGCCTATCTCCTTCGCCATGACTCTCGATGGCGACCTCTCGTCCTCCTCGCGCCTGTAGGCTCCTCCCTAGTGCCGGCTATTCGGCGAGCCCAAGGCCTCCTTGCTCGCCGCCTAGGGCTCTCTCCCCCGGGCCATGTAGACGGCATCGTCGACCAGCTCCAGGCTCTGTTCTCTGCTGTGACTCTCGACCCTGCCACTCGCTCGACACTAGCTGATGTCTGCGGTCTGATGCGCCCGGCCGTCCTCCTCTCTGAGGTGGGCCCTGACGGGTGGAGTAAGCCCACCCCCCTCTTTCGCCGCCTGAGGAGCCCCTTCGTCCTCATGATTACCACGCTGTGTCCTTTGTTCGTGTTTGTTGTGCCCCCGATTGGGGACGTTGTAGTCTCGTGGTGTGTACCCACTGCGTGGGGTTTCCCTCCGCCTGCGTGCGGGCTTTGTCCTTTCTTACCGCTTGCGTGCGGCCTTCTTGGTTCGAGCTCTCCCCTGCGCGGGTTTTTCTCGCTCGGACCCCCCTAATCCGATGTATCTCTGGTCCAACCCTTAGCAGTTCGACTTTGTGTCCCAAATGAAGATCCTCTGTTGGAATGTGCGTGGCCTAAACTCGGCTGCGAAAAGAGATGTAGTGGGCGCCCTCATGCGGGACCAACGTCCCACGATACTGGCAATCCAAGAATCCAAGCTCGAAAACCCCGGCCAACAACTACTCGGAGAGATCTCTGGCTTCCGCCTGCGTGGCCATCTCCAACTCCACGCGACAGGAACCAGGGGCGGGATCCTCCTGCTCTGGGACGAGTCGCTAGTCCAGCTCTCCGATCCGCTTTTCCTCCAACACTCTCTCTTCGCCAAGGTGACCACCCTCGACGGTCGACAATCCTCGGTCTTAACCACTGTCTATGGTCCCACAGCTGAAGCGGAGAAGCCAGCCTTCCTCCTAGAGTTGCATTCCATTTCCTCCCACTTCAATGCCCCGTGGCTTGTCCTGGGAGATTTCAATCTCATCTACAAAGCCGCAGATAAAAACAACCTCAATCTCAACAGAGCCTCCATGTCCCGCTTCCACTCCACTCTGGACCATTGCCTCCTTAAAGAACTTCACCTTGCCCGCCGTCGCTTTACTTGGAGTAACGAGCAGGCCAACCCCACCCTAGTCAGGCTAGACCGGGCTTTCGCCAACGCCGATTGGGAACTCCTCTTCCCTTCATCGTCCCTCCTAGCTTTGTCTTCCGCTACCTCCGACCACTGCCCTCTACTGCTAACCGCCGAATGCCTGCCTAAACCTTCTAGATGATTCCAATTTGAGCATTTCTGGCTAAGCATTGAGGGCTTCCAGGAAGTCGCCAAACAAGCGTGGTGCGAGCATTCCGCCTCCATGCCCTCCAATCCCCTCCTGCGCCTGAAGCTCAAACTATCTCGAACCGCCTCGGCCCTCCGGGCCTGGCACCGCTCCTTAATTGGCAACACCAAACTCCAGCTCGCTATTGCCTCAGAGGTCGTCTGCCTCTTCGATGTGGCTATGGAACACCGCAGCCTCTCGTCCGATGAAGCGGAGCTCAGAAGGCAGCTGAAGGCTTGCATTCTCGGACTCTGCGCCATCAAAAAAATCAAATGGAAGCAGCGCTCCCGCCTTACCTGGCTTAAGCTAGGGGACGCAAACACCAAGTTCTTCCATCTGCGAGCCAACGGCCGTCGGAGGAAAAGCTTCATTCACTCAATCCAAGACCACAACGGTACACATACAGTGTTCCATGACAAAACCAACGCTCTCCACAACCACTTCATGGCGATTTTCCATAACACCCCTTCCGACAATCACCTCCCCCCGCTCCGCTCCTTTAATTGGAACTTCCTTGGCCTGCCCAAGCTCGACCTCTCCTCGCTTGAAGAACCCCTTTCCTTAGACGAACTGAAGCAGGTCGTCTTCTCCCTCCCAAATGACAAGGCTCCGGGGCCCGACGGGTTCACTTCGAATTTTTACAAAGCCTGCTGGGATTTCATCTCACCAGACCTTTTCGCGGCTATGCAGTCCATATTCAACTTGAATAGCACGGGCTTCCAGGATCTAAACAGCTCTCTCATTGTCCTACTGCCAAAGAAATATAACCCGCTTGCGCCCTCGGACTTCAGACCCATCAGCTTGATCCATAGCGTCGGGAAGCTTTTCACCAAAATTCTGGCCACCCGCTTGGCTCCGTTCATGAATGACCTCATCTCACCTTGCCAGAGCGCTTTCATCAGACAGAGACATATCCAAAACAACTTCATCCTCGTACAGAGCAGAGCCAGATCCCTTCACAGATCGCGTCAGCCGGCCCTACTTTTCAAACTTGATCTCTAAAAAGCCTTTGACTCGGTGGCTTGGCCTTACCTTCTGGATAACCTCCGCGCTAGAGGTTTTGGTGTCCGCTGGCGTGACTGGATAGCACTCTCGCTTGCCTCCACTTCCTCCAGAGTCATCCTCAATGGCCACCCCCTGGACGCCATCCACCACCGCAGGGGACTCCGACAGGGCGACTCGCTCTCCCCGCTCCTTTTCAACCTAGCCATTGAACCGTTGTCCGCCCTCATACTCTGGGCCGCTGAATACGGGGCCCTCTCGCCAGTCCAGGGCCTCGACCCGGCCGTCAGAGTTTCTCTCTTCGCAGACGACGCGGCAATTTTCATCGACCCATCCAATTCTGACGTGTCCACCTTTGCTTCCTTCCTCCGGGAATTTAGGACCATCACGGGCCTCCGCACTAATTTCTCCAAAAGCCAGGTGGTGCCTATTAACTGCCAAGACTGCGATCTGGACAACATCCTCGGGGACTTCACGGCGGAGCGCACCTCTTTCCCAATCAAATACCTGGGCCTCCCCCTCTCCGTTCGGCGCCTTCGCCACGTTCACTTCCAGCCGCTTATCGACAAGATCGCCTCCCGCCTCGCTGGCTGGAAAGGGCCTATGATGTCCAAAGGTAGGCGCCTGACCTTGCTCAAGACTGTCCTCTCCTCTCTTCCTGTTTACACGCTCTCAGTTCTGTCCCCTCCCTTATCAGTCCTCCGGAAAATTGATGCCCTGAGAAGGAGTTGGCTGTGGAGGGGAACCGCCGCGTCCGGAGGGGGGGAGGTTAAACTGGACCTCGGTTTGTTTGCCGACCTCTTTAGGCGGCCTGGGGGTGCTTGACCTCCATAAATTTGCGCTGGTTTTAAGGTCATGCTGCTCGATCAAGAACGCCACTTCGCCATCTGTGGGACTCCACAACCCTAGCCATCCCGGACACCGACATGGCCCTTTTCCGAGCTGGGACCAGCATAATCCTCGATAATGGCTCGTCTATTTCTTTCTGGTGCGACAACTGGCTCTCTGGCTTCGCACCTAAGACTAGATACCCTCAACTATACGAAGCAACAAACAAGAAAAATCAGTCCGTGCGCCAAGCCTTGCACAACGCCTCTTGGATCCTACACCTAACACCGAATCTCACCACTGATTTGTTACCAGACCTTGTAGGGCTCACCTCACAGGTAGCCGGTGTAATCCTAGATCCTCACGAACCAGACCTTTTCCCTTGGCGCTTCTCTCCAGACGAGGTCTTCTCCGTCAAAATGGCCTATCGTCTGCAATTTGTTGGCCGCATCCCGACCCCAGACATCCAACTCGTTTGGAAATTATGGGCCCCATCGAAGTGCAAGTTCTTTCTCTGGTCGCTCCTACACAACAGGGTCCTTACTGCGGACGCCCTGCTAAGACGAAATCTGCCCAATGGCTACTTCTGCCCCCTGTGCGGTCGTAACTTAGAAACCCCGATCCACTTGTTCCTCCAGTGCAGCTTCAGCGTCTCCGCCTGGACTCGGGTGGCCGCGATGACCAACTCGCCGCACCTTTCCCCTACTGGCTGGCCACCGACCGCAACCGTATATGAATGGTGGTCCACCCTCAACCGCGCCGGCACTTCGAAACAGGCGCTTTCGGCTGCCGCAGCCACCTTTTGGCATATCTGGCTTGAAAGGAACAGCCGGATCTTCTGACATGTCGAAAGGACGCCGTCAGCCTTCCTAACTTCTTTGCTAGATGACCTGCGCCTCTGGGAGACTGCGGGAGCACCCTTTGTAATAAGTTAGTTTTTTTGAGTTTAGCAAGGCCCATGGGGGAGGGGCATTTGTCTCCCCTACAAAGTTTCTCCTTCTTCTAATAGTAATACAAGGCAGTCCTCCTGCCCGTTTCTCGAAAAAAAAAAGCTTGACGCGGCAAGGAGAGGAGTCCTTCGCTAGCTATCGGCTCCTCCAAATTCAGATAACTGAAGGTGAACGAGAACCTAGATGGAGGAGCGGCCGGAGTAAAAGTATTTTTTGCCTGGAGATCTATATGGGAAGTATGGGTCAAAACTATGGAGGTAGAGGATGGCATGTCAGTATGTGAGATGCCGGCATGAAGGTTGGTATAAGTCTGCCGCTGACTCTCCTTTTAATTGACGACTATCAAATAGATCAGTATGAATATGGTTGTTTCCATTTCTAATGGAAATCGGGGTTGATCCTTTTTTAAGAAAAAGTGAATGATCTATAACTTCCCTATAGTTAGCTATAGTGAAGAGTGATGATAAAATTCAGCACAATACGTGTAGCAAACTTTGAGGGAAAAAATGACCCAAATCACAATATATATTTCAGTATGGCGACCTTAGGGCATCTCCAAAACATGCCCCATTTTCCATTGCCCCATCACTGTAGCAAATAATGATGGCGAGGAATGAGGTAATAGGGCAGTAAATAGTGAAAGTAGAGAGTAGGAATAGTGATGGGACTGTTGTTAGGGAGGTGAATAGGGATGGAGAACCCTATTGGTGAGGTGGCACATGAATAGTGATGGGGCAAAAGAAAAATAAGATAAACTGCTGGAGATGTCCTTAGACTGCAAACCAAAAAAGCCCAATCACAATATATATTCAGCACTTCAGCATCCATGACATGCTAAGACAACCCATCCATGAATTTTTTAATATTTTATATTTATTTATTTTCATAATTAAATAAATAATAAGCTATTTATCAAAATTAAATAAATAGACTCCTATAACCCATTGGTTGGATGAGAAAAAAAATCACCCAACCAACAGGCTACAAAGGGTTTTTTACAAAAAGAAAAAACCACTATCTTCTTTGTTCTCGACCTTTAAACCACCATAAAAAATCATTAAAAAATTAAAAAATTTGGTAGTGTAGAATGTGATACCTTTAAGTGCTCCACAAAACCCAACCAATGGATTATAGACATTTATTTATTTAATTTTGATAAAGAGGATGTTATTTATTTATTAATAAAACAATAAATATAAAATATGTTAAAATTCTCCAGTCCATTAGAGTTGCACACTTGCACTCAACCAGTTCGGCCCACGTCGTCGTCTTGCCTCGTCTCATCGCGAATTTTAACTTGTGGACGCCGCGGCAACACTTGTGCCCGCCTTTGAGCGCATGCCGATTTGAAAAGCGAACGAAATTTCGCCGTCCAGCTTTTGTTTCCTTTTGCTTTCCACATGGTACTTAAATTCACATCGTTTATCCTCGGGTATCCACGGTGATTGTTGCGCTCCTCTAGT
The DNA here is from genome assembly GCA_036346145.1 of Olyra latifolia. NCBI lineage: Eukaryota > Viridiplantae > Streptophyta > Magnoliopsida > Poales > Poaceae > Olyra > Olyra latifolia. The sequence goes on from CM070524.1 coordinate 9,649,689, forward strand.
TAATCTGCTTGCTAGATCCTAAAGCTGTCTAGATTTGTCCTTCGTGTGCAAAGTGTAGGCATCAAACTGGAAATCTCCTCTCTTATTTCCTTTTCCATTTCTAAAACAAAAGAAAAGGGCACTTAGAAATGTTTTTTTTTTAAATCCGAGCTAGAAAGTTGCTCCGATGTTTTCAGAACGACTTTAGCATTTGTGTCATCGTGCGGACAGCAAGTTTCTTCTGTCATTAGCCAGAGCCGTCAGTACAGAAACTCTTTTTTTAGAAGTGCTGTTTTTTTTTGGTGCAACTAGTGCAAGACTGCGCAAGTGATCAAGCAGAAATGAAATGCCTCCTGTATCATAGGTTCGGCATTCCAGGAAGGGTCCTGAACCCACCAGCCTATACAACGTGGGCTTGGGCCCGGAAGGCCGTAAAGTACACGACATGTCAGTCTCTAGCTGTCCAGGTCCAGTAGAAAATTATTTTTTTTTAATAACAAGTCAGAGTATCGGTAGCCCGGTACAATGCAACAGATTTCTATTTTTTTTTAACAAGACAGATGAGTTCATCTTCACGGAAATATTTGATTTGTCTCACGTTAAATTTAGGATGAGTATCTGCTATCACATAATGTATTGCATGATCCATTTTTCAAGAAACCAATAAGCATGTGTATGTCTAACAAATCAATCCCAAAGAAAAAAAAACTTGCGAGCACGAAGCATTCCGTCACCATGCCGGACACTGCGTTGTTCTGCACACGTCGCCCATGGCGTAGGCGGTACTGGCCAAACCCTAGCACGGTCAATAACCTTCATTCAATTTTAACCACGCCACTACTTACATGAAACTAAGTTTGAAATGATTCTTATTAGTGTTTTTTTTTTGGTGGTGAGGAGAGATTTAGGCTATTGGAGCAATTCAATGTAGCACATTTTTAGAAGGGGGTTAAGACGTACACTCAAAAAGAAGGGGGTTAAGACGTACCATCGCAATCACCGTCATCACTAACAGCCTCTTTTAAATTTTTTTTAAAAAAAAAGATAGTTCAACGGAAGCTAAGAAAATTATAAGTTTGAAAAATATTAAAATGGAAGCCATATACATCCAAAAAAAATTAACAAATGCATCATCGCAGCCAGATAAACGAATGGAGCAGGCACGAGAGCATGCAACGGGTCGTGCAAAACACGGTTAATTTGACTTTTTAGGATAGGAGAACTGCTGAAGGAACAAATATTTTAGTGGATGTAGTATATAGTATCAAAATAATTTAGATGATAAAGAGAATGTTTTAGAGGATGTGGTGAATAATGTTACAGAGGATGTGATTACATGCGAGCTGCTGGTGATCCTTTGAGAAAGAAAGCTCCACTAGTGTGCTTTACCTGTATGTACATCAATGAAGGCCGCATCACGATCAGTTCTTCGAGTGGTCGCTGCCGTCGGTAGACGACGTAGGCGACGAAGCAAAGCTACGCGAGACGATGGATGGGTCCGTGGGATCGATTCCATTCTTCCTTGGTACCTGGCTTCCTACGGCTGCCCGCCATGTGCCGGCCAAGAAGAACCCCTGCTTCCAAGCTACGGAAAACTCGCCAGCATTCCACGCACTGCGCAGGTTGCACTCACAAGGCACACACCTATAATCAATCGCCTTTTGCACGAGACACCATTATCATCAGCAGCAGCAGCAGCAGACCAGCGTTCTTACAGATTCGTATGCAGAATGAAACACTGCAGCGCTGAGCAGATTGAAACTAGCAGCCGGGAGACTCCTTTCTCCTTCAGAACATAGAAATAAGTAGCAGTAGCATTACAATTTCTGTGTATTGTTTTTTTTTTGTTATTTCTGTTATGGTTAATCTTTGACTCAAATCGCAAAAAAAAAAACAATTTCCAATGGGTTCAGATGGTGCACCTATTCCTTCAGTTTGTGTCATGTGCAAATAACATTGTAAGAAATTACCACGTATTACAGCACAAAAAATCCTTAAAGGTTGCATAGCATATAGGCAACCACATAAGTTGCTCGCTAAGCAACATCAGCTGTGCTTCTAACGCAAACGATACATGCATGGGATCCTTCAAAGATGTAAACTGATAAGTTGCTCTGAAAGCAAGGCTTAACTTCGAATAAGAAAGTTGTTATTGACTTCGGGAGTAACTAGACCACACTATTTTTTCAAGGTTAACACACTACGGATACGCAACGTCTTTGTTCCTGTTAAGTGCTAACCATTCCTTATGCAGATGAAGAACCAATAAACAGATTGGCACATGACATGAATGCTTGCATCTTTTTCCAGTTCATATTAAATCCCAATTCATTTGATTATGTTGATCTGCAATTCTGCATGACAACATCCAAAGTATGTTGTGTGTGTTTCCCTTGTGCTCTAGCTTTTATTTTCAAATTTATTCATGTTGTTGTTGCATATTTGGTCTGAATCAAGTAATCAACTAACAAGATGAACTTGTATTGCCAAGATTGAAATTATTTCCTAGAATCAAGACAATTAGTGCAGATTGGAACTGTATACTAAAACAATTTGGGGTGACCAGGAACAAATGCACTATTAACAGTAACACCAGGTACAATAAACGGTTCCAAAATAGCAAGGACACCTGATTTTTCTCCTTTTTTCATTTCATTGTAAAGAAACAACAAAGTAATCGGATTCTCATCCAGATACAACATTATCAAATTCTCATCGGTCTACAAGAAAAACACCACCAATTCACATTGATTTGATCCCCCTCTCTTCCTCTTGATCAAAAAGAATTTTGTTTTGCAACACAATTTCAGAAGTATTAACAGCGACACCACAACCGCCTAATCCGTGAAGCAAATTACGCTCACCTATTCACTCATCAAGGTAGCCTGATGATGGAGTCGTACCTGTCCCCGTCGGCGTTGGCGTCGGCATTGCCGCCGCCGGCGGCCCGCCCTGTCTTCCACTTCTCGTACTCGGGGTCATCGGTGGGCAGCTCGTGGCGGCACAGCGGGCACGTGTTGCGGATGGCGAGCCACGGCAGGATGCAGGCGTCGTGGTAGAGGTGCGCGCATGGCAACCTCCTGGCCCCCTCCCCGGCCTCGATGCCGTCCTTGCACACCGCGCACTGTGCGTCGCCGCGGGCCGCGTCGGCCTCCGCGACAACCACCGTCGGGAGGCCCTCCACGGCGGCCTTCGCCGCAGGCCGGCCGACCTTAGCCGGTGACTCGTGTTCCGCCTCCGCGGCGAGCTGCCCAAACAACACGTCGTCGCCTTCGTCGAGGAAGTACGTCGCGATGCCCCCTTCGTCGTCGTCGACCACGAGACCCCCGAGGCTGTTCGCGGCCAGGAGCACCTCCCACTCCAGGCTCCGCACAGCCGCTGCCGCGGTCTCCTCCTCCTCCTCCCTGGCGATGACCTGCTCCCACTCGTCAGCATCGCTCACCCCGAGGTCCCACCGCTGGTGGTCGTGGTCCTCCAGCTGCAGGCAGTCCCAGCAGAGAGGTAGCGCTACCTCCCCGTCCTCGTCCGGCGGCGCCCACTCCTCGTCCTCCTCGTCATGGAAGCCGAGACCAAAGAACGCCGAAGAAGCACCCTCCCGCGGGGACGCGAGGCAACCGTCCATGCGGCCGAGGAGAGGGAAAGGCGCGTCGGAGTCGGAGTCCGACAGGACGGAGGGGAAGGGCGGCCAGAAAGAGGGGAACGATACTGCCGCGGAGAACCCAGCATCCTCCTCCCCGTCGTCGTCGTCGTCGTCGTCGGCGAAGACGCCGGGGAGGGGGAGGAGGAGGCGGTGGGAGAGGGAATCGTTCGCCATTCCCGGCGCGCCCAAGGTGGGGGAGACGTCTGCGCTCTCCTCCTTCCTTTCCTATCTACCTTTCTCTCCTCTTCTTTTCTCCCCACCTTTTGCGCGTTCGGGTTGGTGTACCGGACGCCCGGCGCCGGCGAGGGGAAGGAGGAAATGAGACGGGCGTGTGGAGTCTCGAGCAGTGGAGCTTTGCTCCGACGCCAACGAGGCCCAACAAGAATTCACGGCCCAATAAGGCCCGGCCCATGCGCCAGCAAACTTCCATTCCCACTCGCGCAGATTGATGGGAGTGTACCATGCACGCCATGTGTGGTGCATGCAATTAGCCAATTAATCTCCGTATTTACGCACGTTAATAGCTTTCCATGCATACAAGTGATTAATTCCATCCAATCAATTCCCTTCCATATATAGAATTGAGATATGAACCGCCAGGTTGGCTATAAATTCACTGTATCAGCTTGGTATGCCGTAGTACTAGCACGATCGAGCTAGCAAGCTACTTGTTTCGTTGACAGGTAGCTAGCTGTCAGTGGAAACGAGGCCGATGTTCATGACAGCCATCGCTGCCCTGCTGGTGCTGTCCTCTGGTGAGTAGATTTCATTCTCCTGTGACACACACACCCAAGGCCGTTCCTAACAATTTGGGGCCATACGACGAGAGATAAGTGAGAGCCCTATTTTTCTAAAGAAGCATATAATATAATGATATTTTTTATATCAAGATATGATATGTCCAATACATCTAAAAATAAACATAGAGCTATGGATGAGAAATTTTACTTGTAGAATGAGTGAATAACAGGTACATAATAACAATTCAACCAAAATACCAAATTAGATGAACAGGAATTAGGGATTAGATCATTCAGATGAATATCACAATATGGAGAGCAAGGATTAAGGAACAAATCAACTGGGCACCGGCCTAGGTCAGGTGAGATCGTCCATGACTCGGTGGCTCGACGCGCCACCGCACGCCTGGGACTCACTGTCGCCATGTGGGCTTGCGGTGTCGCCTCGCCGTTGCCCGTCACCAAACTTCTATGCGTTGGCCGTGCGCACCGCGCGTCAAGGGAGAGGTTGGAGGGCTACTGCAGGCTACGCGATTAGGAAATGGGAGTGGAAACGTTGAGATTGGGGAGACCGAGAAGTTGTCGAGGAAATCAACCGTTTTCTATTAATCACGGTGGCCTTGGGAAGGAAATAAGCACTAATTTTGGATCAGATTCAGAGAAGAGAAGAAAAGTGGAGAGGAACTAAGGAGGAGAGGTGTTGAGTTTTAAGGAATGGGAGTCAGGTTGGGAGTTGGAACTCAACAGTCAGGAGAGAAGATAGTACGTAGCGCTGCCTATTAGTACCTAGGCCAAACAAGGAAGGGGACCCTGTTTCTTGGGGGCTCTGGACGGTCGCCCCTTTCGCCCACCCCAGGAACGGCCCTGCACACACCACGTCATGATCACACGTGCACGCAGTCCCGATCGATCCTGAACTACACACTACGGCGTGATCTGGTTTGCAGTAGCGACGACGGAGGCGGGCGACGCCGGCGCCGGCGCCGGCGCGTCACCCTCGTGCAGAAGGGTCTTGGACCCGCCGGGCGACTGCGACCCGGTGTCGTGCAAGGAGATGTGCTCCCGGACGTACCACGGCGACGGCGTGTGCGTCCCCGAAGGCTGCCAGTACCGCACCTACTGCCACCCGCCGTCGCGGCTGCCTCCGCCGCCGCCCGTCTCTGCCGCCGCGCCACCGCGGAGCTAGCTTTATTATGTACTTAGCTCGATGGACATGCATGTAGCTCGATCCTTTGCAGCCATTGTTAACTGTAGATCGAACACAATGATAACGTGGGGTCTAACCCGGCCCTACAGATTCCTGCGTTTTAAACGCACCATGAATTATGAATGCATGAGTTCTATTGCTCTACACTATGGGTGGAAATGATTTGCTGTGCGATCCTGATTATTTTTCACCAGGAATTTCAGTTCAAAGGGCAAAGGCTATGAAATTCTCCAGCATTTGGACTCGTTTCTCTTGGACAGCCTCATTTTTTAAGAGATTTCTCATGCAATGTCTTTGGATGATCCGTTTGAGGGACTAGAAAACCCCTTGGTTAACCGTGGTAGATCAAAACCGGCGGATTGGTTAGTCCGGTTTCCTCGGCTAGTCTCTTTGTTTTCTTGGTTAGCCGTAAAACCATCAAGCCGTTGGGGTATGCAGTTTTGAGGTCAGCATGGATATGACATGCAAGTAATTGGGCTATTTTGGGCCTTGGTACCAAAGGACGAGGGCCTATTAAATTGCAAGGTAGGCCATGCCTGTCAAACTGCTGGGTTCTAATCCTTTCGGCAATGCGACCCTACTACCCAAATACAATTCCAAGTACCAACAGTCCGATTATGTACTGTCCATGTACCATATTGCCGAGCGTACCTGAGTCCTCCAAGCCGCGCTGCCTCGAGCTCCTCCTCCTCCTCTACCAGATCGACGTGTGGCGGAGATCCATCCGGGCTGATTTGTTGTTCATAGGTAACGCAAACTAGACCTGGTCATGGGTTGAGCCGGGCTTGAAAACGCATGGTGCTGCTCTGGTGGTAAGCCCGACTAAATTTCGTCTGTCTTAGGCCGTAGCCCGGCCCGCGCAAAAAGCCCGAAGCTTGGTCGAAATTTATCTGCCGGGCTGTCTCTAGTAGTAGTTCATACGGTGGGAGAGCCGGACGATAATTTTATATATATATTTTTTATAATTCAAAATTTTAAAAATATATGCCGGGCTGTTTTTTTTTCCCATTTTTGGGCGCCCGTCGCCCCTGCCATGGGCGATTAGTAGATAGCCGATTCTTGTGAACACGGACGACATTGGGCTGTCAGTTAAATTTGGCACTCAAAAAAACTCCGGCCGCCCGACCATGGGCGATCGCCTCCTCACCATGAGCGCAAGGCCGCTTATAAACGCTACACTTGCCCAGTGAAGGAAAGGAAAAAAAGAAGAAAAGAGGAGGAGAAAAGGAGAGGGAAAAAGAAAGGAAAGAAGAGGAAAAAAGAGAGAAAAGAAAGGAAAGAAGAGAGAAAAAGAGAGGGAAAAAGAAAGGAAAGAAGAGAGGAGAAAGATTTGTGTGATGGAGTTCCCCTCGTCTCCAAGGGAAGGGTGGAGCAAACCCGTCCCGAAAGGCATGCAGGTCCCTATGTGTCTATGCGGGAATTCTTGCAACCTTAAAAAGTCCGTTGACATGTCGTACACATACGGTAGGAGGTACTGTGCCCTAACTACGCGTACGACCAAACCGAGGAGATGAAGAGGCAGAAGAAAAACCCGGTAAGTTTAGTGTGATAAATGTATATACATATATGTAAATATATATGTATAAAAATATATTTTGCGACTAACTCATTTTATATGATGTAACCCATCGTAGCCGGCATTGTGCGAGTTCGTGCAATACTTGGACACTGAAGCGAGACTCGACTAGGAGAAGCACGTCTTTGAGGAGATGGCATGGAGAAGAGCAATGTTCGAGAGGCGGTGCTTTGCCCATGAGAAAGAAAGCATAGCGTTGTCAAGAGGAGCTACGTGCAAAGAAGGAGGCAGAACGACAGCGACAGGCGTTGGAGCGTGAAGCAGAGCGTGAAAGAAAGTGCGAGAGGGCTAGACGCACAAGGGAGGCCCCTGTAGAGGCTTGGGAGAAGGGGAAATGGCCCAAGAAGACGCTGATGAGGTTTAGGGACATGATAATCCCCTTACTTGTCTCGATGTATTGGCAGTCGCGTACCTTTGTATCTTGATGTACTAGTTAATTATTTGTAAGGTTAATGTACCATTTGTATTTATCATCGACATTTGTATCTTGATGTACTAGTTAATTATTTGTTAAGGTTAATGTATCATTTGTGATTGGGAATCATTGCTAGACTTATGACTAGGACAATAAGGGATTATGTCGCTTTGGCAAGCATAGTGGAAACATCTTGTTCTAAATTATCATGGATTTGATCCAAGAGCTGCTCGAGAACATACTCCAATGCCTCCTCTTTGGCCCGCAAAGCTTTTGCCGATGCATTGAAACGAGAAATGAACTCCCCTTGGATCCTAATACCCATAGTACATGTCATCATGCTCAACGTCGTCAAAGACGCAGAGGTCACAACCGGCCTAAGAGTACGATATCCATGAGATTCTTACAATGAGGAAATTGATCAATACATCGAAAAATTAGGCTTTTACAAAATAGTTGAACATATAATTTAATCAGATAATCTGAGCAAAACAGGCTCAATTTCCCTACAAACTATCCATCCCAACTAGAACATCACCCTAGGCCAATGGTTTTTTCTCTAGGGATGGCAAAAATACCAATGGGTCTAGGCCTGGATCTTACCTTGAACACATGGATATTTGTTTTAGGTCCTAGTCCCGATCTTGGTCCAGGCCTGGGTACCATTTTGTACCTGTGGTACCTAAAATAATTGGAAAAAAATTCATAAAACCCTATCCCTTATGCTGACCTAGCCTCACCTAAGCCTAGCCTACCTATCCCTGTTAGCCCTAAGGGCATCTTCACTAGTGGCTGCCCTAGCCCCATGCCCATTATTGTAGCAACTAGTGATGGGACGTGGAATGGAGTAATGGAATAGTGAATAGTGAAATTAGAGAGTAGGGATAGTGATGGGGCAGCTGTTGGGGGAAGATAAATAGGAATGGGGCAGTCTCATTGGTGAGGTGGCACGTGAATAGGGATAGGCCAAATTTGAAATGGGACAACTGGTGGAGATGCCCTAACCTAGTTGACCCTTAGAGCCCAGTCGCCACAAGAAGTGCCCAAATGAGCCAAGCCAAGTGGGACAAACCGGGTCGGCCTGGTTCGGTTCATATAGTTGTGGTCCGGCCTGATTCGGTTTAGTCCGGTTAGGCCAGGTAGTAGCCCACATGTTTAATTATATATATATATATATATACACACACACACTTATGATATATAATTTATTTTTCATTTATAACACATACCTATTAAATATAATTATTTTGCTATTTTTATATTATTTTTAGGCTAAAATGGGTTGGTCTGCTTGTAACTGGGTCGACCCGATTCAGCCTAGTTACTATACTAACCATGGTTGAACCAAGACCCCAATCCATTGGCTGACCTGGTTCTTACAGGGCGTGTTTGGTTTGGTGGCTCCGGTCTGGCCAGGCTCACGTGAGCCACCCAACCGGTGTTTGGTTGGCCGAATGGACATGCGAGCCCGACTCACACACAAAAAACAATGTGTCGGCACGATCATGGGAAAGCGTCGACCACGGCTAGCTTCCATGACGAAGCCGAAAGACAATGGACCCATGACTAGCAACGGTCAATGACTAACAACATTAGTTCCTTCAAATCACTTCATTTCTTTATTCTTTGAAAAAATTTTAAAAATTCAAACGATATCCAAATTCAATGAAACAAAAAAAATGGAACCGTAGATTCAAGTACAAGGTATTGAAAAAATTTCAGAATTTTTTGAATTTTTATTTTTATTTTCGAATTTATTGATTTTCTAGTATTTATTTTTTTGAATTTTTATTTTTTGTTTTTGAATTTATTTTTGTTTCAGGATTTTTTAAATTATTTTATTTTCACTTTTGAATTTGTTTTCTTTTTATTGATTTCCCTCTTTTGAATTTATCCATCCTACTCCTCTCCTAGTGCAGCCAACCAAACAACATCTCTGCGTAGCCTGGTTCAATCTCATACAACCAACCAAATAACATCCCCTTGTATCATCTCAGTGTCTTCCTTTAGTCTGGCTGAACTCATACAGCCTAATTGAGATTATATGGCAACCAAACAGCCCCGCAGACCACAGTGTACCAGGCCGAGTGGTCCCAACCTGACCACCTCTGGTCGCCACTCCGCTTCCTCAATCCCCTTCCCCTCCGATCCCCAATCCCCAATCCCTAGCCTCCCCCTGTCTTCTCTCCCCCGTGTGTCGTGGGCGACGACATGGTGCACGGGCGGTAGACGGCGGTCTCCCTCGCCGCGTCGCAGAGCCACCTGCCTCGGGTCTCCCCGCCTCTCCTTCGCGTCGTCGAGCCACCTGCTGCCGCCACTCTCCCCGGACTGCTCCATGTACGCCTCCTCCCCTCAGTCCATCTGATCTAAGTTTGGTTTAATAATTAACCGTCAACTCTACTGAGAATCCGCTCCTGGGTCTTGTTGAAGCCAGATGTCGGAGTACCAGAACGTCGTTGGTGGGAGGCTGAAGCTGAAAGGGAAAGCGCTGGATGTGAAGGAAGGTGGAGTCAAGAAGAAGAAGAAGAAGCACCACCGCGAGGAGTCGTCTCAAATCGGAGGGCACGGCGAGCTTCACGAAGGTTTTGCTCATCACCATCTGTTCAGATTACTAGAACACTTCAGTATGTTAATGAGCTGCGTTGGGGATGATACCCTAATCGCTTTGTTGCGCTCTGAATAATTATATGACCCATCTGTTGCATAATATCTTAATGGTGTTACTTGAGGGGCTAACTATTTAGAATTTGTTCTGATAATTGGGATTTCAGGTCTGTATTTATGTGAATTATTGTTAGAGAAGGACAAATAAGAAATCAGGTCTTGGAAGTCTTTGTTCCCTACAATGACTACGTGTGGATCCTTGGACTAAAGTGGTTCAAATTTACATTATAATGTTATGAGAGAATGAAATATATTAACAACTTTGTCAGACTATTGGTTTCTGGATCAGTCTTTAGTAGAATAATCTCAAAGTTTAGGTATATTATATGAATAAATGGAACATTGTACAATAAGTCAGTACTTGTGTATGTGTGGATCCTTGGACTAAAACTAGTCAGATTTCCTGTGCGTGTGCCTAGCCGAGTGCCTGTGCATTGCAACGAAAGCACATCCTAAAGAAGCATATAACTAAATGCAAAATATATATTTATCTTATTGTGATCTATCTTTTAAGAATTACCAATGCATTTCAATAGAATTTCAAAAAAAGGGATGATATCACCAAGATTGTCTCCTCTCTCTCGGTGATACTCTTTCTACTACTGGCACTGCAAAGATTCTTCATTGCTGTGTACAGATTATGTTTACAAATGCCCCCTAACCAAATTCTATCTCTGGCTCTAATACAAATGGAATGAAAATTGCATTGAGTCTTTCCTTCTCCTTGTATGCTAGGATTGATTTCTGAAATTTTAGCATCTCAGCACCATTCAGGTGCTCCTGATATTACAAGCAAATGAAAGTTTGATTCAGTATTACAAAAATAAATGACGTGGAATGCATTTGTAAATCATCCATTAGTTTTTACTCTAACATAAATAAAGCCATTCAGGTGTATAGAGTGAGTTATACCTGCCAACTTCTTGGAAAATCACACATCTGAATACTCTTCCTCTGAATAATCTTCTCCATGGCCAACCAATCAATTAGAGAATTCCGCTGCTCATGCAGGTTCATATTCTCAGCCTTGGGGCATACTTGGTTTATAAAAGAACAAAAATACGATGAGACCATTGAGGAAGAACAATTGAGGAAGAATTCCGACTATCTGGTGGAAGGTTGGTCCTGGGGGCTAATGTTGTCAGAGAAGAATTTGGCCTGGGGGCCATTGTTGTCGGAGAAGAATTCCGACAAACTGTTAAGACGTCTTTGCAAAGGAGGCCTTCATGTCATATCCTTTTCTGAGTCCACAATCATGTATGTCAGTATGTGTCAAAAACCTTCTTGAAAATAAAAAGAATAAAACTCTTTGATCTTGGTATGAATGACATATACATGATTTCCTGGTCTAATGTCAGTGTCACACTAATAGAAAGCCCATGATAATTCCTATTTCTCATAATCGAAGAAACAACATTACAGGCAATTGAAAGATACTATTGAAATTCAACTTTAAAAACTATCATATGATGTTCGGTCAGCACAACATGATGTGACTGTCACTTATAGAAATTATGCACACATCACAAGTAAGAAAAACATGTTGGTAAAAAAACATAACTCTATTGTAACTTGAGTACTTGACTATTGTGACATAATCCTTTCTCAGGCCATGGTACTGTGGGGCAATATCAGTTATTTTAATGATGACCAAACAACTTTATCATGATAAAAACATATTTAAGATTTTAAAATTGGTAAAGCATTGCAACTGTATATACACACTTCAAACATAGGGCTAGAAGAAGCCAAAAGAAAGTATATCTTTCATGTAGGTGTTAATAGGAAAGTATCTTCTTCAGTCGAGCCTCAAGTTCATTCCTCTGCTTCTCCAATCTAGAATCTAAGGCTCTAAGCAGTCAGCTACCACCATATGAGCTAGGACTTACCTTTTCAACTGCATCTTAGTAAAAAAAAAAGACCTTTATTTGCTTGGCATAAAAACATTCCTTCCCAAAAAGTCCTTTCCCTGGGCATTAATGAACATGCATCTGGAAGTTTAGAAAAAAAGGATTCAATTATACCCAAGATGACATTCTGTAAACTTAAATATTTATACACGTTTGTACTGTAATCAGAAAAATAAAACGGATTCAAACAAGCTGTAGAGTCCACTGGTGAGTTCCTCATCACAGGCATGTAGAACGTGAGGTTGCAGGAATAGCAAAAGTAGTTTGTTCCGAAGGTTCATGGAAAGTTCCATCCTTTCCCTGGATGACTTGATTAGAACTGGTTTTCTGCGGTTAGAACTACAAATAAGAACTTTATGGTCCAATAAAACACCCAATAACCTGCAAAAAGAACCATCATATTGTAATCCTAAAAGTATGTTTCAGCATGTATATCACAAGCCATTGTTACACTTGAAAAAAGGGCAAAACTCAGGTCCTCGTGAAAGACAACTTCAAATATGTGAATGGCTGAAGATCAAATTACCTAACGAATAGCTGCAAGTCGAAGAATTTTCACAAAGCCATTTCTGGACATACACAAATCTTTCATAGATGAAATATTTCTTACGTATTTTAGGAGGGAGGAGAGGTTGTGCATGCCGAGGACCACCACAAACACAACTTGAGCAGCCAGCGGCATGGCCGGAGAGGAGGCGCAGTCATGGAGGACGGTGGGGCTACGGAGGCGACGTGGCCGGGGAGGACGAGGTCATGGAGGGCAGAGACACCGAGGCAGGAAGGGTGGCGCGATCGTGGAGGGTGGAGGCACTGAGGCCAAGAGGGAGGCACTAGGGTTGAGGGAGCGGAGGAGGAAGGCTTGCCCTGCCGCCTACAGATATAGAGGGAACGCTGCTACCATCCACCACCTGCAGCCCTAGAAGGAGCACGTTTTGGAATAGGGTTAGGGATTGGGGATTTTGCATGGGAGAGGAGAGGGAGGGAGATGGAGGATGCACTGGGCTACCAGGAGAGGGAGATGGAGGAGGCATTGGCCACTGACCGGCGTGGAGGTGGAGGCGCGGGCATGGCTGTTTGGACTGAGGTATGGGAGTTTGCCAGGGAGGAGATGTCAGGTGGAGACTGGAGAGGTCTTGAGTTGAGTTGGCGTGTGAGGCGGAAGAGGGAGCCGGTGGGCGCTGCGCGAGCCAAGCTGGCATGTGAGCTGGCATGTGAGACAGAATAGGGAGCTGGGAGCTGGGAGCTAGGAGCCATGAGCCAGGAGTCAGAGATTCATATTTTTTAATGCGTCAAACCACTCACCACAAGGCTCTTTTATGTAGTAGAGATACTCCCTCCGGTCACAAAAAAGTGTCGTTTTGAACATTGACACGGTCTTCAAAATACACCTTTGACCACTAATTACTATTACAATTCATTTATTAAACCCACTGAAATTATTATATTATGAAAATACCCTTTGAGATGAATCTACACATGATTTTCATGCACTCAATCAAAATAGTTTAAAAGAAATGCGTAACTAAAGTTTTAAAACTTTGACTTGCACGTACTTCAAACGAGATATTTGTGACCGGAGGGAGTACTCTCCATGTTTGGGTCCATTAGGCTAAACTGGATAAACGGGGTTCATCAAACTGACAAGAACTTGTCACTTCACAATAGCATTGTGGTTTTTCTGCCTTGCAGAGTTGTTGAACCTTGAACTGAACTTGCTCTATATTTGTTGCCAAATCATATATTATTGGTCATCCATGGTAGGTTTTGTCATTTGTCTAACAGCTTGATCAGTTGATTGTATGTGTTCGCTTTGTTTCTGTTTGTATAGCAGAATTGTATGAATCTTAAACTGGTTTCTGCTGAATATACTTCACATCTAATTTGATGGTTATTGTTCAGGTGGAAGCTCTGAATTACCATCTGATCCTAACGACGAATTTACTGAAACTGACAAGATGGGAGAAGAAGGGAACCCACAAGCCGATGATGATCACCTCACACCAGCTGAGCGGCGGTACATAGAACAGAAGCAGAAGATTGACATGCACAAGATGGCCAAGGTAGCTAACAAGTCGCACAGAGACCGCATTCAGGACTTCAACCAATACCTGGCAAATCTTAGTGAGCACTATGATATCCCAAAAGTTGGCCCTGGTTAACTGGCAAGTTTCACCGGAAGGATTGCATTGTGTGCTGGACTTATCAAGCCGTCTATTAGCATGTGATGCTTTCTTTTATGTACTTGCAAAACAATGTGTTGTCTCAGGATTGAGCGTTGTATTTTGAAATCCAGTTTTAATTCAAGAATTCGTATGGGTATTTGTGTTTGAAATCAAGTTTTAATTCAAGAATTCACATTATGGTTATTTGTGCTTGTAAAATGATAGCACTTTCTGTCAACATTTTAACCAATAAGCCTTCCTGAACACACTATTGTAAAGTTGCAAACTAGACTGTAAATGGGCGGCAGCCACCAGGTCTGTCTATGTTTGTCCCGCATTATTCTAGGTCTGTATAATCCTTGTCCCACATTATCCATGGCACTAGTTAGGTGAACAAAAAAAATTGCGAATGTCAGGTTTTTTTTTTTTCAAAATGGTTTACATATTACACAATTCGGTACATCAGATCAAAGTAATGAAGGTATCGCGCAATTCCGTACAACAGTTCAAAGTTTACAGCAATGGATCTGGGTGCCCCCTCACCCAACACACACACAAAACTGAATGTGTAATATCAACTCGGCGTTCTCATTCACTGTGTCCACTGGTAACAAAATCGAATTTCCTATTGACACAAACTCACAAAGTGACCATCCTTCAGACAATCAGCGATATGCAGCAACAGAACAGTTTACTCAGGGTAATTGATCCACAGTTCACTCTCGGGTAATTCAAACCAAACGCGTTGGCGATGTGATGTGGGCATGTCAGCATGAGCACTAAAAGAATCCCTGCAAGCATTGTGCTGCAAAACAGATCGAACAAACTTCTCCAGATAGATCAAATCAAATGTAGCCTTAGCCATATTGCAATGATTGTTGTTATTTACATACAGATTGTGTGTTACACTATTTAACTGATACAGGCGTAAAGAACTGAAAGAATGGCAACAGCTCAAATCATACTGACAACACAACAGGACATCAAGCTAGCATGAGCCACCTGGTAGAACATGTTGCTAGAGGATTCATGAGAAACAATCAGAGAACTTTGAAGACCATGAATGGATGTATCAGCATTAGATACTTCAGATCATACAACCTCCTCATTTTGCTACTCGGTGGCTTAAAACGCTGTTTTCTTTCACTAAGAAAGATAGCAAAAAGTGATAGTCATGAAAGAAAAAGAATATGGCGATGGACCTAGATATGCATCATCAAAGGAAGCAATCAGAGAACTTTGAAGACCATCTATGCATTATCCACAGCAGTAAACTTTCAGATGGTATGACTTCCTCATTTTGCTTCACAGCATTGTTAGTCCTTGAACTCACAGCTAGGTGCAGATCAAAACATGAAAGATTTGAACATGAAACGATCAGAGGACTTTGAAGACCATATATGTATTATCCACAATAAAAATTTTCAGATGATTTTGCCTCCTCATTTCGCTTCTGAATTGATACATGAGAACCATATGCTCTATAAAATAATCCAAAAACAGCCTATAGCACCGAAAGAAACGGCAGCGAGGTGACACGATGTGGGCAGAAGAAATGATTCTGAGGAAAATCGCTGGATTCCACAGAAGTATAGAGCTCTTGTCCGATCCATTAATGTTGCACCCATAGATACCCTTTTCTCGCAGTTTTCCCTGCACCAAACCTCACGAGTGCAGGGGGCTAATGGTGCGAGTTAACCATACCAAAACCATCAAGTTCAAGAACGATAGAAGCATGCAAGAGCTAATCAAACAAAATAATTTTACTTCCTGTTTTCTAACAACTACTCCAAGAACTCAAGAAGGTAATAATAAAGCATCAAATACAAAACCAATAAAAAAATTGCATACTGGCGACACAGATTGAAAAAAAAAAAAGCAAACATAACTGAAATCGAACAAACTAAGAACGCATATGGTGGGCTACGATACGAAATCTCATAGAGCGGGGGTGTTGGGGGACAAAGTGATCGGTCCTTGGCGGCTAGGGTTCTAGCTTGGGTCTGTCTCGCCGGTACATATGAGCGAGAGGAGAGAGGAAGAGAATGACCTTGGACGCGAATGGGCTGGGCCTTCCAACTTTCACCTTTACGTCTAAATGGGCCGAATTCGTGGTCTCGCTCTTGATGGCCGATGGAAGATTTCATTTTGCATAAAATGGATATGCACCTGTCTAATCCTCTTTTCTCCTGCACGTCATAATTTCAGGACTCGCAGAAAAAAAAAAGGATAATGTTCATCGGTCAAAATCTGGTAAGTTTTCAGCATAAATGTAGGAAATTCAATTTTGGCTTGTTTATGCAAACAAGTTTTTAAAACAACCTAGCTAAGCGATAAATTCATAAACTCCATTCACCTGTGCAAACATTCAGGCTCACAATGCTGGAAATTGGAAAATGAGACAAGAACAAATAGTCTTTATGCATGGCAGCAAAGGTCTGATGCTATTTACCAGTAATATTCACTCAATGAACAGCAAGCACTAGAACTCCATGGACACATATGTTGCAGAGTAGTCAGGCATCTTGTGCAGCCTCCTGAGGACGCTCTCCGCCGCCTGCTTGGCGCTCGCGCCGCCCTTGTGGAAGGCGCTCACCAACGCCGTGGGCAGCATCCTGTCGCCGGTGACCTCCCTCGCGCACCTGTCGTCTCCGTGCACCAGCAACTTCTCCACCACGGAGAAACACTTCTGCCACAGCGCGTCCTCCCGGTGCCGCCTCAGCGCGCCAAGAACGTGCCTCGCCGCGTCGAGCTCGGCGAGAGCGGCAACGCTCTTCTCGGCGTCCACCCTCTCGTCAAGGAGCGTGCACAGCGCTCCGAGCGCGGCCTCCACGACGCGGGCGTCGTCGCTTTCGAGGCAGCCGAGGAGGTTCTCAACGGCGCCGGCCTCGAGGAGGCAGAAGGTCGCCGCCGGGGAGCACACTCCCCGGTGCACCGGGCAGACGTGGGCTTGCGGGTTCTTGGTGCTGGTGCTGTGCACCCTTGCGTCCTTGAAGCGCCTTAGTATGGTCTTCTTCTTCGGCCGCGGCTCCTCCTCCGGCGGCGGGCGGGACAGCTTGATGGACTGGTAACTGAGGTTCTCGAGCCCCACCGCGGCGAGCCGTTGCACTTCGCCGCTTCCGGATGCTCCGGCGAGGAGCTCGGTGAGCACCGAGGCGAAGCTGTAGTCCGCGGCTGCCTTGAGCACGTCCGGGTTGTACAGCGTCGCGGTGAGCCGCACGAGCGCGCCCACGAGGCCCTCCATGTAGGCCGCCGCGTGCCGGCTGGATCTTGCTGCGCCGTTCTGCGTCTTCTCTATCCCGCTCAGTATGGCCGGCACGGCGCCCTCGCGCACGAGCGCAAGGTTGAGCGAGACGTTCCGGTGAGGTAGCCTCGAGAGGAGCGTCGCCGCCGCGGCGTGCCGCTCCGTGACGCGGCCGGCTTGGCCGATGGTCTTGACCAGCCTGCCCGGCTGCCCCTGCGTCTTGCAGAGCCTCTCGGCGATGGTGTGGCCCATGTGCGCGGAGAGGGTGACGAGCAGCCTTGTGGCGGCGACGTTGATCGCCTCCGTTGGGGAGCTCATGAGCTCGACGATGGCATGGCCGCGGTGGTTCTCCCGGACGACCGAGGCCACGGCGGCCAGCGCCTTTGCGTGCGCGGTGAGTGCGAGCAGGACACGGATGATGCTGAGGTTGAGCTCGTCAGGCATGAAGCACTTGAGCATGTGCACGAAGTTGTAGATGGAGTACTTGGACGTGAGGACATGGCCTTCCTTGTTCACCACGGTGGTGTCGGGATCAATGCCGGACTCCACCATGTTGGCGAGGACGGAGGCAGCCTTGGCCTTGTAGCTCAGGGGCTCGTCGTCTACCTTTCGGATGAACAGTTCCTCAACCATGGCCGGGACAGCACCTGCCTCGACGAGCGTCTTGCTGTTGGGGCGGTGCGAGGAAAGCTGGACCAGGACGTCCAGCGCCGCCTCATGGACAATTGTGTTGCAGCTGCACACCATCTTGATGAGGATCGCCGACGTGCTCCCGGTGATGTCAATGGTGAGCTCCTGCTCTAAGGCCAGCTCGCTGAGGTAGCTGACCATCTCCATCTTCATCTCTTCTGGACCTGTTTCGTAATCTTCATGTCAGCTTAAATCCAAATAATTACAGGAACAAGAGGCTAACAGTTTGAAATCCTTAGCTCTTGTGCTGACTTCAATGTTGTAGTGCTGAAAGTTGAGATAATGTTAACAAGTTGTAGTCAAACTGAATGAATTTACTGAAAAAGAAATCTAGTTCATACATTGTTTCGGAAATTGGTTCAATCAAGTAGAATAGTATCTAAAAAGAAATGAATAAGTTTAAGCTAGTAATTCATAGATTTGTTTTGACAAAAAATGGTTTCTTTAATACTCCCGCTTAACCAGAATTCTAGAGGCTATGGCTTAATGCATAAAAAAATGGCAATTCATCATAGGCAACACCGCAACAGCAACATCTTACCTTCAGCTAGATGACTCTGAAGAGGTTCGAGGTAGCCACTTTCAGCCATGTACTTGATGTTCTTCGAACACTTCTCTAGGTTCTTGAGGACGGCTCCGGCTTTCTCGGCAGCAATTGGATCGTCAGAATCATTAATCTTCATTGTGGTGAGAATCAGAATACTTCCAGCAGTTGACCCAATATTCCCCAACAACAAATGTGACTTCGAAAGCTCTAGCAAGAAAGAGATGGCCGCATGCCTTTCATCAGCAGTAGTATTTGACAGCAGTAATATTGTCCTGGCAATGGCCTTGGTTTTTCCAATGATATCCTGTATGTCATGAAGCAAGTTTTAAACTTTCCCCATAATATGTTGATCAGATCTGTATATGTTTTAAATTGCAATGAGCTACTGTAGGCAAGAAAAAACTCCTCTTACCTTCCCTTCTTCATCCTCGACTAACAAGCACAGAAGCTCCAGCGCATCACACCGAATCTGTGCATTGTGGTTGTCCAACAGCCGTGCTAGGAATTTGGTGACCCCGATCTTATGCATCTGTTCCCTGTTCTTCCTCCTCAGCTCGGCCAGCGACTTCAGCTCATGCATAGCCTCAAGCACCATTGCCTCTGTAGTAGACAGCGAGAGCGCAGTGCGTGCAGTCCTGATCCGCATTGCTTCATTCCTCATCATCCATTCTGCAATCACACTCTTCAGGGAAGCGTTGCTCATCACTGCCTTACTTTGCATTGGCATTTTTGTGATAGGGCAGCTGACAGGTCCAGGACTATCTGCAAGCCTCTCAAAATGCTCCTCGATGGCTCTCCTGTCATATGTTACCCTGCTTACTGCTGTCACAGGATCAGTCATCACCTCCTTTGTTAGTGGACATAAGAATGCATCATACAGTGGCTCCACGTATGCTGCAACCTCTGGGAGAGAGTTGAATGTCTGACCACCAAATTCATGGGACTCATGGTGCATTCCCCTAAGAAAGTCCACCAGCCTCGGTGTGTTGCTCTCATGGAGAGACCTCCTATTAGGTTTGTCGCTCACTACATTCATGGACATATCAGCTTCAGAGTAGCGCCTCATCGAGAGTGATTTGATTGCTACCTCTGTGTAATTGCTGCCAAATGCTGATGCTGGTATCCTGCCAAGAGAATCACAAATGTTCTGTATGACATTCTCTAGGTCTTGTGTTATGCTTTGTATCTCTTTATCCGTGAGTTGCAGAGCTCTGCTTCTGCACCTTGCAGCGAGATCTTTAGCAAGGTTGACATGGGAAAATAGACATTCTGGCATCTGTGACATATTGGTTGGGGCCCTGCGAGCTGTTTGACGTTCCATTATGACCCTACGTGACTCCGTGGAATTATCTTGGCTGACATCAAAGGTGGACACCGACGACATGACTGCATATGCCTACAGAACTACAGAAGCAGGAAAGGTAGCAACAATGGAAATGATTGTTCAGAAAAGGGAGGGACTTTTAATGAAAATAAATCAATAAAAGAATTTCTAAAAAAGAACAGATTTGAATACTGCTATTATCCAAATGATTGTTGAGAGTAAACCTATGTTGTTTTTCACATTATCATGTTGTGCTCTCTTATGCGATAACTATTTTTCTGAGCAACTAAACTGTACAGATACAGGCTACAGCCACTTACTCCAATTTTCTTCCACAAAACCTCTAAACGAAAATAATAATATGATCACGACAGCACATACCTGTATCCAGAACCTGCCTAGGTCTGAACTGATCAAGACTTCGTGTGGAGGAGTTACAGAATGAGCATTTTTGCCTCCATCTCCAGTATTAAACCTGGCCTGGCTTCACTGAAGCACATTGTATGATAGAAGAATGCAAATGGAGCAGACCCAACAATATGGATGCAATTTATACTTCTCTTCTATCTGGGTATTGATAAGCCCCATTTTAATGTTGCACTTATTTATCACAGCAAAGGGCTGAAGTGTTGACTTAAGACTTCATCAGACAGTGATATCCACATCATGTGGAGAAAAAAAATGATAAATGAGTGTCAATCTTGGTGACAGACTGACATCCTTCCTGCAAACTTAGATTAATAAGAGCTTAGGTACTTCAGCTTGTAAAACAGGGGAAAAAACAAGCTTATAATAGAAACAAAGCTAGGCGATAGTTGGGCTGCCAAACCACCCACTGGGCTATAATAACAATAATATAACGGGGGGGTTGCTGAAAGCTATGTAGAATAGACAAACAGAGGATAGCAGCAGATGATACCACTTGTAGGCAAACAGGTGTGTGTAGGTAAAGTTCGACTACTACAACTCAGCATGCAGCCCTGGATGATGGATCATTAAAATCAACTGCAGATCATAATCGCAGGTGATAGTGATAGCAAGCTACTTTGAACAGCTTGATAGGGCCTAAAACGTAAGCATGTTGAAAGACATGCACCATGCACATCTGACCATCATAACATACTGGTTTTAGGCAGGTTGATTCAACAACCTCTGCTATCCAATGTACGTCTTTGGAATTCTCCTGGCCTGAACTCAATGCAAGTTCAACTGCAACAAAGAAAAAATGGGGGACTGCCTTGTACCAAACACTAATTACCAAACCTTTTACTAACTACTACTATTTTTTTTATTAGATGCTCAATTGATTCACAAAAAAGATGCTCAAATCTAGACTATGAGTAGGTGCAAGAAATTCAGGCCATCTCTCTGTTACAAAGATTTGCAAATCTTTTCTGCATTCCCTAAAAAACCAGGCTCTCTCTCTCTCTATAACAAAGACTTACAAATCTTTGTGCATTCCCTAAAAAATTCAGGCTCTCTCTCTCACACACGCACACACAAAGACTTGCAAATCTTTTGCAAGTTACAAAAAAAAATAATTCAGACTTATATTCATGAAAATCACGAATGAGAGTAACAACAGAGAAGACACCATCTATGTCGATGGTTGAACAACCATAGGATAATAAGGGAGGGTCGGTATGGCAAAAGGGCATTCTTTAGTCGGAGTATCCGTGTATGATTGTGTATTTATATGCATCTACCAGTACCAGACTCTGCAAAAACATGGGGTTAACAATGAGTCGAAGTCAATGGCGTGCATCTGCCTAAAAGCATCTCCAGCAGATGATCTAAAATCGGGCCTCTATACACCCACTCTAAATCACTATTCGCTCTCTATATTTCATCCTATCCAGCAGAATCTCTATCCAGAGAAACTATAGAAGTTGATATAATTTAGAGTCTAGGAGAGAGAAACTCTAAATCTAGGCTCTAAATTTAGAGCCTGAGATAAAGATTATGTTGTAGGACGAGAGACTCTAAATATAGAAAAGATTCTATTTTAGAGGCTCTATTGGAGATGCTTTAAGACAACTACCATCGGTACCAAATGCGTCGCGCGTCATGGTGGTCTTCGACGAATCAGGTGATAGTTTGTATCCTCTGCCTTTGCCTCTCTCTGTCGTTCCTCTGCCGTTCACCTCACAGACGTTGTAGCTACAGTGATCTACAGTAACTTTGAACAGCAGAAATGGTGCTATTTGATGTTGCTGTTTGCTACAGTACCTATGCTATAGTAGCATCGCTTCACTCGTATATCACTGTGTACCTCTGCCTTTGCTACGGTAAAGGCAGAGGATGCGCGTCCCTCAGCAGAGGCCCAGGCGTGTCGGGTGACTCGGATGGGGCAGATCCCGCGACCCATCCCTTGACAGTTGACACCCATACACCATGCAATCCAATATAGACGGTTCAGATTCCAAAGCCTATGGTAGCGCTAGAGGGATATTTTCCATACAAGCCCAAAGTTATCCGAAATTACTAACTGCACACTCTCAAGATCCGAACTAAGGCCTACCCAGGGTTCACAAAACCGCCAAAACCACCGAAAAACGGCGGTTTCTCACCAAACCGCTACGGTTCGGCTTCTGAAATTGCAGGTTTTTACCCGCTCGAACTCGAAAATTTAAATTTGAATTTGTAAATTTGAGAAAATTCAAAAAAAATTGTAAAAAACTAGGAGTTTTTTTAGAACATCTTGTACAAAGCAAAATTTCAAATTTACATGTTTTCATGCTTAAATTTGAAATCAAAGATGTGGTAAAACTTGTGTTGTGTTTTAAAAATATGGATGGGCCAAAATAGGTTAAGTGGGCCGGATGCTTTGTAGGCTTGCAGCCCAATTTCCTTGACCCCTGCGAAATTCCAAAAATAGGTTACGACAGCTCAAGCACGTCCACACAGGAGTCCTACCCCTCCTCCTATTATGGAATACCAGTAGCTCCACCACAGTTATTTGCCATGTTTTGGAATGAGTAGAGTGCATCGAGCATCTTCACTGGCTTGACGTGGCATGAATTTAAGGCCTAGCTGGCAGAACAACGGGGATTCATTTTGATGTCAACTGAATAATACAACAGGTGATGTATTGAAAGTTTGAAACTTCTTTTCCATCTAACACTTTGCACACTATACTAACTATCATCACTTCACCAAACATAGGCAAGCTACAATGGGATGGAATTAGTACGCCTACGAGGCTTTCCACTAGGTCATGCAAAATGCAAATGGTCATATTGCTCAAAAGGTATAAATATATCGATGGAAATATGATGTGTTTACGTGTTCATGTATGATATATGTATTTGATGGAAACATTGTCTAATGTCCAAATATTTGTATTGTAATATATGTATGTATGATATGTACTTCATGTTCATGTGTTCCAAACATCAATTTCTAGAATAGGTCATGCCAAAATTTTTCCTGCATTTATACAAATTACCATGACATATATCCTAGGCATATATGATTTTTCCATATTTTTAAAGATTATTTTGCGTATCTTTTCAATTTTTCAATTTGCATATTTTCCTACTGGTTTCTCGCAAAAACCGCCGGCTAACCGGTAAAACCGCTCGGCTAACCGATAAAAACCGGTAGGAAACCGTCTGGCTGGTCCAGTGAATTCAAATTCAAATTTGTCTGGTTTTCACTGTTTTCTAGCGG
Organism: Olyra latifolia; assembly: GCA_036346145.1. Lineage (NCBI taxonomy): Eukaryota > Viridiplantae > Streptophyta > Magnoliopsida > Poales > Poaceae > Olyra > Olyra latifolia. The sequence goes on from CM070524.1 coordinate 9,673,459, forward strand.
TTTTCACCTTTTTACCGGTTAGCCGGCCTGGTGGGGTAGCGGTTTCGGGACCGGTTCCGGTTTTTTGAATCCTAGGCCCACCACGCCACTGGGCCGCAATGCCGCATCCCTTTCATAATCTTTCCCGATATAGGCTATTAGAGGCCCAGTATGTCATGGTATCTTGCTAGCCCAAAATCAATATTTGTAGTCATCCTTGCACGTGACGCGTGCAAGTGAAAATGGGTCGGGTATACCCGACGAAAATTTTACCCGAAAATTCAGATACAAATACGGGTATTTTTTTTGTCGGGTCGGATACGGGTAATTACCCGGATACTTTTGTTTCAGATACGGGTCGGATACAGGACAGCAGATACCCGGTAAATACCTGGATTTTTGGGTCGGATATGGGTACCCGGATAGTTTAAAAAATCGGGTATCCGATTCAAAATATGGTCCAACAGGCAACAACCAATTATTGCTCTCTGCTCGGCCCATTAGGAAAGAGACTCGGTCTGACCCTGTGCTCTCATAGTCTCACTCGGTCACTCCCCACCGCCGCCACCTGGCCAACCCAGCACCCACTGACCCCGCCACCATCCACCGCCACAGCTCTCGCCGCTGCCGGCCGCAGCTTTCGACGATCGCGCACCACTGACCCCGCCGACACCACCACTCGCAGCTCCTGTCGTCCCCCACCGTAGCTCCCGCCGCCGCCACCCGCAGCTCCTGTCGCCACCATCGCGCCTGCCGCAGATCCCACCGTCCCCCTTCGCAGCTCCCGCCGGCACCGAATGCAACTCCCGCCATCGCCCGCCATAGATCCCCGCCGCCATCGTGCCTGCCACCACCCGCAGATCCCCCGTCCCCCGCCGCAGCTTCCTGCAGCCACCCACGCAGCTCCCACCATCGCTGACTCGCCGGATGCAGAGCCCTCTCCGGCCTCCACCATGCCTCCACCATTACCATCTCTATCGCGCCTCCACTGCCCTCTCTGCCAGACTGCCACGCCTCACCGTGACACCATCTCTACCACGACACCTCCCTCTCTGCCTCGGTAATACCCGACTCATTACAGTGTTGACTTGAAGACTTGAAGTGTCTATCTAATTGTTGCTTTCTTGTGGAATAGCATGGAAGACTCTGAAGGCAAGAATGATGTCAATGACAGCATTAGCCAACATATGGGTGAAGATGGCGGACAAGCTGAGCAAGAGCAACACATCAATGATGTTTCTTCCGATGAGAATGGGGTTCAAACCAAGAATAGTGCTAATGCAGCCGGTCATGGAAGAAAGAGGAAACGAATGGTGGAACTCTCAACACTGCTACCAGTGATCTCTAGGAAGGGCAAGTCGACCATGACCTCTAGCAAATGCAAGGTCAAGGGCAAGCCGCCGATGGAGAAGGGCAATCCGCCGATGGCAACTAGTAACCCCAATTTCGAGAAGAGCAAGGCACTGATGGTAGCTTGTAAGACCAATGTAGAGAAGGGCAAGGCACCGATGGCATCTTCCAATAGCGACAAGAGCGCCATTACCCCTACTAGCAAGTTCATGGCATCTGCTATAAAGGCTGTAGACTCAAGCAAACATATGATTTTGGAAAAAAAAAACCCACAAAGCCAGTTAAAGGTATAAGTTTTTTCAATGTGCATAACTTGAAAGCAAAAATTCAGATTTGTTGGTGCTGTCCAATATCAATGTATGTGTGATATATTGGTGCTGTCCAAAGCAAAAATTCAGATTTGAGGTTGAATTGAATGCAGCCATCAATTTCTTATTTTCTTATGTGTTCCATAAACTCATATTCCACTTAGGTTCATGTGGTTTCTTTTTGTGGAATATGACTTAAAATGGCTCCAAAGTGGTAGTCGATGTTATATGAGTACTATGGTATATGTGTATGTCACTTATTGTCTTTATGTATTTGTAGCTTCGCAAGCCAAAAGTGCAAGTGCAAGCGCAAGTGTAAATGTCTCGCCAAGTGGAGAAGAAGAAGAAAATCCCAAACCCGGGAAGAAGATCACTTCATAGGTGTGGCAACATTTCACAAAGTTTGATAAAAGAGGTGAAAAAGGAAGATGGTTCAATCATCATGGAGCGTTGGGCCAAATGTAGTAAGTGCCAACATAAGGCTAGGGCTGAAAGTACAAATGGTACAAAGGCTTTCATGAATCACTTGACATACAAACATAGGTTGGTATAAGGTCAACAACTCATAGGTTAGAAGGGTGAAAACATGGTAACATATCGGTATGATGAAGATACTAGCTTGAGATATTTTTATGATGCCAAAATTATGCATGGGTACCCATTTTCTACACTACAAGAATCGGCTGCAATCTCGAGGGCTGAAGCATTTCTCGAGGGCCAAATTGTAGCCCTCGAGATGAAAAGCCTAATCGCGAGGGCTAAATAAAAGCAGTCGAGGGAATAGCTAAGTCTCGAGGGCCGTAACAAAGCCCTCGAGAAATAAGGCCACCGGGAAACGGAGAACCACCGCCGTCATGTTTCTCAAGGGCTTCAGTAGGAACCGCTTGTAGAAGTATCATTACAAGCGGTTCGTAGTACGAACCGCTTGCGGAGGTCAGTCTCTGCAAGCGGTTCATACTACCAACCGCTTGCAAAGGGCCATTCCAGATGGGCGGCGGGAACCCCTTCTACAAGCGGTTCCTATTAGGAACCGCAGTGTGCCTCTATACAAGCGGTTTCAATTAAGAACCGCTTGTAGAGGCCCTCGAAGTGGGAAGCCGCAGAGGGAATGAGATCCTTCGACAAGCGGTTTCAATTAGGAACCACTTGCAGAGTCAATCACATTGAAAAGGAAGCCGTGCCCGGTCTTTGTTGAGATGTAACATTCCTCCTCCCTGGCTAGAGCGCGGCGTTTAGGCACGGGCTCACCCGCGTGCTCGCGGGTTCGGGCCCCCCTTGCGCCCAAGTCCAATATTTGTGGCTATAAAATGTATGAAATTGCAGGTGTCTGTGTTGCACACAGTGAATGCAAAGCATTGCAGAAACTATGCTTGTTTTTAAAAAATAAAATTTATTTTTTTCTTAAAAAACATGTCTCGAGGGCCATAAATAGCCCTCGAGAATAATGTTTATCGAGGGCCCGTGCTGGACCCTCGAGAATACGTGCGCAAACTGCCGTTACTCCGTCATCTGGCATCATTTCTCGAGGGCCTCAGCCTACCCTCGAGAAACGTGTTTATCGAGGGCCGAACCCTCGAGAATAGCCATATTTCTCGAGCGGCTGTTACCGAGGGCTGTTTCTCGAGGGCTAGCCCTCGAGAAACATTTCTCGAGTGTTACTGCTCCTTTCTCGAGGGTTTTTGGCCCTCGAGAATGTAGACGATTCCTGTAGTGCTATCTCTCAGCATAAGTACTTTGTTCGATGGGTCAAGTCTATGCGACCAAGCTTTCTTTTAAAATCTCATGTGACTGTTCGTAAAGATCTCATGGATCTTTATAAAGTAGAAAATAACAAGTTGTATGAACACTTCAAAACACTCTCTGATCGTTTTAGCTTCACTATGGATATGTGGACATCCATTCAAAACAAAGCATATATGTGTGTCACAACGCATTGATTAATGATAATTGAAACATGCAAAAAAGGATTATCAATTTCATCCATGTATATGGCAATCATTCAGGGCTAAAATTGGGTGAAACATTTTTTTCAAATGTGTTGAATTGGAACCTTGATAAGAAATTGTTTGCTCTTTTTTTGGATAATGCATCTTCAAACAAAGTTGCTATTGATGTGGTCATTGAAAATGCTAGAGACTTGCTTGTATGTGGTGAAAAATTCTTTCATGTTAGATGTGCAAATCATATATTAAACCTTGTTGCTAGAGATGGATTAGAGATAATTAGAGATGCCATTGGAAACATTAGAGAATTCATAACACTGGTTATAAGATCACCTCAACAATTGGAGGCATTTGAAAAGTGTGCTAAAGAATGTGATCTTGACACTAAAAGAGTCCTTTCCTTGGATGTTGTCACAAGATGGAACTCTACATACATAATGATAAGAGATGCTATTTACTATAAGGATGCTTTAAACGTCTTGATCTTAAAGATAGGGCTAGATATGGACATGTCACCCCTTCAATTGATAATTGGTGGAATGCTACAAATATTACCAAGTGTTTGAAAAAATTCTATGATGTGACATTACTTTTCTATGGCACATCTTATCCTATTGCAAATCTATTCTATCGAAGATTTTGTAAGATCAAGATTGGTATTACCAAATGATGTGAGAGTAGTGATGTCATCATTTCTAGTATGGTCCAAAGTATGAAAGATAAGTTTGAGAAATATTGGGAAATGAACAATATGGCTTTGGCAGTGGCAGCCTTTCTTGATCTAAGGTATAAACACAAAATGGTTGAGTTGTACCTAAGCAAAATGTTCTTGCATGAGCTTGTCGAGTTTGAGAGATAGAGTTCATGAATGTTATGAATGAATTATTTGCATTTTATTCATCAAGCTACAATTTAACATTAACCAATAAGTCTTCTAGCTCGAAAGAGAGTGGTGTGGTTGTTAATTCAAGTGAATGCTTATTGGTTGATGAGGAAGAGGGTAAGGTTGATATTGAGGTGTTGTATTAATCAAGATATCAGAGTTGGAGTTGTACATGAATGAGGGACTATTGAAGTTGAATGAAAGCGATGTTGCAATTGATGTCCTATCATGGTGGAACAGCCAAACAACAAATTTTCCTATTCTTTTTCGCCTTGCCCGTGATGTGTTATCTATGCAAGAGTCTACGGTTGCTCCGGAGTCAGCATTTAGCGCCGATGAACGTGTTATTGATCCATACCGTAGTCGACTTAATCCTGAAATGGTTGAGGCCTTGGTTTGTACCAAGGATTGGATGGTTGCTTCGAAAAAAGGTTTGTTTTATCATATTTATGTGCATGCATTAATTATATGTCTTTGTTGATAAGTACTAATATATTTATCTATGTTAGATGAAAAGAGCAAGCTTGGAACCATTATTGATGACGTGAATGCAATGGGATGGAGGATGATGTTGTCACTTGAGTGATTTGAAAAATGGTTTGTTTTATCTTGTCTTATATGTTTTTGTTGGTAAGTGCTAATATATTGTTTATCTATTTTAGATGAAGAGAGCAAGCTTGAATGCGGCGGGATGGAGGATGTACTATTTTGTGTGATTTAAACTCTATCATTATCTTTTGCATTGGACTACTTTGTTGCATGTACTATTTTTTTAGATGATGTGTGTGCATGAACTATGTGCTATGTTGATCAAGTTTGTGGACTATTAATGTGAGTCATGTGAGATTTGGACTAATATATATGGTGTTATATATATTATATAAACTGCTATATGAAGATGTCCTATGTTGTATGGAATTTGTCAATTATCATGTACTAGTGCTACGTTGTATGGTTTATGCTCTTTGGCGCGTTAATTCGACCATATGTTTTATATTATTTGTGTCGGTATATGCTTTGGTTGGATTATTTTATCATAAATTTTAATACTACATGATTCACGTACTATACGACTAAGTACCCGATATCCGTATTGTTCCCGCACACATACTATCCGATACACATTTTCTACCCGTTTATAGATACCCGTTACCCGTATCCGTATCCGATTTTTAACTACCCGTATCCGAGAAAAAATAATTAGGATAGGATACGAGATCACCTACTATCCGACCGTATCCGACCTATTTTCATCCCTAGCTACACAGGCGGGAGAGCCGAGCGCAAGGCCGGCGACATGTAGCGCGGCGCGGCCGTGCAGGTGCGTCGCCGCAACTGACGCAGGCTCGCCGGCGTGGGGGAAAGGAGAGCCAGCCCCATTTGCCGTCTCCGCAAATGCTTCGTAGCGCGCAGCCACATGCTCGCATCGCAGATGAACTGATCCAGCCCAACACGTGGTGATCAGCAAGCGGTTGCTAAATTGGGAGGTGCTCTAAATTCTTATTATAAGGCGCCTCTCGGCTCTCGCGCCCTCTCCGATCAGACTCCATGCACGCTTCGCTCTCGCCATTGCTCCTCTCCTTGTGCTCTGTTTTGATCGCGAGGTGGCACTCCGCCTCCTTCGATCAGTAGAAATCCCAATGTTTCTGAGCTATTTTGATCAAACTGGAATTCCGTCCGCGCAAATGGCACCATCCTACTAAAGATCCATTCGCGCGCGGCTCCGCAAGGATGGTGATGCCAATGGCCAGCGCCGGTGAGCACGACGCGGAAGGGAGTGAGCCGCTCCTGCCTGGGAAGCGCAAGAACGGGGACGACTTCCACAGCGCCTCCTTCGCTGGCGCGGTGTTCAACCTGTCCACAACCATCGTCGGCGCCGGCATCATGGCGCTCCCGGCCACCATGAAGGTGCTTGGCCTCGTGCCGGGCCTCGCCCTGGTCGTGCTCGCCGCGCTACTCACGGACGCCTCCATCGAGCTCCTAGTGCGGTTTAGCCGCGCCGTCGGCGCCGCGTCCTACGGCGAGGCCATGGGCGACGCCTTCGGGGCGCTCGGCAGGGGCTTCCTCCAAGTCTGCGTCGTCGTCAACAACGTCGGTGTCATGGTAGTATACATGATCATCATTGGTACGGTGTTCTTAGAGCGTGCATCACCACTCTTCTCCTCCTTTCTTTTCTTGTTTAGCTGCTTGATTTAGGATCAATCAATCCTTACCCTAGGTGATGTGCTCTCTGGAACATCCTCAAGCGGCGTGCACCACCACGGTGTGCTAGAAGGGTGGTTCGGCCATTGCCGGTGGAACGGGCGCTTCGCTATCCTCCTTATCACCACCCTCGGTGTGTTCGCTCCGCTCGCATGCTTCAAGCGGGTCGGTAAGTACATACGTGATTGCGAGTCTTTCGGGCCAAAAAATGCTATCTTTTCTTGAACATTTTGCTACCTTGCCGGTCTCATGGTCTCGCATTTCTTGATCTGCTTCAGATTCATTGAGATACACGTCTGCCGTATCGGTCGCCCTGGCCGTCGTGTTCGTTGTGATCACCGCCGGAATCGCCATCATCAAGCTGATGAGAGGACAGACACCGATGCCCAGGCTGTTTCCTGACGTCCATGACTGGCCATCCGTCTGGAGGCTCTTCACAGCGGCTCCCGTTCTTGTCACCGCCTACATTTGCCATTACAATGGTACGAAGCATGAACAGATCGACTTGGGCGAGCTAACTCCGGATGCTTACAGTTTCCATTTATCTAGGGAGATCTGATGTGGCAGTTCGCTGCATGCAGTGCACCCGATTCACAACGAGCTCAAGGACTCTTCTCAGATCAGGCCGATCGTGCGCGCCTCGCTACTGCTATGCTTGGCCGTGTACATCTCCACCAGCTTCTTCGGCTTCCTTCTCTTCGGCGAGTCGACGCTCGACGACGTCCTCGCCAACTTCGATTCCAACCTCGGCATTCCGTACAGCTTGGTCTTCAACGACGCCGTTAGAGTCAGCTACGTGCTCCACCTCATGCTCGTCTTCCCCATCGTGTTCCACGCGTTGCGGCTCAACATGGATGGGCTTCTCTTCCCCTCGGCGAGGCCTCTGTCCAGCGACACCACCAGGTTCGGCGTGCTTACGGCGGCGCTCTTTGTGGTGATCTTCCTTGCCGCGAACTTCATCCCCAACATCTGGTACGCCTTTCAATTCACTGGGGCGACCGCTGCCACCGCCATTGCCTACATCTTCCCCGCGGCAATCGCACTAAGGTGAGCTGGGTAATGAAGTGACGCTCATCTTTGCTTCTAGCTAGCTAGCTCCATAGCTCAGATCCAAAAATACCATCATCCTTCTATCTAGCTCCCTAGCAGAGAGCACTATCTGATTTCATTATTTGCTTCGATTCATCAGGGATCGTCATAGCATAGCGAAGAAAGGGGACAAGTTCCTGGCAGCGTTCATGATCATTGTTGCGATGGTGTCAAATGCAGTGGCCGTGTACAGCGACGCTTTCTTGTGATCTTAGTGGCAACTTGCACAGGTGTCCAACGTTCATCTCCATGGTGGAATGATGATCTGCATACGAGCTAGTGATTCTAACATCATGAAAATATATCTCTTAGCCTTTGCACAAACCAGGATGCACATATGAGCTAGTCATGATCGTGAAAGACCTAGATGCTCACTGTTTGCATGAAACATCCTTTAACTGGCTCGGCCATACATGTTAGATTTATTCAGAGATTCAGATTTTGATGGTGTAAAAGATGCAAAATTATAGAGGTTTATTTTTGTTAAGTGGTTGTTTTACAATGCAATGAATACAAACTCTAAAGCCCTGAATGTGGTGAAGTTGTGTCGACTGACGACCCATGACTACAGTAGTTGTAGCAACGGTGTGGCCTCCAAAAACATCCCCACAGAGGGATGCGATACCATCAATTTTGTATCGAGATCGGCACTATGCATAGAGTAGGTCCACAATAAATTAGCATTTGTGCAGAACCTTTAGGCAACCACCAATGCTTAGCAACCAAAGTAATGTTAACGGCGTGGACGACCAGCAGTGTCACGCCATTTTCAAGCGGCAGCAACGTTGTTTCGATCTATAAATTTGTTTTCCGCCAAAGGTTTCAAATGCTGTTTCAGAATGTAGTCTGGGTTGCTATTCGTCGTTACCATTCATCTTCGTTACACTCTTACAGCAAATGCGGTCCTAATTTACTATTTTGTTGTTACTGTCATCAACAGGGAATGCATTCCGAATCATTTTCACATTGGATGCAAACATCAATGTGTAATCCTGCATGTCGACTCATGGTACGAGGAATACGCTGAGACCATATATTGTTATTAGTCAAGGGCGTATTTGTTAGCATCTAGCAGCAACAAGTAAGAGATGTACATTCTTTATATCTCATTTAAATGTTGAAAGAAACATATAACTCTAATGTGCATTCCAGTAGTCTAAAAGTTAAAGCGAATGTATACTCCAGATGATTTGTAATTTATGTGCTTGATAAGACCCCAGGCACTAGTTATTCCACCTTTTGCTTCCACCATTGACCACCTTCTTCGTGCCATTATTTATACCTGATTAGTTTATGCATGCTGCATAATCCATCGAATAAAGCAATAGTATCTAGGATCTTACCCAGCACATAAATTACAAAATCATCTCGAATATACATTCACTTTAACTTCCAGACTACTTCAATACACATTAGAGCATTTCCAATAGTAGAGTCAACTACTAGCTATAAGTAACCACCATGTCATTTATTGATAGTATGTAGACAAACTTTTCAATGGACTAGTTATAGCATACTCTCAAAATTAAATATGGGTCCACCTGTAATAGTCTTCATTTGTTTTGAAAAATGTTATAGACCGACTCTTGTTTAGAGTTAGCTCTTGTCTCTCTCCTCCACATAAGCAAAATGCTGAGTAGAAAATCTTATAGCTAGCTGAGGTGACCCTATCCTCCATATAAGCAAAATGTTGAGTTAGAAATCTTATAGCTAGCTAAGGTGGCCTTATTGGAGATGCTCTTAGAGTTGTATACTCTTTGAACATTTGAATGAATATAAAGAATGTACAACTCTTGTTTGTTGCTAGCTAGATGCTTAGAAATACTCCCTTGACTAATAAACAATACATGGCCTCAGCATCCCCATACCATCCGTTGACACATAGGATTACACATTGTTGCAAGATGACACATTAATTGCTCTTTACATCTAATGTGATAATGATTCCGAATGCATTCCATGTTGATGGCAGTAGCAGCAAAATAGTAAATCAGGACCATATGCCTAGGGATGGCAATGGGGCCCCCCCGATCCCCGACGGGGAATTCCTCCATTAGGGGACGGGGATGGGGAGCAAATACTCCCCGCGGGAAAGATATGGGCAGAAACAATCCCCATCAGGGATGGCGGGGCCGGGTACGTTCTATCGCCCCCCCGTCCCCGCGACCCGTTCGGGGCCCCGGTTCTGATAGGTAGGTCCACACCTCAGTCTCTCAGTCAGCCACTCGGCCTCACCAGCGAGGAATTATAGCGCCCGAGCCTGACGCCCCGACCCGATTCCCCGGTGGCCCGGTCCCTATTCCAAATTCCCCATCCAACCCTAGTCCTGCCTCCTGCGGCTGCAGTCTCCGCCTGCAGCTCCCTCTGCCTCCTCCCTGCCTCCTCGCCGCCGGCCACCACGCCGCCCACCCCACAAAGAGATCCCAGCCATGATCGCGCCAAGCAAGTGCGCCACCTCGAGGAGACTTGAATCAGCGGCGACCAAATCGGGAGAGGTGGCGCTCCTTGAGCTCGTGCTCGTCTCGACCGAACGCGGCTTCACAAAGCTCTGCCAACGAAGGAGAAGGGGAGAGAGTGCGAGAGAAGGAGGTGGCTTGGAAGATGACGACGACGAAGGAGAGGACGACACGGCGAAGGCTGGGCAACAAGTGGATCAGCGAGACCATGTCCATGACGAGGCAGCGCCACGAAATAAGCGCCCCGAGATTTCCCCCGAATTTATTTTCCTTTTTTGGTTGTTCATGCGATTGGGTCACGCGAAATTTTAGGAGATTTTTGGGCAATGTGAGCGATTTGTGCGCTTGTGATGCGAATGATGATCTGATTTGTGGTGGTGCCGATGCCATACCGTTTTTGGTTTTGGTGGAAGGAACCATGGCGTCGTGGATTTTTATTGGGAATTTCTCTCTTGTTTGGGTAATGCGAAATATTAGTTTACAAAAATTGTGGCCATGAAACAAAGCGCCACGTAGTGATGATGCACTAGTGAAACAAACACCTCAAATACCCATCTTTGACATTTAGAAGAAGAATATGCGGTGCGTTTATATTGGACATTTGTTTGTGACATAGTGACTGATGCACTAGTGAATGGATTTTGAGTCCAAACAGGGAGTTTGCATTAAAAATATGGATGCTATCTGTTGCGTGGAGCAATTCAGCTCTGTTATCCTATAACATGTCTTAATACAAATGTTCATATATTTGAAAACTAAGACTAAAGTCATTGAAACAACCAGTCTCTGTTAATTAGGATATCCTTGTTGGCGGGGATTTTTCCCATCGGGTCCCCGTATACCCGAACGGGGACGGGGACGGAAAAACTCTCCCATGATGCGTGGACGGGACGGGAGCGGGAATGGTTAGTCTTATGGGACGGGATGGGAGCACTCCCGGGAGAATGGCCCGTGCCATCCCTACATATGCCATCATCACATGCTACTGCAAATTGCCCAAATTGCCATCCGTATATGCCATCGCCCATAGACACTTGTGGCATATACAATTAAATTTGAGAATTTTATACAGTGCCATGTAAGGAATTACTCCAAAATAAAAATAACGTAAATTCAGAATAAAACATAACAGAAAGAAGAGTCAATGTCAACTACAAAACTAAAAGAAGAGTCCATATCAACTATAACAATAAAATAAAATAAAATAGAAACTCGGAATTAAAATAATAGAGAAAAGAGTCCATGTCAACTATAAAACTAGAAAAAGAGTCCATATAAAAACAATAAAAATAAAATAACTAAAATTTGTAAAAAAGAAGACAAGAAAAAGAGTCCATATCTACTATATTAGAATAATAAAACAACTAAATTTTGGAATATAGAATAACATAAAAAAAGAGTCCATACAAACTACAGCACTGGAAAAAACTCATATCAACTACAACACTGGCAAAAGAGTTCATATCAGTTAAATGAAAACATCTAAATTAAAATAAAAATGATAGAAAAGGAGTCCATATCAACTACAATAAATAAATAAATAAAATTTGAAATAGAAATAATAATATATCTATCTATAAGAGAAGAACCAAGTGCTAGAGTTGTGGCTGGCATAGTGAGTCGGTGCTAGTATGAATGCAAGCTAAAAAAGAAGAACCAAGTGCTAGAGTTGGTGCCACCACAAAAAAAATGATGTGGAGGCCAACAAGAAGGTAGAGATGAAGATAACTACAACAGTAATGCCGGATATAATGGTATACATCTAACGATATTGGAGTTATTAATATATCTTTCAAATTAAACTTACTATATTAGAGCTTACCATGATCTATGTGGCTATAAATCATAAAAGAATTATCTTTCTTATTGATATGACTATATTAGAGCTTACATCTACAAAAGATATTTCATATTTTGACACAAATCTAGCCGTGCAAATACACGAGACACACTGCTGGTTGCTATTTTTTTAGATAATGGATAAATATCCGGCCTCTACATCTGAGGATATACACAACCCACACAACTCCAAATTGATAGACTAAGGCCCTGTTCTTTTGGGCTTATCTAATCTGATTTATCTGTCTTATCTCCAACTTCGAGAATTTTCCGAGGTGGCTTCAAAAGTCGGATGGCCTTGAAATTTAGGATTTAGGGAGCTTTTGGACTCGCCTACAAGATAAAAATAAAACGAATTCAAAAAGTAATAAAAAAAGTCAGATGAGTCAATATTAGTCAGATAAGTCACAAAATTTTCGTGACTTATCTGACTAATATTGACTCATCTGACTGTTTTTATTACTTTTGAATCCATTTTATTTTTATCTCGTAGGCGAGTCTAAAAGCTCCCTAAATCCTAAATTTCATGGCCATCCGACTCTCGAGGCCACCTCGAAAAATCCTCGAAGTTGGAGATAAGACAGATAAGTCAGAGCTCATACGCCCAAAAGAACACCCCCTAAACATCCCATATAAAAGTTACAGATTTGCTAAATAGCAGTCGCCTGCTTTTTTCGGTTTTGAGCAGAAGTCTACACTATTTTTGCACTTAGGTTGATAGTGGAAATTTAGTTATTTTGTATTAGAAAAAATACTTGCATATAGAAGCTAACATCAATTTTTCAAAATTTTTGTTGATCAATTCGTTTGTCGTTGTTTTTGGTTAGAAATTTGGTTTGTAAGTTTTTTTGGGTTTGTGGGGGGGGGGGTGTTAACTACATTCGGATATTTTGTTTAACTTCTATAGAATTTTGGCATGTAAGTTTTTTTTATTATGGTTAACTAGTATTATGCAGGTGACTACCACAAATCTGAAAAGCAGTCACCTGCCACCAAACCGATCCCCAAAAGTTATTATAACTCCAAGCTGACAAACCAAATTACTAGAGGATAACCTATCTGCGCCAGCGGTACTACTGCTTGGAATAAATAAATTTGCAAGCGGCAGTGTAGCTAACAATAAAAATTAGAATTTAAGGCAATCGTACCGCTTGTAAAGGATGCTTCCACAGTAGATTCACCGCTTGTAATGTTATCAAATTATGCAAGCAGTACAACCACTTTGAAAAGTAATTCAAGGTGGTCCTACCGCTTTGGATGTGAATATGGCGTGTAAGCGAAAATTTTTGGTGCAGTGCGCGGGTTGGCGAATTTCACTTTAAGTCATTGCGTCCACACCTGGCCTCAAAACCCCTCATTTCTCTCACCTCCACCGAGCTAAGTCTCCCCCCAAAGCACCGTATCCCCAAATCTTGCCTCCAAATAGATAAAAAAAACCAAACCCACCCCGAATCAATTGCTCTGGCCAGCCAAAATCCACAAAAAACCAAATCCATATTCAATCCCCTCCTCCCATGGATGTGATTGAATCTTGGATTGATCCCACATAGGAGCAACGCAGATCAAGAAGGGGGCAGCAACCTAAGGAGTGTGAGGAGTGGCGGCAGCGCCGCCCTTCCAGCGGCAGCGCCACCCTTCCCATGGGCGGAGAAGCCAGTGTGGCAAGGTACGAGCTTGCTATAACTTTTATTAGATGCCTCTTCCAGTTACCACTAGTCCACTGCCGCCTCGCTCATGATTTTCTACTACCCGATAGTACTGGCGGATGCCAAAGGATCGGTGCCCAGCACACGCATGTGTATTTTTCTCATACCTAAATTTTATTTTGTCTTCTGCCACTAGTCCTTCTAGTGGAGGCACCACCCTTGCAGTGACGGCCTAAGGAGCAGCAACAAGGAGCAGCGGTGACATCCTAAGGAGCAGCTGTGGCAGCGCCATCCTTACAGCAGCGGTGCCTTGAGGAGTGAGGGGCAGCGCCAACGGCCCGTTCATGCAGCAAAGGCGGTAGACCAAGCAGCGACAACGGCGACTACCTAGCTAGCACAACAGCGATAGCTATAGAGGCAGATTTGTGGAGCAACTTCCAAGTGGCTTTATTTCTCTACTAGGACTACAACGACACTTCTTTTCTCTTAAAGGTACAATAAGATGCCCTCTTTTATTCCTGGCCTTGTTGCTGTTAAAGTTCTAATTTCAAATGACTATTGTGTTGTTAAGCTCCGTTTGATCTAGGACATACTTTAATCCACGCTATATAGTATTGATTGGAGAGTCGGCATGGATAAGCGGTGGATGAATGAGCCTAGGTAAAATTTTACCATTAACTTTATGAAATACTAATCATGCTGATCAACCATGCTTGACAAAGTTGATGCAAAAAATGTAGGCACTCAATGCAGTATGTGGAGGGCGTAAAAAGCTTTATAGAATTTGCTTTTACAAATTCATCAAAAGGAAATCAAATTCGATGTCCTTGCAAAAAGTGTGTAAATTGTAGTTGGTATAAAACAGTAGTTGTTCATGACCATTTGATATGTGAAGGATTCTTAGAAGGGTACACAACATGGATTTGTCATGGAGAAAAAACATCATCCAATCAACAATATGGGGAGCCTACATCAGAACGTGAACCTTATTTAGAACAAGAGCAAGATATAGATGATGATATAACACAAATGCTTCAGGATATAGGATACGGATACCAAGATGGCTCTGACAGTGGTGGTGGTGATTGTGATGTAGCTGGTACAAGTGAAGATGCTGAGGCTTTCTATAACTTAGCTAACGATGCTAATAAACCATTATATCATGGGTGCAAATTCACAAAACTTCACTTTGTAATGAGACTTCTTCACACAAAATTCTTTGGTGGATGGACCAATAGTAGCTTTGATAATCTCTTGAATTTGCTTAATGAGGCATTTCCATATGATACTTCACTGCCAAAGAACTTCTATGAAGCAAAGAAAACATTGATGTGTCTGGGATTAGGTTATGAGAATATTGATGCATGCAAGAATGATTGTGTGCTTTTTAGGAAGGAGAATGCTGATAGAGACTCTTGCCCAAAATGTAATACTTCTAGATGGAAGTTAGTAAAGAAGAGTCTTGACGGAAAGCGAGTACACAAGGTTCCACAAAAAATTCTTTGATATTTTCCAATAAAGAAAAGACTCCAAAGAATGTATATGTCTATAAAATCGGCTAGTGATATGAGGTACCATGCTAAAGGGTGTCCAAGGGATGGGTTAATGCGTCATCCTGCAGATTCCACAGTTTGGAAGGATTTTGATAATAAGTATCCAGAGTTTAGTTTAGATTGTCGCAATATAAGACTTGCTTTAGCTATAGATGGTATGAACCCTTTTAGAAATTTAAGTTCATCGCATAGTACATGGCCGGTGATCTTAATTCCTTACAACCTACCACCATGGATGTGCATGAAGCAACCTAATTTTATCATGTCATTGCTTATTCCTGGTCCTAGATGTGTTGGAAAGGACATGAATGTTTACTTTCAGCTTTTGATTGATGATTTGTTAGTTAGTTGGCTTGAAGGTTTTAGAACTTATGATGCTGCAACTGGTGAATGGTTTCAATTACATGCTGTCTTGTTGTGGACAATTACGGACTACCCGTGACTTGGATATGTATCTGGACAAGTTACTTCTGGAGAGGTAGGTTGTGTTCGTTGTCACTCAGAAACATGTTCTCATTACCTAAGAAAAGGTAGAAAACATTGCTTCATGGGCCATCATCGTTTCTTGCCTGCTAACCATGAATTTAGAAGTGACGACAACTCTTTTGATGGTACTATGGATTTTAGGGAAGCCCCGGTTCCACTTTTAGGGAATGATGTTCTAAAGCAAACAAAAGATATTGTAAATAATTTTGGTAAAGATCCAACCGGGAAAAAATCTGGATGTAATGCATATTGAGGGAAATGTGTGCAACAATATAGTAAATACAGCGTTGGATATTGATAAAAAATCTAAGGACAACTTGAACTCTCGTTTGGACTTGCAAGAGCTTGGTCTTATGAAGGAACTGCACCCTATTTCAGTGGGTGAGAAGTTTTATTTGCCTCCTGGCTGTTATTCAACGAGTGCCGATGAGAAGAAATTGTTCTTTGAAATGTTGAAAGGTGTAAGATTTCGTGATGGCTATGCAGCTGATATTCGTAGTTGTGTAAACATTGAAGAGAAGAAATTAGTTGGCCTCAAAACACACGATTGCCATGTCCTTTTAGAAAACTTGCTCCCATTGGCTTTGAGCAGGATCTTACCTAAAAATGCAAGTGCACCATTGATTCATGTGAGCAACTTTTTCAAGAAAATTTTTTCTCTTGTAATTCGGGTGAGTGACATGGAGTGTTTAGAATTTGAAATTGCAGAGACATTATGTATTCTAGAAAAGATTTTTCCTCCATCTTTTTTTGATGTCATGGTGCACCTCATGGTCCATCTCCCATATGAGGCAAGAATTGCTGGTCCTGTTCAATACCGCAACATGTATCCTATAGAAAGGTACATTACTATTACTATTATAAACATACTTATTTTGTAATATTTGTCCTAATTAAGTAATGTAAAACATTGTGTAGATTTTGGTTAAGGTTGAGGGATATGTGCGAACAAGAAGCCATCCGGAAGGGTCAATTGCAGAAAATTATGTGTTTGATGAGAGTATGACATTTTGCTCGCGCTATTTGCATGGTTGTGATACTAGATTCAACAAGCAGCAAAAGAATGATGAAAACAATGGGAGTGACCAATCAAGTGGCTCCTCCTACTTGAACTATAGTGGTCATGGATTAGTTGGAAAGTGCACAATTACACTTGACCATAGAAGTTGGATTCAAGCTCATAGATATGTCTTGTTTAATTACGAGCATATTGATCCATACTTGGTGTATGTTCTTAAACTAATTTCTATAAGTTGTTATTATCAGCTTGATTGCATATATATACCTATCATCTTACTTAGAATATATTTGCAGACAACATTTGGAGTACCTTTCTTCTGTTGGCCATGAACGGATGCATGAGAGGGAGTATATGCATCCGAAAGAAGTGAGATACCACATAGCGAGGTATATTCTTATTGTCACTTGGATGTGGACCACAAATATACACTAAACTTATGTATTTTTTTATGTATAGATCATTCGAAATAAGGTTGCACAGAAGGTTGTTGCACAACATGATATAACAAATATTAACCATGAGGTATTTATTATATGTATATTCCATTTTTCATTAAAAATGCATGCTTCTACATAGCTAATATGTAATTTATTTTTTCCTTCTAGGTTGGCAAAGATGTTATTTTGTTCTCAGTTATAGGTCAATATGTTCCAGTAGCTAAGGCTACAATCCAAAGAACATCTCGAAGTGCTATTGTTGGAGGTAGTCCTCTTGGTCCTGAATATTGTGAGGTTTCTGTGTACTATGTCATGAAAAAGAATGCTCCACTTCCTCGACCATATAATAATGTCAACAAAATGGGTGATGCTCAAGGTCGCTGCATTGCATGGCCATATGAAAGGGTAATTTATATTAGTCATGGATAAAATATAGTGAAAAAATCTATGTATTTGTAGATGGAAGATGATGTTGTAGCTACCGGTCCAACTGGTTCAACTCGTGGAGAGAAAAATCAAGGCCGTGGAATAGATCAATACATTAGTACTCTTAACTTAGGTAAAAGAAACGATCTTCAAGGCAAACCGCAGTGCTTACACTCTTTTACACTCTTTTAAATTAGGTTAATTCATTAGTTCCCTTATTTTGTGATATTGTGCAGTCAATAGCTAGTGATAACATGGATACCGTTTCCTATGTAAAACTACAAATGTTATATATGTGGCTGGTATTAAGCTAATTTATTAGAATCAAAGGCTCTATTTCATGAGTCAAAATAGTACAATCACTGGAGTTCTTAATTATGATGCATTGCTTATTTCTTTCACTCTCCATATGTAGCTATTTAACATGTGAAGATTTTATGCCTATCTATGGAGATACAGTGAGACCATTGCCGAGATGTAATTTGGTTGTATCAAATGTATGCATTGACATGTATACATACCACATGATCTTATATATTGCACCAACTGTTTGCTTTTATACACACACATGTATATGTATCATGTGACTTCACTAAAACCAGAAAACATTGCTTCTTGTATCTACAGGTCAAAGGGGCAAATGAAAAAACCTAAAAAGAAATGATGCACTTCAAGATTTTTTGGAGGGTGAAGTTCAAGCGCTGGATGCATGTTTGGATGCCTAATGAGTTGCACTTTTGGTGTAAACATATGAAACATGAATGTATTCGTGTCTTTATTATTATGGCCAAATAGTTGATATTGCACTCTTGTTATGTTCTACCGAATTATGGGTGATGTATGATATTAAAACATATGTATTCATGAAATCATTTATGGGAGTATGTGCATTTCAGTACCAAATCTTATTGTTATTGTTGTTCTATCATGTCATCAATTGCTATGATCATTGACTCTCAGAAAAAGGGAACGCCAAAAATTATTATCCAAGCATTTTAGAATATTATTGCAAGCGGTATATATGTGTCTCTGGTTGAGTGCGATATAGCTAATTGCATACGGTACTACCGCTTGCCATTATCTTTTAATGCGAATGTAGCGCTTTAAAAGATTTGAACATTGCAAGCGGTAATGGCACTCAGAATCTTACTTTCCAAGCGGTAGTACCGCTTACATAGTAAATACCGCTTGCAATACTTTTACAAGCGCCAGAACAGAAAGCGGTGGCTAATATAATTCCAAGCGCTCGCAGCGCTTGTAATACCCACTATTGCAAGCGGTTCTACTGCCACCGAGGACATGTATTCCTGTAGTTAAAGACAAAGTCCTAAAAGGAAAGCCAGTGGTGTTGAAAGAAGACCACCGTGGTTATCTCTTCAAACAACTGGCAAACCTTGTGAACAAAATTCCTGTCATCCTCCTTTTACAGTGATATCCATTGACATAACAAAAAGCCGCTCATTACTATTTTATCCCTGCATATATTATACTACACATACCAGTTAGGTGTAGTATAAAAAATTCCTGAGCATCCTAGCCCATTGGACCAGAAAGAATGGACAGTCAATACTAAGTTCAATGTACCGTAAATGGCGTCTCGATAGAAATTTCAGAAACTTCGTCCATTCTCCAGTCCACTTCCAGTGCGTCATACGCGTGCCGCACGCCTTGCCTTAATCTATACGTCTGAGAGTTGCAACCGTAATACCAATTGATATGTTACAATTTTTTTGGGTCAATCATAGAGGTGTAACGTCGATGGTTCAAAAGGGAATGGAGGGGGTACCCTAGAGAGCGGTAAAGAATATGACAGGAGCCACAAGCATAGCTATTTACAGAGGGATATAGCTACATGTTTGGAAGAGGGGCATCTTGGTATATTCACTTGAATTACAGTTGTCGCTCTTATCCACGTCCTAGACATATTACTACCAATTATTTGATATCCCCAACTGTCCTTAAAAGGTTGAAGTATTGGACTATCCTAAGACATCCTGCAACGGACTGGGATCCTCTTAATTTTATGCAGTCGGTGATATTGTCACCTGAAGGAACGATCTGCAACGTCATCATAGGTAGACAGTAGACTTGGGAGAAGAAATGCGAAGTTTTTCCAAACTTGACTCGCAAGTCGTACGTTAGCCTGGTAGGCATTTGAATTCCTCGTGCTACGACAAAGCATATTCAGCTAGATAGCTCAGCTGCACGTACGTAGGAAGCTGCTGTGCGAAACGATCATTTTTACCTGTATGCTCGCTTGGCCTTGACTTGAAGAGCTCCCATTCCAATCGAAAAATTGCACACGCTGGCGTTGCAATGGACTTGATCAACAAGCTAGTAATTCAGCGCACATCTCCCCGGGATATGATCATCTATATAAGCTCGTGACAGAGAAGCAGCAAGCACTGTAACCAAAGCATATCAGACAGGCAGACAGCCAGCCAAACATAGCTTCGTCTCCGGCCGCTTCTGCACAGATCAAATTAAGCGTGCATAAATCTGAAGTTCTGGGAGATCGGCAGATCGCCATGGAGTACGGGCAGCCGAGCTCCTCCTGGCCGGCGGCGCTGGCGTCGTGGTTGGCGTTCTTCTGCTCGGGTTCTTCCAACGGCGACGGCCACGACGGACCGGCCGGCGACGACGACGATGACGGCCCGAGGAGACAGATGGCCGCGGCTGCCAAATACCTGTGCCGCAGCGCTCACAAGATCAAGTTCGCCTAGTTTCAAGTTCCAACCGTGTATTTTTCTTCTTATCTTTTTTTTTTTTTTTGGCACTACGATTCCTCCATGAATTCCTCTCTGGAGTATGTACCATGCAAGTACGTACGTACGTACGTGAGTGAGTATGATTGTGGAAACCAAACGCCACATGCATGCGGCGCGCGAGATCGATCGGCGCCGGTGGCCGGCGATCGATCAGGATCCAGAATCGCGAATGATTGGGCCAGGCTCTCTCCTGGTCTCACGTGCCGGCACCCATGGCCATGAAGGCGACAACTCACTCCCAAAGCCCCCAAGCTCACATGCTCCCCCCCTAAAAAACAGATCCATGTTCCATAATCCAACCGAAAAGCCAGCACCAGCAGCCCCGAAATCCCACAACAATTTCTACTCGCGTTGCTGCTTCGTGACAGCACGGCGAACCACTGCCCACTGCTGCTGCCGCTGCATGCCGCCGTGATCGATGGACGGATGCGTTGGCCACGTGATGCAGGCTGCAGCTAGCTCCATCATCCGAAGCCTAATCAGTTTCAGATCTGACTGGCGATCGAGCGCCACGCTTATCTTAATCGAATTGTTTACTGATCCCTAAACGGATTCCTCAGCCTGGGGCTGCAGCAGAGGGAATGTTCTGCTCAGAGCGAGAGGCGCTGACGGCCTGTCACTGATGATTGGGATTAGGGAATAATCCGCCATGAACGCTGGCTTTCTTATGTCCTGCAAGGAAACGGCCGCGAAGCTTCGCGGGCTGTGCGGGACACATGCGCCCTGTCGTTTCCGGACGGAACGACTTTCACCTTTGAGCTAAGCTCCTAAATTTTAAGCTCACCTACTTCTACTTGGGTGGTTCGTGAACCCAAGTCGTTCAGTCGTCGATCACTTCCCCCAGATTCGCCAGGCACGGGTAGCCCGGTAGGTGATGTGTTGGAGCTAGCCGTCTCCGTGCTCGGTTCATGCACCGCCTGATGGACCAATGGGAGCGCTGAGCCCCACTGTTGGGCACGTGCACCACGGTACGCGCGAGGCACGGCTGACGGCGACAGGGGCATGCATGCACGCAGATGCAGATGCAGATGCGTCGGGTACACGCGCGATCTCGATCCATGGATCGGTCGATCGATCTTGCCGGAACGTGCCGTGTCCATGGATCCATACGTGATGCATCTCGATGCATCATCTTACAGTCGCAAGCCGCGAGGCTGTAAAGGACACCATCACACCACCACCCGCTGGATGGATCGTGCGTGCGTGCCGCCGTGCCGGCGTCTCACTGGCTGGTGGCCGCGCGCGCCGGCAGCCGGAAAGGCCGGGTGTCGCGGGCGGCTCGGCATGTGCGCGCTCGCAGCGGATGGGAGGCGGTGGAGACAGGGCGGGGCACGTGATGAGCTAGGCGCGCTAGCGCCACGACGCGCGGGCACGGCGGCGTCGGCTAATGATCTCCGCTGTGCCGCGCGATCTGCGGTGGATGATCGTCGTCCAAGGCTGGCCGTCCGTCGGATGCCAAAACTACCGGACATGGTGCTGCTTTGCCGACATGTGCTGACACGCTAGTATCTTGGCGTTTGCTTGCTGTTTCGGTGCGCTGCAAAGGCAGGCAGCCTCATGACCTTCCCCTTTGTATACTACCATTATCGTCCTCGTCCCCGGCTCTCTCTCTCTCTCCGGCTATAATAAGCTCCGGGACAGCCGAATTCGCCACATTCCATCAGTACCAGCTGCCTGCAAGATCCATCCCCGCCGGGCACCATCTTTTCTGCTGCGACGGCAGTCGAGACTCGAGAGATCTCCCTGGTCACGTCTGCCAATGCAGCTTTTCCAAGGTAGTACGTAACGGCATGCCGAGAGAAACTTCACCGTGTTCGTCGTCGTCCCTCGATCTTGCTGCTCCGCCTCTTCCTCTCTCTCGCTGATTCTCATGGCTTCACCGTGCCTGCCCGTGATTCGCAGGAGAGGAGCCGGCCCATGACTTCCTCTCGCTCCACACTGGAGGGTCCTCGTCGCCATTCCAACACAATTCCCTCGAGCCCCTGAAGCTGGCCAAACAGCGCAGCGGCAATGGCGCTGCGGCGAACGCCGTCGGCGGCACGGTCTGCGCGGAGGCGGCGGACTCGGAGGAGCGCGCGCTACCGGGTGGCGTCGGGACATTCAGCATCAGGCAGGCGTCTGATCCTCCTCTGAGAACAGAAGCTGGTAGCCATAGTGGCATTGTCAGGGGAACGTTTGTACCTGTTCCCCATGGCTCCAGGATGGAGAGCACGCATGAAACAGGCTCTGGAAGCCGGGCTCATCGCTCGCTCTCTATGATGTGGCCAGATTCAGGGACTGAGCAGAGATCCGTAGGTGAGATCATATATGCAGGTTTTGCAAACCACAGTGGCATTGTTGTTGAGTGCTGTTGCATTTCAGACTCTGATTGAGTGGCTCCTCTCTTCTGCGTGTTCAGCGACGAGAGCGGAGGGGAGAAGCAGCGCCAGCAGCGGCGATCAGGGGCCCAGCACCCCGAGATCAAAGCATTCCGCAACTGAGCAGCGACGGCGGACCAAGATAAATGACAGGCAAGGCTTGTTGAGGACAAAAAAAAATTAGTTTCGAATTACAATTAGCTGAACCGCGCATACTGCGGATACATGTGTGACAGCTCAAGTCATAGTCATATCCAGACATAACAATCTGAAGGCACAAATGCTAAACACTTTCTGCCCCGGAACAATTCATACATTGAAATTTGTTTTTGAAAGGTATCTCCTCATGCTCATTTTCAGGCTTGAAGTACTTCGGGAGCTCCTGCCACACTGTGATCAGAAGAGGGACAAGGCATCTTTCCTTCTCGAGGTAAATAGAACATCAACTTTGCCATGACAGTCAGCAGGTTACAGTTTAAATTTTCACCCGGTGAAACATTTTGCACGCAGGTTATTGAATACATAAGGTTCTTACAAGAGAGGGTCCAAAAGTATGAGTCATCTGACCCAGAAAGGAATAATGAGGATTCTAAATCCATGCCATGGGTACTAACATAGCTGTGCTACCAAGTTCATACAAAATTGCACAGTAATCATGTATGTCAGAATGCAAACAAGGTTATGCTTATGTTTTAACTTTCATTTTCTCCTCTTTTTTGGTAGGCAAAAGTGTACTATAGATCATGTTGGAGAAACACACAGGTAATAATTCTATCAAAAGATAGCACATGAAAACTTCAAACACAAATTCACTGATAAGTACCTTTCTTTTTTTCCTTTTTCATTTTCTTGCAGACCAACAGTCAAGTCCAGGGAGGAGATTTACCAACTTCCGCGCAAGATATGAACAAAGAACAGTGTGTTTCAAAACAAATCACAGTGGCGCCTGATGCTCTCTTCAGCATACAAAATGCTGGAGAAACCAGCACATCTGCCTGTTCCCCCCACATGGCGACAGGCAGAGCACAAAATTGGGAAAGTAAGCTACCTTCCCCACTTCTATTGCTCAATCACCTTTCAGTAGTCAGGTTCTTGGTAAGGTCTATATTCACCAGTTACCATGTCTTTAAAACACAGAGAATGTCATACGTAGCAATCAGCCAACATGGCTGAGCATGTCAACAATGCGCCAAGACTCTAATTCAGATAACAGAATGCTAAGCAAGCATGAGGGACAAGGCCTCCACAATGATACTCGTAGTCTTTCTAGTGCTTACTCTCAAGGGTCTGCTTCTGAACCAATTTTACTTCAAGGTTAAATTTTGAAATGTATGTAACTAACATAACATGATTTAACTTTGCAACAGGCTATTAAATAGACTGACAGAAGCTCTAAAAAAGTCAGGAGTAGACACATCTCAAGCTAATATATCTGTAGAGATAAATATGGACAGAAGAGGAAGAGAAAATACTAGTGACAGTTCAAAGGTATGATGATTTGCATCAGCAAGTCAAGGTTTAGAAAGTTTAGTTATTCATGAATTTCAAACATCATAGATCATTCTCTTACCTATTTTTTTGCACTTAAATCACATCATAGGTCAATGAAGATGAAGAATCTATTCAAGTAACCAAGAGACGTCGGTGCGATAAAAGCTAGATCACTGTTCCAAACTAGAAAAGTGTGCCAAGTTCACACAAGGACTTTGTAGCAGCACACCACAATTGATGCAATTCTTTTATTTATATTGCAACCATAATTTACTAACCTAAGCTTCCATTCATATACTAAGGAAGTTGCTTTGGGGGGAGACAGTGAGAAACCTCCCAAAATTGTTCATTCATCATTTGTAAATGCAGTTCAGAATCTAGAATGTGTATGTCAGTATGTGTAATGTTCACTCTAATGTTCTCGATTCAATTCATTTGGTCATACACTGGATTGTAATGTCAATGTATCAGCCTTTCATAGTCCCATCGATTAAATTGATAATTAGAACTGTAAAAAAAAAAAAATTGGCTACAGAACACTGCAAATAGGGTGGGTATGCTGAGACCCCCTTTAAATTCTTGGCTTTGTTGAGAGACACTACAAATTTGGTGTATTTAGCTATAGGACACTTGGGTGTTCTAAAAAACTTCAAAATAAATAGAAAACAAATTCGAAAAAAATTGAAAAAAAATTATGGTGACAAACACACTTGTATTCAATACCTCAATTTATAAAGTCCACAATTTAGCATTTCAAAGGCTGACATCAAATGACTTCCTAAAAAGCCAAAAAAAAAAATCAAAACACAAATGTTAAACGGTGGAGTTTATAAATTGAGGTGATGAATACAAATGTCTTTATCAGCTCAAGATTTTTTTCGGATTTTTTATTTGTTTTTAAATTTGTTTAGAACATACAAGTGTTCTACACCTAAATGCACCCAATTTACAGTGTCTTTGAGTGAAGCCACGAATTGTCAGCATAGACACTAAATCTGCTGTGTCCTGTAGCTAATTTTCCCAAAAAAAAACCACTGTATTATTAGACTGAACTTGTGAGTTGTGGTTCACAAGCATCAATGGACCACCGAGATGTTTGCCATTATCAGAATCCATTTCCCTATTGATCAGCAAGATTCGAGCAAGCTCACATCACCTGGCTGCGCGAGGAGGTCGGGGAAGATGAGCAGCACGTCCAGCGCGACGGCGGCGTTGAAGCGGACGAAGCGGGAGAAGTCGCTGGTTGCGCACGACGGCGAAGTAGAGGGTGAGGACAAAGGAGGAAGGCGTGAGAGGCGAGGAGTGGAAGAGGCGCGCAGCCGGCGCGAGCGGGAGGAGCAGGGCACTGAAGACCGGGAACTGGCCGAGGAGGAAGCGCCCGTGGTGCGAAACGGAATCTCGAAATGCTCCTCAGCTGTTAAAAAATACACTTTTGCCTACGGAAAACGGAATCTTGAAGCCGCCTCAGTCGTCAGCTGTAAATGATCTTCTGGACGCTATTGGGCCGAGACAGCGAGGATCTGGGTCAATAATATCGGATTCGGCCCGATTATGGTTTGAATATTCGAATATCTGGTTCCTTATTCGTAATGGAGTACGAAACTTCGCCACTGCGGTACGTATTGCAACTCTACACGATATCACTGCTCAACGCACAAGGCACAACTGAACCGTCAAATCGCACCCAAATTGCAATCGCCCCTTCCATAAAAAAAATTTGGAATATCCCCTCTCCCGATCCGCTCCGAACTCCCCCCTCCGCCG
Organism: Olyra latifolia; assembly: GCA_036346145.1. Taxonomy (NCBI): domain Eukaryota; kingdom Viridiplantae; phylum Streptophyta; class Magnoliopsida; order Poales; family Poaceae; genus Olyra; species Olyra latifolia. Next base: position 9,699,457 of record CM070524.1, read on the forward strand.
CCGGGCCGCGATGGAGACGAATGTCACCGTCGGAACGCTGGAGCAGCACCAGAAGGTGGTCGACATGTTCCGCACGCACCAGGGGTATGATGTGGCGGTCTCCGGCGTCCGCATCGGCGAGGCGCGGGACGTGCTCACCGTGCTCCGCGACCAGGTGAGGACGCTGGACTGGAAGGTCGAGGAGGGCACGATCGCGACGCTCGAAGCCGCCGACGCTTTCTCTTGGTTGAGGCGCCACGGCCGGGTCGATGAGGTCGAGACCGTGGTTTTAAAACCGACGAAAATCGGCAAAACGGCGGTTTCTCGCTAAACCATTGTCTTGGCGGTTTGAGAAACCGTCGGTTTTTCCCTGCCTAATTCAAAATTTTTGATTTTTTTAAAATTTTAAAAATCTTATAAAAACTAGATGCTTGAGTAGAACAATTTGTATGAAACAAAATTTTGATTTTTCCCAATTTTTAAAGATATTTTCAGACCTCTTTTTATTTTTCCCATTTTCCATTGTTTTTCTGGTAAAAACCGCCGAGAAACCGGAAAACCATGGTTTGGGCAAAACCGCCAGAAACCTGTGGCTCGCAAGGCTGCGTTTGAATTTAAATTTGAGCGGTTTCCACCGGTTTCTAGCGGTTTTTCCTAAAAAACCGGCCCGGTGAGTCGGCGGTTTCGGGTCCGATTTCAGGTTTTAAAACCCTGGTCAAGACCGCCGTGAAGGAGGGCCTCCCAATCCCGCCGCCCCACCTCGATCCCATAATGGAGGCATCAAGCGCCTTGTCCGTGCGTGCGCCTCCAATCCTCCGCTCCACCAAATCCCTGCACTGCTAGTGCGCCTTTGCCGCCATCTTCTCGTAGGATCTAGCGAGAGAGGCCCGGGCATTCCGCCAAGGGCTTTTGGGCGGCCACTGGCCACAAGCAGCGGATGTGGGGAGACGGAGGTGGCGCTTGTGGAAGATTGTGGAGAAGGCTAAAGAGCAGGTCGCTAGGGTGTTGGAAGAGAAGATCTCTTTGGAAGAGAGGATCCCCTTGGACATTGTAACTGCTTTGGATGTCTTGGTTTTGACCCATGACACATGATTTACTATCACTTTGTAATCTCTACAAACATTGTCTGAGTTTTTTTTGGATTTGTAATCTCTACAAACAATGTCTGAGTTTTTTTGGATGTCTTGGTATTGTCCAATCAACGAGAATTCAGTGTGCACTATTTGTTTGATCATAGGATATATGCACTAAGTAGTTTTTGTGTGTATGTTGCCTAAATCCTGAATGAAATTCTCTCTCAAGAATTTGATTCTTCAATTTTTCGTGCATGGTGACTTCTCGGTGAATTATCTCGAAGAGTTAGTTCTATCACAAGTTAAAGAGAAAGAAATACTATTGGGTTGTATTTGACATGGTGAGTTGTCTTGAAGAGTAAATTCTATCACCGGTTAAAGAGAATAAATACTATTGACGAGAAGAAAGTCTATTGGGTTGTATTTGACTTCTTGGTGAATTGTCTGGGAAGAGTTATCACAAGTTAAAGAGAATAAAGTATATTAAGGTTGTATTTGATGTATTGGGCTGTATTTGACTTCTCGGTCGATTGTCTCGAAGTGTTTGTTCTATCACCCGTTAAAGAGAAGAAAGTCTATTTTGTTGTATTTCTTTTCTAGTTATCAAGTTTTTTGTTCAAGTTGTATACTCAGTAAGCTTGAACTAAGCCTCTACACAAATTGTTCTATTTTATGCTCCAATATATATTGCATTTGCTCCTGTTATGCTATGGCATGTAGTGAAACTATAGTTTGGACTAGTGTTTTGAATGCGTGAATTTGTTGAGTTGGACTCGAGAAGCGGCAGCGGATTGGGGTTGTTTGGTTTATAGCCTAACCATATCATATTTTATCACAACTAAAGTTAGTTGAGTTTGAGCGAGTTAAACGCCCATTTGGTTCACACAAGGTCTTCAGAGAGCACACCACATCTGACGCCATTCTTTCATTTATATTGGAATCACAATTCACTAACCCAATCTTCCATCATATACCAAAGAAGTTGCTTTGGGGAGACAGTGAGAAACCTCCCCAAATTGCTCATTCGTCATTTGTAAATGCATTTCAGATTCTACAATGTGTATGCCTATAGCTCTCTAAAGTTTTTCAATGAAACCTTCCATACACTGGCGCAATGTCATTGTATCAACCTTCCATAGTCCCATCGATTAAATTGTTGACTAAAACTGTAAGCAACCACTGTACTACTAGACATCAATGAACCATCAAGATGTTTGCCTATATCAGATTCCATTTCCCTTTTCATCAGCAAGATTCGAGCAAGCTTACATCACCTGGCGCTCGGCTGCATCTGCGACGATGGGCAACCGTGGCGTCTTCCCGAGTAGGCACGCGCCCCCGCCATAGACCAGGCAGGCTAGCAGGAAGAGGAAGACTGTGCTCTCCATGCTCTGGAAGAGGTCGAGCCCAATCCCGCCGCCGGAAGGCGCGAATGATTTCGCGAGGAGGTCGGGGAAGATGAGCAGCACGTCGAGCGCGACGGCCTGCATGGCATTGAAGCGGACGAAGCGGGAGAAGGCCTGCTCGTTGCGCACGACAGCGAAGTAGAGCGTGAGGAAGAGGAGGAAGGGCGTGAGCGGCGAGGAGTGGAAGAGGCGCGCGGCCGGCGCGAGCGGGAGGAGCAGGGCACTGAAGACCGGGAACTGGGCGAGGAGGAAGCGCCCGTGGTGCGCGCCGTCGAGGAACGGGTAGAGGTAGGCGACCGCGGCCACGACGCGGTCGGGCGCCTCCACCGCGCCGCTGTTGTCGTTGTCGTTGTTAGGGTTGGAGGCGCGCGGCGGGGCGAGGAGGCCGAGGCGGAGGCGCGGGGGCGCTGCTCCGGTGAGGAGGAGGCGCGCGTGGGAGGGTCTGAGCAGCGCTGGCGCCGCGCGGTAGAGCGGGCGGGGGGAGGAGAGGAGGAGCGAGACGGCGGATGCCATGGGGAGCGGCGGGCCGGGGCGGGAGCGGGAATTTTTTGTGGAGCTTTGGGGCGTGCGGCCGAGCGGTTCTGGCTTGGCTTGACAGTGGAGTGGAGTGGCGCCGCGCGGCGAGGGTGCGGCTGCTGCTGTGCCGCCTCCCGAGGCGAGCGGCGCGGGTGGGAGTATAGATTTTTGTGGAGTTTGGGAGGGGCGGATGTGGCCGTGTGGGAGACGAGGAGATTGGTTGGTGGTGGGCGACGACGGGGCACGGGCGCGGGGCCGCGCTGGGCCTTACTAGTTTTTACATGGGCCTGGCTTTCAGTGCCTTTCTGTTGGCTGGGCCCTTTAGAGACCGGGCTAACTAGCTTTTATATGGGCCGGCCTTTTAGAGACTAGGCCCTCCGCTGTGAATTCTGTGCTCGTGAGAGTAGCGTAGACATGCTGCACGAATTTTATTTTTTTTATATTTAAAAATAATTCGAAATAAATAAATAATATTCCATTTAATAAAAATAAATAAATAGCCTCCCGTCGCCACCCCATACGGCGGGAAAGATAAATCGCTATATCAAAAGGCTTAAATTTTGAAATTTCGCCACCCCATTTCATGATTAAGCCCACCTTTAGGCCTAGGGCGGTTAATAGATCGCCACCCCAAATGGCGATATTTTAAAAAACCGCCAGTTCGATTGGCGAAATTTTGGTTTAAATCGCCAAATGGGGTGGCGAACTATCGCCTATATCCATCCCGCGCAGCCATGCGATCTTCTTCAAGAGCCTGAGACCCAGCGGAGAAAAAAAAAGAAGAGGTGAGGAAGAGAAAAAAAAAGAGAGGAGAGGAAGTGGAAAAGAGGAAGGAAAATCACCGCCATCTACGTTGTAAATTTTCTATATCTTGTATTATTGTTTTATTCAAAACATGGTAGGATAGCAATATGAATGTTAAAAATTAGTAGTAAGTAGATAGTAAAAGGGATATTTAGGATATTTGTAGGAATAGAGTTTAGGGTTTTAGGGTATGTATAGATTATCGTGAGGGTATATTATCGGCCTTTTAGGAGCAGGATTTGATATATATAGGGCTAGGGTTTATCGCTTCGTATGATATTTACTGAGTATTGTTAGGGTTTGTTTACTGGTATTTTTAGGGGTGGAATTTGATATCGTAGGGGTAGGGTTTACATATGTCGAGTGTATGTATAGATTATGAGTACGGTATGTTTACGGTAATTTTAGGAATGAAATTTGTTAGTCTGTAGGGCTATGGGTTTGGGGTTGGTAGGTATTTATAGATTAAGATAAGGGTCTATTGATGGTGGGATTTACGCCGGATGTAATTAGTACATACAAAAATATCTCGAGTTAAAATGATAGCTTTGCCCTGAATTCTTGAGGTCATACAAACGTAGGTTTGATCCTCCTCCCATGAGCTTTAGATGAGGGAAAAATATAGACGACTTAATATTCGCACCCACGGTAATAATTTGCGTTGGATGGTTTATTTACGTGACAAATGTCGAGAAGTTATATTTTCAGATTCACTATGGGGACGGAGAGATTATGTATGGTCCAAACGGGTGGATCTTAGTAATTTGGAATCAAGAACACTAGGGATATCGAGGCCCACCGAGAGAACGTTTGGGGGTTTACAAAACTGGTTGTTACGGACGCTCCACTTAACTCGTAAGAACATGTGATGAAGGTTAGGGCCGTGGTCACCCGTGCTAGGGACGGTTTCTTTTGGGAGTTGATGCCGATATTGTGTACACGAGTTGGAGGCGGTATGTTGAGATAGGAATTGAACGCGGCTTTCCTCTAGTGTCGCTTGCTCAGCAGAGTTCAAACCAACCGGTGACTCAAACGAGACACCGGCAAGAGACGCCGCCACCACCGGGTCAAGAAGGCGCAGAGGAGAAGGTGAAGGGGGAGCACGGAGGAGGAGGGAGGATATAGGCGGAGATGACGGACGGAGGAGGTTGGCACCGAGCACCCCAGAGAGATGAGGCGACCGGTGTCGTAGATGAGGGAAGAAATTGAAGTGCTAGTACAACCGATGGAGGCAGAGGATGAGGCGCAGAGCAAGTACCGACGAGGACATCTCGAGACGATGAGGCAAGTTTTGGAGATCGTCGAGTCCCAAATGAGTGGAACTCGTACAACTTCCAAGATTTATGTGTGAACCAAAGTAGCCGACTTCATGGAATTACGATCGAACGGTGACACAGGATCAATGTACCCTAGTAAGGAGGCCGTTATGGATGCAGATGAAGTATTGGGCATTATCTCTTAGGAGGAATTCGTGTTGTCAAGTCCAAGAAAAGTCTCAGATGATGTTCAAGGTCGTCGTCCCCGGATGTCCTTGGAGGGTACATGCATTCAAGGAAAGTGGGTCGACATCGGATGTGTTCGACAGATGGAGCACAACTGTCGGTTAGAACAACAGAAGAAGGGCACCGAACCTAAGTTCCACTTTTGTTGGAGTGGTGATGTATTCACGATAGTAGACAACATAAGTTATGAGCCACTGCCGATAATTCGGGCAATTGAAGAACAATTTCAAGACAAGATAAAGTATGCCACAGCTTGGAGGGCAAAGCGAAGGCTTTGGAGAGGAGGTTTGGTACATACGGCCTCATATGCCAACCTTCTGGCCATCGCAGACCATCGCAAGCAAGAAACCCCGTACATACTACGATATCAAGGAGTATGTCGCGATCGGGGTGGACACCGAAGATGGTTCTCGAGCGAAGCGTTCTTCGCTTTGGGACCATGCATACGAGCCTTCCTGCATCGTCCCCTGTCCTCTGTGTGGATGGTACATTCCTAACCGGAAAATACAAGGGCCAAATATTGACAAATTATTGGCATGGATGGCAATAACCGGATATTGCCGAGAAGCGCTTGCATTTGTGGAGGGGAGAACACCGATAGTCGGTATCGGTTTCTAGAGCGTGTGAAACATGCAATCAGGCTTTGGGAGACCAAATGTTTATGTTATACATGACAGTATGCAGTTTGTCATGCGAGCAATTGAAGAAATCAGAATGGTTATGACGACCGTGGTAATGCACAATGGAGGGACATACAAAGCGGTGGTGCATGAGACATATGGGAGCCAATTTTTTCACCACTTCAAGAATAAGCACCTCATGAATCTCTTCAAAAGGTCAGGCAAACAGAATCAACAAAGAAAATATAATAAATTATGGAAGACCCTTGACGAGCTAACAATGAAGCAGACTGCAGAAACATCCACCGCACGGTAGGCAAGGAGTACAGCAAACTCTAGTATCAGATGCTTCTCAGATTGGATTAAGGATGATCCAAAGGAAAAGTGGTCCCTGTTATACGATAAAGACGGAGCTAGATATGGGACCATGACCACAAATTTAGCAGAGGTATACAACTGGGTGATGCGAGGGATGAGGGCTTTGCCTCTTGTCGCAATTGTCGAGGGAATTCTGCACCGTACATGCAAATACTTCATGGATCGACACCGGTAGCCTCCATTGCAATGGGGACCATCGATTGCTATATCGCACCGCCATGACAAAGTACATTGAAGAAAAGATTACGAAGCACGAGACACGAGTTACACCGATGGGTACCGCCGAGCTTCGTATGAGATTATATGCGGGATAGAGGCCGCCGCGGCGTCATCGCCATAGGGCAAAGCAGAGTGCGATCTATGAAGACAAGTGCATTTGCTCATGCCGCAAGCCTCTGCTCTCGCACAAGCCATGCTCCCATGTACTTGCCGCCGCTAGTATAAGCAAATATCCAACTTTGCCGTATGTCTCCGAATATTATTTGAAACAATCCATCCCAACACATGGCATGCAGAGATTTACGGCACGCCACGCTCGACATTTACGGATCCCCTGGCCGCATTAATTCGACATGTACCGACAGGAAAAATTGAAGTGTGATCTTGGCCGTCGACAAAGATCGTAGGATCCGTGAACGATATGGATCACCCGAGGTCGGGAGAGTTGATACCGATGCAAGAAAGTAATGAAACAGTCACACATACATCAATCGCAACACACGGATTGGATCCGTGTTGTATGACTTGGATGCCGACCTTCCGAGTCAGCGCGGATGGGCGGCGGCGATAGTTGTTAATGGATGTGATGGTACTCATTTCAAAGAAATGTTAGTTCATATGTAATATGGTATGTTGTAGTTCAAGTCGTCGCATAGTACGCATTGTTGTAATATGCTATGTAATATGGCACGCCAATTCAATGTTGTATGGAACTATGTCGCCCTTTGTATTTTCACGCTTGTAATATGATACGTCCTAACCATTATTTTTTGCGAGAACACGACAGATGGCGACGGGGTGCACACCACGCCGCCGCGTGAGCTTCTCCGCCACGCCGATCCGCCAAGACCGCTCCTACCTTTCAAGGAGGAGGTGCGATGCTCGGCGTGTTCCGCACCAGACGCCGTCAAACCCACCTCAGCTTGACGCCTACCGGGTTGAGAGGTACGTGCTCCATTAACTCGTGGCGAGATATTTTGTAATATTACCACTCGCTAAATCTGAAGTTTTCCCAGGTTGCGCCTGTCCGGCCTACTACCCCTTAGCCGGATGATCGAGGCGACGGGTGGCGAGGAGGCGACGAGGCGCTTCTACTTCGACAGTCCCTCCTGGCAGCTCTGGTCGACAGGTGGAGACCGGAGACGACACGCCCATCTCCCATGGGGGAGATGGCGCCGACCGCGGGATGTGTCTTCTTGGCTCGCTGGCGCCGCGCACCTGCTGCCGCCAGGACGCCGTCTCACGAGTGGCGACGGAGCTCTGGATCGCTTTGGCGTCGTCCGAGCCCCGTGCTTTGGGTCTCTGAGCCCTTCCCACAGTCCGAGACACACGGCCCGCCGAAGAGGTGGATTCTCCAGTTCACGATGCGAACCGCCAAATTGTTTCCTCGCTTCTACTTGGCGCAAGTTTAGATCTAACATCGTTTTCCACTTCTCTTGAACAGCGGAGCTCATCCACCCCGAGGCGGACGAGGGATGGTGGCGAGGCACCTCGAGGCGCACTCTCCCGTGGTTGTTCGGTGGGTAATGTTCACCGCACGGACGGCCACGCGATCGACAGCACCTCCTCCCCTACACGAGGGAGATCGCGACGCTTGAATGACGCGTTCCGCGAAGATACCGGGCCTCCGCTGTCCCGCTTACGTGACAGGTTTCGTGTGGCGCTTCGTGAAGAGGATCGCCATGCTAAGCGGCCTCCTCCATGTGGTCTTACGAGAGGATCGCCATCGGCGGCCTCTCATGGATCATCGATCGCATGGCGTGGTCTACTACCACGCCACTCGGAGGACCGCCCACGATGGGCCTTCTCTGACTTCGCCACGGGTATTCATTCAGCACTTTCCAAATTCATCATGTATTTTTGTACCGAGGACCGACTAATTCCGTCCTTTCATTTTGCGACCTCACGGGCCCACGCGAGACCTGAGGTTACGGACTCGTCCGGCGGTTGGACGAGCTTCTGTGGGTGACGATGTCTGTGGACCCCTACATCGCTGAAGCGGGTAGACGATCGCGCTCCGCGCGGCTACGTCGTCCTTGTGCGGCGGGACCGAGCCCTCTTGGTGACGAGGTCGCCTCTAATCTTCGACATCTTCGCCGAGGATTACTCGCCGCCGGGTGATCGGCGATTCGACGACACCAGTGTTTCTCTGCCACTCACCTCTGCCGTGCCTCCCGCACTTCACCAGTAAGACGTCCTCCTTTTCGCATTATGTTTCATTATAAATTCAATTATACCTAAGTGAGCATTGTTCGTAGGTCGACTAGAGCGGGGCCACACTAAAGATTCTGTGGGCACCGTCATGGCGCCTGGTCGAGGTGGGAGGGCGCCTGCGCGGATCGCGTCGAGGAGGGCGGAGAGTATGACCCACCTCGTACCCAGCCTACTTGCGCTGGTATCTTGCACAGTGATTCGGACGCTGCGTTGGTCACACCCCACGGTGAGGTCGCCCACGCGTGGCGGCGTGACCGACATCGCACTCCACTTCACCGAGCTCGGTCGGCCTACCTTGCGGTACTACCTTCCTCGGCGATTCTTTACCTTTGTCCTTATGTTCTTCGGTGTTTACATTAAGTAAAATGGGCATTTTCAACATGCAATGCAATTGTCCTTACTTTCAAAGACGATCTTGTCGCGAGTCCCACGTCGGCGCGAGAGCGCGGTGATGCGTTTGCGAGGAGAATGCAGATGACCCGACGGAGATCTGGACACCTTTCTCGGGATTCGTGACAAGACCTGCGTTCGTTGAGCCTTACTTCTGCGTCGTTCGTCGAGACGCCCACCCGCTTCGGTGAGAGGCCTCGATTCCCTCACGTCCGCCCTTCTTCTAGCACGGCAGTAATACTGATATTTAAAATTGTCATATATCGTTCGTACAATAACACGGTGTTCAACTATGTACCAGGCCACGCGGGCCCTCGCTTCGACTTTGAGGTCGCACTCACGAACTGCCCGATGGGCACACAGACCCGCACCGAGAGCGTCGTGCACTTCCGGCCACGAGGGCGTCCTCACAGTCCCACCACAGAGACCGGTGGACTTGAGACTCTGAGCTCGCCCGTCCTCCGTGAGGCTGGGCCATCCTCCGTGAGGCTGCGTCTCGATTAGTCCCTACCCCGGGTAGATGTGCGAGTTAGAACCCTCCTGTCGCTTTATAATTTTTGTACGTGATTTCAATTGAAATTTAACTGTTAGACTATCGTCGTCTCACCGACGGATCGACAAATTGACGCTACCTCCGAGGCGGACTGGGCCACGCCTACTACGACGTGGACTCCTTCTTCGCCCCCCCGACGAGGCTCGCGCCTCTCAAGAGACCGAGCCACCCTCCACCGACTCAGACGTCGCGGCCGGGCAGCCACACTGCCCCGATCGAGCGCCCAAGACGGGACTTGCACTCTCCGGACCGCCTTACCTTCCCTAGTGGGCAACCGACGGGTCGCAAGCCACACGAGGGGTCGGTCGAGAGGGTTCGCCCAAGAGGGGTCGTGATGTATAGATTAGTAGGGCCCCTAGTACTAATTTAGTTTGACCCTTGTATTTCGACCTTGTTGGGCATTTGCTTCTATATGTTTTGTTCACTTGTTCTGTTTCTTCCTTGCGTATGTCTTCCGATTTTCACAGTTATACTTTTTCCGATTTTTACGCGCGAGGGCATACATCGTCGGGGCGGGCGTCCACATAAATGTGGTAGGCGGCGTTATGCGTCGTCTGGTTTTCATACTTGATGTTCTTTTCTTCTTTATCTTGTAGGCGATAAGTAGTCTACTCTATCTCCCTCTTTTCGTCGTCGGTCACATCAATCGCACCAAAGATCCATCAATAATGAAGGAGCATGGCGACCAACAGTTCCCCTGTCGGCGTCGGTCACATCAATCGCATCGGATCCAAAGCAATAATGAAGGGCATCACGACCAACGGTACCGCTTTTCGGCGTCGGTCACATCAAGCAATCGCGGCGGCAGACGGGAGGATCGCGACGCTTCCATGAACTCCGTCCATGCACCGAACAAACTTCGCTATAAATACCCACCTCCATTCGGGTCCTCTCATACGCAACTTCCTCTGCAAGTCCCATACTCCTCCGGCGCATACACTCCACAAATCTCCCCATAACAAGCAATGGCGACCTCGGCTCTGAGACCCTCCATGAACAAGTTTAAGACCACCGTGCGGAAGGGTCAATGTTCCAATGTGCTTCTGCGGTGACTGTGCAAGTTTGTTCAATCCAACGAAGATTTCTCATACACTTACGGAAGGAGGTTCTTCATGTGTGCGAACTCGAGTACGATCCACCCAAGGTTGCCTTTGGCGGCGTCCCAAAGGTACTTGCTCACCCTAACTCGCATAATTATATATACGTACATAGCACATGTGAGTTGTACTAACTTCGTTCAACAATTAGTCTCCCCACCTCTCTGCGATTTACGGCGTTGGCTAGACACGAGCAATCGGAGGATGACAAGAAACACATCGGCGTGAGGTCCGTTGGAAGAGGAGTGGTTTAAGCGGCAGCCAATATGAGGAGGAGCAAGAGGAGAAGCATAGCGTTAGCTAGAAAAGTACCACAAGCAACAAGAGGACGCCGAACGTCAGTTCTTTGAGGCACGAGAGGTCGACAGGAGAGAAAGCGAGAGGCACGTCACAAGCAAGGAGGCCGGACTGACGCTACCAGAAGGAAATATCCGTTGTACTCGATAGAAACTTCCTTGTAATCGACAATAAAAATTTCAGAAGAGCACTCTACTTTCAACGCTATATCTGCCGCCATGCGATGAATGCTTTGTGACAATACGGACATTTTTCTTTTTAAATCTAATAATAGAAAAGAATGGAGAATCACTTGAGGAGGACCATATTCTAAATATCGCCCAACCAGTGAGGCAAAATTTAGCAAACCTCGCCCTTCATCCGTGACTTTTAGGTCATGGGTCGAGAATATAAAATAAAGCTCGTTCGACCGGAGGCATTTGTTTAGGCCACAAAAATGATAATATATATACTTTCATATGTAATATATATCATATGTACTTCAAATGAATTATTGCTCGTGCGGGCGGTCGCCCCACTACATCTTGACAGTCGCTCTATTTGCCCCCACACATGGTCGGGACGGTTAAGGCCCATTTCTTGTCGCCTTTTCCGATGATTTATTCGATAAACACTTCATATTTAATAATGAAAACAAAATTTTAGGCAAACATCGCCTTTCAGCAGGCGATTTAAATTCGCCAAACCAAATGGCGATTATTACCAACCCTGCACACCCTTGGCCGTGGGGGCAAATATCGCCATTCCAAATGGCGATTTATATAAATCGCCCAACCAAATGGCGATTTTTATAAAATCGCCGTTTGATATGGCGATTTCTCTTTCCCGCCGTATGAGGTGGCGACGGGAGGCTATTTATTTATTTTTATTAAATGGAATATTATTTATTTATTTCGAATTATTTTTAAATATAAAAAAAAATAAAATTCCATGCTGCACAGCTGCACTGCATGGTTTTGTTCCGTTTGGGCTCATATGGGCTTGTGGAAGCCTAGCTGACGTCATTCTGTTGTGTGGGATTGGAACTGTGGAACGAGTTCACACAGGCCCGAAATGGAAAGAATGGCCGGTGCGATTTTTTAGATCGCCTAAAATTACATCATTAGGCTCTCTGGCCGGTGCGATTTTTTAATATCTAGAGTTCTTCACTTTCACTTATCTTATTTGCTTATCTTCTTATTTTACTTATAAACTTAACTTTGAGAGTTTCTTAAAATAATTTCAAAAATTTGATGCACTTTATTTAACTTGTTTCTGAAAGCTTTGGGATGTCTTCAAGAGAAAAAAGAATAAACTCCAAAAACCAAAGAGTTTGACTTTTCGATCCGAATATAAGTAGATAAGATAAAAATTAGCTAAAGAGAAAAACCTCTAAAATTACATGATTAAGGTTATATTCTCTTCAGTTTATTTTCTTATTTTATCTACTTATCTCTGAATCAAAAAGTCAAACGTTTTGACTTTTCTGGTCTTTTTTCTATCTCGAAACAATGTCTCAGAGCTCTCAGAAAAAGTCAAACAAAGCGGATTGAACTTTTTAAGCTATCTTAGGAAATTCTTAAAGTTTAATTTATAAGAAAATAAAAATATAAAAATAAGGTAAGTAGAAGAGAACAATAGTGGCCCGTGTCGCTAATCTTAGCATAACAGCACGTCATTCCGGTCGCAACACTCACCAGTCACCAGCAATGGCGAGATGCAGGGCAACGCAGGATTAGTGTCTAGAGCACGTCGAATCCCATGGATTAAAATCTACACAAATTATTCAAACATATGGTTTGATGTACCAGAGAAAATATAAAAAATTAAAATTAAATACTTATTAAGCAGATAGAGAATGGAGAGAGGAAGAGAGAAGTTGCATTATAATTTCTAGAGCTATTAAAAAAGGTTAGAGTTCATTTTAAAAATCCTCTAAATTTTGGGGTATAATTTCCTCTCCTATTAAATTCGTTCGAAACAATCATGCAAATTAATCAAACACTTTATAACATTTTTTTCGATCGAATCAAATATTGGATTGGATTCCTCAAAAAAAAAAATCAAATTAAAGGGACCCTTATTTTGGTGCTCAGAGTATCCTGAACCACACTAAGAGGTTATTCTCTCCAGCTTATCTACTTATCTCCAAATCGAAAAATTAAACGCTTTGACTTTTGCAGCCCGTTCTTTTTTGGTCTTGAAGGTGCATCCCAAAAATCTAAGAAACAAGTCAAACGAAGTACACCGCATTTTCGAAGCTACCTAAGAAGATCTCAAAGTTCAGCTTATAAGTAATAAGAAGATAAGATAAGCTGAAGAGAACAGCCCCTAAGAGCATCCACACCAGAAACCTTATCCTCACTACTCTAAAATACTATTCACCACAACTCTATCCACCCTCTTAAAATTTCTTTACACTTCACACTATATCCTAAAAGATTCCTTCACTCCACCAGAAACCTTATCCTCAAAAAGTCAGCGCTACTCTAAAATACTATTCACCACAGCTCTATCCATCCCCCTCAAATTCGTTCACACTTTACACTATATCCTAAAAGATTTCGCCACTCCACCAGAAATCTTATCCTTAAAAAGTCAGCGCTACAATGTTTATAGAGTTTCTACTACGGATGCTCTAAACCATATAGGGTGGCTCTTTTCAGTTCCTCGCATAACTAGCTCACCATCAATGTTTTTCTTTTTCGCACAAGGGGCAAATCCTTGGTTTCCATTCTCATTACAAAAACGAAAACTCACCATCAATGGTTAGTTGTCATTTTTACAAACAAACGGGCGAATACTACAATCTTAACTACAAATGAGACAACTATATCTTTATTATCTGGCATGTGTAAAACATTGAAAAGGCAGCCGCTGTAGCTGAAGCGGACGAGGATGGGATTTGCCATTTCGAAAAATTAGCGTATATGGAGGTGGTTGTTGCCAACATTCATCCTACGGACACAGTATTGATTTTTGAGACATTTTCATAAAGCGGATACGCTAGGATTGGATAGATGCCACCGCAGAAACCGAATATTCGAAAAGTGTTACCGTTTCTTTCATATTTGTAAATTTACCATTATGAAACTATGTTAATTAGAAATATGCCACTCCACACGTCATGTAGCACCTTTTTGGGAACTAGGGCTAATTTTGCCATCCTATTGATTTCTGAGACATAGGATGAACTAGGGTTAATTTTGCCATGGACACGGTAAGGGATGTTAATATCTTCTTTATACCATAGAAGGCACTCCTTGTCTCTTAACTGACTTTGTTCTTATGCAGGTGAATGCAGATATGGCTAGATATGTATCCCTCAAAACATCTCTAGCAGATGCTTTAAAATTAGATCTCTATACATCCTCTCTAAATCACTATTTATTCTCTATATTTTTATCCTCTCCAACAGAACTCTATGTAGAGAAACTATAGAGGTTGACATAAAAAGCCTCCAAATTTAGAGGGTGGGAGAGAAACTCTAAATTTAGAGACTGAGATAGAGACTCTGCTGGAGGACGAGAGACTAAATATAAAGAAAATTCTATTTTAGAGACTATGCTAGTGATGCTCTCGCTAGTCACTGCATTAGCTTGGGGAGCTCCTGCTGCACCTTCTCCTCGCCTTCACCGCAGAACCGATCCTCGAGTTGCTGCAGTTCCACGTCCTTGCCGTAGAAATATGCTTCACTGATGGCCTTGAGGCCTGCCACTGTCTTGAAGTAATTATCGGGGAGCCGGACGGAGCCATGTTTACGGTACTCCTCTCTCACATGGCCCCTTTCTCTGGCAAGGGAATCTTGCGCCCTCTCGAAGACGGCAGCCGCCTCGGCCAGGCTAGGGTCGACTAGGAGCCACCGTGGCACCGTCTCCCTCTCCTTTAGTCCTTCGCTAGGGTGCTGTTGATCCAGGCCTCCGACATGTACAGGCGCCCGCTGGGATCCCTGGTCACCCATGTAACATCCTATTTTTGGATATTTATAAATTTTTGAAAATTTTAAAACATTAATAATGCTCTTGATGTTTTTAGAAAGAATATGTCTAAAATACAATATTTTGCCTCCATGAAATCACATAAACCCATGTATATGTATATACTTGAACATTATCTTTGGCATATCCCTATTTTCAAACCATGAATAGTAAATACACCCAAAACTTGAATTTCTAATATATTACTTGGATTGTATTTATATTTTGAATATAATTACTTAACTAAATGGAAAATGGTATTTTCATACCATGAATAGTGTTTTCATGATAATGAATAGTAAACTAATATCTATACCCTTTTTGGGAAAAACATTTTAAAACCATCTTTAGTCCTTTTCTTCTCCAATTCAAATGTATATTCAAAATATTATTTTTAGGGTGAATTGACCTTTTTGCCCTCAGCCCAAAATTCCCTTTCCCCCCTTTTTTTTCTCCCCTGTTTTGGGCTCAACCCAAGACTGGGCCTCCTCTCCCGTACTTCACCACGGCCCAATGAGGCCAAATGAGACCATCCCTTCCTGCTCCCTTGCTTCGCCACTCTCCTTTGCTCTGCCCGTGCTCTACTTCCGCCATCGACGCCACGCCCTACCACCGTCCGGCCGCCATTGGTCGCCGACTTTCCATCGGCGCCATATCACGCCCCGGCCAAGACCGACCTCTCCCTCCTCTCTCGGCTCCTCGCCTCTGCCCTTGCTCACCCTCGCTTGTCGCTTCTTCACCACCGTCCGTCCGGCCACCGACCGTCCCACGTCTCGGCGTCTTGCGCATTCTCCCCGTCCTTCCTTGTCCTCCTCCCTCTTTGCTCCTCCGGTGCCTATAAAAGCCCAGCCGAGCTCCCGCTTTCTTCCCCATTCCACCGTCCGCTCGCACAGAGGCGACCTCGACGTCGCGAGCCACTTCCGGTGCACCCCGAGCCCCGACAACCCCATCTATCCCTCCTCTCTTCCCTTAATGCTCTCACCAAACCTAATTGAGTTTTTGTTGCTTGTAGCTCATGAACGAGCTCCATTGCCCGCCACGCATGTATCCCCCTTTTCCGATTAAGGCGTCGTCGGCAACGTCCCGACCTCCTCCTTCGCCCACGGAACCCCAAAGACCATCCTCCACCTCCTGATCGGAATCGGCGGAAGCGCCCGGCTTCCCCACGCCGTGTCCCCTGTTTTGGTACCTACGGCCTCCTCGTCGCCGGCCTCCTCCAGACCTCCCCAGCCTCGGACAAGCCCAAGGTAACGACCCTCGAAGCCCCTTGAAGCTCTAGGGTAGCTTGCCGTTGCTTAAAACCCCTCGGAACGCCTTTACCGTTGCTTGCCGCAACTCCCCGCCGCCCCGCCTCATGGCGCCGCCGCCTCGGTTCACCGCCGGCTAAACCACGCGAGGACATCCTAGGTATACTTCCCGCGCACCCCTAGGAACCAACCGTCCCCATTTTCGTGCCTCGAAGCGCCGCCAAGACGACGCCGTAGGGATCGCCGGAGCTCTGGCCGGAGGGAAGAGCCCTGCCGACGTCATGCTGACGCCATCATTCAGCACACAGTGCCGCTCTCCCTCCCTGTAGCTGACATGTGGGCCCCTAGGTCCCACATGTAAGTTTAAGTGGTAGCGCATTCCTTTGTTTACGCTTTCCACACTGGGAAGCGCCCTCGCGAAGGAGCAGAGCTCCCACGGGCCAGACCCCGATTTGAGCCGCACAATGGTGGATTTCGGCCCACTACGGCGCAAACTAATTATTTAGTGTTTTTCCCATTTGATTTAAATACCAGAAAATGGTTTTAGATTATTAAAAATAGTTAGTGACTTTGTAAAATCCTGGAAAAATTAGGTAAAATACTAGAACACTTTTGGGGCCTAGAAAAAATATTAATTTGCATATTAAAATAATATAATTCGCTGTAAAGTATTAATAGCCTTTTCTAGCTATTTCCTTTGAGCAGAAAATCCAGAAATGGTTTTCCCTTTATTAAAAATACTAGATGACCTCCAAAAATCATGAAAATATTTCTGGAGACACTTTATAGTGTCTGTACCTTAGGAAAATTATTATTTGCTCATGCACCCATATATTATTTCTCTAAATAATAGAATAGGCAATATATGATTATAGAATTGTTTGTATTAAGCTTTTTCCATATAAGATATTTTGGTATATCTGTCATGCCTACTGTTTATGCTAATTTTTATGAATGTTATCCAATTATTAGAGATATTATGGGTAGACTTCATACAAATCATGCCTATACATTTATATTTGCTTTAGAAATTATTATTGCATAAAGGCTCTCTTAATAAAACAAGTAGATTATGGATCCCACTAGGGGGTCCATAATGTTTGTAGAATCATTGCACATCATGCATCATGCTCTAGCATATTTCTAATTATATTTGTGTTATTTGGATTATTCACGATAGATCCGGAAGGCCCGGAAGGACAGTGTGAAGATCAGGACCCCAACACACTTGGCCCAGGCGAGCCAATATCTCTAGAACATTCTTCTAACCCAGTTTTACTTAAATCTATGTTGATTTAAATTATGAAATGCATGCTTTATATTATGTTGAACTAAATGTGGTAGTTATGCCCTGTTTATTTAATCATGTTGTATACATGCCTCATTCCTTAATGATTGTTACTACCACACCTTGATTTCCTTGAATATCAAGTCCATGGCATCACCCTAGAATAATTAATAAACAATTTTGGACTCTTTAAAGTCTTGGGAAAAGAATGCTTAGACAATGCTTAGGTCTAGTGAAATTTTGCCCAGGACCCAAAATGTCCTGGAAGGGTGGATGAATAATCCGCCGAAATTGTATTCACCCCTTGATTATAAAGATTTGTGTGGCATAAGAATCTAGGTGATCGGGTTTGGTGTCTCAGTGATAGGCTAAGTGTGTCTATGTGTGTCCCTGTGACGTCCCGTAAAACCCACTATAATCTATGTGTGTTTTGGCATGGGATTCTTGATGTGAGCCATGCATTGCTAAATAGATTATTTTGGGGTCTACGTGACGGAGCAGATTTGGTTTAGGCTATGTGTCGTTAGGCTATGTGTCGTGTGGCTATGTGTCGTCTGGCTATGTGTCGTCTGGTTAGGTGTCGTTTGTGACGGAGCGTATTTGGTCTAGCTATGTGTCGGTTCGTTTGGTTTGGTCTTAGGTGACATGAATAGAGATAAACACCCCAGTCATGAATATTGTTGGCATATATAGCCCAGTACGTCTTTTATTTGGTAAATGGCTAAGTCATAGGCTTTTATTATAGATTATTGCAACTCTGGCTTTAAGCAAATAAAATCAACCCAACCTCCACCAAACAGCCTGTATCATTATACTGCATTAGGTTGGGTATTGGCTCATGGCGGTTGGATTGCGCTCACCCTCGCCTCACTCACTCTTTTAGGTCAAGATGGAGAAGGTGATGATCCCTACGATCGCTATGAGGACGAGAAGCTTGTGGAGGCGATCTTGTGACGGGTGTTAGGCGAGACTCCAGTCGCTTGCCTGTCAGGGTGGATGGCATAGCCCTTGGAACCCCATATCCATCTTCGTTTCCGCATTTTCCAAACTCTGATTAAAGAGCTCTAGTTTGGTATTGTAATATTTGGCCAGATCGGCCCTAAAAACTCGAGCCACTATGTATTTGAACCTTGATGGTTGTATAAAACTCGTGCTTGTATGAGATGGTTCCAGTATTCTGTAAATCGTACAGCGCTAGCAAGACAGATCCTGAGCTAGCGCAGACGTACGAAGGTCCCTGAAAAATGGGGTCTCACACCCACTCCGCGCCGGGGACAGGAGACCTTTCCTCATCCAAGGAGCCACCGGCGCCTAAAACGCCTCCGGCTCAAGATCCATACCAATGGGGACGGGCGGGGAGGAGCACCTCCAATGCAGAATCTATACGGGAAATCACTGATCTGATTGTCCAAGATCGAATTGGATGCTGGTGGTGGATGGACGGGAAACGAGGCGACGGTGGGGCCTCCTTGATATCTAGCTCATTCCTCCGACACTTGAAGAAATTCCTGCTCGGATTCTTCTTCGAACGCGAAATGAGTTCCACTACACGGTCCCCGCACCTAGGGCAAGCCACGAGCAGCAACCCATTGGACTGTACTCCATATTCGACGAAGCGGCTTTCCCTCCCCAAGCAAAGCTTCCTTGCGACATTTGGCCTCCCCAGCGCCTACTGCCACCGCCCTCGAGCTCCATTATCGTCGCTGTCCGCAGGATGGAGAGAGAGAAACTAGAGGAGGAAGATGGCTTCACTCGAAATGTGGCGACCTGGCTAGGTCGAACCAATCTCCTCTACAGATGTGCCTCAAGGGCAATATAATCCTTTTCTAACAGTGAAAATGGAAAAGGGGGTGAAAAATGGCTTATAAAAGACGGGAGTGCCAAAGTAGCAGTAAGGCACCGTGGGGAGTGGCATTTTATAATTTTCAATTTAGAGAGTAGCATTTGGACGAAGTCACTTCTAGGGTAGAGAGTGCCAAATAATCAATTTTCTCATACGGAGGTGAACCCTAGATGGCTTTGCTCCAGGCCGACCCCGATTCCGGGTGGGGTTCGAGTATTCGACCGATATCTCTCGCGGTCGGAGTCAGACTCCTCGCGTCGTGCAGATCTGTCTCTGGCCGGTCGATGCCAGCAATGCACATTGCACGCAACGTGTGCTTTCACTCGTGGGCCGCGACTGCAGCCCTGAAAGGTGGAGATGGGTTAGGCCCATCAGCCCATGTAGACAAAAATATCCTCCGTTGAAGGCACTCTCTATGCTAGAATTTGCCAGTCCTAGTGTAAGAAAATTAGGTGGTTGAAATGTGTCTGTGTTTGTTTAGGTTTCCCTTTTAGTCTTTGGTGTTTGGAAGCGTCTTTTGCGAGTAAATTGCACTGCGGTTTCTTAAAATTATCCTGTATTTTTCTTAGATCTAAAACCTTTAAAATCGGATATTTGGATATAAGAAGTTGTCTTAACGGTCTCAACTAGGTCCCAAGTATATGGAGAAGATGGTTTTGATGATATGGACTGTTTAGTTAGCATAATATGTGGCAAAAAATAGCCACATGACAATTGTGACGGACCAAATTTTCGGTAAAAATTTACCAGAAAATGTCCAGAATGCCAACTGTCCAGAATTTCAGTTGCATTCAGAAATAGTACAGCTTGCTTAATTTATTACATGTTACAAAATATTTTACAACGGAAAGTGGAAATGTAACCTGGTAATAAAAAGAGAATTACATGCCCATATACCACAGGCAAGCCTGAGCATAAGGTAAACCTTAGAAATCGATCCTATACGAATTCCTGTCTTCTTCATGAATGTCCATTTCTAAGTATAAAGTGGATTCTGTAAAAAGAAATAAATTGCTCACAAAATATGGGTAAGTACAAATTGTACTTGCAGATTTCTTGATGAAATGATATTAATATTATATGAAAACAGGGTTCAAGAAATAGCAAAGCTTTATGTGGATATGCAATTCTGAGTATTTAAAAGTCCTATTATATTTCTAAATTTTTTTATAATAATAATATTACAAATTCTATCATCTTCCTCCATCCTTACTTATCTGCTAACCAGACAACAATTTTTGTAAAACAAATTCATGAGTTTTGACAAATAAGAGAGGCATCACCCATTTGACATAACTTCATATACCTGAAGTAGAGTCTATCGATGTATTTGTTTTCAGCTCTGCAGAACCTGCCCAGCTTTACCCGTGGATTCATGACTTCCATGGATGGGCGGTAAACTATGTCATTCTTAAATATTTTAAACTCAAGTTTTTATAGAAGCAAACGATTTCTAGATATCCTCTTATCACAGAGCAAATATCTAGTGCCCTTGAGTGTTTCCACCAGCCATACATGCTGTGACCCTGGCCCAAGACGGCAAAGATAAAGATATTTCCGAATTTGCTTCTATAGTTTATAGAGCAATGATTTCAGGGAGTTCACACCCTCGCCCACCTGTGCCCTTGAGTGTGCCCTCTCTAACCCTAGGGTACCTGGCCCAAGCCGACAACTGCTTTTTCCAAATTGCTCTATATAGAAATCATTTTATCTCCCAAACTACAGTCCTTTCCATATCAAATAAGTTATCCAACCCGACTTATTTATACGGACCAATTCTCTTATTCTTTCATGAGATAATCAAAATTTTGTGTTTTTGCCTATACTAGGGTTTTATCAGGGGTTGATTATTTTTAGGTGGCTTTTTAAGGTATTGGGGCTTGGATAAAAATTGTACTTGAAATGTGTAAATAAATAACTAGAAAATATATGCAGTAAATAATAAGTAAAAGAAATGTAGGTGTATCAAAATGCATCAAGGATAAGAAAACCTGTCTTATTTGAAGATCGGATCACACTTATTGTATCATTTGGACATTCTTTCCAGAAGACGAATCTTGTTGTCTTATGCGTTATAAAAAAGAGAAATTCCAATAAATATCAAATGAGAAAAGTTTTAAATAAACAATAAAATAAAAGGGTCTGGGGTAAAAGGGTGACGGGTTGTACGATTTTCTAAAAGTTTGAAAATATTTTCTAAAAGAAAAAGGGTAGGGGTGTTTTTATAAAAATAGGTATTTTGGGCAGCATGATGTTAAGGTTAGTGTACAGATTTGTTAATTTAGGGTCTTTATTTTATTTTTAAAAAATGAGGATCAATTGAGCTCTAGAGATCGGGGTCGACAACATTTCTCATGTTGGAGTTCCGAGATAAGAGCCAATTGAGGGTAAAAAGAAGATTTTTCAAAAGTTATTCTTTTTACCACATAAAAATACTTTAAGTAAATCAAAATAAAAAGGGTAGGAATTTTGATAAAAAATGGGTTAAATGAATTATGTGAAATTTACTAATAAGTTGTTATATTAATTTCATATTTAAAGAAAAAATTTTAATTAGATTAAACAAAGGGTTTTAAGTTCAATTTGAATTTCTATAGGTTTTAATAAATGTAGGGATATTATTTTTAGGTATAAAACATTATTTTGAGTAACTTTTATATTGAAAGTTCTTACTAATTTTATTTCTATATTCTTTAATTAAAATATTTTAATATAAAAAGAAAAGAGTAAAAGGATTTATTTAGGATTATGTTATTAAAGAAATATGATATTTTATATTTTTATATTATTATTTATTTTATGTTGGATTTTTATGAATTTTTGTGGAATTTACAAAAGTGATTTGATATTTTAAATAAATTCAGGCATTAAGAATGGAAATAGAAATTAGTTTGAATTCTTACTGGGCTTTTGGGCTCGACCCATTTGGTTGCTGCGCGTGGGGTCTGGAAGGTTGACGAAAGGGACCGGCTGGATAGAGAGAGAGCGCGAGGGGCTTCGGCTGACGGGTGGGATCGGCATGTCAGTGGGAGGAAATGGGGCAACTGGAGGAGGCAGTGGTAGCTTCGCCGGCGACGGTGGAGGAGAGCCGGCGGCGAGCAATTAGCGGCGGTTTCATGAAATTGGGAGTATGAGGGTCCTATTGGTGGTCGTGGTGAGGCTCGGGATGGTTTGAGGCGGCCGGGCGGCGGCATAACAGGGTGGCGGCGGAGAAGTAGCTCCGATGAGGTTTTGGCTTGGGTGAGTGTCGGGCTGAGTTTACGGGGAGTGGTGGAGTGTTTTATGTATAGGAGTCAAGGCCGAAGGAGCTTTGGAACGGCGAGAAGCGTGTTCGCCGGAGTTGGAAAAGGAAGTGGCGGAGACGGCAGCCTAGGGCTTTAGGGAAAGTGTTGAGGGGCGGAGAAGGGATTTTGGGGTATAGCGACGTCGGACGGGGGGTTTTTATAGGTCGAGGATGGAGTAGGGGGCACGAAATCGTGGCTTCATGGTGGCGGTGGCGGCGCTATGTGGCGGCAGCCGATTGAGTGGCTTGGGGAGGAGATGGGGATGATGACGCGACGGTGAGTGTTGGCGGCGGCGCGGGCTCATTCGTGACGGCGAAACGGGGGCCAGAGAGGAACGGAAATGGCGGCGACGTGAAATCCGGTGGGCGTCGGTGGTGGCGGCGAGTTTGGACGGCGGCGGCGTGTCGTGAGGAAGAAGATGAAAGCTGAGCCGTCCGATTTGAGTAGAAATTCAATGGGCGCCGTTGGATTTATTCTGGGCTGAACCGGTATGGGGGATGGAGAAGGGGCGACGTGGCTGCATCGGGACATCAAGTTTGAAAATGAATGGCTAGGATTAGAAGAGATGAATCGGTACGGTGGTATGATCGGTGATCCGTTGGATTTTGATCCAATGGTCACGGCTACTTAATGGTTTAAGTGGAAGCGCATTTCGGTAAAAGGAAAGCGTATTCCTCAGGCTTGCCTAAAAAGAAAGGTCTCGGATTTAAATAGAAAAGGATTTTTCAGAATATATTTATAGTTTTGAAAATTCATAGAGAGCTGTAGGAAGCTCAGAAAAATATCAAATAAATTTCTACAAATCCAGAAAAATGAGTAGAATTCAGATATGAAATAATATTTATTATTTTATGGGATTTTTATTTTAGGAAAATAGAAATAAGGTATTTTCTTTAGAGAATAAATTGGTGCTTTGTTTTAAAATTATTTAAAAATTTGGAATGGTTATAGGAATATATTTATGACTTTTGTGAAAAACTTTTTATACTGAATTTGAAATTTTGGGTATGTTACAACAATCTAAAACAATAAAAAGAATTTAAATTAAAAATTAAGTAAAAGAAATTCTAAAAACCTCTAAAACTCTTTCAAAATCTTAAAAGCCTAAAATCCTAAAAAATAAAAATATATGTATAATCATGAAAATTCCAATAAATTATAAAACTCGCTTTAAAAACTTAGAAAATCATAATAAACTTTAAAATTTTCTAAAATTCTAAAAATATGAAATCTATAAATAAAATGGAGAGAGGTAATGGAGAAGATTTGAGATTTTATTTAGATTTTATATTTTTACAAATTCTAGAAACGTTTTAAGCTTTCCTCAATTTTGTTAATTTTTAACAAGTTTTAAAATTTATTTGATTTTTTACATATTTTCAAAAATTTTATTTTTTACTTTTTTAATTTTTAAAAAATATTAGAGGTTTTCTGAGTTTTTTTAGAACTTTTAGGATTTCTTTTATAACAATATGAATTTATTTTTTATTAATTTAGGATGACAAGTAGTCTTTTTTGCTATATGTTATGGTGACTAGGTAGCACATGTCATCAAAACCACATTCTCCATACCACTTTAGACCTAGTTGAAACAGTAATACAACTTCGTGTACGCAAATATCCATTTTTTAGAATTTTTGGACCTAAGCGAAAATACGGGACAACTAAGGACTTGCAGTGCAATTTACTCCGTCTTTCACCATCGCTGCCTCCGAAGTTAGTCCTTCCTTATACAATAGGAAAATTACAGTTTTTATCTACAAAATGAAAGCATGGTGCACCTAATCACTGTATATAGTTGGAGTTATCATGTACCACACAACAACATGGATTCCCTACAAGTATAAGGATTTCTATGCATATAGTTAGAGTTATCATGTACCACAAAACAACATGGATTCCCCACAAGTATAAGGATTTCTAGGCACACCCGTTGTGGTTCCATTCTGCTCTGATAATCGACTAGCCCGTCCATGGCTCCACTTCCTCTCTCATGGCTCCACCGATGTAAACTCTTGCATCAAGGCTGAAAGGACCCAAGGGGCCAAAAGAATGGTGAATTGGCCTAAAATAATTTTTAAGGTTTCGATTTACTTGTAAAATTAATTGCAAGATTAAATTTTTCTACACCTAGATGCAAGAACTAAACAAGACACAAGAGATAAATTGTAGAAACGTAAATGCATAAAGTAAAAGAGACAAGGGATAAGAAATTTTCCTAAGGTTCGAAAAAAGCTTTCCCTTTCCCTACTCCTCGTTAGAGCACTCCTTGCGAAGAGGAGTACCACTCTGATTTTACTCGAGGTAGCCCTTCACCGCTCCGATAGGTAGACTCCGACCTTCATAACCACTTGGAGTCTCCCACAAGCTCCTCCTTGAGACCATCAAGCACCAACTCTAAAAGTAAAAAACTTGATCAATAAGATCAAGAAGACTTGATCTTGCCGAATTAAGCCTTCTATGGAAGCACACTAGGAGACATAGCACTCAAGCTCTCATCAACCCACTCTAAGATAGAAACCTAGCTTTTAACGGCTCTTACTCAAATGGACTGTAGGATAGCATAGGAAGTGGTATAGCACGAAAAAGGGTACCTAAGTCCTTAAATAGAACACACTCAAAAATTAGCGTTGGTACCCAGAAACAGAGAACCCACGTTGACGTCGTACCATACAGTGTTAGAGGTTACCGTATGGTATGGCGCATGTTGTTCCATACGGTGCCTCCCAAGACACAAACCCTACGACAACCCCATTTGGTACCTTGTACCATACGAGGCGTCAGGACCCTAAGCAACCTCTTTGGAAAAGATGCGACGGTAGTGCCGTCTGGTATGCCATACCATATGATGCGCCAGAGCTCCTTCAGGACCCTATTGGTAAAATGCTACGGCAATGTCGTCTGATACGTCGTACCGTACGGTGCACCTACACCGACCTAGACCCCTTCAGAAAAAGACTAGACGACACGTCGTCTAGTACCCCGTACCATACGATATGCACAACAACTCTCGGAACCTCTCTGAAAAATACTAGACGACACGTCGTCTGGTAACCCGCATCATATGGCGTGCACACCATCACTTAGAACCCTTACTAGAAAAGATACTACGGGGGTGCCGTCTGGTACCTCGTACCATATGGCACCGACGTGGCAGCACTGACAACTACTCACTAAGAAACCTGAACACTTCTAATTCTCTCTAAATCCTTACCTCATTGTGCATTCATGGAAAAACAAGTTCCGACAAATCAAAAAACATCTCAATCCGCTCTTAAATTAAAGAACCAAATAAAACACCTAAATCTAGATGAACTCATCTCGACTCCTAAAACATCCTTAATCTTAACACATCTTCACCACCAAGACATCATAGCTCCATCATAATGTCATCGTCATCAAAACCAAGATAATATCTTCACAAACCACCAGGAGGACTTTGAGCCATACAAAGACCGTCTTAATTCCTCTTTCCCTCGCATTCGCTTTCCTCTCTATCCATGTCTCACCTCCTCGTGTGGTTTCGACCACTATGCGGCCACCTCCAGCCACCGTACCCTACCGTTGGTTGTCACATCACACCAGCACCAGGGCGACCACCATCATGCCCTCTTCACCATAGTTGACCTATGTTAGGAGTGCGATGCGACGGCCACTACGGGGCATAATGGCTAGAAGCAGCAGTGATGGTTGTGGCCAGGGAAAGTGAGGCAATGTCTAGATCAGAATAAGGGGAGTGATCGAGATAAGGAGGCAAAAGGAAAGAGGGACTTGATGAGTGAATTTAAAAGAGTAGGGGGTCGGTTTTGCAAGGCAGCATGAGAAAGGGGTGGAGGAGCTAGTCGAGATGTTGGAGTACGATGAGATGACTGTTGGAATAAATGGGCTTGGCCCATTTATTTAGAAATAATTCCTAGAAAATTTCAAAGGCCTATATATGGAAGGGGTGTGGGAGCTCTTTAGTACCACATTGCTAGTTGAGGTGGGGAAACACCATCTTAAACAGTGTAGTGTGCTTCACCCCACTGGCTCCTGTGGGAGAGAGAAAGAGAAGAACACATGCGCACGCTCCCTCGCCTCGCCGGGCCAGGCTCGAGCCGGGGCCGAGACGACGCGGGCGCACGGCACCTGTGTGAATGGTCCGCCGAAATCGGGTCCAGTTACTTGCGTAGGCATGGCCTCCTTTTGCAGATTTATTTCTTTTTGCTTTTTGAAAAATACCAAATCAGTTACGAGATATGGAGATCGTGTGAGTCTGATCGTGGCACGTCTTGTGGCACGTTTGACCATCGACTTATCCCATATAAAACCATATGGCCGTCGCCTGAGAGAGAGAAAAGGAGTTAGGGTTTTGCCTCTTCTAATTTTCTGTGCCGCCACAAATCGACTATTTCGTCCAGCTAAGCCGGAGTGCACTGGTGATCGGGAGAGCAGGTCTCCAGAACCTGTTACCTTTGAGATCCTACACCAGGAGAGTGCGAATAAGGTTTTTGGGAAACGCTCCTCGCGACTGCTCGCAATCTTCTTACTCTACGTCGTCGCCGCGATCTGCTCCGGCTACCACATCATCACAACAAGGTCATCTGCATCTCTTCCCGGTTTCACTTCCGAGGAAGAACGGTACGTACTGATCTCTGCCCTAATTAGCAATTTCCTGTTGTCTCTGTTTACGAGTATATTAGAGGGACATATGAGTATATCTGTTTCATCTATGTTTACAATATATTCGTACTGCATGATGTTGCTAGTTAATCAATTAGAGTTCATGATTTATTTGATTAAATTAAACTTAAAAGTGCTGATTTATCTAACAATGACATGGATAGAGCATGATGGGATGACATCGTGTGTGTCTGAAAAGGTGAAAAATCCTTATACATGTGAGCTTGCATTCCCCGCATTGGTATATCATAGCAATTTTAGGACGTGTTTGGTTGCCCGTTCGCGCCCGGCCAGGCTCACATGAGCCAGATTTCCGTGCGTTTGGTTGCCTGCTCCCGCTCTCTAGCCTAAATGCGCGCATGCAAACAGTTGCTTCGAGCCTGGCTCCATGGAAACGGCTGCGGCGGCCGTTTCCGTGGAGCCAAGCCCGCGCGGCACGCGACTAGCAGGACAACAACTGCTAAACTAGTTTCTACACATCAACTTTTCATTCTTTCAAAAAAAATTTAAAATTCAAACAACATCTAAATTCAATGAAACAAAAAAATGGAACCGTATGTTCAAGTACAAGGTACTAAAAAAATTCATATTTTTAAATTTTATTTTATTTTTGAATTTATTGATTTTCTAGTATTTTTTTGAATTTTTATTTTTGAATTTATTTTTATTTTTCTTTTTTGAATTTGTCCATCCCATTCCCCTCCTAGTGCAGCCAACCAAACAACATCTCTACGCAGCCTGTTCAATCTCATACAACCAACCAAACAACATCCTCTTGTATCACCTTAGCCGGGCTCCATGTAGCCTGTCTGAGCTCATGCAGCCTGGCTGAGCTGATACGGCAACCAAACACAACCTTAGTGCATGGTTGTAGGCATACCTTACCAGAGCAATGATGCTTCTCCGGTGCGTTGGAGCTGGACCACCCATGGACTCGTCAGGATTGATTATAGATTCATAGCCATTGCATCACCTGGTTGTTGTTCAATAATAAGTGGATTAGCTGAGCTACTGGGGTTATCTTGCGGTGACTGTAGTATGCGGCTATTTTGTATGGCTCGTCAGGTATACTAGGGGGAGCATGACCGCTACCACTTGGCTGAGTGCATATCAATCTGGCCATCTGGATGAGCTTGCACTATCATTAACTGTAGAGGCATTGAGCGGTGACACAGGCACGACAACGATCAATTCAACATGAAACGACGCCTTGATCGGTTGATCCTTTGAAGCTATGCACATAAACCGTTAATCCTCGGAGTGTAAGAGCATCCTAGAGCAGCCGCTATATAACTTTATCTTTTGTAAAACTATACACCATATTCTTTAAAAGATTTCTTTTATCCTCTAAAATTTCTTTAGACTTTACAGTATATCCTCCAAAAGATTTGTTGCTTCAACAGATCTTCTATCGCTAAAAAGTTAAATGAATAGTATTTTATATGATCTTTTCCGGATACTTAAGGATTAGGAATTATCGCACACTTTGGAGAATTTTTTTCATGAGATGCATAACAGGAGCACCAACCATACACTCCAATGTCACTAAAAAATATATGTAAGAGCATCCACACCAGAAATCTTATCTTCACTACTCTAAAATACTATTTACCACAACTCTATCCATCTCTCTAAAATTTCTTCACACTTTACACTATACCCTAAAAATTCTTTCACTCCACCAAAAACCCTATCCTTGCCAAGTCAGCGCTACAGTATTTATAAGATTTCTACTACGGATACTCTTAAGACTCTGTAATTATCTATAGGAGGCTAATTCTCTTGTAGTACTGCTATATATATTTTCGGTACAACTTCGGGGGCCTTGAAGTACGCTCCATCCTTTGGGAGAAAGTACGGGGCTCATCGATCTCACGGAAAACAAGGAGCCGCGGAGAGGTTGCGTGGTGGCGCCGGGCGCGGCTGCTCGTCCCATCCTCGGCTTCCTGTGCCAGATGCGCGCGCATCTCTACGCCCAATGGTGTTGCGTAAACGAACCGCGTCCCATCGAAAATGGAGCACAGGGAAATGGACGTCTATCATCCCAAAACCGGATCGATCTCGCCATCAACTATTTTTCATCTGAATAATCCTCCCTAATAGTGGCAGGATCCGAGTACAGTAAGCCGCTATACAGTCTACATGAGCTACTAGGATAATGACGTGTATTTATCAACTAGAACTAGTAAACTCCTAGGAAGATTGCTCTTGCATCAATGTTAGTCCTATCTTAATCATCCCTGAAAACAAGACGCACGGACTCGCACGTTGGCAAGTGGATCAGTGCTCTTCGATGCACCCGTCATAAAAAAAATAGAGTAAAACTTGTGGACCGAAAGCTGTACTCAACTTTCAGGACACACAGCTAGCATCTGTACTGAGTTCTGACTGCTGAAGCAGTCTGCAAGTAAAACTTGTGGAGAAGATGGATTGGATATCAAGAGCTACTTTATGTCATGCAATTCTGGGCGAAATATGTAAACACACCTCTGCTCGATTTCCTTCGAGACAAACAACGTTCCTGTGGGAATGGATGCAGCCTCTTGCTCTCACCATCTATACATGCAAGCATATCAGCTCCTTATTGGCGAAATCAACGAACCGATCTCTCAATTCTATAACGCCTATGTATTACCAGCTACATTCAAGTCAGCAGCTCTGTCCATTTCTGATTCCATCCGCAGGCTCTCTGTAGCCAAGCTGGACTCCTGAAGATGGATGCCTTGCCACTTGAATCAGCTCGGAAGAAAAGATGAGTAATCCTAGTTCAGCCATGCCATGTTGCGAAAAGAATGGCATGACAAGAAAAAATATCAGGATGACTGCAACAGATAGGGGTGTCGCAAGCACTCTTGAGGGTTAGCATAGAAGTAGTCCTCTTCTTTGGGTTTGTCAGGAATCACTACCCTTTTAGTAGCTGCTCCCATCCGGTTTGCATGGACAGCCTTGATTAATGAAGAGAACTTATCCCACCGCAAAGAACCGCTGTTGTACTGATCGACTAGCTCAACAATAAGTTTTCGATCCAATAAGATCGTTTTCTTGAAACCCATGAACCTGCACGACCATTTTTCACAATATATGTTACTGCGTATCTACAAGTGGGTAATTTTTATCCCAAAAGTTTTTTTTTGGAAAATCATGCAAAATTTCTTTAAAAACTAGGGTGAGAAAATTCAGGTTAAATAGGATTCACAATTCAAATCTAGTATGCAGGTCATGCAGGGCAGCAGGAAGGTAATAGAGGTAGAAAAATGTTTCAGATCTGATAATGCATTGAGGAAATAGAAGTACAAGTGTATGGCCAAGTGGAGCATATATATATATACCTGCGATGTCCCTCAACAACTTTAGCCATATTACCATCATATGTTGGAACAAAGATATCAGTCTCCAGTGATACCAAGTAATCCAGTGCTGCCATCTGTGATGAATGGTTCTGAAAGAACATGAGATCAGATGGTTCCAGAAGCATCTCCTTTCTCACCTATGCATCGTTTTTCAACACATCAGCAAAAAAGGGAAGAGATATTCAGATTAAAGCCAACGTAATAAAGCAGTTGTGTCATCATAGATGCACATGCACCATTTGGTCTATACCACGTTGGGATATGCTGAAGTAAGCGAAGCCATTCTACGTTTTCCACCATATATTTCTCCAGCTGCAATATATATTTGCATACTTCTGTCAATCTCCAATGCTCTGAGGACAAGAGCAATCTCCTCTGGGGTCAAAGGGCAAAGGCCATCTTTTCTTTTTGCATAAGAGTTAATTACTTTCTCTTTCCACCATGGATAAGCATATCTGAAAATCAGCAAGTACCTCAGCTGTTAATATGTGTTGAAAAGCAATGAACTTCCATAGCACCTCACCCAAAACAATCTCCATGAATGAAATCATTGTATTAAATGGTCTGCGAGCAGGAAATTTGACCTCATTCTTGTGAGCTCATCTGCCTCTTCACGAGTGCAACCTTCAGTACAGCCAGAGAAAGCCAGCATATCCATTTCGTAACGTAAATGGAGAACCAAAAAGGGGCCATTCTGGCGGAGCAATCTTATTACTTTCCTGCCCAACTCTTCAATTTGGGGAGTAAATTTTAGAGAAGCATAGTTCACTTGGCAACGCAACTTCTGGATATCCAGAGGTAGACCGTTATTTGCTAACCTAGCATCAGTCCTATTCAGATGGAGAACCTTATATTTCCTTATCAAAGGAAGAATCTGTGTAAAATAAATCAAGGGTACCCATAAATAAATGGTTAGCCTTTTCACCAAATGGTAAAATTCTAAGGACATGAACTAGAACATACATCTTACCTGGTTATGGTAATAGGAGATATCTGACCAGCTAATGGGTGGCATTGAGTGCAACCTTCCTAGTTCCAGTCTTCGCTTTATCCTTGGCGGCAATTCTCTCAGTATACGAACCTCACCGCTTAGAGAAGTTATAAAATGTTCAACATCAAATATATCCTGAAACTCACTGCAAGACACAAATAAAATAGAAGGTATGCATAAATATAATACAACATAGATAATAAGCATGAAAACTTTTTTAAAAAGTTTAAGATGCCTAAAGAAACAAGGAAAAGAAAATTTGTATAACAAAAACAGCAAATGCACCTTGGATCATTCCAAAATGATGTTTTATCCAACTCAGGCACTAATAAGGTCACATTCAAATATCTTGCAATGACAACCATATCACATATCTGATTGAACAGGGAAGAAACACAGATTTAAAGTATTAGATGTTACAAAGCATTATTTGATGGAAGATCAGTAAATGCCTATATGGAGGGTTTTCATGTTTCTTACAGCTGCTCTCATTTGGTTAAGCCCACCATTGCATGAAACCATCAAATAGCCATTGTTCCTATAAATTCCTAACAGTAAATAGAAACAATAAAATATTAGGTGAAGCAGGAACATCCAGATCATACAAACACAGTTACTTTTTATGAATTCCAGATATTGATGGAGATGGAAGTTCACTGAAGAGCAAACTGGTAAATGTAATATTAATTAACATACTTTACCAATCATACGAATATCCAGTAACAATTATGTGAGGATTTGAAAAGCTATCAAAGCAAATTCAACTAACAAGCATGCCTAACATTTAAGCTCTTTGATGTTCAGAGCAATTTTAGAATTAATCATATCAATTGACATCAAATTGTTTTTTGTATAGTTTTAGAATTAACCACATGAATGTAGACAATATTTCTGTTTTTATGTTATTATTCCCTACAGTTTTCATGAAAAAAAATTGACATCAAATTGAAAAAAATTTACAGGCCTCCTACAGAACAGAAAATCGTTGCATTTTTTCAATAATTAGAAGCTAGTTTCTCCTAAAAAGCTAAAGCAAGCTCTTAATTGAGCAAAATAAGGTTATGGTCACCCATTTGAGTTTCTAAATGCACTACGATTGGTACCAAAAAGGTAAATACTACTAACCCATAAATGTTGAGTCTGAGAGCCACCAAATGTTGGTACATGTTCCTGTTCCTCTAGACCTCTAGGAACATAATTAACCAATTACAATAAATGGGATTTCAAATTGGTACTAAAAATTTTATCAAAAAAAAATCCATTCGAAACCATGAAGAGTTTCCAGTCACTCGAAAAGCATCCAAAGCGCACCAAAAAGGTATGATCTAAACATAGAAAAGGACCCAAACCGCGTAGAACATAACTCATCTGCAAATCGCAAACTCTCTGTCTCGTTTACCTATCCGGCGCAATGCATTGACGGAAACATCACCACAGGAACTGCGCGATTCTACTAATCCGTTTCAATGTCCAATAATGATCACGTGATTATGTGAAGCAGAGCGCTGGTACTCACTCTTCGGCGGCAGCGCGACCTTCTCCACGACGGGCTCCGGCATTGCGAGGCGCGTGGGGGCGAGGGTGGCGGCCGCCTCCTGCGCCGTCCGGCACGGTGGCCGCCCTCTCAGGACGCGCGGCCCCCACGTGTCGCCGACGGCCGTGAGCTGCACGACGCAAGTCCAGAGCAGCGCCGTCGTCGTGGCGCGCAGCATCCACAGCTTCATGCGCGATCGAGCCAGCGCGGCCACCGGCAGGCACCCGAGCTTGCCCGCCCCGCCGCCCCCAGTCACCTTAAGCCCCATCGCCGCCTCGCGCCCCGTGACCGGCGAAAATGCACGACGCGGCGAGCCTACCCAAGAAGCATCCAGCCCAGGCGCGTCAACATCCACCAAGAACTCCAAGGAATCGCCTCGTCTCCACTCAACGCAGCCAAAGAGGCCACCTTGGGTCAAGGTGGGTGCCTTATATACACGCTGCCCAACGCGTCCAATGAGCGCCTCCGAATCGCCAGAAATGGCGAGGAATCAAGCGCCCCGCCGCACCCTCTCCCGGCGTCAATCCAGCAGTTATTGCCAATTCTCGGCCGCCCCGCCTTATCACCTTCCAAAAACGGCCGGATATATCCGGCAATCCAACCAAGAATGCCGCTTGTGTTCACACGGCGCCACGAAGCAAGATCCTTCCGGACGGCGAGCAGGCCACGCCGGCAGCGCCGGGCGGATCTCGGCCGGCAAGCAGGGAGGAGGAGGAGGACGAGGAGTGGGCCAGTGGTGTGGGAGGAGGAGCGATAGGTGGGGAAGTGAAGTTATTTTCGGCCGGCGCGTGCGCGTCGGTGACTCGGTGGTGCGCGCAGCGCACTGTGGTGGACGTGTCCGAGTAACCGGCGAGGGGGTGTGGCACAGTGGCAGGCAGCACCGGGGAGCGTACACCGGAGGGTTTTTTTGTACACGTGGACGGCGTGGATCGCGGGGAGCGGAAACTGAGGCAAGACGGACGGTCGCGGTGGGGTCGTGGGACCGGGAGTTAACGCACCCGGGTCGGGGCGCCGTCTGGTACGTGAGCGATGGCCGCTGCCGCGGCGCGGACCCACATGACAGGAGGAGTATGTTCACGTGTGGTGTTGCTATGCTTCCCGCCAGACTCCAGAGCGCGAGTCACGTGCCTCGAGTCGAGATAGAAATCAAGCAAGACAAAATCCACTATCATCACCTCGAATTAGGCCTATCAAAAAAAATCACCTCGAATTAGGCGCCGTTTAGAGTAAATGAATAGCTACATAGGAAAAACTAAGCACCGGATAAACAAGTGTTAACTTCTGGAAACTGTTTTTCAAAACGCTCAAACACAATTTTTTAAAAAAAAATTTGGCGCTATGACACTTTAAATTTTATGAAATTTTGTCGTAGAAAATGACTGGGTGACATGTCAATCAATGTTTTACAACAAATATATCAAATTTAGAGTGTCTTCTAGCTAATTTTAACTTTCTAAAGCTGTCTAAGTGCATGGGATCAAATGCTATGATTTTTTGAAACCAAGCCCAACCACAGAGTTTTACTTCCGAGTACTACATTATGTTTGGAACGACGAACAGAATGAATTACTCAGCGAGTTGAATGTTAGCTGAACTTCGAGAGGTTGTTCAATTTGCTTCTCGAAGTTGATCCGCTCCGTTTATGTTATTTTTAAAAACTTTTAGATATTGCTCCATGATTAAAAAAAGTTGAACTAAAAAAGTCAAAGTGTTTAGCCTTTAATTTAGGGTGGGTTCTTTTCAGCTTATCTTATCCTGCTTATTTGTCTTATCTCGTAACTTCGAGAATTTTTTTGAGATCGCTTCGAGAGCCAGTTGGCCTTCAATTTTCGGGGTTTAAGGAGCTTATAGGCATGTCTACGAGATAAAAAAAACGATTAAAAAAGTAATAAAAAAGTGAGATAAGTCAAATAAGACACGAGATAAGTAGGATAGGTCAGCTTATCCTACCTATCTCATGTCTTATTTGACTTATCTCACTTTTTTTTATTACTTTTTTAATCGGTTTTTTTTATCTCGTCTGACTTATCCTACTTATCTCGTGTCTTATTTGACTTATCTCACTTTTTATTACTTTTTAATCTTTTTTTATCTCGTAGACGTGCCTATAAGCTCCCTAAACCCCAAAATTGAAGGCCAACCTACTCTTGAGACTATCTCGAAAAATTCTCGAAGTTACGAGATAAGACAAATAAATAGGATAAGATAAGCTGAAAAGAACCCAGCCTCAGCTAGGCTTAAGCTTTAAGCCTAAGCCAAGCTGAATTGAACAGTGCCAAGTGCCCTTACTTTGCTACGAATAAATATTATATTATTTTCACTGTCATATTTGATTTGTTTGGCTCACGCTCAACCTTGCACCCTCGACAAGTGACATGCTTTCTCACCCATCTCTGTTTTCATGTTCGACTGTGTTGTGCTTTCACACCCTCTAATTTAGTATGTCTTAAGCTAATCGAGTGTTTATAAAATATAACACGCTAAAATAGGTAAGTCGGATAAATACAACGACTTGATATATTTCGAGGTGATAAAAAACTTACTAAAACACAATATACGACCATTAGATGGGATGGGATGGAGGTTGCTTCATTTATCTTACTTTTAAGAGATTTTAGAGGTTGCTTCATGATTAAAAGAAGTCGAACTAAAAAAGTCAAAACATTTAGCTTTTAAATTCATCTAGACTTAAGTTTTAAGTCTAAGCCAAGCTGAATTGAACAATGCTAGGCGGTCTTGCTTTGTTACAAATATTTTTTTTTACTTTGTCATATTTGATTTGTTTGACTCACACTCAGTCTTGCACACTCGACAAGTGACGTGCTTTCACACTCATCTTTGTTTTCGCGCTCAAGGTATAGATTTCGGGCATAAAAAAATATTTTTTCTATTTTTTACACCAATTTTTAAGCTTAACTTCTTGTGTTTTCGAGAACCGGCATTGATAGTCCTCATCACTGCCGGTTCCAAAACCAACTGGAGAACCGGCAGTGATAGTCCTTATCACTGCCGATTCCAAGGCAGTGATGCCAATTCCGAACAAGCACTGATATGGTGTTCTGTAGTAGCGAAATATTGTAAGCACACTTTCTATTTATTCTGGGTTGCCTTCTTTTGTTTGGCTCACACTCAGTCTTGCACACTCGACAAGTGACGTGCTTTCACACTCATCTTTGTTTTCACGCTCTACTATGTTGTGCTTCCACACCCTTTAATTTAGTATATCTTAAGCTAATCGAGTGTTTCATAAAATACAACATATTAAAATAAGGAAGTTAGATAAATACAACGATTTGATATATTGTGAGTTGACAAAAAAACTTACTAAAATACAACATACCAACAAAAGAAGGCAACCCAAAATAAACAGAAAATGTGCTTACAATATTTCACTACTACAGAACACCACGTCAGTGCTGGTTCGGAACTAGCATTACTACCGTTTTTTGAACCGACACTACGTAAGCGGCAGTGATGGGGGGCCACGGATGACCATTTCTATAGTAGTGTTTGAAGTACCATTAGATGGGATGGAGGGTGAGGATTTAAGGTTGCCCTTTTTTAATAGAACATATGGATCTTTATTCGGAACATACTACCTGGTATAGCTATAATTGCGCTCATCGCGCCTAATTGGCGATCCCTACCCGCGATCCACGCTCGGTGCTTAGATTGAGTCATTGAGGCAGCTAGCTAGGTGACAGATAATGGTGATGGCACCAATTGGGAATGCACTGCCTTCCTATTTCCTAATGAAAATTCGTTAAGGATCGCGTACATGATCCGTCTTCGCTTCTTGGGAGCACACCACATCGGAGTCAACCAAGAGCGACAGAAGCAAATGCGTTCAGCTCAGCTCAGCCCAGATGTGAATGTGAGGCCTCACCTGCAGCTGCAATGCAAGGGTTGGAAAACTCAGAGACCCACACGTACAGCACAGTTCGCGCGCGGAAGTCATTGGAGTCGAGGCTGGCATTCCACCTGTATCAGTCCGGAGAAAACGACGAGGCAGCAGCCGGCAGAGTGGCGGGGACCCCTTCTTTTCTCCCGGCGTTGTACTGCTCCTAATAGTATTTGAATGCTCACGAGCTGTCCCATTTGCGCCCAGTTGAGTCGTTGTCCAGAGCAGTCGAGTCTTTGTCCAGAGCAGAGGTCACTAGGACGGACGGACGAAGCAGCCGTGCGTGCCAAACTGTTAGTAGCATGAGGATTTTAAGTTTAGAAAAAATCTCGTTTAGTCCTCTAAATTTGAAATTTACCGTCTCAGCTTCTTGAATTTGTATCCATTTGCACCCTAACCCCTAAACCGTTATGGATTCCGTTAAACACTAAGGTGGTGGCCATGTGTCTATTAAATATTGATATGGCTGCCATGTCGTCATCTTCTTCCTTCATCTCTTTCCCACACAATCTCTCTTCCCTCTCTCATGGTGAGAGCTTTAGATCCAGAAAGCAAAATGGGCTGGGATGACGAGCATGACGATGGCAGTAACTCAGTCTAGGATGACAAGCTCCGGTGGCAACTCGGGCAAAGACGACGAGCACGAAGGTGGTGGCTCGGGGATCTGCTCGGCCAAGACAACGAACAGAGCACGTGCCATCGTTGCTTTCGGGAGGAGGAGGATCTTGGCCGTCTTTGCGCCGGAGGAGGGCGCCGGTGCTAATCTTCTTTATCTTGCCGCTTACTTGAGAAGGATGGAAGGACGCTGATGCCACCATCTTCTTGCATATCGACTACCTTCCCACCACGGTGACCGTGATGCACTAGCAATCGGATCCCTACACTGAGGTCCGGCGTTGCCCCGCTCCTCTAGAGACCATCGTCCCAACCTGCGCCATGGCCATGGGTTCATGGTCACTGGACCAGATTTGGCCACCCATAGGGAAGGAGCCACCTTGGGAAAGCAGCGGACGTTGCTAGCCGATGCCAGATCCGTCTTATTCTGATCGGTCTTGCCGCCGCTCGCCTCCGTGAACCGCCGTCTCGGCCGCGTCATGGCCATGGGTTCATGGTCGTTTGACCATATCTGGCCAGCCATGAGGGAGGAGTCATTTACGTGGAGCAATGCGGACGTTGCTGGTCGGCAGCAGCCAATAGTGCTGGGAGTTTGGGCCGGGCCGTCCGGGCGACGGCACCTGACCGATTTTTCGAGCCCAAAGCACGCGACGGCACGGCGAAATGGGCGGGCCAAGATGGCGAAATGGCGTGCTAGGTCGGCTGGAAATCAGCACGTCGGGCCACCGGCCGGCCGATTGTTTAGGCGTCTTTCGGGCGGCCGACCGACGAACCGAGGCACGGTCGATAAATAATTTTTTTCAAAGTGTTCCTTTGCTCGTATGAATTTTGGTTCAACATGAAAGTTGTAGAGAATTTCGAGACGCATATTTTTCATGTTGACAACTTTTTATTTGAGCAAAGTATGAATTTATAAAAAATATTTTGTGTGCTATCTGCTGTAGGGCCGGTGGTACCATACCTGATAATTCCTATTTTTCGAGGTCTTCCATTGCTCGGATGAATTTTTGTTGAACATGAAAGTTGTAGAGAATGTCGAGGCGAATCTTTTTCGTGTTGACAACTTTTTCATTTGAGTAACATATGAACTTATAAAAATAGTTTTCTCCTGCTATTTTGTTGTTTGGGCGTGCTCAGCCTACCGCCTGAAGATCGCCTGGCGTGCCTTTGGGCCATGCCGCCTTGATTTTGGCTGTCGGGCGGCCTAGCACGGCCGAAGAGTTGGTCGGCGTCTTACTGCTTTGCTTCGGTCCAAGCCACGACGGGCTCGGTCAGGTTTCAAGACTACCAATTCCCAAAGACTAGCGCCATGAAGGAGGAAGCACCGGTTGGTTAGTAGAGGGAGATGGAGAGAGATTGGGAGAGAAAGCAGAGAGAATGAGGGGACAAAGAGATGTGGAAAAGAAGATGATGATGTAAATGATGACGTGGAGGCATTTAACGGACATGTTAGCGTTTAACATACACATGGTAGCCACCTCAGCATTTAAAGGATGTACCAACAAATTGAGGGTTGGGGTGCAAACGAATACAAGTTCGAAGGGCTGAAAAAATAAATTGCAAATTGGGACCTAAGTGAGATTCACTACGAGTTCAAGGAGCAAAAGTATAATTTTCTCTTAAGTTTTAAACCATCTTGAAATCCTAAGAGGCACGTGAACGAGAGTGGTACACGTGTTACGCCACTCTAGAGTTTGTTGGGTTGATGATTAGTTATTAGGCCTACTTGTCATAGATATAGAAGGTCTACATGTCATAGACAAGAAAGTGACAAATCACCAAATACACTTCTTTACTATGGCAAATCATTGATTTTTCCATATTAACACGGCATGACATTGACACCAACCTAGTTTCGCTGGAATTTACAAAGGCATTCCGCTTCACGGAAGGAGAAGCGGCGTGGTCCAAAGCAAACGGCCCATGGGCCGTGGGTTTCGGCCGCTTTTCTCACGGAGAACACAGACCATCATCCGCTCGCGGCTCCCACGGGGCCAAGAGATTTTATTAGTCCGGCATCGGCGAGTGGTTAGACCAACTCCAACGGTACCCTCTCACGGCTCCTGTTTCCTTGATTTTTATTCCCTTCAACCCTCTAAAGGATTTCCTTCAGCAATTCCTTCACGAAGAGATTTTTCTCTCCAATCCCTCCAGGAAGGGATTCTCTATCCTTTCCTTATATCATTCCTTTCGAAGGGATGCTGTTAAAGATGATGGAAAATAAAGGAAATGTGAATTAGAAAGAGAACGGGGAATGGAATGAAATGAAGAGAAAATGGTTGGGGGGATGGTCTTGTAAGAGGCGTGGGAAGGGAAGGATTGAAATACGGTATATTCGGTATATACGGTTCGGTAAATACGGTTTTTTCTCTAATACGGTAATTGAAATGAAATACCAAAGATACCAAACTAAACCTCGGTTCGGTATCGGTATATACCATAATATTTCGGTATGGTATCGATAAATACCACATTTACCAAATTGAAGTGACCCTACAATATGAAATATATATTTACCAATATTATGGCACATGGATGGTAATATCATTCTCAAGAAACATTAGCAAATATCTATAAACATTCTAATTTTTCTTATATTAGATTGAATAGGCTTAAAGAGATTATATTTCTTACATGAGTACATGGTTTACATAACTACTCTTCAAGTAAATTTATTTGATAAGTTGAGTCAGGAAACTAATTCGGTTTATTTGGTATACCACGGTTTACATGCGGTATATACCAAATATACCGAATACCAAATGGCTCAATTTTTTCATACCATACCGTATACCAAATACCGGTCAAACCGGTTTGACCGGTTCGGTTCGGTTTTTTTGGCATGGTTTTTCGGTTCGGAAAAACCGTGCACAGCCCTAGCGGGATGGGATCGTCTCTACTCAAAAAGGGTCGGTTGGCTATGTATGCCACGTCCATCCTTGGTTGATGGGCGCTGTATGGCTATCAAGACATATGGCCGATATAATTGGTGGGAATCAATAGGGTTGGCTCGCCAAGGGCCAAGGCCGACCTTGCATGCCCAAACCTTCAAACTTTACTACGCGGTAAAGTTGTACCCGAGCGGTTTCTGTGGCATGTTAACAAGGAAATTCAGGGAACCTGTCAGTTCTATTTGCTAACAGTACTATTAAAAAGTTTTCACATCTGAACCGTCCACGATCCAAAATCCTCTTTTATCTCCTCAAGATTTGAACCGTCCAAATCTTCAGATCGCACTGGGAAACTTCTGATGCCTATGGCTCTGTTTCTTTTGACGGTTTCTGGCGGTTGGCGGATCTGTTTCTTTTGGCGGTTTCTGACAGTTGGCGGTTTACTGTAGCAAATTTATAAGTTTTTAGAAAAATTTTTAAATAATTTTTTAAAAAATCTAAAAATTTTTTACTGTAGCAAACCGCCGGCCTTGCAAAAAGGAACGGACCCTATGTGTTATGCACCCGAGCAGTTTCTGTGGCATGTAACCTAACAAGGAAATACAGGGAAGCTGTCAGTCCATTAAGCTCTCTTGTAAGAAAAAAAAAATACAGTGAGCTCAATACAAAGTGTCCATTAAGCTCTTGTAAGAAAAAAAAAAATACAGTGAGCTCAATATACAGTGAAACCATTGATTTGCTCATTACACTAGAGGGAGTATGTTGTAACCTAAGATTATGATACTTTTTTTCCCTTTTGTTTGTTTTTCCTATTTTTCTTGCTTTTGCTTGTATATAATATTTTGATTTAAAAAAGAAAAAGTCAAATTTCATAAACTTTGGTCAACAAGTCAAATTACATGTATCTTTAGTGTAGAAAAGACATATCAATAGATTTGTATTTCAAATTGCTTTTGATACACTAATATTTTTATAGAAAGTGACAATATGTAATAAGAGAAATTTAACATTCAAAGTATATGTTCAAAGACTTTTGTCAAATTAAAATACATCCTATAAAAATAAACTACTTTTGTCAAATTAAAATACACCCTACAAAAATAAACAACTTGGACGGGGTATTTTTTTAAGCAATATATGCCCGTGGGAATTCCCTGCACTCCTTAGCCTTAAAAAAAGAATACAGTGAAGCTGTCAGTTCAGTAAAGCTCTTTTGTAAGAAGAAAATACAGTGAGCTCATTTTTTTCTGGTGATGAAACAGGCAGATACATAATGTGCAATTTTATTAAACATGAGAAGTCATTTCTAGCTAGCTAAATTTACTGGCCAAACATAAGACACTAAAGAACTTTAGTACATGCAGTGCAGCCTAGATAGACCACCAGTTCACAAAATTTAAGTCAAATAAAAGCTTGCAACAGGAAGAATACAGCATTGCTTCATTGGGAGATAATGAATGGATAGGTGATTAATCTAATGTACAACAGCAGCTGGACTTCTAAGGTAGCTTTACGCTAGCGCCTCCGTTATCATTATCATCATGTGTAGAGTTGGGAAAGCATTCCTATGCACTTTCTCCCGTGCCTGCTGCTGGCTTCGTCTCATCATCACTCTCCAGGCCCTGAAAAAGCAAGCAGCTGTGCTGTCAGCACAAACTAAACAGATACCGAGAAAAAAAAATTAAAGTCTTATCTGTTTTAAAATACACCCAACACTTATATAAATGTGCACCACAATATATGGTATAAATGTGCACCACAATATAAGGTAAGTGTACAAATTACAGAATGACAATATAAGGTAAGTGTACAAATTACAGAATGACGATGAGCTGGTGACACAGCATATTGGCAACATTTGAAAGAGGACTCCCAATGTACAATATCTTACTTATAGAATACACACATTAAACTATAAATGTTAGAAGTTATGATATAAAAGAACGCATACAATCTTATACGTACTGTCCTCAACTAAATCTGGTTGAATATAGCAGATAAAGATTATTGCATATTTTAAAGGAACAGGCATACTTACTGAGGTACCATCTATCTTGTCAAAATCATCATCTAGGCCTTCATCATCACCAACTGTAAATAATTAATAAAAAAAGGCCATATACAAGAATTAAAGAAGCATATACCAATTCATGGGATGGATCAGGTGCAGGAAAATGATTAGCATACCAGGACCTTCGTCATCGCTGCCCAGATCTCCCAGGAGGAATACATCCAGATCGTGCTCAGGATTTGTTGAAGTAGACGTCTTGCTTTGCAGCTTTGTGCCTTTCTGTTCTGCACTCGTAGCTTGTGAGGTCTGTGATATTTCTTTCTGGGTTTCTTTTTTTTCCTCCTCTGCTTTCACTTTCATCTCCTCAAAATATTTGCTCTCATAACTATTTAGGTTACACTAAAGTCAGTAAGCTATCAACATTAACGTGCAGGATAACTTGACGAAACTAATAATACACCAAGCGCTTCAAAAGCAAACTAATTGAACTACAAAAACATTCACCATACACTCAAGACTAATAGATCCGTATTTCGACCTATTATGGCAACATAGTGACATACACAGGCAATATGTTATTGAGCCTCGAACCAGAGCAACAAATCCAAAGATGAGGCATCATAAATTGTACCATCAGCCAATGTTTGCAAAACTATGCAATTATAATTGAAGTATTTGAATGGAAGCCAATGGAATCTTATCTTACAAATTACAGAGTAATCAGTTATGGCTTGACCAATCAAAATTAAAACATAGAATTCCTTCAGAAGTTTTACTCCAATGATAAATGACAATCATCCACAATATACCATCTGGGTAGGATATTTATGATGTGTGTTTGAAAAAGAATCTGTCTAATCTATGATATTCATGTAGTGATATGATGAAATATGATTTTCTGAATAAATGCTAAAATTGAGATAAAATGACGGCCTCCATTCTGTTACACAAGTGTATGATACTACTATCACTATTCACTATGCACTATATTAACGCATGTTGGCCACAAGAATGTACTTAGTTGGATTAGTCATTACATAACATGAGCTAAAAGAAACGAGAAAAAACTTACGGGGTTGCGTAGTTGTTTACTAGTAAGAAATAAATCCGCCAGAATTTACGCTCCTTCATGTATCGTGGGCACAACTCATATCTGAACTTTGAAATTTCCTGGAAATAAGATAACACCAGCCAATAACATTTTAACAAAATACAAAATTAGGTACTCAGAGAATAATTTGAGATGTCTCTTTGGTGGTTCGAGACAAAGGTTAACACCACACCACACCAAACACTAGTTTGAAAGTTAAGAGAGTAATGGTTTACCAGTTCAACGAATGCTCAGAGAATTAGGCTAGCAATTAACTCATGGGAAAATTTTGTTTGTGCCACTACAAAGTTGTGCAATATCGGATTTGCCACTATATAATTAGACATCTCGTTTTTGCCACTACTTTTTTGTGCCCTATTTTGTTTATGCCACTTCAGTCAGACAAACCCTCTTGACTGTCATGTTGGGCAAACGACAGCCGGTGAAATGACCATTACGCCTCTGGTTTGAACGGTGGGTGATGTCAAATAACATTTGGTGCCGAAATTTGCATACATTAGTAGAACAAGTTTACAAATTACTAAATTTGCATGTCTAGAATTTACACAGAACATTTGGTGCTACAGTGCATGTGTACTACATGTCTAGAACCAGGGGCATAATGGTCATTTCACTGTCTGCTGTTAGTCCAACATGACGGTCAAACAGGTTTGACTGACGAAAGTGGCGTAAATGAAACGGGGCACAAAAAAAAGTAGTGGCAAAAACGAGATGTCTGATTATACAGTGGCAAATCCAATATTACACAACTTTGTAGTGGCACAAACAAATTTCCCCTTAACTCATAGTCTCATACATAGATGTTCACCAAAAGAAATGAAATTATCATCTTGATGATAAGGGTGACCAACAAACCATATTGGCCTTCTAAGAAGGTAATCTGATTTGACTAACTTCACAGAAGTCAGTTCGTTCATTATAGGTACTTTCACTGTCTCCTTAAACATTAATTCAAAAGAAATTTGATGGTACACAAAAATGAATACGAGCAGTCCATTCCTCTCGATCTAACGGCTCAGATTGGTTTTGATTTTTTTATACTACCATGGTAATATTTATACTACAATGTTAGCATAATTTTGTATGGGAGGCTCTCTAAATGGACGGTTAGATCTGAATTGTACTACTGCCCTAGTATATTTGCCGTTATGTACAGTAAAAGAGCTCTAATTCAAACATACTTCAATGCTATGGCAGCACTTCACTAATGTAGAGCACCTCACAAGAAAACAACATTTATGGTAACAATCAGGTCCGC
The DNA here is from genome assembly GCA_036346145.1 of Olyra latifolia. NCBI lineage: Eukaryota > Viridiplantae > Streptophyta > Magnoliopsida > Poales > Poaceae > Olyra > Olyra latifolia. The sequence goes on from CM070524.1 coordinate 9,744,447, forward strand.
TCACAGCTACATGGTTATCGCAACAATTTGAAATAACATAGTTTCACCTCATATTAGTTTTAACTCCCAGTAGCTAATAATCACTTCAAAAATAGGTGTATCAATGGCAGAAATCACATTTATTCACCGAATTCTAAGCAGCATTCACCTAAAAACAATGTATTATTAGCCAAAATGACAATTATTCTGAATTTCCAGAACTATAAACTCAGTGCTTTAAGATTTAAATATACACATCAAATCAGATTTGTGAACCAAACAGAACTATGTTACTATGGATACGGTGTGGTTGTTCATACGAGACTCGTAACCAATCTATCAATCATGCCGTAGAACCAAAATCACCCACGGACAGACATGCATCAAGCAATCAGTGACGAAATGGTTAAAGGGGGAAACAAAACCTTGACGGCCGAGAGGACGAGAGTGGCGTGCCTGGCCTGCCACTCGTTCAGATCCTGACGCACGTTCGACACCGTGGGCACATCCGACATCTCCGGCTCATCTGCGCGACCAAACATCCGATCAGACAGACAATCCAGCCTCTCGAATTCCATAAACCCAAACATAGGTAAACCGCACCTTGCAAAGGGAAGTCGCGAAAGGTGCTTATGGTAATGCCCTTGACGAACTCGCGGAGGTCGTCGGTGATGCCGTACCGGTCGAGCTCGGCGGCGTCGGGCTCCGGCGCGACGGCGGAGGGGATGGGCGGGATCGCGGGGATTGGCGGGATGGAGGGGACGGGGAGGTCGGAGGCGAGATGCTTGATCTGGCCGGCGAGGAGGTCCGCCTTCTTGGTGGCCTCGGCGGCGATCTCGCGCGATTTGGTGGCGGTCTCCGAGAAGATCTCCTTGGACTTCTTCGCCGTCTCCGACATGAGCGCTGACGACCGCTTGGCCGCCTCCGCCGACAGCTCCTGCGACCGCTTCGCCGCCTCGCCGGCGAAGGCCCGGGCCCTCTCCCAAAGATCCATTACCTCCGGAAATTTCTAGAAGGTTCTGGGCCGTCTCACCGCCGGTGCCGTGCCTCGTGTTCGTTGACGTCGGTGCGGGACAGGGGTTGCATTAGCGTTACACCTATTTAGGTGGGTTTGCTCGTGTCGCGCAAAGATAGGGAGTTTTTAGGAAGTTGAACTTGCCTGTTCCGTTATTTAGGTATCGATTAACATTGTCTACCCACAATTTAATTTCAGACGCAGTATAGTGCATTGTTGTGTTGATCAAAATTTTAAAATAAGCTCCCGATACACTCCAAAAATGTTATTACAATTGAATGCATGCTAGTCCAATGGTTAAGATTGCAAGTACCTCTTAAAAATCAAACTCCAAGTGTATATAAGAGCATGTATAATGGTCCATATCAGCTATTTCTAAGCCTTGGACAAAAAATAATATGGATGATAGAGAGGGTACATAGAGAGTTGAGCCGTCTCTTAATCTAGAGTTAACTCTAGCACGAGAAATAAGATAAGTTGTGTGTGAAAAAAGCTATCTACTAATAAATAAGTTATCTATATCGTTATATAGGTTATCTATAATTGTCAACGATTTGTGTCGGCAATATATTTTATAGGGCTATGCGAAAGATCACAACTACGATGGTAGCACATGGAGCCGAATTTATACAAGTTCGGGCCCTTAAGGTGAGGTAATACCCTACTCCTGTGCTCGTGGATTATATGGTGGGGGTTGATTACAATGTATGTTCTCGTTGGGATGGCACGAGAACAGACAATGATGTCGATGGTGGATGATGAGATTGTGTCTCAGATGCCGAACTAGGGGCCTCTGCCTCCCCTTATATAGTGGAGAGAGACATGGTTATAAATAAGTTCCCTAATCCGTATAAGGAAGATAAAAATATAACCGGGCTGGCTACGCCTTTATCTATGTATTCAAGTAGGAAACAAATTCGTTTCCTTGTAGAACAAGTCGGGCTGCGCCATCCTCCAAGCTGTGGTGCGTCCATCCGTATATCTCCGAATACCCGAGGCCCATGTTGTCCACAATAATACTGTCTATAAATGACATGTTAACCTGTTATAAACAGCAGCTGTCTATAAATAACATGTCAACCTGTTATAAGAGTTGAACTAAGGGGGTGTTCTTTTGGGCTTATAAGCTCTGACCTATCTGTCTTATCTCCAACTTCGAGAATTTTCCGAGGTGGCCTCGAGAGTCGGATGGCCTTGAAATTTAGGATTTATGGAGCTTTTGGACTCGCCTACGAGATAAAAATAAAACGGATTCAAAGGTAATAAAAAAGTCAGACGAGTCAATATTAGTCAGATAAAACTTTTGTGACTTATCTGACTAATATTGACTCATCTGACTTTTCTATTACTTTTTGAATCCATTTTATTTTTATCTCGTACGCGAGTCTAAAAGCTCCCTAAATCCTAAATTTCAAGGCCATCCGACTCTCGAGGCCACCTCGAGAAATTCTCGAAGTTCGAGATAAGACAGATAAATCAGATTAGATAAGTTCAAAAGAACTGGCCTAAATATTGTGGTGTCTCTACTCTCTAAGAGTTGGTGTTTTGTATTACTTCAATATGAGTGAATGGTCTTTTTAATGAGAAATGAATGGTATTGGACTATTGGTATTTGATAGACCTCGTGGTTAAAAAAAAGTATCTGATGCGGCCTCAGTTTAATGAAGGTTTGTTGTCTCAAAAAAAAAAGTATCTGATAGTGGAACAGTACAAGAACAAGAGGTGTGAATGGCATAGGTGACCAATGATCGTACCGTGCTAGCCCGGTTTACTGTACAAATTGGGCTTAACAAGCCAGCGGGGCAGGATCTAGACCTAAACATGGTTGGCACAATAATTGGGCTAAACCGGGCTGGCCCGGTTATGAGCGGGCCGACCCATTTTAACAAAAAATAATGTATAAAAATAAGAAAGTGATTATATTTAACAAATATGTTTATAAAATAAAAAATAAATTATATATCATAAGAAAATAACATATATATAATTAAATATGCAGGATACAATACCGAGCCGAGCAGAACCGAACCGGGGCCACCACTGTGCGAACTGAACCAGGCCGGCCTGATAGGCCAAGGCCTTAGCCCAGATTTATCCGGTTCAGCGAATAGTGGGGGCCGGCCCGGTTCATCCTACTTAGACCGATCCATTTGGCCACATCTAGTGAATGGGTTTTGGGAACAAGGAGGCGGGCGAACCGTAAAGTTACGATTAAACGAGAGCGAGTTAGGCGTGGAGGGGCCCCTAAACAACGAAATTGAGTCATGGCCCACTATACCTGACCGAACACAGAAAGGAGAAGCAGGCCGAGAGCAGCACTGCAGTACTGACGTGCGTCACTAAGGCCATGCGTCCATGCTGTGAGTTCGGCCTAGAATGCGCGCGGGCGGTCGATGCAGCCCGGAATGAGATGGGGGCCCACGAACCGGTTCATTAAGCCTAGAAGGCTGCTGTTTGCCTTCTGAACGTTTCTTCAGAACTATTCGCTGGAATTAATAAACTGAACTTCGATATCTTCCAAAAATCAGTCCGTTCTGTTTGAGTTATTTTTAACAGATTTAGGAAGCAACTTTGAGGTTATAGAGAAACGGGCTAGGGGTTTAGCTTTTTGGAAACGGCCATAAGCCATAAACTATAAGCATCAGCTAAAAAAAATCATGCTGGCTCGTAGCATTTTCCCAGTAAAAGAATGGGTTTCTGGAATAACAATGAGGGTCTTTTGATTCACATGATTCTAAAAGTACAAAAATAGGGGAAAATAAGAATAGCGTGTCCAGCTGTCCAAACATGTTAAATCCTATGGGAAATCAACATAAATTATTAAACTTGTCGTTTGATTGTACCAAGAGAAACACTTCCGTCATTGATGGCATCGGACCGTGCGCCCCGTATTTATTTGACCATGAGTTCCACTAGCCAGTTGACCTCCCACTATCTTCTTCTCTCCATATTTTTCTCACCACACAAACGCACTGGACAAAGGCTCGGTGACTCGCCGAGCGATGGTGAACCCCGTTGGCTTCAGCCGACGATGGTGAGGTGCCGCAATGGGGAGTAGAGGGAGAGCGGCTCGGGGCCTTGAGGTGGTAGGAGTGCGGCATCGACGCCGCCAGCAACCAGTGCCTGATCTACTACGACGACGACGACCACCACCGAGCTTGTGGGGGCGACGAGCTCGTGGGGCAGAGGAAAGGCGCCCCCCTGCATGCTATGTGCCGTAGACCGCTTGCCTGCCGGCCACTGGCGCAGCCACTCACCGGCGCCTCTCTCTCCCCTGCTTCTCTTATAGTTCCTCATCTTTTATTATCCTCTATCCTCTCCGAGCTTTCCTCTTCTCCATGCCTGGTGACTTTTGCTGCATCAATGCATATGTTCTCCCGCCCTCTTCTCTTGGGGTCCTAGTGACCAATCCAATCCAAATGGATTCCTCTGTTTGTTCTGCCTGCAAATCCTACAAGATTTGAACGAGAGCAGGCATGGCTCCGTCGCCGTCGTAGCCATCGGTCGACGTCGACCCGTCTCTGGAGAATGTGAGTTTGGCGAGTTTTTGGCGGTCGGATCCGACGAGCACGGCTTGGGAGCTCGCTAAATCTAAAGAAGAAGAGGGATGAGAAGGTTCATCCCCATTTCGTCATGAAACCCTTAGCCATGTACATGTGAAACTTTGGTTTTTATCTGGTAACTTGGTTTTGTTATTATGAAACTTTTTATATTTGCACGGGGTGATTTTTTGAACAACAATGGAACATGAGGTTTCATCAGTAGTTTAGCCAAGTTTCATTGGTCCTCCTTCAAGTTTCATTAGTTCTTCTTCGAGTTTCATCAGTTGGTTTGGCCAAGTTTTATTGCTCTTTCTTCAAGTTTCACTAGTAGTTTAGCTAAGATTTATTAACCTTCTCAAGTTTTATCAGAAGTTAGCCAAGTTTCATTGGTATTTTTTTCAAGTTTCATCTATAGTTTTTCCTAATTTCAGCAGTTATTTTGCAAGTTTTCATTAGTTTTCGCCCATGTTTCATATGTATATTGTCGAATTTCATTAGCAGGTTTTTCAAGTTTCATCAATTATTTTCTAAGTTTTCATGCTGACGTCAGCATGACGTCATGCGTCTGACGGGAATCATCCCATCGAACGTCCGATCCAAGGCGCTCACCTTGTAGCAAATGAAAAATAGAGAGATTATCATATTAAATACTATTTGACTAGTTAGAAAATAGAGAGAGCAAAAAAGAAAAATGAGATCAGGCCTCATGCTTGGATCGCCTTAAATTTGAAGAAAAATTTCTATCATATGAAATTCATTTTGATTCAATCATTTAAATCATACAGCTCCATAGGTTTTTTTTTCTTTTGGATTAGATTTCTTCATTTTTTTCTATGAAATTCATACGAGTCAAGAGGCCCTCATCTCTGTGTGTGCGTGCGTGCGTGGTACTCGTAGTGATTACAGTGCGCTCATCTTTGGCTGAATCTTCAGTCCTCCTTTGAGTTCAGTTACATGTTTAATCCATTCTCTAACAGAGATGCATCGACCACCATCAAATTGCATGCGCCTAATGGAAGTAATGCGCATCAATTAGAGGGGCTAACTCGGTGGACAGGCAAGGTCACCCAAGAAAAAAGGTCTTGGTGACTAATTTTGTCACGTCTAACTTTAGGAGTGAGCTGACTTATTCTATTTATCTCGTGTCTTATTTGACTTATCTTACTTTTTTTATCACCTTTTGAGTTGTTTTTTCTATGTCGTAGGCGTGTCTATAAACTCCGTAAACCCCAAAATTGAAGGCCAACCGGCTCTCGAGGCTATCTCGAAAAATTCTCGAAGTTACGAGATAAGGCAAATAAGTGGGATAAGATAAGCTGAAAAGAACCCAACCTAACTTTAGGAGTGAGCCCCAATTGTGGTATAACTAATTTATCTATAGTTAGATGATGTTTGGTTCTAGGTATAACTAACATTAGACCAGGTAAAAAGTTAAGACACATGTTTGGTTCCAGAGTGAAAAAATGCCTAAGACTGTTTCCAAAGGTTTCCCTTAGCGGACAGGATTTCCATTGCAAAGGAAACCTGTTCCCTTCGTGGCTCCAACAGATTCCTTTCACCGTTCTCTTTCGAAAGAGATTCTCTTTTTCCATTCCCTTTATAAAGGGATTCTCCCTCCTTTCCCTATATCGTTCCCTTCGAAAGGATGTTGTTAGAGATAATGAGAAATGAAGAGAACGAATATGGGGAAGAAAATGGGGAAAGAAAGAAAATGAAGGGAAAATAGTTTGAGATAGTCTAAGGGTTGGTTCTTTTCAGCTTATCTTATCATACTTATTTGCCTTATCTCGTAACTTCGAGAATTTTTCGAGATAGCCTCGAGAGCCGGTTGTCCTTTGTGTTTGGGGTTTAGGGAGCTTTTAGACACACATACGATATAAAAAAGACTAAAAAAGTAATAAAAAAGTGAGATAAGTCAAATAAAACACGAGATAAGTCGGATAAGCTGGATGAGGATCTAACGGTTAGGATTAGATCTAGCTCAAAATTTCGTTATTTTTTATAGCGATGTAAAAATTCTGAAATTTTTTTAAAAATATAAATATTATCTAATATGCATCAGGTTTAACATATATTTTGCTCATATTTTTATGATTAATATTTTATTGAAAATAGTTCTAAAGTATAAAATGGACCAAAAACTTTTTTGAAAATATAATAAAAATATATGTTGAACTTGATGCATATTAGATAATATTTATATTTTTTAAATTTTTAATAATTTTTGCACAGCTATAGAAAATAACAAAATTTTGAACTTGATTTAATCTTAGCCGTTGGATCCTCATCCAACGGCCAAGGACGGGCATTGGACGGCGTTGGACCGCCCCCACGTCCCTTCCCCGATGCCGTCGTCTTCACCAATCTGCCAAGGCGACAAGCGTAGAGTTCCATTTTCCCATCTTCTTGGTATGTGTTGGTCTTCACCGATGACCTCGACTGGTTCCTGCTTGGGCTCCGGAGACAATCAGTGGTGAGATTATGTGGTGGTCGAATCGACCACCACAATCGTGGTAAAAAAAAATTGCATGGTGATGTTGGGTTTTGCCGCTAACAACATGTGACATGCCTCATCTCAGTGATCAACTTAACACGCTGGTCTAAACGTATGTGGCATAACTAAGATTAGGTGCAGCGAGACTAGGAAGTGAACCAAACAGGCCAAATTCGGCACTGATTCTGGTCTCCACGCAAACAAAACCAGACATTGCCCCCCATGAATTCCGGTTCAGACGCAAGGAGGCGTGCGAGCCGCGGGAATCAAACAGCAGCGTAAGAACAACAACAGCAAGAGGCCACGCGCGGCCCTGTTCTCTTCTGCGCGCACCGCAACCGTGCGTTCCATCGCGGCACGCATACAAAGCGCAAGTTGTTCTCGGCATCAGGGGCTTTCACCTGACGAGCTAGCCCCCCTCCCTGTCGTCCTCACGTCCACTCGCAGGTCATGTGCGCGCGCATGCATGCACTCAGCCACTGTTGCTACCTCCAGATGACAGCATGGGCATGATCCCAAGAATCTCTAGCTAGGCTTTAGAAGAAAGCAGCACCAAGAGCATCCTGGCAGGTGCATCCTAGCAGGTCATACAAACCATTGTTCATCTGATTTTTTAGAAATAGAGAAACTACTATAGAAACGAATTTTTGGAGATGTTATATAAAGTGTAAAAGAATTTTTGAGGTTGAAGAAAATTTTTTAGAGGATATGGTAAATAGTGTTATAGAGAATGAGATTATAGGAGAGTTGCTGAGGATGCACTAGCGCCGATTAGGGTCGCAAGTAGCCTCCAATAACCGGTCATTTTGGCACTTGCCTTTGTTCTTGCCATCCCTTTGACGCTATGGCCTGTGCCCTACGGTAACGGTGGAGAGTCACTGACAAAACAAATCCCTTGGCATTAGGGATATGCCAAATTGGTGGCTTGCAGTTGCAGCTAGCTGCAAAGAAAGGTTCAGCTCTGCCATGCAATCTACAGGTCACTGGTCACTGCCCTGTGGCTAAGGGCGCGCGGAGCTGAGCGCTGATAAGGGCCCTGCATATATGCGCATGCACTGCCTGAAACCTAATCCACACATGTTCCCTGTCACGCCTCCCTCAGTCACACTTGACGGTTTTGGATGGGTGGGGGTCTCAGCCTGGGCCATTCCATTCAGAGGTGGACAAAATCTCTCATTGTCTCATATGAGACATGACGACTCCACCAAAGAAAGCATTCAAGTGATGATCTTGTGTAGTTTGTTTCAGAGAAGATCGATGTCGCGCGAGCTTGGATTTGGCACTAATCGGCTGAAGACCTGGAGTCCGATTAGTAGCGCCTACCAGGCGTGTTAATCATTCTTGCTTAGTTGGGAAGCAAGGGTCCAAACTGAACGGTAGTTAGCTATATCTTTATTAAGCGCAAGTTGCCTGATACGGAGTAATAAAATAAGTATCAGTCGATTATTAATAAAATTGCACTATAACTATACTAAAATTGCATATTCTAAATAAGTGCAAATTTAGTTTTACCAGTGTACAATTTTAGATTGACTGAAACAAACATGATGATTTGAAACATAGGAAAATAAAAGCATGTAAGCAGGTGTATTCGACAGATTTATGCATCAACAAAGCATAGAAATCAACGAATAAAACTAATGATTGATAAGCAACAATTTTGATACTAAAATTGCATCTTTGTAAGTTATGCAATTTTAGTCTTACTAGAGTGCAATTTTAGATTGACTGATAGTTAAGAAAATTTCAATCGCCTGAGAATTAGCAATTCTGTTACTATAAAAAACGACTCATGTGGTAAATGGTGATGAGCTCATCAATATCCTTGAGTTTGCAAATAATTATCCTCTAAATGCCACCATCACCAACTTACACTTCATATTTTTCATAATCTGGTTTTTTGGTTTTGCATATATACCCTAGTTTTTAATTGTTTTGACCTTGAGTTTCTCGATCGATGGCCTGATATTTTGTGCCCTGTCCCATAGAGTTTTCCGATTTCCATCACTTTTCTCGTAGCGTGCGCTTGATCAGCTCCTGCCGGTTGAGGAGCGAGGACCATAAGGGTAGCTTTCGGGCTGCCCGAGAGAAGCAAACAGGCAGCAACGCAACGGAGAGGACCATATGCATGGATCGCCATTGAATTCTAAAAGGCCCTCCTCGCCCTTATCCCCTCACACGACCATCTCCATCTCCATCTCCGGGACCTCGCCCCGGCAGCGACCTGCCTGACGACGTACACATCGGCCCCCCGTCTTCCTCGTTGGATACGTACGCAGCTCCTGCAAGTGGCCGTACATCGCTTGCACACTATATATATATATATATAGAAATAATACATAAAATTTCCATGGGCTGAAATTCCATGATTCGTTCTGCTAGATGTCTTTGAGATTCGTGTTGTTTGATATTTGTACTTTTATATATCAAGCATTAAAAGAAAATATTTGAGACATCAAACTCCGAAAAAGTTAAGTTGAACTTTAGTTTGAACTACTTTTAAAATATACTTCAAACTAGTTCAAACTATACTTCAAACTAGTTTAAACTAAGTTTGAAATTAATTTTTTCGGAGTTTGATATCTCAAATATTTTTTAGAGAGTATGTGAAGATATACATGTCAAACATCACGAATCTAAATGCACATCATAAATATTGAATCATGGGCGCAGCCCATGGAAGCCTATTTCCTATATATATATATATATATATATATATATATATATATATATGGTTCGATCGGGGGACGGACATGGCCGGCGCTCGAGATCGAGCTGGCTGCATGTGGCAGGTACGGCCGGGACGACGATCGAACACCATGGAATTAATCATGAACGCTCTGCATCGTGCATGTTTAGATGGGTAGGCACCTTGATTCTGGAGTCCAGCTGCAGGGCACGATCGAGAGAAGTGCCCGGGAGCGCATCGCCGCCGCCGCCGCCGCCGCCGGGCATCCGGTTCGTGGTGCGCTCGGAAGCCGAGCATTAAGACGAGCCAGCAATAGAAGTTTGGCAGGCTTAGCTCGACAGCTCGGGCAGCACATGGGCACGCATGCATGTTGCCGTCGTGGATTGGAGCACATCCATGACACACCCCCATCTGTTGAGCACGCCACATGTGATCAGACCATCTCCGGCAACACTTCCAATTTCTTTTCTATAACACTGTTTTCTATAACACTGTTCTCTAGACATTTTATTCATCTTCTCTCTCTTTAAAAACAGTGTCTTTTAGCTATCGATAGAGATGCTCTCAGAACACAATCATCGAGTTGCTACATGCGTTGGTATCTTCCTATATGCGTAAGCCGGCCGGTGCAAGTCCAGAATATTGCCAGGGTAAACGATCCATGGGATAGGGAGGGCCGGCCGGCGGCTGATCCGGCGCCGCTCGTGGCGGGCGTACGTCGACGCTCTCGGCTATCGCGCAGCGATCCATGTCTGGACTCTGCAGGATCACCGAAAGCAACGGGTGGGGGCATCCATCCCGGGCCGATGCATGCGCCTTACTGCTGTCCATCTGTCAAGTCTCTTGTCATGCTGTCTTGTTTGCCTTATTACCTCGCCCTATGGCAAGCCTACGTGTAGCAGCTAGCTAGCGAGCTACGGCGGATGCCGTCGTCAGCACAGTGTCAGTTGCATCTCTGTCCTGACGTGCTCAACCCCATTTAGCTTTGCCTTTCGGCTCATGACCAATGGTTCTTTACCATGTCTCGGAGTAAACGCTTCAGCTTTTCTAACTGTTTTTAAACATCACTCAAAGCTGAGTTAAGCCAAGTGTTTTAGCATTTTGGAAACCAAAGTTTAAAGCTCTCGAAATCTAAAATTTTAGCTCGGTGGTTCGGCCATAGCCGAAGTGCTGAACCGAACAGCGATGATCAGAGTTTCGGAGGTTTCAACCAAGTTGGCGATGGGCAGTGGGCACGCGCCATCAGCACAGAAGAAACACGACCCGGTACGTCTTTGCCGGCTTGGAGCCAGGGCTATATCTTGTTAGGTGTTGTGCCGCGCTGGCTCGTCGAGTGGCCAATTGGCCATCGCTGATCGATCGATCGAGCGAGCGACCATACGCATCATCTGTCACAGATTCACCTAACAGCTAGCCGTCGAGCTAGCCTAGTGCCGAATGGATCGATCATGCATCCACTGGTTGCTTAAGCCGCACTCGATCGATCTAACATAGTAACATGATGGGTGGTGGTGGATCGACGACAAGTACCCGATGTACGCAGCTGTTTGACAAAACAAATCAAGAAGTACAGTGAATCGATCCTGGATGGATCGAGTTCAATGGTTTTTCTTTTTTCTAAAAAGGAACTGTCTACTGATCAATGGTCGATTCATCAATCAATAGACTAATATCCAAACAGTACCAATCACGTAGGCACACAAACTATCTTCGTTTTCACATCAAAGTGCAAAATAAAAATACAAAAATAAAGATGTATATTAGAAAAAGTTTAATGAACCCTTACAAAATATAAATATAAATGGAATTAAAAGTTGTAGTATGTATAGTTGTATTAAAAATTGTACTTAGGTCATAGTCATAGTGCAACTTTAGGCTTACTAATGTCCGATTCTAGACGAACAAAAGTAGCAGTATAGTTGTACTAAAATTGCATCGGAGTTCATAGTGCAATTTTAGAATTATTAATGTGCAATTTTACGTGACTAAAATTTTACAAAATTTCAATCGGCTACTAGCTAGAGGAAGCACAAATTTCAGAACCAAAATTGTTTCGACAACTCACAAAGTAGTTGATATTGGCTAAAAAAAAAATCAGTTGATTACAATTGGCCAAAAAATCAGTCAATTAATTAACAGCAAAATTGTTTAAAAATCAGCGCATCGACCCATGCCTTCATCTGTTTAAACTGATTGCAAACAAACTTGTGATTCACGAGTTGATCATATTTGGTTGTATACCTTGCCGTCACAACAATTTTGACATAGATATGATGTAACAATGTGTGGCCTATGGCAAAACTTGGCACATAAATATAAGTATGACATGTGAATCACTAGACTAAAGAAAGTGTGGCATGTCTCAAGCGTGGTATTAAACCAAACAAAGCTGTCTCACCTCACTGCCATAGTTATGATAAATAATGTTATTATTTGATAGTGAACCAAACATGCACATATGAGATCAGAGGCGAGCAGGGACTAAAGAAACGTCAAAGCTGGGCCATGGAAGTAAACTTGACCGGGACATGACGACAACCCGGCACATGTCCTCCTGGTTCATGCCAATCACACGGTCAAGCCGGCCGGACTGTACCCAAAGCTGCATGCTAACCACCAGTTCATGAACGGAGCCCACTCGAAGCCACTGTCTAGGGCGTGTACAACAGACTGGAGTGTAAAACAGCTGCTATGTACTATGCTAACTATATATATTATCTAAAAGAAGTATGGTTTTAGTTCTTAACTATAGAACTTGACTCATTTTGGTCCTTCAACTCCAAAACTAAGTTAATTCAGTTTTAAAAAAGTCAAAACTGTACATAAATGTTCCCTTGACCGAGAAAGTGCAGTTTTGACGGTCAAAGAAGGTTTGACCAGAGTGTTATATATATGTTTACATAAAAATATTTCACAATATCCAAACTAAATATATATTTGAGTTTCTTATGATTAATATCTAATCTCATAGAAATTTTTCACATAATTTTCTGAACTTTACATTTTTTGCATTATTCTATTTTTAAGACTACTATAGAATGCCAGAAATTTCTTTAAAAATGATACGATGCAGTAAAATATGGGGAAAATTTTTATGAGATGTAAAATAATTAGGAATTCTAACGACGATTTGGAAATGACTTCCCCACTAAGTTTATTTCTTGATTGAGGGATCAAGATATCCCTATTTCTACTAAGATATTGTTTTTGAGATGCAGCGGTTTCACAGAATAATGGAACAAGCAAACAGGGAGTTTATCTTGGTTCGGGTCTCTCCAAGAAGAGATAGCAACACTACTCCAGCGTGTGTGTATTTTTTAATATCTCGATTTGTCCTCCTCTGTTTACAAAAACGTTGGGGTATATATAGACTCCAGGAAAGCTAACGTACGAGACTATTGACCACCCTAATAAGGTTGGGTTGTTTTTAATTTATCTTATCCAACTTATTTGACTTATCTCGTAACTTCGATAATTTTCCGAGATAGCCTAGAGAGCCGGTTGGCCTTTCTGTTTAGGGTTTATAGAGCTTTTGAACACACTTAAAAGATAAAAAAAATGCCTCAAAAATTAATAAAAATATAAGATAAGTCAAATAAGACACGACATAAGTCAAATAGCTAACTTGAGCCCATCATCCGAGTGCTTCCCTAACCCTAGTCCCATTCCAACGGGCCACCGCCGCACTGCCTCCATGCCTGTTGCCTCCCAACCAAGTGCCTAATTGAAGCGCCACCGCTCTGTCCACAAGGGTGCGTTTTGTTCCCTGTATTTCCGCGTCCCGTATCTTCAGGTGCAGCAAAACTTGTGTTTGGTTGCCGTTTTCGTCGCCGAGCCTGGCTCGGACCGTGCAGTCAACGCCGCGGAGCTAGGCCCGCCGGGAATGAGCGAATCCGCCGTTTCCCGCGAGCCTGGCTCGCGCGATGCGCGCGTGCCTCGGCCATACGCTATACGGACGCTATACGGACGCGATACGGCCGATCGACTAGCAACGAGACTAGTAACTTTTCTACATCAACTTTTCATCCTTTTAAAAAAATTTTAAAATTCAAACGACATCCAAATTCAATGAAACAAAAAAAAGTAGAACCGTAGGTTCAAGTACAAGGTACTAAAAAAAATCAGTTTTTTTTAATTTTTAATTTTTAATTTTGAATTTATTGATTTTCTAGTTTTTGTTTTTTGTTTTTTATTTTTTGTTTTTGAATTTATTTTTGTTTCAGTATTTTTAATTTTTGCTTTTGAATTTATTTTCTTTGTTTTTCATTTCCCTCTTTTTAAATTTGTCCATCCCACTCTCCTTCTAGTGCAGCCAACCAAACAACATCTCTGTACAGCCTGTTCAATCTCATACAACCAACCAAACAACATCCTTTGCATCCATTCAGCCTAGCTCCACTCAGCCTGGCTCAATTCATGCAGCCTGGCTGAGCTCGTACGGCAACCAAACACACCCAAAGTGATGCCACTGAGCATCGATCCTAGCGCCATCCCCCTGTCGATCCTTGCGCCACCCCATGATTTGGGTGCTGCCGCCTCGTCCACGAAACACTGCCAACAAGCTTGGACCTGAGCGCACCATCGTCTGCCACCCCATACACAGAGCTCTATCACCGAGCATGGAATGCGCGCTGCTACTCATCCCCCCCATCCAAGCGTCGTCGCTTTGTTAACGGAGTGTAGGCACCAAGCAGGAATTAGAGCATCGTCGCCCCAAGTATCACCGCCCAATTGCTATACCACTGTAGGTCGCCGTTGCCGCTCCACCTTCCTTCCTTTCTTCTTGGGGTTGAGCTCTTTATCAAGCCCAAACTGAGCTGAGCTCAAGCCGTGTCGAGTGATCCTAGACTTGAGCCTACCTCCATGGCTCCATCCTCCATGCACAATTAATGCTGTTGGAGCTGAGCCAAAACGCAACCAAACAGGTTGATCGAGCTCGAGCCAAAGCAGCCGGGTGCCATGTGGCATCCGGTGCCATATAATTTCTCTACCTCGAATCCAGCCCTAGCTGCCCACCGGGGCAACTTCTGCAGTGATGCGCTGTCGGATCACTGTATCGGTGTTCCCTTGCGGAATGCCGATTTCCCAATGTTCCCACGTGCCACCACTGTCCATCATGCACGCACGCACGTACGTACACCTGCTAAACATGAAGTTGCTACACTCACAACAAGATGACAAAGCGCTGGCAGTGGCATGCAGGCAGGCAGCCAGCATCGTGCAGGAATTGAGGAGTAGCTTGCGTTTGTCCTTGGATCTCGTGGCTCCACAGGATCGATCCATGCATGGCGATCGAATTGGGCCAATTGGCGATATGCGCGCATGCAGGAGGATGATCCACTGGCGTGCATGCGCTCGTACCGTCATACGTACGTACGTGCGTGCTACCGTACGCAGCACGTACATGTCGCGTATGTACATGGGCGGTGGTGAGGCCATGAGTCCATGACACCGGCGCGCGTCAGGCTGGGCCACGGCGTCCGGGCAACGCTAGCCGAGTAGCTGGTGCAAGCCTCGGAGGACAAACAGTGGACCGCGGCGTGGCGCGGCCGCGCGAGCACGTCCGGGCGCTGCGCGGACGTGCTGGCGCCGCACGTACGGCACGCACGCCGAGGACGGTCGTGTGCCTGATGCGAGCACGCCATCAGTCGTGCGACTGTGCGAGCAAGGCCGCCGGCAAGGGACCCGCCCAGCAGCCCTACCTGTCTGTACTTTCACCTCCCATGCATCTATGACATTGTTGAGTGCTTGGGCTGTCACGCCGGTTCAAGCGCAGTAGCGCCAGATAGTTATAGACCGTGTAAGGCTAATTTGCGAACAAATTTATGTCACAGATATTTTTATATAACTTATTTTATTATATCAGGTTATCTTCAGTTATTATATTTTTTTATGGTGAACACTGCTAAGCAGAAGCCCCTCTTGTCTATCCTATGCTTAACTTTGCTATTTAGTCTTATGCCCTCACAACATGTCAACGGCCTGCTCTTTTGTGTTGGTTGCTGCAAAATTTTATTAAAACAAGACTGAGTGTGACACACTCAACAAACGAGCATACCCTAGCGGGGCAAACAAAAGCACAAATATAAGCAAGATATACTGTCATCACACATAACCGCAAGCTTCCCAACCCCAGAGTCATATGGGTGAAATTCCACACTTTTACACTTTGCAGAGAGGTGTCTAGACATCGACAGCCTCTACTAAAATGCTATATTCTAGAAGAGCAGAGCCCTTTGGCCCTCCTAGTACAGCACCCTTAACCTACTGGCACTGGTGGATCCCGCAGATCCATCACTAAGCGCCCTGTTTAAAAAAGGCCATACTAGGTGAAGAATTCAGATAGTCCCATTGTTGAACTGTGACCGGCTCAATACGATTGCTGTCGTAATGCTAATATTAAAAATACAGTAACATCAAAACGAATAAGATAGTGCAATAAAAATAGTGCTAGCGCAGCGTCGTTTGCCTATTACAGTTAACCCTGAAATCTCTGCTATTACTCAGAACAACGATATACTCTCGCACCAGCTCTCCTTCCTAGTAGCTCTAACGAGCACTGGGCAGTGGCGAACCTCACGAGAGCTCGCGGCTGTTTATACCTTCAACAATGTCAGTTTATTCAAAGGAACCTAGAAGCTAAGTAATTAAGTAATGATTTCACCTAGCTACGTGGTTGAAGGAGTCACGGCGCAACATATCTACTCTTGGACAGCACAACAACATGCTCAAATCAAGTGAAGCCACGTACCCACTATGCTACGTAATTATCATTAGCTCTTTCGTTCTATAATAAATTAAGATTAGGCTTGCAGATTGACCAGCATGTATGTGAGTGACGTGAGGGTGTTAACAAAAATATTGGTGTCATATTATGCCTCTAATATCTGACCGTACATATAGACTTAGTATATTGCTTATTGATATAATCAAGATGATTATTCCCATGCGAATACTTATTAGACTACTAACAGAATATTTAGGTGGCTAAGCTAAATAAATAAGGTGGACCTCGAGAGGTTCTTGAATATGACGTGAGGGTGTTGTAAGGATCAAGAACCCCTATGGGTCTTTATTGATTTTGATGATTGTTGATCGGTTATCTCAATTGAAGCTACATCTGGACGCCATTTTTGCCATCTGAGGGTATTTTGGTGATCTTGGACCTCTCACTGTTTTAAATGATCTTCGTCGATGTAATCAAGGCTAAGGATGATTTAGAGGATAGACCGGGAAGTGTGTGGGTCTATCCTTAGCCTAGTTTTTTTTCTTTTTCTGGCTTTCTCGACGCTGTTCTGAGGGGGGCTCGATGGTGATGTTACCCGTGTATTTCCAATTTCCCATGAAGCACATCTTTCCTTTCGCCTGTTTCTGGCTTGGGAGTGTCTCTAGGTGTGGTCTAGAGCTTGGGTGTGTTGGCAGCAGGGGTCAGCTCCTAACCGGACAAGGGTTCGGACCGTCTTGTTGGGGGGACCGGCCCCAGTTTAATTGATATAGGAGCAACAGAAGTTTCCAGCTATCAACCGGACAGCTAGGCCGGACTGTCCGGTCAGTGTGTCCGGCCCACGGCAGGATCCTTCCGCAGGGGTTTGGGAGAAGAGCAGTTTGGTGACAGTGTTGCCCGGCCTTGGTCCGGACAGCCCAACCGGACTGTCCGGCCAGGGTGTCTGGTTGGGTTGTGAGGAGGGTTTCCTAGGTGTTTTCTTTGTAGTGCGTATGTGTCTAGGAGAGCTCAGCCTTCGTCAGGACAGTCCAGGGGTACTGTCCTGATGGCTGTCTGGTCGAAGTGTGAACCCCTCCACCTGGGCTGGTGAGGGAGCAGGTTAGGTTTAAGGGGGAGACTGTCTGGCTCCCCTGGGCAAACAGTCCGGTTTGTGTGGGGATCCTCCCACCTCGGGGGGAATCTGAGGGAATATTCCTCCCGAATCCTTATCAGTATTTAAGGGAGTGTGTCTGAGAGAGAGAGAGGAGCTCGAGCATTTGGTGTTACTCTTGCTAGGTAAGTTCTTGAGCCTCCCAAGCCCGTGTGAGTGTGTTTTTGGTTCTTCCGGTGTTCTTCGATCTTCCGGTCGTGCTTCTTCGGGGATTCGGAGTTGCGGACTCGTCGTCATCGGGCTTGTTACCCTCGGGAGTGTGTCTCCCACTCGATGTGTGTCGTCGGGGGTGGTGTGAGGTTGAGTAGCTCACCAAGGCGTGTGGGAGCACTCGACACGGTGTGAAGGTTCGGAGTCGACCTGCCGGAGCGGCGAACGACTACCACGAGTGGAAAAGAGGACTAGGTTCGATTGAGAACCGGCCTTCGTTCGTCGAGGGTTTCCTCAACGAGGAGTAGGAGTTCGTCTCCGAACCTCGGGATAAAAATATCCTTTGTCCCGTGTGCTCCTTTAATTTCTTGCACTCTATTAATGTTTATGCAATGGTTGTGATGCTATCGCCGATATAGTTCTCTTGTATCTATTGTGTTCGTCTTGCTTAGAATAGGTCCTGCTATAGTATTAATTTGTCTTAATTTCTACTAAACCTTGAAAACCGAAAAATTTGCAATTAGGCCTATTCAACCCTCCCCCCTTCTAGGCCTTCGATCCTTTTCAGGTGTTAATAAAAATATTGGTGTCATATTATGCCTCTAATCTCTGACCGTACATACACGCTTAGTATATTGCTTATTGATATAATCAAGATGATTATTCCCATGCGAATACTTACTAGACTACTAACAGAATATTTAGGTGGCTAAGCTAAATAAATAAGGTGGACCTCGAGAGGTTCTTGAATCTGTTTCTTGAGATTGGTCCATTTTGTTCATGTTATTTTTAATAGCCTTCATAGGTGGCTTCTAAAAACTAGATCAGAACGTTTTACTTTTCAATTGGCCTAAGCTTAGTCGAACATACCCGTAAATATAACTAATTAATTAAAGAGACTTAGGCTAGCTCCAACACTGGCCTTATTTTCTTAATCCCTATATTTCACTCTCTTATATTTTAATCCTGACTCTATCTTTACTATTCACAATACTATTTCTACAGTAAAGGAATAGGGCCACCATTAGATATGCCCTTATCTTTCTTCTTTTTTTTTAAAAAAAAAGGCTAGATAGTAAAAATGACATGCATGAGAAAAAAATAAAACTATCAAAAAATATTTTATCCCCGATATCTTATTTAATATATTTTTTCTAATTTAACTTAGGGCATTACATGGGTTAGGCTTAAAACTTAAGACTAGCTAAATTGAAAAGCTAAATGTTTTGACTTTTTTAGTCTAACTTATTTTCTAATTATGAAGTCGTCTATAAAAGTTCTTAAAAATAACATAAACGAAGTAGGTCAGCTTTGAAAAGCGGATTCAAGAACTCATCAAGTCTAACTTATTTTTTAAAAAACACGGGCAGGTTCTCTGCCCTTTTATATAAAGATTGGAGTGCATATAATTACAAGTATGAAGTCGGTTCTAGTAAAGTGACATCCAACGGCTGCGGTCTAGCATGAAACCGAACATGCAGGTGGATATCCAATATATGGGCAACTAGGGTTGAGGGAGGCGGAAGGACCGCGGGTTGAGACCCCCAACAATGGATGGACGTAAATGGAAAACGACAGTGCTGAATAAGCACTGCGGAGGGACTTTGATGCGAATTGTAGTGACCATAGCTTGAAATGGAAAAGTTGAGGGGCTTTTTTGCAAAGATGTTCCTTCTTGGAGGAGCCGACCGTGGACGGCCGGATGGTGAGCAGCGAGCAAATCTGACGGTCGAAATTTTCGGGGCGACGTGGATACCCTGAGAGGCCGAGATTGGTTCCCCTATAGGAGATAGATAATATGTGAGTGTGCTAGGGTTATATATCTGTTGGCAAGTGAAATTTGATTGTCTGAGACCTGAAAGAGAGAGAACCGTGGCAAAGGCGCCCGTTCTAGCTAAACTGCTGATGGAACAGAGCGCTCGCACGAACTGGAACACAAAAACATCTGGGCGTGAATGCACTCCCACCACACGTACGTACGTGCTCTGGACAACGTCACGGTCCTACCCCGGAAACCCGACAACCGGCGGCAGCAGCATGCGGACGGCCGGACGGATCAACGCAGCAAGCGCCAGCAGGTAGGCGGGGCGAATCGTTGAGCAACCACGCTACCGGTGTAGTCCGAGGTTGCCGATTCAATGCGCAAGACGTGAGCGGAGAATAAGATCGACAGATGCACAAGTAGATGAAACACAGATGTAGGGAGAGAACAGATTCTTTATTGCTTTCAGGTGTGTTTACAATAGACGAATCCCTCTCCTATTTATAGTGCTGCTTCATAGAGTTTGGCAGGTCCACGGATAGACCTATCCGGATACGGCTTAGTCAGCCCGTAATCGAATAGGTTTCCTAATACTCCCCCTTGGACCTTGCCGCGTAATACATATGCCTCATCAAAACTCCATAAAAACCCAGTGGGAAAAATTCTTGGAGAAAGAGTGCATAGCATACGCTCGCTGTGCGCACGGATATGCCTCGTTAAAAACCTTATGTGAGAAACTTCCTTGAAAACTCACTTAAGGAAAAAAGAGTATAAATCCACCCAACATTGCTTTATTACTTTAATGTAATAGTTGGGTACTTGAACTTCTGGTTCAAGATTTAATTCAAAATATGTGAAGTTTCTCCCCCTGAATCCTGCACTTCTCTAAGTCTCATCATTCCTATGCCTTTAATGCATCTTTTAAATGTAGATGCAGGTAGGGACTTAGTGAACAAATCTGCGAGGTTTTCGCACGACTTAGTGTGCTGAATATTGATTTCATTCATCTTATGCATCCCATGTGCATAAAAATACTTGGGGTTTATATGCTTAGTGAGGTTGCTCTTCACATATCTAGTCTGTACTTGTGCGACACATGCTGCATTATCTTCATAAATGATAGTAGGGTTTGTTCTATTTGCAATCCACATGACTGGAGAATGTGGAATGTCATTCTTCGAAGCCATGCACATTTACGTGCTGCCTCATACAATGCAATGATTTCTGAATGGTTAGTCGATGTTGACACAAGTGTCTGCTTTGACGACTTCCATGATACTGTGGTTCCTCCACACAGGAAGACATATCTGTGTCTGGGACTTCTTGGTGTCGCGGATCGAAAGATAACCCGCATTTGCATATCCGACCAAAGTCATATCTTGGTTCCTTCTATAAAATAATCCAAGATCGACTGTTCCCCGTATGTAGCGGAAGATGTCCTTTATCCCTTTCCAATGCCTTTTCATTGGCTCTGTACTATACCTTGCTAATAAGTTTACGGCGAACGCAATGTCAGGTCGTGTACTGTTTGCTAGGTACATGAACACTTCTGTGGCACTTAAGTATGGGAATTCCGATCCCAGGACTTCCTCCCCCTCTTTTCTAGGTCAATGTGGGTCGTGGTCTGCTTGTAGTGACCTTCCGACCATCGGGGTTCTTGATGCGTACAAGTATTCCATCTGGCATATGCTCAAGCTGAAGGCCTAAGCAAAATTTGGTTTTACCCAAATCTTTCATTTCAAATTCAGATTTCAAATATGAGCTTGCTTCTTTAATTTTATCATCAATGCCAATGATGTTCAAATCATCCACGTAAACCGGAATTATACAAAAACCTTCTTGTGATTGTTGTATAAAAACGCATGGACAATCTTCATTATTCGTATAGTCTTTCTTGCTAAAGAACTCGCTCAAGCGATTATACCACATTCTTCCTGACTGCTTTAATCCATATAAGGATTTCTGCAATTTTACACAATATAATTCTTTTTTCTCTTTATTCGGGGTTGACATACCGTCAGGTACTTTCATGTATAATTCGGAGTCCAGGTTACCGTAAAGATAAGCCGTAACCACATCATCAATTTTATTCTTAAGTTCATATTCACCGGATCAACGCAGCAAGCGCGCAGCAGGGTAGGCGGGACGAAACGACCGCGCCTTGAAGGAGCGACGCGACAGGCGGACGTGTCCGGATGGACAGGAAAACAAACACCAGCGCACAACTGCACAAGTGAGCGCGTACCAGACGCAGCCGATCTCACATCGTCTAGTTGTTGGAAATTATCGGCGACCCCGAGATAGCCATCCCGTGGCGCCGAGCCCGGCCAGATCGAGAAAAGCGTCGTGCTCGTTCTCACCTCGAACACGACAGGTTCGGTCGATCCGGGCACGATGTCCATCCGGGACACTATCACGGCCATACGTGCCAGCTAGTGCCGGCCAGCCCGCCTAGCATGCGCCGCAGCGAGCGCGACGTGCCGGATCGATGCAACAACTTACCCAACCGGTCGTTGACATTACTGAGCCGAGGTCGAGCGCCACCTTGCTTGCGCCGCGCGCGCGCGCAAGGCCGACGTGGGCAGGTCGCGCCGTGGTCCTCGCGACGCAGACCGCACGCGGCGCGACCGGGAGGCACACGACGACCGACGTGCACTGTTCGCGCAATTAATGGAACATGGACTCCGTCTCCGCTCATGCTGGTGCCCTCTGGCGTCCATCTCTCCACAGGCCGTGCTCTGGAAGCTTCTCCTCATGACGTCTTTCCTTCATTTCCTTCCCGTGGCTGTGCCCGGGAGACGTACGTACGCGTTAATGGTGAAAATATGTGTGGATAAGTTGATCGAAACGCTAGCTAGGAGGCCACTGCAAACGTACAAAACTGTGCGGCGCACGTAATGCAAAGATGCAGTAGCTAGCTTGCGAGATGATCTTCTGGGCGGGCAGCTTGTCAGATTCGTTAGTTAAGAATGTTTGCTACGATATCGTGACAGGCAGACGCTCGAAAATGGAAGCACAGCGGTTGGTTGTACATGGCCATCTTGAAAGGAAGCCGGAAACGTCAACGGGAACGAGAGGCGCAGCTTCAGCCACGGCGTGCCGCTTGCCTTTGCCTCTTCCGGGCAACAATACCAAACCAATAGCTGCCAGCTCTCTCATGGTCGTGTGCCCTTTTCCAGATCGACTACTCGCTAAAGCACGGGCACTTGTTTTTTTTTTTTTAGATTTCTAACCTTGCTCTGGTGACGAGCCGGTGGTCGCTGGTTTAGAATTCACCGTGCTCTTCGAGCTTAGAGGGAGTGCCACCTTAGCCGCAAAATCAACGGCGGATGGTAGGCGAGGTCGGCCAACGAGTTGACAAGGAGTGGAGAGTCATTACGAAGCAGAGGGAGGTGGCCAGTAGATCCACCGTTGCATGGATGTGAGCTACTGGAGACGAGAAAGGAAGGTGAGGTAGGAGCATCTTGTTGGAGATGAAGAAGATGTAGACACTATAGCAGTGGAGGAGGAGGAGGGGCATTGGCAATATGATGGTGAGGACAAGAGGCGACGGTGCGCCAGGGTCGATGCATCAGGTGCAAGGGCATATATATGCGCCCCAACAGTGACTAGGAGGAGGATATAGGATGATGGATAGGGTTTGAGGTTCGGTTTATATATAGAAGGTAAGGATAGATCTCGATCGCTTGATCAAAATACAATGTTAAAAAAAATCTAGTGATTATGCAATAGATAATCCCTAAGTGTAACACCTTGACTCAACTTTCCTTAGAGTTAGCCCACCTTAGGACGACTCACGTATACGTAGCATCTCTCTTAGCCTTTCATCCTTTTTTTTAACAAACCAAAGACTGGTTATTATATTAAAGGTAGAAAGCAAGTTTATATACAAAAGGATTGCAAATAGATTAAGTCCTCTTGCACCCGCCATCACCCATAGCTTGGTCTCTTCCTTGATCCTTTGCACCAGCTGCCTCGGGTTGAGACACATGTTCTCAAAGATTCGTCCATTCCGTTCACATAAAAATCTCCTAGCATGCGAGGATTAAAATGGAATGTAGTCCTTCCCTATGCTGCATAGCCACTGATCCTAGGCAATCACTCTACCAGTCCAGTAAGCTCTCCAGCGCGGTCGGGAGATAGTCGCGTAGCATGTCCAATTAGCGATGTATGCCCAAATGATCTGATTAATCGGGCATGCCATGAAAAGGTGGCTTGATGATTTGACGTCTCTGTTATAGAATTGGCAATAGTAACAATTTGGTCAACCTCTCTGCAGTAGTCGATCGGCCATCCAAAGACGGTTTTGAGCCGCTAGCCACACAAAGAGCATACACCAGGATGGTGCCCAAGATCTCCAAATAAGCTTGACAAAATTAGTTAGTACTAAGCCCTCAAATTGAATGAGATATGCTGACCTCCAGGTATATTCACTATTCGGGGTCCACGTCCAGGTGATCTCGTCTTCTACTTCTTCTTGCAGTCGAGGGTTCGCCAAGTAGAGGTGCTCCCATATGGCTAGGAATCCCCACAGAATGTCCATGTCCAAATGTCTTCGAACCTCGACCATCCAGTCATTGTTGGTGATGGCATCGGCTACGGAAGCTTTCTTCTTGTGGGAGAATGCATAGATCTTCGGCTCGACTAGTTTCGGCGGAAAAGGGAGCAGCCACGATGATTCCCAGATAGAGCGTTCCTACCATTGTCAATTGTTATCTTGGTTGATGCCACAAACAGGGTATGGTCACCGTTGTCGCACGGGTTCTCAAGACCCACCCAGGGGCGATCTGGGAGTGCGCCACTCCTGCCAAAGCCATCTTAGTTGGAGTGCTCGCCTAAACTTATTTAAATCTAGGAGATCCAGACCGCCTTGTCTTACTGGAGAACACACCTTGCTCCAATTCACCTTGCATTTGCCTCCATGAAAATGGTCATTTCCCGCCTAAAGGAATCTACGATGAAGCTTGTCCAGGTCACGCAGAAAGGTATGAGGTGGTTTTAGCACGGTCAGAAAGTATGTTGGTAGTGCACTAAGCACCGATGCCACCAATACGTGCATGTCCCTGGCTAAGTGCATTTTGCTTTTTCAATTCGCCAATCGAGCATGAGCTTTGTCTAACATTGGTTGAAGGTGAACTCGGCATAGCCTCCCTGTTGTTAAGGGGAGCCCAAGGTATTTGATAGGCAGTGTGGCCCTTTGTCCAATAAAGGTGCTAAGCACATCCTCTGTGCCAAGGTTTTGGCAACTTATTGGTGTGATTGAGCTCGTTTCCACGTTTGCCTTGAGGCCTGTTGCTTCTCTAAATTGAAATAACAACTACATGATAAAGTCGACATCTGCCCAGAAAGGATGGGCAAAGATGATGGCGTTGTTTGCGTATAAGCTGCACTTGAATTTGGCCCTTTTATCACCTATTTGTTCCAAAGCTCTAGATTGCGTGGCTAGGTCAAGTAGCCGCCGAAGTAGGTCAGTGGCTAGAATGGAAAGGTAGAGGGATAAGGGATCCTCTTGCCTTAGGCCAGGCTGGTGATGAAAGGACGCGCCCAGGATGCCATCCAAAAGGATTGAGGACGACGTTGTTGTTAGGATCATGGCTATTCAATTCCGTCACCTTGTGGGGAACCCTAAATTTTGAAGAAGCTATAGAAGATATTTCCAAGATACCAAGTCAGACACCTTGGTAATATCCAATTTGAATAAGAAGCAAGGCTTTTGAGATTTGTGTAACCCTCTAGTCAAATTGCGGACATAAAGGAAATTGTCCTGGATGAATCTTGCATTGACGAAGATGCTCTGTGCATTGGAGACTAGGTGGTGCAAGTGTTTAGAGAGTCGAAGCACTAGGATTTCGGAGAAAAACTTGGAGAATGTGTGGATCAAACTTATAGGCCGGAAGTCCCTAATGCAGGAGCTTTGTTCGTTCTTTGGCATTAAAACTATGTTGGTTGTGTTTAGTGTGTTGAGTCTACCTACAGAAAGGTTATAAAGGCTCCCAAAAGCGTAGACCACATCAGTTTTTCATCCTTACTTTAACCAAAAGGTTAGATAAAAAGGGTTACCAATTGGTTTTAAGAGTTTGGAAAAAAAAACAGCCTTAAAATTTTAAAAAAGGACTTCGCAGAGGTAAAAATTTCGTTTAAAAAAATTGTGGCACGTGGGTTTATCCTAATTAATGCCGTACGTACGTGGGGATACTGTCGATGAGCAGCATCGTCAGAGTACGTGTCTACAGCCGTCGCTGCATGCATGGGGTCTCTGCGTATGCGAGTACATTTACACGCGTACGGGGCAGTGGGGGCAGGGAGGGCATTTTGGTCAATCTGTCTGGCCCTAGGGCAGTTCCGTAACTTTACACCGACAACGACAGTGCGAGAGGGCGATGCAAGTGATGGAAGTGTAGATATTTACCTGCTATCCTTGTGAGATGCAGAGGCAAAGCTGAGCGGGTGAAGCTCTAGCCGCTCCCAGCCCGTCGACAAGCACACCCATCAGAGCCAGTTGAAACGAGTGATCAGCGTGGAGGCACTCTTCTAGAACGTTCTAGACACCACACAGGCGCTGGCGGGGTCGCCTCATGCAGGACTTCCAGTCCATCCCTGGCCTCGCCGGGCGGCTGTTCGGTGGCGCGGCGGCCGCTGACCTCCGGAGCGCGCAGACGCAGCAGGGCACGGTGGCGCGGTGCGGCGGGATTTCGTCGGCGCCGGAGGCGGTGAAGTGCCCGCGCTGCGAGTCGACCAACACCAAGTTCTGCTACTACAACAATTACAACCTCTCGCAGCCGCGCCACTTCTGCAAGAGCTGCCGCCGGTACTGGACCAAGGGCGGCGTCCTCCGCAACGTCCCCGTCGGCGGCGGCTGCCGCAAAGCCAAGCGAAGTTTGTCGTCCTCTGCCTCCTCGGCGCCCTCCACCCCGACGGCAACCGACGCCAAGAACCCGCGGCGTGCCTCGGCGACGTCGTCCTCCCGCTCCAACAGCGGCAGCGGCAGCACGAGCCCCGCGGCCGCCGCGGCGACGACACCTACCGCTCCGGCCACTCCTTCGTCCAACACCATCACCGCCACGAGCCCCTTTTCGACAGACGTGCCACCTCCGGCGCCGATATTCGCCGACCAGGCCGCCGCGCTCGCGTCCCTCTTCGCGGCCCCTCCGCCGCCGCCTCTCCCGGTGTTCAGCTTCTCGGCGCAGCCGAAGACGGAGGAGGGGATCGCCTCGCTGCTGCTCGCGGGGCAGGCGCCAGAGGGGCCCTGCGCCGCCGCCATCGCCGACATAACGCCGTTCACGTCTCTGGACTCGGTGATCTTCGAGCTCGGCGACACCTCGCCGTCAGCGTACTGGAACGCCGGGACCTGCTGGACGGACGTCCCTGACCCGTCCGTGTACTTACCCTAGTCGATCTGGTTTAGTTACTCATCACGATCACGTTGATTAAGCTGTGGTTAAATGGTTGTTAACGACGACCACTTGCTACTAAGTATATCGATCTACTGCTACTACGTAGTATATGTACTGCCTGCCTCTGTAATTTTATTCTTTTCTCGTCTCTCTGGCTGAACAGCGCGTGTAATTAAGAAGCTAACCTTTGTGTGCCTAGGAGTGAACCAATCATTGTCGCTACAATTAATCCAATCTCAATCCTTATCTTTCACGCTAGCTACGCAATCAATTTATCTTTATTTTTCCTGTGCATGCATGTTCGATGCAGCACTGTAAATTTTATGGCTAGCTTGGCTTTGCTTTGAAATCACTTCACACGCGAATGACGCGAGTGAGGTGCAGTTACTCTTGCTACTGCCTTATGTGCCCCGTAGTTACTGCACTGGATCCGGCTCTCATGTGGTGACATGTGGATTCTAAATCCGTGCAATTTGCAATGTACACAACAAATTTTACCATGATCGTTTCTATATTATAGTATAGTACATGCATGATGGAGCGTTGGAACAGTCAACATGGCGCTGATGATTAGCCATGGATTATTAGTTAGTGGTTGGTTTGTTAATTTTAGGTGCCCGTACGTGCCTTTCGCTCTCCGGGGAGTTTGTGTTGATGGAGATGGCACTCGCTAGCTAGCTAGCTGGCTCACTGTCTGGCTCGCGTACATTGCTTCTGTGTACAGTACACCCGTACATACGTGCGCGCGTGGATCTGTTGGCTCGGCCTCGATCGGCATGGCGCGACATACTCCCGTGCTTCGCTATATTTGCCTGTGCCCTCACGTACGCTAGCTTAATTCGCTTCCGACCCTACCTGGTGTACTGCCGCTACTAGCGTACAGCCAAACGTATATAAAGGGAAAGGTGTTTCACCTATCTAGGCTGCTATCAAACTTTAAAAAACCTTCTATGTGTAAGGATTTGTAATCGTATTGACCATGATAAACTATATATTCCTTTAATCTCTAGATGAATCAATGTGACTGCTTATCGGGTACCAGTGGCGGAGCCAGAGCTTCCTGGGAGTCTAGGCACAAAGGTGCTTGGTCCTTAGAGGCTAAAACTTGGTCTAGCGTTGCTGCCTGCCAACGCCCGGGTTGGAAGGCCGAATCTTCTTTACATAGTTGAGGGAGGTCCATTGCTGCATCGGGCGGAGTTCGGGCGCGTGCCGGGGGTCACCGGGCAGTGGATCTGCCACTGTCGAGTACATACGTGTGATGCTTAAGGATATCTTTACACCGGACTCTCAGGTGTGTATATATGTATTGATCGGCTGCTCCTCGATCTTCGCTGTTGCTCATTGGAGCATTGAGAAGATTTCCAAAGCATGTTTGAATTCTCGATGTTTATGATAGCTCCACCCATTCATATATAGCAGATTAGTCCTGGCAAGTGCACCAAGTGGACTTTATAGGTTTTCGGATCAATTCTTGTGATAGCGCCGGATTCATATGTCGACTTTCTGGTTCTCTTTATATAGCTCAAAGAGAATAGATGTAGAGATAGAATCCAATCTAATAGAAGCCATAGAGATATAATGCAATTTGATTAAAAAAAGGTCTCTTGAAAATCTTTTTGGATGCTTTGGCTTGTCACAAATTAACCATTCTTAGATCTGGTGTTGATTATCAATTTTAGGTTTTAAAAGTCGCTAGTCAAAATGGTCAAAGTTTAGTTTTAACATATAAACGATAATTTTAACGTCGCAGAAAAGATTGAGTAAGGACGTGTATGGTGCTAGATAAATTCGACAGATTGGCGATCAAGTCGTGACGCTAGAGATTTTTCATCGAGACGACGAGGCTGGGGTGGGGGGGTGGAACCACATCCCCTGCCTTTGTACTCCCTGTCGTTCACCCTATAGATACTGTAGCCACAGTGATAACCAGTAACTTAGCACAGCAGAAAAGTCGCCGTTTAATGTTAGTGCCTGCTACAGTAATAATGCTACAGTGTTTGCTACAGTACCTGCCATTCTACACTGTACACCCTGGCTTTGCCGTATCAAAGGCAGGAGATACGGTTCCGTGTGGGGGTGGGGGGCGCCGAATGATCATAATAATACAGCCGTAGAAAGAGAAAAAAATGCTATCAGAATCAGATGCTTCTGCTGCATCTCTGCCCCTGTACTGTGAATCTGCGGTGTATCGAGCCTAGATAAGGGCTATGTCATCGTTCGTACAAGATGCATGCATCGGTGTACCGGATGCACGACCGTCGCCCATGCCCTACCTCTGATAGGTTGCATCGCAGATGAACCGATCGATTTGTCAGATACCTGCCGGTACGCTGCTTCTCCGGTACGTGTTCTAAAGAAACAGCCAAAAGAAACTACCGGAAGAACTACGCAAGAGCCAGTATACAACGCAAGAATCACAATTCCAGGTAAGATAACTAAGAGTAAAGCACACGGTTGTCCATCAAAGTTGTATCGAGTCTTATTTAGTTCTCTAAACTTTAAAATTATCTTTTTATCTCATTAAAATTGTTTCCGTTTACATCACAGTCTCAAAACCTAGGTGCGGCTGCCCGCGGCCGGGTTAAATAGAGCTGAAGCAGGACAACATGGTGTGGGATCGAGCTGATTAGCAGCTGGACAAGCTAGTTTGAACACCACACGCAAGAATACGTACAGTACTACAGTGGTACTGTCACTGGCTATCTAATCCGTGCCAAGAGTCATCAATTTGACTAAATAACGCGCTGATCTCGCCCAAGCTGGTAGCATTAGCAATGATTGCTTCGTGCTAAAGAAAATCTCCAGGATCGAGAGTTATCTACTGTCCCTTGGCCACCAGGGTCCAGAGGGCAGAGGCTGCCTGCGATCGAGGACAAGAATTCTCGCGTCATTACTTAGCCGAACTGTTCCGCCATGACCCACTCTGAAAGGCACAGGAGATGCGTCCGATCAACGAGGAACAGGGGCGTGGACTGTGCGGTAGGACTGTGCGCCATGCCCTACCGCATCGACGTCGTCGTCGCAGATCGCGTCAGGGAAGAATTCATTCTCACGAGCCCTCTGGGTTCACAGCTTCATTTTACCGTCGAGTCCTACTCCCTAGCGAAATTCTTGTGGAATCGTATTGAATTCGATGAAAATTCAAAATCGGCGGTGGATTGAAAATGAAATTTCTATATGGTTTACCCAAACCCCGAGCGAAATATTCAAAATTTCGAGTGGAATCTTTGAAAACTGACACATTCTCGAGCCTTCAAAATTTTGAGCGAAATCATTAAAATCTTAAGTGAAATCTTCGAAATCTTGTTTTTTCCCCGAAATCGTTGCATTTGAATTTGTATCGGTTTAGGGTTCAGGATACCAATTTTGGTCCTCATCTAATCCTTGAAATCCTGCGAAATTGCAAACCTAGCCCATCTCCCCTTATAGATAGACCGGCTTAATGACCACTAACAAGAATAAACGAGATAATCGATAAATCTCTACTATTAAAAAGTGTGATGGTAGACATTATAGTCAAAAATCAATGATTCATATTTCACAAGAATATATTCTATTGATGAGATTTACTTTGCTATTTTAGTGCATGCACTCCTGCTTTAGAAATGTTTTATATTAATTTGATTTGCATTCCTATTTTAATATGTTCGTATTTTACAAGGTTTCGATCACACCTATAACATAGATCAGTAGACCACCTTATCTAAGATATATTGGTGCACCATTACTAGATTCATGTTCTGTATGTATTATATATATGTAAATAAAAATAGACACAGGCTCGAAGGATCCAAGGGGCCAAGAGGAAGGGTTGGGTTGGTCTAAAGCAATTTTAAAGATTTTTTTGGTTTATTTTTAAATTTAATTGAAGATTAAAGTTTTTTCCTACTACTAGTTACAACAGCTAAACAAGGGTAAGCAACCTAGAGCTAAAACAAGACATAAGAGATAAATTGCACAAACATAAATGCATGAAGTAAAAGAGACAAGGGATAAGGAATTTTTTTCCCAAGGATCGGAAAAAACTTTCTGTTGCTCTACTCCTTGTTAGAGCACTCTTTACGAAGAGGAGTATCGCTCCGATTCTCCAAGGGGTAGCTCTTCACCGCTCCGGTGGGTGGGCTCCGACCTTCACAACTATTTGAAGTCTTCCACAAGCTCCTCCTTGAGAGATCACCAAGCACTAACTCCAAATACAAGAACTTGAGTAATAAGTTTGAGATGACTTGATCTTGTGAGGTCAAACCTTCCATGGAAGCACTCTAGGAGACATAGCACTCAAACTCTCATGAACCCACTCTAAGATAGAAACGGTACTTTTTAGTGCCTCTAACACAAATAGACTCTATGATAGCATAGATAGTGAATCAACACGAAACAAAGTGATACCCTAAGTCCTTAAATAGACACACTTAAAAACTAGCCGTTGGGACCTAGAAACAGAGAACCCACGTTAGCGCCATACCATATGGCACACGCCGTATCATAAGGCGCCAGGTGTTACCGTATGGTACAGACTATATCGTTCCATACAACGCCCCCTCGGGACACAAACCTAAGGCAGCCCCGTCTCGTACCTCGTACCATATGGGGCACTAGGACCCTAAATAGACTCTCTAGAAAAGACGTGACAACAGCGCCGTCTGATACGCTGTACCATACAGCGTGCCAGAGCCCCTTCGAGACCTTACTGGAAAAATGCTAAAGCAGTGCCATCTGATATCCCGTACCATACGGTGTGCACAACAACTCCTAGAATCCCTCTAAAAAAACCATACGGGACATCGTACGACGTGCACGCCACCACTCAGAACCTTTACTGAAAAGATACTACAGGATGTCGTTTGGTACCCCGTACCATATGGCACCGCCATGCCAGCACTGACAACCACTCACTAAGAAACCTAAACACTTCTAACTCTCTCTAAAACCTTACCTCAATGTGCATCCTAAAAAAAAAGTTCCGAAAACTTCAAAATCATCTCAAACCCCTCTTAATAAAAACATCTAAATCTAGGTGAATTCATCTCTACTCCTGAGTTCATGCTAAAACACACTTAATATAAACATCTTCACCACCAATGCATCATAGCTCCATCACAATGTCATCATCACCAAAACCAAGATAATATCTTCGCAAACCACCAAGGGGGCTTTGAGCCATATAACAACCAAAGGTATAAAGACACTGTTAGGATTTAACGCGATGTGATCTGAGAACAACACTGGAGGCACGATGTTTGGTAATGCAGTTTAGCGCTCACCTACATCTGCGAAGCATAATTATGGACACTCCTTCCCAACATTGCAGCATACCGGTTGCTCGGGTCACGGCCACATGCCGGCCGCGACCCTCTACGTGCTAACGCCGACACTTTTGTCATTATAGGTTACACCGGCAATGCCCCCCTTTACTATAACCCTATTTGTATATATATTCGACACCAACTCTAACAAACTCCACCTTGACGGATATGACCTTCGCCATCTCGAAGTTGTCGTAACTTCATGTGCGAACCCATGTACCGGCGTGAACCTGATAAAGTGGACCTTTGAAGTGGTTAAGTACTGACGAGTTCAGGCGGGACTTTGGTTGCTTCCTTTGCAGCTCACGCCAAGCCACTTGACGAGTTTGACTTGGCCTCAGGCCCGCTGCTTTTTGGAACAAAAGCTGCTAGCTCCGCATATCTTGGCTCATAGCATGTTCAGAGTGACTGAGCTAAATAAATAAGTTGGTTGAGTTGAAGTGAGTTAAATGTTAAGCTGGACTTTGAGAGGTTACTGAATCTGCTTCTCGAAGCTGGTCCACTTTATTTTATCTTATTTTTAAGAGCTTTTAGAGGTGGCTTCATGATTACAAACAAAACTAGACCAAAAAAACAAATTGATTTTCTAGTTCTAGCCAAATAAGCCTAAGCCAGTCCGAACATACAATCAGTGTCTCCACCTACAACAGCACTCCTTCGCACCTCGTAAAGATGTGAAGCAGTCCTCTCCCCGATCATCACAGTCTCCTCACCCTTCAGGATCATGATGGTCTTCCCATCTGCATCAGCCTAGAACGCCATCTCATCCTCGTGTAATGTTCCGAGCTAGATCAGATTCCTGCTTAGTTATGGTACATGCTTCACACCCTGAAGTACCGGCTCCACTCCTTCATGCATCTTGATCTTGACTTCTCCTACTCCAATCGCACAACAGGTCGTGTCATCTCCGAAGTAGAATGAACCAAAATCACCAACTGTGTACAAAGAGAACCACTCCTTTTTTGTGTGTCACATGAAAAAGACCAATTAAATCCAATATCCACGCTCCAATTAACAACATATTTCATACTAAGGGAACATCACCACTGTCGCTTTCCAAGTCACGTGTAGCCATTGCCACATTAGTACTTGTTGTTCCTTCCTTGTCAGCACAATCCTACCGACCATTGTTTGCATCGCCCAATCCGTTCGCCCCTGGGACAGATCCCCAGTTTCATAGCCTAATCTGTTCGCCCTCAAAATGATTCCTGGCCTGACCACTTGATCCGTTCGCCTCCTAGTACAAATTGTCGCTAACTTTGTCGTTAGCCAATCTGACCACTAGGTCAAACCACCAACAACCTATCCGAGCACCTCTCCTTCAGAACCCGCGTCCCATGCCTTTGTTCTAAAATCACATTTAGAACCCGCATCCCATGCCTTGTTCTGAGACATGCGCTCGAACTAGCTGTACCTAAGCTGCAGATTTGAGTTTGTTTGGTCTCCCAAATACTCTCTTCTGCTTTTGCTCCTTTTATTTTTGTTTTGTGTTCCCATAGATCCAAAGTCTTGAGTTCTACTTGGCCTTTTCAACTCTTGTGTGACACCACCCCCTGCCTGCTCAACTTGGTCTGCACGGTTCGGCCCCGACTCCTGGATTGCCACGCATAAACCCTTGGACATGTAGCGACTCGAGAGCTCGTGCCCGCTGCGGTGCCGCACTAGACATAGCACGACCTCGCCCGAACGTGATCCCACCTACGCCAGTCTGTTGCCTTGGATGCAACCGGCCTGCCTCTGTAGGGCCCGCACGCTACTACCGCGTTGTCTTCGTTGGCCACGTTGTCTGCGCAATCACCATGTCTAATTGATCCTTGCCAACTGTAGCCCATCGAACGGTCCGAGCCGCCTGCCCGAAGTGTTCGACACCACCGATCGATTCATCGATCGCTGCCATGCTCTACCTAGAGTCGAATTGTGTGTTTTCCTCAGCACCGCGAGTTTGCATGATCCTCACGCCTCCGTCACCAACCTTGCTCTAATACCACTTGTTAGGATTTATACACGATGTGATCTGGGAACAACACCAAAGGCATAATATTTGGTAACGCAGTTCGGCGCTTGCCTATATAAGCGGGACATGATTATGGACGCTTCTCCCCAACATCGTAGCATACCGGCCGCACGGGTCACAACCACATGCTGGCTGTGACCCCCTGCGTGTCTACGCCGTTACTTTTGTCGTTATGGGTTATATCGGCAGTGTCTTTTTATATAGGTCTAGGATATAGAGTCCAAGTAAAACTATAAACTATCCTGCCTATTACAACTCAGAATCCAACTGCTATCCTATTTATACATATATTCGATACCCACTATAAGAGACACCAGTGAGTATAGAGCGGAGCAAAATACATGGATAAAACACAGGTAGGACGCCATCCGATTTTGTTGTTCATGCTAGCAAAGCATGTGCACTCCATTCACGTAATAAAGGTCAATTTGCTAGGGTACGGACTGCAGGAAAAAAATGGGTCTTGGAGGCAGTTTTGGAGCGTAGAGAGAATTTAAGGGATGAAATCATGAAACTAATATACAGAATCTTGAGCTGGAACCAAAGGAGGCATAGTGCAGTGCAGTGAAGCCAAAGGAGGCCTGATCACGTACACTCGATCGCAGGCTCGCTGCGAGTAGTACGCGTGGTACAAAGGAATATGAATCTTGTCCCTCTGGAAACAATGCTACGGACACGGGATGGTATCCTTGCAAGGAATTTTATGACCATGCTCCCGCTATGACGCTGGCACAGGCACGGAGGTAACCCTGTCTGTCGTGTCACTATCATTAAGAGCATCTCCACCGGCTACTCTATCCTCTCACTCTATAACACTATTTACTACTCTCTCTATCCAACACTCTAAATTTCCTTCACACTTTACACCACACTATAAAAGATTCCTTCCTTGCACCAGCTACTTTATCCCGAGCTATAGCATTATAGAGTATTTGCTCCAGGTGCTCTAAGCATTCACATCAAATACTTCATATTCCTACTCTATAACACTATTCCCTACATACGCTATCTCTTTCTCTAAATTTCCTTCACACTTTACACTATATTCTAAAAGATTATTTCCCTCCAGCAGCTACTCTATCCAGATAAACAGTGTTATAGAGCGTCTGCTACGGATGCTCTAATTATGTTTGGTCAAGGACTCAAGGGTTAAAAAGTGAATTAGGAGCTTAATCCGCCAAACGTTTAACTTGATTAAATTAATCCAGTGCGTACCATGTAACCCCGCAAATTCATGTTTCGAGATGAAGAGTGTTTCTTTGTTTGGTTTTCTTGTTGCCTGGCTTAGTGTGACAATTGTTTGTCATTTAAATTTGATTTTAACATTGTTTCTTTATAATAAGCGTTTGTAATATTAATTTGTGTGCATCTCTGATTGATGTGCAGATCGAAAGTGTCGGGACCCGGAAAAAGGGGGCCGAGTCTCTACTGTATCTTACCTGTACTAGTTCCTGGATCAAGTAGATAGTACACACAGATTCCAGAACTTAGATCATAACCATCCGATAAATTTATTTATTACATCAGAGTGCAAATTACAAGTCTGGCGCGAAGGCCTTAAAGCAGCGAAAGTCTTACATAGGCAACAGAGGCCTCAAAATAAAACCATGAAATCCAGATGGAAATCACAACGATTCCCCACAGGCAGAGCCGGAGGAGCGCAATCCTAGGTGTCTAAGTATTATTCGTCCTGAACTCCAGCGGCGAACCCGTCGTCTTGGTACATCTCCTCCTCGGGGTACCACTGCTGATCACCACCTGCTCGTTGGGATGAGCAGCCCGAGTATAAACTCGAGGTAAGTATTCTTTAAATACAAGCCAATGCCTAGTTGCTATGTAGGTTCCAAAAAGGGGGTTTGTGTTAACTTTGCGTAAAGCTGAGTTTCAAACTTTTAAACCTAGTTTGAGAAAGCGGTTTTGAAATTGAAGTTTGAACTTTATAATTCTTTCTTTGGAAAAGACAGCACCTACTGACTTTTTCGAAACCACCATGGCACCCACCATGATAACAATCACGCCTATGCAACACCAATTGCAGAGCAATATCCAAAACACAGAGAGGAAGAAGAGAATTTTACAAAGCTACAGTGAGGCATCTTCCGTAGTTCACCCTTAACCATTGGGCAAGACTTTCATGAAAGTTTTCACTCTGCAGAGGTCGTACGCTTTACCCACGAGAGGTGGTTTTTCCTAGGAATCACCCAAAGAAAAAATGCTCACCACAAGGTCTTTCACCACAACTTTCCCTTAACCCGGCATTCCCACTAAGGTTTCCACACCAATGCCCCTCTTGTGCCAGTAGATTCTGTTCTATGGACACACCTGGATACCCACTCCCAACCACACAGGAAGGTTCTGTTCTATGGACATATCCAAGTGCCCACTCCCTACTCCACCAGGAATGCCTGACTAAGAGTCCGAAGGATACTCAACTGAACACCGCCCATACAGCACTCAATGGTCGCACTGTTGAACCAGTCTAAGTACCACAAAGAATCGGTCCTTAAGCCAAACGGGCATGGTCCACCACCAACCCAATCTCGAGCATACTGCCACCAAGCAGATGCAAACCACCTTGCAGCCATCCATCCCGATGAAGAAACCATTTAAAAAGCTTGGGATAGCACCCATTATCCCTACAGACAATTCTCGACACGGTAGCACCCACTACCGGCCATTCCATTTGCAATCAAGTTGTTGTCGGGGTTGAACACAAAAGTAAGTCTCTAGATTGCAGTTGCTAAGCATGTAATGTAAAAATCACTAAACAAGGAAGATAGCAAAATTAAATAATATTAATTAGCTAGGGTTGATGAGGTTGGCTGTGCATATTATTCATATAGGACATTATCTACATCTTAGCTTAAATATTGTTTTTAACTTTTAATTAGCATCTAGGTTTTGCAAAATCTAATAAAATAGTTATGAAAACCGGGTAATAGCAACATGGCACAATGACTTGCCTTGATCCTGGCAGCCTGACTGATCAGCAGCAAATCCTTCGACGGACGGATCTAACGTTTAAAAGAAACGGCAATAAGAATCATATGCAAAACAAGTGTTGTATGCACGACATGATGTGAAATGAATGAAAACAGTACAGAACAGCACTACATAACTTTAAAAATTCTTTTGCAATTGGTTTCATCACTTTTGGAAAAAATCTATAATTGGTTTTGATTTTTATAAGCTTAATATTCAAGGTATAAAAGAGAATTAATTATAAATAAATTTCCTAAATTCACCAAAACAGTACCAAAATTAGATTACAATATTTCTAACTTCAAAAAGCAATTTTTGATATTTTTGGATCTCTAAATTAATTTATAAAATTTCTACGCATGCAAGAACTAATATCATTACCAAAAATTAAATTTAACAGAATCATGTAAATAAATAGTACATAAAAATAATATAGAATTTTATGAACCTAATAAAATTTATTTCACATTTTTCTGAATTTTCTATGAATTTATATGCAATTAACAACATGAAGCAAAATCTGAAAATGAAAAGAAATAAGGGAAGGAGGAGGTGGGCGGCGGTGCGGCGTGGGCGGCCCAACCACCATCATGTACTGGCAGGCAGAGAGACGGGGCTGACCAGCGGGACCCCTCATCGGTGAGAAAGCGGAGGCGGCGTCGGTGGCATGGCGGCGGCGCTCCGTGGCGGCCGGCGAGTGGGGAGAGGAGGAGCCAAGGATGGCGCTTTTGTGGAGCATCGCGGTCGAATCGAGTAGGGCGGCGGCGCTGCTCACTTAGCGGCGACGGCGGCGGGTCACGCACATGGGCGACGATCAAGCAGACGACGGCGAATCGGCGGGTCGGCGAGCATCGATGGCGTAGGGTGCTAATGGTGGTGGCGGCTTGCGGGGTGCCGAGGTGGTCTGGCGACGTCTTGGCGGCGGGCGACAGAGGAACAACGGCGGCGGGCGGCCGGCGGCGACTCAGGCGATGGGCTAGTGAGGTCCGCTGGCCCACGGGGAAGAGAATGGAAGCTCGGTCGGGGAATGAAGAGGACAGAGGCGACGCGGCGACGTGTGGCCGGAGTGGAGGAAGAAGACGGCGACAGCAACTCGGCGGCGGGCAAAATTGGGTCACGGGAGGCGGCGGGGAAGTGGAGCGGATCATGGGAAAGCGAAAGGAAGGGACGATGGTGGAAAATACCGAGCTATGATGGTGAATCGTGCAGGGAGGAGTGGAACGCCGGCGATTGGCTTGGAAGCTCGGCCTCGCGCTCCGGTGACTCCGAGCGACGGCGAGGGCGGCGGCCTAGCAAAATGAAAAGAAAATGGTGAGAGAGAGAGGAGGTGATGGGAGGGCACGGCTGGGGAGGGGCTCACCTGGCCGAATTGGCTACGGACAGTGAGGGAGGGAGTGAGGAGAGTGAGAGGTAGAGCTAGGGCCGTGGCGTGCGGGCAGAGGGTGGAGGGCGCGTGGGAGGAGTGGAGCAAGGGCAGGGTGCCATCTGGGGGCTTAGGTGGAAGCCATGCAAGGAGTGGGCAGGGAGAGAGAGCCACGGGGTGGGAAGAGAGAGGAGAGAAAAGAGAGAGAAACGTGGACAGTGAGGAGTGCATATGAGAGTGAGTGAAAGGGATGTCAGGGAGAGAGAAGAGAGAGTGGGGGAAAACAATGCCAAGTGGGGCCCATTTGACATAGAGAGAAATAGGGTAGGTTAAATAGGAAAATTACTAGTTTATTTAATTGACTGCATAATTTGCAATTGAATTTTTGTTTGGTCTAGGTTTTTAAATTGTTGTTTCAAAATCTAATCTGAAATCACAAATTCCCCAAATTATTATAATAGGTTTGTAGTAAATATTTTACAATTAACGTTTTAGAAGCAAATCTTTTTATTTATGGTTTTAGGACATTAAATATAGTAACATACACATTTTCAAAAAGGTTTTTGAATCGGTTAAATCACATGCCAAATGCCATGAATTTTATTTATTTAATTACTTTTGAAAATGGGGATGTTACAGAAAGTTTCCTTATTATCTAAACAAAAGGGTGTAATAAATTATGACTCTCTATTAACTATGGCAAACACGTTAGCTTAATTGGATTAGTTATCAAAACATAAAATTTGAGTTAAGATGGGTTAAACTAATATAACTAGATTAAGATTACCTAATCTAACCCTAAACCAAACGTTCGGAAGGAGTAGCACCACCACTATTATAGGACCTCGCGTTGGATGCAGGGTTGTCCAATAGACATCAAACCTAGGCCTTGCCCTTTTTTTCAGAACAACCCAGCCCGTTCCTTTTTTTTTTAAGAATGACGCAGCCGATTCCTATTTAGATAATCATAGCCCAATTCTCTACGACTTATCTACTTATTTGTTTATCTTCAGTTTTGTAAACACAAAACTCTTTAGTATTTTAATCTTTTTGTCTGGAATGTGTGTCTCAAACCTCTAAAAACCAAGTCAAATAAAATGGGATAACCTATACTCAAACTCAAGACTTCTTGCCTTTGATACCACGTTGGAAGACATGCACCAACTAACTCATCCAAAAATCTAAGCTGATAAGGAGTGATGGGAAATATACTTCAAAAGATGCATAGTCAGATTGCCTATAATATGTCTACCTCATCTTGTGACAGATCAATGTGACCGCTTTTGGTATACATAAATTCGGTGCTTGCATGTATCTTCCCATGGACTTTGGATTTTGTGTTGTTATGTTGATGCTTTGTCCAAGTGTTTCTCAATCTTAATCGTTGCTCATCGAATGCGCAGAGAAGGTTATCGAAATGTGTTTGGATTCTCGCTGATTTTAGTTAGTTTACTATTCCTGTTCATAGCCGCCCGGTCTCGATGAAAGCACCAGATTGATGAGCTTATATAGCGCCAGTATACAATCCAATCTGATACGAGGTTCAGATATAGAATCCAATAAATCATACGGAGATTATGTTGGATAAATCAGCACTTTTAGATTTAATTTAATCAAATAAATCATGAACACACACCGTTGAACTAGCAACATCATGCGGCACGAATATATTGTAGACATAAATAAAACAGATATATTCATATGTCCCTCTAATATACTCGTAAATAGAGACAATAGAAAACAACTAATTAAAGAACGGTACGTACCGATCTCCCTCGGAAGTGAAACCGGGAAGAGATGCAGACGATCTCGTTGTGAAGATGCGATGGCCGGAGCAGATCGCGACGACGATGTAGAGGAAGCAGATCACGAGCACTCGCGCGGGGCGCTTTTCAAAAACTTTATTCGTCTTCTCCCGGTGTAGGATCTCAAATGCGACGGGTTTCGGAGATTTGCTCTTCCGATCATTGGTGCATGCAGGCGCAGCGGGACGGAGTAGTTGATTTATGGTGGCGCAGAAACTTGGAAGAGGCAAAACCCTAGCTTCTGTTCTATGTCTCTCGGGCAGCGACCATACGGTTTTATATAGAATAAGTCGATGGTTGAACCTGTTACAAGACGTGCCACAATCGGATTCGCACAATCTCTATATCTCATAACTGATTTGGTATTTTTCGGAGAGCAAAAAGAAATAAAACCATAAAAGGAGGTTGTGACTGCACAAGCAACTGGACTCGATTTCGGCGAACCATTCACGCATGTGCCGTGCGTCCGCGCCGCCCTGCCCCGAGCCCAGCAAGACGAGCGAGCGCACGTGTTTATCTCTTTCTCTCTCCCATATAGGCTAGTGGGATGAAGCAAACTCCACTATTTAAGTTGGTGTCTTTCCACCTCAACTAGCAATATGATATTAAAGAGTCTCCACACCCTCTTCTATATGTAGGCTTTTAAGATTTTCTAGGAATTATTTCTAGAAAAATGCAGCAAAACAGTGCCAACTGACGGCAAGATTCGAAGCTCAGAAGACGACTACGACGGTGATTGCATTCAGAAAACTCAACGGGTAGTGGGGTACACCCCATTTTCATCTTCAATAGAGTCCGTAAAACAGAATCTTCTCTATATCTAGAGTCTCTCGTCCTCTAGCAAAGTCTCTATCTCAGTCTCTAAATTTAGAGTTTCTATCTCTTAGCCTCTAATTTTGGAGGATCTCTGTATCAATCTTTATAGTTTGTTTGAATAGAGGTTCCGCTAAAAAGGATAGAAATATAGAGAGTGAATAGTGATTTAGAGGAGGTGTATAGATACATAATTTTAGAGCATTTGCTGGAGATGCTTAGCCTAGAAACG
Source organism: Olyra latifolia (assembly GCA_036346145.1). NCBI lineage: Eukaryota > Viridiplantae > Streptophyta > Magnoliopsida > Poales > Poaceae > Olyra > Olyra latifolia. The sequence goes on from CM070524.1 coordinate 9,785,861, forward strand.
ACGTGGAAAACGATGTGCAAGACAGCAAGAGATTGTGATTTCAGGAGCAGAATGCAGACGCAAAAACTACAGCTAAATGATGGGGGAAAATACTAATCAGGGAACCGAATGTTTCTATCAGCGCACCACATCGGTTGTCTTTCTCCACTGGCAGGCAGCTCGTGGTGGCCCTGTTTCGGCTGCGGAAAGAATGCTGGACTTTGATGGATGACTTCCATAAATCGAAATGTCTAGTTCGCTTAGACTTTAAAAGCTTTGAGAAACAATGGGTGTGTTTGGTTCTTAGTATGAAATTTCAGTAGATCAGTATGAATTGAGCAAATTGAGTGGAGCCAGAAATGAGTGAATCTGAAAGTGATGTTGTTTGGTTGGTTGTATGAGGTTAGACAGGATGTGTAGAGATGTTATTTGGTTGGCTGCACTAGAAGGGAAATTGGATGGACAAATTCAATATTATGGGGATGGACAAATTAAAAAAACAAATACTAGAAAATTAATAAATTCAAAAACAAAAATAAAAATACAAAAAACCAAATACTAGAAAATCAATAAAATTGAAAACAAAAATAAAAATTTAAAAAAATCTAAATTTTTTTTAATACCTTGTACTTGAATCTACGGTTCCAATCTTTTTTGTTTCATTGAATTTGGATGTCGTTTGAATTTTAAATCATTTTTAAAAGGTTGAAAAGTTATGTACAGTATCGTTGTTAGTAGCGTTGTTAGTCTGGGTTGCGCCGGCGCGAGCCTGGCTCATGAAACGGCACGCCGCGCGCGCGTTTCCAGCGGCCAACTCGGGTCTGTTTGCATCTATGGATGCAGGCTCCGAACAGCGAACGGGCAACCAAACGCACGTTTACCTAGCTCACGCGAGCCCGGCTGAGCACAAACGGGCAACCAAACGCACCCAATGTGTTCACGGAATGGCTCTCTGGATTGCAGCCATTCTCTGTGTTGTTTCGCAAACTCTCCCGATGATGTTTGCTAGGCTCTGTTCCAAGTTAATTGGAACTTTGTGAATTGGGAATTACAAAGTGCCGAACGAAGGAACCAACCTAGGCCTGACATGGTATGGGCTTATTTATCCTTTTTTTTTCAGATGAACATGGGCTTCTTTATCTATTATCTACAAATTTACAATGGCAAAATATTTTGTGGAGGCCCGCCTAGCAGTTGATTTCTCGGCCGGCCTAAACTACCCAATAGTAGCTTTCGATTGCTACTAGGCTGGGCTGCAACATATAGAAAAGAGGAACCAATCGTAGTCTATAAGTCAGCCAAAATTCAAAATGTACCTTTTTAAAAAAACTCAACATGCAGCAAAAGAACCCCGTATGCCTGGCATTTGAGTTCATCATCTCGCCATCTGGGGATATCTATTTTCAACTGGGGGCATGATTTTTTATTAGGAGAAAAAAAATCCCAGTTTATTCCTTCACATGGTTTGTTGCCGTTTTCTTGTCCTTAAAAGCCAAAATTGCGTAAGGTCGCTGAAGTATGAAAACCACGCAAAAGATGTCATTTGACCAATCAGAGGCTGGTTTTGATCAAAGTTAACTGGTATTATGATATTATGATTTCTAGAACACTTAAGAATTTATGTAATCTCAAAAAAGAACTTTACATTTTAGAAATAGCAAAAATGATACCAAAAAATGAAAAATTAGAAAGGTTCTTATGATTATTTACAACTTATTTTAATAATTTAAATCACTTCTGAAAAAATAATTATATCTACAAAATATTTTTTGCACCATACCTTTATGCAATTCCCGCGGTCGGATCTAAGCAAAGACAGCCGAGGTCTATTCAAAATTCCGAAGCACTAAAGTGGGAAAGAACACGCACCGGTGTATGGTAGCGCGCTCAATCTGGTGTGTCCATTCTTGATCCAAAGACGGGTAGGCGAGTGCCTTTGCTACAACTAAAGGCAGATGGTTTGAGACTTTGAGTTCATGTTTGTCGGCGCATTTTGCTTGGTTCTCGCATGGTTGGTGCAACCGTGCAGCCGATCAAAGCATGCCATGTATGGAGGATGCATGCAACACACATTTTTTTTTGAACCTTGGTAATGTCCATTTTTTTTGTATGTATTCCTTTTTTTTTTTTCAAAAGATGCCTATGGATTGTTTCAAGCCATTCATTTTATTTGATTTAAACGGCCTAGAATAAATATAGTGATGTATTACCCTTGAGTGTTAAGACCGATGGATACATCTAGATCGTTTATGGCTGTAATGGTAGGATCAAGTATATTTAAGTTTATAAAAATAGGATTTTTTTAAGACGCGCTCTAACTATTATGGATCATTCATTTTGTTTGTTCCAATGGACCCAAGCTATTGATGGAGACATCGGTTGTCGGCGTGACAGTTCATGATGGCGCTGGTAATCGCATGCGCCTTGTGCATGTGCTTGACTGGTGACAAGGCTCATTGTGCTGCATGCCAATGGAATGGAGTTGCACGGAGGCAGCTTAATTGTCTACATGTATTGATTTGTTTTAGGGCATTTGCAATGGTGACCCTATACTTTCATTGTAGTTGGTTCTATTAATGTAGAAATGAGGTTGCGAATAATAAAAATAAGGTTGAACGTAAAATATAAGAAAGAGAAATATAGGATTGCAAAAATAGGGGCAGAAAATAAATAGTGTATGAATAGTAAAATAGGGTTAGGAAATAGAGTCAGCATTGAAGATGGCTACTCTCTATTCTCTATAGTTGGAGGTGACTTGGAGCACCGTATAAGTGCTACATGGGACGTGATTGAGTTTAGGCCGCCATGTGATCCATCTTATTTCGTCTCACCTTTCCTTGGTTTGATTGCACATGCTTTTGTCCAGGCACACTATTACCGGCACCTGCATAGGCAGTCAGGCATCGCTATGGGTGAAAAAGCTCCGGAAATCGCTAGACATAAGCTATGGCCCATCTACATTTGCCATGTTAACGCTAACACCTTTGGAGCCACTCTGTCGCAAATAGTATGGTCTTAGTTCAGTTTGGAGTTTGGACCAAAGTTATGGATCCTTGTCTTAAGGGATCGACTACAATCCCGACGTCTGGATTATATATAGCTAAAATCCAGTCAATTTTATTATAAAAGAAAAGCGTATATATACATTAATAATTAGCATATTTTGTTGATAATTTTTTTATTCACTACTAAGAGTTAGCCCTTTCTTTGAACCGTCCTCACCAAATTTGACTTTCCTTATTTGTCATCGTAGCATGAACATCATTCTCTACGTGCCACTTCCGTTACTCGCTCGTCGTTAAGTGCGGTGACTTGTCATTTCTTTTTTGCCTAAATACCAGTCATACCCCTCTACTGGGCTGGCAACATTCACCAAACTTCAACGACAATGTAAGGCATCTAGATCTTGAAAGCGTCGGTCTAGCTCCTTGTGATTTGGTTATTTGCGATGCAGCTGTTGAGCACGTCTCTGGTGAACTCATCGGGGTTCTTCCCATGATCAATCAAAGTACCAAAAACAATCACCAATCCAGAACATACATTAATTTCAGGCCACACGGAAGAGGGACAAGGAGCAACGGAGAAAGAGACACAAAGCCATGGGGCGAAGCGAAACGAAACCACAGGGGAGTGCCGAGGGATCTCACAGGGGCTGGAGGAGCGGGATCTAGGACGAGGAGGCCCAGGGTCTTCTGGATCGAGGCTGTCACCAGCTCTATGTTTCGCCTCACCGCTTCCTCGGCACGCTCACTGCTAGCACCCACTTGGACGCCGTTCCCGGCCGTGGTCGTGGCGGCGGCCGCGAGGGATGGGTTGGGGGCCGCGCCGTCCATGGCGCGACCGGAGCGGGCAAGACGTAGGCGAGAACCGGAGACGAAGCAAGGATCCGTTGTGCAATCCCATAGAAAAATAGTGATTCTCTTTATTTAAGAAAACTTTAGTGATTATGTTTACAATGTTTGTACATTGTCTATTGCCTCTTCCCTCTCCCGACCCAATTTTTTTTTTACCACTTCCTAATCCAATTTTAATCCCAACCATCACCATTCCGTTGGAGACAGTCCTACGAGACTATGATGTACATCATAGAGTGCAATCCTCGTCCTCGATTAAAGACTCTAGTAGGAAAACAAAATTCTAGTATTATTATAGGATAATCACAGTAACAAAAGCACATCAAAATTGGGGGCATGATTAATTTCTCGAAAATTGCGAAGCTACTTGTAAATCCTTTTAAAGACCAGTTGAACCAAATGCTCTGAATTAAAAAGTCGGTAAAAGCCGCTTCTTCGAGCTCTCGAAGTTTAGCCATTCACTTACAATAATGAAGTGTATCCATTTCAGATATGTATCACATATTTCAGGTTTCAGTGGTTGCCACTTGATGATGGTTTTTTTGCCAAACCAGATGATGCTTGTAAGCCTTGCTTTAGCCTTTGTAAGATCTTTAACGTTCCTGACGGTAAATATTTAACACGAAATTAGCCGCGTGACCAATGGCCACACCAAACCTCGAGGCGTGCTCATTCGGAAACCCATTTCCCATAAAACCAAGGGGCACGCACTGCTCAAGTCACTACGTTCGTTGCACCGTCCACCCCCTCCTTTCAGACGCTACCACAATGCCGCTCGCCGGCGTCCTCACCGGTCACACCGTCCTTCTGCTCCTCTTAGTCTTCTCCGCTTCCCCGACGTGCCGTGCCATCCACAACGTCACCGCCATCCTCGCCGCGCACCGGGACCTCTCCGAGTTCAGCCGCCAGCTCACGGCCACGAACCTCGCGGAGGACATCAACTGCCGCAACACAATCACGGTCCTCGCAGTCGACGACGCGCACATGGCGCAGCTCAAGGCGAGGGGGCTCCCGCGTCAGACGCTGCGCCACGTGCTCTCCCTCCACGTCCTCGTCGACTACTACGACGACGCCAAGCTGCACCGGCTCCCCGGCGGCTCCGCGGTCGTCTCCACCCTGTTCCAGGCATCCGGCGACGCGCCTGGGAGCGCTGGAATGCTGAAGATCACCGACCGCCGGGGCGGGCGCGTGGCTTTCGTGCCGCAGGACGTCGACGACGCGCGTGCCACCGTGTTCTACGTCAAGTCCGTGCATGAGACGCCTTACAACATATCGGTGCTGCAGGTGAGCGCCGTGATCTCGTCGCCGGCGGCTGAGGCGCCTACGCCGCAGCAGTCTAGGCCCAACGCCACTGACGTCATGTCCAAGAACGGGTGCGGCCGCTTCGCGGGCCTCCTCGCTACGATGGCCAACGCGGCCGCGACGTATGAGAAGAGCGTCGGCAGCGGGCTGACGATCTTCTGCCCGTCCGACAAGGCATTGGAGGCGTTCGAGCCGGCGTTCAAGAACCTCACCGCCGACGACCGCCTCAAGCTGCTGCTATACCACGGGGTACCGAGGCACTACTCCCTGCCGGCGCTCAAGGCGAACAACGGGGACATGAACACTCTGGCCACCGACGGGGCCAACAACAACAACTACAACTTCACGGTTCGCACCGTCGGCGACACGGTGGCGCTGCTCTCCGCGGCGCGGAAGGCGGCCAGGGTCACCGGCACGCTCATGGACGCGGACCCCCTGTCCGTGCACATCATCGACGCGGTGCTGCTGCCGAGGGAGCTGTTCAAGGGCTCGCTCGCACTGCCGGCGGCGTACGGGCCGTCCGGTGCCGACGCGCCTCCTGAGGATGTCCACGGAGGAGTTCGTGATCAGAACAACGGCGCCAGCCGCGCGCCGCCGTGCAGGCTATCCTACGCCTTGGCGTTCCTGCTGGCCATCCTCCAGATGGTGCTGTGTTGTGCTTAGAAGGCTGTGTTGTGCTTGTGCATTGCTGTCTGAGAGATTGCTGTGTCTGGAACCTATTGTGTGATTCCCTGAGGCGTGAGTGCTTGTTAGGATCTTAATGCACTGAAACTTTAGTTTCCTCACGTTGTTGCGCAGTGTTTTGCAGGCTAGCATTTGAGTTGTCTGCCTGGTTTACATGCAAAGTATCATCTATGTTAAGAGTCTTGTGGTGTTAGTATGATCTGATCTGACTGAAATGCATCTATCTAGTCACTGCATGAGCCATAAGCCATAATCTGATTAATCAACCAACCGACTAGCAAAAGTTATCGCCTACAGAAGTTGGGTTTGGAATTTTTGGAAGAGCCTTGGTACAATGGTACTTGCCATGCATATGAAAGAAAGAAAAAAGCTCTATATATATTGGGCAATGTCCCTCCAGTACTGCACACACGATGAAATGCAGAAGACTCGCATGTATATCTGTGCCGTGCGTAAGTTGAGCTTTCTGCATGCTTGGCCTGGCCTCTCTACTATACAAAGAGATTGACTTCAGTTTCACCGATAAAAAAAAGAGGAAAATTAGAATTTAAAATTTATTCGTAGTTTGATCACCCATGCTTGTTTCTGAACTCACCCTTCTCAGGTGAATTCATGGTGCAATTTTTATTCCAAAACCAAAGTTAAAACAAAGCACATTATCATGGTAGCAAAAGAGAGCTCCTTGCAGCAAGCAATCAGTACGACTGTCTGGTCATCCTACCAATCTCACATGCGTGCCTGAAAAACCGAACAAGTTAAACTCCAAACTAAAGGTGCAGGCCTATGCGTTTCCAAATCAAGATACCCACATGAGCTCTGTCAGTGCAGCACCGCACAGAGTACTGAACAGCAGCAGTGCGTCTGCTGCTTTTGCCCCGACGAGGCTCGGCAACGTTTGCCTCCTCCTGCTGCATCCCTAGCATCTTTCGGGCATGGAGGAGCACATGCCTGCGTGCCTTGATCGATCGCCTTCCATTCCAGGCCGATGCTGATCGTCTCCGGCCATGTGTGCACCGACCGATCTGGCGATCTTGCAACCTGAATTCAAGATCGAGCTGGGCATGCATGTGCGCCGTGGGCTAGCTTTCGCTCGCTTTGCCTCGGAGCGCGAAAGCTAGCAGGATGGCAGGAGCGGAAGTGATCACTGATCAGTACAGCCGGAGCACAGTACAGTGCACAGATCTGAGAGTGAGAGATGGATGGCTCGGCTGTGGGAGGAGGACGAAAAAGACACAATATTTACTGGAGGTGGTGGCTATGTCTTGCTTCACCAAACATGGATGTCAATTTAATAATTGTATTAGTGAAGTTTGAAAGAACTATCCGTATTTTCGTTTTCTTTAATGTAAGACACTTTTTGGCAGAGATTTTATGTTAATTGTAATGAGTTGTATACATTCATGATACAGACGCCGGAACACTTTTCATTCTCTAGAGAAAAAAAAAAGCCCGCAAAGACTGAAGGTTGCATGCAGCGACCGACTCTTCCCTCCTTTCGCGGCCGGATGGAGCGAATCCGATCGGCAAGGCTGCATTTGCACCGGCAAACTAACCGGCTTTACCTTTGCTTGCCGTCCTTCCTACCTATTGCACCTTTCTATCCGATCATAGGTAAGCAAGCAAACCATGACCAATTCCTTTATAGCATGTTCAGAGTGGCTGAATTAAATGAATAAGTTGGTTGGAGCTGCAGTGCGCTTAATATTAAACTGGAGTTTAAGAGGTTTTTAAATCTTCTTCTCGAAGCCCGATCTGCTTCGTTTGCATTATTTTTAAGAGTTTTTTTTTTGGAGATGGCTTCATGATAAAAAAAAAAAAAGAACTAAAAAATCCAAATCATTTAGCTTTTTAGTTAAGGTTAAGCCACTTCGAACATGCTATTAATTTCACCGTGACAAAGCTAGATTATATAACCAAGGGATTCAACTTTGACTCGAATGTTGACTGCACTATGATTTCAGTCATTGCAGGCTCACTTGCAATTTGCATTGTCACGTAATATGGATGAGTGATACATGGCTGTCATTCAGAAATCCCCTTTTTAGTTTTTTAGAGTGTATCGTACAGAAAGTAGCATATAATCTGAGGGCCTCACGAATCCGGCCCATCGGCCGCTCGACTCAGAGGCAAAGCTAACCCAATTGCGTTACGTGATGGCCGCCGTTCGGCCACAATTTTGGGCTACAAGTAGGAGCAAGCCCACCAGTTGGTCTTTCGGATCACAGTGTCCAGGCCCTTTACTTTTCTTTTTTCTTTTTAGATTTCTCCTTGCACTAATACTTCGAAGATTTGCATGGGAGAATTTGTTTACGGAAAGATATACCCAAAATATGACCACCATCACCATCACTACCGTTAGGCTCTTTTTAATATTAGAGTTACAAGTCCTGTGTCCGTTCTTTGCGATGAGGAATAGCTTAAAAAAATCAAGTGCCTCTTTACGAAAACAGGAAACTCGAGGAATGAAAGCAAAAAAGAAAACTAAGGGGAGGGGTTTTTGAGAATTTGTCCTAAAGTTAAGAGAGCAATTGATGATTTGCCTTATATATGTTTACGACATATAAGTCCTAAATTCATATGTCATAGACACGTTTGAGGGCAAATCAAAGAAGCTAGCACCCGCTACCCATATTATGGTTGCACTGGTACACACATGGAATAAGTACTCTATTTTGCTAGTATAGGATAAAGTCGTAAACCAGATGAGTGAGTGAGTAACTACCGGGGCGTTTAGTTGCCGTATGAGTTCAGCCAGGCTGGTGGGAGCCAGACTGAGGTGATGCAAGAGATGTTGTTTGGTTGGTTGTATGAGATTGAACAGGCTGAGCAGAGATGTTGTTTGATTGGCTGCACTAGGAGAGGAGTGGGATGTACAAATTCAAAATATAAAAATCAAAACAAAGAAAATAAATTCAAAAGTGAAAATAAAAAATTTTAAAAAATACTGGAACAAAAATAAATTTAAAACAAAAGGAAAAATTTTAAAAACAAATATTAGAAAATCAATAAATTCGAAAAAAAAATTTAAAAATTATGAAATTTTTTCAATACCTTGTACTTGAATCTACGGTTCCATTTTTTTTGTTTCATTGAATTTGGATGTCGTTTGAATTTTTAAAATTTTTTCAAAGGGTGAAAGGAACTACTAGTAGACTGTACCTTGCTGGGCAGTGCCTGACTATGCTGGCCTGGCTCATCAGAAATAGCCGAGCCAGGCGTTTTTAGGGAGCCAGGCCAGTACAGTGTTTTTGCACCGAGCTGGCCTGGTTTCGGTGCCAATGCAACCATCCAAACAAGTAGCGGCTGCACGAGACGAGTCTGGCCAGCCTGGATGCAGGCAACCAAACGTCTCCTACATAGCAAGTCAATTACCTTGATCAATGGCTGCACCGAAAGAAAGAAAGCATGCTAGGGAGATCACTTCATCGGTGCATTCCCTAATGTTAGTGGTTGAATAAAAAACAAACAGAACGTACGTCCAGATAAATCGCTACAATAACCGAGCTAAGTACAATTAGACAACGGTGTGGTACAATATCGAACTGATCCCTTACGTGCGTCTATACTTAATTCAATGGCGACACGCACAGATCAGATCATGATACCCTAACAAACAAACAAATCCTTGCGTCTCACGAGTGATCGGTACAAATCCTTGCCAATTATTCCCTCCGTTTATTTTTAGTATGGGACTTATTTTGATTTGAGAAAGCTTTTAGAGGTATATTTTGACCGTTAGTTTCTCTTACTATATATTGTCAATTTCTATAAAATAATATTGTATCAGAAGCAATTTTAAATAGAGATCTATTAATGCGTTTTTTGCACTCTAAAGATACATATAGTTTAACTAACTGTTGATCAAAGTATACGAAGTTTAATCTTTTTAAATCAAAATACGCCTTATAAAAATAAACAGAGCTAGCTAGGGAGTACTGTGGTTGAGCAAGAGGGGAGAAGACTATGTATAGGAGCATATGTTAGTAGAATTACTATGCAAAGACCAATGAATCACTAGCAATACGCATGTTCTCATAGAAGCAGATGGTCTGCATCGATCATATTTCTTGGATGAAAAAAGGCATGTCCTTGTAGAAGCAGATGCTACTATTGACAGCTATCTTTGCAACATCTCGATCAGTTAGTTGGATGAAAAAAAAAAGACAGGATATATTGCTCGGTAAGTACATAGATGCAGTAATTTTAATTCTGTGCATGCTATAGTGCGTCGATCTCTGATCTCGGCTATCTGGCAGAGTAGGCTACTTATCTGGCGGAGTAGAAGGCACATACTAATTATTTTTCTTCTTTTCGATTACAAGGAAGGTGCACATGCATGCACACCACTATGAAAGCACATTATATAATGGTAATTCACAAACATCGCTAAAACACTAAATAAAATTTTAGGTTTTCCCCAGCGCCGTCGTAGAAAAAGAAAAGAGGAGGCGATTCAGACGTCACCACAGAACATCCTATTGTTCTCTTCGTCGGTGGCCTCTAGCCGGTCGGTGGTGGAGACGGCGACTCTGTGGTGGGTGGAGTTAGTAATAGTAGTGATTTAGGGACTGTTTGGTTGTCTTCTCTCACGAGCCTAGTCCGTTCGACTCAGCCAGGCTGGTCGGATATGGGATGTGTACATGCAGAGATGGTGTTTGGTTGAGTATTTGGTAGACGTATATTTTGATATTTAAATATTTCAAAATTTATATGGCAAGTGTGGTCTAATTTTGTTCGAAAAAATGTCAGGAACCCATTTTTGAAATCGGTTTTGTAATTAGAGATGCTAATCAAAAGATAAAAGAAAAAAAGAAAAAAAAGAAAGAAAAGCAACTGGGTTGGTGTGGTCTCTGCGTCACTGCGTGTGGTCCTGGGGCATAGAACACGAGGCTCCCGCGGCTGCATGCCTAGAAACGAGCGATTCAGTCTTCTCTGGAGAGCCAGGATTCGAAGGAACTTTTGCATCAGTTGGACCAAAGCTTAGATCAAGAGAAGACAATCAAACAACCCAAAATATAAAGATTCTGTATCTAGAGAGCCAGATCTCTATCCATGCAATCAACCAAACAGCCCCTTCAGATTTAGAATAAGAATCTTTTTCTCATTGGCGGGGAGCTAGATCAGGCGATGTTGGCTTTCTTCGGCGGTTGCTCCTCGGCGGGCTGTGACAGCGGTGTCTCTGGTCGAATGCTCAGTGCTCACACGAGGTTGGATCCTCAATGTTGGATTTGGTAGTGGCGTTCATTGTGAATCAGACCTACTTACCGGAGTATCACTATCACCTCAAGTAGAAGCCAGATCTTGACAAGAAAGGCAAGCATAGCCTCTTTTTTATGTTTTCTGGTAGCTCTTTGAGTTGGATGGGTCAAAAACCAGATACACAAATCATATAATTCATCTTGCGATTCGTCAGCAGACTAGTGGAGAAGCATACATCGAGTGATCATGTTTTTATGCCTTTTGAGAAGTTTACATTTGATATCGGTGTTAAAATTTCTCGTAACATTCTTTTACAAGAGGAGATGATAAGGTATTGCATATAACATACAAGCTTTTTCGAGGCTAAGCACGTTGCAAACCATACTCTTTGTATTGTTATCGGTGGAGTTTGTACCTCTTTCCGATGAGGCTTATTGGTTTCTGTTTTAGTTTGCATGGTATTTTTATTATTGATAATGAAGGTTATTTGGTTTGTTCTAAATTTTCTTTTCACCAACCTCTCTAAAAGGGAGGTTCCAGAATTTAATACCGCTTCAAATTTGTATTTCAAGATTTGTCATCCTGGTATACTATTATAGACACATTCGGTCTCATAGTCAGTGACACATTTGTTTGTACCAATTATATCTTTCAATGAATGGAAGGCAACTCTCCTGTTCTTTTTCTTCGGAAATTTTTTTTTCAAGTGAGACATACAATATGTGAATTTTAAAGCTATCAAATTATAAACTTTTCCTCTAAAATCATATAGACCCACATGTGCATGTAAAGTTGGGCACCAAGGTGGCATGGTGGGTCGTGACTCGTGACGCTCTACGCGAGTGAGCACAGTACGTGCACACGCTTGCATTCTGCGGTCACGAAGCGCGTATGACACACGGCCGACACTAGCTGCTTCCGCTGGACAGTGATCCAGAGTTCTATTTTTTTTAAAAAAAGAATTGTATGTAACTTTTGGTTTATTTTATTTACTTAGGGTCTGTTTGGTTGCCGTATGAGCTCAGCCAGACTGTATGAGTTCAGCCAGGCTGGTGGAAGCTAGGCTGAGGTGATGCAAGAGGGTGTTGTTTGGTTGGTCACTTGGTTGTATGAGATTGTACAGGCGGCACGGAGATGTTGTTTGGTTGGCTGCACTAGGAAGGGATGTGATGGACAAATTCAAGAGAGGAAAATAAAAAATAAAGAAAATAAATTAAAAATAAAAATAATTTTTTTTAAAAAATACTGGAACAGAAATAAATTCAAAAAACAAAAAAACAAATTCAAAAAAACAAATATTAGAAAATCAATAAATTCAAAAACAAAAATAAAAATTTAAAATAATCTGAAATTTTTTCAATACCTTGTACTTGAATTTACGGCTCCATTTTGTTTGTCTCATTGAATTTGGATGTCGTTTGAATTTTAAAATTTTTTTGAAAGGTTGCAAGCAAGCTAGATCTTGCATTATAGCCGCCATTGGCTGCCCACGGGAACGACCTCATCGCCGTTCCTCCCGAGCCTGGCCAAAAAAGTATTTTTGCAGCAGATCGGCCAGGCTTAGAAGGATTTACTGGCAACCAAACACTAGTGGCCTGCATGGCATCGGGCTGGCTGGTGTTTGTGCACCCAACCAAACAGACCCTTATAAGCTAAACTTGGAGAGCTTTTTTAAGTAGTTTTGGAAGTTCTTGTTCCTGAAATCTTTGGGATGTAACTTCGAGACAAAAAAGAAGGGAACGCAAAAGACAAAATGTTTGACTTTTCAATTCAAAGATAAATAAATAAAATAAGAAGATAAAGAGATAACAACCCCATCCGACCATGTTAGATAGAACCATTTTGACTAGCGGTAAATGTGAAGCAAATAAGCAATAAATATTCGAAGTGTGTTGGGAAGCAGCAAAGGTACTTGGTTGGTCACCGTTTTTTCGTTTCTTGTTAACAGCTCCACGGTTCAATGCATAGATGTCGTCACAAATAACGGAGACCTTAATTTTTCTTGTATTCTGCGAAAAGGAAAAGAGATAGGCAAAATGTACGCGCATGAGGTCTAGGAAATCATGTGCTATATATACTCACAATCATCTTTACATGGTAAACAAGGAGTCTTCTTAGAAACCAGTGAAGAACCAAGTATATATATGCTTCCTAAAAAAAAGTATATATATACATATATGCATTCTAGTAGTATATTGCAATCCTTATGCTTAAAGATTAAATACGCCTGCACTAGCTGCTGCATATAAACTCTATGTCCATCGAATGGATGTAAGGAGCGCTTTTCTAAATGGAGAGCTAGATAAAAAGATATATATACAGCAGCCTGATGGTTTTGTGGTTGAAGGACAAGAGAATAAGGTATGCCGTTTGATTAAATCTCTATATGGTCTAAACGCCAAAACAATGGCATGAGAAATTTGATAGTATTTTGACTTTGGTCGGCTTTTGTGTAAACGAAGCTGATAAATGTGTCTACTATCACTTTAACAAAGGCGAAGGTGTCATTTTGTGTCTCTACGTAGATGACATATTGCTATTTGGGACCAGTATGGATGCAATCAATAAGACAATCTTTCCTCTCCCAGAATTTTGATACGAAAGATTCGGATGAAGCTGATGTGATTGTAAACATCAAATTACTGAAGGGCGAGAATGGGATTACTCTAACCAAGTCCCATTATATGAAAAATGTCCTAAAACGCTTTGGTTTCATGGATATTAAACCTATTTCCACACCCTATGATCCAAATGTTAAGCTACATAAGAACATTGGACTTGGAAAAAGCTAGCTTACATATTCCCATATAATTGGTTTACTGATGTATTTGACTACTGCAACAAGATTGGACATCTCATATGCTATAAGCAGATTAAGCCGATATACGGCTAATCTAGGAGATGATCATTGGTTAGCACTAGAAAGGATACTTAGATATCTGAAGGAACTATTAACTTGGGAATACACTATTCTGGTCATCTTGTAGTCATATAAGGATTCGGTGATTCTAACTGAATCAGTGACTCGCATGATATAAAGGCTATGAGTGGCTATGTTTTCACTCTATTTCATGGAAGTCTTCTAAACAGACTATTCTTACATGATCCACCATGGAGGCTAAGTTAGTAGCGCTCGACTTAGCAGTTGTAGAGACAGAATGGCTCAAGGAGCTACTTTCTGACCTACCAGTGATGGAAAAACCAATTCTAGCCGTGTTGACCTATTGCGATAACCAAACCATTCTGGCTAAGGTAAAGAGAATGAATGATAATATGAAATCGTCAAACCATATTAAGAGACATCTCAAGTCTATAAGACATGCAAGAGAGAGAGGTGTAGTCACTGTGGAATACATCCAATCTGAAAGGAATCTGGCAAATCCTTTCACCAAAGAAATGGCACGTACAGTAATTCTTGCAGCATCTAGAGGAATGAGACTTATACCCATGTAGTGTTTCCAACGGTGGTAAGCTATTCTAGAAAATCGGAGATACCGTGAACTAGGCTCTAGAAAACAAATTGTTTGGGAGCAGGGAGTACAAATCAAAGTGTCCTGGTTGCTGTAGTACTCCATCTGTATGGTAGGTTGAGCAATAGCTCTCAATATACTCAAGGCCATAAATGACATTTGGGAATTGTTGTTAAGAATTCCTGAGAAGCCACCTACGTGAGCATGATTGTGGGGTCACAATTAAAGGAAGTATGGGTAGACTTCCCGAGGCTTATGAGACCGTAATGTCCCAACCCGAGAGGAGTGGCATAGCTGCCTAGTACAGTGTGTATTTTGAGTGAAAACTCTCACATCAAGACCTTGGATCAAGGTGTAGTCCTCCATTATCTGTGTAGAGTCGTAACTCTTAGTGCTAGACACAGGGTTCAAACCCGAAAGGTACCCTAGCTTTGTTGAAAACCTGTATATAAAAACAAAGCTTGCAATCTGTTCAGATTACCAATTGAGAAATTTGGTAGGGATTGTTGTATCCTCAAGGGCTGTTTAGGAATTTCCCAATTAAAAATTTTCTTGCTGGCTTTGTGAGCAGCGGGCTGTCTTCCCTCGATCCGGTGATTTGAGTATTTGAACTCTTGCTGAATCGCGGATTTCGGCATTGTATCTCTGAGGAACACGTATCTCACTGCATTGTGGTGGGGACGATAGTTTTTCTAGGATAATGACTTGTTCGTGCCAGGCTCACCTTCTCCTTCTCGGTGGTTTCGACTACCAACTGCTACGTGAGTATTTTCTGTTACTCGTTGTTCTTGCAAAGGGCCAGGCAGCTTTTGCTGACCTGGGGACCTTGCAATTATTTGGGAGCTTTCAATTTTGCTCCATGACGAATGAATATATTGAGATATATGTGACAAATCTAGATATATAGACTGATTGTAGGTTATGTGTTATTTCTAGTAATCACTTGTTTGACTGCAGTTCAGATTTCATATACACATTCGTATGTTATTCAAATTGATGAATATGCTTATTGCTATCAGATTGTGATTAGATCCTTCTGATCCGTACAGAATATTATTCTGTTCTTACATCCAGGAGCTTGTTTCAGTTAGATGTTATTGGGCTCAATCTGTAGAACATTTGCTATACTAAGCCAATTTAGTTCTGTAAGTGCTAGTAATTAAATTTAGAGTCAGTACATATCTTTGAGATTTGTCACATTGTCAGTGATATAAGTTGTTATTGAACTTGGAGGTCATGCACTTATGTGGAACCAGTCTTGACTTGGTGGCCACATATCTGAGAGCAAATTTTTTTTTCTACTTCTGTTTGAACATTATGCTAATGGAAGTATGTGTATTCTAGTTCATGGTATATATACTACATTAGCTTTGGTCTAATGTTTCATGACATTGGTAAAGTGCTACTGTTATATTCCTTTTGCTGAAACATGATTTCTTTATGATTATTTTTGCTGGAATTTTATTGCGATGCTTATTAAAACCACAATTTCTCCAACAGGAGCACTGCCCAATTTAGCCATTTTCACGTTGCATCTTTTTCGCATGTGACAATGTACTCATCCAGCACTGTCCACGCAGAGGCGGCACAGTAGCCGCTGGCAATTGCGTCGTCGTGCGTGCGTGCATGCATGCAAGCTAGCTGGCTATACTACTCCTAGTACACTGGCTATCTGGTCAACACGTCGTAGCTTCCTACTACTATTTAATGTATCGACGCATCATTGGAGGCCCGGAGCTGGAGCATCGCATACACAGTACACACCACACCAGTACATAGGTCCACAAGGCGAGCAAGCAAGAGTAGCGAGTGGCTACTGCCTACTGTTACTACG
Source organism: Olyra latifolia (assembly GCA_036346145.1). Lineage (NCBI taxonomy): Eukaryota > Viridiplantae > Streptophyta > Magnoliopsida > Poales > Poaceae > Olyra > Olyra latifolia. The sequence goes on from CM070524.1 coordinate 9,802,183, forward strand.
ACTACCACCCACAAGTCACAGGCACAAACAACCCTAGCAACGTCAAGCTAGCCAATGGAGGCGGCCTTCCCTGGCGGCGCGGCGGTCGACGGGAACGGCGGCGCGCAGGCGCAGCAGGCGGGGCCGGCGATACGGGAACAGGACCGGCTGATGCCGATCGCGAACGTGATCCGCATCATGCGGCGCGTGCTGCCGGCGCACGCCAAGATCTCCGACGACGCCAAGGAGACGATCCAGGAGTGCGTGTCGGAGTTCATCAGCTTCATCACGGGCGAGGCCAACGAGCGGTGCCAGCGGGAGCAGCGCAAGACCATCACCGCGGAGGACGTGCTCTGGGCCATGAGCCGCCTCGGCTTCGACGACTACGTCGAGCCCCTCAGCGTCTACCTCCACCGCTACCGCGAGTTCGAGGGCGAGGCGCGCGGCGTCGGCGCCGCGCGTGGCGGCGACCCCCACTGCCACGGCATGCCGCCGATGCTCAAGTCCCGCGCGGCCGGCGCCGCCATGGTGCCCCACCCCGCGCACCACGACATGCAGATGCACGCGGCCATGTACGGGGGCGCCGTGCCACCGCCTCCTCCCCCGCACCATGCGTTCCTCATGCCGCCGCACGGCCCGCACCACGGTCAGCACACGCAGTACGAGATGTACGGCGGGGGCGAGCATGGGATGGCCACGTACTACGGAGGGGCGTACGAGCCCGGCAACGGCGGGGACGGGAGCGGCGGCGGCGGCGGCGGCAGCGGCAGCGCCGGCGCAAGCGCGCCGCCGGCCGCCAACTTGCTGGATCACCAGCACCCGTTCGGGTACAAGTAACAGTAGCTAGCAGTAGCTCTGCATCTGCCTGCAGTAGCTAGTCCATTTCAAGTGACATGCATGGCCAGCTACTTGAAAGTTAAAACTACCTTTAGGCTCATCTAGTGATCTTGATCTTATCCAGTATGCCCTTGCTACGTTCACGTAGCGATTAGATCCTTTCCTGCACTATGTTAATTTGCTGTTCATGTACTAATTAAGTTCAGGAGCATGCATCTTTCAATTAATCTTAGTTATATATGCTACGTACTGCCGCACGTTCGTTTGTTGCTCCATGTGCTAGTCATGTCAATGCAAATGCAATAATATTGCAGGCTTTGTCCTATACCCTACACATTTTAGTCACGTTGCATATATATGTGCGGCTTAAGCTAGCTAATCTGATCGCATGAAAGACTACACGTATCAGTGTACTCCATGCAGATGCAATGCAGGCTCTTGTCTTGCGCATTTTATTTTGTCACGCTTTGCAGAGCTGAGGCTAGCCCCTGAAAACGGTACCGCAAGTAGAATTTTATTTTGTCTTGCGCATGCATGAGTTAGGGACCTTTTGATAGGTAGAATTTAAAGACACACAGAAAAAGAAGGAAAAACCTAGGATTTGCGGTTAATGGTTTCATGAATCCTATGATACGGTGTTTTCTTAAAGGGAGTTACTATATATCAGTTGCCTAAAAAATAATCTCAATTGATTTTTTCTAGTAGTTGGATCAAAATATCTCTCCCACTGTCTCCTGTATGCTCCCCCCCCTCCCCTCCCCCACAATCCCCTTTGCCTCTTGAGCTAGAGCACGACTACGCCGCCCCCGCCCCTCCTTACCTCCTTCCTCTCCGGTGCCACCCCTCCTCTCTATTCTCCCTTCCCGATGGAGCTCCGTGTGCCTCCACCACCACCCTCGCCTCTGCCAGCCACCACTCGCATATGGCGGCACCCACACCGTCTCGTCGCACCGCGCCCCTTCCTCGTGCTGTTGTGGCTGCCTCGCCTCCATCATAACTCTGCCCGTATTTGCCGAACCCCTGCGGTCACCGCCAACGTCTTTCGGCCACCTGCAGCTTCGGCTGCACCACCATGCCGCCTCCCACTACCAGGCCTCCACCTCCCTGGTCTTCCTCTAAGACTGGAGGGGCATGGGTGAACCCTAGAGCCAAACCCTAACCCTAAGGATGATGGGAGAAGCGGAAGGCAGCGGCCAAAAAGGAGGAAGATGGTGGTGACATAGGTAAGTCAAAATCGATTGAGATCTTTAGAATTTTTAGGACGACTGACGTTTAGCAAATCCATTTATTAGATATATGAATTTTTTTCAAGAGGTACATAAGAGCTCATCTGCAGTTTTATTTTAGAAATAGATATATACATCGTAGGAATGTTACTACCCTATTTGTGCAAGTCAAAAATGCCACAAAGAAAGAACTTACGATATTACAATCCTAAAAGATTCTTAAAAATTCTTACGAAATCAAACAGGCTCTTGATCGGCTCAGCCAGTACGTTGTTACTTCCCGAGCGTTCAATCATGTACGTACGTACACTACTCCACTCCTTGTCGACCTGGACGTATGGCCAGTCAAGCGTACGTACACGTATCTACGGATCGACCGTTCGAGCTGGAGATGCATACCGATGGCTCTGGCCTGGCCGGGGCGTGTAGCTGGACGCAGCATAATTTCTGCTACCAGCTGCGACCTTCGACCGCGAGGCGCGACAGGTGCCGGCACATGCGCGGGCGCCCGCAGGTTCCGCTTCAATTCTGCAGCGGCAGCTGCTGCCTCTGGTGCGTGCATGTATCGTCGTCAGTACCAGGGATTCAGGGCTTCGTTTCGTTTCCCCTGCTCCAGTGCATGCCCTGCCCGCCTCGCAGTCGCATGCAGCTCGCTGCCGCTTCGGGAACTGCAGGCCGCAGCTCGCCTTGTTTTGTGAGCTCTCCTGCGACTGCGACCCAGCTAGCTCCTTCCCTATGCATCTGCTCTCTCTCTCTCTCTCTCTACTGTGCACACGACCGAGTGAGGTCACGCCAGATGTTGCTGCTCCCTGCGTGACCATGCTCTGCGTGCGTGACGAGGTACCTGAAAACAATCCACTGTAGCCATGCATGCAGTCATGCAGCTCGCAGGGCCGTGCCATGCGTAGTATGGCAGTTTAATCCTTTCGTTTTACCTGCGAGGCTGCGACGACTCTGCGTGCCTCTCGACAGGCAGCACCGTAGTACGTGCGTTGCGTGCGTTGGATCGAACCCCCTGCTATGTACGCTGTGATGTACGTCTACGTTGCTAGCCTCCGTAGATTGTCTCCCAGCCTCCAACGTGCAGGCGTATGTTTGATCCGATCCAACGTTCGTACGTAGATTTGATCATAGCTGGCCACCTACGCTGAGCTATCTATACACTTTAGTGCGTAGTTGCAGGGCACGCATCGGGCTACTATGCAGCAGCTGTTACACCATATCCAGCGAATACTCCCTCCGTCTAAGAATAAAAGACTTATTTTTTAAATAGACTTATCTATTAATATAGAGCGTATTTCATATTTCAATGCAAAATAAATGTGTTGCTCCCTCTATACTCCTAATAAATACATTGCTTTAGCTTGTATTCCCATATGTATGTATTGAATAGAGTGCTTAGTGATAATAATAACTAGTGGTAGTGTAATCATTTTTAATGCCTCATTGGTTTATGTGCAAAACAGAAATATGCCTTATATTTTTTTGGATGGAGAGAGGACTTTAAATTTTTCATCTATAGCACTATTCCCTACACATTCTCTAAAATTTCTTCACACTTTACACTATACTCTAAAAGATTAATTTCTTCTCTCTAGCAACTCAATCTCTAAAAAGTTAGATGAACAGTATTTTCTAGCTACTGCTGGAAATGCTCTTATGCTTGTTCTTTTCCTGCGTGTTCGAAACACAGAATTTATCGCCCGCTTGCGTATTCCACCACCGCAAATCTTCTATTGTATCATATTACTATAATAACCTCTAGCATATATATAGATAGATTTGCTTAGGATACGTAGTACGCCCGCCGTATTAGTCATGGTAAGTTCTAATATGGTCTATATCTAATCCCTCCTCTATACGTTTTGGCTGATTGCTTCTTGTCGTCTTTGGTCATCACTCTCCATGCTGGTAATCTTTAGGCTTCTAAATACTTCCGTAAGAATAAAAAAAAGGTTGAAATCTACCTTTTCTCTTCCTAGCTTAACTTATTTACTTATTTGGTTATCTGCTAACTTCGAGAGCTTCTCGAGGTGCTCTCAAAGTTGGGTCCATTTCGTTTGACTTGTTTTTTAAGCTTTTAAACGCACATTTGAGATAGGAAAAAGGTATTCGAAATACAAAAGTGTTTGATTTTCTGAAACAGAGATGTCACATAAGCAGAATAGTAGATAAATTAAGCCGAAGAGTATTTGATAACAACGTAGTTTTTGAGGATTTTGGCAGTTTTAACAAAAAATAGAAATGATGAAAGCTTATTCGGACCATTGAATTGGGAAGGATGGGCATCAGGCGGATCAGCTGGATCCAATCATCGGAGCGCCCTTGCTCTAGGCAATGCAAATTATGCATGACAGCCATATATACGGTCATATTTTAGAGAGAGATCACTCGTAGCATCCATATTGGCAACACGTCTGAGGTGCGTCCCTGCTTGCGTTTGCGGTGTGCCGCTTTGGCAGCGTGTACAGACTACGGAACGTACGCATGCCCCCAAAAAAGAGAAGCTGATCTCCAAGGAGTTATCGATCGATCACATCTTCTAGCCCGCTCTTGCACCGGTAACTGATCCTACACGATTGTGCTAATCATGTCTTGTGTGTAGAGAGCAAACGGATAGACACGACTCAACCGAGCATGTCATAACTTGTAACATGGGGCAGGCTCCGAGACAAGCCGGTGTTTTGCGAATTGCGAGCTCTGAGAGCTCAATGCACGTTGGTTTAGCGTTGGTCTTTTGTACGATCGCACCAGATTGAGGTCTCTTTGTATAGTGCATAGAGATGAGATATAAAGATAGAATCCGATCCAATAAAATCTTGTAGGTAAGCTTAGTTTCTAAAACTAAATGGAACTCTTTTTTTTAATCTAAACATGGACGTACTCTTTCTTTTAATCTAAGGCGCCGTTATAACCTGGTCTTAATATAATCAATGGTGTAAATCTTTTTTTCTCTGATTTACGTGGGAATTTATCTGATTATCATGGTGGCTTCACTGGCTCTTATTTTAATTATATAACGAGCAAGATGTCCCATGCATTTGCGCAGGTAGCTTTATGTCAAAGTTTAGGAGACTTTTTTTAGATATGAAGATTTTTAGTTATATTGATTACAATAAGCTCTAATATAGTCCATGTCATAAATCTAGTACATTTAGATTTGCTTCAAATACATGCTCGTATTGATCATGGTAACCTCTAATACAATCTATGTCTAAAAATCTACACGGTTATAATCTAGACCCACCACACTACAGTTGATTGTATAGATTTTTCTTGTTTTTTCTCCGATTATCTGCAAATTTCTAACCTCTTGAGTGAATGTGGTGGCTTCTTTTCTCCCTTGCCTTGACTTGTCCCAAAATCTAAGTCATTTTTTTTTGTAGATATAGGGATTTGTAGTTGCATTGATCATGGTAAGCTCTATTATAATCCATATCTCAAATATAGTAAAAATAAATTTGCTTGGGCCTTCAGATACTTAGTCATATCAACTATGATAAATAACTTCAATCTAATTTGATCTACAACATTATAATCTGAATCTAACATAATTCATGGTGTATAAGGGAACAAAGTAAGAAAAAACATAGGCAAAAGATATGTGCATGACTACGTAGCTTAATTTTATGCACCGATCGATCCATATAGTTAACCATTAACAGCCCGCTTCAAGATGTATTTTTCTCGTCATTACAAACGCCCCGCAGCAAATGGGTAAACAATTAATCGATGGTGTAAATTTCATTTTTACTATTCTGCTAGATGTTGTAATTATGTTGGTTGCAAGTGGTAATCATTCAAAATGGTGAGGTTGGCTAGATTGATAGATAGACCAAGGGAATGATTAAGGAATGCAAGGCACAACTGATCACTATGTGAATTAATAGATAATTCCTAGGTCATAATTAAAACAAAACCAATCCTCACGATCCTGTCCATTTACATTAAAAAACATTGGTGAGTATACCGATGGAGCTAGGTGTATATATATGTATTATCGATCTTACATATGCAAAGTATATAAGTCAATTTTAAGCAAATATGTAAAAGATTATGCAACACATTAACCATCTATCAGACCTACTGGATCATATATATGCCAATAGATTTGAGAGCCATCAACCATCCATTTGCTTTCTACACACGTGACTGGTGTGATTAACCAAATCATTAATGGTTTTCTTAGACTCAAGGCTTGCTTACTTTCTTACCCAGCTCTATCATATCTGAGTCGATCATCTGTTGATGACTTTGTGAAAGCCCTTTTGTCTCATCTCTTGGATATTTTACAGCCTTGGCGTCCACATTATTCAGAATTCTCTCCGGATCACACCGACATCTCCGAAAGCTTCTTGGGCTAGGGGCTAGTGCTGACCTGCTGGATGAAGCGCTAGTTGGTGCCCGTAGAGAGCGTCTTGTTGGTGCCCGCGGCGAGGTCGGAAGTTGAAGATGCCCTTGACATTAGCCTCGAGTACCATCTTGATCTAGACGTCGGCCAACAAGAGCTCGCGTGTGATCTCGGTGAGCCAACAGCTAAGAACCCTTCTCGCTGAACCGTGGTGTTGATGATTCTCTCGCGTCATCTTCTATTTACGACTTCTGATTGCCTCAGGTGTCATCTTCTATTTACGACTTCTAATCCTCTTTGGGCTTCGATGTGTAGCAATATGCTGCCCAATTGGTATATGTCTGCCTTTAAACGTTTCAACCCGTTGATTCAATAGATGCACGGGCTGATCTTTATATAGCGTTTGATAGATGTAGATATTGACCCTAATTCGGTTAAAAGTCTACACAATCTCGACTTGGATATGCTATCTATGGTATTTGATATGAACTTTTTTTAATATAAGCCGTTATAATTTAGGTCCACAATTATTAACGATGTAGATCTTTCTTATTTTCTTATTTCCTCTGATTAATGTGAGAATTTCTAGTATTTTATGATTAACGTGGTTGCTTTGTTGGAACCTATTACATACATAGTAGATAGATAGGAGCTGACGACCGATGTAGTAATCACGTTCATTCTGAAGTAATACAAATTCCTTTGTTAATCGAAGAAAAAAATAATCTACATCATTAATTATAGCGGGGCTAGATTATAATGTTGTAGACCTGTTCGGTGATAAATTTTTTTTGCTTAGTATGGAAAGAGATTTTGATTTAGAAACCAATCTTTCCTGTAGGATTCTATTGGAATGGATTCAACCTATACGCCCCTCCCTTCTTGGCTCTTGCTTTGAAAACTATTGTTACCTGCAGGATTCTATTAATTGGATTGCATTCAATCTCTATGACCCCTCCCTCTTGGCTCTTGCTTTGAAAACTATTATTACCTTAGCAGGATTCTATTGAATTGCGCTCAATCTGTACAGCCCCTCCCTCTTGGCTCTTGCTTTGAAAACTAATCTTAGCCGCATAATTCTATTGGATTGGATTCAATCTCTACTCTCCCTCCTTGGCTCTTGCTTTTAAAACTAATCATACATGCATGATTTTATCAGATTGGATTTTATATTTACTCTTTATGGCTCTACTCTTGACACTATATAGAAACCGACACATCTTTCTAGTGCTCTTCCCATGACTGATCTGCTATGAACTAGAGGAGCAATTGAAAACCATAGAGAATCTTGACATGCTTCAACGATCTTCTCCATGTCTAACGAATTAGGAGTCCACGAGATGATTGACATGTGTAAGATGAGAAGCCACATTAATTGATCTGTCAGGAGATGAGGGGTCAATCATCTAAAACAAAGCATCTAGGTCAAGACCAATAAACGGATCAAAAGGTTGGTGCGTATTCGGTCCGCAAACATCATCAGATAATGGAATCGTAGAACGTAACGGTAATCAAAGGAGAAGGAAAAGCGCACAACCCCAGAGATACACACATGTCATGAGTCAATACGTTTGTATCCGATGAAATTTTAACTATGCTAGATTTGTGATATGGACTAAATTATAGTTTAACATAGACAATACGAATGTGAATTCTTATATTTATAAGAGGTCTTTTAAATTTCCATACTAATTTAGTAGCGCAAATGGCGGGACATGTATAGAAAAGAACAAAGAGGCAGAATGCAATCTTCATCGATATCAGCATCAACCAATGAAAAATGTGTGTTAAGTTTATACAACGAGGGAAAAACCTGTTTGTTGTCAAATAAAAAGAAGAACCTGTTTGTGCTGAACTATCTGTTAAATGGAAAGCATCCAACTCATTTATCTAAAGAATATCGCCCCAAGCTCCATCTGTCTTTTTTCGAAAGATAGGAAGGAGCTCTGTCGGATCATATATAGAAGTCTAGATAATGATACAACAGTTAGTAACAACCCTTGATCACAACTACTATTTACTCCGTAGTTTTTACTGTTTGGCGTAACGATCTCTTGTCAAGCTACAACCCTCAATTTTTCCCAGGTTGCAGCTGGAGAAGACATCGCCCTTCTCCTGAAGTTAGTATCTTCGATATCGCTTGATTAAAAACAGAGTTGATATCCAAATAAGTGAGTCGGAAGATCCTGTTGTTGTGTTCTTTCCATAAATTCCACAAGCAATAGATAAAGCACTCACGGAAGTCTTCTCTACTTTGCCCTTGCAGCCATGCAGGTTGCCTCGGGTTACCATCCACCATTGGGGAGGCTGCACATGATGCAATTGCTGCATCAGCTGAGCTGAATCTAGGTTGATATTTTGGAGCAGCAGCTGCCATATTTGTTTTGCGAAGGGGCAGTGAATAGTTAAGTGGCGTATGGCACATAGGCGCATCAGCTAGGTTGTCCGTTGTTTGATTTTTTTTGGGGGGGGAAGATAACCAATTTTCGACCTTTGTTGGCCAAATTAGGGGGATTCCTTCGTGCTCATGGATCCATAAAACTGGACAGCATATGCGGATTTGGTCGTAAATTGACCGGATGTCGTCCATCTCCACATGATAGTATCATATGTGTCCGGGTTTAGAGTGATGTCTGAATTATTGTCTAGATTTGAATAACCACGTTGACAAGGGTGGAGCTTCCTTAGGGCTAGCCTGGACCTGGCCACTATTTAGTAAGATTTCAAGCATAAATTGTCCGTTTGCCCCCTCCCCCACAAATAATTGGATGATCTAATATTTTCCATGTAAATTTAGTGATCAACCTTGAAAATGACTATTAATTGATTGTATTTTGTAGCATGGGCCTCCTCTAATTTTGCGTCCAAGCTCCTCAATTGAGTTGCCAAGCGGGATGAAAACGGAGCGGATAATATCCAGACCGTTTTCGTATCCGACATCCGTATTTCTAAAAAAGGTATATCAAATTTTAGTATCCGACGATACGGATATGAATAATTATTTGGATAGAGAAGGCAGATAATGAAGCAGATATGATATCAATAGTATTCGACGGAAACGGTGCGGATACTGATATCCGGATAAAAAAGACATCCGGATACTTAAACGGATAGTGACCAAAAAAATCCTAGCAGCACATGGGCCATGACTGCACACACAGAGCTACTTACTGCCATATATGTCATGATGGGATGTCAGTCTGTGGACTATATGTGTACTCTTAATTTCGAAAGTCGAGGCTTATGTTTATGGACAATCTTGTCCTGTGTTATGTTGTTCAAATGTTGTAGGGAATCACTTCAGTGTGTACGTCCACCACGATCGGACGTTGCGGCCTGCATGGCCCAATAGCGATCTAGCCCACAGGCATCCTTCTAACCCATGGAAACACCGCTGATCGAGTCCGTAAGATATCCTTTTAACCTGTGGACATATCCAGACTATGAGACATCCTTTTAACTGGTGGACACAACGCTGGTCCAGTCCACAAGACACCCTTTTAACCAGTGGACATAACGCCGATCCAGACTATAAGACATCATTTTAACTGGTGGAAACAACGCCGATCCATCCCACAGGGCATCCTTTTAACCGGTGGATGTTTCTAGTCCTCTCCAAGTTTCACCAGGGTTCGCCATGTTTCCATCTATATATTGTCACGTTTCATCAATGGTTTTCCAAGTTTAATCCGTAGTTAGACAAGTTTTATTGGTATTTCTTTAAGTTTCATCAGTAGTTTTTCAAAATTTCATCAGCTATTTTTGCAAGTTTCATCATTCATGCGCATATGTTCATATGTATATTGCTAGGTTTCATCAGTACATTTTTCAAGTTTCAGTAGTTATTTTTTCAAGTTACCATGCTGACATCAGCCGTCCGATGGATCGAATGTTCGATTCCTGGCGTCCGCCAATGTTGTATGTCAATTATAAATTTGTAACCTAGGTGACAGTATACTATTAGACTAAATATTCATTTCGGTTTCTGGTTATTATCCAATTCCGATTACTATCCGTTTATTATTATCTGATTCTGATTTAATATCCGATCCATTTTGATAATATACGAATCCGTATCCGTATCCGAGTGAAAAAAAAAAATTATGGACGGATATGGTAAAGCCACTATCTGTCTGTATCCGCTGGTTTTCATCGCTAGTTGCTGAAGAAGGGAATGTATTCTCTAAGGGCTCTGCAGCAATTGTTGTGCTCAAGCTCCTCTTGGACTGTCACATTCTTCTTTCTTATTAGCTTGAAGTAGTTTGGTGCTGTCTCATATAGAGTGAATCCATCGATCCACTTTTCTGCCCAGAATTTGGCCTTTTGCCATTCCCAGGAGCGATTTTTGTGCTTACTTGGAACAGGCTTGTGTCAAAACTGTCGGCAGTCGCAGGGGCTCCCATCCAGAGTCTTTTCTGGCGCCACCATTGATACCAGGGCCATATGCACCTTAGAGCTCTACTCATCATGGTTGAAGTCCACTACTCCCAAATCTCCTAGAGATTTTGGTCTGTACACCGTTTCATAATTTACTAGACATTTGCCACCTCCATCCAACTTACTAGACATTTCACATTTGCCACTTCCACATGATTGTTTTCCCGTCCACTTCCACATGATTGTTTTCCCGTCCAAAGGAAACTTTGGCGGATTTTGTCCAGTTGTGTGACAACTGACAAGCCACTTATTTATTGGAAAGACCGTGAGGCAGGAGAGGAGATCACTGCATTCACCAAAATGAGCCGAGCTGATCTCGACAAGAGATTACCTTTAAATCCCTATAATGGTCGTTGATTTGTTCATTAGAGGTTGGAGTTCGGATTTCCTGAGCTTCGTCGGGCGCAAGAGAAGACCGAGGGATTTGCAAGGGAAGGACTTCACCCATGCGGGAAAGTCTTCAAGGAGCTCTTTCAAGTTTGAGCTGTTGGAACGAATTGTGTCTCTCTCACTTTTTTGGACATTGGTTTGTAGTCCTGTTGCCCCTCCAAAAATATCAAGAATTAGGCGAACTGCTTGTAGTTCTCCACTGTCCACAATTGCAAAGATCGCTACATAATTAATCTGCAAAAATAGAAAGAGGCAGTGTTTGGTGAATTTTCCGGGCAGTGGTTTCAAGATGTTAGGTTTACTAGCCTTGAGGAAGAGCTTTTGTAGGGGGTTGATGCCCAAGAGGAAAAAAAATGGCGGCATGCAACAGCGGATCACCCTGACGAGAGCAGCATGAGAGCCTTATCGATCCTAGCTCGATCGCCACCTTGCAGAAAGAACGCAGTATCAAGATAAAGGAGCATCGACGACTGAAGATAAATTCAGTAAACAGCATACGTGATATGGATGTTCAGTTAGCTGTAGCTTATCCTGTAAAAGTCATATGGATGTTCAGTTAGCTATAGCCTATCCGGCAAAAGTTTGTTTAAGCAGATAGAGATTATCTCAGATATTTAGGAGGTTGTTTAGAGATTGTTGACGTTTGTTGTAATGTACGCTGTACACCTCAATATAAATACAAGCCGCAGGGTGACTCCAGAAGTCATCGACTTGATCAAACAATCTTTTATGGTATCAGAGCCATAGAGAGAGATTCATCATGTCGCTCAACTCAAACACATCAAGCAACTCCGGCGCTGGCTCTTCGTCAAGCAGCGGCGCTAGCAACCCTTCCTTTGGCAGCTTTGTCAATGTGAAGCTGAACCGGGACAACTATCTTCTGTGGAAAGCACAGATCGCCCCCTATCTCCGTAGCCAAGATTTGCTCGGCTACGTCGATAGCACCAAGACGGCGCCACCTGCTACGAACACCGTGCGAGGCGACAACGGTGTATCTGAAGTACCAAATCCCGCGTACACGCCATGGTACCAGCAAGATCAGCTTGTCCTCAGCGGCCTGCTCTCCTCCCTGACCGAAGACATTCTCGGTCATGTGCTCTTTTTGACCACTTCACACGAGCTATGGAGTGCGCTTGAGCGCATGTTTGCTGCTCGATCACAAGCACGCATTATGCAGGTGAGAATGCAACTAGCTAACCTACAGAAGAAGGACCTCTCCGTCTCCGACTACTTCCACAAGGTGAAGGCCCTCGCCGACACCATGGCGGCCATCGGGAGACCTCTCCAAGATGAGGAGACAGTATCCTATCTCCTCACCGGGCTTGGCTCAGATTATGAGTCCCTGGTGACCTCAATCATGACTCGTACTGATCAAATCACTCGTACAGATCCTACTGGGAAATCATTAAGGGGGACATTTTGAGTGCTTTTCATCAGCTGTTTCATGGAAATGGCAGACTCCTTCACCTTCTCAACTCAGCCCACATCGTACTTATCCCCAAGAAGATGGAGGCTAATACCACTATTGATTTTCGACCAATAAGCTTAACCCACAGTTTTGGGAAGCTGTTTAGCAAGGTTCTGGCCAACAGACTGGCGCCAATCCTAAATAGATTGGTCTCGGCCTCGCAAAGTGCTTTCATTCGACGTCGATACATACAAGACAACTTCTTGTTTGTCAGCAATGCTGTCAGAGAGTTGCATAAGAGAAGAAAGGCCGCCCTCTTTGTCAAATTGGACCTAGCCAAGGCTTTCGATTCGGTCAGTTGGGAGTACCTCTTAGATTTGCTGAAAAGCCTCGGGTTTGGAGCTAGATGGACAGATTGGATTGCCTCCTTGCTTTCTTCCGCTTCCTCCAGAATAATGGTCAATGGCACTCTAGGTACAGCTTTCAATCATAAAAGAGGCCTTCGGCAAGGAGATCCGCTATCACCTATGTTGTTCATCCTGGCCATGGAACCTTTGCACCTGCTGATAGCTAAAGCAAGGAGTTTGGGGGCGCTGCGATCAGTCAGTGACAGATTGGACAAATGCCAGATATCACTGTATGCAGATGACATTGCACTCTTCCTCAAGCCAGAAGCCAATGACCTACGCACTTCTCACCTAATCTTCACCGTCTTCGGGGAGGCTGTGGGGACCAAATTCCGAGAAATCTTTATCGGAATTGTTCCCTCAAAAATTCGGGTTTATCACAGGGGCTACTGGTCTAAAGGTCAATCTGCAGAAAAGTGAAGTCTTCCCCCATTGGTTGCCAGCCCCAACTCATCCAAAGCCTTCAAGGTGCTCTGGAAATGCAAACCAAATCTTTTCCTTGCACCTATCTTGGACTTCCCCTCAGACCAACTCACCTCACGAAGGCTGATTATCAGCCCTTACTACAATGGATCGACAAACGGTGGGGTCGGGTCGAAAGGCTTATTCTTGTCCAAGGCAGCTAGATTGGTGTTGATCAATTCAGTCTTAACTTCTCAAGCGGTCTACCTCCTCACGATGACTAAATGGAGTAATTGGGCTGTTAAAAATGTGGATCAGATGCGAAGGAGTTTCCTTTGGCGGAAGAAAGTGTGTAGGGATAAGAAGCTGGGTGGGCTGGGAATCAAGGATTTAACTGCTTTTGGAAGAGCTTTGAGGTTGAGATGGCTTTGGATGCAGTGGGAGCACCCGGATAAGCCATGGGTCGGCTCGGACGTCCCTTTTGACTGCACAGACCATAGTCTATTTGCGGCCAGTACCTCAATCATAATTGGAAACGGAAAAAAAGGCGAGATTTTGGCAAGATAAATGGCTGCATGGCAGAGTTGCACCTTTGGAGGTGGCTCCATTACTCTTTCGAAAGGCTATTCAGCAAAGCATCTCGGTGTTCGACGGCCTGCATCAGAACTCTTGGCTAGCTCTCACTGGACATATTGAGTCTGTACAGGAGTTATCAGAGATGATTGAACTTTGGCTTCTAACACAGCGTGAGGTGCTGGATCCCGAGGCATTGGATCAAATTGTGTGGAGATGGATGCGGACGGGATATCTTGGGCGCTTTCACCTACAACGCCCAGTTTGTCGGGGCAATGAAGGATCGGCACTTTCAATGCACCTGGAGAGCTAGTGCGGAACCAAGATGCAAGTTCTTCATTTGGCTTGTCTTGCAGGACCACATCCTCACTGCTGAAAATCTTCATAGGAGAGGCTGGAACAATTGCCTCTTTTGCCCCTGTGTGGTTCATGCTTAGAAACCACGAACCACTTGTTTGTAGAGTGTGCTTTCTCCAGAAGAGTCTGGGTAGCTTTCTTCCATCCTCCGGGTAGGGTGCAGGCTCCGGATATTCATCACACACTGAGCGAGTAGTGGCTACAAACCAGAAAGTGCATCCGGAAGAGTGAGCGACGGGCGTTTGAAGGACTCATCACTTACACCTGCTGGAATGTCTGGAAAGAGAGGAATAGACGTATCTTCAATTCAGAGTACGGATCTGTCAGCTTCGTCGCGGATCTTATTAGAGCTGATGTGTCGGCAAGGGCTCTAGCTTTTTGGGCAGATGACCCTGGTTGATTTTTTTTTTTACCACTGTGCTGTATCTTCACTCCTTTTAATTGAATAAGCAGAGCTCCTACCATCGTTTCAAAAAAAATCTCAATGCATGATCTGTACGGGTATCTCATGAGCCATGAGCAGATGGTTCAGCACAATCACCACTCGACGCTTCAGTTCACCTCGTCGGCAAATCAGGTGAACCGAGGCGGCTTCAACAAGGTTTCGGGGCATGGCCGAGGCGCGGTGGCCGTGGCGCACAAACCGGTGGCGAGGAGGACCTGGTCACTACAATTCCAACGGCAACACAGAGGAAGCAACAATAGATCGGTTCCTCCTGCCAGATCTGTGGCAAGAGGGGACATGACGCCTGCGGTGCTACCACGGGTACAATCATGCCTATCAGGCTGACGAGCATGTTGCTGCTGCTGCTGGCATGACCTCATCGTACACGGTGGACACCAACTGGTACGCCGACTCTGGAGCGACGGATCACATCACGTCGGACCTAGACAGGCTTACCATGAAGGAGAAGTACAAGGGATCAGATCAGATTCAAGTCGCTAGTGGTGCAGGTTTGTCCATTACTCACGTCGGTACATCCTCTATAGCTGGTTCTTCTCGCAATCTTACTCTTAATAATGTGCTTAGAGTTCCCCACATCAACAAAAATCTTGTATCTGTGCATAAGCTCACGTCCGATAATGATGCTTTCATAGAATTTCACCCTAACTCCTATGTCAAGGACCAAACCACGAGGATAACTCTTCTGCAAGGTAGATGTAGAGGAGGACTGTACCCGCTCCATGACCTTCTTCAACATCGGAAAACCGGTCGCTGTTGCTCCAGCGTCACACATGCTCCTAGCACAGATGTGTGGCATCGCCGTTTAGGACACCCTACGTCTTCAGTTGTGTCGTCAGTTCTCAAAAACTTCAGTCTCTTGTCGAGTCCAATAAATGATCCTCATATATGTGATGCCTGTCAGCAGGCCAAGGCTCACCAACTGCCCTATGGTGTATCCACTAGGGTTAGTAGTACTCCATTGGAGCTTATCCATTCAAATGTATGAGGGCCAGCTGCAACTTCTGTAAGAGGGTTCAGATACTATGTTAGTTTCATAGACGACTATAGTCGTTTCTCTTGGATCTACCTATTGAAAAATAAATCCGATGTTGAATCAGTTTTCTTGCAATTCAAACAATATGTTGAAAATCTGCTGAATCACAAAATTCACATGGTGAGATCTGATTGGGGGGTGAGTATCGCAGACTCAACTCATTTTTCCAGTCAGTCGGCATTATGCATCAAGTTTCATGTCCCCATACACATCAGCAAAATGGACGAGCAGAACGCAAACACCGACACATTGTCGAAACCGGTCTAGCTCTATTAGCCCAAGCATCTATGCCCTTGAGATTTTGGGATGAAGCCTTCCTCATTGCATGTTTTCTAATTAATCGCATGCCAAGCCAAGTGATTGGCAATACCTCTCCCATCCAACGTCTTTTTGGCTCTCCTCCTGACTACTCCCTGTTGCGTGTATTTGGTTGCGCTTGTTGGCCAAAGTTGCGTCCATACAATACGCACAAATTGAGTTTCCGATCCACTCAATGCATCTTTCTCGGGTACAGTGGCCAACACAAGGGATATAAGTGTCTAAATCGTTCCTCAGGGAGAGTCTACATATCTAGGGATGTAGTGTTCGATGAAAGCATCTTTCCCTTTAGCACATCAAACTCCAAAGAGTCAGAACAGTCCACTACACCAAATACAGTCTCTCTGCCTTCCTTGGTTCTTAATCCTCTCTCAAAACCAGCTGTAGCAGATGAATCCGTGACTAATGACAATCTTGTTACTACTAACGACTATAATCCAGTGATTACAGATACAGAAGGTCATATTGATCAGACAGACAGCAGCTACTGTCTTCCATCACAGCAAGTGGCTCCGATTGTTGGCCCAGGTAGCTCTAACCCCGGGCACGCCCGACCAATGGGTCTGGCGCTTCACCAACGACGGCTCCTTCTCTATGAAGTCGGCCTACAAACTACAATTCATCGGCCGCCATCCCACACCGGCCTTAGCCCACGTCTAGAAGCACTGGGCCCCCTCCAAGTGCAAATTCTTCCTCTGGCTTCTAATCCAACAGCGCATCCTCACGGCGGATGCCCTGCAACGCAGACAACTTCCCAATGCCTACTTCTGCCCGCTTTGCTACCGCAACCTCGAGACGCTCGAACACCTGTTCCTACTCTGTGACTACAACACCTCATTTGGACGCGCCTGGCGAACCTCATGGACAACCAGCTACTTCACCCTTCGTCGTGGAGACACTCCACCTCCATCCCTGCCTGGTGGGAGGCAGACATTCTCCAAGCCGGCCCCTCTCGCGGCACCTTGTCCATTATTTCTGGGACCATCTGGCTCCTTTGGCTCGAGCAGAACAACAGGATTTTCCGCTTATCTGAACGGCCGTCAACCCTATTCCTCCACCACCTCCTGCACGACTTGAGACTCTGGGCGGCCGCAGGAGCCGATTTTGTTATTCTGTAGCCTGTTACAGCGGAAAAGCCCCGGGGGGGAGGGGCCTTGTTCCCTCCCAAATTGTCCTTGTTTTCTTCTCCTACTTTTGATCAATAGATGGCAGTTCTCCTGCCCTTTGCTCAAAAAAAAAGTTCCACCACAGCTGCGACCTGATTGCCGTCTTCCTCTGGCCAACCCAATCCTGCAGCCAGAATGCGGAGACCGGGACGTCGTGGTCCTGCAGCCGGCGCCACACGCCGCGGACGGCGTCCGTGCCCCCCTGCATGCCTACGACGGCGCCGGAGGTGATCCACCGGGGCAGGACCGGCGGCCTGCCCGTCGACCCCGTGTAGCTCGTGAGCAGCTCCGCCGGCGAATCCCCGTGCAGTATTCGTCCCTGAGCTGAATTCCCGTAGATCTACAGCGAACCAAGAATTCAGTTACTCACTGTGCTGAGCTCAAATTGCACCCTCTCAGGCTACAAATCAACATAATGGTGTATGCCGTTCTCGCTTTCAATACTTCATGATTTCCTCGCCCCTGTGGCCCTGTCTCGTCGTTCAGTATACTCCAAGATTAGTACTGCACGGATTTTGAAGCACATAGATGGGGACAAGAAAATCATTTTAGCGATGTAAAATTTGTGCTTGTAAACTTAGCTCAAGACTGATCAGAGTTCATGGGATGGTGAAAATGGCTACCTGAATTTGGACTCAAAAAAAAAAGGTGGAGGAGCCGTCTATCCCAAGGAGAGTGACCAGATCTCAACATAATATAGTGAAGCCCAAGGTGTATACGGATGGCACTGTTCGTTATCCCTTGACTAGAAGAGGTCTCATGGTTGAAACAGCGAAGGAAGAAGTGCCTGACTCATTCAATGATGCAGTAACAAAACCTGAATGGAAGAAGGCCATGGATGACGAATACCAAGCCTTGGTGAAAAACAATACTTGGTCTCTAGTGCCTCGGAAGGAAGGTCATAATCTAGTGGACTGTAAGTGGATATACAAGGTGAAGTACAAATTAGATGGTACCATTGATCGGTTTAAAGCCAGGTTGGTAGCTAAGGGGTTTACTCAAAGATATGGTATAGATTTCGGTGATACCTTCAGCCCTGTGGTTAAACCGACCACTGTGTGCTTGATGTTGTCAGTGGCAGTATTACATGGATGGCATCTTCGCCAGATAGACATACAGCATGCATTTCTACATGGAGATCTACATGAAGAGGTATACATGACTCAACCTTCTAGGTATGTGGATGAAGCTCATCCCGATCTCGTGTGCAAGCTCAATAAGGCCATCTATGGACTTAAACAAGCTCCAAGGGCTTGGAATTCTACACTAAGTATGAAGCTAGTGAGCATCGGTTTTGTTCCATCCAAAGGAGATACCTCACTTTTCATCCTGAAACAGGGAGAAAGCATAGTATATGTACTGATATACGTTGATGACATCATCATTATTAGCTCCCAGAAGCATCTAGCAGATAGAATCATACAAGCACTAAAGACTGATTTTGCTGTCAAGGACTTGGGCGATCTGCGATATTTTCTTGGTACTGAGGTGTCACCAGTGAAAAGATGGTCTGCTCTTGACACAAGAGAAGTATGTGACAGACTTCCTAGCTAAAACAAATATGATCAATAGTAAGCCAGCAGACACTCCAATGTGTAGTACTGAGAAGTTGATGCGAGATGATGGATCTCCTCTTGCTGATCAAGATCAGGTCATATACCGAAGCACAGTCGGTGCATTACAGTATGCAACCTTAACTCGGCCAGACATTTCCTTTGCAGTCAACAAGGTCTGTCAATTCCTTCATCAACCCACTGACAAACACTGGTGTGCTGTTAAAAGGATTCTGCGCTACCTCAAAGGAACTGTCTCCATGGGTCTTCTTCTGTCCAGATCACAAACTCAGCTGTTGTCAGCATTTTCGGACGCCGACTGGGCTGGCAGCCCTGACGATCGGTGATCCACCGGGGGATATGCTATCTTCCTTGGCACAAACCTCATTTCCTGGAGCTCTCGGAAGCAGCCTACGGTATCCCGTTCAAGCACAGAGGCAGAGTATAAGGCCCTGGCAAATGCAACTGCAGAACTAGTATGGATACAGTCCATGCTCAAGGAATTGGGGATTTTTCAGAAACAAGCACCGTGCTTGTGGTGCGACAATTTGGGAGCTACATACTTGACCGTCAATCCACTGTTTCATGCACGTACAAAACATATCGAGATAGACTTTCATTTTGTTCGGGAGAAAGTGGCAGCTAAGGAACTTGATGTCAGGTTTGTTTCAGCTAAAGATCAAGTAGCGGACATATTCACAAAGCCCTTGGGAAGAAGAGAATTCAGTCGTCAGCATGCCAATCTCAAGCTATGTGATGGTGGCTGAGATTGCGGGGGAATATCAAGATAAAGGAGCATCGACGACTGAAGATAAATTCAGTAAACAGCATACGTGATATGGATGTTCAGTTAGCTGTAGCTTATCCTGTAAAAGTCATATGGATGTTCAGTTAGCTATAGCTTATCCGGCAAAAGTTTGTTTAAGCAGATAGAGATTATCTCAGATATTTAAGAGGTTGTTTAGAGATTGTTGACGTTTGTTGTAACGTACGCTGTACACCTCAATATAAATACAAGCCGCAGGGTGACTCCAGAAGTCATCGACTTGATCAAACAATCTTTTACGCAGCAATGCTCGGCTCAACCCCAAGCTGGAGCATGTAGTCCCACCTGGCCGCGTCTCGCAGCACAAGGTTGCAGACTTGCAGTCCTCACGAACGGAGCCACGCCGTGGCGCGCCAGCTCGCGGAAGGCATAGCGTCGAACAGGCGGTGGGCGCTTGGTCGGGAGCTCGGCGTTCGCCCGGGAACGGGTGGTGGCGCGTGGGCGGGAGCTCGGCGTTCGCTCGGGAACAGGTGGTGGGCGCGTGGGCGGGAGCTCGGCGTTCGCCCAGGAACAGGTGATGGGCGCGTGGGCGGGAGCTTGGCGTTCGGCGAGCGGCGGCGAGGACGGAGGCGGAGCGGGGGAAGCCGCGCGTGGTGGCCTCCGCCGCGTGAATTATCCATCCGTGCATTCCTTCCTGATATTTGGAAAGGGAAACTAGCCGTTGCAGTCCGGTTTTCGAAAGGAGACCGGCTAATGGATGACGCGGAAACGGCTTGGCGGGAGGCGTCGCCTCCTCTACATAAGCACCCGCCGGGCCGCCACCCGGGGCTTCCGTACGCGCCAAGCCAATTCGGCAATTCCCTCTCTCCCTCGGATCTCCACGAGTTCTTGCAAACCCTAGGCGGCGCTTGCAACCAAACCCTAGGCGGTGCCATGGAGGCGGCGAACGTCGTTCAGCTCCCGCCGGGCTTCAAGTTCGATCCCGACGACGACGTGCTCGTGGAGCACTACCTCCTCCCTCGCCTGCGTGGTCAGCCGCTCCCGTTCGAAGGCATCATCATCGAGGCCGACCCGCTGAGCGCGCCGCCGTGGAAGCTACTGGACAAGTACAAGCGCAAGGACGACGCCTTCTTTTTCGCGGTCGGGCAGGCGAAGAGCAGCAACGGCAACCGCCAGAAGCGTACCTGCGAGGGCGGCGGGTGCTGGGAGGGTCAGAAGTGCGTGGAGGGCAAGAAGCTGGGGCTCGCCGGCACCGGCGAGGAGATCGTGTGGCGCAAGTACGCACTCAACTTCCACGCCGAAGGCAAGAAGGGCAGCACGGGGTGGGTGATGCACGAGTACGCCATCAAGGCCCCGGCGGAGCTGGCCTCGTCGCCGCTAAGGGTGTACCGCATCAGATTCACCGTTCAAGGCAAGAAGCGACAGAGGGAGGCGCAAGATTCCGGCGGCGACGACGCTGCAGCACGCGCTGCGCCCCGCCGCGCGACCGCTCTGCCTCCGCTGGAGAACTACCCGTCGACGTCGCAGTCGTCTCTCGTGGTGGCCGATGATGAGCCTGTGCTTTCCATCGATGATGTCATCTTGGCGCCGATGGAGGATTGTGGTGTGGCAGATGGTCCAGCGGCGGCGGCGAATCTCGTGCAGCCAGAGGACATTGGTGAGCTGCTGCAGTACTTCAACTACAACGATTTGTCTGTGCCGGAGCCATGCATCCAGCAGGCAGCACTGCAAGGTCCTGCACCGCATCTTGGTGGTGGCATCATCTCGCCGCCGGTGCCGACCATGAGCGACTGCATCGGAGCACCGGCAGGGACGTCAACATCAGATCAAGGCTCTTGCACCGCCATGACGCACTTGGATTTCGAGATGCCGGAGAGCATCGATGAGCTGCTGCAGTACTTCAGCTACGATGACTAGCACTAGCACAGTTTTCTTCAGCGCAACAACCCCAATGAGTCCATGACCAAGATGGAGATTTGACTTTCTACGTACAATGTAGCGCATAACTGCTTAAGCCTGATGCTTTTGGGACGGCTTTTACTTGCTGATTATGAACTAGCTAGTGATTCCTTAACAAGTTTCTTGAACACACTGCGGTTAGCCAAAGATTATTGTTGATTAGTTGAGCTTGATGCATATGTAATGTCCTACGTCAATTTGTTTGTCATACCAAAGATACATGTAATTCAAGTACTGTATGTCTTTTAGTAGCCAGTCTATGACAAGTACCGTTCCCTTTCAAGCTGGATTTTGTGTGTGTTCTTGATTAAATCCCATTACTTGTAACACAAAGTTCTTTAATTAAACGCTTGCTCTGCATTTCGGCTCATTATTGCGTGGTTGTAATCTTAAGGCTTGCGCATGGCTTTGAACGCGGGTTAATCTGTCCGAGCGATCTAGCCAGATGACGCGAGTCGGGTTTTTTTTGCTAGTACGAAGTAGGAGTACTAATATGTAGTTAGTGACTTGGTAGGATGCGACACAATCTAGCTTAGTTTAGCATTTGAGATAGGCAATTAGGCAGAGCATTGGCTTTGTGCAGATCATGTGCAAATTAGATGGTTTTAGAGGCGCTATGTATTAATCACTTTTCTTATAATTAGGAAAACAGAACAAGCATATACCGAGAGGTTAACTCAGAGCAATTGTTTAAAAAAAACTCGCAATTAACAATGCTGAGTAGAGAGTTACAGTATTTTACCCAAATTCTATCCGATTAGTTCTGTCTTGCAGCTAAAGTTTCTTATCCATTCCTTCCTTTCTCACTTTGGAAGCCACTCCATTTCATTAATTACACATTGTTAGCGCCCTGGAAGCAGCAAAGCCGAATTTGTGTTTCTGAATTTGGATGTGAAACCAAGGATGACAAGAAGAAGAAACTCTGTTTATTCTACGGTGTTATGGAGTCCCTTGACCTTGAGAAGACAATATATTATGGGCTAAACGTACATTGCCTAAACATAATCTTGCAGGCACAACCAAATCCGCAACCGTTCCCACAATCGGAGAGCACTACCAAAAAATGTAAGCCCTAATTAAACAAAGCAGTTCTACAAAACACGATACACCTGGAGGCTGCAGCTGGCACTTCTTCAGTCCTCAGCACCGTGGCTCGCTTCTTTGCTTTGCTCAGCCCCCTGGAGGATAGCGTCTCCGGTGGCTGCCGCCTCAGCTATTGCACCGGAAGAGTGATCCTCAGCTTCTCCGTTTTCACATCTAACACACCGCCTTTTCTTAGCTACATCGGTTTCTTCTTCTTCTAGTTCGTCATCCCCATCATCATAATCATCTACGTCACCATCAAAACCCTTGCCAAGGTCTTCCAAAGAATGACCTCCATCTGCAGCCCCTTCGAGTGCATCATCATCATCCATGCTTACTTCGACCCCACCATCTCCAGCTTCAGCTTCTCCTCGTTTTCTCTGCGGGATCACATGAAAGAATGCAGTCTTCCAGTCCTTTGTTTCCACAAACTTCAGCATTATCTCAAACACTTGGTTAACTGTGAGAACCTGAATGATCAACAGGAGAGTCAATAATCTTAATTTGAAGCCCTCCAAAGTCCAGACTTCACATGATATTATAACAGCAACAATTTTTCCATGAACCAAGGAAATTTATAATAATCATCTAAATAGCCCCATGAAACTATAGGATAATTTGTAGTAGATTATAATAGGCAGCAATATAAATACATAAGGCTCTTATTGCAGCATTAAAATGTGAAAAAACTCAGGAAAACAATCAGCAAAAACGAAAAACCACAACTGTAGTATGTTTTTTTTAAAAAAAATGTTCTTCAATCTTTAGAATCTTTTAACATGTTCAGACATAGTGCGTAATATCGCAGCAGGGAGGTCTCCGTATTATCTGAAAGAAAACGTCTTCACAACATCTAGCCATCTTGGAACATTTTAATGCTGTATAGGGGTATAGATCTTCTGAGTTAAAATGCAAACACCAATATATTGATAGAAGCAACTAAAGTTATAGCTAAGCAAACTGACATTCCATATTACAAAAAGACAAACATCCATACACTCACCTGAGAACTTGACATCTTTAAATAGTTTCCAATAGGGAGCTTGGCAGATTGAATCCCCTGATCAACTGCCTTTTTCATTGTTATGCCTTTCCATCTGTTCCGATCCACTAGGCCACCAATGATGTATATTTTCGACATGTCGAGATCATCAAGCACAGTGTCAGCATCCGCTGTAAGGTACACAAGGTTTTCTTTACGATCTTCAAATGCTTCAAGATAAGGCTTGGCCTCTTTTTCAATAATCCACTTATCATGCCCAGGAATCCTCTGGAGGTGGGTTGCCATTTCTCCACTGCAACCTGTCAACCACAGATGAGCGGGGGTTGCAGATCTCCCATTCACTGCATAGCAGTACATAATCTGAAACTTGCATTAGTTGACAGGTGGCAAGGTTTTCTCAAAGTACTCAACATCCATGCCTGCAGAAGATATGCTGCCACACAGGTGGCAATTATATAACATTGCAGAGACTGGTACTAGTGTCATTCCAATATCAAAACTTGTTCTAAAGAGAAGAAGGAAGCAGACTAAAAGAGGCACAGTACCTCCAAGATTAACAACAGGAGTAGCACAATCTATTTCTTGAGGTGTAATGATTAATGAAGATATATAACATAAATTATACAGCAAGACAACAGGTTTGACAGTTGGAACACATGACAAAAATATGTGAACAACAGTTTCACTATTCTTAAATATTTATTTTGCCACTTCGTTTCAGTTCAAAATGTAGCAAGAGAAGGGCGAATCCACCTGCTGCGTGAGGCTGTGGATCTCGTTGGGCCGCATGAGGTCAGCGAACTCGAGGTCGAGCACCACCTTCTGCCCGGAGCCCTCGGCAGCGCGGCGGAGCCTCTCGGCGCGCGCGCCACGCTCCTCAGCGCGCCGCCCCACCCGCTCCCGTCGCACCTCCCGCCGCGCCGCCACCATCTCGGCGCGCGCCTCCTCCGACGGCGCCGCGGCCAGCGCCTCCTCCCACTCGCGCCTCCGCCTCTCCACGTCCGCGCGCCGGCGCTCCTTCTCCGCGGCCTTCCGGGCCGCCTTCCGCGCCGCCTGCCATTCCTGCTTCTTCAGCTTCTTCTTAGCGCTCTTCGACAGAACCGGAGGCTGGTCATCTTCCACGACAGCAGATTTCTCGCTCTCCGCGTCGTCAGCCATCCCAACTCGCCGCCGCCGGAGCAGTCGCTCTGTTCGGACTTCGGACTTCGGAGAGGGGTTTCGCTTTCTCTACGGACGGCGAACTACCCCAAACACGTCTCCTCAAGGGCATAACGTATTGTCGGCCTTCCGCCTTCATCCCTCCAAAAGCAACGTACAATAATCTTACGGCCCAAGCCTGCAATGTATTGGCATGCAAACGCAGCCCAATAATAGCCCATGGGTGATGTGGCCGCCGTGAACTGTTGCTTTGCGCCATTGACCGTTGACTCGCTCAGTGGCCATCGAACGGTTTGGACTCCCACGATCGGAAAACCAAAAACCAAACTGGAAGTCTGCAACACACGCGCCAATCTCTCTCCCCCTTACCGAGTCAAGCGGCGATCACGGGCCGTCCAAACTGAATCCCGGAAGCATCAACGGCTCTCGGCGAAGCAACGGCTCTTCCGCAGCCAAAACTACCCTGCGAAATGATCGCGCACGGAAGCACGTCCTGCATGCAACCCGCTTCCTCTTTCGCCGGCGCCACTCGCACCCGAACCCCTCTATATAAACCCCGTCCTCGCGGAGGCCACGCCTGTGCTTCTCATTCGAGTTCAGTTCCATCCACTGCACTGCAATGGCCGGCATCGTCGTCTTCGCTGCCGCCGCCTGCGTCCTCCTCGCCGCCTCGGTGTCGTCGGCGCCGCCGGTGCCGGTGGTGTATAGCGTCGGCGACGAGAGGGGGTGGGCGGTGCCGGCGGACAACGGCACCGAGACGTACAACCACTGGGCCAAGAGGAACCGCTTCCACGTCGGCGACGTCTTGGGTAAGCGGCAAAGAGCTAGGATGCCGCGTTCTTGATCGCTGCTT
The DNA here is from genome assembly GCA_036346145.1 of Olyra latifolia. Lineage (NCBI taxonomy): Eukaryota > Viridiplantae > Streptophyta > Magnoliopsida > Poales > Poaceae > Olyra > Olyra latifolia. The sequence goes on from CM070524.1 coordinate 9,827,908, forward strand.
TGTTCACGCGTGTGTGTTGGATCTGCAGATTTCAAGTACGCGAACGACTCGGTGCTGCTGGTGAACCACGACGACTACAAGGAGTGCAGCACGGAGAGGCCGGAGAGCCGGTTCACGGACGGCGACACCAAGTTCACGTTCGACCGGTACGGGCTCTTCTACTTCATCAGCGGCGTGCCGGGGCACTGCGAGGTGGGCCAGCGGATGATCGTGCGCGTCATGGCGCAGTCCCCGCGGGGCCGCCGCCCCGGCGCCGGCGCCGACGCCGCTCCCGGCGGCCTCCGGGCCCAGCCCTATCCCCGCACCGGCCGGCACTCCGTCGGCGTCGGCGTCCAATTCCAGCCCGAGCCCGCAGGCGCAGGCCAGTGGTGCGTCCAGGCGCATGCTCGCCGGCTTCTCCATGGTAGTAGGGCTCCTCGCGTGTGTCATCGCCGTGCTCGCGTTGGTTTGAGCCTACAAGTTTTTTTTTTGGATCTGAGAGTGGTGCATGCATGTCGATCAGTGTGTAGTTGGTAGGAGACATTCTGTTAGGGTGGTGTCTTGGCAACCTAGAGGTTTAGAGCAAAACCTTGATATATGTAATTCACTTCTGATTTCACTAAATAAATGGTCACTGGTTTCGTTGGGAAGACGGTACACCACCTTGTGTCCTAATGGCAACTTTGCCAGATCTGATTGTGCTACATACGTACGTGTGATGCTGAGTTTTAATCGTGGATTCATGGTTTTAACTTTTAAATTCAAATTCGACGAGCAGGCTATAATCCATGGCGTTCATCTGCCTTCAAACGAACAAACGGCGTCGTTGTGCGGTACGTGCAGCAGTTGGCTTCCTCTGCAAAGGCAGTTCAAGCGCGGTTATATTGGCAGTTTGGCACCAGCAAGTTTCACGTGGCTGACCGTTTCCACGCACGTAACAGACTCCTAAAGAGCCTTTTAAAAAAAAAAAAAAAAAAAGAGAGAACACTACACCAAACTATACCAAAACATGTCCTATACTCATATATACCTTTATACAAACTAGCTGAATACCCGTACGTCACTACGAAAACATAAATAGTAAAAAAAAAAATAGAATCTATCATATACAATACCAACTGCCTAGTAATTTTGCTAGTTATGAAGTATTATGTTTTTTCAAGCAATTAAATATTGTTTTTTCTTGTTTTAGGCAATTTTCTTGGCTTACATGGTTTATATTACATTTTGACATTTTTAAAATATTGGATCAAAACGAAGTAAATACCCATTTCAAGAATGATTTCAAAATATTGCCTCTCCACCGACGATGATTTTAAATTTTGAATAGACGAGGGAGGTAGTGGGGCTGGGTATATGTGTAGTTAATGCAACGACGAAGGGTAGAATAGTGCAGTAAAAATGGATCATCACTCATCATCACTCACCACAAGCCACTTTTAAGTAATAGAGATAAGGTTACTAATGACGGTTCTTCAATGGATACATAGCAAAAGTTTTCATGTGCTGGTGCCGGTTCGTACTGCGACCCGAAACATATAATCTGTATATCTGTGCCGGTTGGAAATTAGAACCAGCACATATAAAGCTTTTCCCGCATGTCAACTGTTCGTAATTACAACCGGCACACATAACGTTTCGTCTCCCGAGATGTTTCGTGGACTTTTTTTTCCCATAAACATCTAATCTTATATCCGATCGATCCCCTATTCCGACCGATCTCTCTAGCACTTCCCACTCCTAGATCTCCGTCTCTTTCCACTCCGCCATGGTGCAATCACCTTCTTCGCCTATTGTTGTTGATGCCCTCTCAAACAGCTTCGTCGCCACTGCCCTCTCTAGCACCCATCTCACCGCCGCATCCCTCTCCACCTGCCTCGTTGCCACAGCCAATGCTCACTCCACCTGCCTCGTCACCCACGACCGGGCTCGCTATGGTCACCATAGCCTGACGGCGATCTGGCGCCCCACGAGAAGGAGCCACTGTCGGCCTCGCCATGGTCATCATGGACTGTAGGCGATCTGGCACCTCGTGAGGAGCCTATCAGCGAGGGGCCCCATGATGAGGAGCCGGCGCCCAAGCGGCAACGGTGCAACCCAGCTGGCGAGGTGCCAGAGAAGGAGGAGGATGATGACAACGACGACGATGAAGAGCTCACCCCTACCATGTCGTCTGAGGAGTCGGAGGAGGAGGCTGTCGAATAGGCCTAAGGGTCCGACGATGGGAGCACCTCCCCCCGACCCTCTCGACAGCCCCATCCTGCCCGGCGACTATGATAACTTCTCCTCCGACTACCCCGAGGCAGCAACGACGATGACTATGACAACGACGAAGACCGGTGGATATAGATAGCTAGGATGCATGTGTAGACTGTAGTGTAGGTATAGTTAGCTAGTAGCTAGCTAGCCTAGCTAGCACGGTGGTGCTAACTAGCCTAGCTATTTTAAAATATATCTATGCCGGTTTTAGTCATAAACCGACACAGATGACCGGACTCATCAGTATTTGTTGTATTGTGCCGATTCAAAAACCGGCACTATTGCTAATTTAGAACCGGCATTAATGACCGTTTTATGTTCTAGTGAAACTTTTATCACATTCATTGCCCACAGCCTAACTGGGTGTGACGACCAACATTTTTACCCTATGCCAATAGCTGGATTAGACCATTAACACAAGGTAACCATGCGAATCTCAGTATATAAATCCCACACCCATGTAGGTAACGTTGGATAATACATCGTATCCAGAGTGTTGCAGTAGCACAATAATTAGAGACTAATCGTCTTTATTACAACACGATGCCATGCATGGCTTACATATTAACATACAAAAAAGTTTTACATCTTGTGGTAACTACGAATTTACAAAAATTAGAAGGAAGAAAAAAGCTATATAATATAATTGAGCTCTTGAAAGGCAACCCGATCAAAGACCGCCCCTGCTAGTCATCCTTGCCTTTGCATTCCTGGCTACTCTCATTTCCCCAGCCTTAAGGTACCGCAGCAGTCGACACCAACACTAGTATTATCTATCGAGAGAGGTTTAATAGCAAGAGTGAGTACCAGCTACTACCAAAGTACTTGGCAAATCGAAGATTAATAAGAAAAGCATGCAAGAATAAATAATCTAATCATCTAGACCAACCTCATCATTCTCTGTTGTTATCCTCAGTTCCATTGTCTCGTTTCAAACCCTTTTATTTAAAAAGAAGGTTCTTATAAAAGAGAGGTTTAAAATTTTACTTTTCACCTGTATCGTGCGATACAGCCCCAACAGCACGCAGCCTCCAGTCTAGGAGACGTATGGATTTATGATTTTTACCCTACATAGGTTTATATCACTTTACCCATAGTTACCCTGACCGTATTAGCCTTTAGTTCTCCCGTATTTCCTTAGATACGGTGCCCGCTAGTCAGAGAATATAGTCTTTTTCCCACATCAGTACATCATACCTCCACTTTGTGATGGCCCTATATAGTAATCCACCGCCATACATTCAAGCAGTAATATATCTGCCTTGATGCACTTCATCGGCATCTCGATGGACTTCATCAGCAGGCTTCATCAGCCAAGTAATAAACCAAGATACTACGTACCCATGTGGAGAGTATATGACTTAATGATGTACTAGACTTAGCCAATCTTTAGATGAGTCCGTAGTCGACATGATATTTATATGGCACACAGCACAAGTGAGAGGGGTTGGGCTTTTATATTCTAACTGTATGTAGAGGGAGCCCTGACATAATTCATGAGCTCCTCCTACCCTCCATATTAAACCATCCATCATGGTTCAATTCAATCGATCTCATCACTTGTCAATCATCAGTGGATGTAGTTTAGAAAATATTATTTTCATGCAAGCACGGGGAATAGTAGTTTTGTAATTAGCTTTTCAGAAAGAATAAAATCATCATCTGTCAACATGTTCAAGGGAGACTTGGCTAAATCTCCTAATTGAGTTTGAATAAAATTTGGCATGTGGACCGCTCCTTCGGTCATGCACGTTCCCTGCAATTTGATATGTGCATGACTATTCAGTCGAGCCTGGGTTAAAACATTCTAAATCTCGTAGCAATCTGATCAACTATACAATCTAGTAGAATTTGTGATGTGCTGGCACTTAATATTTTTTATTGAGCAGGTACTTGAGTGATGATTTTTTTTTTCTACTTTTCCTCCCTTATCTATTTTCCTTTTTTTAAGCTTCTTAGTTTAGCTACCCATCCCCTGATCCATTTAACTTGGAGATGCACCCCCACCTGTACTCGTTTCTAAGCCACACCTAGCACATACGCACTTGTATGGGATGGTTCAAATTTATAGAATAATTATTGTTTTAAGTTATATGTCATGGTTGAGCTTTTTGGTTGAACGATCTCGTACAAGTTTTGCTTTATCATGTTTTATCCCATCCTATTTCATCTAGTCCCATCTCACTTACAACCTGTTTGGCAAGAGAAGAAAATGGGAAGTGGGCTAGAAAAAATTCTATGCCTCAATCTAAGGATGTAATTTCCTTTATTTAAGTGATAAAATCACATTCCCTCTTTTAATTCCCACTAACTCTAAACCCTACCAAGAGGATATCTTCACGACCTAGGGTATCCTACAAGCCTTCAGTCGTGCCTCTAGTCTCTAGACCAATCTTCAGAAGAGTGCATGTGAAGAGCTTGACCTAGCAGAGATTCTACAACAGTTCCTCAAGAAAATTAGGGCCTTTCATTGTTGGGCACTCTATAACATTGTTCATTTGGATAGAGTAGCTGTTGGAGGGAATGAATCTCTTAGAGTGCAGTGTGAAGGAATTTTAGAGCGATGGATAGAGTGTGTAGGAATAGTGTTATAAAGTAGAAATTTAAAGTAGCTGATGTGGATGCTCTTATCTTGGGTTTCCCCTTCATACTAGGAAATTGTGTAAAGCTCACATCTTCCTGAACTCAATGCGAGGCTACCAGCTTGGAAGGATCGGTTTGTTTCCAAGGCCGGCAAACTTACGCGGTTGCGGCGCGGCGCGCCGCATTCCGCAGGCACGCGGAGCAACCTTTTGACCGTGCCGCGCCGCGCCACGACCGCAGTATTGAACGATGCCTTAGCTTATAAATTCAGTCATCTTCCCTACGAACCTATCACCTGACTTTCTTCCCTCTTGGAATGGGGCCGTGCAAAAAATGGACCACATAAAAAAGATCCTTTTTGTGGCACGGGGATGAACATGTGAAGGACGGTCATTGTTTCGTCAATTGGAGCAAGGTTTGTAGACTAACAAAAGCTTTGTGGTCTTGGAATACTAACAAAACCTCGAGAGATTTGGCGGGGCCTTGAGGCTGAGGTGGCTCTAGCTAGCACAGCTAGAAGAGCACGTCGAAACCCTAGGTTGGGACAAAATTACCTTGCAATCCCACAGATCTCAATTTGTTCAGGGCAACAACCACTGTGGTGTTGGCACCGGGGCTAAAGCTCAATTCTGGCATGACAACTAGCTTGCAAACGAGGCATCTCGAAACATTGCACCGAATCTCTACGAGATAGCTAGATGGAAGAATCGCACCGTTGCAAATGAGCTCTAACACAACTGCTGGATCAACTCAGCGTGAGCCATCCACACTCTTCAGTGGCTCCATGAGTACCTTATGCTCTAGGATAGACTCCATAACATCATCCTCGACCCCCGAGCGTTCAGATGATTCTCCTGGTGAAAGACGTAGAGCGACACCTACTCGGCCAAATCTTCGTGCATGATGCAATTTGTTGGTAGCATTCCTTGCGCTAATGCGAGCCTTGTCTAGGGTATTAAGAGGCCTCCAGCCTGTCGCTACTGGCGGATTTGAGAGGATATTACTCTTTGGGAGAAAGCCCATCTCTAGCTCTTTGGGCATCTGCTGGCTCGCCTGCTTTGTAACTAGCTCATGTACATTTTGAGCTCTTTCTTCACTTGATAGAATTGGGAGAGCTCTTGCCCTTTTGCTCAAAAAATTCCCACAGACTAGAAGATTTACAACCCCTATCTCTCAATTCTCATTCCCTTTCCTCTTAATTTCCTCCAACCAATCACAATGTTAGTACCACCAGCCTTTTACTTATCATCGATAACCGCCCGGTTACTGACCCTATTGACGCAGCACGATAATGTAGACCGCTCGATAACCAAGCCAAATTCAAAAAAAATGACACGGTTTGGTCAGTTTTCATTTGAATTCAGCCCGTAACCGCTCTGTTAGCGCGGTTACCGACCTTACCGCCGTGCAGCAAATTCCGCCGCCGTTAATTTCACCATGCATTGGAGCGGGCAGCAAGCATGAAACACGCAGATTAAGGAAGCACACGTACATCAAAAAGGCTGGAGAAATGACAAGATGTTCAACTCAAATTTTCAACCTTCATCAGTCATAGCCCCTAAAGTACGCTTGTCTATGCAGTTTCTTTGTACAAAAGGAAGTGACTTCTTTGGAGGTGCCATTACTCATTAGCTTTGTACGTTGGAACCTGATAAATTTCCTGCTGCTTGTTTTCTTTTTCATTTTTTCTTATCTTTTCTTTTGGTCTGGCTTACATCTTGTACATATCTTTTGAGTAATATATGGTTGTGGGTAACCCTGCAGTCTTTTCCTCAAAAAAATATCGGTAGCCGGTGGTATTTTTCTTTTTAAAAAGTGCTCCATTATATTTCTACTGCCCGTTAAATTAGTAACAATTAGAAGACTTTTGAGATCCATAAAATAAATAAGTAAATGACTAAACAAGTATTCAATTATTAAATAAGTTACTTGGCAATTTTAACTAGGGATTTCGCCGGGAGATCAGCCAATTTGGGTGAGGCCTATGCCTCCGGATTGAATAGCGCAGAGATGACGGCAAGCGCTACGTTCCGCGAGGCGCCGATGGCTGATGCGCTGTGCCAAGGCGACGAAGGCGGCAGCAAGGCAGCGCCAAGCGCCGGAGCGCGGTGTGCATCAGATTCAATCAACGAGACGAGACGCGATCTCTCTAGCCTTCAGAAGAAACGACGCTTCATTTCTCTGTAGATCGAATTGCAGTGCTTCAACCAGAAGCCTCCAATATCCAATCGTGGGCTTTCTAGGCACCGTTAACATCTCTGGGCCGTGGGCAGCGGGCTTGTCCAGCTTGTGGGCCTGTGAGTAGTGGGCTTTGACTGCCTTCAATGCATGCGTGTCAGCCTGTGGTGTGCACTGTGCAGTTGACAGGGCGGGCGGCACACCGCACATGTGGCAGCATGGTCTCCAATTTCGAATGTCTAGGAAAATTTTACGTAAATGCTGGTAACCGAACGTCCAACACTAGAGCAACCATCGAACGTCTTGTCATGCTTGCCTAAATTAAAATATTTAGATGTTTTCTTAGCCGCACATACGATGTATTCACTATATCCTTGCAAACTCTCTCTCTACTTTTCTTCTTCTTTGATGAGTATGAACTCTCTCCGCTTCTTTTCTTCTTCTTTCACGAGCACAAGCAACACAAAACAAAGGGAGGCAGAGGGCACATTAGTGCTACAGCGAGCGCCGCCACTGGCTGGCCGGCGAGCCGCCGCTATCGACGCCTTCCTCTGCCTCCTCTTTCCTCTCTTACTTTCTCTCCTCTTTCCTTTTTATTTTCTCTCTTTCCCATCGATGCTCTCTCCAGATTTCCCATTTGGAGAAGAAGATGGATCCTTCTCCTACTCTCTCGGCCTCTCCCGTGCCTCTCTCTCTCTCTTCCTCATCCGAGTTTGCAACCGGAGCACGACGTCGGTAGCGAGGCCTTATCGGATTTGGAGAAGAAGGTGGCTGGATTTAAAGAAGAAGATGGATTCTCAAATTTGGCTTAAAACATCATCATGTAAGTACGAACACATCTTATTTGTTTTTGTGAAACATCCCGTATGCTCTTCTGAAACATTCTTTTTTTCTAATGTTTTCACTACTGAAACATCCTATTTGTTCTTACGAAACATTGTGTTTGTTTTCGTTAAACATCTCATTTGCTATTGTGAAATATTTTCATTTTTTATTTATGATTTATGTAACAGCCCAGCTGTTAAATTCCATATAGCTATGCATATCATTAGCATGTTCATTTGTTTTTATGTTGATTTACAAAAAAAATTTTGCATTCAACCACCATGCTCTATGGTAGGAACATAAGGCTTTTAACTTTAAACCCTTTGCCCAAGCCACTAGAGTAGTAAGACCTAGCCCGACGGGCATGTTCCTTAAATGCCCGAGCTAGATGTAGCTTGCCTGAGCAAGGTAGAGTTCACCCGAGCTCTATCAAGCAAGGTAGTGACTATGCCGGACTTCACCGAGCTTAGTTGCTATCCATCCGAGCTAAATATCACTTGTCCGAGCTAGAAGATGTCCGGAGGAAGTCGCCTGAGCTATAGGCGGTTGAACCGAAGCTCTGAAGACTGACCGTCAAACAACCCCGCCACCATATCTATTCTATATTCCTTTTTGTCTTCCGGCAGTATCAGCCGAATCTTCTATCCATTGGCTGACTTGGACGGTGCTGGACAGTATCAGCCGAATCTTCCATCCACTGGCTGACTTGGGCGGTCTTTGCAGCGACCAGACCCTTAGCTTTTCTTACTCGGAATCTTACCCGACACTCTCTATTACAGGTGGGACTGGACCCACTTGTCAATGGAAGAGTATACCTCTATTTAAACCCATCTCCACCCACTTCAACCAGCCCTCACTCTCATTCTTCTCATGTCCAAGTTCGGATAAAGCAAGAACGAACAAAAAGTCGTTCTTCATCTCCACCTCCACCATTTTCAAATCTCCACCCAAACCACCAAGAATCCATCTAGGGTGTTATATATCGTCGAAAGCTGAAATCATTGGCTATCCATTCCACCCCATGGTAAGCACTTGCACGAAGGTTTACTATGGATTTCCTTTCTTTTCTCTTTTCTATTCTGCTTTTGGGACAAAGAAAGGTCGATTTCGTTTTACGCCCATCTATGCCCTCTTTCTTCAAATCCAGGCCATCGAATGAGCAGGAGTAACATCCATACTTCCTAGGCTTCAAGTACCTCCAACTCCCTTGCACGTTCACAAGGATTTGGGTGAGTTCTTTCTGCCTTTCTTCATCTACTTATTTGTTTTGAACAGCGGCGAGGTCCTTTGCGCTTTTCTCATCTTGCATGTCATTTTCCCTCACATGCAAGCTCGGAGATGGCCAAGAAGAGTTCATGCATGAGCTAAGGAACGTCTAGGAGCAGATCTACGCTTCGAGTTGAAGGAACCTCAAGGAACGAGCTAAAGAGTTGCTGAACCGAGTTCGACACATTGCCGCCCACCACTTCGATCTCCTCATCTTTGGGCTCTCTATTGTTAAGCAAGGCCTTCCTTGCTAGGTGAGAACCCAATACTCCCTCTCACTTCTGTTTTTCACCCTTTAGCATTTATGGCTAAGCTGTTCTTTGGTGGAAACCGAAGCCTTAGAACCCCAGTCCAAAAACTTGACTGTTTCAGCCTTTCTTTGAGCAGTAGCCTAGTAAGTAAGCTCTATAGAATGAACCATAGCTCGGATGAAAAAGTGTTCTACATGATAATTGTGCGCCAGGAAATTTTCTACAACTTTCATGTTAAGCCCGAGCTTAGCCGAGCTTATTAGGACCCCAAAAAGTGGCTCATACTAAGCAACATACAAGCTAAGTGACTTTCCCGAGCTAGAGCTAGTTGAGCCCGACCTTGGTCATGTCATAACCGACCAAGCTATGCCATATCCGACCTTGTAAACCCACTCTTGACCAAGGCAACGTCATTTCCGAGCTAGGAGGCTCATTCTCGAGCTATCTAGGTCAATCCCGAGCTTAGTCTTTACAGCCCCGAGCTAGTTTTGCACCCAAACTTCAAATGGCCATATCTTCCTCGTCCGAACTCGGATTTGGGTGATTCTTTTTGCAAAATTTGCATTAGCTCATGAAATTTCTGAATCTCTAAAAATATTTGATGTTACTATTTGTTGGGTATTTTATTTGGATTTTATTTGATGTTCTTGCTACCGAACGTTAGGAGCCGACGTTCCGAAGGAGCCCGGACTTGATCCAGAAGTTCTCCCCACCAACGAGCAGCAACCAGGCACTTATACTCCCTTCATTTGACTCACCATATTGGTTCTCTATTTACATGCATTGATTTACTTATATCCTATCACTTGTTGCATGCTAATTTCGAGTATGTTACTTGTTGGGTAGAAAGTAGTTATGTCCTACCCAGTGATTAGTACCTCACTAGGCTTGACACCCTTATTCCTTTGTAGCCTAAGCAGGTACTATTATTTATGTTGTGTCACGAATGCTTAGCAATACTTAGAGTCAACGAGGTAAAGCGATCAGTGGAGTAGTCCATTGATCGTGTGATTCAATTATTGATGTACTCAATGTTCGGTTTGGATTGATGAGTATTTGGATTACCTGTGAGATCTAAGTTGGACTTGAACGGGTGATAGAGGATGATGGAAGGACAGATCCCGGACATGTAGCCCCGTTTGAGTAATTAAGGACCGAACATCGGGTACCTTCCTCTCAAGTACTATACGTACGACCACACGTGTTTTATGGGACACTTGGCTAACTTCCTGTGCATGCTTGAGCCCTTGGGTACCAGCGGGGCAATCTGTTTGTGGGTGGGGTGGCAGGGCGGACCATCCGTGGTGCGTCCTTGAGCTTGGGTGTGATGGGCCTTGGACAAATCCACTGCAACAGTTAACTCCTCCTGCGCTCATGAGTGGGACTGGATTAAGTTAACTCGGGTGACCCAATGGATAGGCATGTACATCTAGGAGGCTTCGGCATGGCTTGTCGTGTCGTGTGGGTAAAGTCGTACACCTCTGCAGAGTGTTAAACTGTTCGAACAATGCGTCTTGGGTTAGGGCGAATCTTGAGTTGGTTAAGCGCCATTTGTTAGCACTTGGTTACCGATTCGGTTATATGGTTTGGTTATGTGTTCATTTCCGAGCACTGGGTTGCTCGTGGTGTCACTGGTCGGATAGAGACCAAGGGACGGATAGAGTCCCGGTTATGTTGATATGGCCAGATAGAGGCTATGGACGGATGGAGTCCAATGGATTGATGATGGTGATGATATGTATTGATGAGATGATGATATTATTGCTAGTCACATTGATTTAAAATGTTTTATTCAAATGCCATTTACAATCTACTTATGTTTACGTCTTGCAAATGCACTTTATGCTGAAAATGTCATGCTAACCTTCCATTGGATACATTATTCATGAATGAGGATATACATTACCTCCTAGTCTTTGAGTACCATCTGTACTCATACAAGTTGCTATTATTTCAGTGAATATGACCCCACGCTTGAGTATTACCATCAAGCGGGTTGCGATGACGCTAGCGAAAGCGGAGTTCTAAACTTCGATCGGTTACCCTTGGGTTATGAGGCATACCTTGTGGCCCTTTTGGTTTTAGTATGATTAAGACTTCCATTGTTTTGTTGTTGAACATCTTATGTTTCATTGCAGTAAAACTCGAATTATGTTAAACTTATTGTATGGACACAATCCATACCCGTTGTAATATAAGTTTATGTCCCTTACCGTTTGTGTTGTGTTATCAATCCACATGAGGGTATGTGTGTGATGGTAGCTGATCTTGGGAGCCATCACCGGGCACATATCCGGGCACCCGGTTTACATTCGTTTCAACGAAGGTCGCCCGTGTGTACCGCTGCATGTTTGGGTTGGGAGCTAACATGCTCGACTTGCTCCTGGACAGCTAGTATGTTATTTACCAACCACATGGACAGCGAATGGGCAATGACTTCTTTGAGCCGAGTGTGAAAAAGGGGGCGCTGCAATTTACTACTGAAACATCCCATTTGTTCTTATAAAACATTGTGTCTGTCTTTGTGAAACATCTCGTTTGCTTTTGCGGAACACCTGGCCTTGAATGTTTTAGTGCTTACTTTTTAATGTTTTCAATCCTTTAATTCCAATGTTTCAGTAGCTACTTTTCAATGTTTCAGTGCTTTAATTCAAATGTTTCAGTAGTTAGCTTCCAAGTTTCCGTGCTTCAATCTAAATGTTTCAGTACCTTAAATGTCATGTTTCAACATTATCTAAGTCATATTTCAGCGGTTTAATTAAAAATGTTTTAGCAATTTACTTTCAATGTTTCAACACTGTATAAGTCATGTTTCAATGCTTTAATTCAAATGTTTTAGCAATTTACTTTCAATGTTTCAACACTGTATAAGTCATGTTTCAGTGCTTTAATTCAAATGTTTCAGCAATTTACTTTCAATGTTTCAATGTTTTAATCCAAATGTTTCAGGTGTTTAATTCAAATGTTTCATTAGCTTTGTTTCAAATCTTTTTGCAGCCCTAGACATTATTTTAAAAATATTTTAGTGTTTTTGTTTCTGGTGTGTTTAGGGGGAGTTTTTGAGTGCGATGCACTTTGTTTTAGCATGCTCAGCACATTGTTTTGGTAGGCACAAAAGCATGTTTCAGTGGAAACAAGAGTGAGAGAGAGCGGAGATCGGCGCGTGCGAATCAGACGGTCAGCACAAGCGTCCGACGGAATGTCTCGTGTCGGACGTCCGACGTGTAGTCACGTCCAAAATTTTAATGGGGTCATATACTAAAGTAACAGGGGATTACTCCTTGCCTTCCCAGCTCGGTTTGACTCTTTCCGTGGCAACCGCGTGTAACACCCCCTGACGCATGGACCCCACCTCGCGTCTCATGGGGCCAGAGCTGATGGTCCTACTATTCCGGCCCGGCCCAGCCCGGCCCAAGAAGCCCTCCTGACTGGCGATGCCACGTCAGCGGGCGCACAGCTGGTGGATGTCCTGCCTGCCTCTTGCTCCAAACCGACGCGAAACCAAAAATGGCTCAAAGAAAGCAAAGCAATCGTTTTAATCATGGATTAATTTTAGGCAGCGTCCCATGCAAAAGCATGCTATTAACAGGGTACAAGTAGGCGCGCGGAACGTGTCTGCTCTCGCGTTTCGGTTCTGTTCCTCCTCCTCGTGTTCTTTCTTGCCTCCGATCCCCCATTTCCTCTTGCCCCGGGGGAGATTTTGCCCCCAAAGAAAGAACCCCTGCGCGCCCCCCGGATCAAAGCAAAGGGCAGAGAAATTCTCTGCGTCCTCGGCTGAATTAAGGAAACCGCGATCGATCCGTCCATGTCGGTGAGTGACGATCATCGTTAGAGCTTGCTTTCGTTTCCATTGTTTAAAGAAAATGTGCCGCATTGTTAATTGTGTGTTTGGTGCTTCTTGTTTTGGTCTTGTATCGGTCGATCCCCACATTAATTTGTATGTCTTAGTTAGAGTTAGGATCATGAGTTGGTCGAAACAAGAAGAGAGAAAGCGGCAGAGATGAATCTCAATGTATGGATTCATCGGTTTTCCTTCCCAAATGAACAGCTGGTGGTTGTTGATCATCGCCCATGAATATGATCATAAGCATGTCGTAGCTGTTCATGCACTTTCGTGCTCTAATTCAATCGACTGATCCTGTGCCGTGTGAGATGGTTTTCAAGGAAGAGGCCGGTCGCACTCTGCCCAAGTTCGGCGACTGGGACGTCAACAACCCGGCCTCTGCTGACGGTTTCACCGTCATCTTCAGCAAGGCCAGGGACGAGAAGAAGGCCCCTATGGCCGCCATGAATGGGAGCAGCAGCGCCAGGTCAGTTGGCAGCAAGGACTCCAGGACCGAGAAGATGAGCTCCTACAACTCCAGGACGACAAACGCATCAGTATATATGCCTCCTGTTTAACTTTACTTTGGCATTCATATTCATATTTGATTCATATTCATATTCATTTGCCTGAACTCTGAAGCTATGCGTTGCCGATCTCTGAATCTTGCAGAAGAAATGGTTCTGCTGTGTGTCGCCCACCCCCACGCAACCTTGAGGAAGCCAAGTGTCGCGTGTAATGCAAAGCAATGCCATGCTCGCACTCTCCTAAGCACGCTCTGAAGATGGCTTCTGATGCTATCCTATGATGTGATGGTTACATGTAGCTCCTGTCACTTGTAGGTTGATCCTGAGCTCTTCAGGCTTACTTGTTTGTGGCGCGAGCGCTATGTATAGTCCTACATGAGAAACTTGCTTCCTATGGGTATCTGCTAATTTTTTTTCTGAACCCTGTGTGTATATACCCACTCACGCCTACTGGTTGATGTCTGATTGTAATCCTATTCTTTCTTCACTCCCATTCTGACATGTAAGCCTCCCTCAAGTTTGTAATTACATCTAAAACTGTACAATCCAATCCGGACGACTTGTTTTCGGTTTTCTGCTGTAACGGTGTAAGCAGCTGAGAAACACCCTTACAAACAGAACACACAGATTTCTCAGAATTGTTCAGAATCTGGGAAAGAAAAGAGTAACCTTTAAAAGGACATACTTTCAATTCGCCACTCCTCCGTTCTAACCGAACATCGCATGCTCACCGTTGATTCACCGGCTTCATTTACACATCGGTAACACACAGAGTGGTAGCACAAAGGCTAGGGAAACCACAGTGACAGAAGCTGGCAAGCTGCCACTGTCCCTGCGGAGGAAGAGCGCCTCATACACCGGGGAATTGATGGCTACTATCAGCACGCATAGAGCAGCCTGGAGAGACAGAGTTTCCAAGCCCCTTGCACCTTCTTGCAGCAAAATTCTACCCATTCCAACCACCAGGCATGTCAGGTTGAGAAGTGCAACTGTCGCGACGATGACGAACATCGCTGAGAAGGCCCCGAACTCCATCATCCCCTTCCTGTACCTCTCCAAGGTCTGCAGGTCGCTCGCCTTCGCTGTCAGCGCGAATCCTGACTCGGAGATGCCCAGCAATCTGCGGGCTATATCAAAGGCTGCCAGGAGGTAGGAGGTGATCCTTCTGATGAGCCACATCCTCTGCGCGTTCCACCACTCGACTGCAGTGTCACCGCATCGCAGTGACTCTGCCAAGCTGCAGGAGCATGCAGCCACAGCGACATATGCGAAGGGTAGGAACCATGGGCTAGTTATCTGAACCGAAATGCAGATGCAAGACTTGCGTTAAACTCAAACCAAGATGCGTATAAGCGAGCACTGAAACTCACTGCGACATACCTCAGGGAAGAGGGAGATGCCATTGAGGAAGCAGAGCGAAGGGATGGTGGTGTAGTACATGGTGGGGAAGCTGTTCAGAGCCCAGAAGCCACAGACGGAGTAGCCCATTTGAAGCCCCAGCTTGATCTTCCGGCTGTACTTGGAGAGGGAGATCTGCAGGAACCCTTGTGTCCATCTCTTGTGCTGGACTAGGATCTGGCCTAGTGAGGTGTGTGCCATGCCTAAGAAGCCCTTTCTTGCCGGGTTGTAGTACACTGATCTCCACCCACGGCACTGTATCTGCAACCCAGTGATGACGTCCTCCAGTGGGCAGCCATATCTTACTCCTTTCTGAAATTCAATAACTCAAACTCAGAAACAGATAGTCAATAATCTATAAGGTTACACGGAATGAAGGGAAGATGATTCTGCGATCACTTCTATGAGGCAAAGACCAGTGTAAATGTGCATATTCAGTGTGTGTAGAAAGGGAAAGAGACCTCAATTCCCCAGAGGGTGCCATGCTCATACGTGCATGTCACAAGTGACTTGGCCGTTTCTTCCAACTCATTGGCATCTTTTGTTTTGCCCACCCCTCTAGTCCAATCTCCCTTGTAGTCTTGGCTGTATATTCTTCCACATAGGGCCTCTCTTCAATGGAAGCATCCGGTGCCATAGTAACACATTCCGCCCCATCCATCTAGGCAAGGGTGATCCAGCTGAAGATCGATTCAATGAAACCACACACAAGATTAGGCTCAACGGTGCATTTTACAGCTTGGGACATAGATATGTCCTCCATTGAATCATCAGGAGTTGCTATGGTATCTTTCTATTTACCTCATTGACAACGTTGATAGGATTGCCGTAGATGTCATTGTGCACTACATTTTCAAAGTTCTGAGGGTACTGCACAAAACCGATATCTTGACCTTGCTCTTCGTCTAGGAAAAAGCACAATGCATCCCTGATGGACTCTGAATCGTTGGAGTACATGTCGCAATCCACATTCATAATGACTGGGCTGTTGCTTATCACCGATGATGCCCTTATCTGCAATATTGACCTTAATTAAGGAATTATAGAAACATAATGAAGGTTGCTCATTGGTCATTCTAGAAAATACGGACTATGCCAAAGAGATGCCAAAAGACCTACCAATGCATTCAATGATCCAGCTTTGAAGTGATGCTTCTCCTAAGGTCTTTTTTCACGTGCTATATACACAAGTGTTGGCAATGCATTTCCATCGGTATTGATCGCCTTTCGTTCGTTTCCATCAGTTAAAATCTAGCAATGGAGAACCCTCAATCAGATGGAACCAACAAAATGATACAGACAAGAAAGAGATATTTCAAAATTCTATTTCAAAATTCCATTACAGTTTCCTGCGAAGGTACATTCTTAAGTGGATGCATATCACTTTTCTTTTTTCTTTTTTTTTTCATCCATGTCAGGCACACCGCTACAAATCGCTAATACCTCCTGCAAACTTAAAAACTGCCGATTTGTAGCTAAGCTGCAGCTACAAATCGCTAGTTTTTTTTTAATCTTGCGTTGCAGATTCAACCTCGATGCACCCACTTGTTGACACCGACACAGCTCCTCTAGGATCTGACAGCCTATGTCTTGCAGCTCCACATTCATGTGATTATGACCAACGCACCAGCTTTGCTGTACCTGCATAAAAGTTGCATTTCCAACTTTCCAAGGCTACCCAATTATTTTAAATCTGAACTAAATTATCATATTTTCATGTGCTAGTTAGACTATGACCAAACCAATTTAGCTTTCACCTGAACTATTGAAGGGTGATCCCTAGAAGTAATCTTCTGATTCCACTGGGATAAGCCTCTGAAATTGCATTCTGGGACCTCAGGTAGCTTGCCTGAACTTACTACTAAATTCACGCGATCTGTAAGATCTTTGTACAGCTCCTGGAATGCAGAAAAGAGAGAAGAAAGCTGATAAGCACAAATGTGTTAGATTTCAGAGTCAATGGAAGGTCAGTAGGCTCCCACACCAGCAAGATAATGTGTCTGGTAGTACCACAACAGCAATTCAATTAGATGACCAGGCTAGTTGAGGAACAAGCATCCACCCTACCTTCATGGTAAACCACTCGTTAGGGCCATACGCATCAGGAGCCGTGATTACTTTAGCAAAGTATGCAGCTGGTGACCTGGGCTCCACATTGTACTTCTTGCAAAATGGAATCCAATGCTTTGCAAACTCAGATGCCTCATATAAAGCATAGAGTGTTACAATGGATCCAGCATCATCAGACAAATAAATGTTTAGCTTCTCGGGCAGATAGTCATAGGCCATGACAGATAGAACAGTGGAGATGACAAGCATTGGTGGTTCAACATTTGGATCTGCTGTACACACAAACACATCCACGCTAGGAAGCTGGTCCGCACAATAGCTGTTTACAGTCAACGATTTAGCAAGCCTTCCACCATGACATGGATAGTAGATTCATACTAATTTAGCTCATGTGATTTTGCTATGCATCATGGATAACACTGTAGCAAAGCCATGTAAGAAGTATTAAATGACATCATGAGTAAATTAGTTTCTCTTTTTTTTTGGGAAGAGAATAGTAATTTGGTCTAGTCACATGGCAAAACATATTTGGTATGTGCTTGCAAGTTGATATTGTTCTACATTTCTACATAAACTAGTTTATCAATTTGGCCCCCCTAATTTCTCTAGGGCACAAAAAAAATGTTAAAGAGATCAGCACAAACTCCTTGACCACATGTAAACTGTATAAAACAGAAGCTGGCTACTGTGCTGTGTACACTAAAATGTAAAGGTTTATCTGTTGATGTACTCAATTGGAAGCTTTTATCCATTAATATGTGTTCACAAATCAAAATTCTAAACATAACAAGAAAGAATTAAAAAGCTTGCCTCATGAAAAAAAGATTAAAGAGGGCCACACCACCTATTGGCAAAGTCTAGTTACTTGCCACAACCAGAACCAAGACAGCAAACTAAACGTGGCCAGAGCCATTGGTTTGCAATTTGCAGGAATCATAAATCCCTCGTTACGAACCAAAGAAATTCACAGAGTAAATGAAGAACACAAAAGACATGCTCCCCTTGATACTATCACACAAAGATAATCAAATCCAATAAGAGAAGAAAAAGACATTAGATCAAAGCAACCATAATGCACAGCACCGCTATTGGCAAATCCTCAAGTATTCCCAAAAACAAAGTAACAACAAGAAGTCAACAATGAAAGCAAGGGCACAAGCAGCGCTCTAGCCGGTACCTTTGCGAGAGCCTGTCCTTGTAGGTGCGGCGGTAGATTGGGCTCCAGCGCACGGACAGCGTCAGGACCCAGTAGAAGCCGAACCAGAGCTCGGCCGCGAGCAGCCCGAGCCACGCCCACCGCCTCACGCCGCCGCCGCCTCCGCTTCTTGGTGGTATGTGCGTGGCTCTGTACAGCCATATCAGAAGAACGCCCGCGAAGATCGTGCCCGCGAACACCCGGTACACCACCATCCGCCTCGGCCTCTCCGTCGCGAACAGCGGTGGGCCGCCGTCGCCGCCGGAGATGTTGTTTCCGGCCATCCCTTCTATGCTCAGTTGCTCACTCGCGCGTCCGCGCGGGTAACGGAAGTAGAAAGCGATGGGTCAGAGACTGAGGAACAGGGATCAAAAACCCGAAATGGTTCCCAAAACCGTCTTCCCACCGCACCAGCTAACGGTAAAAACCGGTGAAAACCGACAGAAACCAGTAAAAACCAAATAAAATTGAATTTGAATCGTCTGGGCCGGACGGTCGGTTTGCAAACGGTTTTTACCGGTTTCCCAAGCGGTTTCACCTGTTAGTCAGTGGTTTTTTTGGCGAGAAACCAGTAGAAAAAAATAGAAATTGGAAAAATTGAAAAGATGCACAAAAGAATCTTCAAAAAATATGGAAAAATCATATATGCTTAGGATATATGTCATGGTAATTTGTATAAATGTAGAAAAAAATTTTGGCATGACCTATGTTAAAAATTGATATTTAGAACACATGAACATATCACATATTATACATACATATATTGAAATACAAATATATTAGACATATAAATATATGTAGAAAAACCGGTATGATTCATATATACATATATTGTAATACAAATATTTAGATATTAGATATAGTAAAACGTGGCCCACGCATTCCCCAACATTTCCCTGCCGCTTTACCTGCTTTCGACCACGGCCCCTTATCAATCCTCGTCTGCACCGGGCCAGACGCCTGTGACAATAGGTAGTCAGGGGAAGCACAGGTCCCCCTATGCGAAGTCGACCTCCTAAACATTCTCGAGATTGGGTTTCCTCTCGAGGACTGCTGCTGTGACGGTGCCGTCCCACTACCTCCCCCGTGCTCATACCTGCCACCAGCCTGCTCCCTGAAATCCGTGTCCAAGGCAGATTCTGCCATTACACGACCGACCTGTTCCTCTTCATCAAGACCTGCTGTGTATGTGTCACGCTAGTCCCCTTGCCCTCTCGCCACGTCTTCTCGTCTCATCTGCTCTTGCACCCTCTCTCTTTTTCTTTCTTTAATCCTGTCGAGCTCCCACTAGAAAAAATCCCTCACATTCGGGGGAACTGAGTTGCAGCTAGCAACATCCTTCCCTCGTCCCGCCGGATGATGCCTCAACCACGAGGCACCCCCACCATTCTTCGTTTTACGACAGTATTTGCATGTAAACCCCTTGCCTACTGCAGTCCTGTGATTCCACACCTCATCGACCGGTCGGTCCGACATCACTCCCTAGCCCCTACATAAACCAAATGCGCATACACAGTATACACTATATACATCAAAGTGGTAGATTCACATTAAAAATGAAGTAAACCGACGGCTTACCCGATTAGCCGCGGCTATTTGCCGAAAAATCGACGGCTTTGGCCACCAAGCCGCTTAGTTTGGGCGCTGATCAGGCGACGACGACGACGAATGGCGGCCTTTTGGTTTCTCATTAAACCGCCGAAGCCAAGCCAAGCGGCTAGCCGCTCGAACCGCCGGCCAGAATGCGCCTTCGCCCGTCGTCGCTTCTCGCCTCAGCCGTGACTAGCCGTTGATCTGGCGGTTCGGTGTTTTGGCAAGAGCGGTAAAGCTTGGCGGGATTTGGCGGCTATGGCGTGGCGGCAAGGGTGTGGCTGGGGCGGAAGATAGAAGAGGAGTGGAGGAGCAAAGGGGATCGGTGGAGGACCAAAAGGCTGTCTCAAGGGCATTTTTGTAATTTCACAGGGGCAGGGAAATTGGGCTGCATTTGCAGCCGAATTTTAGCCTGCAAAGCATCTGTCCCACTTAACCCATTATGAAAAATTCAATTTTTTCAACACAACAAAAATTTCACCACATCTTTGATTTGAATTTTGAACATAAAAATAATATAAATTTGAAATTTTATTTTGTACAAATTGTTCTAAAAAAGTTCTAATTTTTTTTTAACGGTTTCATGTGGTTTTGTGAACCCTGCCAAGGAGCCGGGAAGGTCGAGGAGTGGGTGACCAACAAATGGTCAACGCTTTAGCAGCCTCCGCGCTGGAAAGTTTGACGTCTTGTGGTACTGTGCTCCCGGCAGAATACAAAGCTCATCACGCCTCACGATGTAGACCATTTGATGAGACTTCCGAGTATGTGACGCGGCCGCAGAGCACACAGCAATGTTTGATGCGTATTGGATGGTTTTAGTTTCAAATCCAGCTGCTAGCGATTTTCGGTTCCCACGATTTCTCGTGGTTTCTTAAAATTTGATGAAAATTCGTATTTTGAAATTTAAATCGAACAGCGTTTGTAAAAAAAGAAAATCATTAGGGATCTTGAAAAATCGAACGAAATCTTCAAAAAAATCTAGCGAGATCACGAAAAATTATTGGTTTATTCTTCCTCATTACAGACGGAACGGTTTTTAAGAAAACTCTTAACGATTTTAGCGAAAACCCGAACGGTATTGACGAATTGCAACTCACGGCCCAGCAGTCCAGCCTCCCCTATCCTTCGATCGTTCTGCTCCTCTCCTCGAGTAAAACCTACGTCGCCCACTCGCCGTCTCCCCTTTGCTCATCTCCCCGGCGGGACGCTGACATAGGCTTGGCGCGACGCGAGCGTGGCCGGAGCAGCGCGGGCGTGGCCGGAGCACAGCGCGGCGACAGGAGCATGGCCGGGGAATGCCTCGTCGAAATGTCCGGATGGAACACGTTCGGGTAACTTCAAAATCCGCATGAACAAGTTGAGTTTTTTTTTCCCCGAAATTTTCGTGCCAGTCTCTTCCTACATGTTAGTATTATTTTTAGAAAATTTTGGTGATTTTTTAACCCATTTTTCAGTTTTAATTTCAAATTTTGAATTTGGACGGTTTCGAAATCGGGATTTCCCGGAGATGTCCATGTCCCGTGGGATTTGAAACTATGAGTGCAACCACTTTCATCTCTTTTTTACCGTTGCAAACAATCGGTATACAAGAAAGCAACTGAGAAAAGCTCTTTGCTTGACATGGCTGGACAGGCCGGTACATTGTTGCATATATAGTGTGGACAATTCAGAACTCGCTACCAAAAAAAATACGAGTGGCAGGATGCTACATTGCATATATGCCAAGCTCTGGGCTTTTCAATCACAACTCATAACTATTGTTGATCTGCAGGCCCTTCCTTTATTCGGTTGCTTCTCCAAGCTCCGAAGAAAATTTTAGTGGCAGAGATGGTCAACGACAGGAGCAAAGCGCAAAGCACCTGAAACTGCAGCATATGTATTGTTTCGATAGAAATGCAGGGTTCAACAATTGGAAGAGATCGGCATTGATGGTAATTTGAGAATTATGAAGTTACTTGGTGAATCAAACTGTGCTCTAAGATCTTCTGGCAACAAAATACGATTCATCCATTTATTTTTTAAAAAGCTTCCTGAGTCCATTAAATAATGACAGGGCTCTAAGTTCACCACCTCTCATGTCCCTCAACCTCCTACGCAATATCTGCAGGAAAACAATGGTGGGAATGTGAGGAGTTAAAGACAGCCACATAATTCACAAAGAAAAGCAACACAGCACAGCTTTGCTGACTTACATATTGTGTACGATACAGGATTCTTCGTTCACTGATGCACAGATCTCTTGCTAGCTGTTTTAGCAGTAACGTCCTGTTGGCTTGCTTCGAATTGATTGAAACTTGTGGAGAGCCATCATCCTGAAACATTATTGGTTTACATATTCTGATATTGTCAACAAATTACAGATGACGAACTTTGTCATCAAAAGCATTCATCACAGGATGGTAGGATCAGAAAACTAATAATGCCATGTTTGAAACACAGGAATTCTGTGGAAGGAAAAAATTTAATCCCCACAAGAATTGATAAAAATTCCAGTGTTTCCAAACAGGACCTAAGCAATGTATACATCTCACAAGAAATCAACTAATTCGTCCTACAAGATCTGCCATGCAAGGGACCTTACCTCTAGGTACTTAGTATATTTTGATATACTAGATTCACAATAGTCCAAGAGAAACTGAAGAGCCTGTTCCTCCAGTTCAGGATAACTAATTTCAGGCTTGGATGAACTTTTATTTGATGCAGCAACAGCCATCTGCAAGGATTGTTTAGCAGGGATTATTTTTCAACAAGTACCATGAGCTCAAGGATGGCATCATCCGAATTCTAGCTCTATTGACAATTCGTGCAAAATAACAGCAACAAACCTCCTCAAAGCGTTGACTCATGTGAGGAGGGCTGACAACAATGAAGGCATAAGCCATAAGCTCAACTGGCCACCCTGTGACCCTCAAGGGGAAACTTTCAGACCTGTTTATGGTGATCAGATCCACTTTTTGTTAATTAAGAAGTATACAAACTTGATAGTAGCACTGTAGCAGAAATATGCATATTAGGAAATAAAGATGAGGAAAACGGTGCTCCACATCATGCTGAGTTGATGGAATATTCCAAAGTGACAATAATGATTAAACAACCATCTCAAGAAAAACAGGTTTTATAAACAGTAAGCCATGCCAAAATCTATGATATAGGTAATTTTAGCTGCAAACTTAATTGCTTTAGGAGAAACCAGTTAATTTTTTTCTCAATCAAAATGAAATAATGATACCATCTTGAAATAACGATAAGATAAGAGATCATACATGCAAAGAAATACTCAATCTAATCAATGTTCATTTTAGCAAGAACATGGAACAACAATGCGACAATCACAAAAAACTTTTATTGTCTTGACAGAATAATAGAAGCATGTGAAGTTCCCCGTAGAAATATGGTAGATTTTTTTATTCGCTCTAGGAGACTTACTCTGACAAACCGTTTCTCTTTAGTACTTGTAATTTTTCCTTGTAACACTTATCAGACTTGTTAAGAGACACCAGCAACTCAACTGAATCATTCGGGTTTGTTCCCTCTTTTGGAACAAAACCATATGAAAGCAGTAGTTCACCACTAGATTTCTTCCCGTATGATATAAATACCTGAGGATGATAAATAGAAACAGAAAGGGGTTACGAGATGATATATGCATTTAATGCTGCTGATAGCTGGCCGCTGGACTACTCGTACAGAAAATGATCAGGACAAACCAAAATTTTCATTTAACTGCATTTCCAAATAATAAATGGACGGCTAACAAATCGAATTTTATTCCATGTAGCCCACCTCTAGTCAAGTATGCGATGTTTGTACAAGCGAAAATGGATAGAGCGCAGAGCTTTAGTGGACACAGACCGAATATCAGGACTCAAAATACCAGTCTTTGTTAGAAAATAAGGTGAGCACTATGCTAAATGAAAAATTAATTAGATTTCAGTCAACCATATTCCCAAGGTTGAGCTAAAATTCCCAATTCTGAAACAGCAAATGAATATGATGAATGGGCTTCCAGAAACTTGCAGTGGTAGAGATGTAGTTATTATTACACATAGATTAAACGTTATTGATGGCCTCTTGACAATTAATTTGGCACAAAAAAAACTGAGAACAGATCTAAACATAAATGAAAAT
This sequence comes from Olyra latifolia, assembly GCA_036346145.1. Taxonomy (NCBI): domain Eukaryota; kingdom Viridiplantae; phylum Streptophyta; class Magnoliopsida; order Poales; family Poaceae; genus Olyra; species Olyra latifolia. The sequence goes on from CM070524.1 coordinate 9,851,980, forward strand.
TGTTACCTGCTCACCTGGTTGATATGAGCGGTCTGTAATGAAAACTATTCCTTGTGATGATTTATCAAAATCCAAGAATGTTCCCACCTGGAAAAATTATTTTGCTAATACATCAAAATTCTGCAACACTATGAAAGTTACACGACTTGCGAAAAAATGATAACGAAAAAGGGAAACTATGAGACATGGGATGCTTGAGGAACTCTTTACATTGTTGACAGTGGTTCTTTGTAAACAACAGAAATGCAATACCTCAGGGCTATGGTTAAGCATATCTGCCCAAGGAACTAGTGCAACCCTTCCATCCATTGATGGCAAGCGAACCTGCAAATTTAATCCAGTGCATGCACATTCTTATTACATAAGCAGAATCAGAAGTAAAACAAGGTTTGCATCATATTTACTACCCAGTACTCTATCCTACCAAGCGTGAGAAAAGAATGCCAAAGGACCATCTAAATGTCTCCAAGTTGTACACCTGAAATAAGTTCGTATCAATCAGGTCACAATAAAAATGAAAAACTATGTAAAGATAGTAAAGACAGATATGGTGTCACTAGACCAATATATTTGCTAATAGATACACCACTTCCACAGCTTGTTTCAATATGAGAGCCAAAGAATAATATAACCATCAGCCTTCTACCACTACGCTATATCCTGAAGACATGAATAATCAAATTTAAGCCTGTATGTACAGAAATTGAATCCCCAAAAGAGACCCTGAACAAAGAACATAAACATGTTTGTGAAACATGCCTCCTCGGGGAATAAATCTGAATGCTTAGCAAATATTCGGTCTCGAAGGTCATTGTATCTGCCAAAACCAACAAATAAAAATACCTGTGAGAGGTCAAACAAGCATTGTTGAATGGTAGAAGTATAGATATTAAATATTACGTTCCAACCACGTCGGTGATCCTCTGAATTGCCCGTTCCCTGATAGGTGAAGCCACCAGGTACGCATCTAGCTCTGCACGAGTCCTGCAACGACACACAGAGACTGTACAAGATTGAAAATGCTATCTCAAAAATCTCCCATCTTCTCACTTCAGCAACAATGCCAACAATAATCTTTAGGCTATACCAGTACAAAAGCGAGTAAGGCTGCCTTGGCAACGCCGCTATATAGCTGTTCCACCTCGATGAACCCTCTAGATTGGCTTCGCTTATAAGGTATGTGGCGAGAAGCGGCCAGTCCGGCACAGAGTTCCTCTTCAACACATCCCCCACCTCAGGGCGGCTCCATTCCTATCCACGAGCACAAGCAACCACTAATTGACACAGCACTTCGTCACATAGCACACCTAAATGCCATTATAGAGAGTGGTGAGTTGTGTGAGAAGGGGTTTTTTTTTTTTTTACCGAGTCGGCAGAGATGACGAGGGAAGGAGGAACGAAGAGCAGCTTCTCCCCCTTGCGGATGTTCTTGAGGGCAACGAGGCCGCGCTCGCCGACGTCCACCCGCTGGATTGCCAGCCTTTGCTCGGGGAGGCCCGATGCGGTCAGCCACTGCTCCAGCGACGCTGCACTCTCTAGGGACTCGATCTCGCAGCCCCACGGGACACCCGTGGCGGCCTCGCGCTGCGTCGGTGCGGACGTCGACGCCGCAGAGGCGCGTACGAGGGCGCGGAGGCGTACGCGTGAGGAGGAGTACGGAGGCGGGAGGAGTCGGCGGGTTGCGGGCGGGGGCGGCCGGAATTGCGGCTGGAGAGTGGCGCTGGCGGCGGCCATGGCGTAACCGCGGAACGGTTGGAGGTGGCTTTGCTCTGTGCGCGGGCAGGACTGCGGGAGCGGCCGTGCGGGGGCTTATCCGCTCGGTCGTGGCGGGTTTGCCATTATGGCATTCTATCTGGATTTTTTTTCGAGGAAATCGCTTATACAATTCTAAAGTTGAGCGTCGCTTATGCTCAAAGTTGATTAAACTGGCATATTTGCTCTAAAGTTAAGATAAGACTTAACAATATACCCTTTTTAAAAATTTGAGTAAAATTTGCCATTGAGCTTTTAGAAAACCTTTTTTGAATATTTGAGTAAAATTTTCCATTGAGCTCATGGAAAAAATCGCTTATACTCCTGCCTTCCTAACACTACTTGGAATACTTTTGGCCTGGCCATACGCACAACTTGCATTGGAGCCACCACCATAGCACAGATTAGTCCGCAATTGCGGCAACGTACAGCGTGCGTCTCGGCGGCAGTGTGCAGGCGTCCCGACGGCGGCGATTTGATGCATAAAAAATGCAATTCTTGCCATACTTGATGCATTCCAATAAGCAATGTTACATGGAAGTGTACGGCAGCAATGCAAGTTATGCGTGCGGCCAGGCTAGAAGTATTCCGAGAAGTGTTAAGAGGACAGGGTACAAGCGACTTTTCTCATGAGTTTAGTGGCAAAGTTTGTTCAAGTTTTGAAAAAGGGCATATTCGCAGGTCTCAACTTAACTTTGGAGCAAATAAGCAAGCCCAACCAATTTTAGAGCTTATACGCGATTGTTTCTTCTTTGAGACATATAAGCGATTTTCTCTTTTTTCGCCAGGAGTTAGTGGTGGTCAAACAGGCCAGGCCTGCCAAACCACTCCCAGGAGCTATGACATTTTGCTGAAGTAGGAGAACACATATATACATCCTCTGCCGAACAATTAAAACGAGAACATCTCTACTTTTACATAGAGGATGGACATACAAACAAAGAAAGGGTCCGCTTGGTTTTTGATATGGTTTTATCTTCTCCGACAGTTCCTCATCGAATTTGAATACGATGAGTCACACCGAAGATCACAGTCATGATGAGTTGAGAATAAATAAACATTCTTTTGGTCGAAATCCTAAGCGTTCTTCTTCTCCCAGCCAACAAAACAATTTCTCGAGCCCCTACCACACCTCACCCTCTCGAACTCTAGAGGTGGTGGCAGCGCCCAACTTCCTTTTCCTCCCAAGTGGCCTGTGTGTTCCTCTTTCCTTGCTAGTGTCACCCAATCTCGCTCGGTCCCTTCTCTTTGAGATTCCTGGAGCTAGGGGTGGAACCGAGCCGAGCTTGAGCGAGCCGGGCATGTTCGGGCTCGGGCTCGTTTTGCGAGCGAGCTGGCTCGGCTCGGCTCGCTCGGATGGCCTAGTTGGAAAACCTGCTCAGCTCGGGCTCGCAAGCACTCGTGGCTCGTTGGCTGGAAGACCAAAGGGAGGGGGTGGTGCTGCTGGAGGTGGAGAGGGAGGGGGAAGGGGCAGTCACAGGTGGAGATGGAGTGTTGTTTGGAGGTGGAGATGGAGGGTCGGGGGTGGCCAGAGGTGAAGATGGAGGGGGCGGCGCCGGCCCATACCCGACCCGGTCAAAGAGAGAGAGCTTAAAAAGGAGATCTAGGTGCACACTGCTTGCCGCTGCACCATGCCGCCGTGCCGTCGCCGCGTGATAGAGCCACCACGCCCTCGCCACGTGAGGGAGCCGTGTTGTCGCCGCGTGAGGGAGACAGGGGCCAGGGGCCCGCATCGTCGCCGCGCCGTCGCCGCGTGAGAGAGAGGTGAGGTGAGGGACCGAGGGGACGGGGGATTGGGGGCCGCGCCGTGTGAGAGAGAGGTGAGGTGAGGGACTGAGGGGACGGGGGAATGGGGGATTGGGGGCTCGGGTATGGATATTGCTATTCACCTCTTTGTGTAATATGTGAACGAGCCACGAGCGAGCCAAGCCTGGCTCAGCTCGTGCTTATTTTTTGAATGAGCTAAAAAATGTGTTCGGCTCGTGTTCGTTTGTAAACGAGCTGAGCCCGAGCTTTTTCCGAGCCGAGCCCGAGCTGCTCGCCAGCCATGAGCTAAAGTTCCAGCCCTACCTGAGCCAGCATCCTCACTTACCACATTCTCAACGAGCTTCGGGTTCTATTAGAATGTGATTCTCCTGTGAATCAGGACAAGGCTTACTTATAAGGTGGAGTAGTTAGCGTAGCATTGCCTAATTACTAGTTAAAGAACCACACGCAGGTTCTTGCTGTTATATGCGCATGGCATAAACGGTACAATCATTTTCGTTCTGATTGTGCCGGACTGTAATCTATCCTTTCTTATTCTTTTTGGTTTAAACCAATAATAGATTATAATTTAAAAAAGTTGTGCATGCTTAACAGTGGCTTGGAGAGTCAAAACATATATAAAAAAATGTTTTGAAAAGTTTTAAGAATAACTACTAGAAGCCTTATAAAAATAGCTATAAGTGTTGTGACGTTTGCCCTATACAAAAAGGACAAATTTTCATTTAAATTTTAGTAAGAAGAAACAAGACCGTAAAAATCCTATTAATAATTCACAAGTACATAAGTAAGTAGGTATTATGTAGAAGATCGAGAATGAGCACTATGTCACCAATAGGTTTACGTAACGATGAACGTGTTGGACTTCTTTTAGCTTCTTCGCCATCATTCTGTAACTTGCAAGCAAGGATGTATTGATTGCCGATAAACATGATAATGAAAAATAGAAATACAATGATCCCCAATAAAGTGTAGGACATATGCCTTGGTAGCAATGTTGTTCATCAAAAGAGACAACCGTTTTTTATTATTGATAATCAACTCTGTCCAATGTTGATCTTCAGTGGAGTCTTCGGTAAGAAAAAAAAAAACTATTATAGCCTTGTGGGGTAAAGAAAATCCAGCGACATCGGGAAAGAAAACAAGACCAAAATAATCCAGAAAAAAAAAACAAAAGCAAAGTTGCTACTTCTCCCACCCACTCAACACCGAGAAGAAGAGACGGGACCGGCGAGGAAGGACTTTGGCGGCACCTCCCTACGAAAATTGCTAGTTAACTATAAGAATGTGTTTGGTTGAAGGGAATTAGAAGAAAGGAAAGAGAATTGAGAAGGGAAATGAACTCTCTCTTTTGTTTAGAGAGTAGAATAAAAGAATAGAAAATATAAATTAAATGAAGGGAATTTAACTTTTTGAAGAATCTAGATAATTGAACTCCCACCTTTTTCTCTTTTCCTTTTCCAACCCCAACTTTGTAAAACAGGCTGTACAATTTTTTTCTCCTCTTAACATTACACAATGATGAAAGATATCTGCACGTAACAATTTGGAGAGGGCAATATCAACTTGGGAAGTTTTTTTTTTTTTAAGGAAAGCCTGAGAATAAAGCGCAGTAGTCATGCACCATGGGGCTGTGCACGCTTTGTTTCCATCTTCGTTGTCAGGTGATTTTGCTTTTCTTTCGTTCGTGCTCTCTTGTGAGTTTTGTCCTTGCGTCTATTGTAGCAACCGTTAGGTTTCTCCATCCTTCGCCGATGTGCACCGGTACCGGTACCAGTAGAGACTGTTCTTCTAAACCCTGCACTAGAATGGCTAATCAGATTTTTTTAAGTGCCTTGTACTAGTTGCTTTCGGCTACATTTCTTATTTGATGTCAACGACTCCAAATTGACATTCAGCGGAACGGTTCTACTCAGTATCACGCAAAAATCCTTTACTTCAACTCTGTTAGAGCATGCTCTTGGAAATAGTTTAAGGCTCCGTTTAACACAGCTTCAGCTCCGCTAAAATTGGTAGAGTTGGTGAAACACCTTATTCTTAACTTCAAAAATTCATAGAGCTGGATTGTAGGTGCACTGAGAGTGTTTAAGTGAGTCATCTTATTTACATTTTAAACTAAAAATATAGACTTAAGTCACTTTATTTTAACGTACAAACTATATATCTGAGGTGGAGTTAGGAGTTAGAACTGTGCCAAACGCCAAACAGGGTCTAATTTTTAGAACTAAGAGTTCTACCACTCCATTAAAAAAGACGAGAATATAACCAACATCTCAACAAGGTTGTTATGTACTAGTATAAAGTACGGAACCAAACACGCTGGAGAGATTACTTGCAAAAGGAAAAGGAACATACCAGCGCCTTATAAATAGTTTATGAAGCAATCAAATACTTTGAATTTAATCTCACATCACTAGCGTAAACTAGAGCATGATCTTGAAAAAACTAATGGCAGTCTCTTCATAAAACCCTTCACTAATCACATCGACACGACCCGGCTCGGGCAATATAATCGCATCATGACCAACACTTTCAGACCTCCATAATTCACACTCAGGAAAGAAGAATATAAACAGTAACTCTGGTTGACTGTTGCCTCCCGACAAGTGGGCCTACAAAAACACCCATGGGCCCACCCTTCCCCCTCCCGCAAGAACATCGCGGTTACCACATAAATCCTCCTATGCTCGCCGTTTTCCCCAAACTCCCCAAGCAATTTCCATTTCCACCGCTCCCCCTACCTTCCCGGCACGCGCTGAGCCGTCGGCGACTACTGCGCCGCCGCGTCCTCCTCCCCGTCCTCATGGCTGACCCCTCCCGCTCCTCCCCCACCCCCGCTGGCGACGCCCTCCTCGCGGCGGCGGCCCCGGACGCGGCAGACGCGGCCCACCCCGCGGAGCCCGATCCGGACGTGGAGTTCGGGTTCCAGCGCCCGGAGCTCGGGAAGGAGAAGCTGGCCGGGACGGTGCAGTTCCACGAGCGCCACGTGTTCCTCTGCTACAAGGGCCCCGAGGTGTGGCCCTCGCACGTCGAGGCCGCCGAGTCCGACCGCCTCCCGCGCCTCCTCGCCGCCGCCATCAAGGCCCGCAAGCCCAACCTGAAGAAGAGCGTGAGCATCCATCTCTTCCCCCCTCCTCTTGTTTGGCTCAGAGATCAGCTGATTCGGTATTGGTGTGCTTGTTGTAGGGTTTGAGTTTGATTGGTGAGGACTGAGGAGTGGGAGCTGCGTGCTAGTGATTCACTTATTCAACGCTTACGCTTTTGCTCATGACTACTTCTCGATTAGCTTGAGCTATTACATGATTGTGTGATGCAGGTTGGCTTGTTTTATCTTCATATGATGAGGCTGGTTTCCGTGCAGGAGTTTGCGATCCATTCTCACTAGCCGGTCGATCCAATGAGTGTTTTGGCGGATAGTGTAATTGCCAGCTGCTTGCGATTAGGTTTATGGCTTGTAAATTGGCCAGTAGAAGCTCGTCATAGTCACTAGTCAGCAGGATCCGTGGTTTAGTGGCATCGGTATCAACTGTTTATGTCAACCATTTGTGTATGCTTAGTCTTTTTACTCACCTATTAGCTGTTTTGGTGCTTGTTTTAGTGAATGACCTGATCGCATGGTGCGCTTCTTCGAGGTTATTGTTTTCAGTTTGACTTGTGAGTTATGCTTTTGGAGTTTGGACCTGGCTCAGGAATTCACACATTCTAGTTGTGTATTTCGAGCTATGTGAGTCTAGTTTTGGCGGTGATTTGGTATGTATTTCTGTTCTGGTTTGGTTAATTGGATGGTACCATCGATTCATTTGGCTTGATCCATCTTTTTGTATGATTCCTCTTATCATGCTTTTTGGGTGGAACTTTGAACCATGGATTGCATTGCAATGTATTTTCCTCACGAATTATGTATCCATCTCTTCCAGTGCTAAAATTTGGTGCGTACTAGTGTGTTATATGCTATACGGTTTTTAGTCAACTTGTAAAAGTTTCGTATGTTTATCAGTTCATGTTTTGGCCCTTCTGAATCATATTATATTTGGTTTAAATCCACATGCTGTACTTTTTGATGCCTCCTTTGTTATGTTGTATACTTGCCATTTGAATTGAGTAGAGTACTAGAGTTCAGTACGAACTTTTAAAATTGTATGGTGGTCTAGGCATCAATGTTTCTCTTTCCCCTTTGTACAGGCTTACTATTATTGGAGTTCATTACACGGTTTTGAAATTGTATGGTGGTCTAGAGTTCTAACTCTCTTTAATGGAATCGCAGTGCTCCTGCCCACTCGTCTGAAAAAAAAAATTTGTATGGTAATCTAGGCACTGATGTTTGTCTTGCCTGCCCCTTCATAAAAGCCTACTCTATTTTTGTGGTCATAACAGTCTGATAACATGATCTAGACAGCGTTGATGTTACACATGGAGTTGATGTTATGGAACATTGACCATTTTATATAGAGCTGATGTTAGCAAGAAGGGCAAAAATGCTTGGTTTGGGTGTATGTACATAAGATGCTGCTGGATTTCTTTGTCTTTGTAGAGGTGTTTTGATCATGATCCCTATTGTGCATTTGAGAGAATGTGTTCTTTTGCCATAGCTGCTGTATGCAGATCTTGATCCTTGCTTTGATATCTATGTTGGACGGTAGGATTTAAACAGCTGTTCATAGGTAGCATAATCAAGATAATCATAACACTAGCAGTTAGCATTGCCACATAAAAATATTAGTACATATCATGCAGTTACGAAGTTATTGAATTGTACACCAAAATGCTTTTGAATAGTTCATTTTATTGTCCTCTTGGGGCTTCCACTACTTTTGCGGTGATATTATTCAGTATTTTGAAACATCCTGAGGTAGTTACTTACTTACTTGGCCTTATGTTCTTCTCTTTTTCGTAATTTACTTAAGTTCAGTATTTGCTAATTGATATTTTTTGCGGTTTTGTTATTTGAAAATTTCTTATTTTTGTTAACTCTAAGTCGATTTCCTTGCCCATTGAAGTAGCTTTGAAATGTGTTTACCTGATTTTAGTTTTGATCCAGTGGTTGTAGATAGATACCCCCATATTATATTGCTAATAAGTGGTTTATTTTACTTTTTTACCAGACCAAATTGACCATTTGTGAAGGAGAAGATGGTACTGAGTCATCTAATGGGGATGTGTTGATCTTTCCTGATATGATCAGATACAGGTAAACCTTCAAGCCCGCAAATAAACAATCATGCAGTCTTTTGCTTTTAGTTGTTATGAGATAAAAAGCAGAGTCAGCTGGTTATTCTTCTTCAATAAGTGATGTAATGTTTGCAGAGGGCTGACACACTTTGATGTCGACAACTTTGTTGAAGAGGTACTCGTGAAAGATACTGAATGGCTTCCTGGATCTCCTGAGGCTATAAGAGGTTCCTATGTTTTTGTGTGCTGCCATGGAAGCAGGGATAAAAGGTGTGGTGTTTGTGGACCTATTTTGATTAAAAGATTCAAGGAAGAGATAGATGGACAAGGCCTTGCTGGTCAGGTTGCTGTTAGTGCATGCTCACACGTGGGTGGTCATAAGTATGCAGGAAATGTCATCATTTTCAGTTCAGATGCCAAGGGAGAAGTGACTGGTCATTGGTGAGAACTAGGAACTATAACAAAATCTACATTCTTGTACACCACTGAAGCCAATGACCTCCGGTACATCTGTCTATTTTAATTTTGCTTTGTTAAAATCCAGTCATTGCTTACTCCATTTGTAATTCTAGGTATGGTTATGTTGTTCCTGATGATGTGCCTGTGTTGCTGCATAAACATATTGGACAAGGAGAGATCGTGGACCATCTATGGAGGTATGCTTCCTTCCTTATTATTCCATGGGCTAAAGTTGACAGAAGATGTTATTTATTTTACCTAACATTGGGATCCTGAGTTGCATAATGCCATTCAGCCATTCAGGATAGTCATTTTTTTTTTTTTTTTTGCTTTTCACTTGGTGCTGTATCTGGATACATGACATGCTTAAGAAAACATACATAATATATTATATGATTTATAGTTTAGTACTATTACTAAATCTGCATGAGTGCATGGTCTTATAGTTCAATTTTGTCCACAGCAATCATTGTTAAACTTTCTTCAAATGATTAGGTTAACTATAAGTGGCATTCATAATATTTAGAACTATCTGTAGCTCTTAAGTTAAGGGAAGATACTGGGATCAAAATCTTCATTCATCTTTTTAGCAATATAATAAATTTATCCAAGATTATGGACAAGTATGTGTGGAAAACGGAGGTCAACTGTGTTGTAGGTGGATTTTACTCCGTGGATTCATTTATCTTCATCCAGGAACACTTCTGGAGAAGAAAAGCTGTTCATATCATTTGATCATAACCCATTCTGCATTTTCGAATATGTTTTCCCTTTTATTGATGTGAGTTTGTCCTAAATATGTATGGTTGACCTTTCACGCATTATGTTGAAGCACTTATTTGTATGAGTTCGTCTGCTCATGTTTTGTCTCGTAAGAATATTTTGAATTGATCTCGTAAGAATATTATGTATTTGTGTTGTATGTTGCATTTGCAATTGTCCTTGTCAGTTTATTTTCAATGACCTTTCTGTGGTTAGTTTCATTGTAAGCAAACCAATAGCAAAAGAAAATATATCGGTTTACCCAAATATTATACGAAGCTGATATATCTTACATTCTTGTTCATGTTCGAATGATCCTTTGCGACAAGTTTGCTTCATAGCTGAATTGCCTACCTCTCTTTGAACTGTGCTTCTTATTTGTGCCATCTTATTGTGCAGGGGTCAGTTGGGTTTGTCTGAAGAGCAACAGAAGAAAGCTCTGGAGCTTAGGCACATGACAAATGGCATGACCGAGGAAGGGTTGAGTGCCAAAGAATCCCCTGAAAAAACTGTTACCGATGGTGCTGCTTGCAACCCTGCTGCTGCAGGTGGATGCTGCCAGGGCAATGGAGGCTTTACCTGCTGCCAGAGCGATCTGCCAAATGACAAACAGGACAAGAGCATCCCAGCTGAGCAGAACCATGAGAGCTCCGAGGAGGTTGACAAAGAAAGCGGTGCCAGCAGCAAGAAGGGGCACACAAAGACATGCCCGATGCCTGCTTTTTTTGAGACCTGGGATAGGGCCGACACCTATGCAGCCCTTGCTGTTGTTGCAGCTGCTGCATCGGTGTTCGTCGCTTTCAAGTTCTACAAGAACATGAGTTGAGAGCCTTAAAGGAATCCTCAAAACAGGGCAAGGTTTTGTGCTCTAAGGACAGTCTCCTGCAGTAAAACAGTGTACTTTGAGAATAATATACTACTTGTGCATAGTAATGAAAGGCGTAGAACTTCAAAAGTAGCTGTTCCGGAGAAAGTGGTGAAAAGCTGTTACGCGTAATGTCTCATGTGAAACTCCGCTACTGATTTAAGTTTGGTGTTTTCCATGCCTTGGCTGTTTGTTTACCTTAAGCATTTGCAAGGCGATGGCCCTGGTGTTCTACGTGATGATGTCATCGTTTATTGGATCATATGGAATTTGTGGATTATAAAGAATTGCCAGGTTGACTGGAAAAGTTGTTCATTTCTTGTATTTGTGTTTTGGGTTTTTTTTTTTGGGGGATCGGTGGGACTTGGCTATGTATTTGCAGCTGTTTTTTTTTGCCTAAAAGAATGGGGAAAAGGGTATTTTTACCTTGTATCCCCTACTAAGCAAAAGGGGAAGTTGGATTTGCTGCTTGTTGCATCTCCTTTTTAATGGAGGTTTCAACAGATTTGGGTTGCCTTTATTTCTCATACTTGCTCTTTTTTTGTTGGAATTCTTCTATGATCGCAATCTTTACTCTACTGTATGCTGCTTTGACGATAATTTGTTCTCAGCAAATTTGTTCTCACAGAATGACAAAGTGATGCAGGCTTTAACATCGTCTTCGTCTACCTCGTCCTCCACTTCGCTGCTACCTGGTATGGGCTCTACGTTTTACAAAAACTCACTGCACGCCTACTGTTTGACTTCGGCGCGCTCTGCTAGCTTGTTAGGTTTACCTGCCCTGCCTGGAGCCTTGGCCTATCTTGATCAACAATCAATCATTTCTGTCTAGTGGACAGCTCTGGTTGCACTTCGCGTTTCTTTCGCTCAGTCCAGCAGAAAAGCACAATTTCACTCTCGGCCGCAATTAACAAGTACCTTGTGATAACTAATGGTCCTACTCCTACCATATGTAGCACGAGGTTTGGATTTAACCTAACGACCTAAGCACCTAACACACCCGTGGACAAACCACACATACATTGTTCATATCCATGCAGGCAGCAGCCTGACCTGGAAACTTTCTGGCATCAACATCTGCAGCTAACTCCTGATGCATGGCCTGGATTCTCAGAGAACAAAATCGTAGGTCCAAAAAACCTCTAATGATATTGTCTGAACAGCAAGCAGGATAATGCTAATGCATTGTTTGGTCAGGACTTGGGATGCCGCAGTCCTCTATGGCTCAACATTTCAGCTGTCCAGCATTGGCTATGAATTACCAGCCAATCATTTACTTGCGTGATCGATTGGTATCTGTGGCCCGCCCAAACCATGACATGGAGGCAGCAACTGCTGCTGCGAATTGCAGATACATATACATGTGACTGACGATCATCTTAAATGATGGCATCACTCTGAGACACGGTGTGCAGGTTGATCAGGTAAATGATTAGTTTTTCGCTGTTGCCCATCCTCAGCATTTTTTTTTGGTTAAATCTGATGCGGTCATGCAACTACAGCACATCATGGTTCAGTGGCAATGTGACCATAAAACCAGTGATATAATCACATAATGACAGCACACTGGTAATTGGCCAGATTAGCAACGACAGAACATCATGGACTCCCTGAATTGGTCTGAACTGAACTATCAATGAACCACAACATCACAAGCAACGTTGTAATAATGTTTTGCCAAGGCTAATGCAGAAGATTAACAGTCAGAATTTGTTGAAATACAAAATGTAAAACTTTTTAAATTGAGCAGGAAAGAACAGAAACAGGTTGCAGAGGAATCATCTGCCAGAAACATCACATCTAAACACCCTACATATCTCATGGTACAAACAATATATCAAAAATCCATATGTCCACTAGAAGAAATCAAACTCCAAGAAACCATCAGAACCTTTCTGGGGTGCACCAGTGGACGCATCAGTGGTTCCTGGTGTGGATGTAGGCACCTTTGATGGCCTCTCAATCTCAACAGGTTTCGGTACCTCTGGTGGGCTTGCACACCGTATCAATGCCCAATTTATGCCCTCGAAGAACGGATGCTGTTTTATCTCCGTGGCGCCACGCTTGTATGCTAACCGGTGCTGGGGCTCCTTCACAAGCAGACCCCTTATCAGATCTCTTGCTGAGAAGCTCACAACTGGGTAATCAGGGAAGCGCAATGGCTGGCCGATGATGTTGAACAGTGTAGCACGGTTGCCAGATCCCTTGAAAGGTGTCTTCCCGAACAGAAGCTCATACAAGAATATTCCAAAGGTCCACCAGTCAACAGCACTGCCATGGCCTTCACCTTTGATGATCTCAGGTGCCAAGTACTCATGTGTTCCAACAAATGACATTGAGCGTGCATCACTAGGCTCTGCTATGAGCTCAGGCCAAGGGCTGATCTGGGTGGCAACTTCAGGTTTTGGTTTTGGTTTACGATCTTTCTTGGACTTCGAAGAGAAGAGGCGAGGACTGAAGCAGGTGGTAGGGGCTGCACATGATGGCTGAATAATGCAGGACGGCTCAACACAAGCTGGCTGGACACAGTAGCCTTGATTGTTCTTCCTGAGCGCATCTGCATCGGGGTTGGATGAATTGATCAGTGTGGGACTCACAGCGCAGCGAAGGGAGAGATCAAAGTCAGATAGCATGATGTGTCCATCCTCCCGAACAAGGACGTTTTCTGGCTTGAGATCACGGTATATGATCCCGAGCATATGCAGGTATTCCAATGCAAGCAGGACTTCTGCTACATAGAATCTGAGGCCAATGCAAAATTTCATTAGCTAAGCACCTCAAATAATGGAACAGGGAAGAGAGAGAAAATTTTATTCAGCCAATCACTATTAGTCTTGCAAGAACTAACATTAAATTTTTGGGGCATGTACTATGTGCAGAAGGTAAAAAGAAGATACTACATACTTGACAGCTTGCTCTGGAAAATGCTTGTCAGGCTGCCTCTGTCGAAGGGTGTGAAGGTCTCCTCCTGGGCAGAACTCCATCACCAGGCATGAAAATTTATCGGTCTCAAAATGAGTGTACAATGTAGGAAGAAAGGGGTGATCTAGGCATTGCAGAATCTCTTTCTCGGTCTGAGCTCGGAGCAACTTCTTACGGCTAGCTAGTGAAGCTTTATCCATGACCTTCATTGCAAAATAGCTCTTTGTCCCGCTCAGTTCAGAGAGATACACACTACCAATGTCGCCACAGCCTAGCCTCTTCAACAGCCTGAAATGGCTCAGCCCAAGGACCCCATCTCTAACCCTGATCGTCTGGATCGCCTCCCACCGTGGATCGTTTGCCTTGTGAGGCCTCGTAGAGCTGCTCATGCTGCTACACGAGCTCTCATCACTGATATCACTGCTTGTGCTTGGCCTGTATCTGCTGCTACCAATCTCAGATCGATCGGTTAGCCTAGCACTTCCACTTGCCTTCACCGGACTACTACCTCCACATATCTGAGACGATGTGGAGCTTCCATCCATACACCCGTGCTCCACAACTTTCTTTCCTTGATTTGCAAGACCTTCTGAAACCATTTCATCACTCAATCCTGCCAGATTCTTGATCGATGCAGCGTCAACGGATTCCTTCCGGTTGTGGCTCCGTTTCTGCTCCTTTGACTCCAGAGTATGATTCGGTATGCTCAGGTTAGTTGGTTCTAGTAGCACTCTAGGTGCTGAAGCACAAGAGTTGTGAGGCTTGGGGATCTCCAAAGGGGAAGCACTCCTCGAATACTTCTGTAGTTCTGGGACGCTTGGGATTTCTGGGAGGGATTGAGGCATGGTCGTTGAAGCCATTGTTGTCATAGTTGAATGCTTTACAAGACAAGATTGCCACGAACTCCAGGCCTCTAGGCTCTAGTCAGTCAGAAAAGCAATATTGGCGTAGTGCTGGACCATTAAATGACGGCTTCCGTTCACAATCTGCAAAGAAGAGATAAGAAAAAACTGATAAGACTCAATTCAAAGATGCGCTCATCACACCAGCTATCACTCAATGATTAAAAATGGACTAGAGCAAGCACCAAAGATTTACCAAACAAACTAAAGAAATGGAGTGGGCAAACAACAAACCAAAATTACCTGACTGAATTTGACGTTTTAAAGAGCAAATCAAGAAATTGTTTTGGTCTATGCCTAAGAAAAGTTCATCAAGAAATCGTCTTCGAAAAATGAAACACATCAAGAAATGACCTCCACACTCAGCTCCATCCACCTCCCAGCATCAACACGTATCATTAGCCATTAGGTGCTCGCTGCGCGCCACACTTAAGAGATTTACCGGCCAAACTACGAAAGTTAAAGTTGAGGCTGTCTCCTTCCTATGACCTTGAAATCATCAATCATGTCTAACCCCCCACTAAGTTCAATCATGGAACACTACAGATCTAGCGTCCCCTTTCGCAATAAACAAGTGTACGATCAGAAGAGAGCTAATCAAAGGTGCCATCTTTTCCACACACACACACACACACAAAAAAGTGTTGAGAGAAAGGTGCTCCCCCATGACCCACCCCAAAATGGAGGTCTTTTCTTTCTTGCAAACAACATCGCCGCTAATTGAAGGCACACGCGGAACACTGCCAGTTGATGCATTCCTTTCAAGAAGTCACATGAACGAAGTGGGAGGCACGTATCAAGCTGCTTATCGTCTCAAACTCTCAATGACATCAAAATGCCTTTCTTTTTTTTTTTTTGAGCAGAAAGGTGTGGAAAGCAAGAATCAGGGGCTGCCAAAAGCAAGGACTTTATCATCTTTCTGCAGAATACAGCAGCACAAAATCTTGCATTCCTTGTACAAAGATCAAACAGAGATGGAATAGCAATGCTACAGTCCAGGCAAGACAGATCTCCAGGGAGGCAAAGCAGAGCCTCGCGAGAAAAGCAAATTGGGAGCCAGCGAAAAAAAACCGGAGAAATGTACTGCAAGAGCCAAGAGATCTCTCACCAGACTGAGCTGAGCTGATCTGAGCCCCAAAGGCTGAATCTCTCTGTCCCCAAGAATCATACAAACAAGAAGACGCCGGGAGGGTGGGGGGATGGAGTCCAAACTCCAAAGGCAAATGCTTCTGTGCAGGCGTTGGATTTAGCCCAGCTCTACGAGCCTTGTGTGTCTGGGTTGCAGATTGCAGGTTGTGCAGCTATGGGGCTGAGAGGGGGCAGGACACAAAAGGTTCAGAGCCTCACCCCCCTGTCACATTGGCTTTCCTTTTCCATTGCTTTTATTTGCTTGCTGAATCCCCAAATGCAATCATCTTGTCCAGAAGCACTAGCAGCATTCAGTTCTTGGGTCCCTGGAGGTGAAACCTCTCATTTATTGAAATGACATGGCTGCCCTAATCTTCTATTGCACTTCCTCTTAATAATTTAGTATGTTTTTTTTTCCGAGATTGATCATGTCTTTCTTCAGCAGATGCCTTAAAATTGGGTCTCTTTACGCCTCTCTAAATCACTATTCTCTCTCTATATTTTTATCCTCCCCAGCAGAGCCTCTATCCAGAGAAACTACAGAGGCTGACATAGAGAGTCTCTAAATTTAGAGACTGAAAGAGAGAAACTCTAAATTTAGACGCTAAGATAGAGACTCTGCTGGAAAACGAGAGACTCTGCTGAAAAACGAGAGACTCTAAAGTGTAAATATAGAGAAGATTCTGTTTTAGAGACTCTGCTGGAGATGCTCTGAGTCCGTAGATATCGTTATACCATACTTCCTCCGTCTATGAATATAAGACCTATTTTTTTAATAGACTTATCCATCAATATATGATATATTTTATATTTCAATGCAAAATAAATATGTTGTTTTCTCAATATCCCTAATAAATACCTTGCTTTAACTTGTATTTCCTATATGCATGTATTCAATAGAGTGCTTAATGATAATAAATAATGGTAGTATAGTCATTTTTAATGTTTTATTGGTTTATATACAAAATAGAAATATGTCTTACTCCCTCCGTTTCACAATGGTTGTAGTTCTAGCTAAATGCACACAAAATAAGGAGACGTGGAAAATGACTTGTCTACCCTCATTTAATGAAGGTGGTTGAACAGATTAGCTAAATAGATGGTTGTATTGATGAATGGTACAAATGTTATATTGGCTCTAAAGTTGCATTGGAATGTGAGAACTACAACCATTTAAATAAAAATTTTGAATGCTAGAACTACAACCATTATGAAACTGAGAGAGTATATTCTTGAACGGAAGGAGTAGCATATTATTACCCTACGTGCCATATTTTTTACACCCTTCATTTTTTTAATATAAGGTTTATAGTTTGAATGGTCTTGTTTTGAAATAAAAATCGTGTATGTAAATTTATTATCGTTCTTTTTTGTCTATTCTTATTTATTACACATTCTCCCTAATACATTTATAAACGACTCTCATATGATGTTCTCTTTATATTTCTAAAATATTTATAACAAATGTAGCATCATCATTTTCTCTTAGTTTTTATATTTTTTAATTTATGTGCAATTTTTATATAAATAAACGAAAAGAGTAGCTCAGTAAAATGTTACTTTTCCATCGCCAATCAATTGGACAAGACAAATCAGGCATCATTTCTCTCAAATCATTTCGGTTCGGCCCAGTGCAAGCCCCAGCGCAGCTTTCTTGCTTTTGGAGAAGGAATCAGTGCCAGAACAAGAAAGAAGGAAAACAACTCCAATCACCACCGCATCATCTGCTTTGGAGTCTGGGTAAAATTTGCAGAGGTCACTGTGACGGTGGGTGGGCACCTGGTAAAAATTTGGATGGACACAGGATCGATACTGCACCTGCGCCTTGTTTTGCGTGTGATTAACGCATCGTTTGCCATTTGGCTGTTGATTAAGCTAGAAAGAGCATCCGTAGCAGAAACTCTACGGTAGTATAAAAATGGAGTTTTAGATATAGAGTTTCTGGTGGAGGAAAAAAAAATTTTAGGGTGTAGCGTAAAGTGTGAAAGAATTTTAGAGTAATGGAGAGAGAAAATAAAGTAAAAAAGAGAGAAAATAGGGATAGAGCTTCTGGTGTGGATGCTCTAAAAACAATGTCTTCTAGCTAAGCGGGAAAAAATTCTATGGCACCCTATGCCATATAGCATCTGTGGCATCCTCCGATCCGTCCGTCAATTTGGATGTTTTAAGATTTATGCAGCCAGATCGACGGATTTGAGAAGAGGTGCCATAGATGCTACATGGCACCCTATGCCATAGAATTTCCCTTCAGCCAAGCAGCCTTATCCTTTCGCTGGTGACTCTAAGGGCGAAAAAGCACAGGAGAGATGCCGGTTGAGATCTGACCGTCTTCTGTCGCCAACAAACTTTGGGCTTTCATTGGGATGGAGGGAGCGTTGGATCTCAGTCGGAAGGTGTCCAGACGTAGTCTAGGGAGTATAATAGGGTAGGGAAGAGGGAGTTTTAGCTGGTAGGGGTGGAGGTGGTGATGGCGGCGGCAAGTTCCGCAAGTTTTAGGCTATCCTCTGGCGGTGGTCGTGCTATCATCGGTAGGGATGGGGCTTTGTTGCTCGTCGTTGTACGACATACGATCTCTTCAGCGGTGATAATAAAGGAGATCTAGCGGAGCTCCGGATTTCCCTTGGCGGCGTGGCCGGCGTCGGCTTCGGTTTCATCTCCAACAACGACTAGGGGAGGTAACAAGGCTTCTTCATTGGTGCTTCTTCTGATCCTGGTGGAGAGACCTTGCTGGATTTATTGTTTTTGGGAATTGTTGTTGCGGACTCCAATTTTGGGGAGTAAGTTAGACCTCAGTGGTGGCTCCATTGTGGCCTTAGGTGTCGGCGTTGGTTTGTCGTTCCTGGTAGGAGAAAGGTTTGAAGGGTTCTTTTGTGGAGAGACTCCTACACCGGTGGTCTTAGTGGCGAAGTTGGTAGGCGGCAGCGGCGTCTTCATCGGCTCGGCTTCCTCGTTCTTGGCCTCAATGGAGTTCAAAGCTGCGACAATTTCTTTTGGTTTTGACCTGTTTTTTTTTTGTCACCCTTCATGGTTCCCGCCAGAGGAGTTGGCCTTTGCAGCACTGTCAAAATCATCGTTGTCGGCGTGAGGAGAGGAGATAGTACCATCTGCTAGTTTGCAGAATGGCCCTTCATGAATGTACTTGTAATTTTCTTTATAATAGGGAATTTGATCAAAGTTGGAAGCTAACTTTGCAATGAAATGGCATCCTTTAAAAAAAATAATGTCTTGATTACTTTTACACAACGCTTTGAAAGCGCGCGGCGTACGATGTGGCAATTCGAATGCCATCTGAAGTTACGCCGGTCCTAACGGCTGGGGACGCGGCAGCCTCTGGGAGTACATGACTATGAATGCAAGCTGACAAGGCATTATCTATATACTTATAGTGGGAAGGATAGAATTTGAAATTGTAGGTTTATCTGACTCATGGTAAAATGTACTTCGTTTAGACGTTGGTGTACCAACGAGTACTTAGGTACAGCGTTGGTTTCTGTAAGCCATTTCGAAATATATCTGTCTAAAACACATTAACTAAAAAATACAAAATGTTCACTTAAAAAGGTTCAATTTCACCGTGAATATTCCGCTATCCAAAAAATTGTAGCAGCTAGAATAGGTTGTGAGACATCTAGATTCTAGATTAATTTTGGTCGGTCTGAGTGGATACAAGTGATGTTGTTTAGCTATTTATATCTAGGTGGTCTTGTTGCAAAATTGTTTGGTTACTTGCATGACACAAGTGAATTCAAGGAATATGATATGGTTGGGATGCATTGGACCTTGTGCGAGTCGACTCCGCGGGGCATGGTCAAAATCTATATTTCTCTATAACCATGCTAGGTGGATGTATCTACATCCATGAGTTCCTATGAGTCAAACCCACATATATAAATATAAAGATAATCAAACATAATTATGTTGCATCCCACGTATCTAACCAATCCATACATTGGCAACCAAACTGTCTACTGTTCCATGCCATGCCATGCCATGTGAGAAGGCGAGGAGAGAGAGTATACAAATGTTGCCAGCTGGATAGAAAATGGATGGTTGGATAATGCAAAGGCAGAGACTACTCCAAGGCAAAAAAAAAAAATTGCTTTTTTGCCACTCTCCAAGAGTGGCTTCGCTATTTTGCTACTCTTCTTTTACTGATACGTGGGATCATCTGTGTTTACGATAGTAGGCCAGAGTGTTAAAATGGCGAAACCCATTGTTAAAAACGGTATATCAGTCACGCAGCGCCGTCGCCGTCGCACAGTTACGGAGCAAGGGTCATGGGACATCATGGCCTTGAAGGGTACCCATCTGCCTCCCTGTCCTCTCAAAGCCATCACCTCCGCGGATTGAATCAACGTGGCCAACTCCCTCTTCCGGCAATCATGTCGCCTCTCTCCCTCGATCGCGTCCAGAAGCCGGCGTGGCCAAACATTGAGCTCACCTTGCAACGACAACAACGCCGATCGTTTCGTCCACCCGGTGGTTCCAATCCAAACATGCATGTGCAAGATAAAGCGTTTCCTTTTGTTCCTTGGAAGAAGCAAGGGCGACGTCCATGGCCAAGAAAGAAGAGGAGACGATCGAGCAGGAGAATGGAAGGGGTTACGTGCACACATCACATGAGGGGGGCCATGCAGCTTTTATTGATGACGTCGATGTTCCAAGCGTAGTCCTGCTGCAGACTGCAGCAGCTGCTGCGTGGCAAGCAATATTAAATTGCGCGGCCATTTGGAGCATCTGAAGCAGGCGCTCTATATCACTGTTCATCTGGGTAGAGTAACTACTAGATAAAAGAAATCTTTTAGAGTATAGTGTAAAGTGTGAAGAAGTTTTAGAGCATCTACATTAGAAACTCTATTCCTATTTTCTCTCTCTTATACTCTATTTTCTCTCTCCATTACTCTAAAATTCCTTCATGCTTTACACTACACCCTAAAAGATTTCTTCCCTCTACCAGAAACTCTATCTCTAAAACTCTATTTCTATACTATTATAGGGTTTCTGCTACGGATGCTCTTAGAGAGAGGGATAGAGTGTGTAGAGAATAGTGTTATAGAGTAGGAATTTGAAGTATCTGATGCGGATGCTCTTATATGTCTAACAACTTGTGCATGCGATTTTCAACTAGCGGCCTTTAGATTCTAAGTCATCGCGCAGATTGCGATATTGAAATGGTTTCTTTTGCGAGCCAAATATTTTGGTTTCTCGAGCCATTTCTTAAAAATATTGGAACCGCTTCTAGAAGTTTTAAAGTTTGATTGATCTGGCATTAAGAGCTTTTCTGCGGAATTGCTAACTGGCAGTCGACTGAGACGATTATCAGGATCCGAAGAACCTAACGTGGAATTTAGGGAATTCTAGCGGAGAATTGGGGATTAGATAATACTAGAGAAATGGGAGGATTTGGGATGAGAATCTAGAGGGAGATGTACAGATACGAGATTAGGCATCTTTACTCATCTGAATTCATAGTTTGTTACACTTGAAAACGAGCTTATAGCTGCTCACACTTAACCGTAAGAATACAAGAAATGACAAAACAGTCTTCAGAGTTAAAAAAAAAACGCCCCAACGGTCAACAGTAAATATCGACAGCGTCCTGCATCATCCGGTTATTATAAGCGAAGCGGTACCAATCAATCTGGACCATCCATATAAACTAACGCGCCGATTCTTAGCCAACTTCACCACCAATCCTAACATCGATGGCATGGATGGTGGACCGTTGGATTGAGATCCAACGACCCACAATATCCCCCTCATCTCTTTTGCTTTGCCCTACGCCGCTGCCGCCTCTCATGGACCTCTGCACTGTTAGGAGTAGGGAAGAGGTTCACATGTGCCCTCTGCCCTACAGGGAGGCCGGGGAGGTGGTAGCACCACTGAAGCTACGAGTCGTCGGAGGGCGGTAGGCGGAGGCCATGGGGGATCAACACACGACGGCCCTGAGTAAGGGTAGTGGTGCCGGTGTGGCAGTGGGAGGAAAGGGGCGGAACGGTGAGGGTGCCATTGGTTGCACGGGTGGTGGCTAGCAGAAGAGGTGGTGGTGGATGAGGCACGCGAAGCTTCCGGTCGAAGAGGAAGAGGGGGAGGTGGGGTGGCGAGCCACGTTTATTCAAAAAAAATCAGATCAAACAAAACTTTATAGCTTGTTGAAGCTACTAAAGTCCAGCTTTACCGCCCTTTAGCAATAGCTGGTCCGAAGTAAACATGGCCGTCCCTGTCCAATGAGGCATTCTACCAAAGTTTAAAAAAATCAAGTGGGTAACACGACCTTCTCTTTCGGAGCATAGCATGACAGCCTCGAGCGAGCAATCTCCGGGTAAAGATGGCACATGGATGCGGCCGCCTAGATACAGCGTTCTTGATGGCATCCTATGCGTCCCCTCCGAGATTTCAACACTGCAGTTACTGCAGAAGCGGCTGCTTCGTTGAATAAGCAGTTCGTCTTGCCCCGTCGAGAGGAAGCATGTGCAGGGGCACATGGTGCTCTGATAAGGAAGCATCCTTGGAAGGAAGATTTGCCATTGTTTTCTTGTCAAGGCCAGTGTTTCTGCTACAGAGAGAGAGAGGAGTTCAGTTCCCTATACCGCTATACGTGAGTGAATGAAGGACCTCAGGGTCAGGGGACACTTGTAAATGGTTTTTTTAATCTCTTAAAGGACTCATCCATGTTTAGTTCAACCGAATGGCTCAGATTCTGGACTGAGAGATTTGACATGCAGCTATAATGTATCGTTTCACTATTTGGTTCATTTGGCTGAACGGATAAAAAGCTGAATTTTAAGATCTCAGATAAGCGGCTCCAGGAAAATGAAATATTTGGTTCGATTTGGCTTTAAGGGTGAAGGGTCTGTTCGGTTCGTGGCTGCCGGAGGCCTTGCCCTCGCGCGGCGGGCCCTCAGCCATGGCGTGGGCGTTGGCGTTAGCGGCGATGGCGCGAAATTCGCGCCAGCGCCGCTTCGCTTCGGCGTGGAAAACCGAGGGCGCGCCCTCGCGCGGGCGTCGGCGACGCAGACGTCAGCTGCGATCCAAACCGCCGCCAAAATCAACGGCACGCTGAGCGTTGGAACGGTGAGCTCGGGACGCCATCCAAACACGCCCTAAGAAGCAACTTCGAGATGACAAAAGGTTTGGCCCGGAGAAATGGCCTCATGGATAGATGATACAACAATACATAAAAGAGGGGGCGCCGATCAGGTACCAAATTCTGGCAAAATTTTTTGAAAGTTTTGGTGTTCCCGACCCAAGACAAACATGCAAGACGGGAGAAAAAGGAGAAAAATTTCATGAAAATTTCACGAATTTTGGTGTTTCCGCTAGCGAACCGGAATATGAATCCTTGGTGCCGACGAGGCCAGGAACAGAGAGAGAGAGCGGTGGCTCGGCTCCTGCAAAGCTCTAGTGAATGGTGGTGTGCTAGTCGACAGCAGCGACATCGAGGCAAATGAACAGCTTCAGGGAGTTTCATAGGTGGGGGGAGGTGCATCTGAGCCATCGCTTCTATTGGCTCTAAATGATGGTGTGGAAGACGGGTGGCAGAGGATGGCCTAGCGATTTCTAGCAGTGGTGCACTGGTGCGGCTCCAGCAAGAACCAACCTCTTCTAGCAGTCCGTCTGTTGATGCAAAGACTCCATGGAGGACGATGTAATACCCTAACCTGTTGTTGAAGCCCGTGTGACCCATATGGATTGGTTGTAGTGGGTATAGTACCATCTTGTAAGTCTAGAGAGAGTTATATTGGCATATGATGTTAGATAGACCTAAACTAGCACCCTGATTTAAGCTTTTTGAGTGAAACGAAATCGAAAGCCCAAGAGAGATGCTACGCATGCGTGGGCTAGCCCCTTAGGTGGGGTAGGCTCTAGGTGAATTTGGGCCAATATGTTACATGCGGGGAAGTGAGCATCGTTAGGAAAGTCTGGTGCTACCGATAGGGGTGGGAAAACGGATAATTTAAATATTTTTTTGCCTTTTGTACTACACTATACAAATACAACATAGATTTTTTGCATCCAGGATTATATTCATATTCTACGTAATGAGATTATTAAGACCAACTAGTAGTTGAGTCAGATAATTCGGATAAAAATTCCCACCCTAGGATATCGTTCGCCCTCAAGTCTCGACGACGTTGGGAGATTTGTCGATGAGTAAGATCGGCAGGCAGGCGGCAATGTGTAGAGGATCATACTGCAGGGCTGAGCCAACTTGATTGGAGTGAGAGAGAGGAGGCCGAGAGTCAAGATAGGACTGAAGCGATGCAGCTCGCTAGAGAGAGAGAGTAGTGTGAGAGGAGGAAGAAGAAAAGGAGTGGTAGAGCCAAAAATTTTTGGGAGCCTAGGCACACAAGGGCATAGACACACCAACGCAGAGCAAGAAAGACCACACACACGCCCGACTGCAGCTCCAAACCAGAAGTGTAGAAGGGGAGGAATCCACTATTGGTATGGAAGGACCCAACAAAAATGTCATACTTCGGCATGTATGTCTGTAAAGATGCTTTGGAGATAATGACATGTATACAATTTTTCAACTCTGTTGTGGCATCTTTACAATACTAAGTGATGACAATTCTCGAATTAAGCAACTCTATAGTGACATGTATCTAATTAACCCTAAATAAAATGATACGAATATTAAACAAAATTAACAAGTGAGGAGACGAAAGAATGTCACTTTATGCCTTCTGTCACAAATATTTCTCATTTGAAATAAACGAAAAGTCAAAATTTCAAAACTTTAACTATGTGTATTTTTTTTAAAAAAAATTTAGATTAGTTACATGAAAGTCACGTGTATGGAACCATCTCGAAAGGTACTTCTCAAATAATATATTTTATCGAGGTTTACAACTACTTTGCAATAGTAATTACTTGCTAACAGTATGTTTGGTTGCTAGCTTGTGGGAGCCTGGCCGCGCGAGCCTGGCTCCACGGAAACGGCCAGCGTGCTCGTTTCCTCACAGCCTGGCCCAGGGCACAACATTGCATCACGATGGCCTGGCTAGGCGCGCAGCCAGTCAACCAAACGCGCGCTTTGCATCTCGTGAACTTGGTTCTGGAGGCCAGTCGACAACCAAACATGATTTCAACTGGGTGGCTCGGGCCGGCTCGCCACAGCCGGGCAACCAAACACGCCCTAAAGTCCATGTCAATATTCCTGACGACATGGATGTAAACGATAAAAAGTTTTTCCAGCAAACATAGTTACTTGCTCCTATCATGAATTCATGATGCCTTCTCCAATCTCCACACGACACGTTAGCTTTTTAAGATGCTGGTACGACGGTATCTATGGTTCGTCTTGCGAGAGAGATCCCTGGCATGTCCCTGTCCAAAAAATAGCTCATCGACGAACAAAAGGACAACGCATGCACGGCAGAGAAGCCTCAAAAGAAGCACCCCTAGGAGCATCTTCCAAGTCACAAAATACTATTTATTTAAGTTTTTAGTGATGGAGTCTCTGCCAGAGAGAAGGAATCTTCTCAAATGTGGTATAAATGTGAAATAATTTTAGAAGATAGATAGAGTTTATAGAAAATAGCGCTATAGAGAAAAATTTTGAAATGTCTGTTGGATATGCTCTAACGGTGAGAGAAAGGAGAAGGTGGTTTTTAGAGGAGAAATGCTGCTGTTTTCAGGGCAACGAGAAACCATCAAGCAGAACGTTCGTTTGATTCTTAGATAAGAAGGGGGCGCGTCGACTTCACCGCGTCCGTTGTCTCGCCGTCCCTTTTCAAGTGCGGGGAGGTCCCTCTCGGCCGAGCCGAAATAGTCGTCATCTGCAATGATCGTGGCCACAGTGGACGGGAATCGTATTCATGCCGTGCCGTCGCGCTCCAACAGATCAATGCTTGGGGAGACGATAGTGGTGGCAATCACTGATGACAAGAAGGAGCTAGATCCTAGATGCTATCTACGTCTTGCTACTTGCTAGTTCCTCACTGTTTCGAACCTTACGCTAGCTGCAATGGGATCACAAAATCGGTTTTGGAGAACAGGTCGATAATCTGCGTTGCGGTTCACAGATGTGGCCAAATGGACCAGGCTCGGTGGGACAAACCGCCTGGCCCGAACTGTTCACCAAGCTGGGTTGGTCTGGTTCCATCCAACGAACTAGGCATGGGCTGGCGTCTCGGCTTGTTGGGCTGGCTCAGTTCAGTTCGGTCAGCTATTTAGTGCACACATATAATTTATTTTTTCAATGTATATTTCTGAAATATAATCATCTTTCTTGATTTTTATAAATATTTTAGGCTAGAATGTGTCAGCCTATTTGTAACTGAGCCGACCCAATTCAGCCCAGTTGTCCTACAAACCAGGTTTGAGTCGAGACCCTAGCCTATTGATCTGTTAGCCTGATTTTCACGGTAAACCGGGCCAACCAAGGTGTCGGCCACCTTTGGCGACTTCCATGAAAAATTGGCCGAAGCTTGTCGGTTTGATGACCAATAATCAACCGATTTTCTACCTATACTGACAATTAAAAATTCAGTTGGTTCACAAGCAGATAATCCACCAATATGAGCCAATATAGATTAAATTTGAAATTTGGATTTGCCCGTTTCGAATTTGGCTCGGTTTTAAAAGGGAAAAATCAGCCAGCCCGTAATATGTACCTTACCACCCAAACCAATTTTCTCCGATTTTGTGTTAGTGAAGCCTAGGCTGCACGCATGACGCATCATTCTACCGCGTATCCTATGGCCTTTTGCTTAAGACAAAAGCCAAGCCGTCGTAACGGCCCAAGAAGCGAAATTGCTCGCGGAATGACGTTATCAACGCCTCGAGCCACACGGGAGCATTCGGGCAAACATATGGAGACAAGGCTCACGGCTCCCATAACACAAATCAATAATAGTTTTCCCAGGTTCAAGCTAAGATTCAAGCTATAAGACTAGCATACGTTAAAACCAAGATTGAAACAAATAATAATAAATAAACTACATGATCACTTCTCAAGTACATCAAAATTTTTCCTCCACAACTTGTTCCAAAATTGAGTGTATCGTCGTCCCTTTTACCTTCTTCCTCGTATACAGCACATCAATTTTCTGTCGAGATCTTTCATACCTTACTCCTCTTCGCAGACTTTTTTCTTGCTTCCCTGTTAGTAAAAAAAACTATATAAGAATAACAAAGAAAGAAAGGAAGGAAGCCAGATAAAGAAATATTTTACCAGTCTCGCCTCAGTTTGAATTGCCATTTCCTTTTCCGTTTCTTCCCTCCTTGGTCGTTAACCGGTTTATTTTCTTTGACTCCTGAGGTGCTCTTGGGGCCAGAGTTTTTAGGTTTATCATGATCATGCTTCCTTTTATGGTCTGTCTGCTTTGTATGCTTATTAACTCCATTAATATCAGCACTTTTAGGGCCATCACTTTTCTTCTCACCCTTCTTATGGTTCTTGGGCTGTTTAGCTGGTCTATTAGTTGCCTGATTTTGGTCTTCAGCCCCTTCAGGGACGCCTGCCTGTTCATTGGTCTTCTTTCCATTTTTATGATTTTTTGACTGAATGGGCAGTTCAAGTGGCTCATCTTCACCATCACTATTAGGATCAGCCATCTCAGCTCTTTCTTCAGGCACTTTAGATGACTCAGATGTCGTTGGAATTGTATTGCTCAACTTTTTCAGCTGTATGAAATGGAATATACCTGAATCAGATATATGTCATGGTCAAGCATGGCAGCAACTCAACAGGCATTTGTAACACAAGCAATGCCGTGTAACCTGTGTTTGCTTCGTGTTCATAATAGAATCAAGAATTTTAATCTACACAATCAACCTACATGATAAATTCAAGCAGCCTAACAAATGTAATAAGCATATGTCCTGATTAAACTATTTGTCAACAAATGTTAGAATTTCACCCGTAAGGCTCCAATGTTAAGTCATTACCATCCTAGGAAGAAAAGTAGATTCAAGAAGTGAACATGCAAGTTTATGCATCACAAAATCATTATCACTTGTCATAGAAAATAATACATTGTCTTAAGTGTACCTTAGCAACGAAAAATCCATCCATGTTATTGACATGAGGATAAAACCTCCTTGTTTTGTCTAAAGAAGTATGAAATCGATGCTCCCGATACCGGATGAATCTGCAAGACAAACAGGGGGAAAAAAAGGGTAAGAGTAAGACAAACAGGAATAGATTATTCACGCAAGGAGAAGTAAGATTAATATATACCCTGGACGCCCAAAATCTAATCCACAAGGCACAAGCTTTACATTTCTCTTTTTAAGGGCATAGTCGATGACTGCTTCATTCTGCAAGAATGGAGATGGGTTCAGGAATAGAAGCTGAATCATCATTTGAGTAAACAAGACCAATCTACTTACCTCTGGAATCATCGCTGAACAAGTTGAGTAAACTATGTAACCACCAGTTTTGGAGTTGGCATCAACCAAATCAATAGCAGCTAGCAGCAATTGCTGCAAAACAAGCCAATCAGTTAGTAAGAACACACTAATTTGCAAGGTAGTTGATGATTACTCAGTATAGTAATACCAAGATTCTCAAAACTTTTAATTAAAAAAACATAAAGTTGAAAGGCCCAAAACCCCAAACTATAATCAGACATAACTTAGGAAATCAAGATTACAAATATAAAACATAATGGGGTTCATATATGTTATTTCCATGTATAAGAGATGGCACAGAAATAACTACTTCAAAATCACCTTTGAAAATGAAGCATCTGGGTTAAGAATCACAAATTTGATGAAAGTGAGTGGGTTGCAGTTATTTTTTTCATAGAACAAAGGTTGCAATTGGAATGAATGGGTAGGAACATGTCAAACCATAAACAGGTTCGATTTAAACAAAACCTACTGAGTATAAGAAATGCACCTTTTGCACGAAGGCACAGTTCCTGACGTCTTCAATGTCCTTTGATGTTTTTATTTGTGGATCCTTCCAAATGGTCTGCAGAAAAAGGAATCATGTGTCAGACTCGGGGTCAAATAACCAAAAGAAAATATATTGGATCTAGAAGCTTATATGAATCAGATTATACTAACCCCAGTGCCTGTGCAGGGAGCATCCAACAGCACTCTGTCAACTGAATTCATCCCAAGAACTTTGGGGAGCTGAAATAAATTGGAGGTCATCATGAAACAGCATTGTCATTGAGCAGTAGCACACAGCAACTAAAAAAATACCATGGTTCCAAATTCATTTTTTCCAAGATTGAAATAGACTGAAAAGTATTAGCTATGGTGCCTGTATAAACAGAGGCTCACGCAAAAACACTATTTTTGCTTCCAATTAATATTTCCTACAAACCATTTTATTATCTTAGTTGCATTACCATTTTATTATCTTAGTTGCATTACCATTTTATTATCTTAGTTGCATTATTCTTGACAAAGAACACCAAATTATGATACTAGTTGCATAAAATTGGTTGACTACCCTTTCCATGTCAGATGCTCTACAATAAGACTTTAAGCACCACATGATAGTAGTGTATGGCCTGCTCACCTCTTTACCATCATAGTTGCAAACTATGGTATTTGTGACACCCATACGATGTATGTTGCCCAATAGTCCATGCAGCCTTTTCTCATTGAACTCATTTGCATAGATTATTCCTGTGTACAACAGGTGAAGAAAACAGGATACATGTATTTCATTTGACAGGCAAATGGATAGCAATTACAGATGGCCAAGTTACTCTCAAAGGAAAGAGCAAATGGTAGTCAAACAGGCATAATGCACTTAACCAGTATTCTTCATAAGAGCTCCAATGTATGTAGTCTTGCCACCTGGCGCAGCCCTGGAAGAAAGAAAACAATTGGTTTCCAACTTTTGAAATGATACCACAAGTTCCTCATGAACAATTGAATTAAAGATCAAATTTAGAAGCAAACAGATATCTAGGATGGTAAAGAACACTTCCATATAAGAAACAAAGCTATCTTAATTGTAAAGTCATAAGATAAATGAACTACTGCAAAAAGAGTATCAGGAAAAAGGAAAACATCTTACGCCATATCAACAATTCGTTCCTTCTCCTGAGGAGCAAGAGCCATCACTGGCAAAAACGAACTTGCACCTTGTTTCTGTAATTGCGATTTTTAAAATTAATGCAATTGTTAATGTAAGGAGGGTAAATGAGGACAATATTTAAGTTTTTAACAAAATGATAGGGGAGAGAAAGAAGATACCATGTAATGTCCAGCCATATATTCAACCGTGGCACCAGAAGAAATAGTGGAGTCGTATACAACTAATCCTACCTGCCATTTTTGACACCAGGAGAGTTGCTTTTAATATTATATGTGCTTATTACTTGTGAAAAGGAAATAGATAGAATCACCGCATACCTTTGACCACTTCCCTATTGGATCCAGATTAAACCCTCTTGGTATAAGAGCAGCGGCAAGATCCCTCCTCCGCGTCTGCAAATGTCACCAACAAATCTGATCAGACAGACAAATCTAATGAAGCAGAGATGAGTATGAAGCAAGAGACAAAGAACCATGAACTCTTAGGCAGACATATATATATATATATATATATATATATATATATTAGGGGTGTGCATACGGTATATTCGGTAAATACGGTTCGGTAAATACGGTTTTTTTCTTTAATACGGTAATTGAAATAAGATACCAAATATACCAAACTAAACCTCGGTTCGGTATCGGTATATACCATAATATTTTGGTATGGTATCGGTAAATACCACATTTACCAAATTGAAGTGACCCTACAATATGAAATATATATTTACCAATATTATGGCACATAGTAATATCATTCTCAAGAAACATTACCACATATCTAGAAACATTCTAATTTTTCTTATATTGGATTGAATAGAGGCTTAAAGAGATTATATTTCTTACATGAGTACATGGTTTACATAACTACTCTTCAAGTAAATTTATTTAATAAGTTCAGTCCGGAAACTAATTCGGTTTATTTGGTATACCACGGTTTACATGCGGTATATACCAAATATACCGAATACCAAATGGCTCAATTTTTCCATACCATACCGTATACCAAATACCGGTTTGACTGGTTCGGTTTTTTTGGCACGGTTTTTTTGGTTCGGAAAAACCGTGCACAGCCCTAATATATATACATACATATATATATATATAGAGAGAGAGAGAGTTTTGCTATCGTTAGTCGCGATGCACGGATCTTTCCGTGCTTCGCATCGTGTTTGCAAAATCGGTAATCGAATTGGACGATCCGAACCGACCATCTTCTTCGTCTTGATGAAATCTCACCACTGACAAAATTTCACATTTTTTTGAATTTGTTTACTATTTATTTCGTATTTTTGAAAATCCCCGATCTAATTAGTTGTAGACCCTCCAATAATCCCGGATTTCAAAAATATGAAACAAATAGTAAAAAAATTCAAAAAAAATGAAATTTTGTCAGTGGTGAGATTTCATCAAGACGAAGAAGATGGTCAGTTTGGATCATCCAATTCGATTACCGATTTTGCAAACACGACGCGAAGCACGGAAAGATCCGTGCTTCACGACTAACGATAGCAAAACTCTCTCTCTCTCTCTCTCTCTCTATATATATATATATAGCCCCCATTTAAATTGTTTCTTGTAAGCATTTTTACCTTATTGTGTTTTCCATCCTACTAAATCATGCATAATTGATTTTTGGAGTACACTAATTACTTTATGACACATAGGATACAAGTAGAGATAGTAATGGAGGGGTATACCTTTAGTGTGTTTGTCCGCAGGCACTCAGGTGGTCTTTTCTCAAAAGATTCCAGTAGCTCAACAAGTTCAACAGCCGGGAACATCTGCACAATTAAAACACAAATAACCTCAACTCTAGAAACAGCTAAATCTGTTAAACTTTTTGAGTCTTCGACACAACCCAACTGTGCATCAGAGATATCAAACAGTCGCTGCATAAGATGGGCAACTCACCTCAATAAATGCTTCAACGAGAAAATCATTGTATCCATAATATGCCATCACGTCGGCTTTGAGCTGATTGACGTAGTCTTTTCGTGGGACATCTGTTTGCCTCAGCTTGCTAAAGTTTGA
This sequence comes from Olyra latifolia, assembly GCA_036346145.1. NCBI lineage: Eukaryota > Viridiplantae > Streptophyta > Magnoliopsida > Poales > Poaceae > Olyra > Olyra latifolia. Next base: position 9,883,750 of record CM070524.1, read on the forward strand.
AAGTACCCGGACAACTAGACAGGAAAACCAATGCATATAAACAGTCAGAAAGTCATACAGCCTGCAGACCATCAACAGTCCATAATGTGAACTGAAGCAATCTGCTCTAACACACAAAATGATGGGCAGTAAAATTTTGCGTGTGATGCGCTGTTTTATTACATGCAGACTGCCACAGTTGCAACAATCGACTTTGCCATCAGAGATTACACAGGTAACAAGAAATGCATCTTGTTTACACAAGCAACAATTGGCTTTGTCCCAAAACCTTTATCAATTTTATCTCTCTTTGTAAAGGAAGCCATAAACTTAGAATCTTAGATTAATACAAAAGATATTAAAACGCACTTTCTGATATCCTCCTTTTAAGATTTGGCAGGTTCGGTGGTCTAAGTGCCTCTTCCTCCAGATCCTGCAGCGTTTAAACCATGATATAAATCCATGAAACATATAAAACAGCAATACGCAACTGACACTGAATCAGAGAAAGAATGAGAATGGAAGGTGGAAAAGCAACCTCCTTCGTGGGCAACCGGAACTCATCAGATTCTGATCTTATGTTGAGTGTAAGTTCCTCCTCTGCCTCTTTTTCCGCCTTCTCCTTCTCTTCATCGATTGCCCGAGACTTTGCCTCAAAGTGATCAGACTCGTCCGACTCCACTCCAGAATCTTCTCCGTCTATAAACCCAAGATGGTTCATCGATAACAGTTCCCAATACGCAATCAAGCATTACATTCACATGCCCAGTGCATTGTCCTTGCTCGCATGCATTGCACAATAGAGTGACTTGATGGGAACAATTGAAACTGCTCAAGCTAATTCAAACTAATAGTACATATCTAAATCGTCAACCAACTGAGCGTTACCACTTCCGTCGTCGCTACCAGCGAGGAAGTCATCAGCGAGGGGGTCGTCGTCGCCGTCCTCATCATCATCGTCCTCTTCCTCCTCGTCGCCGCCGCTGCTGTCGCTACCCTCCAAGGAGGCGTCCGAGAGCTCCTCGGCGTCGGAGCCAGAAGGGACGTCCAGGTCGGACTCCTCCTCGAGCTGCTGCTCCGGCTCGGAGTCGCCGGAGGATGACTCGAGGAGCTTCCGCTTCTTGGGCGCACCCTCCCCCGCCTTCGGCGAGGGCTTGCTCTTCTTCGCCGCGGGCGGCGGCGGCGGCTGCCTGCGCTGCGTGGCCTTCTTCGCCATGGGAGACCGTCGCTGCGGGGGGAAGGGTGGCTGGGCGAATGGGGGAGCTGGGGGCGGAGAAAGAACCCTAAAACCCTAGCAGCCAGAGGGGAGCCGCCCATTTTAATACTGGGCCTGGCCTATGGTTTCATCGACAGGACAACGACCGCTCATTATTCGTTAACAGGCCGGCAGGCCCATACGCGGGCCGTAGGCGCGGTGGTGTGGTGAACGGCCCAGACGTTCGGTCGTACGCATATGCTCGCTAGTAGGGGTGCAATTCGAACATTCGGATAGTAATTCGAACAATTTTTTTCGTCTTTTTTACTCGATAGGATACAAATAATTCATAGATATTTTTATCTAAATTCATATTCTTATTTTTGGTAAGGATGTTGTTAATACGTATAAAAAATCAATGCTATATTAATTCTCTATCAATTCGGATATCAGATAATCTGGCAAAATTTCGGATATTCGGATATCCGTTTGCACCCCTACTCGCGAGGAGGGACAGAAGGTGGCGGCGTTGACTTTGTCGCCTCCTCCGGCTCCAAGACTTCCAAGTAGGGCTAAAATTTTGGCTCGGGGCTCACGAGTCGGCTCGAAAATTCGTTTAGCTTGTGCTCGGCTCGGCTATAAACGAGCTTGAGCCGAGCCTCATCCTCAGGTCGGTCAGGTTGGAGAGCACGAGCCGAGCCAAGGGTGGCTCGCTCGGGGCTCAGTCTGCCCCATCCATTCCCATTTCCTAATCCCGCGCCAAGAGCCCACGCCCAAACCCATATTGCCATATGGCCCATATCCCCCCAGGCCCCAGCCACGCGCCCCACGCGACCACGCCCGAAATCCCGCTCTCCCGCCTGGCCACCCACCCCGCCCCCCACCAAATCCCTAACCCTAATCCCCATTCCCTCGGCAACCTCGCCCCTCCAGCCTCGCCGCCTCGCCTTCGACGTCTCACCCGCCTCACCGCCTCCCTCTGGTGCCTCTCCACCAGATCTGCCAGCCTGGCCGCCTCGCCTTCGGCGCCTCTCCAGCCCCGTCTCTGGTGCCTCTTCGGCCCCGCCGCCAAGCCTTCGGTGCCTCTCCAGTCCCTGTTGCCTCGCCTCTCTAGCTCTACCGCCTCTCCAACCTCGCCGGCGTCGCCGCCTCGCCTCCAGCGTCTCACCCGCCTCGCCGCCTCCCTCCAGTGTCTCTCCAGATCCGCCAGCCCCGCCGCCTCGTCTCTGGCGCCTCTTTGGCCCCGCCGCCAGCCTCACCTTTCCAGCCTCACCGCCTCGCCTTCGGCATCTTGCCCGCCTCGCCGTCTCCCTCCGGTGCCTCTCCAGATCCGCCAGCCCCGCTGCCTCGCTTCCAGTGCCTCTCCAGCCCGCCTCTGGTGCTTCTTCAGCCTCGCCGCCAAGCCTCCGGCGCCTTTCTGATCCCAGCTGCCACGCCTCTCTAGCTCTGCTGCCTCTCCAGCCTCACCGGCGTCGCCGCCTTGCCTCCAGCGTCTCGCCTGCCTCGCCGCCTCCCTCCGGTGTCTCTCCAGATCAGCCAGCCTCGCCGCCAAGCCTCCGGCGACTCTCCGAGTGCACCACTGGTGTCGTCCATCCTGCTGGAGCTCACGAGGGCTCACGAGCTGGCTCGAGCTACTTGTTAGCTCGCTCGGGCTCGGCTCGCATGCCAAATGAGCCCGAGCCGAGCCTACTTCTTGGCTCGATCACTCGAACGAGCCCAAGCTGCTCGAGCTCGGCTCGTTTCCACCCCTACTTCCAAAGAGGCCATGACCAATCGGTGCTGCGCCTGCATGGGAATTTTTCTCGATAGGAGCGATCCAAGCGATGAATTTTAAAATATTTATTATTTTTATTAATAAATAAATAACACCCTCTTTATCAAAATTAAATAAATAGACGCCTATAACCTGTCGATTGGGCGAGAAGGAAAGAATTGTCGTTGGTTGGACGAGAAGGAAATCTTGTAGAGGGTGCATATCACAATATTAATAAGAAGCTTTCAAAATGTATGTTACATGTGACTTTTCTTGTAGAGGCTCCATATCCTAAATAATCATAGCTGCAAAAGTAAACCAAGCAAACAACATTAGCCACATGTAACAGACAACATGCTGGTTATTTTCATGTAAGAAAAAATGACATGTCGATCGTTCATAGTTTATTCATGTATACACAGGACACGTCATGATCACAAAACAGGAAGCTTGTGCACGGTGTGAATACAACCGGGGCATTAATTCTACATAACTGTCAATCATTCATAAGTTTATTCAAGTATATACAGGAGACATCATGATCACAAAACAAGAAGTTCGTGCAGTGTGTGTGTGAATACAACCTACCAACATAATTTTTTTTAGCGAAACTGACAACGTAAATTCAAAAGACAACCTCATTTAACGGCAGAAAATTATAACGGCAGGGATGTCCTTTCCGCAGGGGGAGGCGTGCGCAGAAAATATGATCAGTGGTGGAGGCACCGAGTAGGTGGGCGCGTGTCCATGAAAAATAGGGGGAGATTCCCAATAGGATCGGTGGTGGAGGCGTCGGGCAGGTTATGACACGGAAAAAAAAAGATTTCTAAAGTTTGAACATGACATAAGATATTTTTATTAGTAGAGAATTGGCGTTTGGTTTTACTAGGTTCGAGAGCTAGCACTTCGACTTTTAAAGGATGATTATATTATTTTCCACCGCCAAAGATGTATGAATGCAAATTCTATAATGGAATTCTTTATAATGCCAAATCTTACATTATTTCCTTTAAAATACCTATAGCCTTCACGAGGAAATACCACCTCTTCTGGTGCTCTTGACAGGCAAGGACACACATCGCAGATCAACAGCACCGTAGGATTGGTATAAAACTGTCAAGGAAGGTACACGGCTCATTTACCTGCCTTCAGCCCAGCAAAAGGCCCGTGCGAGCTTCATAAGCTCGCGCCTGAACTTGGCAAGCTCGCGCTCGAGCCTCCCCACTTCGAAGCCCGGGCCGCTTAGCTCCCCTAGCTTCCAAAACTCGGGACGGAACTCAGGCCCCAACGCAGACTGAGCAGCGCCGTGTGCAAGACGCCGCGGGCCCCGCATGTCACAGCGAGTTAAATGCGACCGCAGTACCGATGCATGCTTGCCACAGCCGTTGACGGGTTGGTGGCCGGTCGTGTCAACGGCTAGCCTGCCTGTCCGCCCCCAAAGAGAAAGACACATATTACTGTGTAGCGGTCGGAACGCTGAGCCCAGCAAGTTAGGAAAGCACGCCCGAATATCCGGTGGACCCTGTAGGTCCGCCACGCCGCAACACGGCAAGACGAAGGAATACAACCAGTAACCAGAAGATAATACAGCGCATCACAACGAACCGAAGTCAGACTACAATGGCCGGGAGCCGCCTATAAAAGGAGGGCACATGCCACGACCAAGAAGGAGGGAGATGCGCGGAGCAACAGCACTCAGCCACCATAGAATAGGAGCACTTGCACATGTGTAGAATCTCTAGTTCTAGGTAATAGTTCTTCGCGTTTAGTCACTGTAGGAACACATATAGCGCCTTAAGCACTTATTGTACTCGAACCCGGGCTTTCGAAAGCCCGGTCTCACCCCTTGTACTCGTTTAAGCCCGATACTGAACGAGGACTGGACGTAGGGCTGTTATCCGGCAGTGGAGGCCCGAACTAGGATAAAAACACCCGTGTCAGCATCTGACACTCAACTCCAACCCCCACTACATCCTTTCCTCGGCAGCGCCGAATGGGCTTCGATCGAGGGGGCAGGGCCACTCTCGGGTCTCGCACACCCCTTCCTTGCATATCGGCCTGCGGAGGCTCGCCTCCCAGACGCCGACAAAACCTATAAGGAAAATGTCTATTTTACACATGAATTATCACGTTTCGTCTATATAACCTCCTGAACTATGAAACCAAGTATTCTACTTTGCAAAACTTGAAAAACGGCGCACTTAACCCACTGAGACGGTTGTGGAGGTAATTTCGTACACGCGGCGAGTGATGTGACAGTCTGGCCACAAGAACAACAAACAAATAAATAAAAAATTTACAGGGCCTAGTTGTCATCCTCTTTCTTTCTCCTATTTCTCTCTTTCCCTTATCGCTCACTGCTCTCGCCAGTGAGTGACTCCAGTGAAGGGTGACACTGTTGGGAGGAGAAAGAGGGAAGCAAAGGAGGCGACTCTATCGAGACAATGGTGGCGGTGAAGTGCCGGTGATGGGGAGGATCACCAGAGAGGGATTGTCGTCGCCGTGACCGAACCCACCACGACCAAGCATGGGCGCTGTCTCCACTGCATGCCACCACAACAAACACCAGTCGCTACTACCACTTGAGCCCTAGGCGCGACGCCAACCTCTAGGGCACTAGGCTCACCGTGCTCTGCTCGCTCCTGGACGACCTCCATCGCTACCACTTTCGGTTGCACCCCATGCTTGGTGAAGAAGATAGCTCATCGTGCTCCGCCCGCTCCAAGACAACCTCCATTGCTATCACTTTCGATCGCACCCATGCTTGGTGAAGAAGACAGCTCGTCGTGCTCCGCTCGCTCTTGGACGACCTCCATTGCTACCACTTCTGACGCCCCCACGCTTGGTGAAGAAGACAGCTCATCGTGCTCCACCCGCTCCTGGACGACCTCCATCGCTACCACTTCCGGTTGCCCCCACGCTTGGTGAAGAAGGCAGCTTGTCTTGCTCCGCCCGCTCCTGGACGACCTCCATCGCTACCACTTTCAACCGCCCCACACCTGGTGAAGAAGATAGCTCGTCGTGCTCCACCCACTCCTGGACGACCTCCATCGCTACCACTTCCGGCCGCCCCCACGCTTGGTGAAGAAGACAGCTCGTCGTGCTCCGCCCGCTCTTGGACGACCTCCATCACTACCACTTCTGGCCGCCCCCACGCTTGGTAAAGAAGACAACTCGCTGTGCTCCGCCCGCTCCAGGACGACCTCCATCCCTACCACTTTCGGGCGCACCCATGCTTGGTGAATAAGACAGCAAAGTAAAGGTGTGGCGTCGACGAGGCCGAGCAGGGAAGGGCGGCGACGCTCTCGTGCGGCGCCTCCTCTCCCCTCTACATATTTCCTTTCAAGGGCGCCGATGGGGGAGAGAGATCATATGTGAGATAGAGAGAGAAAGAAGAGGGAGAAAGAGAGAGATGGAGGAGGCGAGCCACGAAAACGGCGAGTCGCCGGTTGACCTGTGGGCAAGCGGCGAGCTTTAGCACCTGCTTGCCTGAGGCCTAGAGGTGCCTCCTCCTTCCCCTTTTCGTCATCTCGGATAGAGAGAAGGGGCAAAGAGATGGGAAGAGAGGAGAGGTAGAGAAAGGGGAGAGAAAGAGGAAGAAGATGGATTAGAGAGCCTTACAACTAGGCCTGAATATTTTATTTTTATTTATTTGCTGTTTTTATGACTGGACAGTCACATCACTGATCACGTGGGCGAAACCACCAGCAAAACTACCTTTGGGGTTAAGTTCCTGGTTTTTAAGTTTTATAGGCTAACATACTTGATTTTATAGGTCAGTAGGTTACGTAGACAAATTGTGATAGTTTATGGGGGTAAAATAGACTTTTCCCATCTATAAGACTGTAACAACAGTACAATCACAAGTGTGTTGTATGTACAGCGAGTTCAGTCGACGGCGAATTACAACCGGCCAAAATAGCCTGAGCAAAGGCAGTACATAGGCCACCACCAGTCACGCATTCACCGGCGTGTCGAGTGTGGCGACCAGGACGATGCCCAGTTGCCTACTGCATCGCAGCTCATACAGAATCCTCGTGCTCTGATTCTGGGTTCTCCCCGTCCGCCATGGCTTTCGGCTTCCCCAGGAAGGAGTTCTGTCTCGAAGGCGGCTTCTTCCCGCTGCTCGCGGCGGACTCCTTCAGCCCCAGGTAGGTGTAGTACGACATGCCGCCGAGAGCAACCAAGGCTCCGCAGATGCTGCTGATCCCGGGGTCCGAGCTGAAGACGAGGTAGCCGGAGAGCATGATGACGATGGTCTTGAACTGGCCGAGAACGACGTGGGACAGCGCGGAGGTCGCCCTGCATGCGACGAGCAAGACGGAGTTAGTGAACCAAGAGGCAAGATGGCAATCTTTATGCAGGCATGGTGGCCGAGATGCATGGACAGTTGATTTCTTCAGTATGTTTCCCATCTCCCGAGTCACGCTCGCACGGTTGCAGAATTCCACCCTTCGGTTGCCATACTGTTTTCGTAGTGGTGCTGCAGCTGCCAACATGTGATGGGCTGGTGGTTGTTTAAAAAAAAGCAATTTACTTTAAACTTCTTAGTAGTTGATGTTGATGTTGCTGTAGTTTGATAGGCCTTTTATCGTTCTAAACCAGCAGGGTGTCCCACATATTTATATGGCTAGATTTGTTTCAAAAATTTTAAAACCTTTTGTAGACAAAAACTCTAACATATAACTCATGTACAACCAGAAGGATAATTCTTTTTATGATATGTATAGATATTGGTTATCTCTAATATAGTCTAAGTCTAATGAAAGATATATTAATAACTCTAATATCCTTAGATGTACATCGTTATATCCATCACTAATACTATAGTTATCTCGATCTCTACATTCTCATTGGTCTCTGTGTTATCTTTGTTGGTGCCAACGTGACTCACCATATTAGTCATGACTCTAGTGCCAAGTTCTTCTTCTTTAGCTCACATACGCGGTGACTCTGTTGACTCATATTTAATAATATAATTAAAAGATAGATAGATAGATAAATAAATACATTACTATTTTTATTTAATTTTATTTTTTATTATAGATGTGTGCTCATTTTCTATCTCACCGTGCCAGTCAACTCCTATTTAATAATATAATAGATAGATAGATATGTTATCATTTTATTTTTTTTTATAGTTGACATGGGCTCATTTTCTATATTTTAGTTTTAATTTTAATAGTTTTTGTTTTAGTTGATGTGGACCCTTTTCTAATCTCGTAGTTGATATGTATCTTTTTCTGTTATTTTTTTATTCTAAAATTTTGTTTTACTGTTGTAGCCATCTCGATCTCTATCTTCTCGTTGGTCTCTATGCTATCTTTGTTGGTACTGGCACGACTCACCGTACCAGCCGCGACTTTATCGCTAAGTTTTCCTTTAGCTCGTATATGTGGTGATTCTGTTGACTCCCATTTAATAATATAATAGAAAGATAGATAAATATATAGTAATATAATAGAAAGATAGATAAATATATATGTTACTATTTTTATTTTATTTTTTTTTATAGTTGATATGAACTGATTTTCTATATGCCAGCCATGACTCTAGCGCCAAGTTCTTCTCCTTTAACTTGCATACATGGTGACTTCCTTGGCTTCTATTTAATAATATAATAGAAAGATATGTTACTGTTTTTATATTTATTTTTATTGTTTATTATAGTCTATATGATCCCATTTTCTATATTTTCTATTTTAATTTCAGTTGTTTTTATTTTAATAGATGTGGATTTTTTCTAGTGTCATAGTTGTGTATCTTTTTTATTATTTTTATTCCAATATTTTGTTTTTATTATTTTAATATAGTAGTTTTCTATTACTTTTATTTTTTATTGTATTTTTTCTAGTTTTGTAGTTGACATGAAATCTTTTTCTATTATTTTGTATTCCAAATTTATGTTATTTTTATTATTGTAGTTGATATGTATCCTTTTTCTAGCTTTGTAGTTGGCATGAATCTTTTTCTATTATTATTTTATTTTGAATTTGTGCTATTTTTCCTTCTTTTGTTGTAGCGAATATAGATCTAGACTCTTTTTTTTTTTTCTGTTTTGTAGTTGACATGAACTATTATTTCTATTATTTTATTTTAAATTTGTGTTATTTTAAATTTTTTTATGTAGTTGATATGAATTCTTTCTTTTAATCTAAGCCGTTATAATTTGACCCACTATATTCAATGGTGTAGATATTTCTTTTTCTCTGATTTTTATGGGGTTTGTCTGATTAACATAGTGGCTCCGTTTGCCTCTACTTTATATATATAATAGATAAATAGATAGAAGGAACATTTTTTTTGTACGTTCTATTCTGCAAAGATGTCATCTTTCCACATGGCTATCAGAAAGAAAACTTAAATGTAAATTAACATACCGGATACAATCAAGGGTGGCTTCGGTTTTGGTTCAAGTGTGAGTGAAGAAATTAAAAGGACGGTTTACATATCTTATTCAGGTCCTTTTCACCGGCCACTCCGCAACAAGATGCCAAACCTAGTAGCTAGTCCTATTCATATAGGATTTGCCACCATTAATTAATCTATGCAGCCCGCATGCAACTATGAACATTGTGCATCAACAAATTCTTTTTATCAGATAATAGACTCATTGCAGGCTAAAATAAAGTTTAAGAGCATGTCTTAATCACAAATCTTGGATAGGGAAATTGCCATTTTCTGAAATAAGGAAAGTATGATCATGTAAGAAGAGATTATGTATCTCACTCACCCAAGTGCCAAAGCGCCAGACCACTGGAGAAGGAAACCAAACAAAGCAGAGATGACAATAGCACAGCTGTTTCTGAAATTCCAATCGAACAGGAGAACGCCCGGGGGATCCAGCAAAGGCATCAGTGCCAACAAGAAAAATATAGTAATAGGGGTTGTCTTCCACATAAGCCTGGATGAACAATCTGTTTTAGGGGAAGAAGAATGGAACACAGGCCTATGCAGAAGGAAAAGCAAAACTAAGAATCTTACGCAAGAGCAGTCCAATTTCCACTCTGCTGCAAATTTGACCACAGGATCTTGTTTACTGCACTAGGGACGATCCAAGCCAGTGCTACACAAGCACCAAAAAAGTTGAACTCTAAATCGGTAACAGTGGCTACAGCCAATCCAAATGACACAACTGCCAGTGTGATAACCTGTTGAGTTAAAATAAAATTTTAAAAACTAAAGAAACTTTTATGGTATAATATCCAGGTATCCATTCTCAAAAGCAAACACATGCACACAGATAGCATGAGTGGCATTCTGGTAGAGGGACAAACAAGGCATGAAGTCTACAATTTATTTGATTTTCCTCAGCTGTGCTTAATGATCGATAAATTGAATCAACTCCGAGGTAATGTGATGACTGTTGGGGGTCAAAATTACAGGTCAACATGAAAGCATACTTACCTTCTGAAAGGAAACCTTCTTCTGAAAAAGCATAAATTCTGCTACAACAATTGTCGGGGTTACAGCAATCTTAGACATTTGATAGAAACCTACACTGAACAGCAAAAATATTGAGAATACATGCAGACAAGATTACAAAACATAAATGTAAGACACTAGATTATAGCTGCCTGTCAAACTGAATCTGGTTTACCTATTGTGTTTCAAGCTCACATTAGCAAGCCCAGTGGAGAGAGACATTACAGCACCCAAAGCAAACAAAGAGGAGAAAGGAGTGGCTTTTGAAGGAGGGGCAACTGGCAGCAAGGACAGCGTCTTAAGGATGGCCATTAGAACCAGTGCAACTGCGTAATGGATTAATGATAGCGCAATTGGGAACTTAAATCCAACACTCCCCATCACCTACAAGATAATAGATCATGTGTCATTCTTCAGCAAGAACAATAGACTAAACAAAGGTGGCACAAGTCCAAGTGAAAATTGTAAAGATATCTTCAGCAAAAAACCATACCATTTTGTTTGCCATGATGATCCCAACTGCAACAGCAAAATTGAATGTCAGCGCGACACTTGGTCCACAAAACCGCTGTTGCTGGCGTTTGGCCCCTTCTGAACTATGGATTTCATTGTACAAGGAGCTCCGCAACTCCTCCAATGCCCGACCTGGTATGTCCAACAGTAATTCAGGATTGAAGCACTCAGGTTTTCTTGATTAATTATCGGCTAGTGTAAGGTAAGGCAGCTCGAGGTTTTTTTTTTGACGCATGATTACACATCGCATTGTGCATGTGAAAGCATCACTAAAAGTCTTAAACTAATGTCACCTTGAATAATGGAGGAGAAAAATAAAGACGTTGCAACTGGTGCTGTAGGATTCTTGTATTTTTCATTTTGGTGGAACATGCAAGCAGTGATCTCGTGGAAATGCTTCTCTATGTTGCCATTAAGTGTGTTTATCTGATGATTCTGATCACAAATCTGCGTTAAGTATTCAGTGAAAAAAGGAGGCCGTCTCATACCCAGTTGTACAGGCAAGTGCAGAATGGCACAGTAAAGTCTGTACTGTTTCCAACACACAAAAAAAAAGATAATCTGTTCTCTACCATTATGGGTTTCAATACTATCAAGTTCCTACTTTAAAAAAGTACTATCAAGTTTTCAAGTGAAGTAATGGCAGGTATAAACCATGCGTCGTCGTCTTCCTCCAAAAAAAAAACAATCGTTGTGTCATTGTTTGTGCTGGACTGGCACATTCACAAGCTCACATGCCAGCGCTGCCACTGTCCGTCCTTCCTTGCAGTTGCAGGAAACCATTCATCATGTTTGCGAAGAGTGAGAGCAGCAGGATGCTACTGATTCCGGGTGGGAGCAAGGAGTTTTGGAAAGAAGCAACACCACCAAGACAAAATATCATTGTCGAAGAAGAATGTTTTTTTTTAGCAAAAAGTAGTAGTTCTACCATTTCATTAAAGAGGGGAGAGTTCAAAGAAACACAAGCAAGACAGAGGAAGGAAGAGGGGGGGGGGGGTAGGAAAGTTATAGCTGCTACTCAGGGTTTGTCACATCACAGTGAGCACCCACCCAAAGAGAAATGTCCTCTTCGATCCAATTGGCCACTTGCAGCGATGAAGAGAAAGCCTGCCTAAAAATACGAGCGTTTCGTTCCTTCTAGATGTTCCAGGCTGTATAGATGATCAGCCCGTTCAGATGACGACGATGGTTCTTGGACACTTGCTTGGCCACCTGTCCCCACCACTCAAAGAAAGGGAGGCCTGCCGGGGGGTCGAGAGGACGGTAGAAGGTTTGGCCGCAATTTGACTCCAGACATGTGAGGAGAAGGAGCATTCTGAAAAAAGGTGTTGAGCTGTCTTCGGTGCCTAGCTGTAGAGGATATAAGAGGGTTGGTGTGGCCAGCCCTTCCATGCAAGGTTGTCTGCAGTGTTAAGCCAATTGTGTCCCAGGTTCACGTAAAAAATCTACACTTGTTCTCCACATTTGCCTTCCAAATGAGGTTTGCATGAAAAATCTACAGTGGCCGAAGAAGAATGCTGGAGTAGAAGTCCAGAAGGTGTTCAGCTACCGATGACATCAAATTCCTAATTTTCCTCGCAGAATTTGCCCGTGCAGGTCGAAGGTGAAAATTTCCGGACATAGAAGAATCTCGAACAGGAAAACATCACTCGTAGTCTCGTATACACGTTGGACGCCGCATCAAAGGAGCAGCTTCGAACAGGACGTGCCGAGCAACAACCATGCCGTTCAAAAGAGACGGTAACCAACCACGAAAGGGAGAAGCTTTCGTGCCATTTCCGGCACCAATATCTTCCAAGAATCAGGAGCGGACCAACCAAAGAGCAACTGCAAATGCAGAAAAGGTAGCAGTTTTCGCACCGTGTTCTACCAAACCGACCTAACAAATTTCTTGGGATGCGGATGAAATTAAGGGCCGAGAAACCAAATCTCACGAACACTTTACTGAACAAAAAAAAAAGGAGCGATTTTTTCGTTTCTGCCAACCCCGCAAACCCACCAAAAAGCGCGAGAAACAAAAACAGAACGGAATCATCGTGCAGGAAAGAGGGGGGCGACGCCAACCAGTCTCGCCGGCGTCGCTGTCCTTGCGCTTGATGAAGCGCCTCCCGCCGCCGGCTAGGACGGCCTCCCACATGCCCATCGCCGTCACCGCCGCCACCTCCGAGGCGTCGGCCCGCCACCACCGCAGCTTCATCATCTCGCCACGCCGCCTCCCTCCGCGGCCACTCCAAAGGAATCCAAGGACAGCAGGGAGGAAGGTCGGGAGCGGCAGCGCGCGCGCGCCCGTGCAGCCAGGCCGGTGGGTGGCGCTTGTTGTGCTGGGCTATTTTAAGCTCGAGCTCATTTTAGCGCGCCATGGAAGAGCGCGACGAAGCAATGAAATCAATGCGCAAGCAGCCGCCGCCTGCACAGAGGCAGATGCAAGATGGTCGCAAATGGTGGTGGTGGTGGTGGCGGCGGCTGGTGACTTGGTGAGTGGCAACGGAGGTGGCGCTCGAGAGGGAAGTGCCGGTGTTATCGTGGCGCATCACATGAGGTAGTTAGCTTCTCGCTGCCGATTTAATGGGCATTTCCGTGATTAGTTTCGTCAGAATGAGATCGAATTCGCGTGGTTGTTCGGTTAGGATTAGCTGAAAAACCTTGTGGAGGGCGTGAGATCAGATGGTTGCACAGTTGATGCTTGCACGTACTGCAAACGTGTTCGTTCGCCGTAGCGAACGGTGTCAGCTCATGATTAGAGGTAATCGCGTGACTAATTTACTTCACCTACGACTCCGCCGTGATGGATCGTAGCATTTAGTAGCGGTGTATGGATTTCGGCTGTGATTATGACTGCGTCGAGATCGTCACCGAGTAATTAAACCATGAGGTGGTGGAGTAGTTTCTACTGCTAGTAGCAGTAGATTGCTTAATTGGCGGCTTTCCCGTGTGGAGCTCATTGGATGGACAAGGGTCACAGTCTCACTCGTATACCAAAATTCAAGCAGCCAACAAGGAGGATAGAAGAGTAAGAACGAAATTTTTTTTAACCCTTTGTAAATAATTATTTTAATATTAACCCTCGCGAAAAAATATTTTCATATCTAACCCTTTTGGCCGCGCCATCATGTTGGCGCCGCTAATGTCCATCGCCGCGCCAAGACACGCCGCACCGAGGAACGCGGTTCATATGGTCGCCACATTGGGCCAACCTCGCCGCATCAGGCGCTGGTGCGGCAACTTGATCTCGCCAGCCCACCTGGATCGGCGCGCGAAGGAATATTAGCCGCGCCAACCGCAGTGGCGCGGCCAAAAGGATTAGATGTGAAAATATTTTTTCGCGAGGGTTAATATTAAAATAATTATTTACAAAGGGTTAAAAAATTTTTTCGAAGAGTAAAGACTCCACTTCTGGTTTGATTGGAGCATACAATTTCATAGAGCTTTTTTTTCAAAAAAAAAATTCATCCTTACCATGGAGTAAAAGATTACTGGACAATTAAATCAAACACATATGATCTAGCTATATTTATCATCTTACCTCATGATCGTCTCCAACAGGAGACCAAAAAAGCCTTGGTACCTATAGGTATTTGTTGCCCGCTCCCTCTTTATAATGTCTCCAACGGCTACCCCAGACCCAAAATTTGGGTCATGCCTAGGTGAAATAGGTATCGCCACCCCATCCAACAGATAACATATCACAATATCTATTTTTAGGTTTCTCCTCACATGATACATATATTTGGATCTTCTCTCTTCTCTACATATATAGTTTGTGTTGAAGAGAATAGAAACATAGATATAGAATCTTTAGTTAAATGAGAATATAGCTATCTGATTTTGGGTATTGTTGTTGGGGATAGTCAGTAGTGTTGCCCTAGGCGAGCCTACGCGTCCGCCTAGGTGCTCGACCACATCCTCCCACTTCGACTAAGCAGATGGCTTGGGTAGATGGAGGCGGGCACTAGGTGGCCTAGGCGGCGTGGGGAAGCGACGTTCTGGCTTTCTCCGTTGTAGTTGGCAAGTCACCGCCTCAGCTCCATGAGGTTATCGTCTTCCTTGGCCATCAACTTGTTGAGCAACAGAAGGGAGAAGAGGAGGGCAGGAGTGGCAGCGGTGCCTGTTTGGGAGGAAGAGGCGATTTTGTCAAGGAAGAGAAGGGAGAAGGGGAGAGCATGAGTGG
Source organism: Olyra latifolia (assembly GCA_036346145.1). Lineage (NCBI taxonomy): Eukaryota > Viridiplantae > Streptophyta > Magnoliopsida > Poales > Poaceae > Olyra > Olyra latifolia. The sequence continues at coordinate 9,898,783 of CM070524.1, forward strand.
TGGCGTTGATCGCTTGGGAGAGAAGAGCCAAACCCTAAATCCCTAATGTGTAAAAGTGGGATGTGTTGAGCAGTGCAGGCTGTTGGGATTGGGAAGGTTGGCCCATATATATGTTAAATATACATGAAAACTAGGATTCTTCTAGAGATGACAATCGGGTGGGTATCTTCGGGTACGGCTATGCCATACCCGAACCTAAAGCTCAAACTCATACCCAAACCTGAAACCACTCACGGGTACAAACACATACCCATACCTAAACCTGATGGGTACCTGAAACCCGTTGGATATGGCTCTAAAAAATTAATTAATATTTAGTATTTAGTTCTAGCTCGCCACAAAGCTACAACTCTTGTAGACACTAAGAGCCTGTTTGGCAACAAAGTTTAGAGAAAACCCTTATTTTAGTTATGAATTCTCTATCCTCTTCCCTATTCTCCCCAAACAAACATGGAAGTTTCTATCTCTGAACTTCCTTTTCCTCTTTCTAATTCCCTCCAACCAAACACACCAAGGGATATGAGAACATCAAGTCAGACAAAATGGATGGGCTACGAGCCTACGGCAGTTTAAGGGTGTCTTAAAAAAATCTTACATAAAAAGATGTGAGTTTTAAATGAACCTCGCGGGGCAAGGCCAGACTGCCCGGCACAAATCCACCCAAGAAATGTTGAATGCTAATGGATCATGGATGGCCCATATATAGAGTGAAGGCCAGTAAACATAGGGTGCAGCAGAGCCCAGCTGTAATTTGCAAAACGCAACTCTCTCGACGATGATACAATCCAAACAGCGGGGCATTTTTTTTCTTTTTTTTTGCTCACAAATTTATGGCAGTTGAATCGAGCTCGGCGCACTGATGATTTCATTAGTAGTTTCATCCGCTTCTGCTAGAGTTAAATCTACAGCGAAAGCAGTGATGATCACGATTCACTGTATGGATACGTACGGCTCATTGACAAATGACAAGAAATCTAGACCATAGAGAAGCCATTCACTCATGTATGTATGCTTATGTAGTTATGTGATGCAATATCATGGAATTTTTTTTAACCTTTGGTAAATAATTATTTTAATATTAACCCTTGCGAAAAAATATTTTCACATCTAACCTTTTTGGCCGCGCCACTGCGGTTGGCGCGGCTAATGTCCACCGACCGCACCGAGAACGCCACCACGGCGTGCGGCAAGCGCGAGGCCCACCCTATCGTCTTGGGCGGGGTTGGCGCAAAAAAGCCCCACGCCCCCGCCGACTGAGAGTGGCCTTGACTCGGCAGGTGGATCCCACAATTGCCACATCGGTCGGACGCCGACCACGGGTGCCAGCGTGGCACCCTTACCGTGCCAGTACATGTGACGCGTCAAGGGCTACTGGCCGCGCCAGACGAAATGACGCAGCGAAAGGGGTTAAATGTGAAAATATTTTTTCACGAGGATTAATATTAAAATAATTATTTACAAAAGGTTAAAAAAATTTGGTCAATATCATGGGCATTTTATCCATAACTATTAGTGCTTGCTTTTGGTCCAGAAAACTACAGAAGCAAAACTAGGTTCGTCCATTCCACAGTACTCTTGCCATTCTTTCTGTGAAGACAATGGCAGGCAGGCAGGCAGCAGCAGCAGCAGTCGTCGCTTCCTGACCTCGCTGCCTACCGGCATCAGACCATCAGGGGACACATATTGCAAAACGAATATGGTGAAGTCAACTTGCCGGGCAATGCGAGAAGATGAGTAGCATTATAAAAGGACGGATACACTCGAGCAGATATGCTCAGGTAGCAAGTAGCAACTGGCAAATGACACTATTGGCTATTTGGCTGGACTGAAGACTGACTATTCTGGCACGAAATAAGTCCAGAGTTTCAAGCGTCCGGATACATGGATTACTCTAATTCACCCTTAATATCTTACAAGAACAAACTTACAATCATCACAGCTTATTTTTAGACAAGGTGACTCGTGCATCCAACTATACAAGATTATACATACATGACTGAAGAACAATCTCCTTAGAACAGCAGATTGTGCTTCATAAATAATATTACAAAAGGAAACTTCACAAGTATAACTGATCATGTATTCATGCTACCTGAGGTCCAACCTGGCAGCACACCACCATACACCATGGCAGAGGCACGCACTTTTGCCATGTTGCTTGTGGGCAGAACTGGAGGCCGAGCCCCTATAGTTGTATCGGATTAATGCACAGATGGTGGAGGGTGATTCAAACCACTCATCCATAAGCAACTGAAGATGCATGTTCCATCCACTGTACATGAGAAAATGGAGCAGTAGCATCCATAAACTTTCTCGCATGGTTGCATCTCTTTTTTTGTCTTTTTTTTTTATCACACGGCATGGTCTCCGTTTCCCCCTTTCAATTGCACGGTCTGCAGCAATTGCTTGTGCTCTCCAGTGATCTTGCCTGTAGTGCAACCAAGAAGAAGTCAGCTGCTGAAGGCCGCTACTCTGACACCGGATGATAACCAGTTGCATTCATGCTAGTAGCTTCTTGTTTGACTGAGCGGATCATAGTCATACGCTTCCCCAGCCTTTACAAACCGTCCCTTGACCCGCTTTCTCACGTCTGCCCTAGCCTTGCGAGAAGCATACCGGATCTTCTTGTCAAATCTGTCAACAAAAAATCGAAGAAATGCCACTCAATGACACAAGAAAGATAACTATGAAATTAAAATTCAGAGGACTGTTGGTGTAGCAAAGGCAGCAAAAGTGACTGGAAGTCTGGTAGCATGTCAGGGAAGCAACGAAATGAAGTACAAACAGGCACAAAGATAAATCTTAGCTAAGGTTAACAGAGTATTTGTGGTTTTATGGTCCTTTTTAGGAGATAACATTTGCACTCATAGAATGATCATGCACATATGAAGTATGGATTTAGTATTGGTAAAGCTTTTAGAATTCTGAAGTGCAAATAATATTGCAGACATGTCTTTAAAATATGTACTAACGACTTACTTCCTCCGTCCACTTTTATAAGGCGTATTTTGATTTGAAAAAGTCTTTGAAGGTAAACTTTGAGTTAAATTTCTCTATTATAGGCTGTCAATTGCCACAAAATAATATTGTATTAAAAACAATTTGAAATATGTACATATTGAATTGTTGATACAACTTTTGTACACTAAAGATGCATATAGTTTGACTAATTATTGGTCAAAGATTACAAAGTTTGACTTTTTCAAATCAAAATACGCCTTATAAAAGTGGACGGAGGGAGTACGAAGTTCTACTATGTTAACGATCACAAAAAACTACTGGAGAAACCACGATGAGATGTGCTTACTTCCGTCTCTTCTTCTTCTCCTTGTACCGTGTGAGAGCGCTATCTCTGCTACCTCCGGCAAGGGAGCCTTCAGGACCAGGAGGATGCCAGGGTGGCTCGCCCATAAGGAGCATTGATGATACCCCACAATCTTGATAATCTCCGGCACTGCTCTCGCCAGTCAAACCAGAGAAGGAGAGAGAGATACTGGATATGGCCTGCCTAGCAGGAATACAAAGGCTGGAGTCAACCCTTGCTCCTAAGTTTGACATCCCAGAATCAGCAGATATCACATTGCTACGTTGTGGCTGCATAGGTTTGGGTTGCTGAAAGCATAACAACGGTCCCAAAAATTTAGTGAACCAACCATAAAATGGAATGCAACATATAGAAGTCCATTCAACTCTCCTAGATATATAATCAATCAACCAATTAATTTCCACAAAATCGAAAAGATGATACTCTTAAATATAATAGGCCAGCAATAGATGCATCATACATGGGGCTGCACCAATGAATGTAGGATACTGCACCTGGAAAGTGAATAGCATGTCTCTTCTGATTGGTTGATAAAAAAATTACCATCATGTAAATTTGAATGGGTGACAAACTTAACTGTTTTGCCATGACAGCAAAAGTCCCTAAACTGAATTCTGACGAGTGAACTTGACATGAAAACTTCTAAATAAGTACCAAGCAACTTAAATAAGACTGATTCTAGTCAACTGGCACTGCAAATTGGAAGTTCTTTTCCTAAAGCAAACATAGTAGATGACAAATTACATGCAGAAAAGTACAAACCTCACTAGAATCAACAGCTGTCATTTCCTTCGTTTCAAAATAGCTGTCAATTCCAGCATCATCAAAGAGTTGCTCTGTTTGAATGTGAGGGGTACCAAATAGTTCTTCATAATTCTCAAATGTCAGGTCAGCATCATCCACACATAAGTCTTCATACATGCTGCCATCATTGAACACATCTTTCTCTGTGACATAGGGTACCTGAATGATGCAACAAATATTTCTTAAACACACAATGACACGATAATGACATATGACATTTTCAAATCACGATGTTGATGATACAGAAGATCCCAACAGTTGCAAATGTTCAAACCTCCAAATTACATGATTTTAAAAACAACTTGCCATTAATACAAAATTACAAATGCATCTAAAACTTCATTTAAAGAACAAACATATATAAGGTAAAAGTATTAAAGCACTAATTGCACTGCAGAGAAGTGCCAATATGGAACCAATTAGAAAGCATTAGCGAACAGTAGTGACTATGTACTAAAATATCATCATGGTAATAGATGAAATTATATGATGCTCAAGACTATAGAAAATCTTCCCTTGTAACTTTTGCTTCCAGAAAAGCAATACATGATCTACATGACTGAAACACAACCATTCAGCGAGACTAATGTTTTGCTGTATGAGTAACCATTTCAGCGAGACTAATGTTTTGCTTATGAGTAATGTTGCATGAAAGATGAAACAAGCTACAACATATCCAGAAACTTGACAGAATAGTTAAATATTTAGAGGGAAATAAGCCACAAAGCACCTTGGGCGCCATTGAAACTGGTCCTGCTGGCTGATCTGTGGCAAGTGGCAGAAGATTCATCCCATCTCCTGAAGAACCAATCAAAGGTTTAAGCTTTCCACCAGTGGATGGATCACTCATGAGTGATGTGCTACCTATGTCCAACAAGGTACTATCCTCTGGAGCACTAGAATGATTGCTGACACCACTGTCATTAATGCTCATCATGCTTATACCTTCCTCACAGTTCGGCTCAGCAGCTACAGTAGGGATATCCATAACAAAGGACCAGATTCTTGAAAGCTCTGCCGAGGATGGGCACCCAGAGTAGCAGTTTACGGTCTGTCTTTTATGCCCAGCAGCCAAGGATGCCGCACCATGTCCGTTCCAATCACAATTTTGGCAAAGTGAGGTGTTTTCTTCAAGACAACGGACTGCTGCAGGCTGTAAAACACAACGATCACAAAGAAGGGTCCTCGTATGCCGTCGAGAAAGAGCATTAGCTGAATGCACATTACGATCACATGATAAGCACAAGGATGCCGCATCTGATCGGCAATAGACAATTGACCTTTGATCCCCACAGAAATCACAAAGAGCACCCATGATCCTGCCCAATATTAGGACTCTTCCCACAGTACCACTACAACAGCCACCTTCCTGGTCTTTGTTCAACAGTTGAATTCAGTGGGATCCTATATTCTTCTGTGATACTGGGATGAAAATACAAAAATATCAGCAATAACACAAGAAACTTAAAATAAAAGATCAGTAACAATACAGCAAGCTTATATTTGACCATTTCAGGCATATATATATAAATCTAATTCTAAAAGGAACAACTAAGCAACTTATCCCCATTTTTTAGAAAATTATGCCAATTATATCCAAATATATAATTTATTAGAAAAGAAGGCACACCTAAGGTCGAGGAGCACACGGTCAAAACATCAACACATATAAACACCTAGGTTGCCCGAATATGGGAATACTTCTACGGATACGCGATACGGCAATCCCGCAAAAACTCCGATACGGGGATATATATATATATATATATATATATATATATATATATAGAGGATGGCTAGTGTACACGAGAGTACGGATTTCTTCGTACTCTCAACGGGTTTACGAAATCCGAGATTTTTAACGACCGATCCGAACCATTCATCTTGTTCATCTCATTGAAATGTAGCTACCGACCAAGTTTCGTATTTTTTTGAATTTGTTTACTATTTGTTTCGTATTTTTAAAATCAGAAAATACGAAACTTGGTCGGTAGCTACATTTCAATGAGATGAACAAGATCAACGGTTCGGATCGGTCGTTAAAAATCTCGGATTTTGTAAACCCGTCGAGAGTACGAAGGAATCCATACTCTCGAGAGTACACTAGCCATCCTCTATATATATATAGAGTTGAGCTACGGTGCTTCGCGAAGCATGAAAGACGCCGTGCTTCGCGTCTAGTTTGAAAAATCCGAGACTCAAATGGCCGATCCGAACAGTCCAACTTAATCTTCTCGTTGAAATCTCTTAGACGACCAAATTTCATATTTTTTTGAATTTTTTTGTTATTTGTTTTGTATTTTGAAAACCAGCAAATTGGACCTTCGCAACTAATTAGATCGGTGATTTTTATAAATACAAAACAAATAGTAAAAAAATTTAAACATACGAAATTTGGTCGTCTAAGAGATTTCAACGAGAAGATTAAGATGGACGGTTCGGATCGGCCATTTGAGTTTCAGATTTTTCAAACTAGACGCGAAGCATGGCGTCTTCCGTGCTTCGTGAAACCGTAGCCCAACTCTCTCTCTCTCTCTATATATATATATATATATATATATATATATATATATATATTATATATAATAAATATATTATTAAAAATGCAGAAAATAAATAATATAGCACTAGTTTTCGTTAGGGCATAGCCACATAGGATGATAGGAATACCTTGTTGCCTAAATACAGAAAATAAATAATATAGCACTTGGCAAAGGGATGTCCCTAGGCAACTCCCTCGCAGTCGCAGCTTCGGCTCTAGCAATCTCATCACGAAGCTGAGCAAGCACATCAACAGTCACTTTTGAACATTCCTTTACTCCATGTCCCGAAATCCTTAGGAGGTGGGCTTTAATCCTCGAGTAGCTCCCATTGAATATGTGATCACAAAGTCTACATCGACATTTTGTATTTCCACCAAAACCTTTGTCGGTCTTCTCTACCACCTCCACATACTTCCACAACGGCTTCTTCGTAGTATCATTTGGAGGAACCACAGCTGCCGCTGCCAAAATATTGATAGCTAAAGTTGCTCCACCACCACTTCCAGTTGATGAACCAATGGATGACCTACCGCCATCCGTTGAACTCCTCGCCCTCGGTGTCACCACACCACTGCTATCCATGCTGCAGTGAGCTAGAGGAGGGCTGGCGGCCGCAGGAAGGGGCGAGCTGCAGGAAAGGTGGCGAGGCGGCGATGTCTGCAGGGGGGTGGAGGTGGCAGCCTGAGGAGGAGGAGGAGGAGGAGGCGGCCGGTGACGTCTGCAGGGCGGGGGCGGCGGAGGAGAAGGTGGAGGAGGCGGAGGGCTATAGTGAAGAGGCGGAGAGGCGCCGCAGCAGTGAAGAGGCGAGAAGACGGCAGACCAGGCGATGTCTGCGGAGGAGGCGGGAATGAGGAGGTGGAAGAGGGGGTGGCACGCTGCAGTGGGAAGAGGCGGAGGGGGCGGCGGGCTAGCGTCTGCAGGGGAAGGTGAAGGAGGCCGCGGGATACGTATTCTTTGAGTGTCCCGTATGTATCGAAATTTTTTGAATTAATTGAAAATAAGGAAATACACCGATACGTATGGGATACGTATCCGCCCGTATCCGATACGTATCCGGATACGGGTATGCCCATTTTGGGATGTATCGGCGCAACGCAGATAGACACAACCAGAGTCCACGGGAAGATACACACAAGCACCAGACATATGTATGTACCCGAGGAGCATTGATCCGTCAGGGTCTTACCATACCACGGTAAATATGATTGTGTATCTAAAGCAAATTTAGCTATACTATGAATCCTTATATATGCAAAGATCTTACACTGACATAAATCAAGACGCGCAAATGTATGGGACACCTCAGTCATTTACTAGAAAAGAAGGCACACTCTTTGCAACCTATGGTACTTTGACATAGAACATGCAAAGAGCCACCTGCCCTGTTCTACCACCAATAGGAATCTTGATACCTACAACAGATCCATATCTTGCCACGAACTAGTGACAATATAACATCTAAAATAACATATAACCACTTCCTGATTCTGCTAGATAGATCGTTTCCATTTTAAGAAGTTTTTGTGAGCTTTGACGAAGTCTGACTGGATTTGCCGGCCAGGACATAAAGAACTCGAGGTTTCAAAACAAAAGTACAGACCAAACTTCCTCTCGGTGCACATTATACTTTTAGCTTCTGTGCTATTGGCTGTAAGCATATATATTCTCTATCAGCGTAAGAAAAAACAATCCACAGTTGAAAGATCTTAAATTGGAATCAGCCATGACACTAAACTCGCTAGAAAAACCTGGCAGACAACATGACAGTGCATTTGATAACACCAAAAAGGAAGGAAGTATCAACTCCGAGCTATTGCTAAGCAAAACAAATGCTTACTGTAGCGGATAACATTGCGTTAAGGAAGTTAAAGCCTCTTTACGTGCTATCTTAGAATGGCGCATTGGCAATTTGGCATACATGGGTGAGAACCACAAAGGATGCAAAGCAAATGGAACTTTACCAACGGCGCCTTCAAATGGTGAGCTTGGCTACTCGTGTTATTGGAAAGTTCCTATTTTTGCATATCAAAAAGGCACCTTTCTTTGCAGTACAGTACTAGTACGTCATAAATCGTTACAGCCTGACCAAAAAAAATCACTAGAACAAATCCAAGTTCTAAGCAGCATTAAATTCCACTTTTCTGATCGCCTAAAGCTGCAGAACTGAACACCTTACGAGGATAAAGCGAAGGAGCTTTTCGCGCCACTCAAAATAAGCAAGGCAAAAATCACTTTTGTCTTTCAAAACACCCTAATTTAAGCCACAAAAGGATTTCCTTTCAACACCTAAGAATAGTCGCTGGTAAGAAAAGAGGAAAACCAAAGTCGTAGGAACCAAGCGCGATAGATAGTATGGTGATTATGTACTAGCGCATCAGTAAGCAAAGTAAAACAGAAAAAAAAAAGAGGATCTTTTCTAGTCGAATTGGACACTGAAACACAGCAAGCCATCGAGCTTATATTTATTACAGCAATAAGACCCAGATTTTAAGCAACTAAATTAGGCTAAAAGGTAGAACCAGACTACGCTCTACGCAACACGAGAGAAAGCGTGAAGAGTCCGCAAAAAAAGAGAAGAAATAAATTCAGTTCAGGCTTCCAGCTCCAACACATGAAACTCCTCGGAACACCAGAGAACTAAGCAAGCGGACTCGAAATCAAACACTCAAATCCAAACCCCCAATCCAGAAGCAACCCACCCCAACCCCGAATCCAATCCCACCCCCTCAGCATCATCATCATCAGCAACCAAAGGCAGCTCACGAACCATAGCTAGCCTGCTACCACGGAATGGAATCGGAATCTAACCCAGAACAGAACAGCTCGAGCTAGCGGGAGCGCTCACCGAATCGTCTCCGCCTCCGCCTCCGGGATCCACGAGCCAGCGGCGGCGCAAAACCTGACCTGACGGCGGGGCCTGGCCGTGGAATCGAGAGGAGAAACCCAATAAAAAACGACTTTTCTGGTGAGAGAGAGAGAGCGAACGAGAGAGAGGATAAGCGAAGGCGAAGCGAAGGGGAGGAGATGGAATGGAATAGGTGGAGAGGGGAGCGGTGGGGCCCGTATCGTCATGCCCTTTTGCGCTTTTCGGGGGCAGGATCGTAATTCGCGTCCAAGATAAGGTCCTCTTGGCCGGGCGCCACGTGCGCGGCCTTTCGCCAAGTGGCGCGCGGGCTGGGTGTGGGCGGGATGCCCTGCCTCCCGGGTTGCCTTTTTGTTTCACTCCTACTCCTGGCTGACCAGGTGGCTCGCTGCTGGTGTGCGGCGCCCACGAGAGCACGAGGCCGCGAGGCGGTGGCGGCGGCGCCGCCGCCGCCGCCGGTGCAATCATGCCGCACCAGACGGCGGCGGGGCATGTGCGGACGTACATCGACCGCAGATCGCTCGAAAAAAGTAGTGTAAGTTACTACTATTGCTACTTTCACAGCTTTCGCAATGCACCGGATGCACGTCGCAGCTACTGCTGCTAGGCGCTAGCGTGAGAATCTCGTGATAGAAATATAGAATGAAAACTTAAAGAATCAATGCTAGGAAATAATTTGAGTGTCTCCGCCTATTAGACAATCCCAGTGGGTAGTGTGTATATCAATGTCTATAGGATTGGAGAGGAGAGATAGAGTATTTATTATATGATGTCTATAGCAAATCTTTAATAGGTAGTGTGTATGTTTAGTAATCCAAAATCATTACTCATGCATGTGCTGTGATCCGGTGTGAGTAGAGCCACACACACAAAGCATCAAATTGGATCTCGTATGGCGCAGGAAATCCAAAGTAGATCACTAATGCGCGTGCCAAAAAAATTGTTGAAGTCCCAGTGGCACTTTTGTGGTGTCTATGCGTCTTGGTCTAATAAAAAAAATGATGTCTTGCATAAGACATCACTTTCTTCTCTTTCTTCTTTTAATGACCCTCCACATCAGCTTTTTACCTATGTGGCATAGCATGGAAACTGATTAGAAACCGCTTACGTGGCCTATTGGGACTGCCCTAAGGGCATCTCCAATAGTAGAGGAGTCAACTACTGGCTATAAACAATCTCTATGTCATTTATAGATAGCATGTAGATAAACTTTTCAATAGACTAGCTATAGTATACTCTCAAAATTAAAAGGGTCCATATGTCATATTTTTTTGTTTTGGAAAACGTTATAGACTAGCTCTTGTTTAAGAGCTAGTTCTTGTCTCTCTCATCCTCTTCTCTCCTCCGCATTAAGCAAAATACTGAGTTGACAACCTTATACCTAGCTAAGGTGACCTTATTGAAGATGCCCTTAGATGTTGGGCATCCTTCGTCCCCTCGTCGGTCAACACCGGTAGCTCTCCTCCCACGGCCGCCTCCTTTGTCGTCATCGTCTCATCGACAACGCCTGCCCTCTGGCTGCCAACGACCACTGCCGCTGCTACAAGGACAAGGTCCCTATGTTCATCCTAATCTAGGGTTAAACTCTATATAAGATAGATAATTATATTATTGGCCATTTTTAGGTCATTGGTGCTTCAAAGTATCTTAGATCTGAGCCATCTATTGTATTAGATCTGACAAAGAAGAGATACTATGATACATGACACGTCATAGTATCTCTTAGTCTCTTACCACATCTCCACTCAAGAATGCACAAATGCATAAGGGCATAATGGTATTTTCTCACTTCCACATTCTACATCCTCTCTCCACTCAATTCTGGGACAAGTCCACCACCAATGAACTTTGACGGTCCGGGGTGCCGACACACTGCTGAGTGCCTCCCTCGTGCCGCCGCTTGCTTGCGCCGTCCAGTGCCCCCACCACGTCGCCAAGTACTCTCGCTACTCAACCACCTACGTGGCGTCGTTGCCTTGTCGCGTGCCTGTGCCATCGCTCGGTCGCTCGCATCGTGCCATCACCTATCCACACGTCATTGGTCGACTGCCCACGCCACACCACGCTTGGACACCAGCTCGCCCCCACGGCGACGGACGCCCGACTAGCGTTGGGCTCAGTGACCGTCAGCAGTAGACACAACTGGTGACAACTAGGGTTTTTTTAGAGACAACCGGTGACAACTAGGGTTTTTTAAGAGACGAGGAGAAATAGAAATTTCACAAAATGCTAAAACTAAAACCCCCTCACTTGGTACCTCGAGGTAACTGGTGGCATTTCTGCAAGGATTGTAAAATATCCCTACTGGCCCTTTCATTTGCAAGTTAAAATAGTTGAAAAGTTCTATTTAGCCTCTTTGATACAAAGATGCTGCTTACTGGCCCTTTCTCAATATATCTTTCAATCTTTCATGCCTCGCCTCTGGCTATGACGATTCGCCTGTCTCGTCTCTCAAATAATGGAGCTCAATGGCACTGCAGAAGATTTTCGGCACAAACTTTGGCTATTAATTATTATTACAATTTATTTATAGACATTAATACAATTATATTATTTTAGAAATATTTTTTAGATAAATCTATGCATATGACTTTCACGTAAGCATGTTCAGGGTCGCTGAGCTAAATATTATGCTGGACTTTGAGAGATTTTTAAATCTACTTCTTGAAGCTGGTTCGTTTTGTTTATGTTATTTTTAAGAGTTTTTAGAGATATCTTCATGATAAAAAAGAAAGATTGAAAAAAGCAAAACGTTTCGATTGGATTTAAACTTTAAACCTAAACCAAACCACCTGCAGTATGCTATTCGAAACTCTGAAATTTGGGCCTGCCACTGTCACCGAGTCAATTCAGCCGTCACAAGTATGCCCATAGCTCCCCAAATATACCCTGAATGAGCAGGTAACGTGCAGCCGGGATAAGTCGGGATTAACCTGATCGCGCAGTCTTATTTTGTTTACAAATATACCCCTCGGGGCCTGATCCTGAGCCACATCCAGGAGGAATCAACACGAGAGGCAGCGGCGCCTTTTCTTGGGGCCCAGCCCGGTGGAGCCTCCAGCCGCGACCGGCGACCAATCACCAATCCGTGGATCATTTACCTGACTTTCTCCGATCTTCATGGTCCATCCTGCTGCCTAATTCAAGGCTACCGGCAGCAAGACTGTTCTTCTCCGAGCATGGGGAGCAGGCAGTCAAGCGTTCGTTTCAGTCAGGACCAACCGAAGGAGTTCTTCTGCAGTCAAATGTAAGTGCATTTAGACTTTAAAATCAGGTGTAGAGATCTAGGTACCGTTTCTTTCGGTGTTTGCGTTTGCGTTTGTTTATAAGTCAAACGTTTTGACGTTTTGTAGCCAATTTTTGTAGACCTTACTATTTCTTCTCGAAGTTCTTAAAACCATTTTTCTATAATTTTTTGATCCCTCGGATGTCCTTATCGAGAGGTTACAAATTTCCAGCTTAAACACAACCACAACCGCAACCGCTAAAAGAAACACTACCCTAGATAGTGTTGGTGATATGCTTTAGAGGCGATCATGTGAGATGATTGTATCATACGTCTATGTTTATGTACTTATCAGTTCCATAAATAAATGTCACTCCTTTGTTTATTGAGTATGACTTAATTGTGAAACACATTGGCTATACGATATTATTCTAAACGATCCCTGATCACATATCATTATGTGGGATAATAGTGATCTAACCAGCACATGTATTGATTGATGGTAATGTTTCACATAACATAGATATGAAGATATCAAATCAATAATGTGGGGCACATGTTAGAGAACATGGGGTCGGATAGACCCGCTCCGAGACACTGTTGTTATTGTTATCTTAGAAATGCCATCAGGGTGTAGTCTCGAGTGGTATACCTATACGATCCTTTGACCTGAGATTCTTATTGATTCTCAGTATGCGTAATTGTGTACTTTAGGGCTATCAAACGCTTCACCGTAACAGGGGAGTTATAAAGGTAGTTTACGGGTATGCCATAAAACATGACATGAGATGTAAGAGATCAAGATGGAATTTGCCCATTCTTGATAACGGGAGAGATATCTCTGAGTCCCTCGATATGGTTGGATAAGAAAAAGTGCATGGCCATGCCAAAGTGATTAAAGAGTTAATCACGAATTATATTCATTACATTGATAAGTGAATTTGTCGAGCTATCACAATCTTGAGCTTGACTGATATCGTGTGGCAAAAGGATCCTATGTGAGTGTATCAAGGTTCAGCTGGATCGATCATTGCGTACATTTGGGGGTCAATATGTGCTGCTAGGCACCGCTATTGACTTGTGGTCTGATGAAAGGGTTCTCCGGGACCGCGGCCGACTTGTACATGAGCATAATGGGTCATACACTTAACGGGTTGGATCATGTCTGATGGATTGGATCCATTAGTGAGTTTATATGGATTTGGATCCTCTGCCGTCTTAATGGATTTCTATTGTAGAAGATCCATTAGCGCGAGTCCTAGTGGGCTTTTATCATAGAAGGACAGTTGGTGCGCTCTATATAAAGAAGGCGTGCGGCGTGCGGCGTTAGAGTCTCCCCGCCACGAGCCCTAGCCGCCGCAGTGTCCCACTGCCCCTAAAACCCTAGCCGCACGAGTGGGTGCTAGCACACCAGCGCGTGGTGTTCCCACCTTGGACGTGTTGATACCATAGAGGTGTTGTCGCTCTTGCGTCAGCGTTAATCGATTCGCTCGGCTACATCAACTGTACAACTACAACGACGTTGTTGTGACGGCAATCCGCGACGAGGAAGAGTTGTACCACGTCGCGTTCGACTACGTACAGTGCTTCGGAGCACGCGGAGAGGCTTCACCCACTCTACTTCTACTGCTAACGTGCTCCAAGGGTAACGCTCCATGATCTCTGACTCATATGTTTCCTGGGTGTTCGCGGTAGAAAAATTTTGTTTTCCGGCTAGCGTAGCACCGCGTTCTCCTTCAGATAGGACGGGTCGGGGTTGGGTCACGCCTTCAATGAGTCGACCCGGTGTCGGGAACCAATTCTAGTCGCCCTGACTCGACCCAACCAGACCAATGTTTTCCTCGCGCCAGCCGCCGATGAGAGGATGTGTCCACAAGGAGGTGGCTGCCCTAGCCACTAGCAAAAGGAGGTGGTGGTCGACTCGACGTGGGTCTCAGCAGTGAGGAGACGAGGAGGAGCCCCCTGGGTGTCCATCGAGGGCATGAAGGGACGATGGTTGGACGACTGGTGGGGCATAAATTTGAGTAGCGACAACCCAACTCTGATGGGCAACTAGAGAAGAGGCATGGAGGGGCTGCCAAGGAAGGAGGTTGGAGGTGTGACTGGTGGACTACGAATGACCCAATAGCGCTCGAGCTTCAACGGGAGCTATGGACAAGAGACTGTCAGGTGGAATGAGTTGTGAGCGAGGGAGATAGAGAGTGAGTCAGTCTAGGGTTAGCGATGAGAGAGAGGAAAGGGTTGTGGCGGTTGGATGTTTATCCTAGAATGTTTGTTCAGGGAGAGGAGAGAGGATTGTGGTACGTGGTTTGGATGTTCATCCTAGGGTGTTTGTGCCATGCAATATATCCGAGTCGGGGCCTAGCCCGACCAAATTGGTGCCTCAAGCCTTCAACCTGATTTTGGCCCACCTGTTTAGAAAAAAAAAAAAAGTCAGGTTTAAATCTAGAATCGAGATTTCTAGTTGGACGTGAACATTTTGGATCGCTCCATACAAGTGAAACGACGTCTAAAATAGACATCGACATTACCCGGCAGTGATTTTGTTGGGGTGCGTGCGTCCCTTTTCTACGGTGCCGTCTCTGTCGTTTTAAGCCTTCTTTTGCATGGTTCACGTCTATCTTTACATTGAATTTTAAAAAGGCAAAGGATTTGCAGCGTCCTAGGCGCCTAGGCGCCTAGGCTAACCAAGCGTGACTTTCTTCTCCGGTTCAGAATTCAGATCGTCGTTATCGCGTATAGTGGCATTCATTCCTAGCTTGGAGTATCTCCGGTGGTGCTTTTAAAACAAAATCTTTTCTATATTTAGAGTGTATTGACTTTCAGCAGAGTCTCTATATTTAAAGTTTTTTTTTAGCCTTTAAATTTGGAGGCTCTTTATATCAATTCCTATATTTCTCTGGATAGATGTTCTGCAGCAGATGCTCTTAGAGCATCTCCAGAAGAGCTTCTAAAAAAGAATCCTCTCTATATTTAGGGTCTTTCGTACTCCAGCAAAGTCTCTATCTCAGTCTCTAAATTTAAAATTTCTCTCTCTAAGCCTCTAAATTTGGAGGCTCTCTATATCAACCTCTATAGTTTTTCTGGATAGAGATTCTGTTGGAGAGTGATTTAAAGGGAGTGTATGGAGACCTGATATTAAAGCATCCGCTGAAGATGCTATTAGGGTATGTACAATAAAGAATCAAGGGTGTCTCTTAGTATATTCTTCTAAGTAAAAAAGACAAGTATGTAAGGGTATGTACAAAGCCATTTAATAGGGTGTCTCTTAGCGATTTAATGCTGCTCTTCTCTAATTCTGTCTAGGAGCTTAAGAAGAGTCGTCTTTTCACCAAGAGTCGACTCTAGCATTTTTTCACTTTTTCTCCTGCCACATCACTAAAACATATTCACCTCATCGTTAAGAGACGTACTATTAAATAGCTTTATACATGTCTTTACCGGTGCTGGGGCCTCGGGCAAGTGCTGAGAAACTGAACTGAACGGTGACGCCGACGCCTTCCTGTTCCCTCGCCGCATCACGCACGCAGAACAGCAGAACTCAGCTTGGCTTGCATGTGCGTGTCCGGACTCCGGACTCCGGCGTACTATTTCGGTGGGCAGCTGCCTAATAACACCCTGCACTTTTGCTATGCGTTTCGGCTGCTCAAAGTAGCACTGAAACTGAAAGGGGATTAGGTCGAGGCAAGATGTTGTTGGTACTACTACTACCATTCCGTATGCCATTCTGAGGTGCTTGCATTGCATGCAGCCTCGGAGGAGCAACGAGTGCAAACCGCGGACGAAAGTCAAGGCCTCGAGTGCCTTTTTCTTCGCCTCTCCCGTGCATATCGCTCTCTCCGTAGCCCGTACCGATTGGCGACCAATATAGGGAGAGCTTACTTTCGACTTACGCCCGGGCCGGCGAACGTGCACCGGCTATTCTGACTCTGCCCCCGGCGATTCTTTTTCGACTTAGGAAATAATCCCTCGTATACGCGCGTCCTGGTGCTCGAACGGTCGAACCTTGGTGGGTTACGACCGGATCCCTTGCCCCAGCAATCTGGTGGTGGCGGCTGTCGTGGTCGATGGAGCTTGTGTGGTTATGCTCGCTACTCTGTCCCATCCCTGATCTGAAACCGCTACGCCGGAACATTTGACTCCACGGTATCTTGAGAACTTTGAAAACGACTTCTAAATGTTTGAGAAATAGTTTTGAGAATCTGGAACGTTTGATTTGGATGATTGATTTATTGATGAAAAGACGTAAGCCGTCACTTGAAATAAACCGAGATCATCCACTGCTTTCGGTCGTGTTGACCCGACCCGATACATAAGGAGTTACATAATGATACGACGAATATGGGTTCATACAAACCATGTCACTCAGGTATCCTGATAATCTGATTTGCTATGATTCAATTTGAAACACATGAACTTCGAATGATCCTCCAAGGTACTCCTATGCATGCTACCATACAAGTAGGATCTATGTTGAACGTGGGTTCATACAAACCGTGTCACTCAGGCGCTCTGATAGTCTAATTTACAAAGCCAAATGCTACTAGAAGATTCAATTTGAAACAGAACTTCGTATGATCCTCCAAGGTACTCCCATACATGCTACCATACAAGTAGGATCTATGTTGAATTTGCGGGGAAGAAAAATCCTATATTGCAAACCAAACGAAATGATGCGTGTGGAGATTATGGCCCAAGTGTGCTGCGCTGCTACGCTTACAAGTGAATAGCTTTAGCTAATCAAGTACATCGGTGGTACACTATTAATTAATCAGTACGGTTTTCGTAGGTTGGCACCGCTCTTTCCACGGTTTCTTTTTGTCAGTTGCTTCAACACGTCATGCAGGGGGGTATTTCGGGGCTTGGGCATGCTGTGCTACGTCAGCTATCCATCGAAGGATGGCGTCGTGGTGTGCGACTAGTGTCATCTTTTTTTGTTACCCACCAGGTTTATCCTGGCCAGCACACAGGTTAAAAAAACCGTGGTAGGAAAAACCGCCAAATGGTTTATTGTTGGTTTTGGTGGTTGTTTGACAACGAAAAGCACCAAACCGTTTGATAACGAATTTGTTAATCAGCTCAGTTCTGTTTAAAGATTTATTTAGAGGTGGTCCTTGAGATGAGTGAATTTGGCTGTTTTGGGGCCATTCCAACCCGCGACAGCCATTTGGAGCAGAAAAATACCAGGCTAGCTATAAAAAAAAAAGAAATATAACCAAAACAATTTCATCTATGCACGTTAATAAATGTTCTAGTGTTTTTTTAAACAGTATGGTCCAATAAAATCAAGTAAAAGTGCAGCGGGTTGTAGTCACTACAGGAATCCGATTTATTTTCGTCGGCCAAAAACCGACGAAAATAAGCTAAAACCGATTTAAAACGGATATTTTTAAATCGGTACGGTTACGAAACTAAGCCGAAAAAATATTAATAATTTAAATTAACAACCGATTTAAATTAGACTATTTTAAATTACCTAAATGATCGACGACATTACTACCGATGAGCAATCTGCGAGGAACGGTGACGTGGTTTATATTTTTCGTCGGCCAGTAGACGAAAATCTAGCCACTGTGGCAAACATGTAGCGCGGCGTGGCGCATATATTTTTCGTTTCGGCCGATTTAAAAATAATGAAAGTGACGTGGAAAGAGTTGTTTTTACCAAAGGATTTAAAAATAAGGTGCTAAACACTAGGCCTATGATTGCTTATTTTCGTCGGCCTAGCCGACGAAAATATATATATATATATTTAAAAAATAACAGAAAAGCTAAAAAACCCCAGAAAATCACACAATTCACAGAAAAATCACACGATTCACAGAAAATTCTTAGAAATTCACAGAAATTATGCCATCCATATGCCATCACATAACATTCATCATTTACATCATCACATACATATTTGACATTCACGTGACCACATATCATTGAAATGGCGTAAACGCCATTTGACATACACAAAAGTTTTAGATAGTGTCCAAATAATTATACATGACCACATATCATCGCATTGGCGTAAACGATAAGCATAGAACTAAAAATAGTGTTCAAATTATTCCATATCAGTGCATAACACGATAAGCAGTCACATAGAACACGGTTAACATAAAATTACATTGTTCAACTTGGAGGTGTGTGGAAGTTGTGGCCACTATCTGCATCACCCCCTGAATTGAGATATTGGTCGACAGGTGTCCCCGAACCACTAGCAACATTACCTCCAACATTTGTTCTCGGTCCAAAGAAAGCGGTGTTGTTGAACCCTATTGGAATCAAAGCGGTTATTAGTTAATTTCACAGAAAGACCAACGCTCTAAAATGACAAGTTAGCAAGAAATACCTTTTGCGGGGATTGAAAGAAAGGAGGTACAGGAGGAGGATGAAATGTAGGCAAGTTCACAAAGAATGATCCAAGGTGCGGTTAAAATATCCTAAAAAATTATAGATACAAGAACAAAAACAAATATAATTATTGTGACACTAATTAACAAACTAAATGATTAAATTTATAAAAAGTACACATAATTTGGCCATTAGCACTATATGTAAGCATGGATCATCAAAATTTGCCATTCGACTTCATGCATGATATAAATTTGATAAATTTATTGAAAATGATCATGTCAAGTGCTTTAAGCGTAAATGATCAATTCTAGTGTAATCGTAAACAACTTTACTTACTTGAAAGTATTGTTGTTGTTGTGCTTGCCATTGAACAAAATATGCTTAGGTTTGCATTGCACTCTCGTGTTGCTGTCTCAACATATCCTGTTGTTGCCTCATCGCCTCCCGTTGTTGCCTTAACTCCTCCTCTAGTCTTGCCTCACGTGAGCTCTGTGCACTGCTTTGGGATGATTGAGATGACCTCGCCTGTCTTAAGGCTTCACTCGAATCGACGACCCCATTGAACATGGCAAACCTGCCATGTTTCTTACCACCACCACTTGTGTACAAGGCCACAAGATCGACATCTTCTCTCCGCCAATCGTGCTCTTCCCCATGACGTTCGACCATTGTTTCTCCGTAGCGTGTCTACAATATTAATTAAGTTAAGGTAATAATATGGAATTGCATTTAAACGGAATGTACCACGTCGATACTACTAACCAGGTTCTGCGTCGCCGACGAACTGCAAAGCTGTTCTGGGTGTGTAGGATCACCTCCTTTGTGACCCCGAATATATGCTTCAATGTAGCTTGGCGCATTGCCACTTTTAGCCTCCTATAGCTCAATGTTAATTAGTAAGTATAAGTATAACTGAAGTTAAATACAATAGAATTACACCATGTCGAACGTACCATTCGATGCGCGAGACGAAGATGTCCATCGGCGCCATACCGCTGAGTCACCCTTGGACCCGCCTGTCGATTGCCTCTCTTCTTGCGTGACTGCTCCACGAAAGCTGCCGACGACCAGTAGGCACAGAGCGCTTGCCATGCATCTGGGCATTTCCGTAACCAAGGCAAGTCTACCTCGAGGTACTCATCCTCTCGAAGGTAGATCTGTGAAGCACCTAACTTCTTGTTCATGTCCTCCTTTTTGATCTTCTTGTAGTACAAACACACCGCTTGTATACGAGCATTTGACATCATGTCCTTGGTCACCCTGGTTGCAGCCTTGTCAAACACATACCTAGCTTTAGCTGCAAGTAAGTCCTCCTGACCGTCTGGCAAACGGTACCTCTCCTAATTAGAAAAAATTATCAGTTAGACAATTTAGTATAGACGTCAAAATCTATTAAATAAAGTGCAACAAATATCATTACCCAAAAGTCTTTCCACACCCTCTGTGCAACATTTCCCTGTTGGCCATCTATAGCCAACGTATAGTGATCCCACTTCATTGCTGGCTGAGAAACACCTTTAACCACAACCATCCCTGAATAGTGGTACCGACAGAGAGATCCTAATGTAGAGTTCACGTGCCTTAACCGATTCCGACCTCCCAGCAACATCAATCCATTGCTCGCAAAATACAATTTTCAAGTAAATTTTAAGTTGAATACAATCATCAATAGTTAGTTTCAACAAATTTTAAGTTGAAACTTACCAATCTCCATGTGGCACGATCACCCTTCTTGACCTGGGGTCTGTAATTGCGGGAGGTATCGAATTAGATCCCTGTACCTGAAATATACACATAATGTTAAGCATAACTAATAAAATATATAAATGCGTGTTGCTTCAATAATTATTACCTAAAGACGGTTTCAGCATCTTCCCCCTCATCCCCTGCATCATCACCACAATCACCATCTCCAGAAGCATTATCTTTCCTAGCCCCATCTTCCCCAGCCTCCTCATTCTCCTCCTCCGCCTCAACCTCTTCACTATTCCCACCTCTATCTTCATCCACATTCTCCTCCTCCCCTACCTGTACAAATAAGATGCAAAAGTAAGTATCATATGAATGTAAGAGAAAATTTGTATTAATTACAACTACAACCTCTGGTAAAGCCTCCTCTGATGGAGCAACCTCCCGCGAAGCGTCGTCAAGGCATCTCTGGAATGCGCTTCGTCGACTCTGCTGAGAACTACTGCCCATAAATAAAGAACCGCTTGTTGAACCTTGGCTTTTTGAAGATGAAGATCCATCTTTCTTCTTACCCTTTGAAAGCAACTTGCCACCAATATGAACAAACGACCTCATCCTGTTTCTGAAAATGTAAAAGACATTAGTACATAACAAAAAAACTATTAAGATTACATAATAAAAATGCAATATTTATGTCGTTACACTGATTAGAAGTCATTGGCATCGGGAGGTTCAATGGTAATATGCAAACTACCACGTTGACGCTGCTGCTGTTTCCTTTTTTGAGTACACAAGTCACGCCTTTGTCGTTTCTTTTTGCGAGTATCATCCACAATAATATCATTAGTGTCGCCGACTATTTGATCAAGTGCCAACCCAGTCTCTATTCCAAATGAGTTGGGTAAGTCTCCTTCTTGGTTTGCCTCTTGACCGTTGTTATCGATCTCATTGTCCACATAACAATCATCTCCAGGGGTGTTCAACCGGCCAGGAGGATTGACCTTATGAACAACCCACCACGGTGCCAAATACGACTTGTTGCATGGATATGACATATAATAAACCTGTTCAACTAGATGAGCCAGTACGAATGGATCGTAGCCGGTAAGGCGCGACTCATGATTAACTTCCACCATCCCTATTTTGTTGTTACGTTTTGTTCCTTTCTTGGGATCAACGCTAAACCAATCACAATAAAAGAAGACTACTTTGAAATCTTTTGCCCCTCCGAACTTGAACTCTACTATGTCCTGAATAACGCCATAAAACTCGGTGGCACGACCATTCACGTCATACGCCTTAGTAACAATTCCACTATTCGTTGTGGTCGCTTGTGGGTGTTTTGCTTCAAATTTGGTGGAACGAAGCGCCATCCGCTGACATCATAACGTCCATAACTCTTTGCGCTTGTGCTTCCATGTGATAATTGGCGAGGTCCTCATGTACGCCACATTCCTCATGCACTTTGCAATAATAGTTAAGTTTTTAAGTGAATTAGTTAAATACAATTTATTATAGCTAAGCGTTTTGAGAACAATACATGTTGTCGAAACCAAGTGATGAAACTAGGACCACCGTAAACTCGACGTCGTAATTTGTCAAGTTGTTTAGGGTAGGTTGTCTTCGGATCTCCAAGATTGATCGTCAAACAACACGCAAATTATTCAACGGATATTGAGTATTTGTGTGTCAACAGATTTATGAGGATATTCAATGGAAGTACTTACTTGAAATACTTGTCCATTTCCTCGATGTTGGCGTATATATACAACAACGCCAAGATTCCATTCTTCCGAGGCGACACGTGATTAGAACTACCACCCACGGCTTTGCCATTCCATTGGAATATTTTCAGATTCTTGACAGGGTGTGATCGGATGTGTGGTACCGTGGTATATGAGCATTAATGTTGTGTTCATCTGCAAAATATGTACTCGCGTAATACGATATCTCCTTAAGATAGAATGCTTCTGCGATACATCCTTCAACTCTTGCTTTGTTACGCACAGTTCCTCGAAGTTTTTTCAGGTTCCGTTCTATTGGGTATATCCATCGGTACTGTACAGGCCCTGCAAGCTCTGCTTCATATGGCAAATGTACCAATAGATATTGCATTACGTTCATAAAACCTGGTGGGAATACCTTCTCCATCTTGCATATAAGCACTGGTATGTCCTTCTTCAACTTTTTCATTATTGTTTTATTTATTTCCTTAGCACATAGCTGTCTATAGAAGAAACTTAGCTCTGCCAACATTGTCCAAACTTCGTCTTGCAGATAGCCACGGAACATTACATGTAGTAGTCTTTCCATGATAATATGATAGTCATGGCTCTTTAAACCATTTATCTTGCCTGTTACAATGCTTACTGCTCGTCTTAGGTTCGCTGCGTAACCATCGGGAAATTTGACATTTTTCAACCACACAAGTATCTCCTTTCTCTCGGCAGGTCTGAGGCAGTAGGGAGCACGTGGCTTCCCTGTCCGTCCGGCTTCATCTGACCTCACCTCAAGGGTAGGTCGATTACATATCTCAGCCATGTCCTTACGTGCTTTAATATTGTCTTTTGTTTTGTCTTTGAAATCAAAAATCATACTGATGATGCTTTCTGCAACATTTCGTTCCTGATGCATCACATCGATATTATGTCTGAGGATTAGGGATTGAGTATAAGGAAGACTCCAAATGCAAGATATGTGAGTCCAATTGTGCGTCTCTTTGACCCCTTCATATCCATCCTCTGTATTGACTAAATTATTGTGCCAAGCAACAATCTCATGACCGGTCAAATGTTTCGGTGGCCCTTTACTAATGGTCGTGTCTTTGCGGAAAGCATTGCTCTGTGTCCTGAACGGGTGATTAGGAGATGTGAAACGTCGATGACAGTCGAAGAAGCAGAATTTGCCACCGTTTTTTAAACGAAATGCATCTGTGTCACCCATGCATATTGGACAACACAATCTACCATGTGTGCTCCATCCCGAGAACATGCCATATGCAGAAAAATCATGAATAGACCAAAGATATGCACCACGAATGTTAAAATACTTTTTTCTGTTGTTGTCATATGTCATTACCCCATTCCATAACTCTTTTAACTCATCGATCACGGGTTGCATGAACATATCTAAGTGCTTTCCTGGATGGTCAGGCCCCGGTATGACAAGGGTTAAGAAAACGTACTCATCTTTCATGCATATTGAAGGTGGCAGATTATATGGAATTGCAAAACAGCCAACATGAGTACGAGGCGCACTTGTGTTGAAAGGTGTGAAACCATCAGTCGCCAACCCAATACGCACATTGCGGGGGTCTTTGGCGAAATCTGCGTCATATTGATCCAACGCCTTCCAGGCCTCAGCATCAGAAGGATGGCCCATTAGCCCATTGTTCTCACGGATGCCTTCCTTGTGCCACCTCATATGCTTCGCAGTCGTCCTGGATAGGTACGACCGTTGAAGCCTTGGTATTAGGGGCATGTGTCGTAACACCTTAACTGGCACAGTTGTCATCTGCATATTCCCCTCTTCGTCGACCATCTCCATATATCTCGATTTCATGCAATACACACAACGATCGTTGTCCTCATGTTGCTTCCAGAATAACATGCAATTGTTAACACATACATCAATCTTTTGGTAAGACATTCCCAAACCGGCCAACAGCTTCTTCGAACGGTAGAAGTCCTTCGGCATCTTATGAGGTTTTGGAAGGATATCAGAAATCAAATCGACTATATCATTGTAACAACTTACAGAGAAATTGTACTTCGATTTTATAGCCATGAGTCGCGTCACAAATACTTAGTCAGTGTCACATCTCAGAACTCATGTAAAGAATCTTCAAGCGTAAAGTAGCCTAAAGAATTTCTCGACCTCGCCCAGGACATCCTCAAATTGATGAGCAATATCATTGACCACTCATCCATTCTATCCTCGACTCATCGATTGATCGACATAATTCGACGTCGCTCCTATTGGTGACTCGCCATGCTCGAACCAAGTCAGATAATCCGGCATGAAGCCATATTCACATAGGTGATGCTCCATAGTAGGCTTGGACTGTCGAGCAAAGTTCCAGCACCTAGAACATGGACATTTCGCCAACCCCCCACCAGGAGACGAGGAATAAGCATGATCCACAAAACCTTGTGTCTTAACCATCCATTCTTGGGTGTGTGCCCCAGTGCTTGTCCAACCAACGTATATCCATCTACGATCATCTCCCATTTTGTATGCTATATTGAATGCATGAATAATTGTGAAAGTGAGGTTCACATCCTAACAAGAGATCTAGGTAAGGATAGATCCTAAACCCACCTAGAATAGATTTTAAGCCAGTTTTTATGACATGTCATACAATTGAGCGAAATTTATAACATAACCCATTCTCCTCCGAATACACGACCGGTTGATGTGCATCGGAGAACAACTGGGTTACGCTGCCGAAATTGTCATTCGAATTATACGACATGTCATAAAAACCGAGCTTAACCGTCCATTCCTAGGCTGTCCAAAATCGTGGACAATTCCTGAACGACAAAGCTCACAACTTAATGTGAACCATGTCGCTCCCGAACGGGTGACGTATAGGTTGGGTGACTTGTGTGTATAAAATAATTAAATTCGATACATATCATTTGTGTGTATGAAATGATTAAATGTTAATGCTATGAAAAGTAAAATTAACCCTTCGTCCAATGAAGTGATACAACGTAAATAAAATAATAAGCAATAATTATATTAGGCTTCAACAATAGCAAGAATATTAACTTACAATGTTGCAAATATTTACTCATATATAAATAATTACATTCTCAAATTTAGAAACTAAGCAAATTGCATAATTCATAATACCTACGTAACATTATGTAATTAACATAATTCATAATAATTAACGTACATATTTATCTACACAAATAAAATCATAAATTGATAATAAAAATTAAACTCACGTAGAGAAAAAGGACGACGGCGGCGACAGGGCGGCATGGCATGGGCGGGCGCCGGCGTGGGCGGCAAGGTGGTGACGAGGCGGCGGCGGGCGGCGGCGGCGATGCGCGACGACGGCGTGGGGCGATGGCGGCGGCGGCGACGGCGTGGGGACACCGGCGAGCGAGCGAGACGGCAAAGCGGCGGCGGCGGCGGCGGGGGCGGGCGGCGGCGGGACGGCGGCGGGCGGCGGCGGCGGCGGCGCGGCGACGGCGGCGAGCGGTCGGGCTTAGGGGGACGTAGGCGGTGAGAAGTGTAGGTCGAGTCACCATGACGCCGTCCATCCTCGCCAGAATGTAATGTTTTTGGCTATGAATGTCGGCCGTACGCGAAATTACATTTCGATGGACGTGGCACTTATTTTCGCTCGATCGGCCGAAAATAAATATTAATGTCGGCCAGCCGATTTAAAATACTAAGAAAATAATGCCCGTATGACGTGGTTCTTTCTCGGTTTTTCATATTATTTTAAATCGGCGGTAATTTAAATTACTATTATTACTATTATTTTTATTATTATGTTTGTCGGTAGAGCCGACGATAATAGGCCCCTGAAAATTCAAAATTTAGCGCGTGCGATGGCTCATCTATTGTCGTCGTCGTGTCTTGCAAAAATACTCGTGGAGATGTCTCGTCGGTGGCCGATTTAAAATAGACGTGGAGAGGTAACGTCGGCTAGGCCGACGGTTATACCTATTTTCGCTTGTTTTCCCTGGCCGATTTAAATAATATTTATAATTACGTCGGTTTGTTCTCGTACGATTTAAAATATGTGTGACCGTCGAAAACAAATCGTTTTCCTGTAGTGAGTCTCACTGTAAACCCCAACTAGTCCCTTTTTAGATGAGATCAAGTTTTCTATTTGGTTCCTCCATAAAAGGGGTTCCATGTTTGGTTTATTGGCTAGAATACGGTTTTCTTTCACCACAGTCGACGGGTTCAGTTAGACCTAAGGTTAAAAAAACTCATAAGATTCATGTGTTCAAGATTAAACAGTAACGTAGTATAGTTAAGTTTTTGAGCACCACGATAAAAAGTGCCCGTGTCATCTATAGTTTGCTTCATTGCGCCTATTTACTTTGAGCAATTTACTTCTTTGCAATTACATTCTTAGAAACGAATTACTTGATTATTACCCTAGAATTGTAAACATTTATTTAGACATAGGTTGTTAGTTTAATAAACTAACTTAGTTGATTTAGAGCTCTTGTGTTGTAAACCTTTGCACTTAGCTTCCGCGCATCTTCTAAGTTTTGAACACAAGTTCATGATTTGGTAATTAAGTTTAAATTTTGAAAAACGTAATTCACCCCCTCTTGGACATCCGATTCCTTACACTCTGAAAAAAGGCCATACATTATGGTGACATTTGTGGAGAGTCTTTGTTGTTTTCCTTTTTAGATCTGTTGCACATCTTCTAAAGCAAACATTCCACGGATACTCCAATGCATTTCATGTGACAAATGACCTACTCTATGAATATCACTGTTTATCTTGTTGTTCGTCAAACTTGGAATTCTAAAAATGCCATAGAAATTGTATTATTGTGAACACGACACTGCTTGTTGTTTGGGTTGGTACATACTTGAATAAGCTAGCTAAGAGAATGTAAATGGAGTAGCACTTTGAGATGACAATACACAAAGTAGTGGCATATTTACAAATACGGCAATTTTCGCTGGCATTTTTAGGATTCAAAGTTTGGCTAGATAAATAAGGCATTTTTAAGTATACCCCCTTAATAAATTCCTTTCACCAATCCTCTGCATCCCCTATTTCTTTCTCAACCACATATTGATGTCATTTCTCACCTTATCGCCGCTCTCCACCTCTTCTCCTCGTCGGTCGGTGTTGCCCTCTGTCTTTCCCCCCGTTTTCTTGTAGCCCAGGTGCCTTCTTTGTGATGCTTCCCCTTCCTCTGCCTTACATCTCTTCTAAGCTATCATTACTTAATTTGTTCCTGTGATTGTCTAAATCGGCAACTTTGCGCAGTGTCATGTGGAGCGGCAATGGAACGTCGAATGGTGAGGCCTCTAAACAACGACAGGGCGTGCTAATGAATGGTGACATAGTGCTGAGATATAGCCCCTACCATGGCGCCATTGTTTGGATGCAAAGGTCTAGCTCTCAAGGTACTCCTTGGTCCTTCGTTCATCTAGATTGTAGATCCCCTAGGTGCCTGCCTAGTGGCAAGCTTGTAGCCCTTATTAGTTGGCAGTCGGCAAGTATTAGGCAGGTTAGGAATCTAGGCATGCGAGGCAGTGCTATAGTGGTTTATGCACTAATTTAAGCGATGTCATGGTTAGGCTCATGGTCAAGCTCATCACCACAGTCAAGCTCATCGGGAGATGGCGGCGGCGGTGCCTATAAGGATGAGGGGAGAGAAGAGAAGAAAGTTTGCTAGCCCTAGTTTCTATTAATCTGATGGGCTTTTGCCATTGGGCCGATTCCTGGCCCAGATATTGATATAAAATAGGGTACCAAATTGGGGTTTTCTACGTCTCTCGCATCCCTCCCCTTTTCCTTCTTCCTTAGACCACTATACCTGCCAAAGCCTCCACTTCTGGCATTCTCCTTTCTTAGACTACAAAACTATGGAACTCAGAGCCTCCCCTTCTTCTCCCTCATGCCGCCATATATAGGCCCATAGCCATGGAGCATGCTTCCCTCCACCCCACCTTTTTTCTTTCCCCTTTCTTTTTCTTGTTAAGGTGCTCATAGCTTTGGTTCGACCACTAGGCAGGCTAGGCGCTACCGTGCTAGGCAACCATCCCTTGCTTGCTTTTGGCCTAGACTGATGAATCATATGCCAGACATAATCTACCTACAACTTTCTTCTATATAGTGTTCCTCTAGGGCTGGCTGGTAGCCTCTACCATAATTGCACCAGAGTTGGTGAGCTAGGCAAGGAGGGTGCCTAAACGATCCTAGCTGGTCCAAGGTGGCCTAGGTTGAGCCCAAAATGGTACATTTGGGTGGTGTCATGATATTCTGATCCTCTTCTAGCACTTCCTCATCCTCACAATCCTTCACCTCCATCATTTCAATTATTGCTTTCTATCTGCTCACCTTTGTCTGCCATCCCTATCGGCTCCAACAATGCCTGATCGTTCCCAACCCACTGGTAGTCACCTTCACTTGGCGATGTGACCTCATTGGTGTCAATCTCCACCTCCATGACACCATCAATCACAATCATTTGCATCACCTTGTCCTTTATAGTATCACTGAACAACCAAGCCCACATAACTCTTTCATTTTGATGTCGGGTTGATTGGAATCAACTCTCTGGAAAAACCTTCAATTGCATGCCTCACTATGGCTGAAACCCTCAAACTAGGGTTTTGGGGATCCAAATTAAATAACCATAACAACCAAATCATCGTTGGCTCTTGTCACACCCTTTGTGGCCGACTCAAATATGGAGAGATCAACTCCCTCCACCCCTTTCACAACCTCCTTCTCACCATAGAAGATTTGAAAATATAATTTCTCGAACGTATCTACTGGACAAAAGAGACACAAATTCGACAATGCATCAAATTTTTTAGTCTAATTAATAGGGAAAAAATATAGATAATTTTTTCTAACTATGCTACTAAAGTTTAATTAGCACTACATAGAACCAATACCAGTGGTTCAAATCAACATACGGTGCTCATCCCGATCATACGTTTATGTGGGCCACTGTACTAGTCGCCTCCAGTCCAAGGCACATAAGTATTTTTAATCCGACCATTGCTACACACCGAGCCAAATTACAAAAAAGGAAAACTCTTAGGCATAGCAACTATGTACGGCTGTTTTGTCAATAAGCATGCCCCACAAGATATTTTTCATTTGCAAATTTTATTTCTATTTCCTAATTTCTGGCTAAACCACCACATAAACATAGTGATCCTAATACCTAACATTAACATATGAGTAACATTAATTATCAATATCTAATGACTTTTAACCACTACCTAAGTGAACCCTACATCAAATGTTGTCATGCATTAAATTGTTTTTTTTCAAACTACGCTACAACCAACACATTTAGCACTTTAAAGAACTGATACCATTGGTCCAAATCAAGTCATGGTGCTCATCATGACCATATTTTGATGTGGACCATTATATTGGTCGTCTGCAGTCCATTCCATGTAAATATTTTTACTATCAACATTACTACACATGTAACCAAATTACAAAAATAAAACAACTTTTAAGCATATCAACTACATACAACTATTTTGTAAGTAACCCGTGAGTTATTTTTCCATTGCAATTTTTATTTATATTTCCTAAATTTTTGCTAAATCACCCTATAACATAATGATCCTAATATAACACTAACATTCGAGTAGCATACTTGCTAGGCTTCGATAACCCGAAACTAGTAATCAAAGAAGGATTTGCGATTGCTTATATTTTGACTTCAAAATTATTAGGAGAAAAGGTGTCAAAAGTCAAAGCGTTAAAAAACAAATAATCTATGTAAAAAGTTACACAGAACAGGGTAATGACTTAACCTACTACCTAAGTGAAACCAACATCAAATACCATCATGCATAATTTTTTCTAGCTATGCTACAACCAACATATTTAGAACGACAAAGAATCAGTACTGATGGTAGCTATTCTACGACCAACATATTTAGAACGACAAAGAATCAGTACCCATGGTCCAAATCAAGATGTTGTGTTCATCCTGACCATATATCTTGATATGCACCACCGTACTAGTCATCTGCAGTCCAATCCATAAAATAATTTTTACTCGCAACATTACTACACCCCAAACCAAATAAAAAAAACTTTTAGATGATTGTTTTGTAAGTAAACATGCCTCATGAGTTATATTCTATTCGTTACTTCGTTAGATTTCCTAATTTATCAGGAAACCATCACATAACATAGTGGCCTAATCCAAAACACTGTAATACAAGCAGTATTACTTACCATTGTATTAACGACTTTTAAACTACTACTAAAATGATACATCATGCATACATCAAATGTTGGCTAACCAGAGCTACGGTCCATCATTTTCTGACTATATCAATACTATTTATAGCAACATCTAATCGCATCTCCTTGAATTAGGTGCATTATTGTCTACTGCCCGAAATTACAATGAACTATAGTTTTTACTGGTCATAAAATGCCCTACTTAGACTATGTTATATGGCTAACTTACCATGTTTTTGTAACTAAGAATGAAGATTGTGTATATTTACTTGAATCACAATATCTCCTCCTCTCCTTTTTCTCTTATTTCATCTCTCCCCGAACGAGCAAGTAAGCAAGGGTGCGAGTGGGGCGGGCTCGCCAAGGCACCTTATATACCACATATCGCTATGTAGGCATATATCACCGGCCCACTGGGCGACAAGTTGGGAGACGAGTAATGGTCGGGTCATCTCCAATGGTCGTCTACCACCTAACGGTTGGGTAATGTATCGCCTTGATCATTGGGTAACGTATCATCCAACTGTTGGGCGATATATTCCACGCAGTGCAAAAGGCACACTAACACGTCAGTGTGGCTTGCTACATCATGTGCCTATTTTATCTCAAAATTCATGCAAGTCATTTACCTATTTTCGTAAATTTGATTAAAATAAACATCTTTACAATTAAAAAGTCTCTTGTGGTGAGTGTTGGTGATGTCACACTTCACTTAAATTACCCACCTATGTCATCCGTAGTAATAAATCCATCTACTTCACTAAAATACCTGTCATGCCATTCGTGGTAACAAATTCATATTGTCTAACTACATTTCACTAAAAATACCCACCAATGCTAGCCATCATGATAAACACTTCTATTTCACTAAAATTATTCACCATGTTATTCTTCGTAACAAACTTATATTATCTAATTTAACCCCTTAAAATTCTCATGGTTTATACGACCAAAGTATAACGTGTGCCGCCGACCTCTATTGTCATCCGTGCGGTCGTGCACACCTAACACCTCGAACAGAACCTGGCGCCAGTGTGCAGCACCAATCATTCACGGGAGACCAAATACATATGACCCTCGTTGAATGACAAAATATATTTAAATATTAAAAAAATGTACACTGTCTAGTAGTCTCTCAACTTTAAACGAAATCCTCAAGTTCAATTGTGTCAAAAAAAAAAAAATCCTCAAGTTCAATCAACTTTATTGCCACTCAACTTTAGGCATATAATCAATTTTGTCACAATAAAATCCCTTCGCCTCCCGTCTCCGTCGTCAGCGTCACCTCCGGATCCGGGATCCACCGGTCACGTCTCGCTCGTCCCTCGCCGGCACCGCCTCATCCCTGCCTCGACGCGCCTCGTCCTCGCCGCCTCTGTCCCTGGCTTCTTGTCCCCGCCGGCGTCGGTTCCGTCCCGACTCCGGCCTCCCCCGACCCTCCCATCCAGATCTCTAGCTTCGCTCTCCCGGGAAAGCCGTCCTCAGGATCTCTGGCGACTGCAGCATGTACCGGGGATCTCCTCCTTGCACATCCATGGGAGCTCGGGCAGCTGTCCCCCTTGCCCGGGCGGTGGTTGAAGGTACTTGTCTATTGGGAAAGATTATTGCAACCAAGTCTCTTATGGTACATTGTTTATCATGTAATTTTGTGATCTTGTCATATATGAATTTACAACATCATCAAAATGAAAATATTTTGATAAATTAAGCTTTATCGGGTATGTTTCGAGAGTCTGACAAATCTTTTTATGGCTCTTTTTTCTTACAGGAGCACCGAATGGAAGGCAAAACAGTTCTGCAATCAATATTGATTCAGATTCAGACTCTGAAGGTAAACTGACGATACTATCTGCTTTCGTTGCCTAATAGTTTCTCTGCAATAATTCATCATTCCATCAAATCTGTAAAACCTTCCATTATCCTTTTACTGCATACATTTTATGACTGAGCATTTCACAATATGGGCATGGCAAGTTAGTTGTGTTCACAGCTGCTCTCTCTTAAGGTAGTTTATTACAAAGAAAAATTATCAGGAGTTTGCCCCATCAGCACATACTTTAGTAGTTTAGTATTTGCTTTTGTTATGAAAAAATCACTCATGTCCTGTTAGCACATAATGAGTTTGCTGTCTGACGTCTCTGGCATTTCTTTTGTCATCATTAAGAAAATGTCATGTAGCATCCATTATAAGAGAGAGAGAAAAAGTTATGGCTGAAATGACTGTTTGTGTTTGGATTGAATTATTTCACTAGGACTGTTTCACAATCCCCCAGTAGTTGGTCCCTACTTTTTTTGTCAGCCCTCATAGGAATATAGGATCGATCAATTAATATAGAAAAATGTTGGTAGAGAACTACATACATATTTTAGAGTTCGTTTGGTTTTATCTGTTGAGTTTCTATTTCATATATATTCATCGAAGCTGACTGCCATTACACTAAGTGTGATCCGCACATTATTTCATCTTTAATTCAAGTTTACTGCAAATCACTTCTGGATCACAATTCATGTGTGTACATAATAGGTGGTAATATGAGACCACTGTGCATTAAAAAATATACAATTTACAGGGCTGTTGAATGTTACTGAATAAGTGAATATGAATGTTATGATTCCCTAGCTGAAACCAACAAAAACCTTATATACCGCTGCCTGTTTCTAGGTTTTGTAGAAGTGCCACCCATATGCTCCAAGTCAAATGGGAAGGCTGCACCTGAGAGCCTAAAAACTGGTGGAAAGGCTTCATCCTTTTCTAAAGGTATGGACGTACAGTTTTGCTACACATTCTTCCATTCAAAAGTTGCTGAAAATCATGGAAAATTCTAATGAAACAATAGATCAGGATCTTTACCTTTCTATGGTCTTCCATTTGTTTCTTTCATTTATTTTCTTCTATATTTTTCTATTTTTAGGAGAAGCTGGCAAAGGAGGGTCGGCATATAGTGCTAGCAAAGGAGGGAAAGGCTCTTCATCAAATGCAATGCCTACAAAGTCTGATGCAGACCTAAAGCTTGAGCTTGGTCAGCTCCCTTCAGTGAAATATCCTCTATTTCTCTTGCAGCTTTTTTTTTTCAAAAAGGGAGGGACACCCTTTGATTTCATTGCATTAACGGAAACAAAACAGAGTTTCATGACTGATATTACAACCACCTCACATCATAATCCCACAATTGCGACCTCATGTCACATCTCCAAAGCACCATCCAATCTCAGCACACAGTTTTAACCACACAGCAACTACTAATCCTCACAATGCTACAACTAATAACTATAAAAGCTTCTTGACAAAAAAAAAAAACTTCCTGAACACAGTACTGGTACTGCCAAGGACATGGTCCATCTGAACCCCGCCTTTCCTCCCCCCCCTTTTCAAAATCTTCAATCATCTGCACTTGGAGGTGCTGGAAGGCGTTGAGACAATGAACATCGAACAGCATCAGCCCTTTTAGTCACCACTTCCGTTCACTTGGCGCCCTCCAACAGCAGCCCCTGCAAGCCCTCCTTTTGAGCCCCTGCCCACTATGTCAGCAAAGCACAAAGCAAGTAAACCAACTCAGTATGGGATTTCAACACCTTTTTTTTTTTTTTATCAAAACAGGATTTATTTCTGAACAACCAAATGATTCAGAGCACAACTGCCAAACAAACAGTATAAAGGTGTTTACCATCAGGCCAAAGCCTTTTAATCCAGAAGTAGTACTGACAAGAGTTAATTGGTCTATAAGAAGATTTAAACACCACAGCTGTTAAGGACCAAATACATTTGGCTTCAGGGCACTGAAAAAAGAAATGTTCAACAGTGTCCACCTCTGTACAATAACAACAGATTGGATACCCTATTTTGTTTCTTCTTCTCAGGTTGTGCTTGGTTAAAATAGCACCCCTTTCAATTTGCATAAAAAATTTTAATCTTTAAGGGGATTTTAGCTTTCCAAATTTTATGATAATGCACATTAGGCAAGGAAGTATACATAGAAGAATAAAGAGATTTCACAGACCTGGTCATTATCATTAGTGAAGCTAACACCCTGTATACTCCTCACCATCTCCCCCCAGTGACTCTTTTCAACACCGGAGAGCCACCTTCTGAAAGAAAATTGCCAATCTCTATCTCTGACCTCTGCCAAAGAAGCACCCTGATTATCACAAACTTGGAAAATATTAGGTATAATGTCTTTCAGAGGAGCATCTCCTATCCATAAATCCCCCCCAGAAATCCACCTACTGCCCATTCCTAACTTTAACCCTTTTGTTATTAATATACCACTTCCTGACTCAGTAAATCATACCAACAGGGGGAGTCTCCACTTTTATGCCCCACACTATAAATGGTTTTGTTTGACAAGTATTTGGCTTTTAACATTTTTTTGCAGCCCACTCTCAAGCCTCCACCACCACTTACAGAGCATGCTAATGTTAAATTTCCTTAATTTTTTAATTCCTAAACCACTTGCTGCTTATTTTTATCAGTGGAACTTCTAATACTCAATTTTACAATTTGTGAAATTTCAGTTTGGCTATCTATTTGAAATGTTTTATGTATTAGGGTTGTTATTATGGCCCTGTTTCTTTCGGTGGAAACTGGCGGTTAGCGGTTTTACTGTAGTAAATTTATAAGTCTTTGAAAAAAAAGTCTAATAAGCCTAAAAAGATAATTAAATTTTTTTTAAGAATCTTTGAGAAGAACTAATCAAAGCCTCGAAAAAATCTTTAAAAATTATAACACAAAAAAATCATATAAAAATAACAAATTTACTGTAGTAAACCGTCGACCGCCGACCGCCGCAAAAAGAAACAGGGCCTATATCTTACATCCTTTTGAATCGGTGCACATCTGATTCCCATGTGCCTTTCAGTATAAACAAAAACGTGCAATCTAGTCTTGCTATCTTCTCCACATAGTAATTATAGGTGTATAATTTTTTTTTTCTATTATACTTGGCTGCAGATATACCTCCAAATTCTAGAATCTTAATGAATTGTGAAGCAGCTGAACTATTGCAAGGAATTCATGAGCATATGGCTATCTTATCAGAGGATCCAAAAATCAAAATTCCTGAGTAGGATTTTTTTGTTGTTTTAGATGTGTTCTATCCTACCAATCATCATTCCTATATTGTGTTCCAGACTTTCAGTCTGCTAGCTCTGTGGTACTCATTTACTCTTTGTTGTTGTATGTGTAGGTCATTCGACAAAGCTTTTCAATATGCAAAAGAAGGAAATCACTTCATGAGTGCGAAGTCTGTGAAACAAGTCCTAGAGTATCCTTGTTTTTATTTAATAACCATTAGAGGTTGCATGCTATTATACAGTTACGATATTTTATCAAGCGAACACTTTGGTGGTTGAATTCCTTGACTAGTAGCTGTAGTCCTCTCAAAAAATACGGTGTTAATGATGGCGAGGTTTGTAACAATTTTTTTCTGGCTTTTCTTACCTTCACTTTGTCTGATTCCCCTGGATCTCAATATACTATGGTGTGGTGTACTTGTAACAGATATGCATGATAGCAAACATTGGACCTGAGACTATTGAAGAGGTTTATGCACTAGTACCATCTCTCAGGGTAAGTGTTTTCCATTTTATTATGCTATTTTGAATTTACATCAGCTTAGTCTTGCAAAACATATTTATTCTTTTACACAGGCTACTAGGTCACTTAATGAAGGCCCCATCAAGGAGGCTCTTACTGCTCTCGCTAACTTGAAAGCTTCCAGGTGAATCTCCAACGGAGCTACCCAGGTAATCCCTATGCAGTTCCTTCAATCACACCTCTATCCTGATTATTCACGTTTCTTATTGATTTTAATTGCCTCCTGAATCTTACACAGAAATGCTGCTGATCAAGAAATGAAGGATCCGCAACATGTCTTCTTTGATGTTTGGACTTTGGATGTTCACCTCTATCCAGCTTTATGCTGAATATGTAAAAACCTTAGCATGTGTCGTGTTCAGTCCCTTGGACCCCCTGATAGAACTTCAGTTGCAGTAGCTAGCTTATCTATCTGCTGACTTAGCCAGAATGGGTGAGGAAGTCTACTCTGAATTTCCAACTGGTATCCTGGGTTAGCTACAAAACAATATCGCTGTTGCTACCTGTTGGTTTCTGCCATGTTTCACGTGTCTGTTTACTCCTGCTTTGTGCACTATACTCTTTGGGTTGGGGGGCGGGGTGTGCAAATATTTTTTTTTTTGATCCAGTTTTCAGTAGTACATTCCGAAAGCAGATCCCAGAGGGTGGATGCATTTACACAAACATTTTTAGTGAAAACTTTCATACAGATCAATTTCAAAAAGGGAAAATGTCTCTACTAAACTGTGTTAAGCTGGCATACAAATTCTTCACCGTTACCGTCCACTAGATTAGCTGGTGTAGTGGTGTCTAAAATTGCATTATGGATCCCTTTGCCACACAGTTGCTGACTGAACGTTTGGGCACAGTGGCAGCTGAGGTGACCAAAATCCCTGGCTGGCTGGCTGGTTTGGCGGGAAAGGGGAGGACTGCCTCGATGTGATTATGTGGTGCATTCTGATTTGAGTGATTGGAGTGTGGTAATACTACTAGCTTTTGGTAAGGCAGTGTTGTTTTCAGTGTTTGCGTTTGCTTATAAGCTGAAAATTTGTTATTTTCGTATAACTCAAACGTTTTGACGTTTGGTAGTCAATTTTGTAGATTTTACTATTTCTTCTCAAAGCTTTTAAAACTATTTTTTCTATAATTTTTTGATCCCTTAGATGTTCTTAGCGGGGAGTTATAAATTTTTAACTTATAAGCAGACGCAAACGCCGAAAAGAACACTGCCTAAATCAACATAGAAGAACTGAATAATGAAAAAACACAGCACACAGAAGGCAGTACGCGCCAACTCAAGTTCGCTGCTAAAATTTTAGTGCTCCTAGCACCAACGAGCAGCTTATACATGTATGGACAGAGGGAAGCTTAACGCTGTAGTCCCTGTTTCTCGGGGTGATCGAACGGCAGCGGCTGCACGCCGTCGCTGAGCGGATCGGCGTGCCGGAACCCGTACGCCCTGAGCACCTGGTCGTCGGCGAAGTTGAGCGCGCGGCGCATGCCCTCGTCGCAGCTCTCCCGGGAGTAGTGCTTGTTGCGCTGCCCACTGCACGGCTGGCACCCCGTGAAGTGCGTCACGAACGGCCGCCGCCACCCGCGCACCCCGCTCTCCGCCAGCCCCGCGTCCTCCAGCGCCGCTCCCCTCGCTGCCGCGTACGCCGCGTGCTCCCTCTCCGCGTGCCGCCTCCGCAGCGCCGCCGCCGCCCGCCGCTCCATCGCCTCGTATCGCTCCGTGATGTTGCCGAGCCGCCCCACGATCTCCACCCAGTAGCCCTGGAAGTAGTAGCCGCTCTCCAGGAACACCTTCTCCCGCCACGGGCTGCCCCTCTGCCGCAGCATGTACACGAGCGCCGACTGGTCGTCGGACTCGTTGAACACCTTGTCCTTGAACGTGGAAGTGAGCACGGCGCCCCACCGGTCGTAGTCCGGCGAGTCCGGCCCCATGGCGGCCCACGCGGCCATGAAGTCGAGCGACCACTGGCAGTTGCGGATGAGGAACACGCCGGCGTTGAGGCTGGTCCACGACCTGGCCTCGAACACGAGGTGCGGCCAGCCGTGGACGACGAGGTTGTGAGCGCGGTACCGGCGCAGAGGGAGGCGGAAGTTCATGTCGGTGAACACGGCGTCGGAGTCCACCCACCATACCCACTCCGCCTCCGGGTGCGCGACCATGGCGGCGCGGACCACCGGGATCTTCGCCCAGTACCGGTCCATCGACGGGCGCAGCAACGCCGTGTTGTACAGCAGCTGCACGTCGTTGAGACGGCAGTAATCCACCTTGTTCTTCAGGAGCCGCGTGAGCAGGTGGTCACCCGCCGGGGACTGGCACGGCGTCGGCTGCGAGCCGGACACCATGAGAACACGATCCCCGCCGCCGCCCGACATCTCCGGGTGAGCGCGGAGCCACTCGGCCCGCTTCTCGTCCCACACGGCGATGGGGCGGTCCACGGTGTACGCCAGCCCCGGGTCGTCGTAGAACGTACCGCCGCCGCCCGCCCCGGAGGACGTCGGCAGCGCGGCCTCCCCGTAGCCGTCGGGCGGGGAGAACGGGGAGGCGAGCGCGAGCAGCAGCACGGCGCCCACCGCGGCGCCGGCGGAGAAGAGGAGCGCGTCGCTGAGCCACGACGGCGCCTTGGACGCGATCGACCGCGGCATCGTGAGCTCAAGCTGTCTCGGGGCGCGGGGCGCGCGGTGCAGCCGTGGCATGCATGACACACGCTGACACCGCGGGAGCGGGGGCGTATATAAAGCGGCGCTGCTTTTGGCCGGCCTGGCGCCCTGGCCACGCCGAACGCCGAGCCGTCGTTAGCCGTGCCACTGCGCGCGCGCGGGTGAGCGGCATGCATCCAAAGCCCGAGTGCGATGCGGCTCATGCATTCGGCGCCGTGCGGCTGTGCGCTGCAGCCGCGATGACGAGATGGACGGCAGCTATAGGCCATAGCCAGCTTCTGCTTTGCAATTGCAACACAGCTCTGCATGAACGTTCACCTAACCTGTTGCTCGCTTTACACATCTCCGAACGGACAGAAAAATGTCGTCGTGCGGCTACCTTTTTTGCAACGTTTTTTCACGAACTGAATCTTGCTCCCTTCAACGCTCGAGCAGATTCTCTTTACCGTTTCTTTTTGGAATGGATTCTTTTTTATTTCTTTGTAAAAAGATTCTCTCTCTTTTTATATTATTTCTTTCAAAGAGATGCTGTTAGAAATAATGGAAAATAAATAAAAAGAATATGAAAAAGAAAATGGGGAAAGAAAATAAAATGAAGGAAAATGATTGGAGATGGTATAAAGAAAGTCGGGGATGATCTGACAGATGGATTGATGCAGCCAGAGAAGTCGCGGAGCAGAAGAAAAGGAGATGGAAAACAAACGATGGGCTTGGAGCCATTCCCAGAGCACGAGGGGTATCGGGCTTTCGGGAGGGGGCCTCCATGGACTTGGACAGTGGCCGAGCAGTCAGCCTGCCGCGGCAGAGGCCCAAACTTCAAACTACTGCTCTCTGTTAGCTTCCGGTTACCAACAACTGGATAAATCAGGATCATTAATTCAGATGCATAATTCTAACAGAATTGCTAATTCTAATTGCTGCTTTCATCGAACCACCGTTGCTTTTTACTCCTTTAATAGATGGTAGCGTAATTCATATCTAGCCGTTTATTTAGATGATGTCATCACAAAAATATATTACCATGGTAGTATAACTACTATCCTGATAGTATAAAAATATCTAACTTAATGTAAGTCGTGAGACGGAGGCGAATGCACGGTTCATATTTATTTTAGTGTATCATAAAATATCTCTTGTTTTTGGGTTGCACCGCAGACTCGCAGTGGTGAAGAGGCATCCTGCCTTATCTCTTTCAGTTCATATTTCAAGAAGATTGCATGCATTCATCACTCAGGTTTGCCAAACTTTTTTAGTCTCGGATTCCGTCTTCCTTGTTGTTTACTGCTGTTACTTTCAGTGTTCAACATGAGACAGTTTTGTCATTAGTTGCTTTACACTTGTCATGTTCATAACAGATTGTATTGCTCACGATCGACGGTATCATTATATATTCTAGTACAAGATTGCATTATTGACAATGGAGTATCTGCTCTTTCACGGGAGTGAGGGGAAATCCTTCCCGTTTCTATCCTGAACGGACAACTCCTAGCAATAGAAACCAATTGCATCTGCTTTCCATTCAAACGATAGCCCGGCGTTGCATATATTTTTGGATCATCTTACCATTGTTTTTATATATATAACTATGAGCACGTACCATCTCATGCATGTGTGCTAATATTCAGTTAATTGCACCTATATACGATGCGTATTCTACATTGATCTTTCTTCTGTGATGATGCCAACTCGAGCGTTTCTGTCCATGATGGATTGGTCAGAACAGGTCACATCTGCCTAGATCACCTTCAGGTTGCTGAAAGTGTTGCTAACTTGGAAAGAGCGGGCAAAGACTTATGGGCTATGGCTTCTCATGAGTAACAGTTTTTTAAACATTATTCTGCATCCCTTTCTTTTTCATCAATTGAGTATTAGCTTGGTGCTCGCAGTCGCACTCGTACGTCTTAACGCGCTTGAAATAATTGCTGGTTCATGTCACACACTCACAGCTCACAAGCCACCTCTAAGCATGATCGAAGAACTTAAAATCACACAGATTAACTGATGGAAAATTACTTTGGTTTTGATCGACGCTGATGGAATGAAAATTATAATTGGAGTGCGTCATTGTTAGCATCGGCATGTTGCACCAGCATGATCACTTACTTTACCTTATCGTATGTGTCACTGCAAATGGAGGAGTTGATGTTTCGAATAGTTGGTGAGTGGGTGAGTGAAGTGCCAAGAAGATAAGCCTGTCGATAAAGTATCAGGAATCATAATTGCCACCTTACTGAATTTAGATGGGACAATTGACTTTAGGTTGGATGTCAATTTAGTCTATACCTATGGTTCCTTATGTCGTGTGGTGTACTGGTGTAGTGTGGGTTAGGAGTATTTCTTTTCAGGATGCAATTCCGATGGACCTAATAGAGCCTGAATGATTCACGCCTACTTTTGCATTGGCCAAAATGGTGTCTGATGGAAGGTGAGCATTGCTGAACGATCAATAGCATCTCCACGGTTCATTTGTTACCTTTTCTTTTTGTCTTAGTAGCTAGATAATCGTTATTTCTATCGATCGAAAATAACCAGAATCAATTGAACCTCTAACATATACCAATTACCACCAGTCAACTTTTTGAACGCAGCCATCAGTCAACTTTAATTTAATCCTGACTGGGCTGATTGTCTGTCTGTTCACAAAATTGGTGATAAATCGCTCGCTTATCATGATTATTGAATGTATCTTTAGGATTTGGTACGGCAAATCGATCAATTTCGGGTTTTAAAATCGGTTCCAGTTTATATTCAAATTCAAATTCAAAACAAGGAAATTCACAAAAAAAAATAGTATTATTATGTTTTGAAGTGTTTCCTATCCAATTTTGAAGTGATGTTTTTTTTAACAAACCCAAGCTAATAAATTTGGAAAATAGGGCGAAATGAGAAAATGCATGGTGGTTTGGCAGTCGGTACAAACGCGGAGGCGCAGTGTGGTTGAAGATGGAGACGTGGTTGTTCGTGGCTCCAACTTCCTAGCCCTCCTAGTAGCAACGCGAGGAAAGGGATAGGTCTCCAAGGGAGAAGGCGAGGAGGAGGTGGAGGGGATGGGCCATGACTAGATATCGAGATGGATCGGGTTAGGGCCAGGTCACGCCTCCACCCGTCCTGACCCAGCCCACTCATTAGGCTGCTTCGACCTGACCAGACCCGATGTCAGGGACTTGACCAAGTCCCCCGCCTGACTCGACGGTGCCCTGACCCGCCCCGGCTAAAGAAGAATGAAGTGATAGAGGAGGATCCGAGCAGGTGAGGACGTATTGGTCACCGTGGGGAAGCCGGTGAGGAGGTTATCATGTCACTGTCGTTGCTTGGGGAGGAGTGTGTCGATCTACCATGGGGGAGGAGGTCACCACACCATCGCCATGGGGAAGAAGGCCATCAAGCTCGAGCCACCATAGGGGAGGAGTCTCTTGTGCTTCCCTCGTGGGGGAGTCTGTCATGCTGTCGCCATGAGTTGAGCCCACCGCATGCCCATGCCGTCGCCATGAAGGAGAGTCCGCCACGCCGCCGCCATGGAGAAGGTCCGATATGCCACTACCATGGAGAAGATCCACCTTGTCGTCATGGGGAAGGTTCCGACGCACCAATCGGTTCGGTGCCTGGTGGGTTGGGGTGAGGTGGAGACTGAATGGCGGTTGTGATGTTGAGAGGTGAAGCCGTGAGGGAAACCCTAAATGTGTCTGTTGATGGTTATGTGATGCAATGGATGTTGGGGAACGGGTACGCTACGCGAGCACAATTTCAAAATTTCTACAGCGATTCACCCAAGATCACATGCAAGTTGAGGATCACATATCGTTACCCTTGACGCGCCGATGCAGCGGAAGCAGATGCGCACGCGTCGTGAAAGTAGTCGTACACATCCCGATCAGATCCGAGCAGTACGCGTCGTGCTCGCCGACTGGTTACCAGGTGCTCGGGGCTGCTCGCCGACAGGTCCGAGTGATTGTCGAGTGATTGGACTGGTCGCCGAGTGCTCGGCGTAGATCCAACCGAACAGCGCATCCGTGTACGGCAGCGCCTCTACTAGTATCCACACATACCGAGTAGGAACGCCGTGTGGGGTGTGCTAGCACCTCACCACACGGCGGGTTTCGGACAAGTGGGAGGGCCGCGGCGGCTAGGGCTTGGTGAGAGCTCGTCTCGCACTTGCCGCGCCGCCCCAGACCTCCTTTTCATGGACATGCTAGTGGGCTCAAGTGGAAGCCCACTAGGACTCCAGTTCCTATGCGGATCTTATCTGCGTGCAAACCCTTATTCTAATAGATCAAACCCGCTAAATATGTTCCAACCCGTAAGTGTGTGACCCGTTAGGTTCATGTGCAACTCGGTCGTGAATCCGGAAAGTTTCTTTCCAATCCACAGATCAATAGCAGCACCTAGCAGTACATATTAACCCCCGAATGGACAAAATGATCTCATCGGCTAAACCCTTATACACTCAATATACCGATCCTTTTGCCACACGATATCAGTCAAGCTCAAGGCGAGATATGTGCCACCCTTGTGATAGCTCGATCATTCACTCGTCAATGTGATGGATATAAATATCATGATTAACTCTTTAATCATATCAGCACGGCCGTGCGCTTTCCTCATCCATCCACACCGAGGGGCCCAGAGATATCTCTCCCATTATCGAGGAGGGGCAAATTCCATCTTGATCAATTACATCCCTACGTCATGCTTCGCGGCATACCCAGTAGTTATTTTTATAATAACCTGTTACGGTGTAGTGTTTGATAACACCAAAGCATACGACTCCACAAGCTGGGTCTCCATGATGATCTCAGGTCTAAGGACCATATAGATGTATCACACAAGACTACACGTTGATGGCACTTTGTAGATAACAATCTCAGCAGCGTCTCGGAGTAGGTCTGTCCAACCACCCATGTTCTCTAACATGTGTTCACATTATTGATTTGATATCTCCATATCTATATTATGTGAAACAGTACCATCAATCAATACATGTGTTGATCAAATCATTACCGCTCCTCGTAATGATATGGACCAGGGATCGTTTAGAACAATATCACAATGACAATATGTCTCACAACCAAATCGTATTTACTGAACAAAGTCGTGACATTAATTTATGGAACCGATAAGCAATGTTATCATAAGTACATGAACAAAGACGTTATACAATTATCGTATGATTGCCTCTAGGGCACATTCCCTTCAATGGATACCATTGGATTAGATGGACGATGGATATAGGATATAGGCTCTAGGTCTGGTTGGGTCGAGGCAACGTCTGAGTGTCTGACCCGAACCCAACACGACAACAATCAGTGCCCCGACTTAGTTGCACCTGTCAATTTTTTAAAAAAAAGAAAAAAAACTGACCTGATCATGAGTATCTAGAACTCTAGCCATGATCTTTTGGACATTCTTCCATCCTACATAGAGTAAAGGAGAAGAGGGACTGGCGTTGGCGTGGGGAGTAGGGTCATGGGGGAGAAACAAACTTAGGCGGTTAGGGTTGGGGAAGCCGAGAGGGAGTTGACCAATTGATTTTTACATAAAAACCAATCGGTTTTCGATTGGAAGTTACTTCAGTCAGTTTTGACAATGAAAATCGACATATTGTCAATCAAAATTTACCAAACAACCATAAATTCAAAATTTTTAGATGCAAGTGCAATG
Source organism: Olyra latifolia (assembly GCA_036346145.1). Lineage (NCBI taxonomy): Eukaryota > Viridiplantae > Streptophyta > Magnoliopsida > Poales > Poaceae > Olyra > Olyra latifolia. The sequence goes on from CM070524.1 coordinate 9,943,426, forward strand.
GACCTGGCAAGTCATCTATCCCCGTTTATTTCCACATAATGTAACCTGCTAAAGGAGTTTTTGGTAGTGTCATAACGTAAAACTTATGTTGAGGTAGCTATCTATTTGTTCTTGTGTTGTGGGTGATAACAAGAAAATTAGATTTCGAGAGGACCCATGGTACAGTGTGGCACTTGCCGAATAGCTCCTAGAGCTCTTTTATGCATGTTGTCACAAGAAGTTAACCATAGATGCATTTTTCTTGACTGTCACTCAAGAGCAAAGAGAGTTGTTTATGCCCACATCATGGAATAATTAGGGTATGCACGAGCTAAATATCTTTTAGAGCATCTCTAGTAGGTGCTCTAAAATTGAGCCTCTATACACCCTCTAAATCACTATACATTCTCTATATTTTGATCCTCTGCAGCAAAATCTCTATCCAGAGAAACTATAGAGATTGATATAGAGAGCCTCAAAATTTAGAGGCTAACATCTCCAGTAGAGTCTCTAAAACAGAATCTTCTCTATATTTAGAGTCTCTGGTCCTCCAGCAGAGCATTTATCCCAGCCTCTAAATTTAGAGTTTCTCTCTCCCAGCCTCTAAATTTAGGGGCTCTCTATATCAACCTCTATAGTTTTTCTGGATAGAGCCTCTACTGGAGAGGATGGAAATATAGAGAGCGAATAGTGATTTAGAGGGGTGTATAGAGACCCGATTTTAGAGTTTCTGCTGGAGATGCCCTTAGAGAGAAACTCTAAATTTAGAGGCTAAGATAGAGACTTTGCTGGAGGACAAGAGACTCTAAATATAGAGAAAATTTTGTTTTAGAGGCTTTGTTGGTGACGCTCTTATGAGATGTTGATGGTTTGACTTTTCAACAACATGAAGACTCTACACTTCGAACAATGAAGTTTATTACTCCAATGCTTATAAAATTGTTTGGAAGAGCGATAGTCAACTTAACCATTAGTTATTTTTATGACTGATACTGTTCAAACGCTTGAATCCGCGAAGCCTTCTTCGCAGGAAAGGTATTTAGAATGGATTTGTGATTTATTCTAGCTTGTTAACTTTGTCAGTTAAATGTGGAAAAAAAAACTTTTCTCTGTCTTTTCATCGCATGCCCTTCTAGGGAAGTTGTTTGGTTTCTCTTCGAGCTTTCTATTCCGATGGTGTTATAAGACTAGTTTGTTATGATTCATTCCAGGTCTTTCATAGTATCTACATCTTTCTTTCCTAATATATAGTTAATGGAACTTTCTGTATTTTACTACGAATGATTGATTCTAAGTCTTTAATAGTAAATACCTACTCTCTAGACCTTTCTACTATCATGAGCCTCTCTAATATTCTAGAGTGCTCTAACTTTGGTATGAAGAATCCTAATTATTTGTTCTAGGAATTTCATAGCAAATATTACCTTTCTTGTAATCTCTTCATTCTTCTAGAACCTTCTCAATATGCATTGCTAATTCTCAACACCGATAACTCTCTCTTTTTTTAGATGGATATATTTTCAGCAGGCATGATATACTATGAGTTGTTTATGCCAGATCTACTAAACAAGAAGTCTCAAGTGAAAGATCTATGCAAAAGAATCCGTCAGTACACACTAAAGTGCGAGTCAATGATGATATCTTTTCATCTCGATGTTGCACTGGAAGGCACCCATCTCCTTGATGGATGGAGGGGAATGCTCCAGCCATAAGGGATAAGCTAGCTATTGGCCGCTGCATTTGAAGATCTATTTGACACTGATGATGATAAAGGTGCCGCTAAAATTAAAGAGGAGTCAGCAATGACGAGGAAGGAACTATTGGAGCAGAAGATCTGTTCAAAAATGAGGATGGTCTAAAGAAGCAACTTTGTAACATTATGTTGGGATGATAGAGCGGTGTATAGGAAAATGGTACTAGAAGGTACTAAAAAGGTATTAGATCATCAATTAGAGGATGAAATGTTAGCCGACAGTGACGGGAGAGCGGCCATACGAGGTGCTAGAGTTGGTCGATCAGGCTCCATTGCCGCCACTAGCCACCGGGCGGCCGTCGTCGCCCCTGCTCTCTTCTTCCTCTTTCTTTCACCCCACTCCCTTCCCGCCCCCCTCCTTCTCGACTCCGGCATCAACACATAGTGGTTTGTGCGGCAGCAGCTAGCTGTGTAGGACTAAGTCGGGGATGGAGCACAACAACTTGTAGTGGCGGCGCAGTTGAGACTCGAGCAGCACACAGGAGCATAGCAGGGACGATAGTGCCTTGACGTGGACGACGTGGCTTGGTGGTGGCCAGTAGCGCCGGACCGTGTGTTGAGCTTGGGGTTGATGTAGGTGGTAGTGGCGACGCTCCAATCGAGGTAAAGCTCTGGTTAAGAGATAGAGGGAGCGCACAACACAGTAGATGGTGCTGCCAAGTGTGGCAGAGCTAAGCACTTGTCTCTTCGGCCTTCCGTCCTACTTTGTTGCCTCGGGCCAAAGAAAGAAAGAAGCAGAGAGAGATGCAAAGGCAAAGAGAGAGTAGATGAGAGAGAGAGAGTGAGGGAGAGATTGAGAGTGAGAGAAGATAGAGAGAGGAAGCACACTTGGACGCCACATGAATGCCATGTCCGAAAAGCCAACGTGAACACGATGTTAGCGAAAACCACTCCCAAAAACTGTTTTGATCAGTCAAGTAACCATTTTGGCTCTGTTTTGCTACTTCAATGACCAAGTTAACCCAACATTTAGGGTTCAGGTACCAATTTGGTTTAACGGATATAGTTCAAGACCAAATAGGTACCTCTTTCCTAATAAAATTGTAGGCTTGAGTAGCAAGGGCTTCTGGATCCTCTACCATATTGCCTTCTGTTGTTCTCCTCCTGACATGTGAGCCCATGATATGATAGAGAGCAGTGAGAACACAGAAAATTTGCTTCCATAGCAAGGTGGCATCGCCGTCCCTTTCTGCTCCAATACTAACCGTGGAAGTCCAAAAAAAAAGGTGATTTAGATAAATGCCACTGCAGAATTGCAAGTTTAAAATTTGCCACTCATATGTCAATGACACATGAAACCTGAATCTAAATGTTATTTACACATAGAGTAGCAAATCGCTAATGTCATGATTCTACAGTGGCATATATCTAATTAACAAAAAAAACTACCTATGGAAGTATATAGACTCCACGCGCTTCGTAGACCGGAAGCATGCAAGTACGCAGCGCGTGTGAGACGTACGCTGCATCCTTGTGTGGCAAGACGTGCAGCTGCCGACGCTCCCAGGACTGTGTAACGCTGGTTCAGTCCTGATCTCTGCCGTCTTATCCGGCTTCGAGATAATTAATCGAGCATCTCCATGACCTCTCGAAGCAAATCTTTTAGGCAACAAATGTTTCTCCTTTTTCATCATCTCCCTGGAGATCAGAAAATAATATCTAGTGCTACATGGGAAGTACTAAAGTCTGAATGAGAGAAGCTTTATATTTCATACCACGAAGAAGGCCATAATTCGTGGCTCAGGGTGGACTTGGAACGATCAGTGGAAGAAGACTCGATTCTGGTACTATGTACTTCAAGGGAAGAGTGGAAGATACTCAGCACCTTTTTGCTGTATTTTGGATATTGACATGTCATCAGGATGAGAAGTTCTACACAGTGCAGATGCAGTCATAATGTTTGAGTTAGATTTTATTCCGTATTTTTTGGTTAGTTCCAATCCCTTGGGGGGAATGGACCTTAATCCCTTGTATCTTATGAAAGCCATATTTTTGCTTAAAAATTAGAGAAAGAAAGAACTACATTCTGTGCTGTGTTCTTTTGAGCTAAAAAGTTGATGTAAATTCTGAAAAGTTGAGAACTCTAGTTAGGAGGCTTGGAGAGACACAAAAAAAAATTTTAAAAAATAGGTTTGAGAACTTTGAGAGAAAACACTAAAATCTTTTAAAAAATAAGTACAAAGCCTTTGACTTTTGTAAAAAAGAATAAATATCTAGCTGAAGATTATAAGCTGAACCCTCCATTTGTCTCACAAGCATGAAATCAAAATTTCAAACACCAGGATAATCTCTCATACTGCGGTCACTTTTACGAAAGGTCTCAAGTGCATCTCCAAAGTAGCTCCCTGTCTCTAGGGTTTATGGCTTTTTATCGTTTAAAGGCAAACATTCTGGCTTATTGATTGAACCCGTTTTTCACTTGAATCCTCTTCTCAAAGAAATCAAAAACAAGCCGAATAAAACGAGCCGACTTCTCCCAATGAAGAAGTTCTCAAAGTTTCCACGGAAACTACACATGCATGAGGTCAAACCTCTTGAAAAATTCCTTTGTTTTGATCTAACACACAACCATTCTGGAATGGAGCCAGGTCATTGCAATTTCATATTCCCGTGTTCCGTGGCCTAAAATTGTGTAAACCAAAGGGCCCCCAATAGAAAATGAAGAGAGAATCAGAGAAGAGTTTGCATTGCAATTTTTAAATGGATGGGAAAAAAAGATGTTAGATGTCATTCTACAAATCCTCCAAAACTGGGTAAAAATTTCTATCCTACAAAATTCCCTTGAGCAATCATGTCCATCAAATATATTATAGAATTTTTTAGATTAGATCCTTCAATTTTTTATTTTATTTTTTGTTTTAAATTCCATCTGATCAAATCAAAGAACCTGAATAAATGAAGATGTGCATCATGTCCATCAAACATATTATAGGATTTTTTTTAGATTAGATTCTTCAATTTTTTTCTTTTATTTTTCTTTTAGATTCCAACTGATCAAATCAAAGGGCCATGAAGAGATATGCTCTGCTCGAAGATCGCAAGAATGTGGTGCAATGCATGTGCTCGGCGCGCGCTGCGTTCTTCTGCGCTTTTGGTGCAGGCGCCAGGGCCCAGGCGAATCGTACGGCTCCGAAACTCGGTCACACACTACACTAGTGCACTCTCCATCTCTACTGTCAGATCCGATCTCGAATTCCTCGACCTCTCGAAGCAAATCTACGCAACAATTTTTTCCTCTCTATGTAGATTAAAAAATAATATATAGTACCACTTGGAAATGTGTCGGAGTTTGCATTTCAGTCCTCAAAGAAGCCCTTAACTCATGTGGCTCGTGGTGGATCAATCAGAATGGATGATATTCAATTATAGTATTACTAGTTAAGCATCCGTGCTTTGCTACGAGAAAATTCAAATTCCACAATTGAGGCTATTAGCGAGCGGCTCATACGCCTTCGACTTCGTTGTGCATGATTGGTGCTACGCACCACGCGACGCGACATATCACAATCGATTACATGCATGTCATATGCAATCAGCTTCACCGTCGGCGATTGGTGCTATGCATTTCACGACATGTCACGCTGTGAACTATCACATGAATAATGGTAGAGGCCGAAGCACGGTATACCTTGGTTGTACCCATCGTGAGAACTTTGCGGGGTTAAGTCAGATAGAATGAGTTTTTCATGATGGATGGCTTGAGGGGTTATTTTAGTGAAGTAGATGATTTGTTACGACGGATGATATTGGTGGTTAATTTTAATGAAGTGCGACACCATTATCACTCATTATAAGAGACTCCTTAATTTTATATATATATATATATATAGTGAAGCTAAAGGACATCTAGGTGTTTTTTAATTAAAGGACACCCACTTTTATATTGCGCCACGTGTCCCCCACCCTTCCCCACCTCTCCCATGTGTGCAGCCTCGAGTAGGGCCGATACAGTAAATCTGTGTATCTGTTGTAGTAAAGTTGCACACAGAAAATAGTAAAATATTAACGAACAAAAACTGGGCAAAACTAATTCATGTGCATGCACAGGTGCATTAATGACGTGATTATTTTTCTTTCTTTTTTTTTCACTTTTGCCGCTGACTGAGAGCTCCGATTAACAAACCGTTTTCACATACATGTTTTTAACATTTTTTTCAACAAAACTAGATCGATCATGCATATATATTTTTCCAGTAAGTGGTTTACTATACCTTACGAGGAGCTTTGCTATAATCTGAAAACACATCTAATGTTACATTTTAATCATGTTCGGGTCCTAGTAAAATTTCCTATAAAGTATAATAAACTGATTTACTATAAACAAAATATGGCAAGACCGTTCTATTTTGTTGAAAAAATGTAACGAACACAAATATAAAAAAATGTAATGGCACAGGTGCATTAATGACGTGATTGTTTTTCCTTTTTTTTCCAATTTGTTGTTGATTAGGAGCTCCGATTGATGCACCGTTTTCACATATGTATTCTTGATATTTTTTTTCAATAAAACAAGACCGATCATGCATGTATATTCTAATAGTAAAGTGGTTTACTATTTTCTCAGGACAAATTTACTATAGCATACACTATATCTTAATAAGAAGCTTACTAGAATTTGGAACGTAACTAATATTGCAATTTTACAATGTTCGGACTCTAGTAACTGTTGTTATAAAATATAGTAAACCACTTTACTATAAAAAATATATATGGCAAGACCGGTCTAGTTTTGTTCGAAAAAATGTAACGAACATAAATATGAAAACGATTTATAAATTGGATTTTTCAGTCAAAAGTTATTGCGAAAATACCAAATGAAATTTGGTAAAAATGCTCATGTCATCCTCCACCACGTGGCAAGTGGATAGGCTTGGGGAGCAAGCTGATTCAGATTTATTTCGTGTTTACTATAATTTTTTAGAAAGTTTACTATATCTAATACGCATCTTTACTATAACCGCGTCTGCCGGAACCTGTGCACGGGAAAGTAGTGGAAGGAGGCTAGGGTGGACACGTGGCAGCCTATAAACGTGGGTGTTCTTTAATTAAAGAACACCTAGGTGTTCTATAGTCTTTATATATATAGAGTGAAGCTAAAAGACACCTAGGTGTTCTTTAGTTAAAGGACACCCACTTTTATATTGCGCCACGTGTCCCCCACCCTTTCCTACCTCTCCTATGTGTGCAGCCTTGAGCAGGGCCGATACAGTAAATCTGTGTATCCGTTGTAGTAAAGTTGCACACAGAAAATAGTAAAATATTAACGAACAAAAACTGGGCAAAACTAATTCATGTGCATGCACAGGTGCATTAATGACGTGATTTTTTTTTTCACTTTTGCCGCTGACTGAGAGCTCCGATTAACAAACCGTTTTCACATATGTATTCTTAATATTTTTTCAATAAAACAAGACCGATCATGCATGTATATTCTAATAGTAAAGTGATTTACCATTTTCTCAGGACAAATTTACTATAGCATACACTATATCTTAATAAGAAGCTTACTAGAATTTGGAACGTAACTAATATTGCAATTTTACAATGTTTGGACTCTAGTAAATGTTGTTATAAAATATAGTAAACCACTTTACTATAAAAAATATATATGGCAAGACCGGTCTAGTTTTGTTTGAAAAAATGTAACGAACATAAATATGAAAACGATTTATAAATTGGATTTTTCAGTCAAAAGTTATTGCGAAAATACCAAATGAAATTTAGTAAAAATGCTCACGTTATCCTCCACCACGTGGCAAATGGATAGGCTTGGGGAGCAAGCTGATTAAAATTTATTTCATGTTTACTATAATTTTTTAGAAAGTTTACTATATGTAGTACGCATCTTTACTATAATCGCGTCTGTCGGAACCTGTGCACGGGAAGTAGTGGAGGGAGGCTAGGTTGGACACGTGGCAGTCTATAAACGTGGGTGTTCTTTAGCTAAAAAACACCTAGGTGTTCTATAGTCTTTATCTATATATATATATATATATATATATATATATATATATATATATATATAAATATAAGAAAGTCACTATTACTTTTTGTTATATCTTGAACATTGACATGGCAGGTGATACAAATTACTTGATCATAATTTTTGCACATAGGATCCTTATGTTTGAGCGGGATGTTTTAATACTTTTTTTGTTAGATTCAATCCTTAAGAAGAAAAGGTAGTTAACCTTAGCAGCCACATTATTTGCCGCCTGAAATATAAGTTAAAACATGTAATGCTACAGTGCCTTGCATTTCTCTCACAAGCATCAAACCAAAAAAAATTACCAGGATAATTCTAGTGTTGTGGCACTCAGATATTGAGAATTGTTTTTTGATTGGACGAGCAAGATCAGGACTCCTAATTTAACGTATTGTATTGTTAATTTGGCTTTCCCCCTATAGAATAGGGAATTCTAAGATATCTTAGTGCGGAGGATTAGGGTCCATTTGAACCCTACTTAACAATTTCATCGATCTTTTGAAAAAGGGTAAATTGCATTCATGCCACTAGAAAGTTTGAATATCTCTGAAATGTTATTACAGACTGGGTATTCGCAAGAATGCCATTATAAAGTGCTTGTTCATTGCAAGAATGCTATTATGTAGCCAACCTGTTTTTTTTTTTTACCAAATTGCATCTCTCCTTCGTCCTCCATCCCTCCACCCTGCTCTCTCCTCCGGCCACCATCGGTTCCTCCCTCCATCTCGAGCACGCGCCACAGTCGAGCTGGCGAGCTGCCACGCCGTCATCAAGTAGACCTCCACGGAGCACCGGTGAGATGCCCCTTGGTGGGCGGAGGAGGAGACCGGGGACAGAGGAGGTGGCGGCAGACTAAAAAGGGGAATAATGTATTTTTCCTGTCGCTAGTTAGTTCCACTCACAAATTACCAACCGGACATAGAAGATACTTACCATCAACGCATTCAAATTAAAGAGACCTTACAAAACTGTGGAGCATCTATTCTGAATCAATCATTCATCCTTGCATGCATGCATATATGGAGGGTTTTGAAAACAATATTCTGAACGGTCACATTGATGTGTACTTTAATTTTAAAAAATCTGGTTCAATTTCAACGATGAAAGCCTCAACAAATCCGCAACAAGGTCTAGTGGTCAATTCTTAGAAGTCGAGAAATCTACATGTAGACACATTGTAGCGACTATGCATCACGTAGAGAGCTCTCTTCTGATTTTTTTTAATAAAAAGTTGCAGTATGTTTATTTTGTAACTTTAGTAATGACATCACATAACAGGAAAAAAAAAAGGCACTCTAGACATCCCAGCACTGATATGTACTATATCATATCAAGTGATCAAAACGCACCTGTGATCATCACTCATGCATTCCAGAAATGCTTGGAAGAACAACTTAAAAACGATTTCAACCAAACTAATGAATGAATAAGACCCACTCGCTTAATAACGAATTCTACCAAGCAATGAATGAATCAGATCCACTCACTTAGGCAGTTTGCAAGCAGAGCTGTTACCATTATCAAGTAATCAACAACATAACATATTAGCAGTGAATTGCAAACTCCCTTTAATTTACTTAAAATAACGTGGAATGCTAACTGGGTTGAATCCTCACAAGTTTTACACATCCAATCAGCTCAGAGAAGCTCGGATATACGAAGTGGATACGGAGGTTTGTCTCCGTTAGAGATGCTTGAAATTAAACAGCTCCCTGGTAATCACCAGCTGCCACCAAGCTAACACATGAAGAACACCGGCCAATCCATCTCCTAGGGTATTGCATTGCAACTTTCGCCGTTGCTAAAGTTGCCTGTCACCTCCTCCACCGTCCCACTTGCTAGATCGCCAAAAACCTTATTCGCCCTCTCCCAGTATAAGATCTCAAAGGCGACGGGTTCCGGAGACCTACTTTCTCAATCACCGGTGTGCACCGGTGCACGCCAACGCAGCGGGATGGAGTAGTCAATATGTGGTGGTGCAAAAGACTGGAAGAGGCAAAAACCCTAGCTTCTTTTCTCTTTCTCTCTCTCTCTCAGACGGTGGCCGTGCGGTTTATATGGGATAAGTTAACGGTCGAACGTGTCACGATCTAACTCGCACGATCTCTATATCTCGTAACCGATTACATATTTTTCCCGAAGAGCAAAATGAAATAAAACTGCAAACGAAGGCCACATCTGTGTAAGCAATTGGACCCGGTGTCACGATCTGACTCGCACGATCTCCATATCTTGTAACCGATTCCATATTTTCTCGGATAGCAAAACGAAATAAAACTACAAAAGGAGGCTGCATCTGTGTAAACAACTGGACCCGATTTGGATGGACCATTCTCACGCAGGTGCCGAGCGGGTGGCGGACTATTTGTGCAGGTGGTCGTGCGCCCATGCCGTGCTGGCCCCAGCGCGATCCTAGTGAGGCGAGGTGAGCGAGCGCACGTTCTTCTCTTTCTCTCTTCCACATAAGCTAGTGGGGTGGAGCACACTCCACAATTTAAATTAGCGTCTCTCCACCTCAACTAGCAATGTTGTACCAAAGAGTTTTCATACCTCCTTCTATATGTGAGTCTTTTGAGATTTTTGTAATAATTATTTCTAAATAGATGGGCCAAATCCATATATTCCAACATATACTCCTCCCCCTCGGAAGAGCCAGTGCTGGCCGTTCAAGCACTAGTCTTCTCCAATGAGGATGGCCATGCCGTATTATCTGGTGTGGCGGTAGGTCCAGAACAACCAACTGCACTCTACCGGTGGGAGCGCGTGGCACGTGACAAATAGCAGGCTTGTGAGAGATTATTTTCCAATATATAATATTAAAAATTGGTCTCTTTTAATAATATAAATATTGATCCAACATCAGTATATCAACCTTGCTATGTTATTTAACTAAGATTAATGTACATTTACAATACCAAAATTTGTGGTATTATACAAACCACTTTTATATTTTTGTAAGTTTAAAAATATCTAGTATTTTAAGCTGAAGAGTTCCATGTCCTCTGCTGAAAAGTCAAAGTCGGGATCTGCAGCGGAACAGGGATCTATTCAATTATTATGAATAGTTCCCGTATAACGGGTAAGTACATTAACAGTACTAGCAGGTTTCCATGGGAAATAAAATATTAACTATATGCAGAATGTTTCAAAGAAGGGTAGGGTTATAATTTAATTGGCATAATATGCAATATTTCAAAACTTTTCAGTATTATAAAGATGTTTTCTAAAGAAATTTTAAATGAATTAAATAAATTACTGTTTTCTTTCTCCATCCTTACTCATCTGACAACCATTATCTTTTAAAATTCATGGATTTGTTTGAATAGAATAGGCATCACCCATTTTGACATAACTTCATATACCAGAAGTAAGGTCCATTAATGTTTTTGTTATCAGCTCTGCAGAACCTGTCCATTTTTACTCATAAAATGGCCGATAATATGGATGGGCGGTATTTATGTCATTCCTATTCAAAATAGTCCAAGGTTTTCAATGTTTTGCACAAGGCATAAACATTGAGGAAAAACCCTGGCGATATTGGCCTCCGCACAGACGCAGCCGATAACATGTGAATCACTTGGCCCAATATCCCAAAAACCTGGCAATATCTGTCCTCCGCACAATCATTACTGGTGACTACTCAGTCAGCATTCCAAATGCTTGGTATTACGAAAACACTAAGATAATACCTTGCCCATACAATTACCCATCTGGTAATTCATGCCTATACCTTTTTAATTTTTCCATCTTCAGTTCATCACATTGTCTATCCAAAAGACAAGATGAATAATATCCTACTTGTTGAAATAATTATATATTTAGATTTTCCTATACTAGGGTATAGTCAAGTTTATTTATTTTAGGTGGGCTTTTAGCTGTGGAGTTTGGAATATCTATTCTACATAAAATGTTAAATACCATAATTTAAATAAAAGATTATTCTTAAATAAATAACTAGAAATTAAATGCAATAAATAGATAGTAAATGAAATTAGGAATTCAATATGCTTCAAGGATAGAAAACTTGCCTTTTTCGGTAGTTGGGTCGAGTTCAAAGGTATCTTCCGGATACTCTTGCTCAAAGAATCCGGAGATGATCATTTCATTATCTATACGCCGCAAACAAGGAAAAAGAAAAGAAATTTCAATAAATATAAGAATTAAAGAAGCATTATGCAAATGAAAATGTACTAAGGGTTTGGGGTGAACAGGTGATGGGCTGTACGATATTTTAAGAAATTTAAAATATTTTTAAATAGATGAAGATGGGGTATTTTTAAATAAAAATGAGCAATTCCTCTGGGCAGCATGAGGCTTATTATTGGTGTACGTGCGAAATTTAGTGTGGATCGACAAAATTACAGAGATCGGGGTCGACAACAATTCTCTTGGTGGAGTTTCGAGATGGAATTTTCCGAGAATATAGGTTGAAACAGTCCAAATATGGTTTTTAAGAATCTAACATAATTTCTAGAATTTTTGGAGAATTTTCTTAAATGGTTTGTATATTTTTATATAATATGAATTACAAAAGGGATTCTATTTGAATATTTTATTATGAAATGTTTCATGTTTAATAATTTGAATAAATTCCTCATGTTATTTTAGATTTTTAAAAATTTTGGCAGAATTTTAGGAAGAGATTTACTATTTAAATAAATTTAGAAAGCTTTTCTTAGAAAAAGGAAAAAATGAATGAACAGTGCTTGGGCCAAGTGATCCTGGGCCGAGGCTGGCCTGATCCAGCCGGGCTCAGGCGGCCTGACTGGTGGGCCATAGTGTCAGTGAGAGAGAGTGTGAGGGAAGGGGAGAGCTCGTCGGGTGGCTTGCTGGCGGCGAGCGGTGACCGGAGTGGGGCGGCGAAGGGTAGAAGGAGATAGAGAGAAGTATGAGCTACCTTTTGGTAGTCTCGGTTGGGGTTGAGGTGGGCTTGTGGTGGTCGGCGACGAGGTTAAGCGGTGGCGTCACTTCGGGCTCCGGCGAGGGGTAGCTCCGGCAGGCTTATAGGGGAGTAGAAGGGGTAGAGGAGGTGGCTTGAGCTGAGCCGAGACCGGGGGTGACCTTTTTATAGGCGGAAGGTGGCTTGGCGGCCACAAATTCACAGAAATGGCGGCGGCGGCGCTGGCGGCGTGTCCGAGCACGATTCGTCGCGCAGCATAGCCAAATGAGGCTAATAAGGTGGCGGATGAGGATCGCGGAGTCTGGAGGAGTCCAGAGAGGCCAGTTTCGGGGGCAGTGGCGAGCTACAGCGGCGTTCCTTGTCTTTTCTGGCAAAAACAACGGCGGAGACGGTGGCGCCGATGTCGGGAACAACGGTCCCGTGGGCTGAGGTGGAAGAAGCGACGTGGCCATTTTCGGTCCGTCGGATTATACTTGGGCGGATAGGATTAAACACCCGAAGCGGTATGGTTATCCATCGTTGGATTTTCTTCGCATCGGCGTGGCTTCATCTCATCCGTCAGTTGTCACTTAAGGCGTTGGTGGGTTGAGCTGGGCTGTTTTTGGCTTTGGGCCTTAGGCCCATGTGGAGCTCCGGGCTGAGGAAGAGGGCTACGCCGAAGGCGTATTCCCAAAAGGGAAGGCGTATTATCAAATATCCCAAAAGAGGAAAGAATTTATAAAATTCGGATATTATTTCCAGAAAATAATATAAGCTTTAGAGATTCATAGAAAATTGTAGGAAGTTTAGAAAAATGTGAAATAAATTTCTAAAGGTTTAGAAAAAAGGGGAGAATCCAGATATGGGATAAAATTAGCTATTTTATGGAAGGAATATTTTTAGAAAATAAAAGAAGGTGACTTTCTTTTTAGAACAAATAAGAATTGAACTTGAAAAATTTTCAAAGATTAAGGGATATTAAGAACGATTTAAATATAGCTTTTTGCAGAAAAATTTTATGCTGGAATTATAGGAAAATATGGGTATGTTACAAGCTGCACATGGCGAACCTGGTGGCATTGGTGTCCCGGCAGAAGGGATCGCCAGGAACAGAGTGCACGAGGAGGAGGCCATTGTGCGAGCGACTGGCACTGCGCGGTCCAAGAGGCCGGCGACGCAGGGAAGGAAGGAGCTGAGAGGGTGGCGGCTAGGACCGAGGATCGAGCGCGGCGCCATGACCTCGCCGTCGCTCCGCTGAGCGAGGAAGCTAATAGCGGTGGACGGGCATGTGTTCTCCGGCCAGCGGCGGCGTAGGAAGTGCGGATCAACTATGAGGTGGCGCTACTGCTTGCACGTCGTGGCGCAGCGGAGGAGGGTAGCAAGATCCGAAACGTGCACGAGGACCTCGACGACTATGTCATCCGGGAGGGTGACCATCGTCTACGGCGATATAGCCTACAAGTGAGCGCGCGCCGAATTGGAGGCTGCGCCGCGCGTCGCTCTATATGTGCCGCCCTGCCCAGTCTTCGCTCTGTGCATGCATGCATCAGCTATCTACACAGCATTTCAACTGTGTTTCCTTTCTCTGCACCTTGTACACCACACGAGTTCTCCGGGTGCATTCTCTATTGCTCTTCGTCAAGTCATTTAGTCACCGCTCACCAGGTTTACCACTGAAAGTTTATTTTGGCAGCATACATGTATATATTTGGAGGGTGTACAGCTTCACTGAATGCTACTTTGGAATTTAGATTGACTGTCGCGAAGGAGACTGTGGCTAGTTATTTTCCACTCCGAAATTACAAATTGAGCATATATATAAGCTGCATACCAATATACCATCGACAAGGTCAAATTGAACACGTTAATTAAGACCTTACAGAACCACAAAACATCCATTCTGAATCTACGTGCATACGTCGAAGGCTTCGGATGAACAATATACCTTGAACAATCACATTTTGTTGGAAGTTTTGGCAGGACCATTGCCTGAGAATTTTGGGAGGGGAGGGGGGGATTAACAGGGAGGTTACATTTTAGCCAATGACATAGAATGCACGGGGTGAAAATTCCTCATGGTAATCCCCAAGATGCGGCTTTTTCTCTTGTTGTTTTAGCCGCTAAAATATCAACGGTCTGTTTGGAACATCTTATTTATGTCATTTTCGATTTATGTCTAGTAAAATGCCGCAAAGCCGAACCCAAATGCTCTAGTTTTTCGAATCTCTTCTCAAACATTCTGAAGTCGCCTCTTGAAACTCCTCAAACCTAGCTGAATAAACCACTACAACTCCTTAAACCCTCACCTCAAAACCCAGCCATTTAGCCATAGATGTTCCGAATAGATCTTGATCTGCTTAATCCAAGGGAGCATGATAAGATCAATAAACTGCAACAAGATCCGGGTTGTTCTTAAAGTTGGGTATTGATTCGGGCACATAAAAGTTTGATCCCACACTTCAAGAATCATGTTCTTAATCTGCAAGAGATAGCCAAATCCTAATTGAGAAGAACTCTCAAGCAAAGTTAGGTCAGAAAACCACCATGGCTTTTATATTTTCTTTTCAATCCCAATATAAAAGTTTTCATTCTTAATACAATGTGAAAACATTATGGTCCTATTCTCAAGGGCTAAAGTCGAGCGCCTCATGGTGTAGCCGCACGATGTGGCTGACCTGGCGTAGGTGTTTTCCGGCATGGCATTGCACAACATACAATGCATATGTGTGTACTAGCACAGCGTGTCCTGGCTGGTCCGTCACGACGAGGTGTCATTCGGTGGTTAACATCATTGCAGTGTGAGCCCTATAAAGGAGGCCATGGATGGGAGGGGAGGCAAAGGAGGAGGCCGTGGGCAGGACGCGGGGGAGGTGGCGCTGTGGGAGGAGGAGGAGCTTAGGGCTAGGGGGCGGGTGTGATGTTGGCAGAGTAGGAGCTTGGGGTCAGGGGAGGCAACAATGTGGGCTGAAGAGGAGGCGAGGGACCGCGACGCCAGAGTGGGGTAGGATTGCCTAAAGAGAGAGGAAGAAATGGAGGAAGAGGGTGAATGGCATTTGGACCAAAAATTTGGAGAAGCAAATTAAAGTCCACAGTGACATATTTGCATGAATTAAACTTTATCATTATGAATACCCACTTTTAATGACGGTTCAGAGATATCGAACTTTGCGGTGGCATGAATGGAATTTAGCCTTTGAAAAAGGGAACGACTAGCAAACGGTATCCCATTCAGAATGGGAGCTACGGTACTACGTAGCGAAAAAAAAGAGTAGGTACACACGCGGCTCTGTCCTTGGTGGCTCTATCTTGCTCCGTAGCTCCGTATGTCGTGCCTCCGCCTTCCTCCCCGTGCGGCAGCTCCCTCTCGTTCTCCTCCTCTCCTTTCTCCTTCCTCTTTGGCCTGCTCCGCTCGCCTCCACCATCACCCCACCGTCTCTGGCCACCACCCACGCCCGGCAGCGTCCTCGCCACCTTGCTACTCCTTCCCCGTCCTCCTACTGCCCCTACCCACCCTAACTTCAGCCATATGCGTCGATCCCTCGCCAACTCCGCCCACCACCCTCCTCCGTTCCCGTGACTCCGATGGCGGCGTTGTTGCCTTGTTGTCCCACCACAATTCCTTCCCACTGTCAGGTCGCCGCCGCCCTAGCCTTCCTGTAACCCGAGAGGCACGGGTAAACCTTTCCCGAACCTGAATCCTAACCTGCGGTGGCGGTGGAGGATGGTGGCAATGTTGGTGTAGTTATGGAGGCCTGTATGAAGAAAGTCGGAGCTACGATGAGAGGAGGAAGGAGGAGGATAGAGCACGCGAGAAAGAAAGGGAGCGCGTGTGCAGCCCTCGCCACATTTCTCTTTGAAAAATTAACCACAGCCCTCGCCACATTTCTCTTTCAAAAATTAACCACACCCAACTCTCAGCTGAAGCCCGTCATCAAATAAAACCAACTTACGGGGTGCAAAATGTGAAAGAGAAAAAAAAAGAAAAACAAAGGACACCACCTCCCCCTCAGCCTCCACTTACACTAGCGGCTTCGTCGCACCTCTAACTCGGCCCTCTTCCCCCACTCCTCCAGATCTGCTCCGAGGCCGCCTCCCATGGCGACTCCTACCGGAAACCCTAATCCCAATCCCAATCCCAACCCTCCGTTCGAGATTAGTATGCTCTTCAAGCCGCCTCCCAACCCCGCGCCCACCGCCGCCCCCATATTCCCCGGTGCCCCAGGAGCCGCCGGCCCGCCGCCGCCTTCCGGCCCTTACTCATACCCCCCGGCCACCCCTCCCTTCCACCGCGGCCCCTTCGTCCATTACCCACAGGACGCCCCCATGCCCCGCCCCATCGCATCCTTCCCGATGGCAAACCCACACCCGAACCCGAGCCCCAGCGCTAATCCTGGCGCTGCCCCGGGCCCCAACCCCGGCGCCCGCCTCATGCAGCTGCTCGGCAACTCCGGTCCGCCCCACCTCGAGTCCGCCGTCTCCATGCCCCCGCCGACATCGGAGTTCGCCGCCGCGCAGCCGCCGCCGCTCCCGGCGATGCCGTCCGCACCGCCGGCGAGGATGCTGAGCAGCACCAGCAGCAAGGTGCCGAGGGGACGCCTTCTGGGTGGCGGGGACAGAGCGGTGCATGACGTTGACTCAAGGCTTCCCGGGGAGGCACAGCCGCCACAGCTGGAGGTTACACCGATTACCAAGTACACGTCGGACCCTGGGCTCGTATTGGGCAGGCAGATCGCTGTGAATCGGACGTACATCGTGTATGGGCTCAAGCTCGGGAACATCCGTGTGCTAAACATCAACACCGCTCTCCGCTCGCTCCTCCGTGGCCATACACAGGTATAAACTGTAGATTCAGAGAGATAAAAATAATTGGTTACTTTGTTGAGCAAATTTTCATGGGAAATTGAATTACTGGTGTGGTCCTGCTAAGGTGACATTGACTTTAACTTTGTTGTGTGAAAATCCAAAGTGAAGATTCTGCATTGCCCATGAGCTGAATAAATATACATCATACTACAGCCTTTTTAATGTGCCCATTTACACATTTATTGTTCTCACCTGGTTCTGTTGTATCTTACTTAAAAATGAGCTTCATTCTGTCTTCTTGCGATGCATTATCGTGAGGTTGATGAATGAAGTCACTACTGACTAGCGAGTGAACTATGGATAAAAAGAGAGGCTATTCTGAAGTTTTGTTTGTTAGATTGTTAGGAAAGTGCCAAACAGCTTAATTTAGTGAGAATACACCCACCCAATGTGAAGTGCACATTGAAGATCTGTGGTATGACTAGTCATTGTTTTCTGGTGAATTTCTCGTGCTCTTACCTGCAGAGATTTTTAGTTCACACCATAGTGCCTTGCAATCTAAGTGTTCAAGGAAATGATTGGAGGGATATACAATGTCAATGTTTGTTAATCTTGTCAGATGGTTATGCACTTCTCATTTTCATGTGGAATTGTGTAGTCATTATGAAAGTGCAGTTGTTTTTGATGTCCCGTGTTGCCATTTTCTGTTTTGCTGCAGAGGGTGACAGATATGGCTTTCTTTGCTGAGGACGTCCATCGTTTAGCAAGGTACTAAGCACGGAATGATAAGATATTCTGGAATTAGTTAAGGATCTCCAGTATTAGCATAAAAAAAGTTATCCTCACTCTACCGTTTGAGATCTTGCATCCAAGTTTTTCTGGGGTGCTCATGACCCTTTGCTAGAAAAATATCGAATCCTTTTCCCTATTCTTTTTAGTCTTTCTTTGGTTGTATGTGCTGAAATGATCTCTTCTGCAGCGCGAGTGTAGATGGACGGATATACGTGTGGAGGATTGATGAGGGACCTGACGAGGAGAATAAACCACAGATTGCTGGAAAGATTGAAATTGCCATCCAGATTATAGGTGATGCTGAAGCTTACCATCCAAGGATCTGTTGGCACTCTCATAAGCAAGTATGGCCTTCTGTGCATCACATTTATCACAGTCCAAGCTCTTTTAACATATTTACATACTAATGAACCTGCATGTTTATCCTGTAGGAAATTCTGTTTGTTGGAATCGGTAATTGTGTCTTAAAAGTAGACACAACTAAAGTGGGAAGGGGGAGAGACTTTAGTGTGGAAGAACCTATTAAATGTCATCTTGACAAGCTGATTGATGGTGTGCGCTTAGTTGGTAAACATGATGGTGACGTGACAGATTTGTCCATATCTCAATGGATGACTACTCGACTGGCTTCAGGATCAAATGATGGCATGGTTTGTATTGAATACCCTCTTGTTTATTTGGAAAACTTGCCATAGCTGGGAGAATTGGGAGGACAATATTATGCAAAATTGCACTTGTTGAGTGATCTGCTTGACTTGTCATTAAATTCTAGTTGCTGGAGTGCAAAATGGAAGCTTGTTTCCTCTTTTATTGAATAGATTATACAATCAACCATTGACTTCTAACATTAAATTTAGATGGTAGCTATATTTTTGGGAATAATATGATTGTAGGAATATTTTTATTTTGATTTTTTAAACACTGTTTTTTCTTGTGTTGGAACATCACTTCCTCTTGAAAAAGGGAAAAAAGTACTTGTGTGATTGTGTCTGGATGTGTTGTGAAGGGTTGAATGAATGATCCTGTCATGAGGCATGCTGGACATAGCCAATCCAATGATGATGATCTATGATTTTGGCTGCCCCCCCCTGGTTTTATGTTTTTGATTTGAGTCTATGTCATTTCTTGTATATGACTGCAATACTTACTATGTAGAAATAGCTGCCAGCTTAAGCACTAATTACTTATTAATTAGGTGTCAGCAGTTTTGGACCTTAGATGGCCTCTCTTTTTGTTATTAGGCAGGGGGTGATCTAGAGAAGTGCTATTTATACTTAATATCCTATTTATAATGTATATTGTTTTATTTTGTAGGTAAAGATCTGGGATGATCGCAAGCCAGCCCCTCTATCGGTTTTCAAGCCACATGATGGTCAAGCAGTATACTCAGTTGCTTTCCTTACGGCACCTGAGCGCCCGGATCATATAAATCTCATCACAGCTGTATGCATTCTAATACATATTACTTTGTTTTATGCCAATATTTTCTTCATTTCACATAACCTTTTGAATTACACACCTTTCCTGGTTTTGTAAACGTTTTTGTAGATGAGCTATGCTGAACCACATAATTGAGAAAATTCACACAATATGCCTCTGAATTGTTAGAAATCGATAGGCACAAAAAACAGAAGTAGATCAAGAACACGAGGCACCGATTTTACGTGGAACCCTTATGGAAAAAAACCACGGGCTCCGACTCGGTGAAACCTGCACTATTTTGGGAGAGTTACAAAAACGCAGGGAGATTTACAGTGTGACTTATCTTCCCGTAGCTTACAAGACGACTTTATATAGGGTGGTGACTTCAACACCGGAACAAATCCGCTCAACGATCCGTACAGCAGCTCATTATAGTGAGGCTGAGGGCCCGCATGTCAGTGAGATACCAAGTGGCATAATATGAAGTTCTGAAGCAATTCGGTGGCATATAACGAAGCTCCTAGATAATTTGCCCATCAACTTGAATCTGCCATTGTACCTAATGGTGAATGGGTACAGCTTTGTTGCATCCAATCCATACAAAGATAAATCTACCAAAATACTACCATATCCATTCTTTTGGTCTCGATTAATGAGATGCCTCTTAGCTGTGCCTGCACTACATGAATTTTTAGCTCCCTACAATTGCTAAGAGCCAAATATTGCTCAGGGTCACATAATCTGTTAATTACAAGATGTATATAATGTTTAAAGAGGATAAAATTTGGCATCTAAGTATTTCATTTTTCTTAGAAACAAATAAATAATGTGATTCCACTATTCACATCTTCTGAGAAATGGGACAATTTATTATGCATTTTTAGCATATATGATACCAGGCATCTTACATGCTATTCTGCTGTTAACTCTGCAGGGTCCTTTAAACCGAGAAATTAAAATTTGGGCTTCAACCAGTGGAGAAGGCTGGTTGTTGCCAAGTGACCCTGAGACTTGGAATTGCACCCAGACCTTGGAACTTGTTAGTTCTCGGGAACATAGTATCGAGGAGGCATTTTTCAACCAAGTCACAGTGCTGCCTCGCGCAAGCATTATTTTACTTGCAAATGCTAAAAAAAATGCTATTTATGCTGTGCATGTTGAGTATGGCCCAGATCCTGCTTCTACTCGCTTGGACTATATAGCAGATTTTACAGTTGCAATGCCTATTTTAAGTCTCACTGGCACACATGAAAGCCAAGCTGATGGTGAGCAAGTAGTTCAAGTCTATTGTGTCCAAACAATGGCCATCCAGCAGTATGGACTAGAATTATCTCTCTGTTCGCCTCCTACATCTGACACTACTGTTCCTGGAAGAGATCCATCCATTTCGCGTGTTCATGAGACACCTCTAGAACTAGTAGGTGCTGAGTCATCCATGGGAACTAGTTTCACCGATTCTTATTCTGTCAGTGCTTCGAGTAAACCATCAACTGTTGAGCAGTCTGCAGGTAATGCAGTTATAACTTGTCATCTGGTTGGTTCATTTAATTCAGAAATGGTTATTATTTATTCCTTGTGGTTTATCTGCAGAGTTTGATCCTAAACCATCAGCTCCACCACTTACATACACAGAAGGTAATGTTTCTACATATCTCCCGTCTGCCCCTCTTGCGTCAAACATGGATCTTGCTGGATCAGGACCATCAGTAGGCAATCCTGACTCAGACCAATCAGCATTTGATTATGCGATGAACAGAAGTACAGAGTCTGATGTTTTGGGTAGGCAAGATACACCCATCAGAAAGGACAGTTCAGGAAAGGATGAGCCAAGAGACAGCCATACTGATGTTACAATGCTTCCGAATTCCCGTTTGATGTTTAAGGTAGGAGTAGGAGGTAATGCTACACACCTGATAACTCCATCTGAAATTATATCCGGTGCTCTATCTTCTGTCGAAAGCAATCATGTCTCTAAATCTGATGGATCAAAAATCCAGGATGGTTCCAGTAGTAGCCCTCGTATTGCAGAAGTAGAACCAAAACGTATCGGCGAGAGTAAATCCAATCAAGTTTTAGAACTTGAAGCTGTTAAGGAACCTCAAGTTGTTTGCGAGAGTACAGAGAGAGATCAGAATTCGTTGGAGCAAACTGTTGAAATGATCAGTGAGCGCTCAGTTACAACTGATAAGTACAGCGTGGAAGAATCACAGTCAGCATCTGATAGATCGGTGCCTGAGCACGCTGGTGCTGCTGATGAAAATGTTGTGAAAAAAACCGTGAAAATTCCTGAGAAAAGTGATTATTCGTCTGCTTCTAGGGAGGCATCATCTTTGTATAGCAAGGAGGAGAAAGTCCTTCATCCTCAAGCATCTGTTCAGTCATCTCCCTCTATGAGTGCATTCAACTCAACTGAGTCTTCACATGAACCTTTGAGTAGCGCATACCCTCCTATTGATTCTTCTCCAGAAGCTGCAGCTGTGCAAGGGATGCTGCAACAGGTGAATGCTTTTTAACTATTTTATATTGTGTGCGCTGTCCAGTACCTTTAGTGGAACAGGGATACCTGTACTATTCTACAGTTATAATTTACATCGAGAATATTTCCAGCAAGTTCAGTGTAATATACTAACATTTGCCACTCAGTTCTACAGTTATACTTTACATTGGGGATATTTCCAGCAAATTTAGTGTAAATTACTAACATTTGCTATTATTTACCATGTAATTCTTTAATCGCATCCTTGAGTTCTGAAGATCTACATTGGGAAATTTGAATGTTAGTTGGATCTTGCTCATCTATTTTCTTGTGGGATGAGACGATGGCATTTATAAATGGTGTGATTTCGTTGTAGCATTAGCCACACTTGCAAACGTTACTGGAATCTTGACTTATAGGAGTGCCATATAAGTATTTGTGAGAAGGCATTGACTTTTCATAGATGGACCAAAGTCATCCGTTACTGTAGCAAGTAGCATGCATTATGGTCATGTGATGCATGTTTTGGGCATATATGGCCTAGCTTGAGCTATATGCCATATCTTATATGCCATCTTATTGGTCCAGGAAGTAACCCGAAAAAGCTAGCATATAAAAGAAAATATGTTTTTTTATTCAAGCTGTTTACCTGTCTAAGCTCATAGACCATATAAAACACCTTTCAATAGCTTGAGTTTGTTGTTGAAAGTGGTGGTTAGGCTTGAACTTAAGGCCAAAAATGTTCCGAACCTTGCATGTTTATCCCTGGCATGGGCTTATTTTGATAATAAGAGCTAGGCTGAATTTGTTACTGTGTATTATTGACTTGTTTTGTCACTTAGTTTTTCTTATTGGAGTACAAGAGCATTGTGGATTAACTATATAGCTTTCAGCTCAGTGTTAGAATGTGATGACATTATATGACTATGAGCTCTGTTTATTTACATTGGCACATGTTTACCTTGCAGCTCATAGCCATGCAGACGGACATGCAAAAGCAGCTGGGTAACATGGTTAGCACGTCTATTGCAAAGGAAGGCAAAAGGATCGAGACATCATTAGGGCGTGCAATGGAGAAATCTATCAAGACTAGCATTGATGCCTTGTGGGCTCGTTTCCAGGAGGAGAATGTGAAACGTGAAAAGGCTGAAAGAGAGCGAATGCAGCAAATGGCTAATTTTATCACAAGCTCAACAAGCAAGGACCTTGTTGCTATTCTGGAGAGGTCACTAAAGAAGGAAATTTCTTCACTTGGACCTGTTGTTGCACGGGCAATAACACCTATTATCGAGAAATCCTTGGCCTCGGCAGTTGCTGATTCAGTTCAGGTTGTGGCTAATTTCTTGCTATATTTATTCTTTTTTTACTCTTTCTGATTGTTTACTTTTTAGAAATCGGTGGGTGACAAGGTGGTGAATCAGCTGGACAAGTCTGTTAGTGCAAAACTTGAAGCTACACTTGCGCGGCAAATTCAAGTGCTGTTTCATACATCTGTAAAACAGGCTCTTCAGGTATGTATCCTCTTGTAGTTTGTTGTTTATAGATCATCTAGCAGCATTGATTTGGCATGACTCTTGAGTCTTGATTTGTTTGCTGGACATTCGTGTCTTGGTAGACTCCTTCAGATGTTCCTTCAGATATGAAGTTTGCTGTTAACCCATTTTCACGTTAGCTTTGCCACATGGAGTGATTTGTTTTAAATGGATGCATGCAGGATGCCTTACGCGCTAACGTCGAAACGCTGCTTGTTCCAGCATTTGAACAATGTTGTAAGACAATGTTTGAGCAAGTAGATAGTGCATTCCAGAAAGGAATGTCTGAGCACACTGTTTCTGTTCAGCAGCAAGTGGAGGCAGCACATACTCCATTGGTGCTAACTTTAAAGGTAAGTTGTCCAACTGTCTTTTTCATATTTTTATATGAAATGGGAGGAAACAGAGTTGAAGGATGCTATTTTTGTTTCCAATTATATCATAGAAAATAACTGATGTTTTGTATACTTGAATTAATTTTTCAGGAAGTCATCACTTCTGCATCATCAGTCACCCAGAGTCTTACATCAGAGTTACTTGATGGTCATCGCAAACTGTTGGCATTAGTTGCATCTGGAAACATTAAGGCACATAACACAAATGTTTTACAGCCCAGCAATGGTCCTGTCACAGGCCCCCAAGAGGTGCTGAATTCTGAAACCTTTCCAGCTTCGGAGCTTCCATAATACTCCTTATCATGATTTATTTTATAAAATTTATGGTGATTTGTCTAACCTATATTATGAAGTATTTCACCTTTGGTAACATGTCAATTCGGTATGAGAACGCTAGCTCTATTTTCCTGTCTCTCAGGTATAATATGATGGATAATATAAACAACCTGTAAATAATTTTTCATGTTCCTTGCATTTGGCAGGCTGAGGCTCCACTAGACCCGATGAAGGAGCTGACCAGACTGATATCTGAACGCAAATTTGATGAGGCATTTACGATGGCACTACAAAGAAGTGACGTATCCATTGTGTCTTGGTTGTGCTCTCAGGTATCTCCCCCCTAAACTGGTCATGTAACCTAGAATTATTGCCCTAGTTCATTAATTTATTCATCACTAGCACGAGCGAATGCTGGATTTGTGATATCCGTACCCTCTTGTACAGGTTGATTTGAGTGCATTATTTGCGATGTCCCCAGTCCCTCTAAGCCAGGGAGTCCTCCTAGCCCTACTGCAGCAGCTAGCAGTTGACATAGGCACTGAGACGTCCCGGAAGGCTCAATGGATGACAGATGTTGCTATGGCAATCAATCCAACTGACCCGGTGATCGCCATGCATGTGAGGCCCATCTTCGAGCAAGTCTACAACCAATTGGTCCACCAACGCTCGCTAACCACCACCAGCCCATCAGATAGCAGCGCTATCCGCTTGACCATGCATGTAATTAACTCGGTTCTGCTTAGCTACAGGTGATTCTAAAGGCAGTCATTGGTGGCTGTGAAAAGTATGGTCTACTCTGTTCTATCGTTGTATAGAGAGAAATTTTGATAAGCAAAGGAAGGCACTGTGACCAAGAACACTAGCAACATGGTGGAGGGTGCCCCTTGGTGTAAATTAGGCTTGTACCAGACAGACTACCAGTCTTAAGTCGGAGTATTTCCCTCTCAAGTCAAATGTCTACTGTCTACAAGTGTACTGTTCCTTAGTATACGGTCATTGTTTAGCCGCTTGGCAGTGAGTGGCTATTCCCGCTCAGATTTGATATCCAAAAGATTTAATGTTTTTCATGTGGCAAAGCATAATTCTACTTTTCCTCCTTTTATTGCCTTGCTGTTACCAGATTGTTGCCTTAGTAAGCCGTAGGGTCAAAAAAAATTTTGTATGTCGTTGCATAGTCGGATAGTCTCTTGCGTCTCATGGTTTAGTTGTCTCTTTCTTATTTGTTCTTGTAATTGTTTTAATATTATTTTGGACTTTTTTTTGGGTTAAAGCTATGTAAACGCAATTGTTCTAAGTCATGTAAGGTATTAGACAACGGTGCAATATATTTTTTCTAAACTGAAAGCTATGATGCTGCTGTAGCTTTGTTCTAGGGCACGCTCGAAAGCCGATACTGGGCATGGTGCGGATTTTCGTGGTCGGTTCGATATTTAGAAACCCGTGTAGACCGCCCTACAGAAGATGTCTTGGGCCAGGCGGCCACCGATAAATGCACGGTGGGAGCTCGGAGTTGTCACGCACGGGTGCTCACGACCACGATCAAGGGAGCCTCAGCCCAGGTGGAGAGGCGCCCAGTCGTAACGCGTGCGTTCAGGTGAAGAAGCGTCCGCACGAACGCGAACATTTTGGTATTTTTATTTTATTTATCTCAAATGTATTTTTAAAAGCTCTAAAAAAAAGTTAAATAAAACGATGCGGATTCTCCAAACCGCTTAGGGTAGCTATCCAAATTCAGCTTATCAAACAAATAAGACAGATCAACGAATCCGATCAACTCTCTAACGAGAACAAAATAGCCAATATTTAGAGGTTCAGGACGTGGATTAGTATTTCTTTGGAATCTCTGTGCAGTTGTGCTTGCTCAGTTCCTGTGCTAGGCTAAAAGATGCCTAATTGGAGAGCGATTTTTCCTAGGTGGCTGAGGACACACGCACGTTCACGAGCACCGGATGTGCCTCAAGATCTATGTTTTATCCCCACCTACTCTCTCATGCTCTTTACAAAATAGTTCCTTCAAAACTTTCAACTTTTGTCACTCGTCCCTCCTCCCTATCCGTCGTACCTTCCTTCTCCCCCTCACCGCTGAACTTCGAGAGAGCCATTGGACAGGAGGAGGACAGCGTCAGCCGAGGCACCGGTAGTCGTGGACTAGGGCATCGTCGAACTAGATGGGGGAAAGAGAGAGGAGTACAAGGAGGAAAGAGGAATTCAAAGTTTAAAGAGGAATTCAAAGTTTTGAAGGGACTTTCTGCAAAAAAAGTGGCTGAGAAGAGGCAGGGATGAATCATGAATCTTGAAGCGTATTTAATGGCCGCGAATGTGCTTAGTTCCCATCATGAACTATTTCCGGCCTAATCGGGGATGCTACCAACTCATCGTACTTACGACCTCACTTCTGCTCAACTACAATCATTGCAATACCCAGTCCCGAACCGCTAATCGTTCCAAAACCTATTGGCGAAAAACCTCTCTTTTTTTTTTTGGAGAATTGAGATACTTACGACTCACTCACTGCTCAACTACAATCATTGCAATACTCAGTCCCGAACTGCTGATCGTTCCAAAACCTTTTGACGACAAACCATTTTTTTTTTGTTGGGAGAATTGAGATATTGGTCAGTACAACATTACATCTAAACATATGACTTGTCAAATAAGAATGAGATATTGGAAACATGGAATGGAATATCACAAGCACGCATGCTTATTATTATTACAGTACAATAATGCAATACGACCATAAATTAATTACAACATCGCTTCAATCCCAAACATTATCCTTAGATCATCAGTCTTCAAAAGTCACATAAAAACTCAGATCCTTATATCAAAACCCCAGTCAATCAGTCCATATACACAAGCCAACCCAATATATAGCGCAACACCCTATGTTGCCATAACAAAAACCTCCCCCTTAGCAGGAAACACAACTCCAGATATATGTATTATCGAGTACGGGCTTCTCCGATGCTGGCGGTGCAGAGACCGTTCTTGGGCCGTTAGCCAGCAAGGCAACCCCATAGGCATACTCAGTATCGGTCTCGAGGGTAGATGATTGGTTCTCCCTTCATAACAGTTGCCCATTTTACCCCCTTGTCTTGGCTCGCTTCATTCCAAGGCTGTTGTGGAAAGGGGATGCGGAACCAGATCTTTGCATTCCTTCTTCGCGGAGGGTGCCATTGAGCATTGCAAGCTCCCGGAGCTGCTGCTTCTTGAAGAAGTCCTGAGACTCATCCTGCATAGGAGAAAAGTACAAAACAAGAATTTTTAAGCCATTGGTTCTGTAGAATAATCCACGAGGTCTAAGCTAAATAAAAGCAAACTATCAATAATCATACAATTTTTTTATAACGGGAGGACATCAATAATCGTACATACCACAGGCTTGAGTAGATCTTCAAGGATCTCACGGGCTTGCAGCAGACGAGCATCAATAATTTCAACTGGAAGCTCTGCCTCAACCAATATATGTAGGGGTTCATTCAGATGTTCATATCCTGGCTTCCCTCGCATCATATCCTCCTACAAAATATTAGAACAAGTGACAAGGTTAACTGAACTGAAAAACAAAACAAACAGAAATTTGCAGAGGATGTACACATGCATAAAGGTAAATAGGAAGTTAGGAACAACTGAAGGATTGATGGTTCACAATGGAAACAGGCTGGTTTTGCGGAAACAGGCATCGGCCTTTTCCATCAGAATCAAGTGTTCTCTTTTGCTGTATCATCAATGAAATATGTAAACTTTGAAATACATAAGAAAAAAGCAAAACAAAAAAACTGCCAGGAGAAAACCAGGAAACAGGCGGTTTTAGCCAACCAGGAAGTAGCAATCAGTTTCACACCGAAAGCTGAAAACCTGGTTCCATCTATCACATGGGCTTAAAGACCAGAATGAGATAACCGTAGGAAAGGTGGCAATGATATAGCTCTTCTGTAGTCAACTTATGACAAAAACTTGCTTGAAATACATTATACATAACTAATAGGTACTCTCCAGATTTGCCGTTCTATCAACTAATAAGATTAAGAAGACAGTATCAGGAGGTTTACCCGAGCTGGATCTTTAATGCTTCCTCGACCTCTTATTAGCACACGGCAGTCAGTAGTTGCCTCCACTCGCTTCAAGGAATTTCCTCTAGGACCAAGGATGCGGCCAACAAAATTGTACTTGAAAAAATTAAACATAAAAAGCACCATCAGGATATAGCAATTCAAGAGAATAGCAACTTCAGAAGCAGCATACTTACTGTTGGATATTTGTCTACTGGAATATCAACCTTCATTGTTTTCTTGACAATTAGTCCAGAGGAGCTTCCCTGAGAACCTCCGAGCCAGCTATAAGATGATGAACTCTGCAATGGTTACAGGTTGATCATTTATAACTTCCTTCTTTTTTTCAGTAAGAGCATTGGGTATGGAGCAACAGGAATAGCTTTTGTAGTAACTAGTAACTAATTGAACATGCACAGAAATAAAGCCAAATGCAGAAACTATAGTCAACGATGGCCAAAATTATGAATATTTATAGGATCATGCTTAAATAGGTTGATGTACCCAGCCACTGTTGGCCTGTTGGCATGTGGATTCTGTACTTCTATTGTAGTTGCTTTGTTGATAAGCTAGGGTTTCCAAAAGCTGATAACATAGTATTTATGACCAGTAAGATCAAGTTTACCACAGTTCATTTTGATATCGATACTACAAAAATTCACAAGGGCATTGCTGTTTTACCAAATCAGATATTCATAAATATCATGTAATAATTATCCCAAAACTGATTTCAAGTGCAGTAAGGAAATATAAAATAGCTAGTAACAGGGTGAGACCAATTAGCAGACTCTGATGTTAGCATGTCAACTGACTAACATATTGGTTAGACTGTCAGCATATGGTGCCAATTAGTGAATCAGCGTTAGCATGCTATCCAAATTAGTGAATCAGTGTTAGCATGTTATCCAAATTAGTGAATTGGTGTTAGCATGTTATCCAAACTCCAACAGTTGCAATACAGAGAAGAGTTTAATGGCATCTTTTGAACCAACTGCCTGGAAGGGATAATAAAGTTAGCATAAGGACCAAGGAGTACCAATAATGCAATGAGCTTCAGTAGTGTCAAAACCAGTTAGAAAAACCTGGTCTAAGCTTTAAAAAATGGTAAATTAGGCATGAAGAGTAAGTTATGTTAAATGGTCAGTATCCATACTTCTGATTGAAATGCTGATGTCCACCCATTCATATCAGTTGCTGCTCCATTTGAATATATTCCTCCCGTTGTTAGTGGACTACCATGTTCAAGGCCACTTTGATTTAAAAGGGACGCGTTCTCCAATAGTGTGGAAACACGTAAAATTTCTGTTTCAACATTGCAATTTCAAGAACAAGATATAGAAAGTTAGCAGTTAGAATTAGTGATTAGCAAATGTATACATATACCTGAAGGGTTAGTGTAAAGCCACTAATCTGAAATAACCTTTTGAGTTTTGTCCCTTACAATAGGAAGTTAACAAAGCCGAGAAAAGTTTCGGTCCACCACAGATCCATACATAGTTAGTTGTATAGCTCTAAAAAATTTCATGCTCAGAAGATGTGCAAATAAAAAAAAGAGTAACTGATATGCACACTAAAAAATTTGAGTAGCAGAAGAAATACTTAGTGTGGGTAAACCCACTGGAAAAAAAAAATTAAGATATACAGTAAAACAGCTAAATGGGAACAATACCCAAAAAAGTTACAATAAATAGATGATTAAAATTTTCTTCTGCTTTGTACAATTAATTGTCTGTTTACAAGTAAATTGTAAGCATATTGGCTTTCATCCCACTAAGTTGGACCTTACCTAATGAAAACGTCAAATCTATAATGGCCTCAACCACAGATGATTCCCATTGAGGAATGACGTATATCGTGCCCATAGACATGTCATCCATGTTGATCAAGAGAGACGTATCACTGCATCGATATTTTTATGCTCTCACCATGCTCCAGGACAGGGGTTGTTTGGATGAGAGGGATAGGCATCTTTAGGATTTAATTCAAATTTAGCAAAGGCGTTGACTCCCATAAAACTCCTAAAAGGACTCCTATGCCAACAAAAGCCAACAAAAGAGAATTGCAAGACTGCAGGCTCATAACAATTCCTAATACATTAGGCAGCATCGTAGAATGAGATACTATGAAATCAGTTCTCTGAAACAGCATTTCCCTATTAACTTTGCTGAATAAGTTCAAAGGTAAGCATAGGACAGCAAACCTGGGAACAAGATAGTGACACATTAGGCAGCATCATCAAAGGAGATAGTATGAACAGTTCTTTGAAACAGCATGTCCCTATTAACTTTGCTGAATGAGGTCAAAGGAAAGCATAGTCCAGCAAATCTGAGGACAAGTTAGTGAAGACATTACCTAGGGCCAAGGCTACACAACAGTTGTGTACAGAGAGAAGATTGAGCATGTAGACTAAAGCATGAGTTGGTGAAGAATGCAGTGTCCCTCTAGGCACTCGGTGCTAGTCAGATGACTGACTGGTGCCTAACGCCTAATCCTGCCTGGGCGGCAAAATCCCCTAGGTGGCCAAGGTGGGAGATCAGGGTCTAGCACCTCAGCGGGCTAGGTAGCCACCTAGGGGAACAGATTGAAGCGAAAGGTTGAGAGTTCAGACCAAAGATGAGGGGGAAAGGTGGGGAAGTGGTAGATAGGGACTACCAGACTAAGGAGTGTGTTGAAGAGACATAAAAAGATTAATTGCTGTTAATTTTTCGTATTTGCTGACACGAATAGACTTGCAACATGAAATGATGTACAGATCATGTGACGGAGAACTGCCCAGGTTCAAACTAGAACAAAGAAAGAGAACAAACATTGACCACTAAAGCACTGTAGGGGTTAGCTAAATGGTGGACATGAAAATGGTAAGCATTCTTTTTTTATAAAACAAACTTCAAACAGTGGCCACATAGGATCATTGTGGCTCAACAATTTCCAGTTTTCCATGAAGTGAAGTGAATGAACACAACATAAATGATTGATTTTGTGTTAAGTCTAGCTCAGTTGCAGGCATAGACAACTTTCCTGTGCAGGAAAAAGAGTAAGCACTACTAAGCAACTCATTATTATGAAGATGAATGGAGGTATAAGCAAATTCAGAGGAATACAAGCCACACACACGCAGCAAGAATCGAATATGTCCCACACCGCAACAGAATATTCCAGATGTAAGGAAGCAATGGCAATTTGACCAATCAAATGTATCACAATGGAAATAGCATGAGTACATGAGAGCTCACCATGATTCAGCAACCGTATGCTATGAGGAAGCACTGGGATGAACGGGCTCAGCTTGTGCCGCTCTGCGAGCAGTTCCGCAAGGTACCTACAAAACATAGGCATGTACTCATCACTCGTCACCCTTGTGATACTACACGCTGGCCTCGCCAACTCAGCTTCCAATTTGGTTAAAAAACCAGGAAATTCCACCAAAATCCAACGAGATAAATATCTAAAATCATAACGCGATCACCCACAGAAGCAAAGTAAACACTGAACTGAGCGACTGCTCGTTCAATTCAGCGAAAATCCGGTGAAACCACGAAAAGACGCAACCTTTATCACAAACGGGAGATCTCATCGCGGGGAATCAGATCCGATGCCAAAAAGGCCTACTAAATCTCGTCGGCCTACATCAGATTCAAGCCACGGAACCTTGGAGCCGTCCCAGAGCACATCGAATCCGCACTGGGAAAACCCGAATCTGGCCTCCCCGGCACGATCGGAGCCGAACCCCGCCCATAGGCGGCGGCGGCGGCTACTCCTTCCCCCAATCCCCGTCAACACACACCGTCCACAGTCCACAGTGTGGACACACGACACGACGCGAAGCAGGAGATGAGAGGCAGAGGCCTGGGGGTTAGCGTGCTCGGTAGCTTACTTCTCCTGGTCGGCGACAGCTGAGGACGAGGCGCGAAGGCCGGAGATGCGCGGGGAGTGCGGGGTGGTGGAGGGCGAGGGCGAGTAGGCCATGTACCGTCCCGACGACATGGCTGCCGCTGCTCCTCTCCGTCGGCAGCTGGATCTGGCGGCGGCGGTGCGGGAGGGAGGGTCGCGGCGGTAGCCTGCCTGCCCGTCGCCTAGGCTCTGGTAGATGGCGGCGGCTGGGGGAGTGGAGAGGAGAAGGGAGGGAGGGGTGGAGGAGCGGGGCGAGGTCTTATAAGGGGAGGCGCCGCCCCGCCCGTGGTACGTGTGTGTGTGGCGCTGCCACTACTGGACTAGGGGCTCGACTGCGAGCGAGGGTGGCGAGGCGGTAACAAGTAAAGCGGCGCGTAGAGGAGACTGTAGACGAAGGGGGGCGGCGCGGCGGTTGGTAAAATTTACCGGGAGACTGTTGGGCAGTTGAGAATTTCGAGCGTGGGTGTGAGGTAAGGTTACTTTTAGCTAACAGGAGAAGCCGTTAAAATTGGGTTTTTTTTTCAATTTAAAGTGTGTGTATATATATATATCTTTTTACCGAGGAATTTTTTTTTCTAGAAAACTATACAGAGGATTGGCCATGATTTTCTACATCTCGTCATAATATAGTTCATTTCACAGGTACTTTGTAGTGGGTTTTTTTTTCAATTTAATGTGTGTATATATATATCTTTTTACCGAGGGATTTTTTCTATAAAACTATACAGAGGGTTGGTCATGATTTTCTGCATCTCGTCATAATATAGTTCATTTCACAGGAACTTTGTAGTAGTAAATCTGAATTCTACCTTACACGACTCTAAACAATTTAACTAGGTATACTTAACCTTAGAAACATGTAGTCTATCTTTGAAATATGCGACTTGGTGCACTTAACCCATGTAAGCGGTTTTTATGAGTGGTATTATCATGTGTGCTATCCACGTAGGATGTTTGCCGCGTAGGATACACATGTGTCATTCATTAAAAAACAATTTTCAATCATGGGGCCACATATCATCCCTTTCTCCCTCTCTCTCCTCTCTCCCTTCAAAACACTCACATTGCCTCCTCCCCTCAACCGAGCGCCCGATGCCTCCTTCTCTCCTTGTTGGTGTCCCTACCTCCTTCGCCTAATGGCACGCTCCCTCCTTCCCACGACGACGCCACTTTTGTCCCCTCCTCCCCAGAGCATCCCGTCCTCCCGACAATAGTGCCTCCTTCTTCTTTTCTCCATGTTGGTGTCATTGCCTCCTTCCCCTCCTTCCCATAACACGCCACTTTTGTCTACTCCTCCCCATGATAGCACCACCTCTGCCTCCCCAGCTCCTCCTAGTTAACGCATCAACTCCTCCCCTAATGGCTCGCCCACCTCTTCCACGATGGTCCTACCTCTACTTCCTTACTTCGGTAGGCCTACGGGTGAGGGGAGGGAGAAGGGGTTTGGTAGGCTAGGTCTGGGAAGATGCCGACAAAGGGGGTGGAGAGTTGGGGCCTGGTGGTGCCTATGTGGCATGAAGGGGTACCGGCTCCAAAGATGGAAGAATGGTTGGTAGGGTGGGAAAGAGATAGAGTAGGGGGAGGGAGGGAGATAGAGATGAGAAAGAGTGTGTCAGATAGAGATGTAAGATGATATGTGGCCCATGTGAAAATGGATTGAAAAAAAATGAAATGCTACATGTGCAAAATTAAAGCACCTCTAGGGGTTTTTAATGATTGGTTTCCTATGTCGGGGCTTAAGTGCACTTAGTTAAATAGTTTAGGGGTGAAGTAGATTTTTTTCCTACCTAAAAACCATCGTACTCAGTGATATGAATATCCTCTACTAACAAATGATACGTGAGTATTTCTATGATACACCATGGATAAGAGATTACAAAGCCATCTTTTTTTACACTTAAAATCAGATTATAATTTATAGGTCAAAATTTGTCATTTTTTACCAGTCAAACACTTTGACACTTTATAGTCATTTTTAAGTCTTTTACTGGCCCTTTTCAAAGCTCTCAAAACCAATTTTTAATAATTTTTTGGCCCCTCGAAGCCTCTTTTTAAGGGTCATCAACTTTTTAGATTATAATTTACTGTACCTTTTCGGCTCTAAGGAATATGGTACATTTTTTATTTTTGTACAAGCCAAACATTTTAACATTTTGTAGTAATTTTTGAGGATCTTATTTTTTAAAAAAAAACCTCTAAATACTATTTTTAATTTTTTTAACTCCTCGAAACTGCTTATTGAGTGCCTACAACTTTTCAGATTGTAATTAGAAGCAACTTTTCTTTTTGGCCCAAAGAAATAGAGCCGTCTCACAATCCATCGTTGCCTGTTAGAGAATAAGAAATCGCTAGACAATTGAATCAAATAAAATGAATAATCACGATACAATAGAATCTCAAGCAGACGCGTTCTTATCTACTCACGTATACAAACCTCTCCCAATCTCTACATCTGCATCTTGTCTTCTTCCGAGCTTAGTCATGAGGCTTAACTTTCTCCAATCACGATAGATCCTACGGGTAATTGAGATAAGAAAGATCGACATCGCCGTATGTAGCGTAGCCCACCTGTCGCTTCCCTTCTGCTAGCTTGCGTGCTATTCCGTGCATGGTGATAGACAGCACAATTAATCCAGTACAGACATGACACCCACACACCATAATTCATACCCTTTTCACTTTATATATATCAGAGCCGTTGAAGCTTTACTTCTCCAAGTAGAAGGTCCTGAGTTCAGTTACGTTCCCGGCTAAGAAACACGCGTAGCATAGCATGCATAATCATGTACTACCACCTTCTAGAGGCTGATAATGTACTGGAGCTAGACGACGACTTTCATGCCTCTGTTGAATTGTTCATGATCTCCACTGCGTCAAGCAATCGCGAGACAACCATTAAAAACAGGAGGATAGCATAGTTCTTTTTAGTTTAAATTAAAATTAAAAGTTATCTCTACAGATTTATTTTTTTTACAAACCAAACGCTATAGTCTTTGTAGTCATTTTTTAAGTTTATGATTCTTCTTAAGCTTCTAAAACTATTTATTTTTATAAATTTTTAAGCTCTCCAAATCTCTCTGTCGAGAGGTCTATAATTTTTTTTTTTCTGATTATAATCTATAGCCGAATTAAGCTAAAAACTAGAAGCGGAAATCCATCCGCTGCCTGCCATCGGCCCGGAAGCGGGCGGTTTCGGACGGCGGCGCCGGCGAGGTTGGAGGCGATGGAGAGGCAGATAGATAGCCACCGCGGGCGAGCAGGCGGGGGTTACTCGGGACGAATGGCGGTGACCCGGCGGCGAGTCCCCATCGGCCAGGCTGTCCCCGGGGAAAGGAAAAGAAGAGGCGAAAGGGAAAGCTCGCGTTTTGATTGCGCCGCGAGAAAAGCGGGCAGCGAATCCCGCTCCCGATGGGAACGCCGGCGCTGGCGTCCGTCCTGTCCGGGTCTCCAGGATCTGGGGGTTGTGAGATCAATCCCCTCCAAGTTACATGCAGGTTTTGCCTGTCAGATAGGCACGGAAGTGGGCAATGTCCGTCTGATCAGATAGCTTAGATCATGTACGTGATGCTGCGCCTTCTCATTCCAGACTTCGAAGCTTGCATGGTTCACTTGGTCGACCAAAACCGCCTGGTTTTTCCGGCTTACCAATGCGGTCGGTCCGGTTTGACAAACCAATCGAAGCTGAAGATTTTTAAATTCGAATTCTACGTGCACGGACCTGTTTTTGAGCCAGAATCAGTCTATTTAGGTTAAAAAAATTTGACACTTCATTCCCTAATTTAAAATTTGAAAAAAAAAATTTTTACCCCATTTTTAGCATTTGAAACCGCTATTAGACAGGTTCTGTTTTTTTAGTGCAAAACAAATTTTTTAAAAAAATTGAACTTATCCTACTTATCTCATGTCTTATTTGACTTATCTCACTTTTTTTATTACTTTTTGAGTCGGTTTTTTTTTAATCTCGTAAACGTGTCTATAAGCTCTCCAAACCCCAAAATTAGAGGCCAACCGGCTCTCGAGGCTATCTCGAAAAATTCTCAAAATAACGAGATAAAGCAAATAAGTAAATAAGAAAAGTTGAAAAGAATCCACTCTAAGGCTGATTACGTCTTATGATATAGAGACCAAAATAAAATTTAATTAAAAAAAAGCATAAGCGACGAGAACTAGAGAACATGACAGAGTTACTTTGCAGCACTGGAATGCAGCGCGGGTATCCAATGCTACCGATTCTGGTTGGTAGTTATAATTAGATTTCGGACACAGGGGCCCCCGCCCACTGTGCAGTCTGTGCTGTAGGCTGTCACTTGCCTACCTGTACTGTGATTAGCGATTTTTCTAAGGAACATGTGCAAAGCCTTGATACGCTGCTTTTAGATGCTGTGCTCTTGAAGAAAAAAAAATCACTGTGCAAACAATAAGGTCAAATTATAGAATACTCAAGTGTATTCCTTCAGCAGAGGGTGCTGTATCAGTATGGAGACGATGGCAGATGGGCTTTCTGGTTTCTTCATTCCTTTCCTGGTGGTGTTTATTTTTTTTATAAAATGAAAAAATAAGAAAAAAGAGTGCCCTCGTGCTATTGTTCTTAAGAAATGGCCGGGTTTGGCCCATTCTTTGAATGATACCTGAATCGTCCCACATATCCTCATGAGAAGTTTATTTGGTTTCCACCGAGACCATTACGAGTTCGATTGAGTTTCCCTTACTTGACTAAATGGTCCTTATGAATTGTTCTACACTTCTTACTTGGTGTAGATTGTTATATGGGTCATGAATGGGAACCTTGTTTAGATCCTAATTCAATCAAAACTTTCTGTGTCGATCCTTTTTTATTACATTTTGTTTATCTCGGTAATTAAAACCATGGGAGGCTATATTAGCAAGATCCAAGTGTTCACAGCAGCCCAAAAGAAAAACCACCTTGAAGTCTGAGGACCTTTAGTACTGTACCGATCCAGTAGTCTTCGTGCCAACCAATTTATTTTGGACAGAGGAGAGTGGAATTTCAGTGTATAGGGTGAGTTTGCTTGATCTATAACAGAGTACTGAATAAACAAAAGGCATGTTCTATCAGGTACATCTTCACAACACAAGGAAGAGAAGATAAGAAAATCGATGATGAGTATTCTGAAAGGGTATTCCTAGAGTAAAATATTATTGAATAAGGTGAACAGGCACAATTGTCACTTGTAAGCTATATGCATTCCCAGGCTATCTAGGAGGAGATCCTTCGTGTTACGTATCACAACACCCTCCAACATTTACACGGTGCTTCATTTTGTACCACATATATAATTCCAAGTTGTACAAGGCTGTGTACTCTTACACAGAAGAAGCATAGTGTTTTTCAAGAATAGAGGATTGCATTTCAAGTGTGTGATGAATAAGAATATCCTTATATAAACATGGCTAAATGCACTGCCAACATGAAAGTTATAAAAGGTTTGTGCAATACAGTTGGGTCGCATCAAGAAATGTAGTATGACATACACATGAGTGTTCAATTATTAAGATGGTTACTCATCTTCATATGTCTTCTACAGTGAACTTTCAAGGTTCATAGAGTGATGTTGTAGGACTATCAATCACATCAGGTGCATGTGGCATAGACATAAATGCATAGTTAGCCTTCAAAATTGCAAAGCTTGGTTTTTCTATAATAAGTGATACATTGTAACACCCTAGCTCCTCTTGAGCCTAGAATGCTACCAAAATAACATACTTCTCTAAAGTTTGGCAACATTTTGCCTAAAAACTGTACATCCACTGATCCACACACAAGCATCATATACAACATAGAAGTAACCTTGTCAAAAACTATCTGGACGAAGCTGGACAACAGTTCTGATATCACACACGGCTCAAAGTTTCAAAGTACAGGCCACAGCTATATATATATATGGCAAAATATGTGGTGCAAACCACCCTTTCCGTAAAAACTCCGTGAAAACCACCCGTAAAAGTTTTGAAAAATTCTCAAAAAATTACCATATGTAGGGAAGGTGAGCTTCTACAATCCTACAAAATTTGAAGATGAAACTCAATCGCATTTGAAAGATATGAAAAAGACAAACAGCAAAATGACTAGTGCTAAACAGTGAAAAATTACTATTTAGGCTGAATTTGTCTTTTTCATATCTTTCAAATGCGATTGAGTTTCATCTTCAAATTTTGCAGGATTGTAGAAGCTCACCTCCCCTACATATGGTAATTTTTTGAGAATTTTTCAAAAATTTTACGGATGGTTTTCACGGAGTTTTCACAGAAAGGGTGGTTTGCACCACATATTTTGCCTATATATATATATATATATATATATATATATATATATATATATATAAGTTGGCATGCCAAAAGGAGCCTAGATAACTGGTTTAGCTCAAATCATTAAAGTGATCATGGTTTGGTATAGTGAGCAAAAGTGATGTGCTATGCCCTTTCCCATGCATGTCAGCTTCATGGCTCATCTAAAATAAACATAAATAAACAAGCGTGAGTACAGGACTCAGCAAGTACATGACATAATGGAAGAAAACAAGTCACATGATAAACATTATCAATTATGAATATCCATTAAATTGACATCGCCAAAAAACTCTCGTGCCCATGTCATGCTTATGTTCATTGCATATCTACATGCACATCTCATCTCATAGCCTATACCGATAAATTGTATAAATTGACAATATATAATAAGAGAAAGGTATCAATATATTTGTATTTCAAATTACTTTTGATACAATATAGTTTTTTATAAGTTGACAATATATAATAAGAGAATTTGAACGGTCAAAATATCATTTAAAGACTTTCTCAAACATCCAATATAAAAAAAAACCGAGGGAGTATAATTTAAGCATTTTAGTGCAGCCAAGGCGTGCACCCCACCCAAATCTAATTTAAGCATTTTCTAACTCCTCTCTTTTCAGAAGTGTTGTTTTAGACACTGGCAGGTCATAAATACCTTTTAGTCACAAATAAATGTCATTTTCGATATTGGCATTGGCACAGTCTCTAAAATACACCTTCCACCACTAATTATTATCACAACTCATTTATTAAACCTATTAAAATTATTATTGTCGGCGACTGGGAGGCGAGCCTCCGCAGCGCCAATAAGCAAGGAAAGGGGGTGCGAGGCCCGAAGGCGGCCCTGTCTCCCGGACAGAGGCCCGGCCGCCTGGCCGGACGCTGCCGAAGGAAAAGACCTTAGTCCCGACGCGGCTGGGCGCGTCAAGACCGGATAGCTGGGGACGATGGCACGAGTGTTTTATCCTGGTTCAGGCCTCCACTGCGGGATAACAGCCCTACGTCCAGTCTTCGTTTAATGCCAAGCTTAAACGAGTACAAGGGGTCAAAGTCCGGGCTTTGGGAAGCCCGGGCCTCGAGTACAGTAAGTGCTCAGGGCACTGTGTGTGTTTTCCTACAGTTACCTGGATGCGGAGAACTACCGCCGGGAACTAGAGCTCCTACGAGAGTGCAAGTGCTCCTATTCTACAGTAGTTATTCTCCAAGTGAGTTGTGTGTATGCGGAAGTGAAGTCCCTCATTGTTGTGGCCTGTATGCCCCTTTTATAGGTGCTCTCCGACCACTGCAGCTTGTACTGGTCCGTTGAATTAGTCGTTGCTTTTTTGCCATGCCGGTAGCGTACCGAATCCACCGGGTAATCAAGTGCAATCCTCCGATCACCGCGCCGAACCGCTATCGGTCAGCACGTGTCTTTGCCCATGCGGGCGGTTGACGGGACCGGCCGCCAACCCGTCGGTTGCCGCCGCCAGCGCCTCGATGCGATCGCGCGCATTTAATTCTCGGCGACTCTGGGGACCCGAAGCGTATCCTGTCCGTGGCGCGGCACGATTTGCCTCGGGTCCTGTTCCTTTGTACCTCAGAAGCCCGGAGGAAGCAAGAGGCCCGAGCTTCCGAGGCGGAGAAGCTCGGGCTTGAGCTTGCCAAGCTCGGGCGCGAGCTTGCTGGCCCCGAGCTTGCCTCCGGTGGGGCCGTGTGTAAGTAAATGGGCCGATCCTTCATGGACCACGTACTTTTCCCAACAATTATATTAAGAAAGTACTCTAAATTACTATCACAATTTATTTATTAAACCCATTAAAATTATTAATTACTATCACAATTTATTTGTTAAACCCATTAAAATTATTATTTTATGAAAGTACGCTAAATTATTATATTATAAAAGTACTCTTCGAGATAAATCTAAATATATGACTTTCATGTACCCAATCTAAATAGTCTAAAAGATATTTATAGATAAAATTTTAAAATTTTGACACATACTTCAAACAACATATCTTTATGACTAGAGGGAGTATTTATTTATATTTATTTTGTCTTTTCGCGATGCTTCTTTGTGATAAAAAATCAGATTAAAATTTAGATTTAGATGTTTGATTTTCTCTTTTGTGTATGCTGATACTATGAACTAACTTGAAATTGAAATTAGTTTGACAAATGTTGAGGTAAACTAGTACTAAGCTTGACAAGTGTTGAAATAAACTAGTACTAATGTTTTTTAGCGTGACAAGTGTTGAGGCAAACTAGCACTGAGCTATTAGTAACAGCTTATAATTGGTGTCAAAAACCTAGGGTGGACTACTTCGGAAAGGGTACTTGCTTTAACTTGCTTTTGTATTATGTACCATGGGTGTGGTGAAACTTTACTTCTAAGAGAAGCAGTTGTATTCACACTGACAGGTAGCCCACATATGTTAGAGGAACGCCTCTCATGTGGCCATGTGCAACATCAGTGCCTTACTTTCTCTATCATACATGTGTAGGGATTAGGGAGTGGAGGCTGGTCTACATGGGGTGTAGGGAAAAGAGGCGATAGCCTAGAGGGGGAAGACCTACGACGAGCGAGGTGGTGGTTTCACCGTCTTCCTCCTTGTGTAAGGAGCCACAGTTGCCGTCCTCCCGTGCACGAGCAAGCCACCATCACCGCCTTCTCTCCTCGCACGAGTGGTGCCCACTCAATTCCACCACCATCTCACCTCCTCATATGAGTGGTTGTTGTTACCTTCGCTCCTCACACGAGTGAGCCGACTCCCATTCACACAACCATCGCATCTTGCTCGTTGATGCCCGCCAATGCCGATGCTAGAGATCCCGCAAGCCACATCTACGACGCAACACGCATTGTTGTCGCCCTCCACCCAAGCGTAGGCAGAGATCCCCATGTACAAGGAGCGAAAGGACGACGACAATATTGGGTGTAGGGTCATAGGGGAGATCAATGGCTATGGTGGAGAAAGAGGAGGTGACATCATCGAGGATGGAAGAAGAGGAAGGGTAGCGATGGGGGTGAGGTATGGAAGCAGAAGGGGGTGTGTGGGGGATTAGGGATGAAAGGGACAACACGGGGATTGGGAATGAGCCGGGTGCTAGGGAGGATAGGAGGGGGTGACAATGCTAGTGGGAAAGGAGGGGGTAGAGCTGTGAGGGGAGGAAGAGGGATGGAATGGTGATGGTTGTACAGAAAGTGTAGAGCCAACAGTAGTGACTGGGCAGTAGGAGGACTGGGAGTGTGACATGAGGTAGGGAGGTAGGGTTTGGTGTTGGGATTGCTTAGAGCTAGGTCACGGAAGATTGTGCTAGGGCTTAGGTTCTTGATCTGCTAACTAAAGTATGATGGTTTGATCCACATCATAAGCTTAAATAGGTTGAAAGAGAAGCATAATGCTACTTTCAATGTAAAGTTGTGGAGGGTTGGTGGAGATGTGGTGGGGAAGTGAGAAAGAAGGGGAAAAAATTAGGGTGAGGGTTTGGGTCTATTGGAGTGGGCAAATGGGCCAACTAGAGTGGTTGAATAAGTTGAATTTGATTGGGCCCTTTCTGATATATTTATATTTAAATACTGGATTAGCTTTAATTTGATATTAACAATTTAAAAATATTTGTATTTTAAATTTCATCAATTAGGAAATCAGACAACACTAATAATCAAGTGACAAATATTTATATCGTATTTAAAATCCGTTGCAATGCATGCTCATTCCGCTAGTTAGTCTAAACATTTACGAAATTATAAGGAGCAACATGTAAAACAACGTCTAACGCATCAGAAGACAGCTGTGGGGAGTTTGGACTAGTGATGGACGTTGTCTGTAAATTTATTGGAAAAGGATTTGTGTAATGCTAGACGGTTAAGATTTGATTGTCCCATATCTAACTTTATTGTTTCCGTTTCCCTTTTAAATGCAAACCAGGGTTTACCACTTTACCAAAAAGAAAATTTTCTACAAAATTGATAATCCCTAATCTAGTATTTCTCCAAAATTTCTAATCTCTAATCTAAACTAGATTAGCATGTACAGAACATGTGCATGTGCTCACTGTCACACTACCTTTTTCTTTTTGATGCACTCACTGTCTCAGGCCGGGCCGGGCCATTTATCGTTTTTCCTCCAAAAATCGGTCCGGGCCGGTTTGCGATTTGCCGCGGCAAATCGCGATAAATCGCTCAAATTTTGGGTTTTGAAATTTGAATCATGAAAGGCTTGCCGAACTCGCAAAAATCGATCGATATGTCGGCAAACCGACCCAAAATCGCGGCAAATCGTTGGAGAAACGCGGCAAATCGCGGCAAACCGAAAAAAAGGGCAAATCGACCGGATTTTGCGGCAAATCGAACGGATTTGGCGGAAAACCGCTTGGCCGGTGGGAAAAATGATAAAAATGTTTATGGTGCGAAAAAATGGTAAAAATTATTTTAAAAAATGAAAATGGTAGGGCATGACTTTATGTAATTATGTAACATTTAAGCAACATTTGAAATTATGTTTAAGCAACATATGTACTAGTGGCAGATTGCGTGGGCGACTTCTTGTGGGCATTTGGATTTGTTTGCGTCTTGCATTGGCGATTTGCCGTCCGCCACCTCGGCTTCTC
This sequence comes from Olyra latifolia, assembly GCA_036346145.1. Lineage (NCBI taxonomy): Eukaryota > Viridiplantae > Streptophyta > Magnoliopsida > Poales > Poaceae > Olyra > Olyra latifolia. The sequence goes on from CM070524.1 coordinate 9,986,573, forward strand.
AGCCCTCCTGCCGGATTGCCGCTCCGCTTGAGCTCCGCTTGCCGCCTCGGATTGCCGCTTCGCTTGGCCGACTTGCCGCTCGCCCGGCTCGGTTTGCCGACCGCCGTCGCCGCTTCGCTTTCTTAGAGCTCAGGCGTAGCTAGCTCCTGCGACTGGCCTCGCCTTCTTGCCGAACTCCTACTCGATTCTTGAAGCGTTTTGTGGCGATTTGTCGCGAGCTCACGCGAGAGCAAGATCTGAGTAAGAGCCTTGTGGGGAAAGTGGAGTAGTGGTTCACGTGGGAGGAGCTCTCATGGGAAAAGGCAACAGGCAATGCACAGAGCATGCAATAATGATGATTCACGGGACAACAGTCTACGAACAATATATTTTCCATTTTTTCACGATTTCAATTCAAATTTCCTCATGATTCCGATGTTGTTTTTTATTTTTTCTTTTCACCATTGCCTTCATACAAGCTTATAGAATTTTTGAGAATTTTTAGGATTTTATTTCAATTTTTAAATTCAAATCAAAATTTTGGGCCGTCTCTTTTTTAATTTGTCATGATTTCAATTCAAATTTGCACACGATTTCGGCTTTGTTTTTGATTTTTTTCATCATTGTGTTTATAAATAGATTTACAATTTTTACGAATTTTATTGTATTTTTCTTTAATTTTTTAAATTCAAATCATATTTTGAATTTGTGTCACGATTTGCCGTTGCCGAACCCGCTCGGCACGTTTTGCCTCGGCAAATCGTCGGCGAGCCGCGGCAAATGGAACTAGTCTGTCACTGCTTGAAGGCAGAAACCTTCGCTTCACCGAACGGCGAACGGTACGGAGCGCTGGAAGCTTGAACGGGCTGTCGCCATGTCCCACCGGGCGGCGTCGACCACGAATCCGCCATGTGAAAGAGTTACAGAAATAGGAGAAGAATATTCCCCATATAACCCACCCCCACCCGTTCCCCGCACGTCGTCGTGCTCCATTTGCGCGTCCACAGCCACCGAGCCAGCCAGCCAGCCAGCCAGCGCGACGAAGTCGGGGGGCGATCGCTCCACCGCCGCCGGCGACCTCACCCCCCGGAAGCCGCCGGCGGCACCCGCCGCTGCACCGGTCGACGCCGCCGCGATCCTCCCCGGTTGGTTCGCCCCTCCCCATTTCTACCCTGCGATTGCTGGTTGTGTTGGCTGATTTGGTGGCTGGCGAATCACGACGCGGTTTGCCTCTTGATCCGCTGGGGGAGAGAATGTGGCGCGGCGCGATTCGATAGAGTAGGACTTTTTGATCTGGTTTGAGTCCCGTTTGATGGCTTGACAGCTTGATTGGTCCCCCCACATCCTGGGGGTTTGACTTCTGCTTCCTCCGCTGATCCTTTGCCCATTTCGGAGCTGGAATGCGATCGTGAATCACGGCCCCGTTCGATTGTGAGTTCGGCGCAATCGATTAAGATTTCAGCGTTGATTGTGAACGCATGGTGTGAGTGTGATATCCATCGTAATGCCCATTTAAAGTACCTGAAACTTGTGGAATTTACAGATATCAATCAGCTCTGATGATCTTAGCGAGTTCTGTATGTGAATCCCCTGTCTCTATCATTGTGCGAATCCTCCCCGCTGTGCTTGTTACAATATTTCATCTTGTCATCTTGCTCGATCTTGGCCGATTTTTGTAGTCTCGGGCTTGAGATCACATGGCATTCAGATCTGCAGGTGTCGCTGAGCAGTCAGGTTCATTGGGGTGGCTGAGCCAAGTTTACTATTTTTTTTTATTAAGAGAGGATCACTCCAAACTTCCTTGTGTAAGAGCCAAAAATAGTGTTTTTTTTTGGTTCTATTCTTGTAGGATGTCTCCTTGCATCGCTCCAATGATGATGTAGCATTGGATCATTGGAGCAGAGCCAACAACAGGTAGTGGTTAGGCTGAAGAAGTGCTATGGAGCTGCCTATTTCCTAGCTAGTCAAGAGATTGCATCCCTCTGTTTTTTAGAACCTGTTTTCTTCGGTTACATATATGCATAGATTCAAACCAAGTCCTGGTTTTGTCAAAATTGAGAAATATATAGAAGAGATCGATGAATTGACTCTGACCTTGGTACCCAAGGTTCCCAAATCTGGTTCAGCCCCAGAAGCAGCTCTCTTGTATAGTTGTATGCTTAAATATTTCATTTCAATTACCAGGCTACCCTCGGAGCATGTAATTTGTTCATTTATCTGAATACCTTCTAAAATTTGGCTTCCATTGGCAAATGAAATCCTCATTTTGTGGTGAGGGCCTGGCAGCTGAACACTGGTTTTCATGCATTATAGAGGTGTGTTCTTATGAGATAAAAATGGAGAAATTATCTTATTTTAACTTGGAGATGTTTAGAAATATTTGCCATAGCCATTTTCCTTTTTCATTTTGATCATTGACTCTTGCTTTGATGTTTTCTTCAGGTGTAAGAAGTTTTTTGGTGTTGTGAGTTATCCAAAGTTACACCGCAAAGATGAGTACTGCTAATCGCTATCAACATATCAAGTCAACCAAGCCTGTTCTAGGTGCATAGCATATCCTAGCTTAGATTATATACCATTTGTTATGTTTTTATTGTAGAATCATAGGAGATGATGATATACCAGATGCCAGTGTTTGGATAATTTTCCACCATGTGTAGGCAAAGCAAGAAGGTTGAAGGATCTCATGATAAAAAGCGACAATCGGATATGTGCTGATTGTGGTGCACCTGATCCCAAATGGGCGTAAGTGTCATCGTTTACGTAGTATAAGCACTTGCCATGTTTCCCATTTTAGAAGCGAGGCAATTTTTCGTGGCTTTTCTACAGAAAGATTCTTCATTTTACATAGATATATTGGACAACAAATTTATTTTGTGAAAACACAGCAATAGACACATAACTTTTCTACCATAGCCATGTTGTTTAATGTTTAGTACAATAAAGACCCTTTTTTGATTCTGTGTGCATCCTGACTTCAACTTATATAAGCTTCGTTTATTATGCATTTCAGGTCTGCAAATATTGGAGTATTTCTTTGTTTAAAGTGTGGAGATGTTCACAGGGCCCTTGGGCCAGATATTTCAAAGGTTTGTTTAGTATCGGGAAATTTCTTTCACTTTGAACTATTCCAAAAAAATCCCAGTACACCCTATATGGATTATTTTATATTTTTTTCTCAGACCGTGCCTAATATGTGAATGCACCTTCAAATCCATCTTCATTCTTCCACCCATTCTTTATCAGGTTCTATCTGTGACATTGGATGATTGGTCTGATAGTGACATTGACTCCATGGTTGAGGTTGGTGGAAACTCATATGCAAATTCAATCTATGAGGCATTTCTTCCAAAAGATCACCCAAAACCCAAACCGGATTCAACAATGGAATATAGGACCAAATTTATAAGGTTTGAGAATTGTTCCATTTGATACTCTGTAATGTCATCATAATTATTTCAATACTAATATTTTATACTTTCAATACACAGAGCTAAGTATGAGACACAAGATTTTTTGAAGCCAAGCTTGCGCATTTCCTCAAAGTCATCTTTCAAATCTACCAATTCTGTGAAGAGTGTAGATAGCAGTTTCTCTAGCACTTCAAGGAAGGATGTCCTTGTAAGTTGTTATGCTGAAACATAGATAATACAGCTTAACCCTTTTATTTTCTGGGCTGAAAAGATTGCTGCATAGTAATTGCAATGGAGCATATTTCATGGAAGTGGCATAATTTGGTGATCTAGACAATCAACCTTATCCTTCCAAATGGTCGCAGGAAGATATAAGAGAATTTGTTGGAGCACTCAACATTAAAGTGGTAAAAGGTACCCAGTTGGCCATCAGAGATATGCTAACAAGTGATCCATATGTTATTTTAACACTTGGAGAGCAGGTATATTCTATTTCATTCTGTACATACATAAATAATTTGTGTTTATTTATGCTGGTATATTCCTGAAAGCATTTTAATGGTGATGCTAATTGCAGAAAGCTCAAACAACGATTAAAAAGAGTGACCTGAATCCGGTATGGAATGAGGTGCTTCAGCTATCAGTTCCTCGAAATTATGGACCTTTAAAACTTGTAAGTTTGATTATATTTATTCTTGTACTGGGAAATTTTATTTCTCCTTTCCACAGGCTGCTAACTCAAATAACCGTGAAGCATGTCACCAGGTAGTTATGAATTATAAAGCACCTTTCTTACAGGAATTACAAAATAAAAAGGGTTAAACAACTGTAAAGCTACGTAAACACCATTATGCACATAATTTTGAAATTCAACAGAAGGCCATATACATGTGCCCTTGGTTCTACACTTCTACTCAGTTTCCTCCGAAGTGATTGTATCATGGTTCATGAGTAATAAAGCTCACAACTTTCACTAAAAAAACAAGAGCATAAATAGTTGGCTAAATTGCATCTATTATTGCCTGATTGTGAGTGAATAACCACAGCAACATATTTTGTTGAGAAGCCTGACTTCAATTAGTATCAGATATGGTTGGCAACATACTGTACTGCTAGAAAAAGATATGAAGAAGAGCATTTCATAGATATCATCATTTTTATTGAATTTTATTATCTAGAAGTCTCACTATATCCTTCAATGATGTCCTTTAAAAAATCACATGGCTATGATGATGTTCATGATCCATAGTTAAATGTAGTCCAATACTTCTCAGGGAAAATTTGTTTGTACTAATGGGCTGGTATGGCAATATACACAATTATACATGATGATTAGCTCATGATGTTATACTTACACATCGTAGCTCTTACAGAGCTTTCACGTGTACAATAGTTGCGTAAGTTTATACGGTCAAGTGTACAACCACAATTTGCATTTATGAAAATAACAAAGCAACCAAGCTAATGCTCCTAATTTCTAACCACATCTAAATAATAGATGTATATATCTCTATTTCCAGCAAGTGTATGACCATGATTTGTTCTCCGCTGATGATATCATGGGGGAAGCAGAGATAGATCTCCAACCAATGATCACAGCTGCTATGGCCTTTGGAGATCCTTCGCGTCTTGGTGACATGCAAATTGGAAGGTGGTTCATGACCAGAGACAACGCCCTGTTGAAAGATAGCACTGTAAATATTGTTGCGGGCCAGGTAAAACAGGAAGTGCACCTAAAGCTGCAGAACGTAGAATCAGGCGAGATGGAGTTAGAACTCGAGTGGGTTCCTCTAGATATATGAAACCTCGCAGGATCTGTCTAGAAGTGTACTCAAGAAGCATCACTTTTTGTAATTTATAGCTTCAAACCCTGTTTACTTACTGAAGCTCTGTCTCAAAACTTCTTGCGCATGGACGAAATTTGTAAAAATGTCATTGTAAAATATCCTGGTGTGGTTTGTCGGATATACTCATGACCGATTTTATTATTCCTTTAGTGACTTCTGCTTATGCGTGTGAGCCATGTGAAAGCCCTACTCTCTATGCCCCATTTAAAGGACTGCTGTATTTCGGACTGCAGAGAGATGAATATACGATTGTTGAACTATTGGTGCTTCAATAGCTGCCTGGTTTGTTCAAGGTGGCAACAGCAGCACAGGCATGTGACCATAGCACTGAAGTGCAATTTTGCCCATTCACTCTTACCGATTTATACATAAAAGTTTTCTATACAAAGTAGAACTTGGCGCAGCCAACACATTGGTGGCTTATGTGCAGCCTGCGGTGCCCATCTGAAAAATAACCTACTCCTGTATACATACCACATTTCTGTTGCAGATCGAGTCATTCAGCTTGTCTCCGATAAGCCGAACACTCCGACGGCCGAGCCGACGGAGGCGAAGACGCTGATGAGTAGGCAGACGGCGCTGAACGCCTGGATGGCGAGCCACCGCCCCGTCCACGGCGCCACCTTCTTCTGCACCAGGTACATGCTGACGGGGAAGTAGATGGACAGCGGCCAGAAGGTGAAGGCGCCGAGCAGTCCGATCACCTGGTTGAAGTAGGGGAACCACACGGCCAGCGCCGTCGTCGCGGCCACGTACGCCGTGCGGAAGCACAGCCGGAACAGGTTCACTCGGCGCCGCCGCCCGAGCAGCGCCGCCTCCACGGCGCACGCCTCGCCGCCGAACCGCCGGTCCACGAGCGCGAACACCGGCTGCGAGTACACCTGTATTGGCATAGGCGCGCTACGCGTCGTCAGGTGATCGTGCGCCGCGCATGTAAGAATCTGCATTCCGATAGGTTGCGCGCGTTTGCATGAGGTAGTAATGTAGTATGCTGTGCTTGCCTGGTAGCCGCCGAGGAGGTGGAGGACGATGCAGAGGTTGGCGAGGTCGATGAGCCAGTAGGGCTCGTAGAAGCCGAACCCGGTGAGGAGGTTCCCCGGGGTGGCGTCGCCGAACGCTGCGTAGCCGAAGCAGCCGCAGCAGAGGTAGAAGAAGGTGGTGATCAACATGCTCGCCCTCGACGCCGTCTTCATCGTCTCGCTCTCCGGCGGCGGCGACCTCAGCGTGTCCTTGATCGGTCACCACGGTCAGTCACACAAGCAAAGCATGTTCTCGTCTCAGCTGATCGATGAGCTCAAAATGGAGGTGCACATAGGCGATGACAAGCACACCACCCATTACACTGGTACGCACGCACACTTACCTCTATCTCTAGCAGAACTAACGAGAAGGGGTAGGCGAACGCGATGTCCCCGAGTGCCTGCGAGATCCGCCACACCTTCTGCGTCGGGGAAACCAGCACAATGCCTCCGATGCCCCCCTTGACCACTCCATTTGCTGAAGAGAGCAGAGGCGTCGTCACGTACATCAGTCCATGAATGCCAGCGCATTCTTGAGATCGATCTCGCTGGACAAGAAGAGGCTGCGTACATGTGCTTTGCGTTTGAGCGCATTAAGTAAGGTATGGTATTTACCGATCACTTTGGCGACGCCTAGGGCAAAGCCGACGGTGGCGTAGGAGAAGGACATGACGGCCGCGAAGGAGGAGAGCCACGCCATGTTGTGGAAGCCCGGTATCTGCGACAGGACGACCTGCGCGAGGCCGAACAGGAGCATGTAGTAGTAGCCGTCTCCCCCGGCGGAGCACGGCGCGTCGTGGCCTTCCCTGTGGTAGCAGTTCGCCTTCTGAATCGCCCTGCGAAATGAGAAATAAATCAATAGCGCGCTCCAACTCGAAGAACGATTCGATTTGGTCATCACGACATGCATGCATGAGGATTCGTCATCACGATTGGATGCGATCGGCGCGCGGTTGAGCTCGCGGCGGCGCAAGGCAGATGTGGGGCGGCGCGAAGCGGGCTCATCATTGAAGAGGAGCGTCTGGCTGAAGTTTAAGCTGGCCGCCCGGTGTTGATGCAGACCTCAGGTGGCCGGAGTGGCCATGATGAAGGCAGCCGTAGGCGGAGGTGACGCGGGCCGAGGGGCGCCGATCCGAGGCGGGCCGGAGAAATGTGGATCCTACCGAGCTTCACTGCCAGAAGGCCGCCGCACCGTTGATCATCGCGAAAAAAAAAAAAAACCAGAGGGGCTAATAACCCTGTATCACCGATTGTCTGTTTTTATCAGCCGTTTTTAAAGGAAAAGGTACATATTTGGACCCCTAAACTTTCGTCCCCCTCTCATTTGTGTCTCAGAACTCCACAACGAGGTTAACTTAGTCCTCGAACTATTAAAATCGGATTGAGTTAGTCCTGGTTTGGAGGGTTTTAGCTGACGTGGCATCCACATAAACAATTTTAGCTTATGTGGAGTCCACATGGACAGGAGAAGAAGAGAGAGGGGATGACATGTTCAGCCACATGTAATATCACATTACCCAAAATTGCCACGTGAAACACCACGTCAGTGAAAACAAGCCTAAACTGCCCTTTGCCTTGTCAAGGGACTAACTTAGTCCTGTTTTGGTAGTTTGAGGATGAAGTTAACCTGGTTTTGAAGTTTACAGAACAAAATGAGGCGAGGGCGAAAGTTCAGGCACCAAATCGGTACTTTTTTTTTTCTAAAATACAAACTTAAATTTGCCGAATTTTTTTTTAAAACTTGAATTTCAACAACAAAAAGTCAATGAAATATATTCAATCTTTAGCCAAATTTCATTTAGAACCGATATTTTTGACCGATATGAAAATATATCAGTGTGACTGATAAGGTCGGCGATTTTCGGCCAATAAAAAAATCCCTGCACCAGTGGCGACATGGATTTGGTGTAGCACTCAAATCGGTCGGGTGCGATGTGGATGGCTCGGATCCATGCAGCTTTAGGCAACACGGTGAAGTGTCGTGACATTGCGGAAGGTGACGTAGGGCGGCGCTGCGGGCCTCGAAACTTCGTGACCGGCAGCAGTCCACAAGGCGCTAGTGTAGGAGAGTTCGACGGCAAAGTGAGTCATAGTTGTGAGCATGTTGGGGGCTCGTTAGTGCGGATGGCGGCGCTTGGTCAATTGCGAGCAACACTGCTAGGGGCATTGGGGGAGGCTAGGCCATGATGGAGGTGTTGGGGTCGTGCGGTGTTCTAGGTGTCGGTGGTGTCAGTGGCATGACCATCTATCAACATGCTAGGAGTGTAGTGACGTGATGCAATATTGGTGCGTTGCGTTTAGTGTTATTAAAGTTTGGATTGAATCTTATAAATTGTATTCTTTTCTTTTTAATTGAGCTAGCATGATGACCCGTGTATTCGTGTAATTAAATTTGTTAATTTATAGTTAGATTCAATACAATCAGTTACATCCAACTAAAAGCGTATTTAATAGCAGCATTGTTATAATATGTACCTAATATAATTGATGTGTAGATTTTCCCTATAAAATTCAACTCAAATAAGATCTACACCATTGTATTTACGATATACATCATTATGTTTATTCTCACCCATTTGCATAGTTAAATTTGTTAATTTTAGTTAAATCTAGTATAATATGTTATATTCAATTATAAACATATTCAAGATTTACACTATTATGATCTAGACATACTATAATCAATTGTGTATATTTTCTTTTGTTGTCGATTGGTATGGGAATTAGATCATCGGGAACATGTCGCACCTGAGCACACATGAAATCAAAAATGGGAAATAAACATATTAATTTTTTACCTTTAACTATTTATAACTCATGCATCTTTTTAACTATTCATACTACTTTTCTTTGGTAAGATGCAGAGCAATGTTGTGTGCACATCTCTTCCCAATGTTCAACAACTTCTCGCTGCCTTCAAGTTGTCTGCTCTAGTATTCTAATTTCTAGAGCATTTTCGGTCTGTGGTTATGTGTAGGCGTCTCCACATGCAGTTAGAGCTAGATTTGAGCCTAGCCAGAGCAAGCTTGGCCCGCCAAGGTCGAGCTCGGATCGAGCTTGGATCGAATGACATTCGAGTAAGGACTGAGGCTAGAGATCGAACTCGATAAAAGCTCAGTTAGGCTCGAGCTCAGCTTGGTTTGAGCTCGGCAGACAAATAATACCTCAATTACATGTTTTGAGCTTGTTTGGACTCAAGCTCAATCTTGGTTTGAGTTTGAGATTGGTTAGGCTCAAGTTTGGCTCGATTTGAGCTCGACGGAAGCTCGGAACAGATGGGCCTCGATTACCTAATGCCTTGATGGGCCATGAATTTGAGCTCAAACTGAGTTACTCGAACTCGACCTGAATTACTCTCGAGCTTAAGACCGGGCTCAAGATCGGCTCATTTAGGGCTCGAGCCTAATCCGAGCTCGAATTTATCTTGAATAACTCATCGAGCTCAAGCTTTTGGTCTAGCCCTGTCCACATCACATAGGCCCTTTCCAACATTCAGATATGTTAATTCTGATGGATAGGTTGTTTATGTAGATCAACATAATCTCATTTGTTGAATGAAAAGCCACATTAGTGGGAAACCAACGTCATGAGCTGCACGACGATTTTATATGGCATTGCAAGTAGAAAATAGAACTGGAGAAAAAAAACCGCGACATAGCAATTTCGTGGTTTTTGCGGTTAACATAGTTTTCATCAAAAACCGCTCAGTAAACCAAGAAAACCGAGTGGTCAACCATTTGTAGGGGGTTGAGTTGGGCCAACTTGAAGGTATGGGTACCAAATATTGACTTTTCCTATTCGTAATCATGCTTGCTCATTTAAGTTCATATTAACATGAATTGGTCTCTTTGTGCTATAGTACTCGTGAGGCAAGTTTGTTTGCCTTTAACCTACAACCTATGTGACGGGGATTAGTGGCATTTCCTTAATTACCTGGAATCAGTCTGACCCCGATGATATTAGTGCCCCGAAAAGAGTTGCTCGGGAGAGGTAAGTATCCCGAAGTGTTGCTTGGGACGAAGGGATCATTGCTCGGGAGACCCCGAGCAACGCCTGCTGCGTGTGCAGCTACGTTTGGGGACTTCTGTCTAAACATTATAGAGGGGCACGCGGTTTCTCGGGGTAGACCTCGTTTTCCGTTCCCACGAGCCCATCGTGCTGGCATTCGCTGCACTGCTCCGTCCTGTCACAAGGACAGAAAAGTCGGCACTCACCTGTCCCCGTCACGTTTCACTGTTTTGCTGTTACGCACCCACGACTCCCCCCTGTCATCCTGAGGCATGGGCGTGTGACGTTTCCCCGTACGGCTCTAGTCAAGGTAACAGTGCTCGGACCAGGAAAAACACCGTATGGACTGCTGGATTATAGGCAGTATTTCTCAGAAAGTTGGTAGTACTTGTATATGTATAAATAGATGGCCCTGCGCGCACGCGCGGGAGGATGAGACACACACAAAAAACACATTACAATTCTCTCGCTTCGGGCAAGCTTGAGTGTCGGCGACTTGAGCTTGCTCGGGCATTCTTGTAATATCCTCCTTATTTCTCATATATCCAGATTGCCGGATGTAGGACTGTTACCTCGCATCGAGGGGCCCGAATCAGGGTAAAAATCCTTATTCCCTTCCGGTTGCTTGACTGAATTCGTCATCTCGAACATCCTCGTAGCTGCGGAAAGGGGCCCATTGATCCTTAGTTCAACAAGTAAGCTTGGTACCTGGGGGCCTGCTCTCCCAACCGCCGACACTATGTAATGGTCAGAGTGAAATTACTTGCAAAATAATCACTTTCTAATGTGTGTCCTATACTTAAGTTCCGTTACATAAAATTTTCAAATTGTATATACACCCCTAGCAGTCTGGAACGCGTGATACGGTGACTTTCCAAAGTGCTCACCTCTTTCGTTGGCTCAGCCGTTCCATTCATCCTAATGTGTCCGTCTCAATTTCTCAAGTTGGTCCACTGTGTTGTCTATTCTATTCATCTTACCGTTGTGATCCGCTAATATGCTCAACTCCCTCTTCCTCTTCTCGTACGAACTACCTCCCGCTCCCGACGGCGTCCATCGGAGGCACCGGCTTTGCCGAGCCTCACGTCGGTTGATCTCTGCCTCGCCTTGCTCATGCCTTCTGTGATGTTGCTACAATGTACATATGCGCTAGGCATCTTCGTTCGGACGTTCCATACAGAGTAAAGTACACTATTACCCTTGGAAGTTACTGTTCTACAATATCGATGATACTGCTCTAGATACAGTGATGATAGGTCCAAACAAACTTCTTATTTTATCAGATTCCAACCCTTTTAAATATTACATTAATTTATTTTAATTAAATAAAATTAAATTTTTATGTAACATAATTTTTTTACCATCAATGAGATCTAGATCTACACTAACGTTACCCCTAGAAGCTACCCTTCTACAATGTCAATGATATTGTTCTGGATATAGAGATGACAGGTCCAAACAAACTTTTTATTTTATCAGATTCCAACCCATCTACACTGATGTTATGGATTTTACCTTTTTCTTTCTCTTATTAATATGAGAATTTATATCCTCTTACACCTTTTTCTCATGCTCATATGAAACGGATTCGTAGCAGTTAGATTTGGTTAAGATGCCATTAATATAGTTAGATTCTGCTACAGTTTCAATTACATCAAATTAAGCTATCAGCGCGTTACAATCTCATCTTAGTATAGTTAAATTTCTAGTATTAGATTTAGTTATGGTAACAATCTAATCTAATAGTTATATTCTTTAATTAATTCGTCAAAATTATTAGAGATCGTATTGTTCTTATTGGCTATAGAGTGGTTTTATTAATTTATGGCACCAATGAAACCAATCCAACATGAAAATAGCTGGGATCTAGCTATAGATTCCTTAGTTACTTTGACAAAGGAAGCCCAACATGAATTCCTGTCGCATGACTTAATTGAATGGATTATTTCTTTTAGTTTAATGATATACCCTTTCTTTTAATCTAAGCCGTTATAACTTGGGTCCACATAGAAGATCCCTTTCTTTCAGTTATGTAACATTCTCATTTAATAGTTATATTCTTTAATTAGTTTGGTAAAATTATTGGAGATCGTATTGTTCTTATTGGCTATGGTGTGGTTGATTAATTTACGGCACCATGGAAACCAATCCAACGTGAAAATAGCAAGGATCTGGTTATAGATTCTTTAATTTGTTTGGCAAAGAAAGCCCAACGTGAATTTCTGCTGCATGATTTAATCTGAATGGACTCTTTCTTTTAGTTTAATCATATACCTTTTCTTTTAATCTAAACCGTATAACTTGGATCCACACAGATGAATGGCCAGATATTTTCTTTTTTCTTCGATTAACGTGGAAATTTTTAGTATTTTAGAGTAAACATGGCGGCTCTGTTGAACCCTATTTTAATAATATAATAGATGATAAAGCTCTTGTCCTTGTTCAAAAAAGGGATTAATTGTTTTAAGCGGTACATTTGGCAAGAAAAGACTATATATCTTGTCTTGCAAAATAAATAGATCAAATTGCACTAAATTTACTAAAATTGCACATCACTTAACAGTGCAATATTAGGCTTAGCACTGTGCATTTTAGGTAGCAACAAGATTTAAAAAAAATGACGATGACTGAGAATTAGCAAAACCATAAAACATATAGCAGCTAGCTATGAGTGCAACATTGTCCAACTCTAAGTACAAGAAATTTTATGCTTACAAGCTAGCACTACTAGAGATGGGGCTAGGCTTACTTAAAAATGGTTTTGAAATATTGGAAGAAACGAGACTTGAACCCAGAACCTTATGAAATATTATGCGTACAAGCTACCACTACTAGAGAAATGGCCCGCCTGCCAGGCGGCTCCTTAGTACCAATTCGTGACATGAACCGTCACGAACCGGTACTGATGTTAGAGCATTAGTACCGGTTGGTGTCTCCAACCGGTACTGAGTTGCCCCCATGGCTTAGTAACCGTTGAACCGGTACCGATGCCACTATCAGTACCGGTTCCAATCCAATCGGTACTGATGGGCCGGTATTAAAGACTAGTTCTCTAGTATTGTAGGTCTATATATAAAAAAAAAAATTGCGTGCGACATCGATCTATAGAGCTCTCCCAATGACATTATTGGTTACTACTGCACACTACGCTAAACATTGGTCTACCTCATAACGATAATTATTAAAGGAGAACACCATCACTATCCAAAACATTGACGAATAAAAGTAGCTTGCCCTCTACACGGTCTTGTCTGACATCATTCTTCCAGTACATCTCTTTACAACTACATTACGAGTAATAAACTCGTGGCTGGCTGGTTGCCACGCAAGACTGAGGTAGACAGACAGAGATCATGCACATATGAAATGATTTAGCATGCACTTACCTCATACTAGTGGCTGAGGTTAGCGTGTACACCACCCCGGTTCCAAACAGGCTGATGTTGAGGAAGAAACTACAGAACAACTGGCTTTTGTCACCTGCAAAGCGTGGCGTCAAAAGAGACAGTTGCGCTAATGTAAAGGCACAATTTGTGTTAATTAATTTACTATGTATAAAAAAGGTACAGATCGATACTGGATGCCTAGATATCATCAATCGGTTTGACCTGTCTGCGAGGCATATTTTTTAAGGGATATTTACACCGTGACATTGTAAAGTTCATGGTTTAGGGAGAGGAAAATTTAGATATATGCTATTATAAAGTATGGTATTTTAAAATATGTCACTCCATATGTTAATAATATGTGAATCCAGAATCCATATGTTATTGATATATTGAGTAACATATTTTCAAACGCGAACTTTAGAGTGGCATGAATCTATATAACCCTTACAGAAATATTACTCTATGTGACAGCGACATATAGGTCCTAGTCTCACAAGTCATTGTCACACTAGTGACAATGTTATAAACGGAAAGCTTTATAGTGACATGGATGTATAGTGTCTTTTTTTTTTTTATCAGCACGAGATATCATTTTCAAAGTACTTGAATAGATGTCCAATAGTTACTTATTGTCCTGCAAATGGAAAATGACTGTAAATTATTTCAAATTCTGACGAACCGTATCGCTGTTTTATCTATTTATTGATTGATTTTTGACAAGGCTGTGGGGTCACTGATGTGCGGTTTTCCGGTGGGTGCATATCTAGCTATCATCTAAACTATCCACGATCTCAATTATTCTTCCAACTATAGTGTACGTGTAAACATAAATATTAAGTCAAAATTGGGATCTACACTTTTTTTATTTTTCTTTTTCACACAGAGAGAGTAGAAAAACGAGAGGTATATGACATCTCACCTAGGTAAAGCCTGACGGCATCGACGTAGGACCTGTTCCTGACGACGCCGTGCTCGGGGTCGTGGGAGATGTAGCAGTCGGCGAGCAGGGAGGACTGCGCCATGGTCACCCCGGCGAAGAACACCATGGCCGCCGGCCCGCCGACCCAGCCGAGCTGCGCCACGCTCCACGCCAGCGACAGCACGCCGGAGCCTATCACCGCCGTCACGATGTGCGCCATCGCCGTCCATACCGTGCCTGCTCAAGTACTCACTCGCGCGCGTACACAGATGATCAACAAGATGCATGCGTATGTCAGCTGAGAATATCATTTAAACTCTCTCATGCACGTTCATACGTCTCGTACCGTCGTACGTCTCATGTCAATTCAGGAAAGAAATATCCATGTGTAAGCAAGATATATAGCCGTGCAAGTTATTAATTTTTTTAAAGCTTATGAGCAGGTGCTCTACCAATTCACAAAGATAGAAACATACTGTACAAAGTGGTATGCTAGATAATTACATGCTCGGAGAAACGACACCATGAATACACCACTGTAAACAAGATAGGAGGTAAACAAGGACTACTCTCGCGTCTACATAGTCACCAGATTTCTCTCGCAGTAGTTTTGCAAATCCCGTCTGCAACCAGCTATGGCGGCTTCTGTAAAGAGTTGAAAATTCTAGAATTTCTCTCCTTCATTAGATGCTAATAAATGAGCAGTACAAGGCCGTCAAAATGTCTTACTAGGATTCGTTGAGATGATCGACGAAACATCCTCCAAAACTCATTGAACTCGCTCATGACTAGGCTTGTCATCTGGATTTGGACACTATGAAGGACCAGCCTCCACACTCGTGCAAGTTATTAATTAGGTTTGTGTGCGTGAAGGCGAATCCTCGTATGAGGGGTACGCGCGGAAGCAATTCCAATTCTGAATTGTCTATATATATGACGTCTTGGGCCGCTTCACATGGTCTTAATTCGAGGTTAAACGTTGGACATCTAAATATTGTAGATTAATGCATATGTGTTTATAAAATATTGTGAATATATAGTGTCCTCAAAGTATATCTAATGGCAAAATAAATAATATCATTTTAATATAAACAACCCAAATATATAAAAAAATATTATTGATTGAAGAAATTTCATTGGTCAAAGTAAAAAATGTCAAGCATTTTGGAAATGGACAGTGTTATTGGTGTTTGACAGTGGTGGCCTGTATTTTTTTAGATAATGGAAGAAATTACCGGTCTCTGTACCAACTAGGGATGCATACATCTGTTACAAACACTTATTGTAAAGTTTAAAACCAAAGCAAAATGACAAACAATTGTCATGCTAAGGCAAACAACAAAAAGAAAACAAAGAAAGAAACAAGCTTCTGTCTCATAACAACCAGACGATCCTAACACCCTGACGGTTGTAGCTCTGAGCATCTTCACATAGAAGATGATCACCAACCTTCATGAGATTCCTCTGCGACTTTATAAGAACAATTTAAATCTCATTTTTTGGCTATCTACGAGCCAAAAAAAAAAGAGATTTCTCTCGAGATTAGCACTTCAACACCTTTTTCATCACCTATTGCCGTTGCAAGGCTTGCCACCATAGATCACCGTCTGGCCACCATTGGAGCAAAAAAATATGGACACACCAAGTATAAGCCACCGCAATGTCGCCGCCAACAACACCCTCACTCTGATGAACAATGCCACTGCCAAAGCTGAGAACCAGCGCCCTAGGCACAAATGCAGCAGAACCAAGCTATCGATCTAGATCCGACCGCCTCCAGTCACCGGCGACTACACCCGCATTAGATCCGACAGCCTTTCCAGGACGATGATGCGCCCAAAAAGGACGCCTACCCGAGCATCATGGCTCCATCAATATGCTAGATCCCTCTGCTACCACACCTCATCCCATATCCATACAAGATGATGACCTCAAGCACAGAGACACGGCACATCTCCTATGGACAAAGCATGCCCAGAGAAAGAGTGGAATCAGCTAAGCGGAGGCTCCCAAATCGTCGAGCTCGCCATCAGCGGCCGGCCGACCGTCCTTCTCCTCCAATCCCCCAAGCATACTACCTCAGATTTAGATCTAGATACATATCCGTCTAATCCCCACAACTCTGACATGGTAACGTGATGTTTCGTCTTCAATCCTCCCTTAGAATACACAAACAACGGATGGATGGTTTGGATTGCCGGGTGCATGCACATATATAATCAACCGCCATATATGGATCGTATTGCAAAATAAGCACGAACAGATAGACGTGGCTCATATATATGCAAGCTAGCAAAAGAACAAGAGAAGATCATCAGCTTGTGACGGGTTAGCTATGGCTCATATATGCCAGCAAAAGATCAAGAGAAGATCATCTTGTGAATAGTTGTGACGGATTAGCAGCTGATAGCTCATGGGATCAACTTACCAGTTCTTTTGACTATATGCTCCTCAGACGAACTACTGTGAGAGCACTCCGAGAGCTTCTCCAGCAGCGGCTGCGTCTCGCGATCGCCTTCGCCTCCTCGGCCTCCCATGGCTAGGTAGCTTAGCTTCTCTCTTCGCACTGCCGACCACGCGATGTTCTCCAAGAGATCAAGGTAGACGCATGCCTGCTCTCTATATAGCTGCTTTCCCTATTGTCAAATCCCTTTTCATGCGGCTAGCATCCTCTGCGACTAAATGCTCCCCGGATTGGCTGGTGGCAGTTAGGTACGTCAGGTTGGGTGCAGGTGGGGGCAACACTCGACGGTCACGGTAAATTGTTTAGCCTACGAAAATCGTCGGTACTGCCTGTTTTTATCAACTTTTTTAATCCAAATTTTTTAAAACTAGTACAATGCCCGTACGTTGCAACGGAACTACAAAGGGAAGAAATAAAAATATAAATTGGAGCAATATATGAAATTATAAAGGGTAATATATGAGACAAGACGTCCCAACATATGAAATTATCCCGCCATTTTGTTTGGCTGGAGAGGGGCTTGAGGCGCAGCGTATCGTCATATTCTTCATCTTCATCGTTGGCGTGTTGAAAATGGGACTTACCTTCTATAGCGGTGCGGATAGACACTGTGTGGATGTACATGCAATTTTATTTTTAATCAAGGACTTTGGTGTAATTTATATATTATAACTAAATACACGTGCTTTGCTACAAATAAATATCATGTTACTATCTATTGTGTCATATTTGATTTGTTTAGCTCACATTTTAGCTCCGCTTTCAGCCTTTTCCACTTGATTACATCTTATTTTTGCATTCTCAAACTCCGCTTCAACGCTCAAATGCATAGTTTTTTAGGATTCTTTAATTGGTATATATATTAATCTGATCGAAAGTTTCCTAAAATACAATATATTAAAATAAGGAAGCTAGATAAATATAATGAATTTTGATAGATTGATTGAAAACTTTTAAGAATACAATGCACTGAAATAAGAAGAGCAAGTCTAAATAAATAGAAAGTACCGTTACTATATTTAAACCATTGGATAGATTGTATGGTGGAGATTAAAAGTTGATAACACCATCGCCACCACAAGACTCTTTTTAATAGTATAGAAAAGAAAATATTTATGGAACATAATTCATATATCTCTCAAAATCCATCTTAATGTCCAGCTCAGCCAACTTGTTCCTTCAACTCAACCCATCTCAATGAATAAAAGGAAAGATTTACGGAACAAATCGTGAGTGGCGGTAGAATAACTGAGGTTATCAGTGCGGAGGCTAGGTGGTCACCGTCGTGGGGTAGGGCGGGACGCGTAGGGAGATGCGACACTAGTGGGGGCAGGGCAACATCCACGGGGCCCCTCGAAGGAGCGCGGGACACCAGAGGGAAGCCACCCTTGGAGCTCTGCTAAATATGCCATAGGGATCACCGACGTTTGAGTCGTCTCTAGATTGAGACCACCACACTAGATCTAGGCGTTTGAGGAAAGAGACGGTTTGTATAAATAAAAATTGCAATCGTGTGCTACCTATAATTAATGTCTCCAATAATTTAAGGATTTAGTAATTAATGGCATGCTAATTAACGTCTCCACTAATTTAGGGATCTAGTAATTATGGACATACTAATTATGTCTCCATTAATTTAGGGATCCAGCAATTAATGGCTCTTTTTCAGAGCTCTTAGTAATTAATGACTTACTTGATCTGAGCCGTCGGATAGATTGGACGGTCTAGATCGAGGTTGATAACACCACTACCACCACCACAACAAACTTTTTATTAGTAGAGATCAGTTAGATTTCGGCTTTCAATTTTTTGAATCCTCGGTCAAACCGGGTCGTTTAAACCGAACTAGTCATAAAACTGTTGCATACTTCATATCACGGCTCACTGTTCATGGCTCAATTGTCAATCCAACCGGTTCTATCCTAAGCCCAACTTCGGCCTACCTACTTTCTCCCCTCCTTCGGCCTCTCAACTCACAGACCACCAAGGCTGCCTACCTCCCTCTCCTCCCCCACAGGCCATAGCCCACCCAACGCTCCAACGGCCCAAGCCTACTAGCTAACCAATGACCTAGGCTTCCTAAGTCCCAATTCCATGACTCCTCCCCATTACCCCAATCTAACATTGAGACGCACCCGCATCCTACTTGGCCACTCCTCGTTCTCATTCCCACATGTAACCGAAGAGTGCTTAGAGCTGCGGCGGTGCAACGCGCGAGCGTGGAGTCGCAAAGGGTTGGGCCGGCAGGCACAGTGGGGACAGGGATAGGACGAATTTTATTTTTTTTATATTTAAAAATAATTAGAAATAAATAAATAATATTCCATTTAATAAAAATAAATAAATAGCCTCCCGTCGCCACCCCATACGGCGGGAAAGATAAATCGCCATATCAAACGGTGATTTTATAAAAATCGCCATTTGGTTGGGCGATTTATATAAATCGCCATTTGGAATGGCGATATTTGCCCCATGACCAAGGGTGGTCGAGGTGGGTTATAATCGCCATTTGGTTTGGCGAAAATTTAAATCGCTTTGTTGAAAGGCGATGTTTGCCTAAAATTTTGTTTTCATTATTAAATATTAAGTGTTTATCGAATAAATCATCGGAAAGAGGCGACAAGAGTGGGCCTTAACCGTCCGGACCATGTGTGGGGAAGAAGCGACTGTCGGCATGTAGTGGGCGACCACCCACAGCACGAGCAATAATTCATTTGAAGTACATATGATATATATTACATATGAAAGTATATATATTATCATTTTTGTGGCCTAAACAAATGCCTCCGGTCGAACGAGCTTTATTTTATATTCTCATGCCGGGACCTAAAAGTCTTGGATGAAGGCGAGGTTTGCTAAATTTTGCTTGCTTGGTTGGGCGATATTTAGAATATGGTCCTCACCAGGCGGGATTCTCCATTCTTTTCTATTATTAGATTTAAAAAGAAAAAATGTCCGTATTGTCACAAAGCATTCATCGCGTGGCGGCAGATATAGCGTTGAAAGTAGAGTGCTCTTCTGAAATTTTTATTGTCGGGATTACAAGGAAGTTTCTCTTGAGTACAGCGGGATATTTCCTTCCCGGTAGCGTCGAGTCCAGCCTCCTTTTGCGACGTGCCTCTCGCTTTCTCTCCTGTCGACCTCTCGTGCCTCGGCGACTGACGTTCGGCGTCTCTTGTTGCTTGTGGTACTCCTCTAGCCAACGCTTGCGCTTCTCCTCTTGCTCCTCCTCATCTCTGCGGCCGCCTAAACCACTCCTCTTCCAACGGACCTCACGCTCGATGTGTTTCTTGTCATCCTCCGATTGCTCCGTGTCTAGCCACTGCCAGAAATCGCAGAGAGGTGGGGGAGACTAATTGTTCAACAGAAGTTAGTACAGCTCACATGCGCTATGTACGTATATATAATTATGCATGTTAGGGTGAGCAAGTACCTTTGGACGCTCGCCAAAGGCAACCTTGGGTGGATCGTACTCGTAGTTCGCACACATGAAGAACCTCCTTCCGTAAGTGTATGAGAAATCTTCGTTGGATTGAACAAACTTGCACAGGTCACCGCAGAAGCACATTGGAACATTGACCCCTTCTGGCACGGTGGTCTTAAACTTGCTCATGGAGGGTCTCAGAGCGGAGGCTGCCATTGCTTGTTATGGGGAGATTTGTGGAGTGTATCGCCGGAGGAGTATGGGACTTGCAGAGGAAGTTGCGTACAGAGGACCCGAATGGAGGTGGGTATTTATAGCGAAGTTTGTTCGGTGCATGGACGGAGTTCATGGAAGCGTCACGATCCTCCCGAGTCTTCTTGATGCGATTGATGTGATTGACGCTGAAAAGCGGTACCGTTGGTCGCCAGATGCCCTTCATTATTCTTTGGATCTTGATGCGATTGATGTGACCGACGGCGACAGGGGAATCTGTTGGTCGCCAGTGCCCTTCATTATTGATGGATCTTGGTGCGATTGATGTGACCGGACGAAAAAGAGGAGATAGAGTAGACTACTTATCGCCTACAAAATAAAGAAGAAAAGAACATCAAGTATGAAAAACCAGGAATTGTGCTCACTTATGGGTTTCCGTAGGGTCACCAGGCCCACCCGATGTCTCCGAAAAATTATGGCAAAAATCAGACCGGACGTACGCAACGCTGCCTACCACATTTATGTGGACGTCCGCCTCCGACGGTGTATGCCCCCCCGGGTGCGAAAATCGGAAAAGCTTAACCTGTGTTAAAAAAAACCAGGAATTGTGCTCACTTATGGGTTTCCGTAGGGTCACCAGGCCCACCCGATGTCTCCGAAAAATTATGGCAAAAATCAGGGGGGACGTACGCAACGCTGCCTACCACATTTATGTGGACGTCCGCCTCGACGGTGTATGCCCCCAGCGTCTGAAAATCGGAAAAGCTTAACTTTGTGTTAAAAACCAGGAATTGTGCTCACTTATGGGTTTCAGTAGGGTCACCAGCCCACCCGATGTCTCCGAAAAATTATGGCAAAAATCGGGGGACGTCGCATACGCTGCCTACCATATTTATGTGGACGTCCGCCTCGACGGTGTATGCCCCCAGCGTCTGAAAATCGGAAAAGCATAACTGTGAAAATCGGAAGACATACGCAAGGAAGAACGAACAAGTGAACAAAACATATAGAAGCAAATGCCCAACAAGGTCGAAATACAAGGGTCAAACTAAATTAGTACTAGGGGCCCTACTAATCTATACATCACGACCCTCTTGGGCGAACCCTCGACCAAACCCTCCGGCTGTGGCTTGCGACCCCGTCGAAGCTGTCCACTAGGGAAGGTAAGGCGGTCCGGAGGGTGCAAGTCCCGGTGCGGGCGCTCAGTCGGGGCCGGTGTGGCCTGCTCCGGCTGCGACGTCTGAGTCGGTGGAGGGGGTGGCTCGGTCTGCTGAGAGGGCGCGAGCTCGTCGGGGGCGGGGGCGAAGAAGGAGTCCACGTCGTAGTAGGCGTGGCCCAGGTCCGCCTCGGAGGTAGTGTCTCTATTGTCCCGATCCGTCGGTAGACGACTGATAATCTGAACAGTTAAATTTCAATTGAAATCACGTACAAAAATTATAAAGCGGCAGGAGGTTCTAACCTCGCACATCTACCCGGGGTAGGGACGAACCGAGACGCAGCCTCACGGAGGATGGCCCGAGCCTCACGGAGGACGGGCAGCTCAGAGTCTCAAGTCCACCGCGGTCTCTGTGGTGGGACTGTGAGGACGTCCCACCTCGTGGCTGGAAGTCCACGACGCTCAACATGGGCCTGTGTGCCCATCCGGGCCGTGGGAGTCGACCTCCAGTAAAAGCGAGGGCTGCGTGGCCTGGTACATAGTTGAACACCGTGTTATTGTACGAACGATATATGACAATTTTAAATACTGTATTACCTGCCGTGCTGGAAGAAGGGCCGGACGTAGGGGGAATTGGCTCCAATTGTTAGCTCGTCAAGGGTCTTCCATAATTTATTAAATTTTCTTTGTTGATTCTGTTTGCACACCCTTTTGAAGAGATTCATGAGGTGCTTATTCTTGAAGTGACTGAAAAAATTGGCTCCCATGTGTCTCATGCACCACCTGCTTTGTATGTCCATCCATTGTGCATTACCACGGTCGTCGAACCATTCTGATTTCTTCAATTGCTCGCATGACAAACCTGCATACTGTCATGTATAACGCAAACATTTGGTCTCCCAAAGACGTTGCATGTTTCACACGCTCTAGAAACCGATTACCACTATCGGTGTTCTCCCCCTTCACAAATGCAAACGCTACCGGCAATATCTGGTTATTGCCATCCATGCCAATAGCTGTCAATATTTGGCCCTTGTATTTTTCGGTTAGGAATGTACCATCCACACAGAGGACGGGGGACGATGCAGGAAGGCTCGTATGCATGGTCCCAAAGCGAAGAACGCCGCTCGAACCATCTTCCGGTGTCCACCTCATCGCAAACATACTCCTTGATATCGTAGTATGTACCGGGGTTTCTTGCACCGATGGTCTGCGATGGCGCAGGAAGGTTGGCATATGAGGCTTCGTATGTACCAAACCTCCTCTCCAAAGCCTTCCTTTGCCTTCCAAGCTGTGGCATACTTTATCTTGTCTTGAAATTGTTCTTCAATTGCCGAATTATCGACCATGGCTCATAACTTATGTTGTCTACTATCTGTGAATACATCACCACTCCAACAAAAGTGGAACTTAGGTTCCGGTGCCCTTCTTCTTGTTGTTCCAACCGACAGTTGTGCTCCATCTGTCGAACACATCCATGTCGACCCACTTTCCCTTGAATGCATGTACCTCCAAGGACATCCGGGGCGACGACCTTGAACATCATCTGAGACTTTTCTTGGACTTGACAACACGGAATTCCCTCCTAAGAGATAATGCCCAATACTTCATTTGCATCCATAACGGCCTCCTTACTAGGGTACATTGATCCTGTGTCACTTGTTCGATCGTAATTCCATGAAGTCTGCTACTTTGGTTCACACATAAATCTTGGAAGTTGTACGAGTTCCACTCATTGGGGCCGGACGATCTCCAAAACTTGCCTCATCGTCTCGAGATGTCCTCGTCGGGTACTTGCTCGTGCGCCTCATCCTCTGCCTCCATCAGTTGTACTAGCACTTCAATTTCTTCCCCCTCATCTACGACACCGGTCGCCTCATCTCTTCTGGGGTGCTCAGTGCCAACCTCCTCCGTCCCGTCATCTCCGCCTATATCTTCCCCTCCCTCCTCCGTGCTCCCTGCCCCTTCACCCTCCTCTGCCCCTTCTTGACCAGTGGTAGGCAGCGTCTCTTGCACCGGTGTCTCGTTTGAGTCACCGGTTGGTTTGAACTCTGCCTGAGCAAGCAGCACTAGAGGAAAGCCGCGTTCAATTCCTATCTCAACATACCGCCTCCAACTCCGTGTACACAATATCGGCATCAACTCCCAAAAGAAACCGTCCCTAGCACGGGTGACCACGGCCCTAACCTTCATCACATGTTCTTCTGAGTTAAGCTGGAACGTCCGTAACAACCAGTTTTGTAAACCCCCAAACGTTCTCTCGGTGGGCCTCGATATCCCTAGTGTTACTGATTCCAAATTACTAAGATCCACCCGTTTGGACCATACATAATCTCTCCGTCCCCATAGTGAATCTGAAAATATAACTTCTCGACATTTGTCACGTAAATAAACCATCCAAAGCAAATTATTACACGTGGGTGCGAATATTAAGTCGTCTATATTTTTCCCTCATCTAAAGCTCGCCGGAGGAGGATCAAACCTACGTTTGTATGACCTCAAGAATTCAGGGCAAAGCTATCATTTTAACTCAGATATTTTTGTATGTACTAATTACATCCGAGCAGAAATCCCACCATCAATAGACCCTTATCTTAATCTATAAATACCCTACCAACCCCAAACCCATAGCCCTACAGCTAACAAATTTCATTCCTAAAATTACCGTAAACATACCGTACTCATAATCTATACATACACTACGACATATGTAAACCCTACCCCTACTGATATCAAATTCCACCCCTAAAAATACCGTAAACAAACCCTAACAATACTCTGTAAATATCATACGAAGCAGTAAACCCTAGCCCCATATATATCAAATCCTGCTCCTAAAAAGGCCGGTAATATACCCTACTGATAATCTATACATACCCTAAAACCCTAAACTCTATTCCTACAAATATCCTAAATATCCCTTTTACTATCTACTTACTACTAATTTTTAACATTCATATTGCTATCCTACCATGTTTTGAATAAAACAATAATACAAGATATAGAAAATTTACCTGAAAACGTAGATGGCAGTGATTTTCCTTCCTCTCTTCCACTTCCTCTCCTGTCTTCTTTTTTTCTCTTCCTCACCTCTTCCTTTTTTTTCTCGGCTCGCTTGTCTCGGCAAAGACCTTTGCCCATTTGCCAGCCTTGGCCGGATGGATATGGGCGATAGTTCGCCACCCCATTTAGCGATTTAAACCAGCGCAAAATTTCGCCAATCGAATGGCGGTTTTAAAATATCGCCATTTGGGGTGGCGATCTATTAACCCTAGGCCTGCCTAAAGTGGGCTTAATCCCGCTAAATGGGGTGGCGAAATTTCAAAATTTCGCCTTTTGATATGGCGATTTATCTTTCCCGCCGTATGGGGTGGCGACGGGAGGCTATTTATTTATTTTTATTAAATGAAATATTATTTATTTATTTCGAATTATTTTTAAATATAAAAAAAAATAAAATTCGGGATAGGACGGCTGCGCAGCCTCAACACTCGATCTGGTTGGTTGGTTCAGTCAAAGCGGCCAGTTCAACGGTTTAAAAAAATCTCTAGCTTGACCGGTTTTCCAATCCATTTGCTTAGGCGGTCTTTGGATCTAACCGAATTAATAAACCGTCCGGTTTCATTTCTTTCAGTTTAATCGCCAGATTCGTCCAATTTTTAAAACTACGCTTCGGAGCGCAGGGGGAGAGTGTGGGACACTATTTCCCTCACTTGGCAGGTTGGGCTAGAATGGGCCGAAAGCCAGTTAGTTCAGCATTTTCTCTTTTTTTTTTGCAATTTTTTAACTCAGGCAAAGTAAAAACTAATTGAAAATTATTATAAATAATACTATTTTTTAGAATTTTGTGAGTTTAAATTTAAGGCGGTCTCGAATTCGCTTTGTCTAATCGGCCTCGAACATTTTCCACTATTTTTGAAACCCTGGTCGAGATCAGGAGATACCAATGTGCCAGGTGTCACCACGGTTGAAGCATAGACATGGGCTGTAGAACAACACAGAAGACTAATCAAATCCAGTGGACGGTTGCGTAGGCCCCTATACTTCAATGGAAAATGTACACTGCCGTTGCTTACACACATACAAGTTAGGTATGAGCAGATGAAAAATGGTCGACTGTATGCATATACGGTGCTTGGTGGGCCATGCCCTTTTCTTTTGGGATAACGGACCGTGCCTACCAAAAAAGCATTTCTTGCAGCTGCAAATTAAACTGAGGATGAAAGGAACAAGAAAAGGCAAAGAGCCTTGCTACA
The DNA here is from genome assembly GCA_036346145.1 of Olyra latifolia. Taxonomy (NCBI): domain Eukaryota; kingdom Viridiplantae; phylum Streptophyta; class Magnoliopsida; order Poales; family Poaceae; genus Olyra; species Olyra latifolia. The sequence continues at coordinate 10,012,660 of CM070524.1, forward strand.
GGCGGCGAAGGAATTCTATAAACAGTGTAATCGTAAGCTGGAATCTTTCCAATAAATTTGGGCCGTTGGTGGTGTGGTGTGATGCGGCCTAAAGTCTCTGATAACATTCGAGATCACGTAGGGTGTATATACACGAAAGATCTTTTTTTTTCTCTCTCTTTAGCCCTATGTCTCTTATCCCTATCCCTAGGAGAACGAATTTCCAAGCATAGCAATTGGTGGCTCTGGCGGAAAACTGCAAACACAATGCGGCTCAAGTGGTCTCGTCCACATTGCCTGCCAGTAGCCAGTGGACGTCCTTTCTGTTGGATGTGCCCACATATCAGTGGCACAACTGCACTCTGCAGTACGACAGAGAATCTGCGTCCCTTCCTGCTCTCTACCCTAGCTAGTGTCATATCTGCTTCTCTGCACTCCCCGATGGCCACTGTTTGCATCCCCACTCAAACTCTTCGCGGTGCCACACGCCTCTCTCACTAATTGATTTCGCAATGAGATGCATGTCTCCAACAAGTGTCCCTCTTTCCTTTGTGTTTTTTTTGATCTATTACGACTAGCTTAGCTTCCTTCCAATGTGGTCTGCAATTCCATCGAGGAAGAGAAGAGGAAGACCGGAAGAGGTGGGAGAAGAAAAGAAAGAGGTTAGAGGAGAAAAGAGAGGCTGGAGGAGGAAAGAGGAAGAATCGGGAAGGAGAGCACCAACTCAGGAAAGAAGCAACAAAGATGAAGAAGAAATTTGTGACGTGTTCTTGGACATAATTTACAGCAGCAAGTTTAGCTAGTCCGTCCGCTGCAAAAGCACGAGCTTAGTCCGTCTGCTAGAAAAACAAATTGGAAAGGTTGCGCCGGTCTGCTTTCAGCGCCGTCCTCCGCAACTCCCATCTCTCTGTGGCACCAGATCGACCGTCAACGTCGATGCATAGGCAGGTCGATCTACCGTGGTCTCACTCATGTCTCCAGCTACTGCCTTGGGGACACCATCGTATCCAGCGGCCGTCATGGTGAGGCGAGCACGAAGCACCGATCTATTATTATGGCGGCGATGTCCCCTGGTGAGCGCCGACCAAGATGAGGATTTTTTTTCACTGTGCTCTTGGGCGCTTTTCTTTAACCCCTTGATTTGGTCGGGATGGGGTGGGATTTCTCTCCCCCTGCATCACCCAAATGGACCCAAAGTCACCTCGGGAAAGTTCTCCAGAGAGATTTTTGCCACAGGATTTGATCGGGATCCCGGCCGGGATTGAAGTTCCCAAACAAACCTCGAAAGTGTTGGCTGTATGCATCTCTAATTGATGCAGGAGCCGGAAGTTAGTGTTGTAAATATTGCAGAGCAATAATATATATATATATATATAAAAACTAATTTCAGATTCAAATATCAGTAAATTATTACCATGAACTCAATCTATTGACATAAATTCTATTAATGCAATTACAGTAATTTAACAATTCATGATCAACGAGATAATAACATGGTAATATGCAGGAATCTATGACATTTAAACAACATAATGCTTAGTTTGAAATTATTATAGAATTGCTCTCAGATTTAACATGTTAGGTTGTTAAAATAGCCTTCTATCGACACACAATTCATATATCATATATTAAACTATGACAGATTCAATGACTAGTTCATTGCTAGGTAGGTGATGAATAATCCAATCTAAAGAAGAATTATTTCTAAATGCTCGGTTTTATCTCAGATTTTAGCCACAGTAATTAACCAAACAGCAGTGTACAATAGTAGTGTATGGCCACCGCTCAACTAGCAATTATGCTACTGAAATTAACAGAGTTAATAATAGATTTGCAATCTCAGATGTGTTAAACACAACAGCATAAACAGTAGTATAATTCTCATAGATCAAAAGCAACTAAATTGAATTTAACCAACTATATAGCATGCATAAAATCAAAGAACTGTCATAGCTAATCTCAATATACTAATCTCAATATACTAATCATCACAGAGCTTAACTCGACGCCACAGCCAAAACTAATGTAGTCCCCGAATCAAGGTAAATAGCCCCTTTGCACTAGGCAAGGTCTCCAGATTTACCTCGATTAGCCCTGTACACAAGCTCACAAGAGGGGATTTGACAAACTTACAGTGCACTGGTTCGAACCAGTGAGAAGATAGACAAGGCGCATCTCATTGTCGACGCACGAGCGCGAGCAGCGGCAAGATGTCCCAGAGATACAATGCCATCAGTCTCAATGCAGCAACTAATAATCACCGCATCAAGACCCTGAGGTGCAGCTCACGACAGCACAAAACCTCAGAGTCCAATCACTCGGCCAAAGGAACCAAAGCCAAAGAAGCCAGCACCCAGTTCACCAAATCGGCCAGCTAACCCTAGAAATCAACCCAACCTCACAAACTTGATCTTCCAATGACCCCTTGGCTCAAGAAGTAGAGGCCGAATCCACCCGAAAATCACAAAGCAAAGGTATGAGCAAAGCTAGGGTTTAGAGTTCATCCAACTGCCAGCGCAAAGGGGAGAGACTTACCTGGTATAAGAGAACCAGATCGAGGAAGAGGAGGCAACGGCATGCGTGAACCTCGACCAAGGCTAAGTCCTTCGCCCCCACGACCAAGAGCTCCGCTTGGAGCAACGGCCAACAGCCGCCGCCATCCTCTCCTCATCTGCGCAAGAGACCGAGGGCAACCGCAGCTGCGCGTGAGGATAAGGCAGCAGCGCAACTGCTTTATCCTCTCGTCGCTAGGCCTTGCCCAAATGGCCCAGTGGGCCACCGGTACAAGGACAAAAGCCCAACAGTTACTTCCATTATTAAAAAAAACTACTCAAAAGTATAACCTCGTTACGAATATGTAGTGCTAATATGTCGATCAAGTCAATCGCTCAGTAGCATTAATTAGTTGCAACCAGCTCAACATATGCAAGTAGTATAGCAATCCTCCAGCATTAACTGAAACTCTGAAAGGTGATAGCAGTAGTACAACAGGTTTAGCCATGCCACATTGCCACTCGAGTGCAATTTTGCCCATTTACTCATTCTGATTTGTACATAAAAGTTTTTTCATACAAACTAGAACTTGGTGCTCCCAAAACATAAGCACACATCACCAGCACATTCCTAACTTATAATATACAGCCCATATTGATGGCTTTCCACCTAAAAAATAGCGGTTTTGCTCAAAGGTAGGCGCCTGTACGTGTTGGAGGCACCTCTGCAAAATATCTGACACATACGCGCAACCACAATTTTTTATTTCCAGTCATTCAGCCTGTCTCCGATGAGCCGAACACGCCAACGGCTGAGCCAACGGCGGCGAAGACGCTGATGAGCAGGCAGACGGCGCTGAACGCCTGGATGGCGAGCCACCGCCCCGACCACGGCGCCACCTTCTTCTGCACCACGTACATGTTGACGGGGAAGTAGATGGACAGCGGCCAGAAGGTGAAGGCGCCGAGCAGCCCGATCACCTGGTTGAAGTAGGGGAACCACACGGCCAGCGCCGTCGTCGCGGCCACGTACGCCGTGCGGAAGCACAGCCGAAACAGGTTCACGCGGCGCCGCCGCCCGAGCAGCGCCGCCTCCACGACGCACGCCTCGCCGCCGAACCACCGGTCCACGAGCGCGAACACCGGCTGCGAGAACACCTGTATTGGCATAGGCGCGCTACGCGTCGTCAGGTGATTGTGCGCCGCTTATGTAAGAATCGGCATTTCCGATGGGTTGCGCGCGTTTGCATGAGGTAGTAATGTAGTATGCTGTGCTTGCCTGGTAGCCGCCGAGGAGGTGGAGGACGATGCAGAGGTTGGCGAGGTCGATGAGCCAGTAGGGCTCGTAGAAGCCGAACCCGGTGAGGAGGTTCCCCGGGGTGGCGTCGCCGAACGCCGCGTAGCCGAAGCAGCCGCAGCAGAGGTAGAAGAAGGTGGTGATCAAGATGCTCACCTTCGACGCCGTCTTCATCGTCTCGCTCTCCGGCGGCGGCGACCTCAGCGTGTCCTTGATCGATCACCATAGTCAGTCACACAAGCCACACATATGTTCTTGTCTTCGTTCATCGATTATTGAGCTCGAAACGGAAGAACCACAAAGAATGGAGGTGTACTGTCAGATGCATGCCCATGCCATTGCACTAGTAGTCCGGTTCGGACACATACTTCTATCTCTAGCAGAACTGTGGAGTAGGGGTAGGCGAACGCGATGTCCCCGAGTGCTTGTGAGACCCTCCACACCTTCTGGGTCGGGGAAACCATGGCAATGCCTCCGATTCCACCCTTGATCACTCCATTTGCTAAGAAGATAACGAGGCGCGCGGCGACACATGCATGCGCATTCATTGTTCATATCATATATATCTTGGTACTAGATGAATTAAGGCTGTGGGCTTTGCGTAAGTGCATTACGGTATTACCGATCACTTTGGCGACGCCGAGGGCGAAGCCGACGGTGGCGTAGGAGATGGACATGACGGCCGCGAAGGAGGAGAGCCACGCCATGTTGTGGAAGTCCGGTATCTGCGACAGGACGACCTGCGCGAGGCCGAACAGGAGCATGTAATGGTAGCCGTCTCCCCCGGCGGAGCACGGCGCGTCGTGGCCTTCCCTGTGGTAGCAGTTCGCTTTCTGAATCGCCCTGCGAATTAAATGAGAACGCGAAGAACAATTGAACAAACAATTGATATTTGGTTATCTCAGCATGCATGAGGATCCATCAACCTTGGACCAGTTTTTTCTTGGAGTTATTTTTTACTTCTCACCGGTCAAGGCAAGATACAACTTGTCAAATCTCATCGTTGTTCGTTATCAGTGGTCGAAGGTTAGTTTGAAAATGTCGAGTGATATGTTTAGCAATACTAGTCATCTGCAATGCACGTTTTTGCAATATATATCACCGGAAGCATATAATAGCATTCAATGTTTAAAAATATATTCAATTTGATAGGAGATATATTATCAAGTTACATTGGATGGCTTGTATTTCAAGTTTGATATTTGACCCCCCAAATAATAACAAATAATTTAGGAATTAAACTCTAATATGGTTAGGCATATTTTCCATGCCTTCACCTTCCCCGTGCCACCACCTTCACCCCCACTGTTGCTCTCAACCTGCCTACTGTCGTGCCACTGTCACAACTTGCCTCACCTCCACATACCTCTCGCCGCCACCCACGCCTCCACCTACCACTCATTGCACCCCTATGCACTCAGCCCCACCCCCACACCCTGACCTTCATCTTGCTATTATCCTCCACTAGCCCTGTGCACTTGTTACGCTTTCACCTACCTCCCACCACTGTGCCGTCTCCTCCATCGTGGTTTCCCTTCACCTTCATGGACGAGCAGAGCACACAATCTCATAGAGGAGCAAAAGACGAAACTTGGGATTGATGTGTGGGAGAAAGAGGATGGTGGCCGGAGGTTAACCATAATTAAGTGGGACTTGTTGAGAAATTTGAGGGTAGGGATCTGACTTGAAAATGAGCCTTACAATCAGATTTGATGCAAATGCTAGGATCTCTTGTGTCAGCCAGGCAAAATTCAAACTTGTAATTTTTTATATTAGTGTACAAAAGACTATCTTGCCTATCAAAATACTCCATCTCGTCACAAATACTTATCGTTTGATAGATATGTAAGTCAAAAATTTTGAAACTTTAGTAATAAAATATTTCTTTGTTATTTGGATCGGGTACATGAAAACTATATATATTGACTCATATCGAAAAGTATTTCTACATTATTATAATACTTTTGGGTTTACAAATAAACAAGCATGGTGTCTCGTGCATTTACGCGATTAGATTTATGTCAAATTTTAAGAGAAATTTTTATATATAAAGATTTATACTCATATTGATCATATACGTAACCTCTAACAGAGTCAACCTCAATCTTATTACTAATTTATATTTTTTCATATATCTATTTTTTATAGTTCATATGAACTCATTTTCTAATCTTGTAATAGTTGATACAAACTCGTTTTCTATTATTTTCATTCAAAATTTTATTTTATTTTATTTTTTTATTGTAGTTGATATGGACTCTTTTTCTACTTATGTAGTTGATATGAACTCTTTTTTTATTATTTTTTATTATGAATTTAAATTGCCTCTATTTTATTATTGTAGTCGATATTGACTCTTTCTTTTATTCTAAGCCATTATAATATGGACCCACTATAATCGATGGTGTGGACCCACTATAAATATAAAGATAGATAGATTGCAATTGTAATTAGTGATCAAAATCGTAATTTGAAATAAGTCTATATGTAAAATAGTATATATTTGTTACGGAAGGGAGCAGCAGCTATCACCCGACTTTGTCCAAATCTACGAGAAATCTTTAGCACACGCTATGTTCATATAATTAATATGATCCTCTCCCCCACCAATAGCATTATTGGTTACTACTGCATACCACGAAAACAGTGATCTACCACCAGATAACTAATTATTAAAGTACAAAGCCATCACTATCCATTGCCTTCACAAACAAATTAAAGTAGGCATCATTCTTCCAGTTAACCTTACGACTGCAGTATACACTGCATAAACTTGTGGCTAGCTGGCCGACCGGCCGGTTTCCACGCAAGAGATAGATCATACAATATACGAAAGGAACTATTATTTTTTATCCCTTAATTATGGTTGTCAGCCTTGTTCCATAAAAACCAAAACCAATAAACTCGGTCACCGAAATACGAAAACCACAACGTACTTTGACCAGTGAAACGTCAATTTTGACTAAAATTCACTGGTATTCTGTTTTTTAAAAAACACTATAATTTATTTGATCTTGAAAAAAGAATTAGAAAAAAGCAAAATTTGTGGGAAAAAAAAAAGAAAGTTCAAAGTTCTTATGATTATTTACAGTTCATTTTCGAAGAGAACCGATGACCATAGTTAATGAACCAAAATATGTCTTTTTTCTCTATGAAATGAATTAGCATGTACTTACCTCATACTAGTGGCTGCGGTTAGAGTGTACACCACCCCGAACCCAAACAGGCTGAAGTTGAGGAAGAAACCACAAAACAATTGGCTCTTCTTATCTGCAAGAGGGACATCAAACATATAATTGAAGTACAGAACGCGCGATCCACGTGCTACATGCACTCGTATCATCAATCGGTTTCAGCAGCTATCTCCGTCATACAATATTTGGCATTTTTGATCGATGCATACATATTTATATATGAAATAATTGGTCCACCAGATTACAACGAAAATACTCCTATCAATGCATAAGCTGTGTGGATGAAGTGAATTGGCACAAATAACTATGGACACATGATAGTGGTAAATTAAACAGGAAATTTTGCATTAATAGTGGCAAAAAATGTTACTTGGGAAAGAAAATCTAGATCAAAATTGCTAAGTATTTTGAAACGGGGGAGTAGAATATTGCAACTTATGACGAACTGTATCACTAGTTTATTTATTTATATATGACAAGGTTGTGGATGTCACTGATATGCAGTTTTTATTGGGAGATATGATTATTTTGACATACTGAGCGGTAAATAATCAGTGGTCGATTTTTGAAGTGGCAAAATAATCAATAATTTGGTGGCGGCTGGATGCAGATCTGCTTCCATCTAGAGATCTAGAGCTCTATACATGATAAATTCTTCAACTTTAGCGTGTAAATATAAAAAAGAGAGAGGTATACGACATCTCACCTAGGTAAAGCCTGACGGCATCGACGTAGGACCTGTTCCTGACGACACCGTGCTCGGGGTCGTGGGAGATGTAGCAGTCGGCGAGCAGGGAGGACTGCACCATGGTCACCCCGGCGAAGAACACCATGGCCGCCGGCCCGCCGACCCAGCCGAGCTGCGCCACGCTCCACGCCAGCGACAGCACGCCGGAGCCTATCACCGCCGTCACGATGTGCGCCATCGCCGTCCATACCGTGCCTGCTCAACTCACAGAGATCAAGGTAGGTGTCAGCTGAGAGAGATCGTCGCAACTCTCATGTCACGTCCCATACCGTTGCTGCTGGGGAACAGATTGGATTAATCGCACTGTCGGCTTAAGTATGTAGGATTAGTGTTTGATAGTGGCCTGTATCACTGCATGTACAGCAGTGTGGCTAGCTGCCCCAGGTTCCCTCTGAAGTCGATCCGAAAGATGAACGAGAAATGAATGCTACGGACATGTTCACTAACTGAGGCTTAATTACAGCTGGTGATAGAAGTTCATCATGACATGGTTTATGAGATATTTCTTAATCTTAGGATGCACATATGACAGCAGATCGTTGGTTTGGGATTCGGATATGGCCTGCATATTAATCAACCGCCATGGATCATTCAGAGAAAAAAAAACCGAACTTACAATTAGCACACATAAATCTGGGTGGCTATGACTCATAAATGAAAGTAAAAGATCAAGACAAGATCATCTTGTGACGGATTAGCAGCTGATAGCTCACGGGGTCAACATACCGGTTCTTTTGACTACATGCTCCTCAGATGAGCTACTGTAAGAGCACTCCGGGAGCTTCTCAAGCTGCGGCTGCGTTTCGCGATCGCCTTCGCCGCCTCCTCCCATGGCTAGCTCGTTTCTGCTTCCCTTTCCACTGTGTGATGTTCTTGGAGAGATTAAGGCGACGCGTGCCTGCTCTAGCTAGCTTCCCCTATTGGCAAATCCGTTTTGATGCAGCATCCTGTCTGCGACTAGATTAAATACTGGCTAGATTAAATACTCTGGATTGGTTGGTGATAGCACAGCGACAGATGATAGGTACGTCAGGTGGGGGCAGCTCTTGGCGTTTGCGGTCATGTCACGATCAGGAGAGACATGACACGGTGACACCACGGTTGACGGTTCATAAGCATGGGCTGGAGAACAGCAGAGAAGACTGACGAGCGTATGGTAGTGTTTTTTTGGGCGGTTGCGTTGGCGTTCGCTTATAAGCTGGAAACTTGTTATTTTTGTACAAGCCAAATGTTTTGATGTTTGGTAGCCAATTTTTGTAAGTCTTACTATTTCTTCTTAAAGCTCTCAAAACCATTTTTTCTATAATTTTTTATCTCTCGGATGTCCTTATCGAGGAGCTACAAAACTACAGCTTATAAACAAACGCAAACGCAACCGTCCAAAGAAACACTCCCATATTGGGACAAGAAAACGGTGAGAATGATCAGAAATAAAATTTCCATTTACCGCATGCCACTGATACATGAAGCGACCTATAGCAAAGCCATGAATTTTACACTGGTATAGTTCTAGTTACCTTTTTAACTAGCCAAGTGTCTGCACGTTGAAACAAAATTCATTGATAGAAGACATGCGTATCAATAGATGGTATACAAATTTGCATACAAAGGACAATACTACGAATATCTTCATTCAGTGGTAGGCAGGTAGTTTTAGTAAAATAATAGCCACCGGTCACCGGAGACCAGATAGGAAACGAGTTCCCTGCGAAATAACGCCCCACTCTGAGAAAACGATTTGGCACGCCCCAACAGCTCGATCGATTTCCAGAGCACGAGGGGTCCGGCCCACTAGTCTCGGCCCGCCTCGAGGCTCAGAAGTTTCTTGGGAAACACGGGCCCAAAATGCAGATGTCGTCAAGGCCGACCGCAAAAAATTCGGCCCGCCTAGGCGCGGAACGCAGCGGCAAGGCGAATCACCGCGACTCGCCTGCAGCCCAGGGATAGCAAACCCGCTGAAAAGCCGCAAAAACCGACGGTTTCTCGCCGACCCGCTGCGGGCCGGCTTCGGAAATCGCCGGTTTTTGTCCAGCCAAATTCGCAATTTCAAATTTAAATTTCTTAAAATATGAAAATTCAGGAAAAAAAATTGTAAAAAAACTAGGAGTTTTTTAGAACAACTTGTATAAAGCAAAATTTCAAATTTACATCATTTTCATGCTTAAATTTCAAATCAAAGATGTGGTGAAACTTTTTATGTGTTTAAAAAATATGAATAGTCCAAAATGCTGCAAATGGGCCGGATCCAGGGGCTTTGCAGCAAAAGGTATAAATATTTGGATGGAAATATGATGTGTTCATGTATAATATATGTGTTTGATGGAAACATTGTCTAATGTCTAAATATTTGTATTGCAACATATGTATGTATGAATTATACCGGTTTTTCTATATATATTTGTATGTCTAATGTCTAAATATTTATATTACAATATATGTATGTATAATATGTGGTATGTACATGTGTTCCAAACATCAATTTTTAGCATAGATCATGCCAAAAAAAATTTCTGCATTTATACAAATTACCATGACATATATCCTAGGCATATATCATTTTTCCATATTTTTTGAAAATTCTTTCCTGCATCTTTTCAATTTTTTCAATTTCCAGTTTTTCTCTTGGTTTCGCTAAAACTCCGTCGGAAACCGTAAACCCGCGAGAAACCGTAAAACCGCCAAGAACCCGTCCGGCCGGCCCAGTTCATTCAAATTCAAATTCGTCCGGATTTTTGCCAGTTTCCACCAGGTTTTACCGGTTACCCGGCCCGGTGGGAAGGCGGTTTCAGGACCGAAACCGGGTTTTTGATCCCTGCTGCAGCCTGCTGGTTGGTGGGAATGCTCAAGGCGAGGAAGCCAGGAATAGACCAGCCGCTGGCAAATGAGGGTACAGAGAGTTGCCCTTGCCAGCAGACCGGCGACCATCTAAAATCTAAATTAATGTGTGTTCCATTTACATTTTACATAGACCAACCATAGCAGTGCCAACTAAACTATGATAACATTATTGCAACAAACAGAGGCTGCAGAGCAACTATTTTTTTTTAGAAACTACTTGACAGTACAAGAATGGCACGGCCGTCAGAACATACCAGCTAACACTACAGCCTGACTACAGGTTTGCAAGCTTCAGAATACGGGTTGGAACTGCTTAAAAGTAACCTGCCTACAATTTTAGTACCATTGTGTTTACAAAGTCAATCGCTCAGCAGCACTAACTCGTTGCAACCATCAGAATATGTTTATGCAGTGTAGCAACCCTCCAGCAATCAACAGCTGGGCCGCGTTACTAATTTCAGTAACGTGTATATCATCGACAATACTAACTGTTATTAACTCATTACCAGCATCAGAATGTTTGTGGCATACACCCAACAGATTGATATCATGAAAGGTCATAAGGAACTGTAATTGAATAGCTGTCATGTGTTCCAACAACAAAGGCTGCTCACAAATGCCCAGAGCAAGCAAAACAGAATAGTATTACAAAAGGCAAGAAGACAGTTGATGCATTACAAACATGTCTAAGAAATAAAGCATGACCTGAAGTAATTGTGCTATGCTACATGATAGAATTGATCAGGGCCAAAAGCCATGGGCTTGCCATGTTTCCATTTTTCAATTTGATATTATTGTGTAGTGTTTCTAAGGGATAACTATCACCAAGATAAGGTGACTATTGCAGTAAGAGGGAATGGGCACCTCTAGTCAATCTTGACAGATGAGAAGAGGTAATGAACGAAGTAGAATGAGAGCAAGAAACCAATCGCACCGGTAGACAGCATGATGGCAAGAGCCATGATGAGGGAATAGCCAAGATAGAGTGTTGCGGAAACTGGTCCGCTCAGGCTCCTGAGGTCAAACACTAGGTAATTGATTGAGTACAGGAAGACATAGAAAGCGACGGAGCCAGAAGCAAAGAAGGCTTTCCACCACCACTTCCAGTCCTCCACACAAAGATGCATGTAGGTTAGGACCAGGGAAACCTCACCACAGACAATGACCAGCAGGAAAAGGACAATGAACAGGAAGCCAAAGACATAGTAGAACCTCCCCAACCAAATGCTCGAAAGGATGAAGAATAGCTCAATGAAAAGGGTGCCAAAAGGCAATGTTCCTGCACCGAGCACAAGCAGCCATGAAGGGAACTTGCGCTCAGGGATCTCTCGTGGAATTTGGTTGGTGCGGACAGGGTATTCAATGCTTGCAGCACGGGTACCTAGCAAGCCTCCGATAAGTGTGAGTGGCACGGAGATGCAGAACCACAGGGCCAGGAGGGTGAAGAACAGTGAGATGGGTAAAGCTCCGGTACTCTTCTTGCCCCACAGGATGGAGTTCAGCACAGTCAGGATGACAAAAACAATGCCAGGGAAGAAGCAGGAGGTCAGCCAAGCAACAGATTTCCAACCTTCTGAGGTTCCTTTGATAGTCCTCCAAACACGGACACCGACATATCCAGCAATAATTCCAAGGAAGAGGTAGAGAATGATCATTCCAGTTAGGAGCATTCCCCTGGAAGCAGGCGAGAGGAAACCCAGAGCAGCAAACACAATTGTAACAACCGCCATACCGGTGATCTGGATACCGTCAGCAACCATAACACACAACAGCTTTGGGCAGCAGGGCTCTCTGAAGACATCGCCAACAACAAGTTTCCATCCTGAGAGCTCCTCATTCATCTGAGCTTGTGCTTCCTTATCCATCTCCTCATACCGTGTCAGATCCCTACGGACAGTCCTCAGGAATATGACAAATACAATACCAGCCAAGAAGAAGACGACCATCATCGAGTTCATGATCGAGAACCAGTGCACCTTGGCCCCATCCATCTTCAGGTATGCATCCCACCTTGATGGCCACTTGATGTTGCTCTTGACATATTCAACCTCATAGGTAAATGTAATCCGCTCATTCTCACGGATCACCTGAGATTTCTCGAGCTCCAGCGGGCAGTTCACAGAGTCAACCTTTTCGTACATCTTGAGCTTGGACATCGCCGCAGGATCACGCCTCACACTGCAAGGCACAACCTCAAAACCAACAATCTGGTATCCGCTCTTGCGATCAGACTCAACCATTGCAACACCATCATCGCTTGTGACCACAACATCACCCTGGGCCTCATATTGATGGACCAAGACCCTGAACTTGAGATGGTTAATTACATAATCCTCGTTGCTCCCCATTGGGTTGTACCCAATCGGGAACCCAGTCCATTGGATGGTCATGCCATTCTGCTCTGTGAACCTCATCACTGGAAGATTATCAAGGACCATGTTAACCTGGTATAGATCTCGCGCCCGCTTCTTGAAAAGCTCGGCCTGCTCCTTGGTGAGTGGATCGGTGGTGCAAAGGTACACCGCCTCATTGATGTTGACACGGAAGCGGTACGGCGAGTTGTCGATCTGGTCACCCATGAGGATCTCACCGAGGTTCTCAGCACTCTTCTTGACCCCTTCTTGGGGCTTGCAGTATGGCAGACTGTAGTAGCTGAAGGGAAGCTCGGTCTCGATGGAGGTGAGCGAGTTGACCTTGGCGAAGATCTGCTCGCCAGGGGTGTAAGTGTGCATGAAGGTGCCAGGTAGGTAGAAGGCATGGACGCCGGGGTGCAAGCTCAGGAGCAGGACAAGCAGGGAAGCCGAGATCCATCGGGCCACCGGCATCTTGGGGAGCATTGCGGCAACAATTCCCTGTGAACGATCAACCAAGAAAGCGACCTGGAAGGAAATAAACCAAAAAACACTCGAATCAATTAGATTACTAAATTTCCATCATTTCGTTTCTTTGCCGGTCTAATAGAATGGCCAATAAATATATATCATCTATTCATTAAAGATAAACGAACAAATTAGAATCAAACAACGAATCATTATAGGAGTAGCATAGAACCAATGAAGAAAAAGATGACCACGAATTCAAATCTACAGATTCTACGACCCCGCACAACGATGAGCCGTCAAACATTCAAATCGCAGCATGCTTTGCATCGCCAGATCGCCTACCGGCAAACCACCCACCACTAGAGAAGAACATGGCGTACCGAGAGCAATCCAACAGAAGCAATCTAATCCCAAAACCCAAAGTTTAGGGAAAGCGAGATCCAGATCTCCAGAACCCAGCGCCACCGAGCTCCAGCTCCACAGAGATGGATCGCGACGAGCCGCGGGAAAGGGAATGGCCGGGAAGGGAGAGAGGAGATGGGGGAAGGGAAAAGCTCACCTCAGATCTGGAGCGCGGGCGGCTGGGGCGACGACCTAGGCGAGGTCAATACATGGAAGCCCGAGGCGCGCCCTCGAGATCGACGCGAAGAAGAAGAGAAGGAAGAAGTAAACGCTCTCACCGTCGAAATCGAGGAGGAGAGGAAGGCGAGGACGCGGCAGGAACCCGCCAATTTTATACCTCCCTTCTGCTCCCTCCTCCAAATTCCCTGCAGTTTTTGGGTCTTATTTTAAAAACTTTCAAAATTATCTTTTGCCGTGTGTTTGAATTGAAGATTTATAAATTTGTTAAAGTTTCTTTTTTGGGTTAGGTCGTGGGCCATTTCGTCGGTTTGTGAATGGAGTTTGGGTACTGGTCCGTGGTCCGTGTTGGGGGGCCTACTTTGGTCGTGGTTTGACTTTGGTGGGTTCGGCAGGTTGGCAAGGAACCTAACCGGGGGAGTGACATGCGGGCCACTCAGCACAACAAGACTTTACCGTACCTATATATGTCGACTCGCCGGAGGCAGGTCTGATCATCTGAACATCAGACTTTTTTTTTCCAAAAAATTTAGGGCCTTATCTTTACGAGCCATTTTTTAAATAAATAAGGATTTGACATTCTAAAGATTAACATTGTCATTTAATGTCCTTGATCCATGAGAGGGTTAAACAGTGGGCGGTATCCAACTTTTTTTATTCATTAGTTTTTAGCCCTAGAGATTTTTGGGAGTGATAAATCTTTAAAGGGTTAATTGGATATATGCCATTATAGAACTTCGAAATTTAAAATCTGTCATCGTTCTTTTCGTATTTGTATATTTGTCATTATAGAATTGTGTAAATTAGACATATGCCACTCCGTGCAGCATGTTTCCTATTTTTTGTATATCTGACTCATATTTACGAGTTATGACAATTTTTCCCTCGTCTTCTTGCCCCTCTTCTACCTCCCTATTCCTCTTCTCATTGTTTCCATGGATCTCATCCTACTGTCTTGCCGAAACTCCTTGTGACGGGCTCGCGGGCGACAGCAATCAGGCACAACGGCTGTGTAGACGATGGCGGCGGGGCGGGGCACGACGACTTCGCGGGCAGCGGCAACAGCGGAGGGCGCGGCGGCGACAGCCTCACGAGTAGCGCATCAACAGGGTGTCGCGGCGTCGTGGGCAATGGCCGTGGCCTTGCTGGCGTTGAGGATGGCAGGGAGCTAGATCTAAGAGAGAAAGGAGGAGGTAGAATAGAGTTGAGAACAATGACATTTTAGTGTAAATAGACAATGAAGACAAGAGTAAATTTGTCCGATTTAAAAAATACGGTGCTAACATAGACATGTATCACGCGGAGTGACAGATATCTAATTTACATGGCTTCATAATGGTAAATATACAAATACAAAAGGAACAGAGACAGATCTCGAATTTTGAAGTTCTGCAGTGGCATCCATCCAATTAACCTATCCTCAAATGTTTTTTGAATCTTGAAGTCGCTTCTCAAAACTCTATAAAAACAAGTCAAGCAAAGTAATCTAGATTCTCGAAGCTCGGTATTTCAACAAACAAACTAATTCAGTAATTTAACCCAGACTACTAGCCCATGAGAATATGCCCATTTCGGCTTATGGCTTATTTCTTTTTTTGTTGTTTCTCTGAACTAAACACTGCAGTGTTTTGAAGCCATTTCTCGGATATTTTGAAACCTCTTATTAAAGCTTTTGAAGCCGGTTCAATCAGATGTTCCACTCCTCGAGGGCCAACATTTTAGCTCTTCCATTCAACTACAACCGAACTAAATACGAATTTAGCTCTTGGATATTTAATCTTTCTACTTTAAATATATAAGATAACTCTCTTCCCCTCTTTTAAAAAAATCTATAACAAAAACAAAACACCAAATTTGACCGTGAACAAATTTTGCCTCCGTAAAGATTCTATAGTATTGTTCCCATAAATTTTATCGAACATAGATTGTAGGACTAAGAGTGTGAGACAATCACAATGTGATGGAAAGTAAAATGATATTATTCGTATTCGCAACAAAGTACGGTCATTCGCTCCGTATATATATAAAAGATGTAGTGGTACAGCAACGATGCTTCGATGAAGAAAAAAAAGTCTTCCTTCTTCATTTTATATTTCCACCAAGCGTATAGTGCTTTGACTGTTATCTGTCTGCATGCTCTCGGTTTGTACGGCTCTCCTCTGCAAAGTCAGAGAGATGATGGACAAAGACGACGGAGAGCTCCAGATGTCCCATGAACGGTGCACATGTTACGAGCCCACATCAACCAGATGTCCCCATGATCGTGGTATCCAGGCACTCCAGTAACCATGTACTGCAAAACAACGACGACAAATCTGCAACGAACAACCCTGATAGAGCATTCGCTATTCAGGCGCGTCTCCCCGTGGTCCAGCCATGGAAATGCGATCTCCAACCTGCCGTCGTGATGCCTTTACTTGCCCATCACTCCGGCCCAATCAAAAGGCTTCGCCGATCGATCGATCGCACGTCGTCTTCGTCGCCGGTTCGCCGTGCCACTCTGCTTCGAGAATCCGCGACATGAACGGACGAACCGTCTCTAGGAAAAAAGCTTCAATAGAAAAAAGAGAGACTAACGACTAGCGTTGCATGAGCACGAAAAGGGGCGGGTTTCATAGAGGACACTGCTGGCGCCCTCCATTGAAACAGCAAAGCCAATAGAACCTGACAGCACCGAAAGCAACAATCGAGCAGCGGAGCACATGACAATTTACCACGTCGAATGACTGTCTAAGAACATATATTCAAGCACACAGGTATTATACTGCATGTTTACCTGATGTATTCTGAAGAACCAGGGAATAGGTCTAAGTGTAGCTTGAGATACTGACTGTACTGCACGTGTTTACCTCATGTATAGTGTACTGTACTGATGTTTTGTTAGTTTACCTGATGCATTCTGCCCTACTCGTTGTCGAGCTCAAATATTTCCAACATTTCAGCTGCTGACGGCCGGTTAAACCAATCTGGATCAGTCATCATCTTCAAGAAGTTATAGTTTCCTTTCCATCCTTCCATGATATTGCTATATGTTCGTTCCAGTGCAAGATCCAGATCAAACGGCATCATTTGATTGTCAAAGTCTCTAACACTCTCCCGAATACATTTGCTTAGTTGGTGCACCTTCCGCCTTCTCTCTTCCACCCCGGGCATAAAGATTGCAAAATATACCATGCCAGTAGAGAAAATATCCACCTAAACAACAAATACAAGTACATGATTCCTAACTTGCCTATGGAAAGGGAGAAGCACAGGGAAACTTTAATTAGAGATGTTTTTCGCGTCCATGTGCATGTCAACTTTAGTTGTGTCAGAATTGTTGGTCATGTAGTAGCCGGTGTGCATGAGTGCATGCTTATGGCATAAAACCATACTATGCTATTATTTTCTTCCTATGATGTTATCTCAGAAAAGGATGTTTTGTGCCCATGTGCATGCCCGCTTTAGTTATGTCAGAACTGCTGCTCATGTAGTGGACCGGTGTGCATCAGTGCATGTTTGTGGCATATAAAACTAGACTATGTTATTGTTTTCTTGCTATGATGTTTTCTCCGGAAAAGGCCAAGTTGGTGACATATCCTTGTGCCATACACGAAAACCCAACTGAGTTACAACAATCTAAACTATAAGTTTATGACTAACCTTTTCATCATGTTTTTCCTGCATATTGACAAGCTCCGGTGCTCGGTATGGAAGACTACCATACAGGCCCCCATTGAATGCCATGTACTGAGGAGGTTCCTTTCTTTTAGCTGAAGCACAAAAAAAACAGAAAAGTAGGAGGTAAGTTATGTTGCATATTATCATTATGAGTGAAAGAACAGAATCCATATATTTACCTATGCCAAAATCAGCAATTTTTACTTGTAGATTTTCTTGAAGAAGCAAATTTCCAGGTTTTATGTCCCTGTGGACAACCCCTTTACCATGAATATACCTCAATCCAGAGAGAATTTGCTTGAATATTGAATATGCACTCGTCAGGTCAACTTCCGGTGTCTCATGAAGGTATTTCTTCAGTGACCTAGTCAGGGATAAGAATTGTGTTTAAGTACACACATCACAATTTTTTTATACTTTAATTGCTTAGTTCACACATAATACCTAGAGCATAGCTCCATGGCAGTGTATGTTGTATACTTGATGCGACCTCTAATAGATCTCATTTCTGACCAAGAGAGAAACATCTTCACGACATTGTTGTTATTCAATGTTGAAAGAATTGTAACATCACTGCATTTTAGAAATTAAAAAGGAAACAGTGAAATGAATTGCTAAATGAGATTGTAACTATAATATTGCTAAATGAGAACAGGAAGCTACCTGGGTTCACGATGCTTGGCTCTCTCAAAAAAAACTTCTGGCTCTACTTCTTTGACAGCATAAGAATAAGCATTGAAAGGTGACTGGCATTGGAAAACATTACCCTCACTTCCAGACCCTATAGTCATTTGATACATAATTTATTAGCAATTGGTCGCTCATGCTACTATTGTGTGATATGTGAAAAACTCACCTATCTTTTTTTGACAGAGTAAGTTTTTGAAATTTATCATCACAGGAGGCGTGTCCAGAAAGCCAGTGAGGTTAAAATCAGCACTGTTCTGTCCAAACAATTCCTCAACAGAATGCTTTGCACAGCAATCAGGAAATATCTTAGTGTTCGCATCCTCAGGAGAAACAGCAGAAATGATGTGCATGGTAGTATAGATCCAAATTCTCTGAGAATCTAGCACAGAAATGTCAAATACGCAAATGACAATCTTCAGTGACCGTTCCAAAAGCAAATCACCAAAATTTGAAAAGATATTGGCAGGGTGCTTCCACATACCTACGGTCTGGTGGCATCTAGTGATTGCTTGACCCTCACTTGGATGGATCTGGAGGGACAAGCTGCTTTTCCCTTCAGGTAAAGCTACCTCGCCGATGTCTCTGTCGGACTGGACTCGAACCATTGGTAGGGAGGTGACATGCTCACCTTGCTTCACAAAGATCAGGATTACTTTATCCACAAGAGGGTGAGGGGAATTGGTAAGCTCCGGCATGGAGGAGAAAGCAGCATCCTCGCATGCCACGGCGACGCACTGCGTCGGATAGGGCTCCCACGGAGGAGCGAGGTGGTACGTACCCGCTGCCCTCTCGTCGCTCCATATTCCCCGGAGATAGAGCTCGATTCCATCCTCACCCCCGACATTCTCCATGATTCACCTAAACCCTAGCGAGGTCAGGGAGAGAAGGCATAGGAGCGGAAGAGAAATGGGGAAGAAAGAAGAAACAAACCTGGAAGCGGGAGCCTAGGGGTGAAAACGGTTCGGATACGGTCGGATATCATCCATATCACATTTGTTTTCGTATTTGTTCTTGGATACGGATACGGATACGGATAGCTCAATTACGGATACGAATACGAATACCATCGGAAACGAACACAGATCGGATTCGAATCGAATTGAATACGGTTACGAATATTTTTCCGGATATCACAAGACATGCAAACTGTGCATCTAAATTCAATTAAGACACATCTAACCTCATAATTAAATCAATCAGTCCATCTGTACCACATCGAGCATGTATGTGCTCATATTTTCTAATGTTGTAGCTAATTGTGCAGTTACATGATAAAGTCAGGAAAAGAGAAAATGGGAATAGAAAAAACAGGTAGCTTTAGATCTAGATAGGACAAAAAAAAACATGGACCAAAATCCTCTCCAAGTATCATAATCAAAGTCCTCTCCAGATGTGGGCATTTCATGCTACAATTGATACGACCAAGCAAAAAAAGCACACATCAACTTAATTACTCACTAATCACAGAATTAGACCCAAATTCACCAACTCCACATGATATAACAGCAAATCAATGGAATAGATAATTACCTAGTGGGTTCAAGAACAAAATCACCAGTTGCGGGCAATCAGAATCAGTGCGGTATTGGGTAGTCCACAGAGAATTTGTGATAAAGGTCAAAGATCCCAAGAAATGATCCTTGTTCCTGCGTTGCAATAACATCAGAAAAATTATCCCCAGTACATGTGGAAAATATCTAATAGACTTGGCAAAATTAGTTGACCAACTTAGGAAAAGCGACACGGCACTGTTAAAGAGTGGAAAACTGCAGTGAGAAGGTTCATAGCTAAAAGTAAAAGCTCGATAACCCAGTCTCAAATCACCACTGCTAGACCATCGCTCAACCATGACAACAGATCTCAGTTCAATCTCCTGAAACAGTACATAGACCACTCGGCAGAGAGGCGGCGGGGGACTCCGCAGAGTTAAGCACACCAAAGCAGCAGCCCCAAACAGGCTACACAGCACCACAAACATGGCTTCTCAATGCAATCAGAATGAGAAGCACGAACAGATCCGCACATAGTGGACCAAATATGGCCAGTCAGGAGATTGATCCAGCCCCCAGAGCCTGACAGTAGTAAAATTCCTCCTAATTCACAGCATGATAGCGCAAAATTTTCTCAGAAACTAAAAACAACCCTGTTCCCTCAAGAGCACGGGCAATCCACTGAAGCACAGCACTCCGGTGAGCCAGCCAGCGCGCACACCCCCACGCGCCACATTCGCTCCAGTGCTCCGGTTCTACCAGGCTGCTCCGGCGCTCCGGCGGACCAGCCGGCGCGTACACCCCCCACGCGCCACAGCCGCACGCCCGGTGAGCAACCCGTGCAGCAGCAGCTGCTGCAACACCACCACCACGACGGCACGACCCGCCGGCAAGCAACCCCTTCCTCCCCCCCAAGAAAAAACCTCGCGCGAGCCCACCAAACCCCAGAGCAGAGCAGCAAGCGAGCGCGGAGACTGAGCGGGGTATACCTGCGCCGCGCCGGGGAGAGCTTCAGGCGGTGAGCGCCGGCCGACGGAGAGCTCCAGGCGGCGGGCCGGGGAGGTGGGGAGGATGCCCTAGCTGTGCCACCTCTCCTCGTGTGTGCGCGCGCGGGCCGCAGGCGCAATTCTACCGTCGAGGAGAACTGGAGATTAGAGAACGCAAAGATCTATGATAGTGGGCTGGGCTTGGCCCACGTAAACCGGATATCTGAATAAGACCCACGTAAACCGGATATCTGACCAACGCTTATATTGACTTATTATTTGACTTATAGGAAAGGTTTGCCAGGGCCATGGCAACCCTGCATTTCAAGATTTCTTTATTACATTTAGACCTATTTACTGTTGGTCCAATAGATCGCCGAGTCCGGTTTTTAGGAAGAGTTGGGTACGAAGCGGGAGGGAGGGAGCTTCATCATATACCCATAGAAGTCAATACTTTCTAGTTTCTACCGTTCCACCCTCAACTCTAAGCTTTTCAGGTCAAGCAAGCATTGTTTCTTTCTCATTGCAGGTAGTGCAATGCCATCTACCCAGGTAAACTGATAGCAAGGAAGAGACAAGTACCTGCGGAACATGTTTGAGCTTATGCTTTATTCGTTCAGTCCACTCTTGTGACATGTCTGACCATGGTCCATTCCACTCAACTTCATTTGGCCATGGGTTTCTAATTTGGACAAGCTTGTGGCCATCAACTTCTCTTACCTGAAAATACAGTATTGTGTCTAGCATAAAAGGAACAGAGAACTGACTATTTGCCAGAAGATCACATACAAAATGAGAGCAAAGCCAAACCTGTAAAATTGAGTAAGCATGTCCCTGAACAATGCCACTTGATGAAATATGAGCATCAGAGCCAGAAGGACTTCCAGCACCAAGAAGAAAACCTTCTTGTTTAAAATGCAATAACTGAGACCACAATCTTCCACTAGCAAGATCAATCTGCGCTTGGGGGCTCCGCATATCAATCTCTTCACCAGCTCCTCCTGTCAGATCCACTAGAGCGTCTTGTACAAGCCCACCTTCCAATGCCTCAAAAGAGCCATGAAGTTTTGCATAAGCTTTCTCAAGAATGGATACCCAGAGCTCATTTTGTTTTCTACTAGTAGCAAATGCAGGTCTCCCAGGAGACTCACAGGGGATCCAATCATCAACCACCACAGCCACCCAGTCACCCTAGTGAAAACATACATAATGAAATGTAAGCTAAGAGTCAAACTGGTTGAAAATAATGCATAAGATCTAATTTGTCAGCTCTGACAACAGTGCTGACTGTAAGAAGGTATTGCATGTTTAACTCTTCTTAGCAACTATAAAAATCTTCTTAGCAACTATAAAAATTAGTGCTTTCAAAGGAGTAGCTGAATTTATCCCAACCAGGGTTTTTAAACCCGGTGGACTCCACAAAACCGCTTACCCAGCGGTTGTGGTTAACTTAACCACCGGTTAACCAGAAAAACCACTCGAAAAACCAGAAAAACAGTTGGGGAAACCGATTGGTGTTTTTTGCTCGACGGTTTTTCATGGTTTTTAATTTTTACAGTTAACCAGCTGGTTTTTGGATCCCTGATCCCAACTCTCATTTGTAGTCTAGGTTGCACTCAGCATCTAACAGCAAAATTAGGTAGCATATTTATGTTCATCACACAATGGGCATCCCACGTGACCCCAGCACAGCTCCTGTTATCAATAGATGCAACAAATTATACAATAATGAAAAAAATTTGTTTGTGAATTTTAATTTTCCCTGCTTGCTTAACCAATTAAACTATTAAACTGGCTGGTAGGAGAAAGTAAAATGTTACAGTCTCACCAAGATGTTGTGGTCTACCTATATGTACTATAAAAGTACCGACTAAATGAATGCATATTTATTAAGCAGATGATTCAGATAATTGAATACCTGAATGCAAAATCTGACAGTGTAGATCCCTTCTTCGTTGTACTCAGGAGTGATTATAACTTCAGATATACGGGACATCTCTGTTAAAACTGCAACAGCACTCAGGAACCAACAATCTCCCAACCGACCCTGACAAAGAACAGTTGGCCAAATTCAATATGACTTCAGCAAAAAATATGAAATCATGGTTTAATCTTCCTAAAAATTCCAACTAACAGGGAAGGATACCAGATCAGTATAAAGTATAAACAAACATTATATACCTGACACACGTCTGAGGAATTCACAGAGCCAGAAAACAAGCATGGCTGAGAACTGATGAATATGTCCTTTGCTATGTCAGAAGGCCTCATCCACTCAGAAACAACCTAAACACATATAAAGAAATCAATGGTAAAAACTTAACCAAGACCTAGTGCACAAGTGCTAGAGATATGGCCTTCAAAAAAGATGCTAGAGATATGCACATAGGTTGTAGAGTACCTGCAGTTTTAGTGGAGGATTCATTGGATCTACAAATTAAGAGCGATCATCTGGAGGAAACTCTTGATCAGTAAAACTCCTCTCTCCTTTTGCAAAAAGAGCTTCCCTGACAGCCCTTTCGACAGATAGCATACGCTGGTTGACATCCTCTCGTGTCTCAAACCTTGGTTTCCTCGGTCTTCTAGCAAAGGAATCGATGTCTATAGCAACTGCATCACGCACTGGACGCTTCCTACCACTTGAGTACTGCCCATCCCATTCAACATCATCTTGATCATATAGCTCAAAATTAGCTTCTTCACTTTCCCAGTCATCTACCTGAATAAAAGCATAGTAAATTTATGAAGAACATCTCAGTTTCGTATTACCTTCAAATTCATGGCATCACAAAAAAGGGTAGAAATAAGGATTTCCATGGTAGAAGCAAGAACCTACCCTTGCAGAATAACTTCCATGCCAAGCATCTTCTGCTGCGAAGTCATACAACCCATATTCAGCAGGACACATGGCTGTATGTAATACCATCTTCAGTCAGGCATCTCCCCCATATGAAAGCATCCATGATCTGCATCTTTTGAGTCTGAACCTTCGCTGTCTGACCTACCAAAGGCATCCAGGTCTGTGGGCGGCCTAGCACCAACCCAAATATCTGTCCCAGCTTCCCAAATGCCATTGTTTGTAGGCAATGGCAAACCATTCTGATATCCATCATAAACTCCATCTATGAAAGAAGTTGCCTCACCTAGGTCAGCATCTATGGTCACAGTAACAAGATGCCACCTGCAAATTCACATTGGCAACTATCAGATATTGATAGCAAAAGAAAATAGACTGCTCAAGTGGGCACCAGCAGGACCAGTCAAGACTTTGCGGTTGGCTAGGCGGAGGATGGAGGCTCTCGCCGGCTCCGCCCCTCCTCCCTCCTCCCGGCCTTCCCCGCCCACCACCACCACCAGCTGCCGCCGTCCCGCCTGGCGCTCCGCTCCCGCCCGTGCAGGCCCCTCCGCGCGGCCGCCGCGCCAAGGAGGACGCCCCGGCCGGAGCCACCCCGAACGGGTCGCCCGTTCTCAAGGACGCCGATGGGGACGACGGGCCGTCGCTCCGGCCGCAGAACCGCGTCGCCGTCGGGGTCCCCCGCGCCGCCGACCTCGAGGAGTTCGTCAGAGGAGCTTCCCCTCCTCCCCGGTCCCCTCCGCTCCTACTGCCCGCCGTCGCTGCCGTCAGCGCACCCGCCGCCTCGCCCGGAGCTGGATCCTCCACATCCCTGTCACGGCGACTTAGCCCTGCGTGGCACCTTGCCGTATGTGGCTGCGCGAGCGTGAGTTGGGCCGTGGGCTTTGTGCGTGTGTGTGGCGCTGCGACGCCGGGACACTGTGTGCGGATATAAGACCCGAAGCGTTTTCGATATTGGCATGGAATGAAAATCTCACAAACGTTTCTTCCTCTCCTTCTCCTCTGTCTTTCTCTGTCATCTTATCCCGATCCTCTTTCCTCCTTCCCAATTCTCAAATTCCTAATTCCTTGACAGAATCTAATCTGGCCACGACACTCTGGTATCAGAGCAAGGACGATTCGTGGTGTTGCTCCGCTACCTCTCGATTGGACTGTAAGGCAATTTCAAGGGGAGGTTGGCTGCGGTCTTGCACTGCAACTGTAAAACCCTGAACCTGAGGCTAGCGCGGTTTGGAGAGAGCAACATGAGGTCTGTGACTAGATTGATGGCATCCGCAATAGAGGGTCTGAAGGAGTTCCTACGAGATGAGCTGCAAGCAGTCAAGGACGAAATGAAGGAGAGATTGACTGGGTTGGATTCCAAGTTGGAGAGCAGCAAGGAGGCCACGGAGAAGATGCAGATCAAAATTGATTTGGCAATGGCGTTAATTGGGAAAATCCAGAAGGATAAGGCAGCATCAAGCTCAGATATCATTAACACAACCCCTATTAGACCAGGTGATTTTGGAATTCAGAAGGAAGGTGGCAGATCCATTGGTGATTTCTCACGATCTGGCGTGTTGGGGCCATTACCAAATCCGGTAGCAGTGCCGGCTTCCACAAATTTTGTGCATGATGCTGAGGGAGGAAGGAAGGGATGGGTGCTCAAAATGGATTTTCCTCGTTGTGATGGCCATGATGTGAGAATTTGGATCAACAAGTGCCAGAAGTTTTTCGCTTATATGCCATCATTTGAAGATTTCAAAGTTCTCGCTGCCGTCTCAAGACCTTACGGAAAGCAAAGACATCTTGGTATGATTCCCAAAGGACCTTCATAGATGTTATGAGTTGGGAACAATTTAAGGATGCTATGCTCTCTGAATTTGAAACTGCTACTCATCGAGAAAAATCCAGGGAACTGCTTTTACTCAAGCAGGTTGGCTCATTGGAAGACTACATAATCAAATTTGATTCTTTGGTGTATCATCTCAAAATGTATGATCTGGGTCTCAGTGAAATCATGCTCGTTAATCAGTTCATTTTAGGCTTAAGAGATGATTTGCGAAGTGTAGTCGAGATTCAAATGCCACAGTCCGTCTCTCAGGCTACCAATATAGCCCACTTGCAAGCAAATTATTGACAGAGCTAAAAAAAAACCTTTCACGAAAGGAGTGTCCACTAAGGGGTCCTTTCCTGCTCTAATACCAAAACAAGATTTAGGGGTGAAACCTACAGCAGCAAACTCTCTGGACAAAGGGGATCTATGGAAGGCCAAGCAGTTAAAGGAATATAGACGAGCTAATGGTCTATGTTTTAAATGTGGTGAGGTGTTTTCTCCACAACATACTTGTAAGCTGCCAGTAGGGAGGCAACTCAAGGCTATGCAAACAACAGATGTTCTTTCCGATGAAATACTAGACTCTGTAATTGAGGAGGAGACTGCAGAAGATGAATATCATGTTTCCATTCATGCATTATCTGGCACCAGTCACAGTAAGACCATTCGATTGAGAACTCTATCTCAAAACAAGGTCATGATTATTCTAGTTGATTCTGGCAGTTCTCATTCCTTTGTTGACAGTAATATGGTCCAATTACTGGGTTTAGCACCAGAACATTTGCCTCCGGTTGTTGTTCGAGTTGCAGGTGGAGAATTACTGCAATGTACTGGAATTATCCCTACATTCCAATGGTGGGTACAGGGACACACTTTCACTCAAGAGATGAGAGTGTTCGAGTTAGGTGGATACGATGCCATCCTGGGTATGGACTGGTTATCCAAATTTGGGGCTATGACATGTCATTGGCAGGAACGATGGCTTCAGTTTCAACATAAAGGTCAACAAGTGACTTTGCAAGGCATTCAATCAAATACTCCTACCACCTTTGACCCAATTTCTTCATTGGCCCTACACAAACTCCTACTGGGCAATGATGTTTGGGCAGCGGTGATGCTTTCTCCATTACAACCTGACCATATCCATTTGGAACAAGGAATGCCAAAACAGATACATTCCCTTCTCACTGAATATCAAGACATTTTCTAGGACCCCAAAGACCTTCCCCCTCACAGGACCTATGATCACGCAATCTCATTGGTCCCTTCAGCCTCCCCTGTCAATTTGCGTCCTTATAGATACTCTCCACAACAAAAAGATGAAATCGAGCGTCAAGTACGTGTATGGATAAAGGAACCATCACCCCAAGCATTAGCCATTTTGCCTCACCTGTGCTCCTAGTTAAAAAGAAGGATGCTTCTTGGCGATTTTGTGTGGATTATAGGAGATTGAATGACCTCACCATCAAAAGTAAATTTCCGATGCCCATCATTGATGAACTTTTGGATGAACTGTCTGGGGCTGCCTTGTTCTCTAAATTGGATCTACGTTCTGGGTTTCATCAAATTCGCATGGTCCCTGAAGATGAACCTAAGACAGCCTTTAAAACCCATCAAGGCTTGTATCAGTTCAGAGTTATGCCGTTTGGCCTCACTATTGCCCCTGCTACTTTCCAATGCTTGATGAATTCAATTTTTGCCCCTTTCCTTCGTAAATTCGTATTAGTTTTCATGGATGACATTCTTGTCTATAGTAACACCTTGGAGGAGCATATTAATCATCTGAGACTAGTGCTGGAGGTGCTGAGGACAAATAAACTATTTGTCAAGACATCTAAATGTTCCTTTGCTGCTGATAGATTAGAATATCTTGGTCATATCATTTCAGCACAAGGTGTGGCTACCGATCCTACTAAAACCGAGGTAATGCTCAAATGGCCTACTCCAACCAATGTCACTCAACTTAAAGGTTTTCTGGGTTTGACTGGATACTATCGCAAATTTGTTAAAGGATATGGTTCTAGCTAAACCACTCACTTCACTATTGCACAAGAACTCCTTTATGTGGACTACTGCAGCCCAGACAGCCTTCGAGCAGCTTAAAACAGCTATGAGCTCTACACCAGTCCTTGCCCTTCCAGACTTCTCTAAGTCTTTTACCATTGAGACTGATGCTTGTAACACGGGCATTGGGTCGTCCTAGTCAACAAGGCCACCCTATAGCATTCTCTGACAAGGCCTTGGGAATTCAAAATCGAAATTATCTATCTATGAAAAGGAGTTTTTAACTATCATGATGGCTATTGATAGGTGGCGCCCATATCTGCAAAGAGGACCCTTCATTATCAAAACCGATCATCAGAGCCTTTGCAACCTCAAGGACCAAGACCTAACTACTGATTTACAGAAAAAGGCAATGACTAAATTGGTAGGGCTACAATTCAACTTCCACTACAAGAAAGGCACCGAAAACAAGGCTGCAGATGCCCTTTCTAGAATTAGCCATGTTTTCAGTCTCCATGCCATTTCTGGGGGTCAGGCTATTTGGCTTCAAGAAGTGTGCAACTCCTATGTGGTCGACCCTCAAGCGCAATAATTGTTCGTCCAATTGGCTACCGGGGGTGCTCCAATTCCTTCTTACACTCTCCAAGATGGCATTATTCGCTAGAATGGTAAAATTTGGATAGGAGCCAATGCGGGCCTTCAAACCAAAATCATCGCTGCCTTTCACTCCAGCCCCATTGGAGGACACTCCGGTATTCATGCCACTTATCATCGATTGAAGAAGCTTTTTGCTTGGTTTGGCCTCAAAACAGCAGTGGAATCCTATATTAAACAGTGTGCTATATGCCAACAAGCTAAGCACGAAATTGCAAATCCTCTGGTCTTCTTCAGCCATTACCAGTCCCTTCTGGTCCTTGGCAAGATATAAGCCTGGATTTTATTGAGGGATTGCCTATATCAGATGGCTACTCTGTCATTATGGTGGTTATCGACCGGTTCACCAAATATGCTCATCTAATTCCCTTGGCACACCCTTTCATAGCAGTTCAAGTGGCCAAGCAATTCTTGCTGTATGTGGTAAAGTTACATGGTGTTCCCACCTCTATAGTATCCGATCGGGATAAAGTATTCACCAGTCACTTTTGGCGTGAGCTCTTCCATCAGCTGGGTGTCAAATTACAAATGAGTTCATCGTATCACCCTCAAAGCGATGGTCAAACTGAGCGGTTGAATCAGTGCATCGAGATGTATCTGCGTTGTGCTGTGCAACAATCCCCTAAGAAATGGCATTCTTGGTTAGCCCTTGCTGAATTTTGGTACAACACTTCTCACCATTCAACACTTCAGCATTCTCCATTCAAAGCCCTTTATGGGGTGGAACCAAATCTGGGTATGTTCCCTGCCATATCTTCTCCTGCCACAAATACGGATGTGCAACAGTTTTTGGAACAAAGACAGCATTACTCTGTTTTCCTTCAAGGCCACCTTGTCCGGGCACAACAAAAGATGAAACTGCTAGCCGACAAGAAGCGGAGCTTCAGGGAATTCATGGTTGGAGAACTGGTTTATCTCAAACTTCAACCGCACGTTCAATCCTCCGTGGTTAGTCGAGCATCACCAAAACTTTCTTACAAGTACTTTGGACCCTATCCCATCCTCCGTAAGATTGGCTCAGTGGCTTATGAACTCCAACTTCCAGCTGGCAGTATGATCCATCCCGTCTTCCATGTCTCTCAATTGAAGTAGCATGTACCTGATTTCAATCCAGTTTACAATACCCTGCCCCACCCCATCGAATTGGATCAGCATGATGTTCAGCCCTCTATGATACTAGACCGCCGCTTGGTCAAGAAAGGCAATGCTGCTCATTCTCAGGTGCTGGTCCAATGGTCATATTTACCAGCTTCAATGGCTTCGTGGGAGGATTATGATGTTCTCCGGGCTAGATATCCACAGGCTCTAGCTTGGGGTCAAGCTGCGTCTTCAGGGGGAGGTGGTGTCACGGCGACTTAGCCCTGCGTGGCACCTTGCCGTATGTGGCTGCGTGAGCGTGAGTTGGGCCGTGGGCTTTGTGCGTGTGTGTGGCGCTGCGACGCCGGGACCACTGTGTGCGGGTATAAGACCCTGTAGCGTTTCCAACATTGGCATGGAATGAGAATCTCACAAACGTTTCCTTCCTCTCCTTCTCCTCTTTCTCTCTGTCCTCTTATCCCGATCCCCTTTTCTCCTTCCCAATTCCCTGGAAGAATCTAATCTGGCCACGACAATCCCGCGCCGCCGTCAACCTCCTCTAGCTCGGTGAAGCGCGGCCGGCTAGCCATCTGCCTCGCTATCCCCAGTCGGGGGGCACCTTCACCCCCGACTCCCCAGATCTGCTGCCATCACAGGCAGATCCCGGGTCGGTCAGCGCCCTGAAAAAGGTACGCTTCGCCTCCTCGCCTTCCCAGGAGATCTCTTCCCCGGATCCTCCCCCTGCAGCGCCGGATTCAGACAGCTTTGATGGCTGGACCCTTGTGAGGGGTAATAGCCAGGGACGGGAGCTGCTGAGACAGTCATTCACCACCTCGGTTGCTTCCCTTGCTCCCCGTCGCAGTTATGCCTCTGTCCTGGCCGCGGCTCCAGGAGCAGCGCATTTACAGGGCAGGAGGCCGGCACACTCAAGCCGTAACTTCAACTCCCCTCCTCGTCATTACGCCGTGCCACCCTCCGCCCAACCCCGCTGCTTCAAATGCCTCGCTCGCGGCCACTTCATTGCGTCCTGCCGTGATCTTCTTCGCTGCAAGCGCTGTTGGAGGAACGGCCACATCTCCCGCCACTGCCGCGAGCGTGCAGAGCGCGCAGCTCGTCCTTCCAATCTTCCACGTCTACCACCGGCCACTTCGCGGCCTCCCCTTCCCGCCCGCCAACCGCTCGCCATGGCGACCGACGGTCTCCCCAGCATCCCGGAGCTCCGCCCCCGCAGGTCGGAAAGCACCTTGCTGGCGTCTGACGACATGGTCCATGATCGCAGCGCCCTGGAGATGCACTACGCGGTCCTCATTGTCCATGGCAGCGCCTCTGATGCACCAGCCCTGCACATCGACGACGCCTAAGTGGCTATCATGGGCATCTCAGACGCGCTGTGGGAAAGCATCGTCATCACCAACCACTTCCCCGAAGACTTCCTCGTCCGGTTCCCCTCCCTGCTTAGTCGTGATAAGGCTGTCAACCACGGCCGTTTCTCCTTCGGCCGCTGCGTCCTGGAGCTCCAGCCTTGGCGCCCGCACCCTGCCGAAGATATCAAGCCGTTCCCCTTTCGAGTACGCCTCTGCTTGGAGAACTTCCTACTCTATGCTTGGAACGAGCGGGCGGTTGAGAGTGTCATCGGCAGCACCTGCGCTCTTCAGTGCATCGAGGAACGGAACCGCCGCCGCGACGAGACCGCCTCCCTCAACGTTTGGGCCTGGACCTCCTCGCCGGACAAAATCCCCAAGGTCCACTACCTGGCCATTGGTTCTACCCTAGGAGGTGAAGGGCTCCCGCCTTGCAAGGAGGTGACCACCTTCAAGATCCTCATTCACCTTGACATCGTTGAAGATCGCTCGGGTGGTCCGCGCGCCAACGTTCTCCTCACCCGCCACACTTGGCGTCTGGGAACGATCGACGGGGAGGACGTCACGGTGGTCCCTGCTGGCAAGCCATGTCGGCATCCCACCCCGGCGATGCCGCCTCGTCACCAGCGCTGCGGCTCTGGCACTGATTCTGACGACGAGTCGGTGGCGCCGCGGCGCCGAGGGTGCTCTCAGTCCCGCCCGGGAGGCTCAACCCGGTGCACGGCCACCTCCACTCCCAGGGTAGGCCATCGCACCAAATCTCCGCACCGAGCCGACCGCAGAGACGTATCCGCTCCGAGATGGCGACATGAGTCGGCACGCAGCTAGCGTTTCGTCACTCCGTTCGACGGGGAGATGCTGCACTCTGCTCTCGCCCAGTCGCCGAGGGGCCTATTGCGCCGCTCTTCCTCTTCCGATCGCCTCCAACCATCCGTGCTAGGAGCCCCCGCCCTGCCTGGCTCTCTGGGCTGGTCCCCGGCGGCTGGGATCCTTGGTCCAGTGCCTAGTCGTGTTCGGGCACTGGGCTTGCGCTCTCCAGACGCCGTGTTGGAAACGCCCGGTTCGCCCCACACCGTGCTCTCCCAGCCGGCTCCTCTTTTGCCACCCAAGTCGGCCGTGCCGGCGCCTTTGTCCGAAGCAGCGCCCTACCGGATTCTGGAAGGCCGCTCTACGCTGGCTAGGCCTTCGTCGGCCGTGCTTGGGCCTTCCGCTCAAGATGCGTTTTCCGCCGAAGACGCTCCGCACCACTCAACTCTGCCACCAAGCTCGCCGCCGCTGTCTGGCCTGGAAGCCCTTTCGTTGACCTGCCCTGTTGCTCTGGTAGTCCCCGCCAATGTCCCCAGTCCGCCGGTCTGCCCCAAGGACGGCTTTGACACCTTCTCTCAGGTTCTGTCTTCTACTTCTCAGCCACCATCCCCGCAGCCTCGCTTCCCCCGCAGCTTCACCGTGCCTGTCAAACCGCCTGTCTTGCACATCTTCTCCCGCCGCCCTTGCCAAAAGGGTTCGCCACCGAAGGCTCGCCGCAGCGCACGACTGGCCAGTAAAGCGAGCACCGTCCTGACGTCCAAGGCCAAGGCGCGATGCATCATCCTGGACAAGCTGGGTCCCTGGATGGCGTCCTCATCTCGGTGCTCGGAGGACGGTGTCGCCCTCGACGCGCTGCTCGCCGATCCTCTACCCGACGACTCCATCTGCGCCCTCGCCACGCTCATTGGGATAACCCTCAGCACGGCATCGCCTACCGCGCCGTTCCAAGGAGCCCCGATGACTTTGGTCGCTCCATGAAGCTCACCTTCAACGCTTTCTGTTACCCGGCCTGGAGGGGGGGTCGTTTTTGATGGCGGCTATTGTCGGCCATGGTTTTACCTCACTGTTAGCCCTCTAGAAGGGCCCTGCTCCACGTTTCGGGCCACAAACTGTCATGCTTGGTGGTTCTTGCCCCCCCACGGCCTGTACGCTTCTATTCTTCTGCTTTGTAGTTGGGTTCTCCGTGCCTCCATCTTGTCTGCTCTCTGTCTCCTGTTGCGTTGTTCGTCCCTGCGGCCGTGAGTTCTGGTCTTCGTCGCTTCATTTTATCCATGTCGGGTAAATCTCCGCGCTTGCTAAATTGGAACGTTCGTGGGCTCAACTCGGGTGCGCGTCGCAACGTACTCCATCAGCTTTCATCCTCCCTTACCGCCTTTGTAATCGCCCTCTAGGAGACTAAGCTCCAGTCCATCACGCCGGCGGAGGTCGGTCAATTTCTTGGGGCGTGGTTTGCCTCTTCCTTCGCTTCCAGCCTAGCGGACGGCACCCGAGGTGGCATTCTTCTAGCTGTCGATGAAGGCCTTTTCGACATCCAGCCCCTATCCTCCTCTCCTCACTGCCTCTCCGCTCTCTTAACGTCAAAGCTAGACGGGTACAGCTGGGTCACCTCCGTGGTCTATGGCCCTCAATCCCAAGACCAAAAGCTCCTCTTCCTCCAGGAGCTGTCCTAGTGCGCCGTGCAGGTAGCTGATCGGCCTTGGCTCCTAATTGGAGACTTCAACCTTATTTGTCATCACGCGGACAAAAACAACAACAACCTCAACCGGCCGCTTATGAATGCCTTCCATTCGGCGTTAGATCAGCTCAACCTCTTGGAAATCAGTCTTTCAGGGCGTAAGTTCACTTGGAGCAACGAGCGAGCAAACCCGACGCTAACCAGAATCGACAGAGCTTTCTGTTCGGTGAGCTGGAACTTGCTTTTCGCATCTGCCTCCCTGCAGGCCCTCCCGACTCTAGTCTCCAACCACGCGCCGCTACTCCTTCTGGGCGACACAAACCACGGGGTGGCGAGATGCTTTTGCTTTGAGAACTTCTGGCCATCCCTGCAAGGTTTCCAGCAGATTGTCAGCGACACCTGGTCTAGAGAGGTGTCTTCCAATAATCCGTTCAAGGTTTTCCACGTCAAGCTGTCTAGGACAGCAAAGGCTCTCTCCAAGTGGGCTCGTTCGACGGTGGGAAATCTCAAAAAGCAGTTAGCCATTGCTAGCCTGCTTCTTCTGCTACTCGAGAAGGCACAAGAATGTCGGCACCTCACACACCTCGAATTCCATTTCAGACAGCTGTTGAAAACGCGCTGCCTAGGCCTAGCTTCCTTGGAGAAGTCCAGAATTTGACAGCGTGCCCGCATCCGCAGGATCAGGGAGGGAGACGCCAACACTAAATTCTTCCACATCAGGGCCAACGGGCGCAGGCGCAAGAACTTTATCCACTCGCTCGACACCCCTTCAGGCACTGCCTACTCCCACAACGACAAAGAAGCGGAGTGCCTTCGCTTCTTCGGGCAACATCTGGGCTCCTCCTCCTTGAGGCACATCTCACTTGATTGGGATCGTCTAGGCTACCTCCTCTGCGACCTTTCAGTCCTCGAGGCCAACTTCGATGAAGAAGAAATTCGCAAGGTCGTCTTCTCCTTGCCCGCTGACAAGGCCCCGGGCCCAGATGGCTTCACAAGCCTCTTCTACCGGTCCTGCTAGGACATCGTCAAGGACGACCTCTTCAATGTAGTCCACAGCTTCTACGACCAAAATAGGGATGGGCTGCAGCTGCTCAACTCGGGAAACACCATCCTCCTGCAGAAAAAGGATGAATGCCGGGCGCTCTCGGACTATCGACCGATTAGTCTGATGCATAGCGTCGGCAAGATCCTGGCAAAGCTCCTTGCGAATCGGCTAGCCCCGCATCTGGACCACTTGGTCTCCCACAGCCAAAGTGCCTTCATCAAGAGGCTCTGCATCCAAGATAACTTCCTTTACGCTCGGAACATCCTGCACGATCTTAGAAGATCGAAAACTCCGGCTATCTTCCTCAAGCTGGACTTCGCAAAATCGTTTGATTCGGTCCATTGGGGCTACCTCCTAGAGCTATTGCAACGGCTCAGCTTTGGTCAACGCTGGAGGAACTGGATCTCGCTTCTGTTGGGCTCCTCGTCCTCGTCCATCCTTCTCAACGGGACACCAGGTTCTAAATTCTTTCATGCCCGTGGAGTCCGACAGGGTGACCACCCCATCTCCCAATGCTCTTCATCCTGGCCATCGACCCAATCCAGCGACTCTTCCAGATGGCTGTGGAGGAAGGGCACCTGGCACCTATCAACTCATGCTTCCTAACTCTCAGAACATCCCTCTACGCCGATGACGCGGCAATTTTCCTAAACCCAGTCAAGAACGAGATCGACATGGTGATGTCCACTCTTCAAATCTTCGGCGATGTTTCTGGGCTACACACGAACCTCACCAAATGCTCGGTCTACCCCGTCAACTGCCAGGAGGTTGACCTTGATGATGCCCTTGCCCCCTTCCAAGGGACCCAGGGCTCATTTCCCTACCGCTACCTAGGGCTACCCCTGCACATCCGGAAACTCAGTAGGAGCCATTTCCTCCCTATCGTCGAAAAGATACGTACACGTCTCTCAGATTGGAAGGGAAAACTGCTCACCAAAGCAGGTCGCCTGGTCCTGGTCAATGCAGTCCTCTCGGCCCTGCCGGCCTACTTCATCTCGTCCTTCCAGGTCCCCAAATGGGCGATCAAGAAGATCGACAAAAGTAGGAGATCCTTCCTTTGGAAGGGCTCAGAAGAAGCCCTGGGTGGACATTCCCTCGTCCGATGGGAAGTGGTGTGCCGCCCCAAGCGTCTCGGCGGTCATGGAGTCCCTGATTTCAGGAGATTTGGTCGTGCTCTCAGACTCCGCTGGCTTTGGCAGCAATGGAAATCTCCTGCCAAACCTTGGGTGGGAACTCCCTTGCCTTGCGACAGCAGCGATTTAGCTCTCTTTAGAGCGGTCACCTCCATCCTTCTCGGTAATGGGGCTCGCACGCACTTCTGGCACGACCATTGGCTGCAGGGGGAGGCGCCGTGTCACCTAGCTCCCGATCTCTACCATTTGACACGGCGCAAACATCGTTGGGTCTCCGAGCAGCTTCAGGACCACAAATGGGTCTCCACCATACGACATCTCCACACCCCAACCCAGCTCTTGCAGTTCCTGCGCCTTTGGCGTCTCATCGCCCAAGTCTCCCTCTAACCCAAGAGTTCAGACGGCGTCGCTCGAACTTTTCGTGAAGGGATATATCGACGATTCAACTTACCATCTTCAGTTCCAAGGTTCCATCTCGTGCGCCTGGGCCAAGTCTATCTGGAAAGCCCACACGGAACACAAGTGCAAGTTCTTCGCCTGGACCTTGCATCATGGGAGATTGCACACGGCAGACATCCTTGCTTGGAAAGGCTGGCCTCACAATCCTACCTGCCCTCTTTGCAACTCTGAGCAGGAGATAGCCGACCACCTCTGGGCCCATTGCCCCTACTCGTCGAATGTATGGACAGAAATCCTTTGGACCACACTCCCTCCCATTACCTTCTGCTCATCTGGGATTCGGTTCACAGACTGGTGGGTGAAGGTCTCGACCAACCAACCCAAAGACTCAAAGCGCCGCCTCTATGGCCTAATCATCTACACGGCCTGGAACATCTGGAACAAACGGAATCGCCGTATCTTCCGTCAAGAGAGTCTTGGCTGGGTTTCTCTAGTTCAAAGGATTACTGAGGACTTCAGGCTCTGGAGTGAGGTCTCCGTACCCCGCGTCCTTTCTAATTAGTTTCTAATTAGTTTCTATTCTTTCCCCTGCCCTCCTGCTCCCCCCTCCTCCCTCCTCTCTCTTATACAGTTTAGTCTTCTTCTTGACTTTAATGGAATGACAGTGCTCCTGCCCGTTTGCTCAAAAAAAAGTGGGCACCAGCCCCCCACCAAAAAAAGGAAAAGAAAAGGAAAGCGAATAAAATCAAAATAAAGCTTTTAGGCAGGGGCAATCTATTGTAGCAGTGGGCAGTCTGAACCAAAAATATAGCGCTGTGAACCGCCGATACACGCCATCTGCAATACTTGTTGCACCAATATTCCATTCTTTAGCAACAGAGTCATCCTTTCACCCTTAGTTACCAACGAAGACCAACTTGTCTAGCCTCCATTCCCTATTCTCGACCCTTCCACCAAGATTTCCCGCAAACCTTCTTTTGGAATTCGGTTCCAAAAACAGATCGACCAGAATCTTGGTGAACCATTCTTGCAATGGAGAAGCTAACTTTTGACTTTGACAAAGACAAAGGTCAAGCTCTCCACAATGACGGCCAAGATTTCTTGGTTCAACATCAAGTACACATACAAATACCGGAATGCCAAATCTGTTCAATGGTTCACAACAATGTCAGACATCTAAATAGTAACAGCAAAAACAGTAACTATAGAAAATGTGCATATAACACATGCTACTAGTGTCGAAAACAAAAGTTAAGTTTCTAGATGTTGATTATGCAGCTTAAGGAGTGTTCTTTTGGGCTTATCTAAAAGTCTAATCTGACTTATTTCGTAACTTCGAGAATTTCCCGAGGTGGCCTCGAGAGTCGGATGGCCTTGATTTTTAGGATTTAGGAAGCTTTTAGATACGCCTACGAGATAAAAAAAAGGATTCAAAAACCAATAAAAAAAGTCAGATAAGTCAATATTAGCCACGTCTTATCTGACTTATTTCGTGACTTATCTGACTAATATTGATTTATCTGACTTTTTATTACTTTTTGAATCTTTTTTTATCTCGTAGTCGTGTCTAAAAGCTCCCTAAATCCTAAAAACCAAGGGCATCCGACTCTCGAGGCCACCTCGGGAAATTCTCGAAGTTACGAGATAAGTCAAATTAGCAAATTAGATAAGCTTGGGAGAACAGGCCCTAAGAGTTATCCGGATAATCCGTCTTCGTATCCATATCCATCGGATATAGCTCTCCCGAATTCGAATTCGTATCTGAGAAAAAATATCCGTATTCGAATCCATATCCGAAACTATCCGAGAAAATGTGATCCGGAACCTATCCGAATCCGTATCCGACTGGATCGGTTGGGAACTATGCGAACCGTTTTCACCCCTACAGGAGCCGGATCTCACGGCCTATCTGTGTGCGGAATCCAGATGGGTTAAAAAGGACTGAGCAAAAGGTTGCTTACTATTTTAACTAGAAAATTGGGACATGCCTATGCGTGTCAAAAAAACCAAAGAACCGAATACATTGAACCATAGGCTTGCAGCTCGTTAGTGCAGGCGTCTGCGGCTGCTCATGCTCAAGATCACAAGACAGATTTTAAATGGGCCACCCACCACTAGTGTCTAGCACTCGGCCCGAAAGCAACTAGGCGCTCCACAGCTCCACCAAAGACAAGACCGAGCCCCAAGCCCGAAAGCGATCCACGAGCACCAGCGGTCCAAAGACCACGGTCCATCGTCAAGGTCGAACTCTCGGTCTCGGGTGAACAAACCCTAGCCGCTAGGGTAGCTCGCGTCGACGCCACCGCCCGGCCGTCATTGTCGCCGTCGGCCGACCGACCGCCCGATTCGCCGCCGTCATCGCCGCCCGTCGCCGCCGCTGACCACCACCAAATTTCGAACTTCGGAGTGCCTCGCCGTCTTCCCCGGTGTCGACGATTTGCGTCGGCAATATATTTTATGGGGCGATGTGAGAGATCACAACAACGATGGTAGCACAGGGAGCCAAAATTATACAGGTTCGGGCCCTCAGGGCGAGGTAATACCCTACTCCTGTGCTCGTGGATCGTATTGGGTTGGATTCTGATGATGATTACAAGATGAGAGATTGGATGATTAACTAGGGACCCCGTACCCCCTTTATATAGTGTAGGGGGTCGGGTTACAGATAGAACCCTGGTCTGTGTTTGGAAGATATAGATATAACCGATCTAGCTACGCCTATATCCATGTACCATGAATAGGAAGCGAATTCGTGTCCTTGTAGGTTATCTTTAGCCGCACCACTTTCCAAGCCTGCCTTCTGAAAGGCCCAATTGACTCGGCCCAAGGAGGCGGTACGTCTTGTAGTATATCCTCGGACACCCAGGGCCCATGTTTTCCACACCCGGCGTCCCGGTCGGTAGCCGGCTAGGCCCAGCGGCCAGGTTTTCAAACTTCAAACTTCAAACCCTAAATCCCCATTCCCAATCTGCCAATTTTTTGTGATGATTACATGATGTGATGCCTAGATCTACCATGGAGAGGTACTAGATAATAAAATTTTTAGCTAAATTGCATGCTATGTCTTCAATTTTTTTATGCCATGACTAATTTTGGTAAAAAGAACGAAAACTAAATTAACCGAACCGAATCAATTCGGTTAATTAGGTTCGGTTCATAATTCTTCAAAAGAAAATTTGGTTTTTAATTTGTCAAAACTGAATTTT
Source organism: Olyra latifolia (assembly GCA_036346145.1). Lineage (NCBI taxonomy): Eukaryota > Viridiplantae > Streptophyta > Magnoliopsida > Poales > Poaceae > Olyra > Olyra latifolia. The sequence goes on from CM070524.1 coordinate 10,051,466, forward strand.
TGAAAACCCAAATAAACTGAACCGAATTAACCGAACAAACCGAATGCCCACCCCTACTAGTCACCGCTTAGGTCACTGCCTAGTCTGAAAGCGAGGTGGTTGGCCACCGCCTTGGCCGCCTAGGAGAACACTGCTTACAAGTGGATTGGCATGACGTTTACCACCTATGATGCCACATCGTTGAAAATCACCACGTGGATTACCACATAGCAAAAACCACCCAAAACCATGGTTTGACCGATCAAATGACCAAAGCAGCACATTTTACATACTTCAGAGACCAAGTTCACCAACCAAATTGGGTCAATATAAATAGTTAAAGGACAAAATTGACATCTTTTTCGTAAGAACTTCCATAAAAAAATGAAAAAAAGTAAAAAAAAAAAAAAGAGAAGGACAAGAGAGCTGGTAGGCCCAACCCACTACAACCAGGACAGCCCAATCCCCTCCTCTCGTCTATAAGATACTACTAGAGTGGTTAGCGCGCCTGTGCGCGCGAGCGGCTATTTGGCAGCTCTACCTGAAGAGCTCGTTTGTCAGGCTGTGTTAGCCAAATTAGGGGAAAAAAGATCATTATTGGGAAGGTACAGATCAGCATGTGGACACATACACACATTTTTATATAATATGGAACAATACAAAGCTCTAAACTTTGAATAAACGGTCTTCACATATAATTCATAAACATACACTGCAAAGTATGAACGAAAATGAAGGTCAACTGACGCAAAAAAATATGCCATGGACGTTCAACCCTCTTTGAAAAACAATCCTATGCAAGGGCTGCCAATTAGACTTTTAGTCTCATTCAATGGTGCAATCTTCCTTGACTACTCACTGTAGAACACATTAAAGATAATAGAAAATTTAGCAGTAGCAATATTACTGCAACAACAAAATGCTGCTTACCTGAGCAATCCGACCTTTAGCCGATAGGTTAAAACAGAAATTTAAAAGACTTAAAAGATCTCTTAAGGGGTGGGGTGCCAATAGGTTTGGAAATATTAAGAAAAGGAAAGAATTTATTATTTGTAGGATTAATATGCTAGATAAGGTTGAAGAAGATCGGTCTCTTAGTATTGAAGAGATTAATGAGAGGGTCACCTTGCAAACAGAGTTATGGGCTATTTTTGAGGATGAAGAACAGCATTGGTACAAGAAATCTCATGAAAAATTGGTTGCTCAAGGGGGATAGTAACACGTCCTATTTCCATAGAATTGCCAAAAGGAAGGAAAAAAAAAGAAATTAATTCTCTCCCTAATTGATGAGGATAGAAGTATTGAAGGCGATGATGAGTTACTGAATTATGCTACTAATTTTTATAAAGAGATGTTTGGCCCGGGGGCACAATCTGATTTTATTTTGAAAGATAATTTCTGGAATGATTTGGAGAAAGTTGATGGAGTGCATAATAGCTTGCTTGTGCAACCTTTTGGGGAGGAGGAGGTTAAAAAGGTGGTTTTTAGTATGGCTAAAAATAAAGCCACTGGTCCAGATGGGTTCCCTATAGAATTTTATCAGTCTTGCTGGGAAATTGTGAAGGGGGATGTTATGGCCTTATTTCATGATTTTTTTGAAAATAAGATTGATATTAGGAGGATTAACCTAGGTGTGATTATCTCATTACCCAAAAGTGAGTCTGCTAATCAGATTAAGCAGTATAGACCCATTTGTTTATTGAATTGTCTTTATAAAATTGTAACAAAAGTGATTACGGTAAGGTTGGAATCTATCTTGAGCAAAATTATCTCTTTCAATCAAGCTGCCTTTTTAAAAGGGAGATTTATTATGGATGGGGTAGTGGTGCTTCATGAATTGATTCATCATACAAAAAAAAGAGAAAGAGGGTTTGTTGGTCAAGTTGGATTTTGAGAAGGCTTATGATAAGGTGAGTTGGCAATTCTTATTTGAATGCTTAAGATTGAGAGGTTTTAGTCCTTGATTTTGTGGATGGGTTAGGCAGGTTGTTTCAGGGGGTTTGGTTTGTGTGAATGTTAATGGAAAAAAATGGTTGTTATTTTTAGAGTTACAAAGGGGTTCGTCAGGGGGATCCGTTGTCACCTTATCTGTTTAATATAGTGGCAGATGTTCTTTCAAAAATGCTTTATAATCTTCAAATTCGGAATTTGGCTAAGGGTCTTGCTGACGATATCTTTGATCATGGATTGGCTATTTTACAATATGCAGACGACACTATTTTGTGTTTGGATAATAATATTCATATGGCTAAAAATGTGAAGTTGGCCTTAGCAGTGTATGAAAACTTTTCAGGTTTGAAGACCAATTTTGACAAAAGTGAGGTGGTTGTGATTAATGGCACCAATAATAGTGGCCAAGATTATTCTGAGCTCTTTACGTGTCCTGTGGGGAAGTTCCTTATTAGATATTTAGGCTTACCGGTTAGTAGCCGAAGATTACTAGTGCGGGATTGGGAGAACATTATAGGGAAATGTAATAAGAAACTGGATTCTTGGAAGGGTAATACTTTATCCTTAGGGGGAAGGTATGTTCTGTTGAATGCTTGCCTTGGTAATATTCCGACTTTTGTGATGTCCATATACTTATTGCCTAAGTCTGTTATTAGTCAGATTAATAGAATTAGAAGGAGATTCTTTTGGCAGGGTAGTGGGCATAAAAAAGTATCATTTGGTGAAGTGGGAAAAAATTGTGTTAGTAAAAACAAGGGTGGATTAGGGGTAAAAAATTTGAGAATGTTCAATATAAGTCTTCTTACGAAATGGTGGTGGAAGTTAGAACATTCAGATGGAATTCTGCATCAAATTTTGAGATATAAGTATATAAAAAACAAAAGCATCTAGGCCTTAAAGAGTAATGTTTCTGACTCCTTATTTTGGAAAAATTTGATTAAAGTAAAAGATTTCTATATGAAGGAGAGGAAAATTATTACGGGGAATGGGGAAAAGATGGATTTTTGGCATGATGAGTGGCTGGGGGATTATGCTCTGAGATTTACCTTTCCTGAGGTTTTTGATATTTGTTTGAGTCCTCACATATCGGTTGCCAGTTGTAGGCAGGCTAGTTGGAATTTACCTATGAGGAGATGGATGTCTCATGAGGTTAGGACTAGATGGAATGATGTTTTACTTAGATGTGTGCAATTTCCTCGGTCGGTGGGCGATGATAGAGTTACCTGGAAGAAAGGGGCTCGAAAATATTTCTCTACTAAAACTATGTATCAAATTCTTGAAGAGAACTTACCTAGGAGAGATAATACATTTATTTGGGGCAGTAAGCTTCCTCTGAAGATCAAAATCTTTCTTTGGTTAGTAGATAAAAATGCTATTCTAACTAAGGATAATCTAAGGAAAAGAAATTGGTTGGGTGACTCTAGATGTGCTTTCTGTGATCAGGTGGAAACGGTTACCCATTTGTTTCTCAATTGTAGCGTGAGCAAAGTGATACGGGGGATAATGGGTATGACTTTCAATTGTAGAGTTAGGCCTTCAAGTTTTGACCAGATTTTGCCTTGGTGCCATATGGTCTGGCCAGATTTTGGAGACTTGCATATGTTGGGTGTTTCGGCTATAGTTTGGTCTATTTGGAAATGGAGAAATAGTGTTTGTTTTGATTCTAAGGAGCTGGGCTCCCCAATGTCTATTATATTCATGGCTGTCTCTCTAATGATTTACTGGGCAGGGCTTTGTGGTGATGAGGTTTTGAGCATGGTGAAAGATGGGTCTGGGAGGATTTTGCGTTGTGCTACTAACATCATGGAGAAGGGCGCGCCGGGTGGTTCTGGCTGTGGTGACAACCTCAATCTGCTACCATAACCGTTGTAGTCTGGCCGGAAGGTGACTCTTGTAATGATCCGGTAGGTTTTGGGTTGTTCTGGTGATGGGGCATCAGGGTTGTGGATGTATGTGTACTGTTGGGTTGGCTGTGCTACTTTGAACGATACGCTGGTTGTCTTCTGTTTCTCTAAGTAATGGAAGTGGGACAAGGTCCCTTTTGCAAAAAAAAAGAAGAAGAAAGGTTGATGTAAAGAAGTTATATTCGATTTGAAACTCTTGAAGCCGGTAGATGATCTCCCTTTTCACATTTCCCTATGGTAGTTTTTTCATGAATATGCTCTTATATCCAGGGTAAACATGTTTACTGAAATTTTAGCATTTACAGCGATAATCACGAGGTTTGGTGAAATAGTATCAGAATAAAATTTGTGATATTTTAAAAATAGCTTCATTAAAAAAATAAAGGGAATTTCCAGCCATTTTCAGCCCATTTTGGATGGAACATATATGCCAATTCAATTTTTGATTGAAAAATTTTGTCTGAAGAAAACCAATTGCAGTTAGTGGTTCTATCGCTACCTTCTGACAAAATTTTCATGCCAATATTGTTTCCCCTGCTTACATCTAGTTTGAACTTGCTTTACCCTCTTATCTTTTTTTTGTTCCTGTATTCAAAATGCGCTTAAGAGGCATTTTTCTGTTCCGATGTTGTTACCATGCTTATTCGCTCCCGTGATACCGGTATGCGTTCTATGGTCTTTCACCCGGATGGAAAAACCCTATTCGTGGGCTAGAACAAAGCTTAAAGGTAAGTCCGATTATGATGTTCAATTAATGATCTTGTTTGATTGGTCCTTGCTGAACTATATGAGCATGTCTTTTAGGTATTCTCTTGGGAACCAAGAAGATGTCATGATGTTGTTGACATGGGGTGGAGAAATTTGGTGATCTTAGTATTTATGAAGGAAAACTCTTGGGATGCTCCTACCATGAACGCTCTGTTGGTCTTTGGGTAGGCGATATATCGGTCGGTGTTAATTTTTGTATGCATTAATTATTTCCTTGTATAGTCTAACTTTTATCTTTTCACCCACTCATTGGACCCTATGCTCTTGGTGTTTTGCCCAAAGCAAATTTTTTTGCCGAGCTTGTACATTCTATAGATGATAGTTACGTGAAACCGATTGATAGCATCGCAAAGTCCATTCTCTTTGTAGAGCAACGACAACTCCAAAAAGTTTATACAAAGTCAAGGAGTCGAGGATTGGTATGGCTTTAACTCATTCAGATATTTTCATTATGTACCAATTGTCTTACCTTGCCTCAAGACTCATAGTGATGATCTGCCTTTCTCACGTAGTGGCGGGGTTCGTGGCTCACATTTGACTCGACTTGAGATAAAATCAAGAAAGATAAGAGTATTACCATTCCTCGAAGGCTGATTCATCTTTAAAATCGTCTATTCAAAGCTACCCCAATGAGGCGTCTGAAACTTGCGGAAAATTCTTCCACCAATCCAAAAAGCAATGAACGTAATTTTTGTTGGAGGGACATCTCATTGACATCTCGTGCCTCAACAACTAAAAAGGTCATCTCACGAGTCGAGATTTGTGAAAGATATTTACACTACATCACAGTCAAGTTTGGCTCGTTGTTGTGCCCAGAGACATTTTAGAGGACATTACGGTAGGCAATGTGAGTAGAGGAATTGGAGGCATAACTGCAGTCCCAGATGATTTTTTCTGTCCTATTCACTCAAGATAACCCTCACTTAATGGTGATGCTAGTGATAGTGACAGCTTAGGAAGATCCATGATCACTGAACAAGATATTTGCTCAGAGAGTTTGACTGGGATGTTAGATCTTAACCTAATTGCGGAAGCGTGATTTAACCTAAGTCTGAACCACCAATTTGGGTTTTAGGGATGTTCTTACTTGAGCTTGAAGATGCCATCGCGTAGCTTACAGATTAGGCTTAGAAGCCCGCTTGGCCGATGATCCGATGCACAGTAGCCGTAGAGGACGCAGGGAGTCGGTGGCCGTGAAGTCCTCGCGACGGCGACGTCCGGCGGAGGACTTCCCGATGCTTCAGCGCTCCCGTGACCGGATCGGGCTTAGAAATGTAGGACGGGGAATCAAGACTCGCGAGAGTGAAGAAAAGCTCATACAACGTGAGAAGCCAGCCCCGTCCCTTTTATATGGCGCTGTGCAACGGGGGCCGCAACCAATAGTTGATTGTGCGCCCCCGATCAGGGCGCGAGGTTAGGGAGGTGGTTAGCCCCCCTAAGACTCGGGCTAACACGGTTAGCCACGAGATCAAAAACCCAACATTCTCCCACTTGATCGAAAGGCTAACATCATAAGTCCTCTCTCAATAAAATAGTGTTCCAAGGCAAGCGCCGCAAAAGCCATTGATCGGCTAATGAGACATCAATACCTATAGTCCACATATTCTATTTCGATTGGTAGATTTCTTATTCTTAATGGGAGTTGGTTTGCTTAGTGACCCTCATATTCAGAATCAGAGGCTTCCCAATATACCCATGCTGGCAACATGATCACGAAATACACTGGGTGGTAAGCCTTTAGTGAGTGGATCCGCAAGCATAAACTGAGTACCAATATGCTTAACATTAATAGTTTGATCCTGGATTCTATCTTTCACAACATGTTACTTAAGGTCAATGTGTTTGGCAGTACCACTTGACTTGTTGTTACTCGCATAAAAGACTGCGGATTGGTTGTCGCAGTATAAGGTTAGTGGTCTCGAAATGCTGTCGACCACTCTAAGTCTGGGTATAAAATCCTTAAGACATACCGCCTGCCCGGTAGCCTCATAACATGCCACAAACTCAGCTTGCATCGTAAAAGATGCCGTAAGTGATTGTTTGGAGCTTTTCCACGAGATAGCTCCTCCAGCGAGGGTGAAGATGTAACCTGACGTGGATTTCTTAGTGTCCACACACCCCACAAAATCTGCGTCTGAAAAGCCAACAACTTCAAGGCTTTCAGACTTCTTATATGTGAGCATGTAATCTTTAGTTCATTGCATATAGCACAAGACTTTCTTAACGGCTTTCCAGTGATCTAGTCCTGGATTTGACTGATATCTGCCAAGCATCCCGGCTATAAAAGCTAAGTCAGGGTGTGTACAAACTTGAGCGTACATGATGCTTCCGACAGCAGAAGCATAAGGAATCGTCATCATCTGATCAGATTCATATTGATTCCTTGGACATTGGTATGTCCCAAACTTATCGCCCTTAACAACTGGAGCAGGCGAGGCAGAGCACTTATGCATATTGTATCTCTTCAGTACTCTGTCTATGTATGCCTTTTGGGATAAACCCAATGAACCTTTAGTTCGATCCCAGTGAATTTCAATGCCCAGAACATAAGAGGCTTCACCAAGATCCTTCATATCAAAATTGGAGGACAAAAATCTCTTAGTATCAGACAGCATATCCTTATCGCTGCTGGCTAAAAGAATATCATCCACATAAAGAACTAAGATGGTGTATTTACTTCCCTTAAACTTAGTGTATATACAATTGTCCACTTCGTTTTCTTTGAACTCAAACTTTCTAATAATTTCATCAAACTTAAGATACCATTGCCTAGACGCTTGCTTTAGACCATAAATTGATTTCTTAAGTCTACACCCCATATGTTCCTTGCCTTCCACGACAAAACCTTTCGATTGAGTCATGTATACATTTTCATGCAAGTCACCATTTAGAAATGCAGTTCTAACATCCATTTGGTGTAACTCGAGATCATTATGAGCCACCAGCGACATGACAATTCTAAAAGAATCTTTAGTTGACACAGGAGAGAATGTGTCATTATAATCAATCCCTGGCCTTTGAGTGAACCCTTTTGCTACAAGCCTCGCTTTGAACCTTTCGATATTCCCTTTGGAGTCACATTTGGTTTTGTAGACCCACTTACAGCCTACTGTTTTGACACCATCAGGAATTACTACTAAGTCCCATACATCATTGGTGCTCATAGACTTTAATTCATCCTCCATGGCTTCAAGCCATTTTGGTGAATGTTCACTCGCCATAGCCTCCTGATAGGAGGTAGGATCATCAATCTCTCCAATATTATAAACATAGTCATTATTAATCGTAGATCTTCTTTCACGCTGTGATCTCCTTAAGTGTTCAATAGGTACAATAGGGGGCTGTTGAGACTCATTATCAGAAAGATCATTAGGTGTCTCAGCTTCCTTAATAGGAGGAAGAGAATCGTTAGTTATCTCAGGTTCCTCAACAGGAGGAGCGGCCCTAGTGTTATCGACTAGAGCGTAACCTCCTGGGCCAAAGGAATAACAGGCTCAAGAGTCATAGATGGCGGAATAGAATCCCGCATCACTTCAAGGTCTATCATCCTAGGCTCCAAGCTTCCACTGATCTCAGCATTCTCTAAGAATACTTCATGTCTCGTATCCACAAACTTAGTGGTACGATCCGAGCAGTAAAATCGATAGGGTCTAATTTCCCAATATGTGGATTGAAGATTTTTGCTTCAACAGGACAGCCCCATATACGTAAGTATTTTAAACTCGGCTTCTTCCCAGTCCATAATTCATAAGGTGTTTTCATGACTGATTTACTGGGAACCCGATTAAGTATATGAGCACCTGTCTTAAGTGCTTCAATCCACAGACTAACTGGTAAACTGGAATGGCTGATCATACTATGCACCATATCCATTAGGGTACGATTTCTTCTTTCAGTTACACCATTTTGTTGAGGTTCACCAGGTGTCAAATATTGGGCTACGATGCCATTTTCTTGAAGAAACTTAGCGAAGGGACCTGATCAAAAACCCGGTTTCGGTCCCGAAACCGCCTCCTATGGTAGGTTAACCCAGAAAACTGTGAAACCGACAAAACCGCAAAAAACAGATTTAATTTGAATTTGAATCAATGGGCCACGGGCGGTTTATGGGCGGTTTTACTGGTTTCAAGTGGTTTCTGGGTTTCTGGCGGTTTTGGGCGAGAAACCAATAGAAAAAACTGAAAATTGAAAAAATTGAAAAGATGCACGAAATTTTTTAAAAAAAATATGGAAAAATCATATATGCCTATGATATACATATCATACATACCACATATTATACATACACATATATTGCAATACAAATATATTGCAATACAAATTAAATTACATACCACATATTACACATACACATATATTGCAATACAAATATATTGCAATACATATTATACATACACATATATTATAATCAATTTTAGCACATAAAGCCCTGGATCTCGCCCACTTAATCCATTATGCAAAATTAAATTTTTTTCAACACAAGAAAAGTTTCACCACATCTTTGATTTGAATTTTGAGTATCAAAACGATGTAAATTTCAAATTTGCTTTATACAAGTTGTTCTATAAAAGTCCTAGTTTTTTTTACAATTTTTTCTGAATTTTTTCATATTTATAAATTCAAATTTGAATTCTTGAGTTGATAGGGCAAAACCCGGTTTCAAACCGATCAAGATTGGTTTGGCGGAAACCGCCGGTTTTTGCTTGTTTCATGGGTTTGCAAACCCCTCGATCTCGCCTGTAAGGGCATGCCTCCCATAGTATTCTCCCCCTTGATCAAACCTTACTATCTTAATTTTTAGGTTAAGCTGATTTTCTACTTGAGCTTTGAATATCTTAAATTTGTCTAATGATTCAGATCTATCACGAATAGGAAAGATATACCCATAGCGGGAGAAATCATCAATAAAGGTGATAAAGGAGTCATACCCATCTACAGATGTCATAGGAAAAGGACCACAAATATCTGTATGAATTAATTCTAAGAGTCCCGTACTTCGTGTGGCACCTTTCTTAATGTGCTTTACGTATTTTCCTTTTACGCAGTCTATGCAATTCTCTAAGTCGTTAAGGTCTAAAGGTTGGAGTATCTCGTCCTTAATGAGACGCTCCATTCTCCCCCTCGAAATGTGGCCTAAACGACAGTGCCACAATTTCGATGAGGTGATTTTATTACACTTATCATTACCATAGCAAATATTCACAGAGGATTCAGAAATGGAAAGCAAATAAAGCTTGTCTTGTCGGATGGCAAGACCAACATTATTAGACTCAAACATTAAAGTACATTTATTATTACCAAACACAAAACTGAAACCACAATCATCCAAAAGAGATACAGAAATGAAGTTTTGCTTAAGCGAAGGTACATAAATGACATTATTCAAATGAAGTACGAAGCCGCTATCTAAGATTAACTTCAAAAATCCAACGGCCTTGGCTTCAGCTTCCTTTCCATCCGCGACAGTAATGCTTCTCTCACCCTTTGCGAGAGGGCTCGCGGTACTGAATTCCTGTAATGAATTGCATACATGCACAGTTGCACCAGAGTCAATCCACCACGCATTAGAGGAAAAATCAACATAATAAGATTCATCAACTAATGTAATGACATCATTACCTTTCTTAACAAGCCATTTTTGGAAGCCTGCACAGTCCTTCTGATAATGCCCAATATTCTTATAGAAGCGACAAACATCATTAGAGGCATTACTAGGACCAGCGGGCTGCTTCCCCTTGTCAGAGGTGTTGGGCTTCTTGTTGGGCTTGTTGTCACCTTGCCCGCCCTTCCTCTTATTTGGAGACCTCACATAATTGACATTGTCCTTTTTCTCCATCTTAACCCTTTCTTCCTTCTCCACACAGTGTGAGATCAACTCACTCATACTCCATTTTTTCTCAATAGTGTTATAGCTAATCTTGAATGGAGTATACTCAGTGCCTAAGGAAGCCAATGAGAGATGGACTAAAAAGTTGTCGGATATTTGCATATCCATTTCATTAAGTGTGGATGCCATCTCCATCAGAGACATGATGTGCTTCCTTATTCCCCTTGGCCATCATACTTTTTATTCAGCAACTTGTTCAACAAGGTGCTGACATAAGTCTTGGTGGAAACCTTGAAATGGCTCTCCACCCTAGCCAAGCACTCCTTGGCAGTCAACTCCACATCCCCTTCCTTAGTAGGGATTGCTCCCCTAATATCACGGGTGATGGAGTTCTTCATAATTTTGAGACAGATGCGGTTAGACCGCTCCCATCTCTCATAAGTTTCATCATAATTTTTCTTAGCCGCCTCAGTGGCATTAGCCGGGACGGGAGTAGGGGCATTATGAAGGAGGGCATAATCTAAGTTCATCACTGTGAGGACAATGTCAATATGGTCCTTCCACTCATGGAAGTTGCTCCCAGTCAGCTTCTCAATACCACTTATGACAAAAACGACATTGGAGGGATCAATAGCTGACATATAAAAGATATGGCACAATTTAGAACCATAAAATAATACTTAGCATCATTTATTAAAAATGCACTGGAAAAAAATAATAATTAAGTGGCGGCCCAGCCACTCACGCAGCATGGCCGGCTAAGCACCGCGCACACTTTCGGCCCGCCTAGTCTTGTTGCCCAAGAATGCCCGCATGCACTTGCGCCGGCCAATGCCCACTACGCCACAGCACCCGGCCACGACGAGAGCTCCGCCATTGCGTTTTTCGCCGCCGCCGCCCGCCAATCAAACGGAAAATCGGATCCGCTTGTTAGGGTTTTCCCGTAGCACCTTTTTGTTTTGTGTGGTGTGACGCTGAGTCGTTGGATCCATCCAACGGGCCATCTTCGCTGAAGCACTGCAGGCCACTCGTGGGGTGCTCCGTCCTGCGCGCGGCTCCGTCGAGTAGTTCCTCGGCGTCGCACGTGACGGCGACGAGCGGAGAACCCATGACGGCAGCGTGTGCGCGGCGGAGTAACGCACCGGCGACGGTGGCTTAGATGATCGACGGCGAGGCCCAGATGCACGCCGGCGACCCCGTGGGAGGTACTCCCGCGGCAAGAACAACAAGGTACGCCCCAAAATCCTCCCGATATGGCTTGATTTGGGAGCTAGGGTTTCAGGATTTGGGGATTTTGGGGAAAATCCGACGGGGCTCATTCGGGTTTTTGGGGGGTTTGCATCATTTTAGTTCTTTAATTGTTGATTCCCCTCCTTCTATATGCTAATCGCAATTAGCCGTGGCATCAACAAGATTCTTAGGCGTTAAACAAAATTGTTAGGGTTCGGATTAGGGCTAAAAATGGCTTTGATACCAAATGTTAGATCTTAACCTAATTGCGGAAGCGTGATTTAGCCTAAGTCCGAACCACTAATTAGGGTTTTAGGGATGTTCTTACTTGAGCTTGAAGATGCCATCGCGTAGATTAGAGATTAGGCCTATAAGTCCGCTTGGCCGATGATCCGATGCAAAGTAGCCGTAGAGGACGCAGGGAGTTGGTGGTCGTGAAGTCCTCGCGACGGCGACGTCCGGCGGCGGGCTTCCCGATGCTTTAGAGCTCCCGTGACCGGATCGGGCTTAGAAATGTAGGACGGGGAATCAAGACTCGCGAGAGTGAAGAAAAGCTCATACAACGTGAGAAGCCAGCCCCGTCCCTTTTATATGGCGCTGTGCAACGGGGGCCGCAACCAATAGTTGATTGTGCACCCCCTATCAGGGCACGAGGTTAGGGAGGTGGTTAGCCTCCCTAAGACTCAGGCTAACACGGTTAGCAACGAGATCAAAAACCCAACATAAAATTCTCCTTTGGATTAACTCCATGTTACAAGAAGGAAGAATCTAATGAGATAGATAAAGGAGATATTGCACAAATGGCAGAAAAGTTGGAAAGAACAGTGTCTTTGGAGCATCCTCTGCAGTCAAATGCTGGTAGGTGTATAGCTTATAGCTCCTCTTTTCTTTGTTCTTAACATTGAAACCCTGAAATTTGCTCATTTCTGGCGATTTAACATAGAGAACCCTCTTTCATCAGTAGCCTTTGAATCACCATGCTCAACTACGTAAAGCTTGACCGAGGTCAAATATGTTAGAGGAGGTGCGTGTGCAAGCTGCATGATAATTGATTGATGTTGCCAAAGGAGGCATAGTTTGTATCCACTATTCCACTCAAGTCGAGACTTATTTCCCTAAAAAATAGTTTTCGATGATATTAACTTCTTTTGCAATTGCAGAAACTAGCTTCTCCAGATACAAGCATGGCTCTCGCGACTCCCCCATCCTGTCCTCCTCGCCGCTGCCTCTGCCCTCCTGCCGCCGCCGCCGCCCCGCCCGCCGCCGCCTTGCCTCCTCTCCTCTTGCCCGGCCTTGTCTAAAACCCCTGGTTCGTTCCCGTCTTGGTGCTCTGTGTCACCGGATCTGCAGCGGTGTGGATCTGCACGATGGGGCCATTGAAGTGCAGCAGGTGGGGAGTAACTCACCGAATCCGGCGGAGGAGACAGCAGATCCTCGAGTTGTACTTCCTCGCCCAAGAGTCCGCTTCGACGTGTCCGCCGACTGCAGCTCCGCGGGTGGCTCGAGGCAGGAAGCACATTCAAGGGGATGGTCTGCCCAGCTGCAACGCAGTTATGCCGCTGCCCTCCGCACATCTCCGCCCTCGTCGGCTGCTCGCGACGGCAAGACCGGCCGGAGATCCCCATCACAGCTCCGGCTTTACTACAAACCAACCGGCCGTCCTTTTTGCTTCAACTGCCTGGGTTCCGACCATCTCCGTGCTAATTGCCGCGACCCGGTTGAATGCTGGCACTGCCGGCGCAGTGGGCACCTTGCCAACCACTGCCCTCGAGCCCCACCTAGCCTGCAACCTCGCTCTACTCCTTCAACAACTCGCCTGGCCGCCGCGTCCCAACACCAACCAGCCATGGCTAGAGGGCGGCGAGGCTCCCCACAAGACCAGCCTCAACGCTCTTCGAGCTTCGTCCTCAGCACCGCAGTCATGGCGGGTGATCTGGATATCCTGCAGTCCCGTTGCGCAGTACCTTGCCTCCGTGGCGACAATCCTCTAGCTCCGGAAAGGGTCATCGACGACGCCCGGCTTGCAATCCTGGACGCCGCCGGTGCTCAATGGCAAGAAGTCGTCATCACTAAGCACTGCCCAGAAGACTTCCTCGTCCGCTTTGCGATGGAGGAGTGCCGGGATCGCGCTTTGGCGCGCGGTCGCTTCTCCTACGGCGCCGTGTCACTGGAGCTATTCCCTTGGCGGCCTCACCCGGCGTAGGCGGCCAAGCCCTTCAGGTTCCGGGTGCGCTTGTGCCTGGAAAACATCCCCCTCCATGCCTAGACTGAAAAGGTCTTGGAGAGCATCCTAGGCAGAGCGTGCGCGCTCCAGTGCATTGAAGAGGAATCTCAACGTCGATCCGACACTGCGATCCTCAACGCCTAGGCCTGGGTGGAAGCACCTGAAGATGTTCCCAAAGTGCACTACCTAGGCCTGGTCTCCAACCCTCCTCAATCTGCATACCACTTGCCGGAGCACAAAGAAGCCTTGACCTTCAAAGTGCTGCTCCACCTTGACATCATTGAGGACCACTCCGAAGGCCCCCTCGGCAATGTTCGGCACACTCGTCTCCAGTGGCAGCGAGGCGTCATTGATGGCGATCGCCCGGCCCAACCGGCGCGCTCCTCAGCTCCTTCGAGGAATTACCACCGCGACGACTCGGACGACAACCATCACCGCCGAGGCCGGTCCCACTCCAGAACCATCTGTAGCGTGTTGCGCTCCGTCTCCGCCTTCGGGAGGAGTCACATAGAGCCACAGCGGGGAGATGAGGCCGAGTCCAGCCGCCACCGGCGCGGTGATGAAGCAGAGTCGCGGCGTCGGCATCGGCACTGCACCCTCTCGGCCGTTGCCTTTCGTCGCTGGAAGCTCGTGTCCACCCTGCCGCTGGAGGCAGCACCCACAACCGGCCAGCGCAGGCTCCTGCAGTCCTCCCCTGAGAAAGGGCTCTTAGGCCCTCCCCCACGGGTGGCAGCGCCATCGCCACCGACGTCCGCGCCGCCGACGCCTGTGGCCAGTGCCACCACACTGACTGAGGTCAACGTTCTCCCGCCGCCCTCCCTCTCCCCACTGGCTAAGGTCGAGGCCCTCCCACTGCCCTCTCCTCCTTCGTTGGCCACCCCAGTACAACGGGTGTCCAGTGAGGCAGCTTCTGGTGGGAGGCCCTTCGCGTCAGCAATGTTCGTGGCGCCGGCCCTTCCTGCCTCGGAGGTGGCTGCCCCCGTGGATGTCCTAGCACCTGTGAGCGACTGCTCGAGTCTCGCGCTTCTGGTGACCTCTCGGGGAAATCCAAAGAACTTCGATGGCGTCGAAGTCGCCTGCACTCCAATGGTACAACTCACATCCCGCTCGCCTCCTACAATCGACCATTTCTCTCCGCCACACTCGTTGTTACACGCCCTCCATCGCCGCAGACGTCATACCGCCGCATATGACAGGCAAATAATGCACTACCCACTTTCGCCATTGTCGAGCGTCGACTTTGCGCTAAAACATCCTCCAAACTGTCAAGAGGCGAGCCCGCCACCGCTTCCTCAAAAGCCGCCCTTGATCGGCGTCTTGGCGTGGAGACGGCAGATGAACCATCCACCTTCGCCGACCTGCTCCGGTCCCTGCTTCCCCCTGCCGCCGTCCAAGCCCTAGCGGACCTAGCAGGCGTGACTCTACCTGTCTTGGCGTTGGGACAGGTTCAGCTAACGTCCTCACCACATTGATGCAGCAGCGGTTTCAATGCGGTCGTGAGGTGGTGCCTGAGAGGACCACAGCTTTTGCGGTGCTGCCAAAGGAGGCCTCAACTTTTGCTTTTATCGTTTGAAGGAGCCCCCCCAATGGTCCTGGGCAACGCGCAGGCTTCCAGCGTCCGGATCCTCCCACTTGTGTCTGTATGCTGTTCCGTCTAATGTTCAGATGTGCAGCGTAGTCCTGTGTTGTTCCCTCCACATGTATTGTTGCGCCACTGTGTCCGAGCTTTGGCTGACTTTTGCTTTGT
Organism: Olyra latifolia; assembly: GCA_036346145.1. NCBI lineage: Eukaryota > Viridiplantae > Streptophyta > Magnoliopsida > Poales > Poaceae > Olyra > Olyra latifolia. Next base: position 10,067,095 of record CM070524.1, read on the forward strand.
TCCCTGGATTGGCTGCCCATTTCCTCCCAGTTGGCCTCCTTTGCTTCTATGAATGAACATCTTCGTGCTCTCACCTGGAACGTGCGAGGGTTGAATGACGGGGCTCGGCGCAACACGCTGTGAATGGTTGCTTCCTCATCTAGGTGCAACATCGTCTGTCTTCAAGAAACTAAACTAGCCACCCTCAACTCAGCTCTAGTTGCGGATTGCCTGGGTTCTCCCTTCTCGTCCTCCTTTGCCCACCTTCCAGCCACTGGAACGAGAGGCGGTGTCCTCCTAGCCATACATGAAGACGAGTTTACCCTGTCTGATGTTCAGTTCTCGCCTCACTGCATCAATGCTCGCATCTCGTCTAAAACAAACTCAAATAACCCCTCCTGGTTCATAATTGTGGTGTATGGCCCCCAGTCTCTGCAAGAGAAGTTCCAGTTCCTTTCGGAGCTGGCTTCGTGCTCCCCTTTCGGTCCGGAGCCGGCTCCTGCCTGGCTCATTTTAGGTGACTTCAACCTCATCTACCAGGCTGCGGACAAAAGCAATGGCAACCTCAACCAGGCACTGATGGGCTCCTTCTGTGAGACCCTCAATGGCCTTGAGCTTTAAGAGATCGAGCTGACTGGGCGCCGTTTCACATGGTGCAATGAAAGAGCTAATCCGGTCCATACCAAAATTGACCGGGCCTTCTGCTCGGTGGCTTGGGACCTCCGGTTCCACCCCACAACCTTGCAAGCGCTGCCCACCTCGATGTCAGACCATACACCACTTCTACTCTCCAACCACCACCTGCCAGGACCGCTCTATTTCCGCTTCGAGAACTACTGGCCTTCAATCTCGGGCTTCCACCAGGTTGTCGAAGAAGCTTGGAGCCGACCGGTTGCAGGAAACAACCCCTTCCGCCATATCCACATCAAATTGGCTAGGACGGCAAAAGCACTCAAAAAGTGGGCCCGTCTTGCTATTGGAAACACAAAACTATTGCTCTGCCTAGTCAACGAGCTCATCCGCCTGCTTGATATTTTGCCTAAGAGCAACGCCACCTGTCCCCCCTGGAGAGAGATCTCCGGACACAGCTTAAAAGCCGCTGCCTTGGTCTTGCTACCATCGAAAAGCTAAGTCTTAAACAGCGGGCCCGTCTGCAGTGGATCAAGGCAGGAGACGCCAACACCAAATTCTTCCACCTAAGGGCCTCTAGTCACTGCAGGAAGAACCTCATTCTCTCGCTGAACGGCTACCTCCCCTTCAGAAGTGAGGAATGAATGCTCACGTTTCTTCTCTCAGCACCTTGGCGTCTTCCACCCCCGTCCCCTATCTCTCGCTTGGGACCGGCTGGGATACTCGCCACAGGACCTTTCCATCCTAGAACTGCCCTTCAAAGAATCAGAAATCAAGGAGGTCGTCTTCTCCCTTCCACAAGAAAAGGCGCCAGGCCCAGATGGCTTCACTGGTCAGTTCTACCAATCCTGCTGGGAGATCATCAGGCCAGACCTCATCAGAGCATGTCAGCATTTCTACAATCAGAATGCCTCCGCCTTCAGCCTGCTTAACTCGGCCAATATCGTCCTCCTCCCCAAAAAAGCAAACTGTCGGGGGTTGGCTGACTATAGACCGATCAGCCTCATCCATAGTTTCAGCAAAATCATCTCCAAACTGTTGGCCAACAGGCTTGCCCCTTTCCTGAATGACTTGATTTCCCCTGCCAAAGTGCCTTCATCAAGACACGCTGCGTTCAGAACGTGGTGAAAGACCTCCACAGGTGCAAGGAACCGGCCCTCTTCCTCAAATTGGACTTCGCCAAAGCATTCGACTCTGTAAACTGGAGCTATCTCCTAGAGCTAATGCATTCCCTGGGGTTCGGTTCGAGATGGCGTAATTGGATCTCTACCCTTCTGGGAACCTCATCTTCCGCAGTCCTTCTGAACGGCTCGCCTTGCCCCAAAGTCCATCACCTCCGTGGGGTGCTGCAGGGGGACCCCATCTCACCGATGCTCTTCATTCTAGCCATAGACCCCATTCAGAGACTACTGCGGCTTGCGGCAGAGGAAGGCCACTTCGCCCCTTTGTGGCCAAATTCACTCTCCTTCCGCACCTCCCTCTATGCGGATGATGCGGCAGTCTTCATCGCCCCTATCAAGGAGGAAATCACTTCTCTCCTGCAAATTCTTGACAAGTTTGGCCAAGCTTCCGGCCTAGTTACCAACCTTGACAAATGCGTCGTCCTGCCTCTCAACTGTCAAGACCTGGACCTTGAAGAACTGTTACAAGACTTCACTGGAGTCAGGGCCACCTTCCCCTGCCGCTACCTTGGCTTACCGCTCCATTTTCGCAAGCCAACCCGGAGCCTCTACCTCCCCCTCATTGACAAGGTGAAAGCGAGGCTGCCAAATTGGAAGGGAAAGGTCCTCTCCAAGGCGGGCCGACTGACCCTGGTCCAATCCGTTCTCTCGTCACTCCCCACTTACTTCATGACAGCCTTCCCAATACAAAAGTGGGTACGGAAGAAGATGGACAGAATTAGGCGCTCCTTTCTTTGGAAGGGGGTCGAGGACGTACCTGGGGGCCACTCTTTGGTGAATTGGAAAACTGTTTGCTGCCCGAAAGCCCTCGGGGGCCTAGGAATCCTGGACCTGGAATGCTTCAGCAGGGCCCTCAGGCTTCGGTGGCTTTGGCAGGAATGAAAGTCCCCAACTAAACCTTGGGTGGGCTCCTCCACACCTTGCGATGCAACCGACCGTAGCCTATTCAGAGCAGCAATCATCGTCACTGTGGGCAACGGGGCCAAAGCCGACTTCTGGCATGACAAATGGCTCGATGGAAAGGCCCCCCGGGATTTGGCGCCTAATCTTCACAGGATCTCCTCAAGGAAGCACAGAACACTAGCACAGCATTTGTCCAACAATAGCTGGATTCGCTCGGTGCGCCGTCCCAGGTTTCTTGAACACCTCTAGGAATTCATCGCCCTTTTGCAGTGACTTCAATCAGTTTCCCTCTCCCTAGAGGTCGACGACGACATCACCTGGACCCTTCTACCCAATGGCAACTACAGTGCAAGATCGGCAAGACTACATCGTTTATTTACTCAAGGCCACAAGATCACTCCTCATTTGGTCGGCCCGCATGTAAAACAAATGCAGATTCTTCGCCTGGACCCTTGCCCATCATAGGATCCTCACCGCAGGTGCCCTGGCTTCCCGAGGGTGGACACACCAAACCTTGTGTATGCTCTGCTCGGCCAGCCCTGAGACAGCGGACCATCTCTGTGCTCATTGCTCCTATGCCATCAGGATTTGGGAGGCCGTCCTCAGCACGCCCTATGACTCCCTGCAGCTTTGCACCCAGCCCGCCCCCTTTGCTAGTTGGTGGCTGGCGGCTTCTGCCAGCTTGCCTAAGGGAGTTAGAAGGGACTTCAACGGGCTAGTCATCTATACGATCTGGAATATCTGGAAGGAGCGTAACAGACGGATCTTCCAATCCGCCAGTCTTCCTTCTCAGGTCGTCGTAGGTAGAATTAGAGATGATTGTCGCCTGTGGGGCCTTCGGGCATAGCCCTCTGACTCCTAGTTAGTCCCCTGTCCTCCTCTCCCCTCATCCCCCCCCCACTCTCTCCTCTCTCTTTTGTACAGTTTCTCTACCTTGAATGAAATGGCAGTGCTCCTGCCTTTAGTTCAAAAAAAACTTCTTTTGCAGTTGCTGTGCCTCTAGGAAAGACAAAATCTCTTGTCGAGAGATGGGAAAAGAGAGGAACTTCTAACATTGATTATTCAGTACTGACGGGCCCTTGTGGTGATCGTGCGTTGAGAAATGATAACCCACCTACCCTTCCGGTGTGTACTCATAATTTGAGTATAATTTCAACCTGATTTCACATTAACGTCTGGTTCCTTTGCCTATACCATGTCGTGTAACTTATATAGTTCTGAATATATAATTCATTTCATACTTACCATTACATGGTATGACAATTTAAAATTCTGAGTCCTTTTGGCTTTTTGAGTCCATACTGCTACATGTTTGGAGATAGAAGTGATGATCAAGTACTTTCAGAAACCAGATACAATATGCATTGAGCTGCCAGGACTCATGATATAATGTTTTATGGACCTAACAGCGTGCTGTTGGGAGGTTGAGATGACATTGAAGTATTTCCAGAAACTATATAAAGAATACAAGCCAAACAAATATGAATTTATCTTTGCTCTATTTTTTGTTTGTTCATACTCTGTCTGCGAAGTTTCTTTTGGCTGTTCAAATTGTTTATACTTGGTTGTGATTCTAATGGACAGGCAGAACCAAGTCAGACTTATGAGAAAGACTTGTCAACCGTGGATGAGGTGATGACTCCAATTAATTTGATGCAGAACCATGATGAATTCATAAATGCTGTGAAATCTCGGCTGACAAAGCTAGAGGTGATCCCTTCTATTCTTTAGTTATGGACTTTTTTTGTTATCACCCTCATATGCTGCATCATGGAATTCCTTCCATGAGCTTACATCCAGCAAATAGAGATGATCTTGCAAAACTTTTATAGTTCTGTAGTTTATTTGTTGGTGCAACATGTGAGTGCCTTTACCTGGCAGTTTACTGCATATGAAGAAGCTCTTTAATATTTTTTTAAGAACTTTGGAATATGGGAAAATCAAGCTAGCTTTCTATAAGCTCTTCGATACTATAACAAAGCTTAGCGTTAACATTTTATTTATTTATTTGATATGTCATTAATGATTTAACAACATTTTCTGAAAGACAACTGGCGTGAAACAAATGTTATCAAATTGGAGTTGAACATAGTCTATTGTCCTTTTATTTTAGGCTTGTGTACAGAATGTACACGTTCTTGTAAAGTAGTGCTGGTCAATCGTCAAAACATCAACATATTTTATTTATGATCACCCATATTAATGTTAAGTATGTCCAGATGATGCGTCATGTCTTTGAGCAAAATGGTATCAAAGGAGCAATTGCTGCTGTGACGAAGTTGCCTGACAATGCTGTAAGTTTTTCTTGAGATGCTAAAGTTACGATGGTTATACGTTACTATACTTCATTATTTTTTAAGCTACTAATGGTAGAGCTTATAGGTTCAAGCTGATGTCGTTAGTACTCTCAAGGGAAAGCTTGATCTTTTCAACCTAGATATTTTCTCAAGCTTTCTACCTGTTCTCGCGGGGTTACTGAACAGCAAAACTGAAAGGTAATATATTTCACGTTTTATTTCATTGCATGCAGGCACTTAGTGGTTTTGTAAATGAAAATCAGTTTTACTTGTCTATATTATTGCCTATTCTTTATTGAAAGAGGAGTTCATGTAAATGTTTTTGAGACCCTGTAAAAGTGAGTCATGCGATTATTGGGATCCTACAATAGAAAAATGAGTGATTTATGCAATTATTGGAATCCTACAATAGAAAAATGAGTGATTTATGTCTTATGGTTACTTTGCCTCAAATTTACAGGCATGCTTCTGTTTCTTTGGAAATGTTATTGGATCTTATAAAGATATTTGGACCAGTTATTCATTCAACACTGTCAGCAAATTCAGCGGTTGGAGTTGATATTCAGGCTGAGCAGAGGTATGCACATCAACTATTATGGGAAGGAAACGTTTGCTAGGGGACACTGCAAAACTTGCGCAATGCTAAATGGCACTGGATGTGAGATGACAAAAGGGCCTAGTCCCTGCATTCCAGTGAAACACAGTTGTCCTAAAGCAATCCGCAAACTTATTGCAGTGTCCTGTAGCCTGTTGCCATGGCTAGGAGCTTGATCTGTCGGGCAGTAAACATCTCTGATCTAATACAGGTTACAGCGTTGCACCCGGTGTTTTAACCATTTGCAAAAGATTCAGCAAGCTCTACATCCATTGATTATGTAATTCTTTTCCTTCCCTTTCTTTCACTAGATGTTTCATTCTTTGCATTATCAGATGCTGGCAGTCATCTTTATGCATCATCTATAAGTCATCTTGTGTATCTCTGTAACTAGAGATGCGCCACTCACTACAAAGACCTCGCATTCCTGATGTTCTGCATTTTATTTTCACTTGTTCTATTGGCACAGAGGGGGCAGTCAATCAGCACAGCTCGCTCAGGAACTAAATCTGTCTTTGCAAGACCTGGTGGTGATCTGAAATTTATTTGAAGTTCATCCACACTTCAGCGATAGTAGATATCATTCTTTTTTGGCAAAAAAAGCGCCATACAGTGTGTGTAGTTTGTTTCCATAGCTTTGCATGCGAGCTTTGTAACTGTTTTGACTTGCATGTATTCGGCATTGTTCCCTATGGAGACCTGGATTTGCATTCAGTCACTGTGTATAATGAGTTTGTACAGGATCAGTCAGTGCTGCACACAATACAAAATCGATGAAAATCATATCAACGCATGCGTATGTTTGTAAATACTAGTTGAATGTCTGTGTTTTGCACTAATTTGAAGAGTACTGTGTTACTTCCCGCCATATTGTGCTCGACGTGTTATCCCATGTCTAATGCTTTTTGTACTCGACTCTTCAGAACTTCAGGATTTGGTGAAGCTCGTGAGTATGTAATTAACCGCATTTTGCTGTATATGGGCAAACAGTTCCTTAGGACTTGGTGTGACTTGTCGGTTTGATCGATGCTCTGTCTTCTGACTTCATGATCGCAGGTTGGCTGCTAAAGGTAAGGACTTGGTAATTTTTCTTTTTTGAGATGCTTCCTTAGCTCCTAAGGAAACTAGCATCTCCAGGTTTGCATGGAAATTATCCTGGCAAGTATTATATACTATACTAGCGTATACCTAGATAAGCTGCGCGCTTTATTAAGTACTGTAAGTAGATTTTTAACCGGTCTAGAAAAAAGAAAAGGAGAAAAAATGAACCCAGGACCACTAACTGAATCCACACTATGCTAGCCAACAGGACAAACCGACCATGTTGTTAAAGGGCTGGGCACGGAAATTTTTTTATACTAACGAGGGGAACGGACGGCTAGATCTCATTTGAACCGACGATCGGACGGCTAGCGTCTTCGAGCCGACGGGGCCACGGCACAGTGCGTATTTGCTACGCAATTTATAGACTATTAGGGGAGAGAGCACGCGATTTCGCGCATTATTAGCTATTGTACCCAGTTTTTTGTTTTATTTCTTGTGTTTGCTTTTGCACGTTCTGTTGGGGTTTGCAAATAAAGGTAAATGTAAAAGACACTACGAAATAGGAATAAATACAAATTCAATATTTTGTGATTTTTAAAAAATAAGAAATCCAAACTTTTTAGTGATCTCTTTGTGTAGCCGTGGTGTAATCTTTGCAAGAGTTTTTTTGGAATTTTTAAATGCCATAGAAAAAAGGAAATAAAAAGAAAAATATGCTACAATAGGCAATGGAGACAATTATTTTTCTTTTGTAAATGTCAAAAAAGCAAACTTTTTATGGGTCTTTCTCATGTAGACATGGTTCCATGTTTAGAATTTTTTTCTTTTTGGGATTTTAAAATGGCCTTAAAAAGAAAGTAGAAAAGGCAAAAAAGGAAAAAGTTTATAAAAAATCTCAATTTTTTTACAGGTCTTCCTCGTGTAGGCATGGTTCCACTTTTATCAAGTTTTCAATTTTTGAAATTTTAAACAGCGGGAAAATAAAGAAGAAAATTTAAAATTTAAAATTAAACTTCTTACATGTCTTTCTCATGTACTTTTTATCAAGTTTTCAATTTTTTGAAATTCTAAACAGCAGGAAAATAAAGTAGGAAATTAAAAAATAAAAAGTAAACTTCTTACATGTCTTTCTCATGTAGCCATGGTTCCTTTTTTTTGTCTTTCTCATGTACTTTTGTCAAGTTTTTAATTTTTTGAAATTCTAAACAGTGGGAAAAATAAAGAAGGAGTTTTTTTAAAAAGGTAAACTTCTTACATGTCTTTCTCATGTAGCCATGGTTCCATTTTTGCATGTTTCCTATTTTTTAAATTTGTAAATGGCCTAGAAAAAAGAAAGAAGAAAAGTGGAACTATGCCTATACGAGGAAGATAAATTTTAAGATTGAAAAATTTTCAACTTTTTTTAAAAAAAATTTCACTTTAAACGGGCTAAAAAAAGAGAATAGGAGAGGAAAAAAGTGCATGTTTCCTATTTTTAAAATTTTTAAATGGCCTAGAAAAAAGAAAGAAGAAAAGTGGAACTATGCCTATATGAGGAAGATAAATTTTAAGGTTGAAAATTTATCAACTTTTAAAAAAAATTTCAACTTTAAACGGGCTACAAAAAAGAGAATAGGAGAGGAAAAAAGAAAGCGAATTTTTTTTAAAGTTGAAATTTTTCAAATTTCAAAAATTTAAAAACATTCAAACTTTTTATGGACCTTCCTCATTCAGCCATGGTTCTATTTTTGCAGATTTTCTATTTTTTAATTTTTTAAACGGCCTAAAAAAGAAAGAAGAAAAAGAGAAAAAATGAATAAAAACACAGTGTACTACGTTGGCTGGGATTTGAACCCAGGACGCTGCACTGAAACCTCGCTGTGCTAGCAAGCAGGCGAAAACGTCCACCTTGTTGAACGGTTTGGCACTGAATTTTTTTTTATATTAATCACGCGAATGGACGGCTGGATCTGACGTATGATCGGACAACCAGCGGCGCCGATGTGGCCACAGTACGGCGCGTTTTGCTACGCCCTTTATTATATATATAAGTAGAAGTAGATTGATAGATAGATAGATAGATAGAGGGACACGGAAGGACAATGCCGCCGCCACAGATACCTCCGGACGGAGGTGCAACTGTGGAAGGAGAGATGGGGTTCGGCAGCCGCCGTTTGCGGTGGCCGGAGCAGCAGTCGACCGGCGGCCATATGCCCCGCTCGTCTCTGGCCCCCTGTGGTAGCTGGACCCGTCATCCATCGTCTCGTACCACGGCGACCGAGAGCAGAAGAGACGACGATGACGAGAAGCGACCGCGGCGACTAGGGTTAGTTCACTCTTCGCTACCCCTCCCCCATCTCCCCTCTCTCCCCTCATGAAGCGGCATCGTCTCAGTACCATGTTCGCCAGCACAACGAACCAGACTGCGTACGGGCGGCAAATCAGATCGGTTCAGTGGGGATTGCCGCGAATTCGGTTACTATTTGCCGCTGCCTACTCGAGGTCTCCATCTCTTCAATTTATCTTATACTGCCGAAAAAAACTATTCTTAGTCATTGCGTGATTCTGCCTCATCATTCCTGTCCCAAAAATTCACTCTTTATATATCGTTTATTGCCATGTTCTTATATTGCTGCATACAAATATTTTCAAGAGGGGAAATTTTATCATAGACCACTCCCAAAAATGTGCAATTCATAATACTGTACTAACAGCATGGGAATTTGATGTTTGCTTTGTAGAGATACCATGGAGATGAGTTCCGATGAGAGGTTTGCAGTTCTGAGGAGCATTGGGGACGAGTGCATCTACGAGGATGAGCTACGCATCCTGCTGAAGGATAAACCCGCCCCCGTTTGTTACGTTTGGTTTGAGCCATCCCCTGTGATGGACATAGAGCAGGTATAGGAACTAGAAAAACTTTTTTTAAGCATTTTGTTATGCTTCTTGCTGAAATTTTTAGTATTTAGGAAGGATGATATTGGATTTAATTTTCTGTGGATTTGGTAAGATTAGCTTTATGACATCTTATCCTACCCAACACCAAAATTGCACAGTGCACACTCGTACTCTTCTCCAGTGTATGCCTATAGGGTCATTATTGTTGCAGCAAAACTTGATGTAAATCCAGAAGATGAAACTCGATGCATGTATACATTTTAGGTTTACATGCATAATCAGATCGGTTGTGGGATTCTAAAAAAATCTAATTTTTTTATGTAACATTTGAATTAAAAAAGTGATCTTGGATTTATGAGGCGTTGACATAAAGAATAGGGTTTCTTTAAGGTACATACCACTAAGTCCCAGTAGTATTTTTGACATTTTAATAGCATATCTCAAAAGTGGGAGCTTGACAGTGGCATGAACCAATAACCCTGAAGAATAAGCTGCACCATATGATTTTTTTACTTAGAAACTAGACTTACATATCATGATCAGGAAATTAGATATGTTTGTCTATGCAAATTTCATTTATTACTCTTTTTAGCGTAGACTGTTAATTATTGCTCATGCCCGTTTGTTCAAATTTGTAAGACGTTGTCCGCAAACGAATTGGTTATGTGAATCTGTTCTCATCCTGCAGGGGATTGTGAAGACAATCTACGTCAACAAAATGGTCAAAGCTGGTTGCACAGTTAAAATATTAATGGCAGATTGGTTTTTGCAGCGACATCATAAGATTGGCACCAATCTAAATAAAATAAGGACCATTGGCTACTACAATATTGAGATGTGGAAAGCAGCTGGCATGGACCTTGACAGAGTAGAGCTTGTATGGCTTTCAGATGAATTGAATCACCATGCGGTCAGTTACTGGCCACTTGCCATGGATATCTCCAGAAAATATGCCATGGCAAAAATAGCAAGGTATCTCCTTTTTACATCGCTTAAGTCCTTTTTCACTTGCAAACATTTGAATCTGTTCCCTGCATTGTCAGATCATTTCTTTTTTGTGTAGCAGACAGGTGACTTTATTATTGTTTGCTGTGCAGTTACGGTTTAAAAATGGCAGCACATGGGCCACAAAAACTACCTGCTGCCGAGATATTTTACCCATGCATGCAGGTTGCCACTATATTATGCAAGAAGGTTGGTTTGTTTAATAATGGACTCATCATATTTTTTCTAAATAAACAGCATTTGTACTTTTATTTGTCTGTGCTCTTAGAAAATATATGGCTTGTGGAAATACAGGAAGAGGAAAACAAATGTTCATTGTTAGCTCTTACTGAAGCAAGATGGAGATATATCATTTAGTCATAATATAATGCAGGATACTACATAGAAGACTCCTTTGAACAGACGATAGACTGAGAAATCTTCATGGATTTCTCTATTGCTTGTGTGGCTACCTTGGCATTAGATATGCAATATGTTTTTTTAGAGCGTGTTGGGGCCGGCGAGATCTTGCCTGCAGCGAGCAGGGGGGCTGCGCGTGGCGCAGGGATAAGCCGCGCGTGGCATGGTTGTGGGTTAAAACCCTTCTTTATTGCTTCATTAATTTAAGGGAAAATTCATTTCATACCATCTCGATAAATCAAAGTTTTGGAAAATACCACTTTGTCTCATTGACAGTTGGGACCCTATGTCTCTATGACAGTGGAGTAGGGTGGTATATTTCAAAACTTTTGATCTTTCGATGGTATGGAATGAATTAATCCTTAATTTAATGAATGGCGCATCCTTTATATAGGACTGTCTCCTAACAACTTGACCTACAAAATAGCAGATTAAACTAACAATCTTATTTCAAAGATAACTAACTAATCCAAATCAATCTAACCAATATAACTAATAAGCAATACAGTACTGCCGCACTGTTCACGCGCATGAACAGTGCGCGTGAACCGTACCTTTGCTGTCCTTTTCTGCCCATAGCAATTTCACCCCCCCTTTGCGAGACTGCTCGTCTTCAAGCTGTCAGGTGGCTGTGAAAACTCCCCTGGGTGGTCATTCTCCGACATTCAGTCTGTCCTGTTCCCCTTGGGCGATCAGGTGATGGAATTGCGTGTCGTCCCACCATCGGCTGGATTGCATGGATGTGGAAGAACAACATGGTGAAGGAGAGACCGGCGTGTTGCCACAAGCTGAGGCGGCAGCAGCCCTGAGAGATGTAGATCCAGTGCAGCGAAAAAGAGAAGAGATCCTGGAACAGCCAACGGCGGTTGGTGCCCGAGCAAGTCAGGTACGCTCGAGGAAGAAGAGCACGGTGGTCTTGCCCAACGGGGCGATGTTGGTCAAGGCGGCAATGGCCTTGAGCGTTGCCGATCCTGCGCGGTGGGTGTAGAGGCACGTAGAGAAGAGAGACCGAAACAGCCAATGACGACGGAGGCAGCGGTAGCCCCGAGAGGGCTGTGAGCTTGGCTCTAATAAAAGATGTTGTGGCCGGCGAGACTCTCGCCGGCAGTGAGCAGGGGGTGCCGTGCGTGGTGCGGTGGTGGCTAAAACCCTATTTTTATTGCTTCATTAATCTAATGAATGGCGCATCCTTTATGTAGGACTGCCTCCTAACAACTTGGCCTAGAAAATAGCGGATTAAACTAACAATCTTATCTCAAAGATAACTAACTAATCCAAACCAATCTAACCAATATAATTAATAAGCAATACAATACTGGTGCACTGTTTACGCGCATGAACAGTGCGTGTGAACAATACCTTTGCTGTCCTGTTCTTCCCATAATAGAGCGATATGTAATAGGTTAAAGGTAGATAAGTAGGCTTGTCTGGTTGGGACAAGTCCCTCAAATAAGTTATCTTAATTATGCATAAGTAAAACCTTGGGAGGCAGCACATATTTTCCTTTTTAATGAAATGAACTTGAACAGAGTTGCTAGCAAATGATACAGGGGAGAAGCTTCCTGCTAGGCTTGACATGTTCACTGTAAGCCAGTTCTTTGCTTTGGGCCATCCTTTTTGTAGCATTAAAAATAAATACACAGCGTTAGCTACCAAGTCCTTCAAGTTCTTAGCCTCTGACCATATGCTTTAGACCATGTATTTTTTCTTTCTGCAGATTTGCAACTAGTTTTGTGATCATTGTATCCCATACAAAGGAATTATTTGTAATGAATAACGAACTTCAGTTTTGCCTGATACAGCCAAAATGTTATAAGCATCATGCATATAAGTATATAATCTTGACCCTGCACCAAAAGACTTAAAACCTTCTGTTTTTGTAGCTGCAGGCAGACATGTGGATCTTCAACATGGATGAGCGAGACGTTGTCATGCTAGCTAGAGATTACTGTGAAGACATTAACAGGGAAACAAAACCAACTATTATGCTGCATAGTATCCTGATTCAAACCCCTTTTATTGTGTGTAGTTCATTTTATTTTTCATGGATGCATGTGCTTGTATTTTGGTGATTTCAGCTTGGATGATGGTATTTGACTCGTATATCCTTACTACAAAGTACAGATATGCTACCTAGTTTGCTAGAAGACCCTGAGTTTCAGGATTTGAGACATCGAGGACGGACCTTCTTCATGCTAGATGAAGAGGTATCTAGTGTAATCATTTCGCAATGTCAGATAGTTTCCATTTGGTTCTAATCTGGTCATCTGGTCATATCATATATGTGTGGGTGCACCTTTTGCATTTCCAAGCTAAATTTGCACAAACTATTGGACACAAAACTCTTTACTTCCTTGCAACACATTTTTTAACCTACAATGTTTTCATGCGGTGAACTTATATAAATATTGGAAATATGGAGAACTACAATCTATATATACTGCATAGTAAGGCTATCCAAGTGCATGTACTACAATTGTACTATAGATACTAGGCTCCTTAGCCTACAAGCTAGGCTTGTTTTCACTGTATGGAGAACTACAAACTAGGCTGCTTAGCCTAGTTTTCACTGTACAATTGTACTATAGATACTTACCCTCTCAACTTCTGTAATAGCTAGGGCCTTTTGATAAAAGTTTCTTTATAAAAAAAGGTACTACTATTAAGGGCTGTATCATTAGATTGCCATCTTTTATAGTTTATACAAACCTGGAAACCGTTCTGCAGTATAAGAGTTTTATCTCAAAACATTATATTTTCGCTTTGTTAGTTGGGTCCTTTGATATAAGGATCAAACAATTAAATTTTTAACAGCTCAGCTGTGCTTTGTTGGTTTATTTTGTCAGTGTAATCCTTCACAGAGACATGTAATTTGCTACACTTTTAGGGGGTCAAATCAGATCTATGCTTCTGGAGGCAATCTTTAGTTCTAGTGTTCACTGTTTTCTGCAAATGAGTTTATTTATAAATGCTGTTTTGTATATTGCAGGATCATATAGATTCAAAAATATGGTCGGCTTTCTGCCCTCCAAAAGTAGCAGCATGCAACCCATGTTTGGAGTACATTAAATATGTTACTCTGCCTTGGTTTGGAAGGTTTGAGGTAGTCCAGAAGGAAGGAGATGGTAGTAGCAAGTAAAGTTCTTTCACTTATCTACCAAAAGTTGTTTCTATCTGTTTCTTCTTTGAAATTGTCTAACTGCACACATCTACTGGGCGAAAGGTCAATTCTGTGATTCACCAGTAGTAGAATGCAGAAACTTTTATATGATACAGTCAATACCATCACGATTTGTATTCAATAGCCAGCCAGCACGACTCAATAAATTCTAGTTCACAAAAGAACTGTGTGCCAACAAATCTACTACACTGCAAATATAGGTGCTATATATCACTTCTGCATCTTTTTGTTTGTGAGAATAGCTAGCTTTATACAGGACATTTGCAAGCATGGAGGAACTTCTTGATGATTATGGTAGTGGCGGTCTTGATGTTGCTGATGTTAAGCTGGCTCTTAGAAAGGCAATAAACAACATATTAGAGGTAAACTGATGCTTTCTCAAGTGTTAAGATCCAAAGCTATATGTTGATAACTTGGTGTTAGGATCACCAGCTGCTATTTGGGTTAAAAACACCTTTCAATCAGCTATATATATAATTAGTTTTGTCCAAATGTTCAGTTCAGTGTCTATCTTTTATAAAAGAAAATTTCATGTTGAGGCTGACAAGGTTGGTCCAAGTCCACATGTCAACGAGACACCTAGTGGAAGATGCAGAACTTTGATAACTATTTTCTAGCTAAACAAAGTTACCCAGCCAACAATCCTGTGGCTATAGCATTTGATGGTGTTCTGGCTTCCATCAGTTTATGAGCTACTCCAGGATTGATGTTTAAGGGATGGTCAGGGCCACAGGAGAACAACCAAAGGAGGGATGATTTATGGATGCTTGCAGACACTTATGAGATATTTTTGTCAAAGAAAAAAACTGCACCTGATGGTTTCGTCTAAATAGGGAAATTTAGCATATAATTAGCATTTCCTGGGAAGTAAAGAATTGTTTCAAACATTGTAGAGCCAGAAACTTAGTGCAGGAGAAATTGTCTGTGAACTACTCCAGGATTGATGATTGCGTGATAGGTAGGGAGGCAAGAGAAAAAAAAAACCAAAAGAAAAGTATGCTTGCAAAATGCAAATACTTAAGAGCTATCCTTGTCCCAAAAAAAAACCTTAATGTTTTCATCCTTCATGTGTTAATAAATAGGGGAATTTAACGAATAATTAGCCCATTGGCTTTTTTAAAACTAAAATAACTAGGTGTGCTGTTTTCTTGATCTTTAAAGTTGGACTGAATTGTTCTTGTGCTATCTCTTTCTTGCATTTAAGTTTTTCCTGTTTTATTTTAACTACATGTTCCTATTGAAAGCAATATTCTAATCTCATAAATTGTTACGCATTTTCCTTGCTTCAAGCCTGTCCGTGACTACTTCAGTTGCAACACCGATGCTCTATATCTGCTTGAAGCCCGAAAGGTACATT
This sequence comes from Olyra latifolia, assembly GCA_036346145.1. NCBI lineage: Eukaryota > Viridiplantae > Streptophyta > Magnoliopsida > Poales > Poaceae > Olyra > Olyra latifolia. The sequence continues at coordinate 10,082,543 of CM070524.1, forward strand.
TATTTCCTAAGCTCTAATCAGAGTTGCAGCAAGTATATTTGTGATGGTATACATCTGAAAATGTTAGCAACGTTTCAAGTTGATAGTATTGACATGAATTTATCATCTTAACACAAGAAGGATAATACTTGCAATGGCACTTCATGTTGCAACAGCACTTCTTGTTGGATAAATATATGATAAATTATGACTCGAAATTTGCCCTGCTTGTCCCATCACCATGAATAGTCATGTTTACCAAAATTGCATGATCAGCTAGCTACTGTATTTCTGTGTGGTGCTACTTTAGTACCTAGGTAGCATGAGTACCTTAGCTTGTTCTCCTAGTGTTCATAAAACTTAGGGTTATTGATATGGAAAACCCATGGTTCCATCTTATGGTCCTAATTGTTGGGGTTGTTAAGTGCTTTCAAGTATTGTAGGTTAGCGACACCAGCAAAGCCAACACATATGAACAAAAAACAATTTGGTTGAATCAACCTGTCATAAGTTTCTGATCAGAGAACTACCATGAACTTGATGGAGGATAAGCATGTAAATAAATGGGATGTTTTAGGTTGATGAATCATTTGGTCTTAGCATCAACCTATACCATATGTTTTTGTTTGATGAGGAATAGAATGAGGTCTTTGCTAAAAAAAGCAATGGAATGTGGTCTATCACCACCTCATGAAGCACCAAATGAGGAGAGAAATGAAGGATCTGGTCATCCCACAATTCATGAAATGACCTCATGGTGGACTAGCCTATCAAACGATTAACTTAATTATTCCGAAAACATGCCCAAAGGGCCAAATTCAAGTCACAGAAAAAAGTAGCATCAAGAAAGCAATTAACAACCCATTAGTGACATTAAGCAAGAAAAGGTGTGATGTTTGGTTGTTTACTATCTTTAATTTCAGATTGAGAATCAAATCACAGAAGATGTTCGGAAGATTCAATTGCAAAACGAAGAGTTTCACAAAGAGTTTCACAATCTTGTAAGTTCGCTTGTCCTGAACTGTTAATCCTAATATCCTAAAACATCTGCGGGGTGCTGCCTGATGCCTTCACTCAAACCATAGTCCAATTTCCATGTTGTCCTATGTTACTGGCATCCTGGTGGTAGAAAGTTATATTTAATTCAAGTAGTTGTTTTTACATGAATACTTCTTTACCAATACGTGTCTCAAGAAATCCCTGTTTTTCTCTCCGTGTGATTTCAGTGCCAGACAAGGAGGAAATACCAGATTGCCGGAGTGCCGGAGGAGATCTTGAACTCATTGGTCTTAACCGACTCATAAATTGTCCATATGTAAAATATTTATTATTAGTCTTGGTTGCTCTAGTTAAAAGAACATTACAGTTTATTCCTACCAAGTACTCCCGCAGTTGGAAAAATATAAGAGATATAGTTTAAATGATCTTGCATAGAAATATAAAACATGTATGCTATTTTAATGAGGTGTTTTCTTATATACCCTTATTTGTTCTTTCCAACCATCTACATTTATTTATAGTATATACAAAATATTATCTTTCATCTTATCAAGACAGTTACATAGGATAGGAGTGTATAAATTATTTTCTTTCACTCCTTTTTAAAATTCATTATTACCTTAATCATTGTGCCAAAGCAAAATACATTTTATATTTATTAACGGAGGGAGTATTACAACACCTCGCATGCCCATGCCAGAAAGTATGGCTTCCACATATTTTGTGGCCAACAAATTGGTGGTCATAGCCTAGCCGCTAAATTTGGCAAAAAAAGTACTCTCTTCTCTTCATATAAGACGTATTTTGAATTGACATATAGTTAAGGAAGTTATGAAATGAAGAGAAAATCGAGAGAAGGCCAAAAGAGTCATGAAAGGTCACATTGGATCAGAATAGGTATTTAAATTTTTTCTACATGGAATGTATAGCTACTAAAATAAATTTGGATCAGCTTTTCCAGTCCCTGGTCAAAAACTCTAGTCTGGCTCGCGGAAGTTATCACATGGGCTGTGGCTTGTCACGTCTTGCTTCCACTCCACCGGTCTCTTGGCCCAAGGGGAAAAGCCCATTAGTCCATGCACCATTCATCCACTCCACAAGTCCCCACCGATGAGCCTTCTAAAAAACCCACCTGAGTCCAACTGCTCCACCTCACATCTCACATGCCTCCTACCGTTCCGTTCTTTCAAATCGAGCAGTCAGCCTTCTTGTCTCCTCTCCTGTAACCGGCGGCCCTTCTTGCCACCACCCTTGTTAGCCGGCTGCTTCTCTACGCCTCCTCTGCCGTCCCTCGAAGCAGCTTCGTCGTGGCTCCTCATCACGCGCGGCACCGCCCCCGTCGGCCTGGAGCGGATCACTCGAGCAGCACTGCACCTAAAGCAGTCGAGCGCTGCCAGTCCACCACCCTCTAGCTCCTCCCATCTGCCATTCCTTAGTCGTCTCCTTCTCCAATGGGGGGAGGGGCGACCAGGGGCGGGAGGACAATTGACGGCGGGCGTGTGCAGCGGCCGGTGGGAGACGGCCAGCAGCAGGCGTGTGTGGTGCCCAGGTAAGGAACAGTGGGTCGGCGGGATCGTGACGAGCGAGCAACTGTCAGACAAACAACATGGATGCAGGGCAACAAGAAGCTAGCAAGCGCTCGCGAGCCGGCCTGAGCTCTGGGTGAGCTTGATCCAAGCTTTTTTCCTGGCTGGGTCACTTGGCGAGTCGAGCCGAGCTAGGTGGGTGATACAGCGGAGCCAAGTTAGACTTTGGCTTGCTCAAACTTTGGTAAAATTTTGCCACCCGGCCCTAGCCTCTAGGCATGTTTAAACTTTGGTAAAGAACTAAGGCCCTATTTGAAAATATGGTATTTTTATGGTTTTTAGACAATACCATGGTTTAAGAGAATACCACGGTATTTTATACCATGAGGTGTTTTGTTACTCTTAAAAAACTCGGTATTAAAAACCATGGTTTTACCAATACTGTGGTTTTTTAGAGTATTGTAAACTCTGGTCTGAGCCAAAGTTTTCACCGCGCGTCGGCTCCATCGCGTCCTTTTTTTTTCTTCTCCCACGAAGACTTGGCTCCGTTGCGCGTGTACCCTATTTCCCTTCTCCCGCGAAAACGCCAGGTTTGCAATACTTTTCCTGGCCGCTGCCCTTCCTCGCACATTTTCCTCAATCCGGCGAAACAATAATAGGATCTAGGGCCGCCACCGCCGATTCGATGTCGCCGCAGCCGGCAGCCGACGATTCCATGCACCGCGAGAAAGGTACGCCAAGGCCATCTCCAGCAGTGCCCAAGCCATGCCCAAGCCCCATCACTATAGCAACAGTGATGGGCATGAATATGAAAAGTAGAGTGTATGAATAGTGATAGTGCAGTTGTTGGGGAGGTGAATAGGGATGGGGCAGCCCCATTTGCTGAGGTGGCACGTGAATAGGAATGGGGCTTGGGCATCTACTGGAGATGCCCTAATGCCCCTCCCTACCCCGCCGCATTTGCCCTCCCGCCGTCTCTCCCTGCTGGCCTGCCCTTCCCGCCGCCCCTCCTGTCGGGCACCCCACCGCCTCTCCTCCTCCCTCCTTCCTTCCCTGCACTTCAGACTTTCCGCCTTCACGCCGCCTCCCGCTGCCTCTCCCCACCGTCCCTACCCCTCCACGCCGGCCCTCCTGCTGCCTCTCCCTACCGGCCGGCCCTCCACTCCGGTCCTCCCGCCGCCTCTACCTGCTGGCCTGCTCCTCCGCGCCACCCCTTCCTACCGGTGTATTGAATAATGGTTGATTTCTCTGTCTCAGGACATATGCTCTTGTTCTTACCTATGTTATTCATGGGATGCTCTTGATTTAATATTGCTTTTGACATTGATTGTATGTCTTTGTGGAATACACTTGAACTGAAACTGCATCTTCATTTTACTAGTACAATGCCCGTGCTTTGCAACGGATCTTAAGGAAAGAAAGAAAAACATTAGTCAGAGCAATATATAAAATTATAAAAGGTGAATTACGCTCCATTATCTAAGCCATATTTAAGAAGTGAGGGAGTGAACGTCGTGCTGCAACGCAATCTAAAGAAATAAAATGGAACCATATACATGATGAATTGCTGGATCATCATCGCTTGGTCCATATTCATGAATGAACCTATATATAGAAATAATTTCACTGATGAACACAAGCCACTTTCCCTCTCATCTCTTCGCCAAAATCAACAAACTCTAGTCCACTCATTTGACAGTGAACCAGATGAAACAGATACAGCATAGCCAAACAGTCTGGATCCAAATGGTCTAACTTTTGCTTGCTCTACGCTTGAATTACGATTTGTATGGTCAAGTCTCAACGGCTTCTTTGTACCTGCCAGTCCAATGGCCTCAAAATAGAGTGCCTTGTTGGCCAAGGTTAAGTGTCCAGGCCATGCAGTCTTTTCCTCCTGTTTTTTGAACAGGCCTCTATCTCATATGTTGGAGCCATTGCGAAGGACTTGCTCATCAGAAAACAAATTATCTCCAACCTAACGACTTTTGACTGAACTATTTTCAAAAGGAAAATAAGTTTACAGGAAGATATATGTGTTGTTCATTCTTCCAAACTATAAGTTAAGTGCCCGTACATTGTAACAATCTTAAAAAGAAAAAGAGCGACAAAGGCCCTGTTCTATTGGGCTCATGAGCTGTGACTTATCTGACTTATCTCGAACTTCGAGAATTTTCGACTGGCCTCGAGACTCGGATGGCTCTCTGAAATTTTTTATTACTTTTTGAACTGCTTTTATTTTATCTCGTGAGGCTAGTCTAAAAGCTCTCTAAATCCTAAATTTCAAGGCCATCCGACTCTCGAGGCCACCTCGAAAAATTCTTGAAGTTCGAGATAAGTCAGATAAGTCACAGCTCATGAGCCCAATAAAACAGGACCAAAGATTCTGCTTTTCACAGACCTTTCAAAGATTTTGCGATAAATTAGATTGCATACATTCAATTCATGTATTGATTTGCTTCTCTATTTTCAAAGTAGAAAGTCTTAAAACTAAAAAAACAGTAGCCTAAAAACTAAAAAAAACAGACCAAACAGACTGAACACCACTTTGGATACCACATCAAGAAGATCCAAGAGATAAGTAGATAAGACATAAATAAGCTATAAAAGAATACCCAATAGGAGAATAATATGAGAGATATTGCACTTTAGTAAAAAAAACTAATTTATTTGGACGATACAAAACTCCAAATACTCCAACACAGGAACACCTTTTTAGACCACTGTTACAACTATAAATTGAGCACACGTTCATGCTATAGCCAGGAACACACACGTATCATTCTATCGAGGACATGACAACACCATTTTTTCGACATACATTGGAAAATTGTTATGGTAAAACCAATAAATCATGCCCACCTCATCCAATTCTAATGATGTCACTTGATTCAACTACCTTCAGCAATTAGTTGCACTTTCTTGCTTTGTTAGCACCTACAAGCTTGCCAATTTGCTAGCTATTTTTTAGGAAGAACATCGAGGTATGATGCACTGAAATCCTGTAGAACATTAGAATTTAGAAAGACAAACCCAAGAAAACCAAAACTAAGCAACAAAAAAAAGGAATTTGCAAGGGCTGGACTTACCAAAACATGTTTAAACTGGCCCAAAAAACAACCTTCTTCATTTAATCTCATTTAATTAAAACTGATGATGTACAACCTCCAACGTCCAACTTGGGTTTACACCCAAAATTAGTTCTGGAGAAGAACTATTCAGGAAGAGCAACAATTTTAAGATGCCCAATCTGTAAAATCGATCAATCATCATTATGCCACTAAACAAAGTACAACTAATTATTAGGTTATATAGAAGGCCATTTATATAAATTGGGCACTTCTAGTTAATTCAACAATGTACATATTACTATATAGCTTCATGGCCTAAACTTGCTAAAGTACATAAAAATTCTAAATCATTTATTGTAATATTAGATCGCATCTAAAGAAGATGCCTTGCAACAGAATCTCAAGGTTAAAATAACAAATCGAACATACTATTCAAGTAAAGTGTAAAATAAAGAGTTACTAAAACATAAAGTGTAGAATGGCATGGTGGGTAATTTCTGTGAAGTGACGTATTACCAGTGATCACCACAAGCCTCTTTTTAATAGTAGAGATAATAAACTACAAACAGGTAACCAAATACATCTCGCTGATTATACAATATGGTTTAGCATTAATCAATGTTCTTTTGTGTGGCTCTTTATCCTACATAAGTAGAATTAGTAAATACAACACTAATACCTATAAAAAAATAGCCATAGAAAGATGTGTAGCTGAAGTCGAAGGTATAGTAAGAGAATAACCTCAACACAAGCTAAAACTAATAAACTATATAGAATTATAGAGAACCAGAATCATGACTGTCATAGAGAAACATGGAAATTAACAATGATAAGAGTTACTCCATCTAGCTGGCATAACAAAAAAAAACTTCCTACAAATATTCAGAACTTCATATTGACCTGTGATAAGATAGCACCTCAAAATATAGACATGACACAAGGTAGGATATCTGCCTTGAACTAAGCAATGAGGCAGAGAATCATCAGATTTGCTACGGATGAAAACAATTATAACATGTTTGATAAAGCCGTAAAATTCCGATGGAATCAGATTTGCTACGATTCTACTGAATTTTATTCTTCCGGTAATTTAGAATGAACCAATGGAAGTTTTCAGTAGACTGTTAGATCTAAAAACTATGAAACTGAATTTGTGATTAAAAAAAACATGTTACCCTTGATTTTTCTGCATGCAGCAAACACACCTAGACCTAGAAAAAGCAGCTAGAGAAACAAGCATATTACAAAACCAGGCAAAATTAAGGTAACTACCCTGAGTGCTAACAATTACATGCATATTACAAAAGAGTTAAGCATATTGCAGTACCATCTATACGTTCTTCTCTCCAATTTTACCTTCAAAACCTTAATCCAGGCAGTTTCAGATTGTACATCACTGAGCAAGGAAAATATCAAGTTGCGAGAAATTCCATATTATTCTTTAACCTATCACTATCAATGAACAATGTACCAGTTATGTAAGTCTGTAATTGAACATAACCATCTGTGCTATGTATGTCTCAGAGAGCTGCACGATTCATAAATGGTCAATAATTGATAAATTCGTTGCATCAGGTTAGGTTATTACCTAGATCAATTTAGCTTAGCCTACATATCTCATGGAAGATTTACTTCTGTACTCCATGCCTAATCTGAATAACACTGTTGGATGATCAAGACATAACCGAGCACCTTCTTATAGGACAGAATTAATGGCTCCGATCAAGACATACAGGACAGAGTTGACAGTTACAGCAACTTCTGAAAGCGATCCAGGGAGCCAAACAACATCCAAACAACATTTCTACACTGAAAAATGAACAAAACTATTAATGCCATCAAAGTTTAAGTATTGTGACCGTAGATATATGTCTATAATTAAGCCCTTCTTATAGCAAGATAAATTAAAGTTACTGTTACTATTACGACAATAATACACATATATCCAAAACCTCTAAATGAATATTGTCGCGGCAACACAATACCTGTATCCAAAACCTCCCTAAATCCGAACTGATCAAGACTTCGTGTAGAAGAGCATTTTGCCTCCATCTACGATATTGAGCCTGTCTTGGCTTTCAACGAAGCACGTTGTTGAAAGGTGAATGTAAATGGAGCAGACCCGTTAAATAAGGATGCAATTTATACTTCTCTTGTATCTAGGTATTGATAAGCCCCATTTTGATATTGCGCTTATTTACCACAGTGAAGCGAAGGGCTCAAGTATTGACTTAGACTTGGCATCCACTTCATCAGACGGTGTCTACTTCTCATCTAGATTCCTCCTCGACGACGCTGCCCGGCCACCTCATCTAGATTCATCAGACGGTGTCTACCACTACAGCCTTGTGTCACTGCTATGGAGGAACACCATGCAAAATTTAAAAAGGAACACAAGAAAGCAATAAGAGACAGTCATCAAAATAACTGACAAGTGGATAAAATTTAAATGATTTTGGAATTGGGTACAACAGGCAAGAAGGCCAACCGCCTTCACTACAGTGGTTAGGAGTTTTAAAGGATCAATCCTGATTCTGTGTGGAAAGAAACAACAAATATATACTTTATTTAGTTCAAAATTCATAACCTTTGTTTACCCAGTCTGAAGTGTTTTCCTTAGTTTATTTTTGGCTTCTTGAGGCAGTTGCTTTCGAAATGACTGATAGCAGAAGATTACAGGAAAGAGATCTTCTCATGCTCTCTTTTTTTTTTTGGAAAAAAGAGAGCCCTTTTTAGTAATATTAGTTAAGCTGCGCACATGGATCTAAAATAACAAAATTGTTCTTCTATCCAAACAGGCACTAAGGGTGGGTTTTGATTTTAATTATTGAGTTGCACTATAGTAATAACAGGTGTTGTTGATAGAGAACATATCATGTAAGAATAATAATTGCAACCTACAAGTGCCCAAATCAAGAAATGGTTCAAACATCAAGAAATTGCGATAAAAAAGTCAATCTTAGACTGAATCATTTGCGAAATTAATCCATATATATGCTATAATTCGCACGAAAAGGTCAATTGCGACCGGCCAACAAATCTAGTTGGTCCCTCTAAATCCATACTGGTCCATTCATCTAAAGCTGCGCCCATAATTTAAGAATTCATTAATTCTTGACTTAGGCATAAACGAAATTCTTGACTTAGGCATAAACGAACAAACCTCTCAACCTAAATTCACACCAGTAATAATCATTCAGAATAGATGGTGAATTGGACATCTCCAACAGCTCTAGACGGTATCTCAGACCAATCTCTAGCCTGTCAACCTGGTGCTCCTACAGTCCTACTGAAATCACCTCAACATTCCACCTTCGCACCAGAATCCACAAACCCATCTTGAAATAATCCTAGTTCCTAAGAATTCTACCTTTGCTCAACAATTTCTTGATTACATGGCCATAAAAATCATTACTTGGCGCCACAATTGCTGATGATAGACTTCACAGTGCATCATTCATAAGGACTGCTGAATTGGGGTACACCAGCAACCACAGGGCATCCCTCTTCCTCAGATCACCACGCCCCAAGCCTAATCTAGCAATCCCTACACTCCCTCACCCATCACTTGCAGCATCCCCAAATCGCACCAAGAACTCAAGAACTCTTGAACTCAAGAACTCTTGACTTCTTGACCATAAATATTCAACCTTCTCACCCAAACCCACAAAGACAATCGTAAGAAAGAAAGGGCGAGCAGGGACTCACCGACAACCCCAGCCGATCCCTCGGACCCCATAGCGAACCCCGCTTCCTCCTCCAACACAATCGCAACAATCGCCGCTCGCTTCGCTGCCCCCCTGCTTCAATTCTTGATCTGTGGTAAGACGTGATGGTGGTGGCAAATTGGCAATCACTAAACTGAGCTGCGAGGACAACGAATATTAAATATTCCGAGCCCCGCCGTGAAGTCTTTCCATTTGATGGTTTACCTCCACGCTGTCGGCGAGGGAGGCGCAGGCGGGGAGTCAGAGGAGAGGAGAGCGAGGGATCTCCTGTGGTGCACCGCTGCTCTGCAAATGGGGCGGGGAGGCCTTGTCTTCGCCGCCGCCGCTGCCGCTTTCAAGATGGCAGCGTCGTCGTCGGGCGGCGGGAGGTAGGATGTCGGGGTGGCAGCGTCGTCGCCGGGCGGGAGGTAGGATGTCGGGGTGGTTGCTCTGCAAATGGGCGGGAGGCCTTGTTCGCCGCCGCCTGCCGCCGCTCAGGCTGGCCGTGTCGGCCGGGGGAGGTAGGATGCCGGGGGTGGCCGCGTCGTCGCCGGGGAGGTAGGATACCGGGGGTGGCCGCGTCGTCGCCGGGGAGGTAGGATGCCGGGGGTGGCCGCGTCGCCGGGCAAGGTAATGGGATGCAGGGGCGGCGCGGAGAGTGAGATGCTGGGCAGGGAGGTAGGAGGAGCGAAGCGCGTGGAGCAACGAAGCGCGTGGAGAGGCGAAACTAGGGGCGCGGAATGGTAGGGTGAATAGGGAGCGCGTGAGGGAGGTTAGTCCGGTGGCTAGGATTTCACCGAATGGAGATGGATGGACCAGATGCAAAGTTGGTGAAACCACCACCACCACCACGACCACCATAAGGCTTTTTTATCTTCATTTTATTGTCTTGATAATTTCTCTGTCTCAGGGAGAAAGGAGAGGGCATCATGGAATGAGACATAAACCAACTTTTTTTCGACCATTCTCAAAGAGTACAATTCACCAAGATATCGTCCCCAAAATGCTTGGACCAAAGAAGCTTGGAATAGCATGACATAATGTCTAAACGATAAGTTTTCATCATTGAAGTTTATGGTGTCACGATTAAAGGACAGAGAACAAAGGCTAAAGAAGGATTACAATGCGGTTAAGATCATCTTGTCAAGGAGTGGTTTTGGTTGGGACAATGAGCTAAAGATGGCAACTACGATTGATGAGAAATAGGAGGAGCTACCAAAGGAATTGCATTAATAGGAAGAACAACGCATTCCCCTACTATAACGACTTGTACGAGATTTACAATAGTATTGTATTTTAGCTGTGTTGCGTGAATTAAACATACTCAAGTTTCATTGCTAAAAAATTTCATTTGTGTTACATCAATAGGGAAAATAGCTAAAGCGAAGCACTGCAGGCGATCTTCGGACAAGGCATATAAAGCTGAATTCAATTTTTCTGAAGAGGATTGTGTGAATCTGAATACACCTAGCCCTACCATACCTGCCTCGCAAAATACATGGGATGATTTCCTTCGTGAAGGTATTGATTTGAACACACAAACTAGATTTAGCTATGATGTGTCTCAGAGTCAATATAGAGAAATGGTTGAAGAACAAGCTGCTAGGGATGCACGAGCTACTAGAGATGCACAAGCTGCTAGGGAGGAGCTGTTAGGAAGGCAAAAAAGACAAAGCGAAGCACCTACGTAGCTGTTTTAAAGAAATTTAAAAGAAACAATGACACTTTAATGGATGAGTTGCTTGCTTTGCGAAAACAAGAGCTAGAGGCTTATAAGGAGCTTACGAAGAAGCAAATTCAAGTAAAGTTTAGACAAATAGAGAAGGATGATCCTAACAATGATCCATATAGCATGGCGAATTGTATGGGTAAATTGAAGACTCTAACCCTTCCTCCAGCTGAGCTACTTCAAGTAATCAAGTTTTTGAAAGAAGATTAAGATGCTAGAGAGATATTCATGTGTTGTGATGAGGTGGCCCTTGTGGATGCCTACATCAAGGGGTCCATATCGAGCTAATTTCAAGTATGCCTTTTTGGCTCATTGATCTAGTAGCAAACAATGCTTTACTTTATTTATTTTGGATGAATGGACATGAGTTGCATGCTTACGTTTTGGATGAATGCATAATGACCTGCATGCTTACATTCCAATACAATGCTTTTTATTTGGATGAATGCATAATGGCATGCATGCTTACATTCCAGTACAACCTGCATGCTTACATTCCAGTTCAGTGCACATTTGTATGTAAATGAGCAACATAATCAGTCCACATAGCCTGCGCAATTTGATTTCTTCTCAAATTTCCTGCACTTCGCCGTTCATTGAGAGATAGCACATCATTTGTATATTCCATATCTCCATCTGGAACATCCACTATCTCGGATGGATTGATATCCATAATGTTCTAATTAATCTAGTGGTCAGATCCATCATTTATTTTGATGAAGTTGTGGAGCACACGAGAAGCAAGCACAATATCCCTTTGTGAGTCAATAGGGTGGTAAGGTGCACATTTCATTATAGGAAAGCGCATCTTTAGAACACCAATAATGTGTTCAACATGGTTGCGGAGTTGTGCATGTCTTAAATTGAATGGTTCCTTCGCATTTCTTGGTCTCTAATTACTCCTGCCTTGCTCTTGCAAATGATATCGAACATTGCGGTATGGAGCAATGAAATTTGAAGTGTTAGCATATCCCGCATCCACTAAATAAAATTTACTGGTAGGAATATAAAAACCATGAGCCAATGCATCTTGTAATACTCGCGCGTCTGAAGCTGATCCTTCCCATCATGCGCTAATATGCACAAATCGACAATTGAAGTCACATGCAACCATTACATTCTGTGACAAACTGCCCTTCCTGTTATGATATGGATCTTGCAAACTGGGTGCAATAGTTATAGGCACATGAGTTTCATCAATCGCTCCGATACAGTCTTGAAGAAAAAATATGTTACTAACAGCAATACACAAAGCAAAAGTCGACATACAAATTACTAAAATTACTTTGAAGTATGGCATAAACTTGGGGTTGTTAGAGATCTTCACCAGAGCGTTGATTGGAGATAGTTGTATTATGCTTGATGACAAAGAAACAAGAGCTTCCAGAACATTATTGAAATACTGACTAATAGTCTCACCACTATGTTGAAAGCGTTCTTGGATCGAACGATTACTTGCATTGGTTGAAATGCAAAATAGAAATATAGCCACTTGTTCTTCAACCGAAACTTCTCTACTATTTGTAAGAAGATTGTTATCACAGAGGCCATCTATGAGCTTGCAAAAAATTTCCTTCTCCATACGAAGTTCTCGCCTACATCGTACCTCATGACCTTGGAGAAGAACCTCATGACCTTGGAGAAGTTCTTCGACGTGCTTCTTTCCTGAAAGGATCGAAGTGTGCACAGGTGTACGCTCATGAGAACAATTTCTTCTAGCTATCCACCGGTTGACAATCTCCATTTCTTCATCATCTCTTCGCTTTCTACTAAAGAAATTTCTCCACATCTCTCTTTGTTGTGTTCTTCACAAAGTGCTTACCATGAGCTATGCTGTGGTGTTTACCAGGAGCTGCTACTGCACGTACCTTATATATACACGAGTGAGAGCGAGAGAGAGGGAGAAGCGTATTTTACTTCTCTTCTTTGGTCATGGTCAATACTTTGGGAAGTATGTCGTCCAAAAAACTGTAGCCAAACAGTTTGTAGTTCCAAGAAATACCATGGTTTTAATGACGTTAGGTAAAACCATGGTATTTATGCTAAAACAATTGGCAAACCTATGTATTGCAAAACTATGGTATTGAAAAAGCTTGCTTCCAAACAGGGCCTAAACAGCTACCAAAAAAAGAAACCAAACAAGTTTAACCAAGTTTGGCAAAATTTGAGAGTGAGCTAAACATGAACTACGCATACAAAATAGTCATAGAAGACGAGGCGCGTACAATTAGTAGAAGAAGATAAATTCTGATGGAAACTTTCCTATTTTAAGTGGAGATGACTATGGAAATTAAAAGTTCTAAATAGAAGCACTAGAAGAGTGTAACCTTTCTTTCTTTTTTTAAGACCAAATATTCGTCATTACTCAATAATAAAAATTACAAGGGAAACTAAAACAAAACCAATGAATCTTAGCAGTAAGAATCACCAACTCCTACAAAAAAACAATACAAAGAGTATGGTTTTACAATCTACTAGCCTCGAAAAGTTTGTATAGCATACGCAATGCCTTGTCCTTTCCTCTTAAAATTGGTTTTCAGGGAGACCTATGCAATAATAGCCACATGGTGGACATGTAGATCAGAGAGGCTAGATAGAGCTATAGCTGTTGAAAAATAAACATGTGAGCAAACCTAGTATTTGTATACTCTCTCCATCCAAGAATATTAGACATATTTTTGTTTTTCACATAGACCAAGAAGATATTAAAAATGATTATGTTACCCCTAGTTATTATCTCTAAGCACTCCATTCAATACATGCACATAGGAAATACAAGCTAATGCAAAGTATTAAGGGTATTAAGAAAGCAACATATTTATTTTGTATTAGAATATGAAATACGCCCCATATTGATGGACAAATTTATTCAAAAAGTACGCCTTATATTTTTTGGACAGAGGAGTAACAATTAACCATATGAGAAGGTGTCTTTTGGAGGTTTAAGCTGCCACCATAGTTTTTGAAGCCAGACCGGTCCTTGAAATGGTTCAGGCTCTGTTTCACGGTTCACTGGTAACCGATGGAACCGCCGGTCCAATATAATGGGTCATAGACCCATAACCAGTCCATCTAGTAAGCCAACTGCACACACAAACACACACGGCCCTCACCCAATTGACCAGCCTTGCGGCCCATCCCATCCATCCTAACAGCCCATCACATTTTTGGCTCACTACCCTCACCCACTACTAGTACTAGTAAATCCTAACACCCAGTGTGCTTCCTCTCCACCAAGTCCCCAATGCCCATCGTGCTCTCTCTACCTTGACACTAGCGATGCCCTTCTCTGGCTCACCCCGTCAACGCCACCCTTCCCCCTCCTACTTCCCTCACCCCATCGCTGTGTGGCCCTCCTCCCCCTCATCCTGTCGCCGGTGCCACCCTTCCTATCCCTGACACCGTGCCGCCCTCGCCCGCTTGCCCTGATGCCGGTGCCGTCTTCCTTTTCCTTTCCCCGACGCCGCGCCACCCTCCTCCCCCTCCAACTAAAGTCGGCGCTGCCCTCTCCCTCACCCTCCTCCTGAACCGGTGTAGCCGAACCAGCCAGGCCTCCTGTTCTGCCTTTTTTTTTTTTCCGGCTGCCGGCCCGGTCTGATTTTAAAAAGTGGGGCTGCCACCCCTTCGTGTGTCTATAAAAGGTGATTTGTCCCCATTGTAAACTATGAAGAATCAATATAAAGCTTTACACATTGTCGGCACGCTCAAGGTCAAGGTAGGTTACTCCTCTGATTGCTGTACTAATTGCAGTAATTAGCGCTCACCAAAGAGAAGGGCGTACTGTTCATCAATTTGGACAACATCGTATAATTGAAATGCGCTCTCTTCCTGAGAGCCTTCTTGAGTGGCAAAATCCTCTTGCAAGATGATTGTTTATACCATTTAATTGGCGTTAAACACTGGTCGTCCATGGGGACGACGATGCCGCTGGCAGAGGCTCCATGCACTGAAAAAAAAAAGCGCAGGCGACAGCTGGCTCTAGAGAGATCGTTGTCGACGCTGTGTTTTTCGCCCACGCCTCAGCAACGTTCGAGGCCCGCGTCGGGATGTCCTGCACCGAACCGGCCGAGGTAAAGACGCCTATGACAAGCGCCAAGCAAACTACGGTGTCGCGGCTCTGCCCAAGGCGTATGGGCCTTTGGCGCTGCGGCGGCGGCGACCTCAGGGTTTCGAAGTAAGCGGCTCGCGGTGGCGCGGTCATGCTCGTAAGGGCATCTCCAGCAGACGTCCTATTTCTCTTTTGTTCTATCCCTATTCACGTACCACCTCACTAAATAGGGCTGTCTCATCCCTATTCACCACCCAACAACTGTCCCATCACTATTCATACACTCTATTTTTCCTATTCGTGCCCCATCACTGTTTGCTACAGTGATGAGGCTTAGGCTAGGGCATGGACTGCTGGAGATGGCCTAATGGCAGGTCCACCCTGACCTCCCCGTTGGGCTCAGATCCCCCGCGTGGCGATGCCGCTCTGACCTCCCCGGCGCTATAAGGAGGTGGTGCGGGACTTGCAGATCAACCATGACGACACCCGGGTCGACCCCACCTCGACCATGGTGGCGCCCAACATGGCTCCTCGTGACCTGACCCCGACGATGAAGGGCAGGCTAGGCGGCTCTCCAATGGCGGCGTCGGTCATCGAGCCAGCAGTGGCTTCGGGCAATGCAAGAAGTCGGCCATAGGTAAACCCTAGCCACCAATAAGGAGATGAGAGATGGACCAAATGGCCCAACTAATTGTCCATAAAAGAAAGAAAAAAAGTCTATTTAACACTAAAAACTATGGGGCTATTTAATTGCCTGCATGCACATAGATTTACATCTACAAATGCAAAATCTTGTTTTTTTTTCTTATGTTTGGTTGTCTGTATCTAGTTTTGATCCTAACTCTCTGGATGCAAAATTCTCCATGTAGCCTGGCTCTAGAGATACGAAGAAAATAGACGTATCTCTGAATGCAGCGCATGGCAGCCTCGTGTTCTGCGCAAGGGGTCACTGTCAGCCATAATAGCAAACCATGCATGTGGTGCCACGTGGGTATGCAAGTTTTCCTTTTTTTTGTTTATATCTTTTGGTTAGCATCTCCGATTACCAAACCGATTTTAAAAATGGGTTCCTGACATTTTTTTTCGAACAAAACTAGACCACACTTGCTATATAAATTTTAAAATATTTAAATTTCAAAATAAATGCCTACTAAACACTCAACCAAACACCGTCTCTACATCTGTGCATCCCATATCTCATCAGCCTGGCTAAGTTGAACGAGCTAGGCTCGTGACAGAAGACAACCAAAAAGTCTCTATCATGCTTCGTCTACATAACTAGGGGTGTAAACGGAGCGGATAATTTCCGACCGACCAACCGACCGAATCAGTTTGGATAGTGATTTGGATAATTATACGGATATCCGGTTGTTTTTTTGCGGATATGGATATGGATACTGGGTGCTGGATACGGATACGGATACGGATACGGATAATGCGGATATTATCCGACAGATAATATCCGAAGAAAAATATGGATAATATCCGATGGATATTATCCGAATCCATTCTATGGGCTATGGCGCCTGCCAGCCTACCGGGCAGCCCACAAGAGTCCAGCAAACCACGATACTCTCCAGACCAGGCCATCGCACCAATCATCAGCCCACCAACACCAAGAACATGAACAAAACTCAAGAAGTAAGACTGATGTGTGTGATCCTTGTTCTGCCATGTTAATATGATATTACTACATGCTCTCAAAATTATTTTCTTAAACTTAATTAGCAGTACGCAGTGGGTAGTGCTATAATGCTATATCTCTTCATTGGTAAAATTGTTCACTCCAAGACATATATTGATTCTTTTTTCTAGCATGTGTTTTCGAATAAGCGTATTATCCGAGGAAATATCCGTTCCGACCAATATCCGATCTTATATTATCCGTATTCATATCCGTTACTATCTGTATTCATATCCGACACTATCCGTGTCCGTATCTGTATCCGGCCCTATACATATCCGATCCGTATCCGAAAAAAAAATATGGATACGGATACAATATTAGTGATATCCGACCGTATCCAATCCGTTTACATCCCTATACATAACCCTTTAAACTATAAACTAGGTATTATGTTCCCTTTAGTTTTAAAAACCAATGCGGATAACCCCGTGGAGCAGTTTGAGAGATGGTTTTGCCACCGTGGCCTGTGACATGGCAATGATGTGGCAATGGCCCACATATCAGGTACTTATCCTCTCTCTTCCCCCTGTCTCTTTCCCTACTCCCTCTCTCGCGGCCAGTCCATCTATATGTTTCAAAAGGAGACTGACGGGCACATGGCTTGTGATGGAGCCGTCATAGTAAAACATAGCTACTAGAGGGATTCTGGCCTCTAGGGCAGTTACAACCCGTCTCCTCTAGTAAGGGTCCAATAATGATTATCCCGATATTGGAGTGGATCCCATCGTACTACTGGTCCCTAGAGCTAATTTAGGCACCAAGTTAATCTTTTTGCTTCGACCTTGAGCTTCGCTGTGAACCTGGTGAGGGTCCCACGAAACTCCCTCTACCTTTGCTTCCGCAAAGCTCTATATTTGCTTCGCTGAAGCCTCTAGACAAAGGTCCCTGGAAGCTCCAACTATCATGCCACACGTGGTAGGTGTGTCACTCCTACCACAACTATTATGTTTTAGGGCTGATTGTTAGAGTTGATATCTTTTTTAGAATTCTAAAACCTTTTAGGGAGTACCTATAATACAATATAGGGCTCTATTTTTACAACTCTATTGGAGATGCTCAGGGTCAAGTAAAAGCCTAAAAAAATACATCTGAAATATCTGAAATGTTATCGAACCAGAACAAGATGTAATGATGTGGAACCTTGGGCAGATAGATAAGTAAGAAGAGCACAAAATTAGCGTGCTGCGTGCATGAGAAGGCACAACTTTGCAA
The DNA here is from genome assembly GCA_036346145.1 of Olyra latifolia. Classification (NCBI taxonomy): domain Eukaryota; kingdom Viridiplantae; phylum Streptophyta; class Magnoliopsida; order Poales; family Poaceae; genus Olyra; species Olyra latifolia. Next base: position 10,100,498 of record CM070524.1, read on the forward strand.
ATATCACTTATATGACAAGATAAAAAATCTAGAATTGCAAAGGTCCGTCAGAGAAAGAAACAAGCCAGCCACCCCGTAAGGCACCAAGCATATCGCAAAGCTCGATATTTTTTTAGAGCATTTGCAGCATCAACAAAATTCTGCGCAGCTGCAGCAAAGAAAAGAGCGGATAAACACAACTTTGTATATATCACATATACCACAAGATACTAAACCTATGTTTGCAAGCCAACTTTTGTTCAGAAAAAAAAACAAGCAAGCCACTCCATGAGGCACCGATAAGATGGTAAAGCTCAAGATTTTTTTTTGAGACCGTTTGCAGTATGAACAAAATGCCGCAACTAAGAAAAGAGTGGAGATCACAAGCTAAAAGGCACATCTGCTGGAACATACCATATGCATCGTGGTACAATATTCTCAAGATTATCAGTAATAAGCTACATTAAGAACAGCGCAACTGTGTAAAGGGCCTTCAGATGCAGTGATAAAAGCATTTGAGCCTAAAGGTGACCTGTGGGCAGTAATCCTTCGAGATTTGCAGGATAAGGCCTTCAATCAATCTTGACTGATGAGAAAAGGTAGTGAACAAAAGAGAATGATGTCAGGAACCCAACAGTTCCAGTAGCTAGCATAATGGCAAAAGAGACGATGAAAGCATATCCAATGTAGAGCATAGCAGAAACTGGTCCACTCAAGCTTCGGAGATCAAACACCAAGTAGTTGATAGAGTAGAGGAACACATAAAGTGCCACTGTTCCAGAGGCAAAGAAAGCTTTCCACCACCATCTCCAGTCCTCCGCACAGAGGTGCATGTAGGTAAGAACAACAGATACCTCAGCACAGACCACAACCAGCAAAAGGAGCACAACAAGGAGGAACCCAAACACATAGTAGAACCTTCCAAGCCAAATGCTAGAAAGAATGAAGAAGAGCTCAATGAAGAGCGTTCCGAAAGGTAGTGTTCCAGCACCAAATACGAGGAGCCACGAGTAATTCTTTGCAGGGATTTCCCTTGGTATTTGATTGGTCCGAACAGGGAATTCAATTGGCTTGGCCCTTGTGCCAAAGAAACCACCTAGCAGGGTAAGTGGCACAGAGACGCAGAACCACAAGGACAGAAGAGCAAAGAAAAGTGAGATGGGAAGGGCTCCAGTACTATTTCTTGCCCACAGCATGAAGTTTAATATAGTGAGGACAATGAAGACAATGCCAGGGAAGAAACAAGCAGTTGACCAGGAGACAGACCTCCATCCCTCAGAAGTTCCTTTTACAGTCCTCCAGAACCTGACAGCAGCATATCCAGCCACAATTCCAAGTAACATATAAAGGAATATCATCCCTGTCAACAGCATTCCTCTCGATGCAGGAGACATAAATCCAAAAGCAGCAAAGAAAATGGTGACAATTGCCATACCCAGAATTTGAACCCCGTCACCAATCATGACACAGAGCAGCTTTGATGAGGTTGGCTCTCTGAAGACATCTCCAACAACAAGCTTCCACCCAGAGAGCTCCTCATTCATCTGAGCTTGGGCCTCCTTATCCAACTCCTCATATCTAGTCAAGTCCCTCCTCACTGTCCGCAGGAATATGACAAATACAATGCCAGCCAAGAACAATATTACCATCAATGAGTTCATAATTGAGAACCAATGAATCTTTGCACCCTCCATCTTCAGGTATGCATCCCACCGTGATGGCCATCTAATATCACTGTTTGCAAATTCAACCTCATATGTAAAGGTAATCTGCTCCTTTTCCCTAATAAATTGAGATTTCTCCAACTCCCCAGGACAGTTTACAGGATCAACTTTTCCATACATCTTAAGCTTCGACATGGCTTCAGGATCATGCCTCACACTGCATGGGACGACCTCAAATCCCACAATCTCGTAGCCAGACTTGGCATCAGTGTCAGTCTCTGAGATCACTTCCATTCCTTCCCCAGTTCCAAGTACTTTCACTTTACCTCCTTCATAACTATGGACCAAGACCTTAAATTTCAGGTGATTAATGATGTAGACCTCAGAGCTACCTTCTGGGGTATAACCAACTGGATAGCCTGTCCACTGAATGGTCATTCCATTCTGCTCAGTAAACCTCCTCACAGGAAGATTGTCAAGAATCATGTTCACCTGATAGAGGTCGCTGCTTCGCTGCTTGAGGAGCTTCACATCACCCTCATCAAGTGGGTTCGTGGTACACAGATAAAGTGATTCGTTGACATTCACACGGAAACGGTAGGGGGAATTATCGATCTGGTCACCCATCAGAAGTTCCCCCAGATTTTCAGCACTCTTCTTTATCCCACCTTGAGGCCAGCAGTATGGGAGGCTGTAGTAGCTGAAGGGCAGTTCTGTCTCAATGGAAGTAAGCGAATTCACCTTTGCCCATATCTCCTCTCCCTTCTGATACGTGTGCATGTAACTACCTGGCAAATAGAATGCCTTGCAAGTGGGAGACAACACCAGAAACACTACTAACAAAACAGAGAATACCCAGCCTTTGGCCATGATTTGCAGTTCCTGACAAACTTCGCTTGACACCTGGGCCTGGAAGCCAAAAAAAAGATCATCCATGCTCAGTTCCTCTAAACAGAGATATAGCAGAAGGTGCCAAAAAATAAAACGATTCTTAGAAATGTTTCATCATCCAAATCCACAGTAACATGCTATTGTGGAAGGAACAAACAAACTGAAGACACACATCTATTAGCAGACACCATGCCAAAGAAAACAAACTGAAATGCACCAGCTTCTGGCTGATGCAACTTGAATCTGGATGGGATCTACACATAAAGTGGCAATTCGAGGAACTGCCCATTCGTTGGTCATGTACAATTCCCAAAACGACACGTCTTGCATCGATTGCGCACGCCAAACGCACTAGTTCAACCTAACATTCTCGAATCAGATGCATGTCGGTAACCTATGTGGTATGAGGTTATGACTAGGCACAAACTAAATCTACAAAAGTAGCAGCGAAATGACCCGGCCGATTCAAGTATCGACCAAGCATTCGCTCAACTCGGCCCTAGGCATCGAAACTAATCCCAAAATCGCGCCACCGAAGCGTCCAACACGAGCAGATCTACACCGCCACACGGAGCCGCGAGCGAGCGTGAAGGAACAGCACAACCGCGAACCAGCGAACACCGGGCGCTTCGGACCTAGAAGAAGCAAGCGGCGCGCGCGGATCGAAACGGGAAGAGAAGGGGGGAAACGGCAGGAGGAATCGATCGATCCGTACCTGTCACGGGAGAGGCGGTGGAGCCGACGCGAGGAGGAGGAGGAGGAGGAGGAGATGCTTGCTCCTCGGCGTGCGCAGCACTGAGCAGCGAACCAACCAACTTCCCAGTCCCCACGCTTCTCTCCGAACAAAAAGGTGGCGAGTTTGTTTCCACCGAGCCGAGTTTGTGCCTTCCCATCAGCTAGCTACATGGGCCGTAGGCTTTCAGCTGGGCTCCTCTGACAGTTAGTGGCCTAAGGCAACTTCAGCAGAGACTCCAAAATTTCAGCCTCTAAAAACACTAATGCTTCCACCTCTATCTTTAATCATCTACCTCTATTTCTATTCCCTCCAGCAGAGACTTCAAACATCATAGCCTCTATAATATAAAACTCATTGTTCGTAACTTCCGTACGTCGTATACACACATTTTTGTACATGTATTTCAGCACGTCCATATGCGTTTAAAAAATTCACGTACGAATGAATAAATTGAAGTAGGGATAATAAAAAAAGTTTTTGATGTTCACAGTACCATTCATACGTTACCTGCAAAATTGTGATCTGGATGAACATTGCTAGGTGTCTTCCAGCGTAAGCTTCCAAGGTAGCTTCCATTGGAAGGAAGTCTTCTCCTGCAAGATTGCTTGGCTTCCCATGTAATCCACCCCATCTATAAAACCAGGTGCTGCTAGTGATGGTAGTGCACACCATCCTTCTAAAATGGATCCGGATGAAGAAAACACCGGTAGGGCTCGTAGGCACATCATGAGAGAGCTCATTTTCCAGTGGGCCGACGACGATGATGAGGATGAAGAGGTCGCATTCCAACAGCTGACCGCGGAACATCGGGAGTGGGAGGAGTCACACTCCCGACGCTATGCGGGTTCAGTACCAGGTCGACGCGTTGTTCATCGGGACAGACTACACGGGCATGCTCGTCTTTACAACGACTACTTCGCCCCAAACGCCATTTACCCTGACCATGTGTTCCGTAGAAGGTAAGCTTCCCATGGCATGCTGCTCCTGTGTTTCATCCTCGTTCTCTCCACTTGAGCCAACCCGGGAAATTTTGCTTGTAGGTTTCGCATGAGGCGGTCACTATTTGTCCGCATTGTGCAAGCCATTGAGGCTCACGATGGCTACTTTGTTCAGAAGCGCAACGCCGCCGGCCAGCTCGGTCTTTTCGCCTTGCAGAAGATGACGGCCGCCATCCGCACCATCGCATATGGAATGGCCGCCGACGCTATGGATGAGTATCTCCGCATCGCGGAGAGCACCGTCCTTGAGAGCACAAGGCGTTTTGTCCATGCCATAGTCGAGATTTTTAGCGATGAGTACCTGCGAGCCCCAACCGTGGAGGACACTGCCAGGCTGCTACATGTTGCATAGCAGCGTGGCTTCCCAGGGATGCTTGGAAGCATTGATTGCATGCACTGGCAGTGGAAGAACTGCCCCAACGCATGGGCCGGACAGTACACGGGACGTGCTGGTGGGCCAACCATCGTCCTGGAGGCAGTTGCCTCCTACAACCTCTGGATATGGCATTGCTTCTTCGGTGTTCCCGGCTCTAACAACGACATTAACGTGCTGCAACGCTCTCCTCTTTTTGACAGGTTATCGGCGGGCATGGCACCCCAGGTTGACTGCATTGTCAACGGCCATGCTTACCACATGGGTTACTATCTTGCCGATGGGATATATCCCGAGTGGGCAACATTTGTGAAGACCATCCCAGCTCCACACGGTAACAAAAGGAAGATTTTGCCCAATAGCAGGAACGGTGTAGGAAGGACGTGGAGCGTGCTTTCGGTGTGCTCCAAGCGAGGTTCCACATTACTCGTGGTCCATCCCGCTATTGGGACACGAACACCCTCCATGACATAATGACTGCATGTGTCATCCTCCATAACATGATTGTTGAAGACGAGAGGGACCTAGGACCTATGCCATCGACATACGAGTGGACGGGACAACTCGTACAGCCTTCGCATGCGCCAACACCCTCTGTTGCACAGGTTATAGCAATGCATGCGGGGATCCGGGACCGTGCGATGCACCGTCAACTGCAGGCTGATCTCGTCGAACACCTGTGGAGCATGCACGGGGCGGAGTAGTCATCTTCCATGCGTCTATCTGTATCCTTACTTTTATCTATGCGCCCGAGAGGCCTTACCGTGGCATCCACAGCAACGTTGCCATCGTTCGATTCACCCACCGCATGTGATGTCCCAGGGCTAGAGCCGCCTACTGACTTTTGCTTTTTGTTGCCTCGCCTCATGGAGCAGAAGGTTTTCCACTTTTCCTCTCCGCAGAGTAAACTCCAGCAATGCATGAAAACGAATTCTTTCCCCTCATTTGCTTTGTACAGCTATTTGGCAGCATCAATCTGCATGTACACAAACCGTGCAAGGTCAGTATTTCATTTTCGATTACAGCAAGGTACAGGATTTAAAATTGCCATAACAAATTAGTTTCCTTACCAAGTCATGGTCATTCATCCCGCTTGGATGCAACCTGCACATTTGGTCATGTGCTCCTGTGAACTTGCAAACCTCCTTTTGAATTGTTACCCAACGCATACTCAATGACTTCTTGTTACGGGGACGGCCGCCTGTGCTGTTCTCACGGAAGTACACTTCGATCCTCGCCCAGTATGCTTCCTTACTCTAGTTGTTTCCAACAATTGGGTCAAGGGTTGTGTTTAGCCAACCAGATACAAGTAAGTTGTCCTCCTCCACAGAATAGCTACGGCCTCGGCCTACTGCTGCTGCATCGGTGCCCCCCGGAGGAGGGACATCACCATAACAGTGCACATCGTCTGCCTCACCTTGTTGCTATGAAGAGGACTGTCCATAAGGAGTGGCCTGCTCTTCGGAGAAAAATGCGGAGTGCTACTCATTCCTCTCAACATCTGCCCAGTTCAGGTCCTCGACATTTCCGCTCAGGTAGCTACCGTACTGATATGGATCCATTTCTGCACCGCTGGTACACAACAGGGTTCAATCCATAAATAACGATGTGTTCAACAATTGTCACAAGTAAGCATCTCCTCCATAACATCATAAGCCAGAAATGGTTCATACATAAAACATATCTAAAAAGCCATATCAGTTCACCAGTACAAAGTACCATACAAGTTCATAGATAAACAAAAGTTCATACATAAACATATATACTACATCAACGCAGTACATGATAGTTTCTTCTCGATGTGTGAGCAGTGCACAACATACGGACTAATCATAGTGTCCGTCACGCCACCCCATTCTAGGAGATCCATTATCCGTGTCGTACTCTGCCAATGGGTCATCTGCCATAGGATCATAGTCATGGTCGGAGTCTTCTTCAGCTGGGTTGTAATCCGCTGGAATAACATCGTCTGGGCTAACATCGCGCTCCGGGCTGTATGGTACGACGTTGGTACCCTCTTCTGCCAACTTGGGTTTGATTGCGTCACGCGTTTGCACAGCAAGCATGTTTAGCTCTTCAGCTAGTCGATTGACACTGTAAAGGGCCGAGTTGTGATTGTTGGATCTTGGAGAACACCCGGGCTCAAAATTATATGCGATGATGCCCTTAATTGCCTCTGTGGTGTTTTCAATTTCATCTAATGCCCCGTTCAACAATGCCAATAGCCTCTCAGATTCGTTGTCCCCAGACATGGCCATCCCTATGTTAAACCAAAAGCGGTTTCAAATCAGGAATGTACTAATATCTATCAATTCCATCGATTCTATATGCCATAACTTGAACATCTAGCAAAAGAGGGTAAGGAAAAATCATCAATTATCAATTAAAAAGAGAGAGCTTGAAATGCAGCATCTCTCTTCATTTCTTTTGCCGAGGCCTGGAGCAAAAGTTGTGGAGTACACGTCCTGACCGAGCAAAGTGAAGCTACCACGCTCACGGTCCCTAGCAAAATTTTGTGGACGATTGGAGAAAATTTTCTGGAGTACACGTCCTTCCCGAGCAGAATTGGAGCAAAATTTGTGGAGTAGACGTCCTTCCCGAGCAGACAAAATTTGCAACGCGCATTTCTCTGCACATTTCTCTCCATCCTTGCCGTTGCCCCCAATCCGTTACCTACTGCTGCCAGCGACGGCCCCGCCACACCGAAGACCGAGCCCTCGTACGTGCTGCTAGCCGCGCCGCCACCGCGTCGTCCAACACCGCCGCCGACGACCGCCCGTGGCCATCAATGGCAGTTCTTGCCAGATCTACCAAAACGACCCCCCCCCCCAAATCCCCCTCCCAATCGTGCAAAGCAACACATGTACGACATGGGAGGAAGGACTCACCGGATGGTCACCGCGGCCGGCCACACTGGCGACGACGAAGCTTGGCCCGAATCCGCCGGTCTCACCGAATTCTTCGCCGGACTCGGCGTCGGATCTGCACCCAGCTCGTCCGCTCGCGACGACTTCACCGTCGCTCCTCCGCAATCCCCCCGGCGAAGCACAACGCCGCCGAGCGCGGTACCTTCCTCGCGGGCGCGGGAGTAGGAGGAAGTTGTAGCTGGCGCCGATGCAGCTCGGGATGGAGGCTCTCGCAATGGCCTCCAAATTTGGAGCCTCCGACGCCGGCCTCCATCCCCTAATGAAGTTTTGGAGTCTCCGCTGGGAGGCTCCATTCCCCAATCAAGGAAGCATCACGCGGCCTGAGCCTCGCGCACAGTGTTATACAGGCTCCCCTGGAGCTGCTCTAAGGGCAATTCCACCGGTGGTTGCTCTAGCCCCGTGTCCATTACCGTAGCAAATAGTGATAGAACATAGAATAAAACAATAGGACAGTAAATAGTAAAAGTAGAGAGTAGAAACAGTAATGGGCAACTGTTGAGAGAGATGAATAGGGATGGGGCAGCCCTATTGGTGAGGTGACACGTGAATAGGAATTGGACAAATTTGAAATGGGGCAACTGATGGAGATGCCCTAAATTCTATCTTCAATCCAGCCGATGTTGCCGCCAGCGACTACTATGCGGTAAGCTTAGGCTCGCTTTCATGGTGGTGACTGGTGAGTACTGTCCCAACTCAGCATACAATATGTGAATTCGATATCTACTTCTAGAGATACAGATGAGTTTCGATCATAGTTCACAGTTCCGAGGAGAGGATGTGTGTTATAACCTGTTTAGGAAGCTCTATTAGTGGCAAAGTTACATGTGTGTTGCGGTGCTAAAAATATTTGATTTTTTAAACTTCAGGAGATTCGAAAAGTGGTTTCAATAAGCCAAAATGTTTGGTTTAACTTAGATTCGAGAGTTTTTATACCATGATTTCAATATAATTAGGAAAAGTCTTGAAAAATTAAACCATTTTTCTAGAGAATCAAATAATTTAAGAAAACAGACTGTTTAGAACAGGGCAGCCAGCTTGTTGCAAATCCAGAAGGCGAAACTCGATCCATGGAAATACATCCCAACTGCTGAAGAACTAGATTGTGAAACACATAAACTGCAAAATACAAACACTGAAACTGGCCGCAGTAACTACACTGATCCTTGAATCAAACAGATAGAACAGCATTTCATGTTTAGGATATTCAGCCCCTTTGGCTTTCCATTTTTTTTTTCTGTGTAAAGATGATGGGCTTGATCCTTGATACCTTCAGCAGGTCGTGGTGTCCTAAAGTCAGTGGTCAACGTTGATGATCTAAAGAAAATAGATGAATAGATTAGCTTAATATCGATGACCACGAGAATTATGGCCAATCCTGATGCGACCAACCAAGTCAAAACAATTGATTTTTCTATTCGTTTCCATGCTATCACTACTCTCTCTAGTAAACAAATTTGATGTCCTAGATATTGAAGTTGACCTCAGTTATATATCATTGATAAAAAATGTTCTAATATATTTATAAAAACACAATAAATATAATATAACATAATGAAATTTACTATTCAAGAGCAAGGGTTTTTTATGCTTGTATAACGATCTCTTTATACTATCCTCACCCTCTAATGTGCTCCCAGATCGATACTAGTTTTTGCCCAAAAAAAACTCTCATTTTTTCTTCTCCCCTCCGCTCCCCCATCACCTCTCTCCTCTCCTCCCTTCCTGTGGGTTCTACCACGGCGCCGATGCTGCACAACTACTCCTTCTTCCTCTTCCTTTCTCTCTCTTCTTCCTCTCTCTCTCCTCTCTCCTCCCATGCTCTCCACAGTTGCAACCATCAAGTCATATATGTTGGTCCTTGTGCTGCATCCTGATGTCCGATGAAGAATAGCTTGGTGGTCCTAAGCAGGGTGTGACAATGAGGGTGGGTGATCATGGCCAAGGGGTGGGGCGGTTTGATGGTTGCTGCCATTGAGGGTAGGGAGAACCAATGGATGGGTTGGCCACGCCAGAGAGGAGAGAAGAGGAGATGAAGGAGAAGGGAGAGAAAGATGAAGAGTGGGGGTAGTGTGGAAGAAGGAAGAACCAATAGGGAAGGGAGAAGGGTGAGACGGAGGATGAGACATGAGAAAGAGGAAGTGAAGTCGAGTAGAGCAGAAAAAAAAAAGATGATGAAAAACATCAAGATTGATGCATCTTAGATTGTCATCCTATAAAAAGTTTACTACAACCGTGGAGTATTTACGCTTGCATATATTCGTCAAAACCGTCATTATCTCTTGTGATCGGATAGAGCAATAAGCAATCTAGAGATGATGTGTATGTGTTTCGAGCAACCAAGGATGCTGAAATCTAAACAAAATTCTGGAAGGTCTTACGACGTCACTCTCCCGGTCGCCTTTGCTGGCTTGTTGCTCCGTCATGATCATCCAAACCGCGAGGAGTAAACAAAAGCGAGGGAGGTGCCGTACCGGGCATCACGCACGCAATACAAGGAGCAATCAATCCCGAGACAGCCAGCTGACACGCGGGCCCCACTTCCCGGGCGCGGCCGGTTACCCGCGCACGTGAGCGTCGGCGCTCCCGCGCTGCGTAACGCAGTCACGCAACGCGGGCGAGAGAACGAACCGGGAGGAGGTAGGCCAGGTCAATCGCCGCACGCGCACGCGCCTCGCGTACCCATCGCCCCGGAAACTCCACTGACCTGCGGGCCCGTCGTGGGGCCCATGAGGAAAGTAAAAAAAATAAAGCGCACCCAGTAACGGAGCACTAGCTAGGCAGCAGCGGTGGTAATAGTAGTATAGGCGGGTGGGGAGGGGAGTAGACGGAAGAGAGCAATGGAAGCGTAAGCGCGGAGATAGAGAGACGCGCGGATCAAACGCACGCACCAGCTCGAGGGCTCGAGACCCTCGCCGCCTCCTCGAATTCCTCCTCCCCTCGCCGCCGTCGAGGGAGGGGCTCCGATCCGAGTCGCGCGGGATCGAGCTGGAGCGATCCCGCGCGCGCTCCAGGCCGCAGGCGGATCTCCGGTGCCGCGGCAAGGTACGGATCAACTGGGCCTGGGGCTTTCCCGTTCCTGCGATGTTCGCGCCTCTGGTTTTCGACGGTTGGATCTAGCTGCCGCCGCCCCCGCGTGATTCCCGAGGCGGTCGGGGGCTTGGGGCGGCTTTCTCCTGGATCTCGCTGCGGGAACATTTGTCATGGATTGCGGGATCACCTTTGCTTTCTGCCTCTCGAAGCACCGGTTTTTCCGAGCTGTTTCATTGGCGTCTCGTTGCAATGAATGGGATTAATGCGTCAAGAGTTCGATGTTTTCTCACTGTCCCTGAATTGAATTCTAACCTGTGTTAGTTTGTGGCAGCGTGGAGGTTCGAGTCATTGTATATATCACGTATTGGTCAGTGATCAGACAGAGCAATAGGTCGTGCGAGGCCTGACCTGATCGTTTGGGCTGCATTTTTGGAGAATGTCAGGTATAGACAATTGTCAATTATTATGTAGTTATGTAGGTTTAACAGATCATGCAATGCAGCTGATGCTCTGTGATTGTGATGCGCTGTTGCAGAGAGCAATGCCGACTGCATCGAGGCATCTGTCAGTAATGATGAGAGGAGGGACAGAGCAGATGTCCAGAACTTGGAGGATGAGCCTAAGCATAGAAGGATGCGGTCACTGAGGAAGAAGGCACTGCACGCCTCTTCGAAGCTGACACATTCCTTGAAGAAGAGGGGGAAGAGGAAAGTGGACTGCAGAGTGCCGAGGATAGCAATAGAGGATGTCAGGGATGCAGAGGAGGAGCAGGCGGTCAGCTCGTTCCGAGAGGTTTTGTTTGTCAGGGGTCTATTGCCCGAGAGGCATGATGATTACCATACAATGCTTAGGTTAATATCAGATGCAATCACCCCATATTGGTGTTTTCAATTGTCAAATCACAAGTGGCAGTTAGTGATTATTCATTGTGATCTATCTTTCATTCAGATTTTTGAAAGCTAGGAGGTTCGACTTTGAAAAGGCAGCACAAATGTGGGCTGACATGCTGCAGTGGAGGAAGGAGTTCAGGACAGATACAATTTTCGAAGTAAGAACACTTCATTCTTAGAGTTGATCTGACAAAAAGGAAAATTATATTAAAGATGTGCAGATTCAGCTATATTTCACAAGCACTGTATGAATTCAAAGCTTCCTTGTAATATGATTTTGCTTTACTATGCCATTCGTACTGATGTCATTTAACTCTACTCATTGAAGGATTTTGAATTTCATGAGCTAGAGGAGGTGCTGCAATATTATCCCCATGGTTATCATGGGCTTGACAAGGAAGGAAGGCCTGTCTATATCGAGTTGCTTGGGAAAGTTGAACCTAATAAGCTTGTACAAATTACAACAGTGGAACGCTATGTGAAGTACCATGTACAAGAATTTGAGAGAGCATTCCACGAGAAGTTTCCTGCTTGCTCAATTGCTGCTAAAAGGCATGTAGATACAACAACTACAATACTGGATGTCCATGGTGTGGTATGTTCATTGCCTTTCGCCTAAATATCCTTTCTTCATGCCAGTTTTTTTTGTTCTTGAAAGAGGTATAATAAAATTGACAAACAAGAGCATTCCTTGTCTTCACAGGAACATTGCCTTGAAATTATTATTATTTGTTGAGAAACCTTCCATTGAAATTATTTGTTATGTTTACAAGATATACCTTGTAGTGCAGTTATCAGAAGTAAAAATATAGTGCTTTTCAGCAAATACAAACTTACCATAAAACCATTTGTGAAGGCACACCTGAAATTTTGGCTGACCTAACAATTCTTAGGGTATATCATCTATTCGAAACACGACATCTGTGAAATTGTACAACCCTGCAAATTAACTTTTCATTATTGATCATACAATAAACTGTTAGAATACAGGAAAAGATATCTTTCGTAAGAGAAAACTATTAATATTTCCAATGGGTTTGGGATATATCCACTCTATCAAAAATACAAACGACATCAGTAGAGATGTAGCTGTTTTATTTCCTCGAAACTATTGATATTAGTAGAATTGCTTTCATTCAGTAGCTGTGCATTTTAATCATTCTATATGCATATACGAATTAGGAGAGTTTTTTAACAAAATCTTTTCTTTAACTATATCTTTACCAGTATTGTTGAACATCTCTGTGCCGTCTGCATGATAGTTGAAAATGACATAATAAGATGTTGGTGGTTTGCTTCTGTTACCTACGATATAGGGCTGGAAGAACTTTAGCAAGATTGCGAGGGATTTGGTGCGCTGTATGCAGAAAATAGATGGTGATTATTATCCTGAGGTAAGTCTTAAAGACAAAATATAGGTCTGCTTTTCACCCATTCTGATTACCTGTGAACCATGCTCTCAATTATGCAGACACTTCATCAAATGTTCATTGTAAATGCTGGACCTGGTTTCAAACTGATCTGGAGCACTGTGAAAGGCCTTCTTGACCCCAAAACTTCATCTAAAATCCATGTACAAACTTTTGCAAGCTTTTTAAGTTTGCTTTCCACGTTTTGATGTTTGTGTGTGGCTTATACTACTCTTCAATTACAGGTTCTAGGAACCAAATACCAAAGTAGGCTACTCGAAGCTATTGATGCAAGGTTGGTGACTGTAACATATGTTGTTTGGACTCTTTAGTGTAAAATTTATGGCGTGTGTCCATCACAAGGCTTACCAACATATATCTGCAGACAATTGCCAGAGTTTTTGGGTGGTTCATGCGCATGCTCTAACCACGGAGGATGCCTGAGGTCCAACAAAGGCCCTTGGAGTGATCCTTCAATTATGAAGGTAAAATTCTAAATCTGCTGGTGCTCTCGTACTGTACCATATTCCTTATGTTATATTAGGACTATTAACTATCCATGCAGCTATTCATGAACTTTTTTCCAATTGTAGCTTGTACATAGCATGGAATCATCTGCACTAAGGGAAATTGGGCAAGTATCTGATATAGAAGAAACAATTACTGGCTCTATAAGATTGCGTGCGCTTAAGGCAAGATTACCAAATATCCAATCTGTGAGATGTGATATACTCAATTAACCAACCTATTCTTTCCAGTTTTGACTTTTTATATCCTGCTTCTTTCAGTTACCGGAAAGAATTAGTGATACATCAAATGCTGAATCAAGTTCAGATGTTGATGATCTTGGATCCCCTGTAGCGCCTGAAGATGTTGAGTATCATAGTTTGGCTCCAGTTCGTGAGGAAGTAAATCCTTGTTCCCTTAGTGCAGTCATTATTTTAAGAAGTTCCATTCATTTGGTCTGCAGCTACTAGCTTGTTTCTTTTGATTTATATATGATAATAACTGATATGTTCCTTTTGGTATATACACGTCTAAATAGTACCTGTTGCAATATAGAGCATCATACATCACACAATGACATTCCTATATAAGCCTTGCCTTGTACTTATCGTGTAGGCCAGGGAATCAGGATCAACAACGTACAGCGCTTCTGATGATCAGTCTCTTTCGGTGGATAAAGTTGGTTACAATAAAAGATATAACCATGCTGGAAATGTATCAGGGCAGTACAACACACGGCAAAATTCCTTGATAAATAGAGCACCTGAGCCAGGTATTGTGCACTGTTAATATTTCAAGTCATCTGTCTCCCCAAGTTGACCAGCCCATTTGATGATTCAATTTGTGAGCTGAAACTAGCAGGTCACATCCCGAATGATGGTGAAGGCAATGCTGATGATGGAATTTTGAAATATTTTTCAAGAAAAGTTGTTGCTATAATTCTCAAAGTACTCTCTCTTTTGCGTTTTTTCGTTCGCCGTCAACAACAGCTGGAAAATGTTCGTCCACATACTGCAAACGTGCCCAGTGATCAGGCAGAACTTCTGATAATTAAGGAAGACCGTGTAAATCCTTGTCTGGAGCGTCTTGACAGACTTGAGTCTATGCTTAATCAGCTCAGCAGAAAACCTCCTGAGATCCCACAGGATAAGGATCGTGCTATACGGGATTCTTTTGACAGGATAAAATCCATTGAATTTGATCTGGAGAAAACAAAGAAGGTATTCCTCTACCCAAGTATTACAGACCTTATGGTGCATACGGTTGTTTGGAGCTTTATGGTTTGTAATGTAATGCTTTTCACTGCAAAAAAATGTATTTATCTTGATAAATAAATTATATGATTTGCGAAACATTTCAGACAAAATTTTGAACAAATTATGTGGAATTAAAATATAAATGTTAATTTATTTATTGACATATGCAGTGAAACTTAATGGTACACCAGAAACTTTTGAGCATGCAATCCCAAAAAACTGTAAGGACTATGAAAGTCAGACCTTTACCAAGTTGGATATCATGCATAAAAGAAATGGATGCAAGTTATGTAAATTCAACAAAAGCTTACTGAGAGAGGTCTTTTCAAGGACCACTCGATACTTGATTAACACTTTATAAAAGTGCACTTTGTGAATATTTCAAATATTCCATTGCTATCATGAGGTCATTGGTTGTAAAACTGTAGGATATATTGTCAGTGGTATATAGCAAATGGGTACAAATTTACAGTGGTACACAGCAAATTTTGCCTTAAAATGTAGGCTCGATTGTTCAACATACTATAAACTACATCCTGTTATGGCCAGAGTTAATACTCAGGCCATAATTCAACATATATATGTTATTTGTTTTCCACAATTTAACTGATAATATTGATTTCTTGTATTTTGAATGTTCATATATTTATATGCAGTGCTTTTTTTTATCTGTTCCTCCAGGTATTACATGCGACAGTGATCAAACAAATGCAGTTATCTGAGACACTAGAAGCTGTGAAGGAGTCTGATCTTAGGGTGAGCAATAACATATTATGCAGTTGTAATTGCAAGATTGCCGACACTGAGTAATGCAACATTGGATGATAGTTATTCTTCAATTGAAAATAATAGTGCATCGCGGGTCTAAAAGTGACATATTTCAGCATTTGACTTGATTCTATAGGAACATACTGTGCATATGGTTCAAGATTTTTCTGCCTGAATTATAACTTAGAATTATATAAAATAAATTACTGATTACGTTAATTCATTCTGTGGCTTATTAGACAATAAAGTTCCTTTGTTTTCTTCCTTGTTTGGTGCAGAGAAGAAAATTTTGTATATAATAAAATTGGCAACAATGTACAGGAACAAGAAGGGTCTGCGGCTTACTAATGTCTGCTTTCCAGCAGAAAACTAAATCACAATTGCTTTGTATATGGTTGCCCTTTCTTGGCTCGCGCTTTTCTTTTCTTTTTTGTCTATCAAAGAGATGAGCGATGCCTAGTGTTAATAAGAGCAGATGGTGGCCGAGACAAACTGAGGAGATGGTCAAGAATTTTCTGGAAGATCGCTGAAAATAGTCCAGCTTACAGACCAAAAGGAATTTTACAAGATCCCAATACACAGCTCATGTTCTGTTCATGTTTCTATTTATTCCCCTTTCAACCTCCTGCTCTGCTGTATGTATTTTAGTGTTTTTGTACATTTTCTTTTTCAGAACAGCTGAGGCTTAACACCCGCAATTGATACCCTTTTTTAGTTGAGATCGTCAATACATGTATCAGATTTCCTCTCTCATTTCACCTTTCAATTGTGAAGTATAAGCTCCTGACTAAACTGCCTGATGCTATAGCTAACCAAGCAAGTAGGACATGGTGTTGCAACATTTTTTGGTCAGATGAAAATAGCTAAGTTCATTCTATGTTATCATATTTATACTGCCATTTTTTGTTTCTTTTTTCACAAGCAAAATCTCAATAAGAACACACTGTTTGAGATAGGCTTGGCAGGCCCTGTATTTGCTGTATGCATGACAAATAAAGGACACTGCCTTGAATTGCCAATTGTTGTTGATTGATGCGAGTATCGTTGGTGGATCGCAGGTTGAGGAGTGATATTCTTGTGTGCCGTGAGCTGTGTGGCACTTGAAGACGCGCCCAACTTAGCTGGCGACTCGTTCTTGCTGGCAAGTTCGCTATAAGCAGCCAACAGCCAAATGCCAGACGGAAGATGGCATTTTTGTCAAAAGAGACCCCGTCCATCTCATGGCAAGGACAGGGATAGCCATTGAGGAATGGTTCAATCGTTTATACTCGTCGAAAGGCTACTTTTACTGGTCAATGACGTCATACGGAATTTTTAAGGTTTACTTAAGAATTTGGCGGCAGACAACCATTTTAAGATCATAAACTTAAGTTACTCACCAACTTCTTTCACTAATGGCAATAACTTGTCTAGTTTTTTATGTATTGCAAATTTATCCTCATCTTATGCTGTCCATTTTCTACGCACACAAAATACAAAAGAAAACCCATTCCATCCCGTCAGAATTCTGCCATTTCTACTGGTCCACCAATAAAGATAGAAACATCAAGAAAACCATACTGAGAGATAGCGCACTGTATAGAGATACAAGATCAATAAAAAATTTTATACTACTTAGAAAACTTCTTATCATGGTTAGGGATGCAAACGGAGCGGATAATTTCCGACCGACCGAACCAATACGGATAATGGTTTGGATATTTATATGGATATCCAGCTGTTTTTTGCGGATACGGATATGGATATAGATATTAGGATGTGGATATGGATACGGATACTGATAATGTGGATAATATCTGTGGTATAGTATCCGAAGAAAAATATGGATAATATCCGATGGATATTATCCAAATCATCTCAAGGCTAAGCCCACCTACCAACCATTATCTGCTACATTGCTCAGCCTGATCCGTTTCAACTGCTTTATATTACTATCGCTTCAAAAATCGCTTTGACAAAGACTATCTGCTCACATAAATTTTTCAGACCTAATCGCACTGGTGGACTTGGTGGTGCTTAGGGCCTTAGGCCGAATTGCTCACTCCTTAGGCCGAACCGTTCCAATTAGCTAGGCTGCTGGAGTGCTGGTGCTTCATGCCTTCACCGCACCGCCCTGGTAGTGTCTACAAGATTGCATATTTCTTGTGTATTAAATATTTATGCTTACTTTAAATGTTTGATGCTTCCTTTGAAAGTGTATTTTACGTATTATCCGAGGAATTATCCGTTCCGAACAATATCCGAACCTATAATATCCGTGTCCGCATCCGAGCTATCCGTGTCCGTATTCATATCTGATACTATCCGTATCCGATCCGTATCCGAAAAATAAATATAAATACGGATACAATATCAATGTCATCCGACCGTATCCGATCCGTTTGCATCCGATCATGGTAAGTGTTAGCGCCACCATTTTTCTTTTCGCCCTCTCGGGTTTTCGAACTTCTCCTTCACGTCCCTTGTGACGACCGACCATGAGTGATAGATTGATATTATGTTCTATGTTTTGCCCCTCATGTTTTCCTAGTTTTGCGCGAAAGACACGAGGCAACGTGGCAAGTCGCACCGTCAGGGGAAAAAAAGGGACAGCAAACAAACCGCGTCGCGTCTTCCACTGGTTCTTCCCTTGTCTGGACGGCACGGGCGTCTTCCAGCTCGTAGCAGCATCCCACGATGGGCGATGATTAATTGTAGCAGTAACACCAGCTTCTTGCTGCTCGGAAAGACCAGCGAAGACGTTGAGGCGCGCATGTGGGCAGCCACTCCCCCGCGCGGACCATCTCCTTCTCCGTCGCCGTCATCCTAGATCCAAGAAGCTCCGTGGCTTCCATTCCATTCCCCCACAAGAACCACCCTTCCGTTGCGAACCTTGCAGCGGCGCGGCGAGCGAAGTTATTGCGCAGAGAGGCGATGGCTGCGGGCCGTGGGTTCTTGCTCCTCCTCCTCCTGGGCGCCGCCCTGGCCGGGCTCGCCTCCGCGTCGCCCTTCCTGTCTGGTGCGTGTTCTTGCCCCTCCGTTTCTTGCTGCCTCGTTTGCTCCCGTCTCTGATGAGCTCAGCTCTGCTTCGATCGTGCTGCTTGGACAGACGGCGTGTTCCAGGCGAGCGCCGGATCTACGGGGAGAAGCTTGCTGCAGGCCAAGAAGAGTACGTTTGCTTCCCCCTTCTTGTTTGGTTCCGCATAAGCTGGCCATGGATCCGAGATAGGTGTAGTGAGGCAGAAATTCGATCTGAAATTGAGGTAGGTAGAGTAGATAACAGAATGTTGGGCGCAGGGTTATGCGCTAAATTCCGAGCTTCCATGCACGGAGTAGATTCCCTGGTTCGTCCTACGCTTGAAGAAAGAAATGTCTGTTATTAGTTATCTATAGTGTCGTCAGATCAGGGTAGCATCGAGGATTGGTGGTGACTTGGTGAGGCTTGCATCGATTCCATCCTTGTTTAGTGTGTAGATGAAGAGGGACGATGAATAAGGATGATGGTCTCGTGTGCCAAGCACCAGAATTCCAGAACATCTTGATGGTTGAGTTGGATGAGTATAATGAGGAATTGGGTAATATGAATTGAATAAAGGGTCGGGGGGTATAGCTTTCTGACGATGTAGATATACTCCTACTACTTACACGTGCGTGCTAACTAGATAATAGGGGACATTTAAATATTTAATTCACCTCAAAACTGAAAAAACATTTCATCAATTTCTCGATTTCTATGGTGTTTACATGCATTTAATGTTGAGATTTTTGAGAGGCTGATGTGGAGTTTACAGACTTGGAAATACAGAGTTCAATGCTGAAGTATGGAAATTACCATCATTCATACTAAAATTTATGTTTTATAGTTCTCTTAAATTCAAAATTCCAAACATCAAGAAAGATCAACCTGAAAGGTCATAAGCTTCACTTGCTTCTTGATGCTAAGATATCCCTCCTTACATACAGAGCATAGAGAGACTAAAATAAGCTAATAGTGGGAGGTTATCCGCGATCTTGTGATGGTGAAGCAAGGACTTGTCTGGTAAGACATGCGATGTCCAAATAGTGAAGCCTGTATGTCGTTATTGGATTAGAAATGTGATCATAGGAAATTCTGCATGATAACCAGAAGTCAATTAGGTAAGGTTGTCATTGCTACAAAATAACCGAACACTTAAGAGACAGCCCCTAAGTACATATTGGTACCTTCGCTGAACAATACAACACTGTGTACCACCTAACAGCAAGATAGAGCTTTTAGTCATCATTCTGGCATACATTGCCTGTAACTTACTTCTCACTATGTTCAAGACTTTCACAGCTTTGATCTGATATACTTTCTGTCTATTCCTACCTATGCTTATCAGGTTGTCCTGTGAGCTTTGAGTTCCGAAACTACACAATCATCACAAGCCAGTGCAAAGGGCCACGATATCCTGCTGACAAATGCTGTGGTTCTTTCAAGGAATTTGCATGCCCATTTGCTAGTTATCTCAACGACGAGAGCAATGACTGTGCATCCACGATGTTCAGCTACATCAACCTGTATGGCAACTACCCACCAGGCCTGTTTGCCAGCGAGTGCCGAGAAGGCAAGCTAGGGCTGTCATGCGAAGGCATCCCCCAGAAAGACAGCGGCGTTGCAAGTGGTGGCCAACGAGCTGGAAGCAGCTCGCTTGCTCTCATTGCTCTCGTATGTGGACTAGCAGCATTGTTGTTCCATTGAAACGTGTGCTGTAACTGATGAGGTTTGAATTCATTTGCTGCTCATTGAGGCGCTCTCGGTGGTGTGGCTTGGCATTTTCCTTCTGCGTGTAACATCTCTTATAATTTAAGTCATGTCTGATTACATATCCTCTGGAATCTCACCTGTCGATTGCCAACTTAGAACTCACCCTTTGTCGTCGTGCTGTAACTGTTACATCGCATTATAGAGTTCATGTGCATGATGGTATCTATTCTGTTGGGTCTCATGAAGGTGTTTGATCGTATACGAGTCATGTCTCTTTAACCTATGGTAGTTTTAAAATAAGTTATGACGCTATGCAGACATTAGTCTTTGTATTGAAAGACATTAAGATCCTAATGACCTTACCTCTCACTGGTGCAAATTGTACTGCAAAACAATCTTGGGAGAAAGTAACACAATTATTGCCCTAACTTTCATCCTTAAAAAAAGGCTAGTAAAAAATGTAAAATCTTTTGACGACCAGGTGTGCTTCAAGATTATGTTAGTCACGAAGGATTTTAAGTACCTTTTTCACCACGTCTCCGTGGACGCTGCATCCTAGGCTTTGAAAGATCATAAAGCTAACCATGTATTGGAGAGTTACATTATTTTTTTTGTTAGAGAATTTTTAGAGGATGAATTAGAGAGGCATCTTTTTTATTATTAGATTTTTTTGGGATGAACCAGAGAGCTTTTTTTGTATTGTCAGAGACTTTATGGATGTGATTTTTTAAAGTAAATTGCACTATAGGTACATGACGTTACCTGTCGTTTTCGCTTAGATCCAAAATTTCTAAAACCGTGTATTTCTATAGATGAAGAGCGGTACGATGACGTGGCTTGCTAGTCACTATCATGATATGGTCTTTTTTTTCACATTACCCCCTCTTTTACCTCTCTTTCTCCCTCCCCATCTTCTCCCTCTCTTCCCTCTCCCTCATTCTAGAACGCAGCACCGCCACCACCTCCTCTTTCTCGTGGTCTCTTTCTACCTCTATCTTCTCCCATCCCCTCTTTGCTTCTTTCTTTTTCCCCAATCAGAGCTTCAGAGGAGTGGAGGAAGGTGTCTTGCAAGATCGGCGCAGTTCGGCCAAGTCCACTTGCCGCCTTCAATTGCTTGCCAAGACCGCCTCCCTCTCTCTCTCTCTCTCTCTACCGTGCGCCGCCTAGACTGCACGGCCCCACGCCCAATCGCGCGCGCTGTCACCAAGAACGCTGTCCGCCGAGGCCCAATGCAGTGGTGGATCTAGGATTTTATAACTGGGTGTGCCCTCAAGACATCATAACCGTTGTGTGCCGCTTGTTACTCCTCTCTCTTGACAAAAGGCGTGCAGTTGCCATGTTGATTTCGCGACTAGCATTTTATAATACAAATAAAAAGTGTTACAGTTGTCATGTTGGTTTCACGACTAACATTTTAGAGTGCAAACAAAAAGTGTTTATCCATTTAAAGTGCAAGAAGTAAGCAAACCAGAAAAAGATACAAAATAAAAAAAGAAATGGAACAAATCTCTTTGAGCTATGATGAGGTCGGGGGTGGCCTTTTATAGGCAAGGGAGAGCTTGGCAGCCACGGAATCGCGGAAATGGCGGCGGCGGTGCTGGCGGCGCGTCGGAGCGCAATTGGTCGCCCTCGGCGGTCAGATGAGGTTCGTGATGTGGGGATAAGGTTCGCGGAGCCGAGAGGAGTCCAGAGAGCTTGAAATCAGGGGCGGCGATGAGCTCCAACAACGATCCTTGGCGTTTCCGGTGGAAACAGCGGCGCCGGGCCTGGAGAAGACGGTCCCGTGGGCTGGGGTCGGAGGAGGCGACGTGGACACATCTGGTCCATTGGATCAAGTTTGGGTGGATGGGATTATAACTTTGAAGCGGTATGGCTATCGGTCGTTGGATGAAGATAAATTGATCCTGGCCGTTGGTGATTACTTAAGGTACCGATGGGTAGGAATGGGCCATTTCGGCCTTGGGCCTAAGGCCTTAGGCCCAAGTGGAGCTCCGGGCTGAGGATGGAAGGCGTATTCCCAAAGGGGAAAACGCACTTCTAATTTTCCAGAAAAGGAAAGGGTTTTAGAAATTTGTAGAAAATTATAGGAGAGTCAGAAAATTATGAAATAAATTTCTAAATTCTTAGAAAAATGAGGAGAATCTAAATATGAAATTGAAATTATCATTTCATAGGATTTTATACCTTAGAAAATTAAGATAAGCTTCTTTCTTTTAGGAGAAAATTAGTAAATGAAATAAAAAATGCTTAAACCTTTAGAATTGGTTTTAAAGAGGTTTTAAAGGAAATTGAATATCATGATTGAATATTTTGCGAAAAAATTTTATGCAACAATGGGAAATTTTTTGTTATGTTACACGTCTCCATCTTCGTTTCGGTTTTATCCCTTTCACTTTCTAGCTTGAATTACTTGTTTATCTTGCTATTGAGTTATTATCTTGTCTTATGTGATACTACTACACCTATACTTGCTTGTGAACTATCTTTGGTGCAGGTGGTATCCTTGAATTTGTGAGATTTGAATTGAATCCAAAGTCCTCTGTTTTCTGTGCAGACCGGACAGTCCGATACTTGCCTCGGACAGTCCGATACCCATCGGACTGTCCGATACAGCTTCCGCAATTAACTCTGTTCATTGTTTTAGAATTTGAAACCTCCTATTCACCCCCCTAGGCGACATCCTGGTCTTTTCACCGCCGTAGGAACAAAGAAGAGGAAGTGATCCAGGCGCTGCCGTAGATCCGTCCATCGTTCTCTTTGTCAGCGACGTTTAGGCGGTCGGTAGGGAGGCGGCACCGGATCTGCGACGAGTAGAGTTAGTAATAGTAGTGGTGTAAGGTTTGGAATAAGAGTTTTTCTCTTATCGGCGGGAAGCTGGATCAGGCGGCGGCGTTAACTTTCTTCGGAAGCTGCTACTCGGCGGGCTGCAGCAGCAGTATCTCCGGTGGAGTGGTCACGCGAGGTTGAATTCTCGGTGCTAGATTGGCAGTGGTGCCGTTGCGATGGTGCAGATTAGATCTACTCATCGGAGGATCACCGACAAGGAGGGAAAATAGAACCTCTTTTTATATTTTCTAATAGTTCTATGAGTTGGATGCGTTAAGAACCAGATGCACGAATCCTAGATTTTATCTTGCAATTCGTTAGGCTGGTGGAGAAGCGTACGTCGAGTCCTGTTTTCCTGTCTTTTGAGAAGCTTGTCTCTGACATCGATGTTAAAATTCCTTGTAACGCTTTTTTACAAGGGGAGAGGACAAGGTGCTGCGAACACAATACAAGCTTTTTTGGCATTAGCATATTGCAAGATCGTACTCTTTGTAATTTTTTTAGGAGTTGATGGTTCTTAACACAGAGATTCATTGGTTTCTGTTTTAGTTTATGTTGTAGTAACTTTTTATTATTGAGTAATGAAGATTATTTAGTTTGTTTAAAAAATAACATGATGAAAAATTTTAGTGAAGTGTGACATCGTTCATCACTCAATGGCTGCCATAAATAGTAAAGATAAAAAGATATACTAAGAAAGTAGTATAGAATGACTCGAAAGACGTTTGGATTGGTTGATCCTACTCTAACACTGTAGATCTGTCTCTTGGATAATTTTAGCATGAAAAATTTCGAAGATTGGCATGAATTTCCTACATATGCTCCCTAATCGTGTAATGATGTGTATATTCAAGCACATCTAATTTACCAAAAGATTTTACTCTTTTTTACGTGACTGTTTTTAAAAGAAGATGATAGTTATTTAGGATAATAATTGTGTTACGTTCTCCTATGAATTTACTGAAAGTTAGCCAGAAGACAAGCTAACGACGGCAAATAACATTCACACACGCAGCGGTCCAAGGATAAGGATTCCAGAACATATTGGGCCCAACCGAACTAAGTGAAAGCGCTCTAATGCCCTCTGTCTTGAACTGTCACGACAAAACCATCAAAGGATTGTGAACAACTGTTGCGACTGTCGGTCCAACACCCTGCAATAGCAGAGGCAGCAGGCCTCTTGTTCACTGTAGCTAGCAGCAGATTATAATCTTAAAAGGTTGAGGTTTTTTTGTTGTTTCCAACGGCTTCCTTCACGGGTGGGATTCTCGTCGTGAAGGAAATCCCGTTTCCTTCATAACTCCAACAATTCTCTTCACCGTTCCTTTCCGAAAGGGATTCTCTTTTTCATTCCCTTCATAAAGGGATTCTCTCTTCTTTACTGTATCATTTCTTTGAATGGATACTGTTGTAGATGGTGAAAAATGAAAGAAACAGTGTGGAGAAGGGAATGAGGAAGGGAAGAAAATGAAGGGAAAATGGTTGGAGATAGTCTTAGATGCTTTGAGAGACCAAAAAATTGTTAAAAGTTGGTTTCAAAATTCTCAAGAAGAAATAATAAGTTTATTAAAAAATTGCTACAAAGCGTAAAGCGTTTGGCTTATGAAAAAGAACGAATATGCAGTTGTAGATTATAATAATTCAGCTTTAAGCCATAGCAAACAAGGCGAACTCTGACCTACCCTCTCCCTACCTACATCTGATGGTGCTTTTGCTGCCTCGCCGTTCCACCTGTTCTTTCTCCTACTATTGTGCCAGCCCCCCCCCCCCACCTTACTCCAATCTTCGTTCGTGCCCCCCTAGCCGACCCTCACCGTCCTTTAACGACCTATAGCCAAGGTGACACCATCGCCACCTCGTTGCACCACCACCACCACTGCCTCCCATAGTTGTGCTCCCGTCGGCCCGAACACCCTCTAAGCATACGGGCATGGTGAATAGTGAACCTAACCCAACAATGGCGAGAAAGCAACACGAGAAGGTGGGGCAGCAACAATGCGGCACCAGTGGCGGTGGTGACTTGGGAAGTAATGGTGGCTATGGGGAGAGAGAGGAGAGGAGAGGAAGGGAAGCGAGGACAAAACATCGGACAGACACGAGAATTGAAGTGCACGACATAAGACGGCTCCCTCGTTGACTGAAATTTGGACCAGTCGCCTGATAAATAGCAAAATAAAGTGATATAAAAATCATTGTAATATGTATCTAGTTCGTTATCACCCAAATGCCCGAGGGATTGAGATTTGACCATTTTGGTCAAATCAGTTTAAGGAGATAGGATGGGGTAACATGCCAAAACAAACCAATTATTGGAGGTAGAACCATATTATTGCTTGCATTTGTGCGCTAATTCCATGAATGGTTGATTCTTTTAGTAAAGTACACAACTGCCCTCGAAAGTTGTACCGAAACCTCACTTAGCCCTCTAAACTTTAAAATTACTTTGTCACCCTGATTCTTTTAGTAAAGTACATAATTGCCCTCGAAAGTTGCACCGAAACCTCGCTTAGCCCTCTAAATTTTAAAATTACTTTGTGGTGCCTACAAGTTGTTTCCCATTATACCACAGCCCCAAGTCCATTAGGTTATCCGTTAAGCGCTTAAGTCACCGTTAGTTCTCCATTAATTGCTTATGTGGCTGCCACAAGTCCCTTTTTTTAATGAGATAGTGTTCATGTCACCTAAAAATATCGAAAGAAAACAAAAAAATCAAAAAAAACTCAAACACTTCAGGGAAAATTTAAAAACATTCCAAAGTTTCAAAAAGTTGAATTTTAAATCTATAATTCAAATTCAAAAATTGAATTTGGTTTTCTTGGAAAAATATATTCTGAACAAATTTTTTGGAATTTTGAATTTGAACATTTAAATTTTAAATTTTAAATTTTTTTGGAAAATTCAAATTTGAAAGTTTAGAGATTTTGAATTTGAAATTCCAAAATTCATGTTCAAACTTTCAAATTTGAAATTAAAAAACTCAAATTTAGATTTGAATTTAAAAGTTTAAATTAAATTGAATTTTGATTTTCAAATTTTCTAAATTTAAAATTCAATTTTTGAATTCATACTTTTATAATATTAAATTCAAAATCCAAATTTATAAATTCAAAATCTAAAATTTTTAATTCAAACAATTTAATTTTAAAATTGGAAAATCTGAAAATACAACTTCAATTTAATTTAAACTTTCAAATTGAAATCCAAATTTGAGTTTTAAAATTTTAAATTTGAAAGTTTGAACATGAATTTTAGAATTTCAAATTCAATATCTCTAAACTTTCAAATTTGAATTGTTTGATTTTTTAAATTTAAACGTTCAGATTAAAACTTTCAAAAAATATGTTCATAATTTATTTTCCAAGAAAAGAAATTAAAATTTTGGATTTGAATTCTAGGTTTAAGACTCAACTTTTTGAAACTTTGGAATTTTTTTTTTGAATTTTCCGTGAAGTTTTTGAATTTGTTTCGTTTTTTTGTTTTCTTTTGAATTTTTTCAGATGACGTGGATGATATGTCTTTAAAAAGCCGCACGCGTGGCAGCCACATCAACAATCAACAGTGAACTAGCAGCCACCTAAGCACTTAACGGATGACCTAACGGATCTAGGGCTATGTTGCAAACGGAAACAAATTCCAGGGGTGACAAAGTAATTTTAAAGTTTACGGGGTTAAGTGAGATTTCGATACAACTTCCCGGGGCAATAGTGTGCTTTACTCATTTTTTTTTCTTTTGGTTACAGGAACATTCTTGGCTAGCTCCTTACCTCTAGGGGCATGTTGTCACCTTTGTAATTTGTATTGAGTTCACTTCGCGGATTGAAAGAGAGAGAGAGGTTGCAATTAATCACATGAAGAACGAATGCTTGGTTACTCTATTTTTTTTTAATGTGATTCAGTTATAGTAGAAGTAACTAAAAGATGTAGGGTCCAAATTTTCCATAATCAAGTTAAGGAGATTTTTAAGACATTGTATGTGGTTTGATGGTCATATACATATTTCGGCGCATCCAACCGAACATGGTGAGCTCGGACACCAAGCTCACAGTATTGGCCAGACGCACCTTCACGGCGGCGAAGCAGGACATCAACATCTCCTTCACCACCAACAAGATATGGCGGTCAAGCACTTAGAATCCTGGATGTAGGGGTGTCAGTGGATTGGATAGTGGTCAAACTGTATCCGTATTTATAAAACGGATACAGATTAGATTTGGATATTTCTGTATTCAGATACGAATCAGATTTAGATACTATCGGATACGGATAGGAATGCGGATATTCTCGGATTCGGATTCGGATACGGATATTATTCATGCATAGCGTATTTAATCATTATAATATATTATTTCACATAAATAAATATGAATTCATATTATATTATAAATATTCATCCAGCTAATTTGGATATTCTCACAAATAGTTTGGATAAAATAGCATTTTAGATGACAAAAGTATGTACTACATTTGTATGTCGGATAATTCGGGTATTATTATGGATACGGATACGAATAGGGATAATTGGATATATGTATGGATATGGATACGAATGCGGATAATTAGATTCGGATAAGGATGCGGATATGAATTTGGGCGTCGGATAATTCGGATGCTTTTGACACCCCTACCTAGATGGACCCTGTTTGGTCTTGTTGGTGCTTGTATTTTATTATGCAATCTTAGGGACCAAAGTGTAATTTGGGATGTAATGTTTCCAAGTTTTAGTAAACCCCTTCATAAAAAAGAGATTGACACATGCAAATAAAAGATGTCACTTAGTTGAGAACTTAATTACATGGTAAACTAGAATTGTTCTCATATTTAAACAACATTAGTATAGATTCAGTTACTAGGAAATAATAGAGGATATCAATGTTTCCATGTCAATTTTAATGTTTCATTGATATCCACATCAAATATGCACATAGCAGACTTGTTACCCTAGCATGTATCTTATGAAATATCTACTATTAAAAAGAGTATAGTGGTGAATGGGAGTGAGTAGTGGTGAAAGATCGTCATCTATCTGGACCATCCAACACCTCCATTCAATTGCCAGGTTACAATAACGATGTTTTCTATTGACCAGTCGAGTGCCGTGCTTTGTTACGAATAAATATCATGTTATTTTCCACTAAGTTTAATATGCTTGACTCATGTCTTTAGCATTGCTTTCACATTCGACTGTATGGTGCTTACGCATTGCCTCCGCTTGTGTGCTCAGTTATGTCATGCTTCCACACCATATGATTTGATATATCTTGAACTAATAGGAAGCATTCAAAAATGGGTCAATTAGATACATGCCACTGCAGAGTGGCCAATTCACACATATGCCATTAAAAAGTCCAAAATCGCCCCAATGCCATTACAAAATGCCAACTCTCACAAATGTGCCATTATAGACTTTTTGCCTCCTGCCATCTTCATATTTACAACAAATATGTCATTGGGCTCTTCTTCTTCCTCCTCCTCCCTCCACTCTCTCTCTTGAGCAGATGCACTGCCATGGCTAGGCTCCACCCTATAGCAGCAACTCCAGTCCTTCCCAAGCGGATGCCCTTCCCTCCCCTCCTTCGAGTTGCCTCCTCCACCCTGCTCGATGGGTGTCATGCCAAGCTCAATCATGCTCGACCAAAGGTGAGGCAGCGGTAGGATCGGGAAGCACATCAGGTAGAGTTTCCAAAGCACAATGACTCTTGTAGCGAGTACAACACGTCATGAGGCAGCGCAGCGAGTTGCAGCGGCAATGCCAATGTGGTGTGGTGCGGTGGTGCTAGGAATGGCGGCGAGGTTGGGCGACCGGCCAAGGAACAAGGAGGCCGCATCGTGAAGCTCCAAGGGGACTCGAACCGGATAAAGAGAGGACAAAGCGGCGCTGCGACATGAACCCATGGCAGTGTCAGCTCCAGCACGACGATGGTGGCGTCTCGGTGAGGGTTCGACGAGGAGGAAAGGCGGAAGGGGATCAGAGAGAGGAGACAGAGGAGGTGCTAGAGCTTGGGAGGAAGGGGAGGGGAGAGGGGTCGCAAAGCTGGGGGGAGGGGAGGGGTTCACCGGAGCTCCTTGGATGGATGTGAGGAGACACGATGGAGGGAGATGCTGGAGGAAAAGGAGAAGTTGGAAGTTGGGGCATTTTGGTGGCAACAACTTCATAATAACATATATGTGAGAGTTGTCACATTGTAATAGCATGGGGGCGATTTCGGACTTTATGATGATATATGTGTGCAACTTTGCAGTGGCATGTATCTAATTAATCCTTCTAAAATACAACACACTAAAAATACAAAATATATAGATAAACAAGATGATTTCATATATCTTGTGTAGATAAAAATTTGCGTAATACAACACATTAAAATAAGAAACCAAGCTAAATTAATAGAAATTATCATTATGATGTTTTGACCGTTTCACTGAGAGGTTAATGGTCAAGATGGATGACACAACCATCACCGTGACTTACCACTATGCTCTTTTTAATAGTAGAGATTTTATTTGAGCTGAGTGCTTGTGCTTTGCTATGAACTAAAAGAATATCAAATGCTGTCCTATGACGTTATGATTAATGTGTTTGACTCATGCATTCAACTATGCTTACGTGCTCGATGTGTCACTCCTACATAACATCAGCTTCGATTATTTTTTTTTTTCATAAGTGCCGGTGAAACCTTCCTATAATACAAGCATGGAAAAATAGGAAATCAAATCAAATCAATATAAAACATTCTTGCTAATCAAAATCTTCCAAAAATATAATACGCTAAAAAAATAAAGTAGTGTAAATAAATGGAAAGTATTATTATGTTGTATAAGGAGTGATGGACATGGAGATAAAAATTTGGCTCTATGACAACCACAATAAGACTCTTTTTAATAGTAGATATTTCTGATTCTAGTGAGTTCTTATTTTAGGCAGGTATTAACAAATAAGAAAGTTTTCTATTGATTTAGTTTGCTTCTTATTATAACATGTTCAAATATTTGGAAGGTAGGTTTTGATCCCACCTTAAAATGTGTTCAAATATTTGGAAGGTAGAATTTGATCACACCAATGACATATTAATCAACGTATCTATGATTTAAACTGTGTGTATTATATATAAACGAATAAATAATGAATGTGTAGAGAATACATAGCCGTGATAGAGAATACATGCCATCATTTTCAAACTGTTTGAATCAACACACCCTAATAACTATTGACACCTAATCAAATCTACCGACAGTGTAAATCGACACGCATTATAAATTCTACCGCTCGTGGCTAGAATTAAATATGATTTTTACTGCTCACTAGAATACCCTATTCTACCAACATTATATGGCTAACCTACCATGTTTTCAAAAATAACAACAAAGATTTCAAAGTTTTATCTCAAACGTAACGAACACTTTCATCTTCTCTTCTCTCCTCTTCCTTCCCTTCTATTCTCTTCTCTTCTCCCTTCTTTCTTTCTCCACCAATGGGAATGGCTGGGGCTGGCTTGGGCACGACTACTTATATAGCCACACATCCCGACCGTTCGGTGATATGTTTGTTTATTGCCCAACGGTCGGGTGACATGCATCCATGAGGCTCCATCCACCGGCAGTTTCAACGATCCGTGCTAACGGTCATCTGCACCCAATGATCGGCTAACATATCACCTGACGGTTGGGTGATATGCGCCACGTTGGCAGGACGCGACATATGTGGCCTAGCGTGTCACGCATATCACCTAGCTATTAGGCGATATGTCCGTGTCACCAATCTGAAGGACATCGGGTGCCTATTTTTTTTGTAAAAACCTTGATTCAACACCTATTTTTTAAATGGAATAAAAATATAAAAGGGCTAATTACATCCATACCACTATACAAGAATGCCATTATAAATTGAGATCCCTTAGAAAAATATCACTATGGACATTTGTACCCCTATATCCTCATCAAATTTACCCTTTTCCCCTCTACCTCTCTCTCCACTTTCTTGAAGCGCCTCACCGCCCTATGCCCATCAGGGGCACCCTCCTGCTCCGTCGGACGATGATGTCCTGCCACACTAAGCCCTAGCCCGTGCCACCATTCTGCCATCCTAGGCCATGCCACCCTACGTCATTTGTCACGTCGACATCCTGTCGTCCTATGTTGTCATCCGACCAGTGAGGGGTGGCGAGAGGCACGATAGGGCGGCGAAGAGGGTCGGTCCGTGAGCGGCGGTGGCAGGGCATGTTGATGGTGGTTGCTTAGGTTCACTAAAGGAGCTTGGTGGAAGAAGAGAGAGGTAGTGGTGGCCAAACTGGTCGGGCCCACTGAACCAAACCAGGTGGCCTGCACTATTCACCAAATCGGGCCAGCCTAGTTCGGTCCAACGGACTGTGTCTAGCCTTAGGCCTCGGCCTATTGGGCCAGTCCGGTTCAGTTCGTATAGTGCCAAATCGGGCCAACTTGGCTCGCCCCGCCATTATAGCACTAATTAAAAATAAATTTGTATATATTTATATATCCATTTTCTTATGATATATAAATAATATAGTCTATTTATATAATTTTTAATGTTTTTTATTTAAAATTTTATTCAATTTTGTTAGGCCTATTTGTAATCAAGCCGGCCCAATTCAGCCCCATTTGCTATACAAACTAGGTTTGGACCGAGACCTCGGCCCGTTGGCCTGTTAGGCCCGGTTCGTATAGTAACCGGGCCGACCCGTTAGCCACCACTATAGAGAGGAGGGAAGAAAAAAGAGAGGAGTAATTTGGTCCAGAAAATATAGGATTGGTTTTGTAATGTTATTTCTATCAGGAATCTTACTTATACCACATTCTTATCGAATCAATTTTGTGGTGATATTTATCTGAAGAAGAAACTTTTATTTTCGTGAAGACAAAACTTTGCAATGGCATGATTAATCAAAAAAAAATTCCGCTGCCTGCCCGTGCCTCTCCCCAGTACGGCAGTACCCACCCGACCCGATCTATTTTCTCTCTCGCTCCGCCCTGCCCGATCCCCTCGTCGCGGCCTCGCCAGCGACCTCGGCAAGTCGCCATCGAACCACCGCTCCCCTCTGGCGACCGCTGCCCCGCCTCCTCCTGCGGATCCCAGTGCCAAGGCGCCGCCTCCACTCCGGTTCTCTCCCTCCCCAGCCTCATCTCTCCCTCTCTCCCTCCTTCCCTCTTTTTGTTTTTTTTCCCTATTTCGTAGCTCGGATTTGATCCAAATTCGACCGAATAACATGTTGTTTTTCAAAAATTTTCCATAGCGAACATTTCAAAAACACTGGTACTATTTTTAGGAATTTTTATGAATTTCGCCCCAATTTTTAATTTGAAACCCTAATTCGTTCGATAATTCGTGCACATCCATGCGAGCGCGGGCAGCTGCCCCCTGCCCGGGCGGTGGATCCGCCACTGTTTGCTGGCTTGATGCCTGATTGGTTCCGGTAGCGGCGTGGTTGCTGATGGTGATGATGTTCTGTTTGCAGGTTAGGGACGCTTCAGTCTTAGGAGAGGATCCATGTCCAATTATCGCGAAGACCACGTCGAAGACATGGATGATGATTATGACATGGATGAGCCCACTGATGACATGGGTGACGAGCAGCAAGAGCGCGGAGTTAGGGACTCTGATTCTGAGGATGATGAGTACGGCCAGTCGGTATGTCAGTTGTTTTGCAACATTGTTTTAAAATGCGGTCCTTGTCGGGTTACTAGATCATTATTCCACTGATGAAGTTCACATGTAGCATATTGATGCTGCTGATATGTTTTGGCTACTTAAACAACATGTTACTTTTGATGGTATGCTAGATACCAAGCGTGGAGTAGATAGTCAATCAGTTAGTTATACGACCCTATAAATGGATTGGTTAAGGGCATTGATTATGCATTTTCTTATTTAGAGGGTTAACTGAATCCATTATACGACAATAATGCTCACACATCTTGTTTTGGCTGTTGAGACTTGGGGTCCATTGGCTGGCTGGCAACGTCTTGCCTGCCAGTTCGTTCTCAACAGCAAGCTAGCCACGATTACAATTTACGAAGCCTAGCACATGACAGCTTGATACAGTTCACTCTTGTTTAGAGGGTTGTCTGAATTCATGAAGCTTGTCCTCTTACATAGTTGCACAGTGTCCTTTGTCTTGTACTGTTTGTCATCCCAAACTTTCAATACTATCTACGCAATTATCTTTTGCAATGTTATGCCTCTCTTCCCGTGATTTCTACCTGACTACCTTGTACGCTATGTAAATGCTTCCATTATTTTGCCTATTCTGTCTTCTGTTTCTAAATCTTTGTATTTGTTTCAATTCTAGACATGAGATGTAGAAAGCAACCTTAGTTTCAAATTTATAAACCAGTCTTGAACTTCAATATATAGTTTCTATAAATATAGTTTCCATTGGAAACTTGATCATTCCTTTAACTGCATAAACCACACAATGCTCTAAAAATGGTTTATTTTATTTTTCTGTTTAGAATGATAAGATTCCAGATACTTCTTCAGCGGATGCAAGAAGAGGAAAGGACATTCAAGGAATACCATGGGAGAGGCTAGCTATCACACGTGAAAAATACAGACAAACCAGATTAGAGCAGTACAAAAATTATGAGAATATGCCTAACTCTGGAGAAGCGGCAGCAAAGGTGTGTTTTAGGAAGTTCAACCCATGCAAAGTTTTTGGTCTGCCTTTGGTTAACAATTGACACTTATCTTAATACAGGAATGCAAACCAACTGAGAAAGGCGGGACGTATTATGAATTCAGACAAAATACTAGATCAGTAAAATCGACTATCCTACATTTTCAGGTTGGTTCATTCCGTGCCACCCCCACCCTTCCAATGATAATAAACTGCCATATAATTATCAGATGTAATTATTTAGATATCCTTTTATAGGCAGTAATGTTTCTATGTTTTATTAACCGAACCAGCTTCAGACTTATTTACTTTGGCAGTCAACTTTCCTCTTGATCTTTTGTCTTTTTGCTGTACCATTTCCTTGAATATCAAAATCAATCAATTGATCAATCAGTTAAGTGGAAAGTTGCTAAGCATAGCTCCATGTTAGGTTGTGTTTTCACTTTTTTCTATTTCAGTAAATATGTCATGCTTGATTGCAAATTCAGAAATTGTAACTACTAATCTGAATTGCATTAATGCTTTTATTAGCTTCTGTGATTCATAATAAGTCAAGTCAAATTAAATGTTTTGAGACATGTAATTATTGCTCAAACTTTGCATGGGTGACAAAATTTATTCCTATGTTAAGAAAAAAGAGCAAGGTGTCCCTGCTTAGTCTCTTGTCTGAAAATAAGGATTGGTGTTTGTTCTTGTATCTTTAGGACTAATTTAACTTAGCATTGTCAATTTGGAGAAACTTTTATTGGTTCAACATGTTTAGGATCTCTGCAGGTCCTGATTATGTGGCTCTGTGTCGATCAGTAAACTAAGATTTTGCTGTGTTTGAGCTAATCATTTGCAGTCAATCTCAAATTTTAATTGATGTTCCTCCTCTCTATGATATGATTTTAATCTGCAAATGTGAAGAGTATAAAACAATTGACCTGAACTGTGCCTGCAGCTGAGAAATTTAGTATGGGCTACATCCAAGCATGATGTCTACCTAATGTCACATTACTCAGTTCGTCACTGGTCGGCATTGAGTGGTGTGGATACTGAACTTATGAATGTCCAAGGACATGTGGCACCAAGGGAGGTATGGTGTATTATTCTATTTTCTATTGTCTCAATTTCCCCTTCATGTGCAGCTTTTCTAGATATTCTTCTCTTATTAAAATTTATGGATCTCTTATTACAGAAGCACCCAGGAAGTTTATTAGAGGGTTTTTCTCAGACTCAAGTTAGTACCTTGGCGGTCAAGGACAATTTGCTGGTAGCTGGCGGATTTCAAGGAGAGCTAATCTGCAAGGTAAGTTATCCAGGTTGATCTAGATCCTTTTGAATCCACAGCCCATACTGTGCTATCTATTGGCATAGTGTTATAGGATTCTAGCTATATGATGATTGACATTTTCCACTATTTCTTATGTTTACATGCATCAACATTGTTCTTTTACTGAATGCTGGCATAGGTACCTAGCTCCTAGTGCATTATTGATTCTAAGTGCTGTAGTTACCTCTTGTCAAATTGGGAGTGTCATGGTGATATGTGCATGGTAGGCCAACATAATCTCTGGTTTTGCTCTACTTGAACAAGCTGACCAATGCAATGCAATTTTTTGCTGAAAAATAACTAACTGATGTGTGTTTTTGTGCATCTTTTCACATGCTTAATCTGTCTATGAACTCTCAATATTGATCGTAATCCTTTGTTCATGTGCATTGCAGCACCTTGATCGAGATGGAATAAGCTTTTGCTGTCGAACAACATATGATGATAATGCAATTACTAATGCAGTTGAGATATACAATACTTCTAGGTAACATCTTATCCCTGCTATTAAAGGCACAATCTTGTTGAAAATATGCTCATATCAGTTGTTTTTTCCCCCAGTGGCACTGTTCACTTCATGGCATCGAATAATGACTCTGGTGTAAGAGATTATGACATGGAGAGATTCCAGCTCTGCAAGCATTTTCAGTTTGACTGGCCAGTGAACGTAATCCCTATGATTTTTCCTGCCTTTTTCTCTTGTACTGTGGTTGAAAACTTGGAACATATTGTTTGTAGTATGTGCTAGAGATGCCCTGCCCCTCCTCTCCTGCGCGAGTTTTTTTATGTACATATGATTCTCAGTCAGCTTCTTCAAAATCATTGTCATGTTTGCTGAGGCATGCTTGGTTTGCCACCACATGTTGCTATACCTCTTATGGCAAAGAATGGCAAGCCACACTTAATTGTGGTTAACAAATCGTTGGCCACACGTTAGCCAAAATTTGGCAAAATAATGAGAATTGAGTGTATGACAGGTGGGCTTTATGACTTAGAAACTGTGTCAAAAATCAAATAACTACCAAAAAACTTTGGCACGGTTTGGTAAAAGTGTGTAGCGAACCAAACGTACTGTCTTCTGGATATGGTGGATATAGGAAAGTATGGTGTTGCATATTTGGCAGTTGGAAACTTACAATATAATCTCTCACAAGCCAACTATAGAACTTCTTTTGTTCTTTTTCCCATCACTGTCTTTTCGGCATAGTATTGATCGTAGATGGATCCAACATCACTATGCATATGATAGTATATATTACAATCAAGATTGCCTTCAAGTGTTTTTAATGTACTCTAGCCTTATCACTTTTTTTTCATGCAGCATACATCACTGAGTCCTGACAGAAAGCTTGTAGTTATTGTGGGGGACGATCCTAATGGTTTACTTATTGATGCCAATTCAGGAAAGGTATACTAACACATGCAAACCCAGTCCTGAAAAAACATATAGATGTTAACCAAGCTCTGATCAATATTTCACATTAAAGTGCTGATATGATGTGTGATTAAGTGGGTACACTATTTTGCTTGTGGATGCAGACTCTTCATTCCATGAAAGGCCATTGGGATTTCTCATTTGCATCAGCCTGGAGCCCTGACGGCCGAACGTTTGCCACTGGCAACCAAGACAAGACATGCAGAATTTGGGATGTGAGGAATCTCTCAAAATCCGTCCATGTATTGAGGGGTAACCTTGGTGCCATTAGATCAATTCGATTCACTTCTGATGGGCAGTTCATGTCAATGGCGGAACCAGCAGACTTTGTTCACATCTTTGACGTTGGGAGTGATTACAACAAAAGGCAAGAGTTGGACTTCTTTGGCGAGATATCTGGCATGTCTTTCAGCCCAGACACCGACACGCTTTTTGTCGGGGTGTGGGATAGAACGTATGGCAGCCTCCTCCAGTTTGGCCGTCTGTATAACTACTCGTATCTTGACTCACTGTTTTGAGACGAAAGCAAAGAAGATGTTGGGTCTGCTGTCCCTCAGCTGTGCTGAATCTTGCCAGCATAAATTAGGTATCCCAAATCAGAGTTTTAAGTTGACCTTATAATTCAATTAATAAATGTTGTATCCTGTTGTATGTGTATATAAAGAAATGTACAGATGCCTATAGCCTGTGTGGGCAGAGCGGAGATCATATGGTAGATTTCAGTGAGTTGTATGGCCTGTTAACTATGGAGGAGCGATTATGTGAACCTTCAGATGGATGATGCTGTGACTTGTGAGCAGATTGGCCTATCAATGCAAACTAGTTCGATCTTGGGGTTTTCTGGGCAGAAGCTGTGCTCTGCTCTACTCGGATGCGATCATGCAACAGTGCGAGCCTTTCTTGATTCGGTGTGGGCGGTGTTGCGCTGGTTCCTGCCCTTCTACGGACCGCGGTACTGTAGCAACAAGAACAGTACCGTGCGTGTGGATTAGGTAGATGCTATTGTCTAGTGATTACATAGGATATTTCTTTATTTAAGTGTGTGTTTGGTTGGTGATAGATGGGATGGGAAATTGGATGGAACTAAATTTGTAGCTCGAGCCATACCTAAACAAGGAATATTACCTAATTTTGATTCATCGTGTACCATTCCATCCGATCAACCAAACCAAACCAAACACATGTCTGTGGAACTATATATCCTATCCTACCAACCTGTGAAACTATATATTCTATCCTACTAACCAAACAAATGAACTATAATTCGTACCATCCGTCTCACTTCATTCAAACAAGGAAATAAACCCTAAGTTATTTCCTTCCGGTTAATTAGAAATTGGATGAGGCTATTTTCTATTCTTATATATATGTTTCTGATTGTTAGTGATTTGAATTATTCTCTTCGTTTTTTATATAGGGCATATTTTGATTTAAAAAAGTCATTGAAGGATACTTTGACCATTAAAATCCTCTTATTATATATTTTCAATTTATACAAAATAATATTGTATCAAAAGCAATTTGAAATGTAAATCTATTGATACG
This sequence comes from Olyra latifolia, assembly GCA_036346145.1. Lineage (NCBI taxonomy): Eukaryota > Viridiplantae > Streptophyta > Magnoliopsida > Poales > Poaceae > Olyra > Olyra latifolia. The sequence continues at coordinate 10,138,380 of CM070524.1, forward strand.
TCTTTTATACACTAAAGATGCATATAATTTAACTAATTGTTGCTCAAAGTTTACAAAGTTTAACTTTTTCAAATCAAAATACACCTTATAAAAATAAACGGAGAGAATAGATTAGAGTTTATCTATTAGGGTCAACCCTCCTTGTATAAGGATGCATAATATAACCTTTTATGCAAGCAATGAATTAATTAATCTGAGAGATCAATCTCATAGGGTGTGGCTTCAGTAAACATGTTAGCTTCGACAACTGCTCGTTCCACCCACTTTAACGTTGAATCTATTCTTGTTCGGTGCTTGGGATCAGGCACACAATAACCGGTATTAGAGCTATACAATCACTGTAACGGCGTCCCTTCGAGCAGCTGTGGTTGTATGAATACTATCGGTGAGTCCGTGCAGATGGACGTGCCTTGTTCCAGCTAGCACGGGCATACGACTACTGCCGACCACTTTGTCAGTAGTGTTGGCCCGTGGATGACTCATAGCAGCCATATGACGACGAGGGATCAAAGCCAGATAATTCTCCCACCTTGAAAGGCGACAATGGTTTTGACTCCAATATCTGACGACGAGCACATTTGCAGCGGCACTGGCTAAACCGACATGCCCCACGGCTTTATCGACGCCACTAACCACGTCGATGCCTGACGGCAACGCCATGCCCACAAGGCAGCGGGCACCGATAAGATCAAAGAGATGTAGATCGTGAAGGTCGACACAGCAAAAGGCGTTGACACCGACGACATCCATAGTTTGTCCAGCATGAGGTCTACCAAGACGAGGAGGTTCCGAGCAATACAACGTTGGTCGAGGCCAACGTGCGTTTGCGTTCGACCTAGGCATCGACCTCCTCGGCTTATGCGTGTAGAGGCACAACATACAAGGAGATGGGCGTCACACTGGCTTGTCCAGATCAAGCAGCGCGAGTCTATGCTCGTCCTGATCGGGGGCACGTATGCGCCCTGTGGAAGGCAGCTGCACATGCCGACTTATGGCCTAGATGGTGGCCTTCTTGGCTTGTGCGGATCCACCCTAATTTTTGGGACTTCGGTCTTGAGGACAAGATTGATTCATAGAGGGAAGTAATGTTGTGCACGTGGCAGCATCGACAACATATGAGGGTGAAACGACACCTACAATGTACGCAAGTGGCACAAAACAATTGTTGTGTGCTTGATCTAAGCACGCAATGAGGATAGATAAGGCTCTTAACATAGGTAGAATGAGCTGTTGTCGAAACTAATGGCTATGCAATTAATTGAAACCACTGTCTACAAGATTGATTGATTTCTCAAATTAATTCACTGTTTGCATGAAAGATTACACTATGCCTCGCTATATAAGAGGGCTGACTCTAAGGGCACTCCCAATGGAATGATGCCGGCTAATTCTATAGCTGCCACGTGGGGTGAATTGCTGAGGTGGAGAGTAATTAATAGGAAGAGAGAGTATAATCGTTTCTTATATAATATATGTTCTCTATCCTTCAAACAAGGGAAAGAAACAAGAGAAAATCTTCACGGGGAGCATTACGTCGTTTCTATAAGACTCATAAATAGAAAAAAGAAACAAATAATAAATTAATTACTACATATGGTGTATTGGGAGGATTGTATATATAGCCGTCTTTATATGATGTAACATGTTTACAAATAACTTAAGCAAACAATGCATGGGGACTTGGGGAGTGCCCTGGTAGATAGACTTCAATCTAATTCAAATCACTAGCATTCAAAAGCATATATCAAGAATAGAAAATAATCTAACCCAATCTCTAATTGATCGGAATAAAATAATTTAATAAGAAAATATACCATCTAATCCTTGTATAATAGCAACTGTCTAATCCATATATCCATAGCTTTCTTATGCGGAATTTTGTGGGGGTTTTTTAAAGAAAAACAATACTTTCATTAGATCATAAACCAAAGACTTACGATCATAGAAATAACACTTGTAACACACTCCATACAATGACCCAACACCTCCTACTAAAAAGCAGTACAAAGAGCATATTGCATTCCTCTTGCCAGGAAGAAATACTCGTTGCGTGCATGATACAGTATTTGCGCTGGTAAACACAAACCAGACATTTTATGTACTCCTTGAGAGGCATGCCTTTTCCTAGTTAAAGATAAAGCTTAAACACCCAAATCAATCTTCTCCATCATTCTTCTCAAATATGCTTTCGCCGACCTAGCCCGGCCTCGCCGTGCCTCAGTAGCACTTCAAGGACCACCACGACCTTTGGCTTTTAGAACACTGACTTGAAGACAAAACCAATCCTAGACCGAAACAAAACTCCCAACATAGGGGGAGAAAAGTCCCACTAGCCAAAGAACATATCGAGGACCAGGGGTACCAACCCTATCCAAGATTCCGTTGAGGAGGATGTCGAGACCAACCACCACACTGGAAAATATTAGAAAAGAGCTTATTATCATACCTTGCTTGCCGCCAGCAACACTACCACTGGAAAATAAAACGGCCAGCAAACTCTAACCCTAGAAAACTAGATCTAACCATAAAAGTTACTAGAGCAAAGTAAGAAAAAGGGTCTTCCTCACCCTTCCCATCCCAGCGAGGTCACCGGAGTTGAGAGTGCAAAGGGGTCCGCAAGGGATAGCCGGAGGATGTCCGGGTGGCGGCGAGTTAAGAGTTGCGGGGACCGGTGCGCGTGATGGGAAATTTCTACAATGAATTTCTGTTAAGCTAGTAAAGCAAAGCTGGAGTATTCCGGTGGGTTTTGTTCTTCCCGTTGAAATCAACTAGGGCATGCCATCAACTAGTGACCTGTGTCCTGTGGGCCGTGGACTTGGTTGGTCTACTCACCTGTTGGCTGCTGTATCATCTGTGCTCGCTTCCTCTCCTTCCCACATTGGTTCGGCCCACGAACAAAGAATCTACAAATGTACTTAACAAAAGAAAAGGAATTCTTGTTTAATTGATCACCGGCAATCCTCTGCAGATGTAAAAAAAAAAAGGGGAAGGGTATTATCTGTCTGATCCGACAATGTATCTTCCTTTGTTACTCCTATTAAAAAGAGCCTAACATTCTTTAAAAAAAGTCTAACAGTGGTGACAGGGTTAACTTTTTAATTTCCACCCTCCATCCCATCTAATGGTTCAAAGTACGAGGGTAGTTTCTATTTATATGGGTTCACTTTCTTATTCTAGTGTGTGGTATTCTAGAAAGTTTCAATCAGCTTAGGGCATATCAAATCATCCTATTTAGAAAAAAGTGTCAATTTGGTCCTAAATTGTCGTCTTCGAACCAAATTTGGTTTAGGTGGTACAAAACTAGGTGAGAATAGTGTTTGGACTTTCCAAACCATACTGAGTTGGTCCCTTGACCGGTCAAACCTACCTTTTAAGCGGTTTTTTTTTGATGTGGATGCATACATGGCTAGTATTGCACGCGTCGGTTCTAAGCTAGACTACCACCCAACACCGACCGTCCAGCTCACCGTCCTCTCCCCTTACCCCTCTCCCTAATCTCTCTATCTCTACCTCTCCCACCTTCTCTCTCTCAATCTCTCTCCTATGATCATCCAGGTGCCATAGCTGCCGGCACAACATCCCCGTCCCTCTCATTCTCCTTTGCTCCTATCCTCTCTATCTCTCTCCCCCTCCCTCTCAAGTTGCTACCCCGCTGAACTCCTATCTCCACCGCCGCAGCCGCTCCCTATAGGCCACGCCGCCACAGTGCTCTTCCACCCGACCCGAACCAGCTAGGAGCACCACTGTGCCACCATGCCATGGAGGTGGGGGCTCTGACACCGAGGTTTGGGAGGAGAAGGACGATGCTAGGGGTAGGGAGGAGGGTGGTGCTAGAGGTGGTCATCAGATCGGCGTTGGAGCGTGTCGATCAGTCCACGGTGCCCAGACCAGGCAAGGGCTGAGACGGTTTGAGGAAAAGGGAGGCTGGTGGCTACACCGATGGTGGAAGGGGAAGGCAACGTATTCTGTGTACACAAGCTTTTCATGTACACACCGTGTACACCAAATAAAAAGGTCATGAAAAATTCTAAAAAAATTTGTAGATGTACTCCTAAACTTACTCTACCTATGTATGAAGTTTCAAGATCAAATTCATTCTATATTAAGAGTTACAAAAAAGAGAAAATTATTGATTTTCTCTTTTTTTGTAACTTATAATATAGAATGAATTTGAACTTACAATTTTATACATAGGTAGAGTAAGTTTAGAGTACATCTATAAATTTTTTTAGTTGGTGTACACGATGTGTACATGAAAAGAGCTGTGTAAATAGGATATATTGCCAAGGGGAAACCTAGAGGGATCCGGTGTGGAGCGAGAGCCTGTGAAGGAGGTAGGTGGATCCGATGCTAGTGAACAAGGGGGCAGGCGAAGACAGCAATGGTGCGGCTGCTTCGGTTGTTTGGTGAGGAAGAGGCTAGTGGGGAGCAGCAACACGAGACAGAGGAGGACGGCGGGAAGCTGGCAGCTACTGGAAGGAGGAGAGAGAAGAGAGGGCCTCCCCACCAAAAACACATAACAGAGAAGGAGAGTAGGAAGAGAGAGAAGTGAGAGGGAGAAAGGGAAGTGAGAAGAAAGGAGAGTCTGCACATACGTGTCCATGTCATCTTGGACGTGGTGGTCCAAATAGGTGTCCATATGTGCAGAATAGGCCAGCTCGGTGTCTGCTTTAACTAAATCCGGCAAAAAGACGAGTTTGACCGATTAAAGGACCAATTCGGCATGATATGGGAAGTCTAGGGACCAGTCTCACCCTGTGATAGTTTAGGGACCAAATCGATACTTTTTTCTTCTATTTTTCTAGTTTTATCATTTTAACTCGTTGTATTTTAGAAAAAATCTTTTGATCAACTTAAGATATAATAAATTAGAGGTGCAAAAGCACAACACAATCAAGCATGGAAACAGAGTTGATTGTGAGAAAGCGTGACGTAATCAAGTGTTAATGGTTGAAAGTAGAGTTAAGCTTGTGGGCAAAATAAATCAAATGTGATGGAGTGAAAAGTAAGGCGATATTTCTTTGTTGCAAATCACCAGCACTTTGCAGTATCTAGAAAAATCTGCTTCGGGTACCAATTTTAGGCATGATTCATATCATGTATTATCCTGTATTTGTATATTTTTTAAAAGAAAAATATTGGTTATGATACGGAAGAGCAAAGTCCCATTTGTATTTCTTTCTTTTATTTTAAGAGCGACCCGTATTCATATTGCATAAAACTAACTAACCGAACGCTCATACTTTGCTACAAAGAAATATAATGTTACTTTGCACTTTATATTGTTTATCTCATCCCCTCGGCTCCGCTTTCACACTCAATTGCATTTTATTTTCATACACTTATCTCCATTGCCTCAACTTTGCTTTCATGTCCAGCTGCATCATGCTTTTGTACCATCTGATTTGGTATATACTCCCTCCGTTCCGTTTTAGAGGGCGCATAAAAATTTGCCCGAATACCAAGGACACGGGTGAGCGAGCGGCTGGGGCGGGTGTATTTCCGTTGCTGCCCCTAATTGACTGCGTAGCCTAATTAACGGGACGTCCATTTGTTTCCAGAGCGTGGTGTGCATGGCGCATGCACGTCCGTTTGTTTTCAGCCGCGCCAATGCATGCCAATCGCACGGCCGCCGCTCGCATTGCGCTTGCTGGTGCATGGGCCAAAGCAAGGGGCAAATTGGGAATCAGTGCATGCCAAAAACTGTTGCGCCCTGTAAAACGGAATCAGTCGGAAAAAATTAGACGCCCTCTAAAACGGAACGGAGGGAGTATTGAGTTGATTGAAAACTTGTTAAAATACAACTTGCTATAACAATTAAGCTAGATAAATATGGTGCTTTGATGTATCTTGAGTTAATCAAAAGAACATTGTAAAATAAGGAAAGCAAGCTAAATAAAAAAGAAAGTGGTCCTGTTGTTGTCTGTACCGTTTCATTGAGAACTAATGGTTGGGATTGGTTATGACCGGGATTGGTTACAACCGCTTCACTGTCACTACTAGACTCTTTCAAAAGTAGAATGATTCTCTAATAAGTAATCAATTTAACACACTATTTGTTTAAAAAGTTCTTTTAGCATAATTCGATTCAATATGATCTGCATCCGTTCCGTGATAGCATCTCGAAAAATTCATATAAGTAAAATCCGTATATCTGACTCTGAATCCATGTTAAAATTAGATGGGTTAAAAAAATATGGTTTAGGAAAAGAAAGAATCCCAAAAGAGAAAAATCCGCTGTTTTTACCCGTTTTCACACGTAAACTCGTTGACGGCGGTGCTATATATCTTCAATCCACTTCAGAATTATGCAATTTGATTTCCTCTAGGTTCATGCACTGCCAAGGTTCAATTCAATTATTCAATCCAAGTATGTACAATTTATTTCCAAAATAGAAGAAATGCATACACTTCAATTCACAAGATTGTGTCCAACCAACCTGTCCTTGGCTTTACCTGTGAGCATTTGTGAGATGTAGTGCAAAGCTGTCATTGGCAGAAGCAGTCAAAATTTGTCAATTGTTCAAACTTCACATAGAGGCCACTGCTTTCAACTAAAATCATTACAAAATGCTTCTTCAAAAACTCTGGAAATAAATACATACAAGCCACTGCCACTGCTCTCAACTGAAATCAATACAAATGCTTCACTGTGAAATCAATTGTATACATTCATATTCCAACGTTGGCTTCAGATTCACTCCACATGCTCCATCAGACATGCTGCATACATTACATTCCATCTAGAATACTACAATTAAAATTCAGAATGTTGAACTTAGGTATCTATTTCCATTGCAAAACTTACAAATTTCAACACTTCAATACATGATACTTGGTCAATTTTTGCTTAAACAATACATACATACAGGCATTGCCACCTTCTTTGAACTAGAATTCACACACTAAATCAATACATACAAGCACAAAATTGAAACGATCTGGATAGATCTTCTGCAAGATTGCATCGAAGACAACACAAAATTTATACAAGCACTGGGCAAACAAGTACTGCACAAAATGGAATATCTTTCAACTCCAATGCTTTCTAGGTTCCATCAGCTCGAACGATGTGGCTCCAACGGTTAGCGAGGCCAAGGCAGTGCAGTACCCGGAAGGTGTCCACAGCTCCCATCGGTGGAGGTCTCGGCGGAGAAGGTCCTGTCGTGGCAGCTCTCGGCAGTGAAGGTCTTGCTGTGATAGGTCTAAGCGGTGGAGGTCCTGGCGGGGGTCGACGTGGCCTGGGAAGGCGCTCAGTGGGGTGGCACGGTGGGGATGCACGACTAAGGAGGATGTTGAGTAGGGCGGCACGGCCGAGTAGGGTGCCGAGTGGGACGGGCGCGGTGGAATACCGAACCTGGCGACTAGAGGGGGTGAATAGGAGCCAAATAAATTTTTTTACAAGGAGACGAATGATACTCTTTACCCAACGCGCCTCAAATATGACAACCCGCAAGAAAAGACAAAAAAGGTTCTTTCTTTGTTCAAGATCTTAGGAGAAAAGATCAATCTACGATCATGCTCATGTGTGTCTTTGTGATAAAAAAAGATCCTATAATGATATCCCATAAAGAGACATGAAGATTGACCTTAAAACTTCTAAGAACAAGAACACTCAAGAGCTATACGTACCCCTAGTTGCACAGGTGAGAAACCGTGCTGGAATGAGGGGGAATTTTAAACCATATTACTGGTTGTTGAGTGCTCAAACAAAAGAAATCTCAGTCCAAAGTGGTTGCACTTAAGACAAAACACCCCACCTAATAAAGGTGCTTTAGAAAAAAGCAGGCAAGAATATTCTAGTAGAGATCAATTCTGATCACAAGAGTGGTTGCTGGCCTTCTTGGGCTCCAAAAACTATGGAAATTTTTTTCCCTATTTCATAATGAGTCGAGAAGCCTCCAGCCAAGCTTAAGATCAAAACCCCTCACAGAAAAATCAGGAAAATTCCTAAGACAAGAACTGTCTGTAACTCACGCACAGAAAGTTTGGGGCTCGGTATGCACCTCATGGCTCCTAAACGAAGAATCCAGATGGCTCTAAAATGTTTTCACAGGTAGATATGGAATTCATGGACCTTCTCCAACAAGAATCAACCAAAAGAATCTCGAATGATTTTTCTAAAAATCCTACACTGAATGCTGTGCGGGAAGAACAAATCTGCCTACTTGAATAAAAGTGGAAAGAACGTGATCTCTTATTTCTCACAGGTTGCCAAGAGTGTCAAATCATATAAGCAACCTCAAAACATCATGGATCAACAACATGTATAAGGAGATGATGCAAATAAACTTGTTGCAAACAAAATCACCAAAGAAACTAGATCAAACACATGAACAACACAAGAACAAAGCCATGATTTGATAAGCTAGTGTCTATTGCTTGAGAGGGTTTGTTCACAGCCACACTTAGGTGGGCAAAGCTCACAAAAGAGCAGAATACAAGTCACAAAACCTTAGCCCAAGACTTAGTAGAGGCAGCCCCCTCTACCTCTTCTTTTATAGGGCAACCGGGTGAACCTCCACTCTTGATTCCTTCCTTAGCTCCCAAGTAGCCTCATCAAGGGTTAGGATTCACCCACTCAAACAGCCACTTACATGGGCCTAAACCACTCACACATAGCCTAACATGGGCCAAACATGTCATACATAGGTTCTATACAAAACCCGATCAACCCGATGCAACGGGACTTTATCTGCCGGACTTGACCGCTCCGTTTTCGTGCCTTCGGGCCTTCAACCTGAACCGGAACCTTTGAGTTACCTCAAGTCCTTCTCCATGGCGTCCTCATGAGCCCCAAGCTTAAGCCCATCCGTCCTGTGACATCATCACCGTTCTGGACCTCGATCCACCCGATCTAGTCCCGATACCGTCGCCGACCACGGTTGCCTCCAAGCCTGCGCCCACAAGCAAAAAATATTTTCTTACCTTTGTTTCCTGCATGTTAGTCCAATTTCGTCATCAATTAAAACATATATGACTGCATGCCTATGTTCACACTCAAACTGAAACCGAAACCTTTTAAACCAATGCTTCCTTCAGCACAACAGAACAAAAATAAAAATTTTAAAAATAATTCCCTTACTCAAATGAAAATATTCATAATACAAAAAAGATGCGTCTCAAAATTCTCTAAAAAATCCATATATAAATTTTTCCATCCAAGCTCGGGAAGACCCTCAAAAGCACAAAATACTCTGTCCTATCACAAATGGCAGAACCGGCTCAAATTAATCTAAAAAACAAACTCCTCAACCAAATCAATTCAAGTCACATATACTCATCATAACATGAAGACCTCTACATGGTCTCACACGCGGCCTCTAGGGTTGAGGGGTGGAGGAAAGCAGAGAGATTTGAGAGCGAGGGAGATGGTGCACATTGCGGGAAATGACACTATGGGAAACAGCGCTACAAGAGAGGAGGTGGAATGAGAGGAGAGGTATGGCGACTGGGAGAGGCTGCAACGAACGGTTGGATTGGGCATAGGACGAGGCTAGGTCGACTAGAGGTGGCCAACGAACGGCCCGACGCGGTTTAGGCCTGCTTAGCCCGGTTCACAGTGCGAACCGGGCCTAATGAGACAATGGGTCAGGATCTCGGCCCAAGCATGGTTCGCACAGTAACTAGGCCAAACCGGGTTGGCCCAGTTACAAGCGAGCTGACCCATTTTAGTCTAAAAATAATATATAAAAATAAGAAAATAATTATATTTAATAAATATATGTTATAAAATAAAGAACTAAATTATATATCATAAGGAAATAAACATATAAATATATATTTAATTAAATATGTGGGCTACAATACTGGCCTGAACCGAACTAGGTCGGGCCACCACTATACGAACCGAACCAGGCCGGTCCGGCGGGCCGAGGTCTCGGCCTAGATTCGATCGAACATGGCTAGCCCGGTTCGTCCCACTTGGACGGCCCATTTGGCCATCTCTGGGTCTAACGCCCATCGGATGCCCCCCCCCAATCGCGTCTGTGGAGTCAAGATGATTAGGATGTGAGGAGTTGGTCAAAACTTTCGGTTTCCGACAAAATTCTTCCAAACTTGACCACTTGGATGTGGCATGTTGTTTCTTGAGTCTTGCGAAGTTTTGTGATCTCCTTAGCATGGAAAAGACCCTTAGATGATTTAGGTGAAGCCGGCGAAGTCGCCAAAGTGTCACAGGACACACTTGCCCCCAGGCGGTTGTTTCGTGTCGGGCTAGTCACTATTTTGGTTATCATTTTTGCATACTAACCCCGATCGAGGATCGGTTTGTTGTGTTGGGTTCGTGGTGATGCCGCGGACGTTCTAGATGTGTTTTGGTTGTTTGTTGTTATGGAAGCAGGTGAGAATAGGGTGCAAGGTGGAGTGGATGAGTCCGTTCGCTAGGTGGGCTGCCGGTTCGGTTGGAGGTTGGGCGCGGAGCTTCACGGTGGGAATGACTGTCACTTCGGAGCACGAGTTCTTACTGGACGTTGGGACGTGCGGATGCTTGGACGTGAAGGGATCGTTGGAGGCGGTTCGCGACGCTCTAAGATTCGTGCGTGTGAGTTAAAACCCGTGTATGTGTTGGGTTTCGGGTTAGCCCATGTATGGTCCATGTTGGGCCATGAGTGAGTAGGCTAAGGCCCATGTAAATGGCTGGTTGGAGAGGATAAATCTCAGCCATTCATGGGTGGTTCAAGGGTGATCTCAATATATCGCGATATATCGAGATACCCTAGAACCGGTTGGCCTATAAAAGAAGGGGTGAAGGGGTGTCTCCACTCAAGTCTTTTGTAGCCAATAGTTTCTGAAGTTTAGCCACTTGTGAGTGTTTTCCACCCTAGGGTGGCTGTGTAAAACTTTCCCAAATCAAACAAAACTAGTTCCTCCATGTTCATGTCTTGTTCTTACTTGTTCTATTGTTTCAATCTTCTTTCCTTGATGTTTTTTGTTGCAACTTGTTTGTATGCCTCCCCTCCTTCTACATGCTTTTGATCCATGATGTCTTGAGGGTGTTTATATGGTGTTTACACCTCTCTTGCACCCTAGGATAGACTAGAGATCAAGTTTTCCATCAAGTTGCAAATCTCTGCAGATTTTGTTCTTCGCTCAGCACCCAGTGTTTGATTTTTATAAAAATCTAGAAAAATCATTTTTTGTATGTTTCTTGTTGGAGAAGGTGCGTGACTCATATGTGCATCTGAAAAAAAAAGTTTGGAGTCATTCCATTGCACCGTTTGGACGCCATGAGGTGAATACCGAGCTCCAAACTTTCTGCTCGAAGTTCTTGATAGTCTGTAGTGTTTGATTTTTCATATTTTTTCTACAGAGACGTTTGAGGAGATTTTTGGTGAAGTGCTTCGAGATTCATGTAGGATTATGCACACAAAATCCCAAAAAAATTAGAGCTCCAGAAACCCACCAACCTCCTGCTCCAAGTGGGGGTAAATTCTGAAAATCTGTTTTTACTTTTCTGAAAGTATCTTTGATGGTTTGGCTTTCTCTCTTTTCCTTTTTGCTTTTGTTTTCCAGAGCTAATCTGGTCCATCCAGGTTTGAACTGGTCTTTTACTTTTTGTTTCTTCCAGATCTGAACAGGTCCTTCCTGGTCTGATCTGGTCCAAGTTGTAGGCTTCCAGATCTGAACAGGTCCTTCCTGGTCTGAACTGGTCCAGGTTGCATATTTCTCTCGGTGTTGTTGGAGGGGTCTTTCAATAGTCCAGATGCCCTTGGGTATCTAAAGGACATCCATGTACCTCCAACAGCTGGCTTAAGTCTTTTCTCTTCTGTCCGCTGTTTTATCTGATGTTTGGGTTGGAGTTCTGAATGGAGCACAAAATATTAAAAATTTGAAAAAGACTCCATTCACTCCCCCTCTCTGTCGCCTTGGTGAGTTCACAGTGGTATCAGAGCGAGGTTGAGCTCTTGTGATTCTTGCGAGTCTTTGAGCCCTTCCTGTCTTTAACCATGGCAGAGGAGAGGTACTCAAACAAACCACCGATTTTCAATGGCCTTGATTTTTCCTTTTGGAAAGCTCGGATGGGTTCCTATCTTATGGCACAGAGCTTTGATGTTTGGGCCAAAGTAAAGAAACCATATAAGGTGCCAAATGAGGAGGAAATCACCTCCGAGAACAAAAAGGATTTTGAGTTGAATGCTAGGGCCAAGAACATTCTCTTCCAAGGCTTGGGTCGAAATGAATACGACCGGGTTGCTCACCTTGAGTCCGCGCACGAGATCTGGACTACCCTCATTGCTTTCCATGAGGGGACAGCTCAGGTCAAGACCGTTCGCCAGACCAGCCAAGCGTGAGTACAACCGGTTCTCTTAAAACTGGTGAATCTTTGGATGCTTGTTTCAAATTTGTTCACAAAAATCTTGAGAAACTTATGCGGCGCTTGAGACAAGTGTTCATCGACTCGAGAATGTTCGTCACTTTCTCTCGGACTTGATTTAAAAATTTGGGGAGTGAAGATCACCACGATCCGGCAGGCTACGGATCTCACTACACTCACTTTGGATGGTCTCTATTCGAACTTGAAAACTTATGAACTTGAGCATTTGTCAGTTCTTGAGACCGACCCAGTTCCACAGCTTTGGTCACAAACCCTTCTGGTTCTTCCTCTTGCGATCTTAGTGGAGTTTCTTTGTCTGTTCTTGTGGAGCTTCCTGACGAGCGCTTAGATACAGTTCCTGAAGAGAGTTTAGCCCTCCTATCCAAAAAATTTGCTAGAGCTTACAAGAGAGTGAGTGAGCGGAGGAGAGGCATTTGAGGTGCTACGAGTGTAGAGGCCTCAACCACATTCGAGCAGAGTGCCCAAATCTTCAGAAGGGACGAGAAGAAGCTCCTGCTGCCAAGAACAACTACCCCAAGCAGAACCGCAAGCCAAACCAGAAGTCTGTACCTGGTGGCCAGAAGCCCACATTCCAGAAGGGGCGGAAGCTGTTCCATAAAGTCTTGTGGCGGCCTGGACTCCGCCAAATGTCTCGGACCAGAGGCTAGTGATGATGGGGAGGAGCCCCAAGACGAGGACTCGATGACATTTGCCACGCCAAGATGTGTTTCATGGCGGACACGCCGGTTCGGACTGCTCCGACATCGATTCCGACTCAGAGGTACCTTGTTACGAAAACTATGATGATCTCAATGCTGCGTTTCTCAAGCTAGGTGGCTTCCTCTCTCAGGCAAATGGTAGGGTTAGAGATTTGAAGGAAGAAGTAGCCTATCTTACTTTAGAGCTAGAGAAGTCTAGGGCTGCGCCTAGTTCTTCTACTATTTCTGCTCTTGATTCTGATGCTTGGAAAGTCTGTGATGAAGCTCTTTCTGAACTTACTGCATTAAGGACCTTACATGATAGTGTGACTAAGGAGTTTGGAGAACTTAAGGAAAAACATGTTTGTGTGCTTGAGGAGTTTGAAGAAACTAGAAATGCTTTAAAACTGTCTGTTGCTACTAAAATGGTTGCTTGTCCGGATCCTACTGCACATATCTCACATGACACACTTAAGGACCCAGTCAGTCTAGATGAGGACTGTAGTGATCATGATGCACCTAAGGACACAACTAGCGATGGAGATGACAGTTTTCACTCTACTTCTGTGTGCAGTGAGTGTCTGATACTTAGACTAGAGAACTTAACATTGAAGAGTAAAATTGCTGAACTAAAAAGGTCTCTAGATGAGTGCTCTACTTGTTTGCGATGTGATGAAATGGATGGGAACGTAGGTAAAGCGCTAGAGGAGCTAGGCCGTAGGTATCAAGGTCGTCTAGCAGAAGTGCAAAACTCTAAGTGTCTTTCCTGTCAGTCCTTCAAGAGAGAGCTTGAGATTCTAGGTGATAAAGTGCGCAGGTTGCAGGGTAAGGATGTTGCTAGTGGTCAGGGTGACACAAGTGCTGCTAGGTCCTCTTCCCTCTCATGTGAGTTCTGTCCACAGCTTCATCAGGAGTGTGAGTATCTCATGAGCACTCTTGAGAAGTTCGTTGGTGGTAAGAAGAAACTGAACTTGATCTTGGATCAATCCAAGATTTCACAGGGTAGAGGTTTGGGTTTTGACTGGCTTGATCACATCAAGCGTCACCCACCTAGGGTTGTCACTTCTTGAGGAGGTAGGATGGTGGTTGCGCCCTCGGAGTCACAGAGAAGACAGTCTTTAGGTCTGGCTGGTCTTGAGTTACTTCGACTGTGGTTAGTTCTTCAGAAGCACCTCCTTCGCTAAGAGCAAGAGTATTCAATCAGGTTCCAAGTCTACAACTCCTGTAGCACCACCTAGGACAAAGCCAAGACCTAGGTTCACTTGCACTTACTGTGGCAGGACTGGTCACATAGCTGAGTTCTGCTATCAGCTGGTAGGTTTTCCCAAGCGACATCCCAAGAGTACCCATAATCACACTCAGGCAGCTAGGGTCTCTCAGGCACGTGTTTCACCACACCAGGTAGCTAGACAAGTGGAGTCTAGGATGAGCATTAGGCCTGGTCTGGGTTTCAGGGAAATTGAGCCCTCTGGTGGGTTCAATAGGTCTAGATTTCAGAGTTTCCGCCGTCCTCAGGGTGTGCCTTCGTTTTCTGGTGGAGGTAGACACCCGCGGCGAGAGTTCCCTGCAGAGATTAGATGGACTGACCAGAGGAGGCAGTCGAGGCCGAGGGATGGCCCAAGGAACAATGTTGTTAGGATAGAGCGTGTGCCACGCGGTTTTGTAGAGGTGGAGTCAGTAGGACATGCTGGTCATGTGTCTCAGTTTTGGGTTCCTAGGTCAGCTCTAGTGAGTCCTCACACTGAGACTCGTTTCTTCTCTACTTGACTCAGGCTTGTAGGGCTGGGAGGAAGGAGGTATGGATCGTTGACTCCGGTTGTTGTCGTCACATGACCAGTGAGTCACGATGGTTTGCCTCTCTAGCCCGAGACCCCGACGGTGAGCTGATCACCTTTGGGGATGCGTCTCTGTGTCGTGTCCTTGCTCACGGATCTGTCGTGTTAGTCCACGCTTTGTTCTTAGGACGAGCCCTAGTCGAAGAAGTGAAGTATAATTTGCTTTTTGTTTCGCAGCTTATTGATCAGGGCTATGAGGTCAGATTTAGGACTTCTGGTTCTTGTGTCTTGAGCCCCTCTGGGCAAGTTCTTTGTGGGATTTCTCGTTTTGGCCGAGTCTTTCGAGCTGCTTTACCTTCTGCTTCAACTGGTGCTTCTCACTGCTTACTTGCTTCGATTCTCGTGACATTGGCCTCGCATAGGCGTTTGGGTCACATTGGTTTTGATCACTTGGCTAGGGTGAGCTCTTCTGATTTAATTTCTGGACTTTCTAAGCTCACTCCTGTCTCTGATTTGGTTTGTGCTCCTTGTCAATATGGTAAAATGGTGGCTGCTTCCCATCCACGAGTAACACGTGTGATGACTGATGCAACAGGACAGCTCTTACATATGGACACTGTTGGTCCAGCTAGAGTGCAGTCAGTAGGTGGGAAGTGGTATGTGCTTGTGATTGTGGATGATTTCTCGCGATACTACTGGGTCTTCTTCATGGCCTCAAAGGAGGAGAAATTCGAACTGTTCCGAAACCTCTCAAGGAGGCTTGCAGTTGAGTTTCCAGGTGCACTTCGGGCCATTCGTTTTGATAATGGTACCGAATTCAAGAATGCTTCTTTTGACCATTTCTGCACACTTTCTGGAGTTGAGCATCAATTTTCTTCGTCTCATGTAGCCCAGCAGAACGGGGTGGTAGAGAGAAAGAATAGGACCCTGGTCGAAATGGCCAGGACGATGCTGGATGAGTACTCCACCCCACGACACTTCTGGGCTGAGGCAGTTGCTACTGCTTGCTATGTCTCCAACATGGTGTTTCTCCGTGCCAAGTTGCACAAGACCTCGTACGAGCTTCGATATGGGCGCAAGCCCAATGTTTCACACTTTCGGGTCTTTGGTTGCAAGTGCTTCATTCTGAAATTTGGCAATTTGGACAAGTTCGAGTCTCGCTCTTCCGATGGTCTCTTTTTGGGGTATACTAAGTCCACTAGGATCTACAGGGTTTGGGACATTGCTAAAAGGAGGGTAGTGGAGTCTTGTGAGGTCACTTTGACGAGGCTAGACCAGTTCCGGACGACAGACATCTCTCGGTCGATCTTATCTTTGAGCCTATCTTTGTAGAGGAGAAGGTGAGTCGGGTGATCGCTCATCGGTTCGATGAGGAACCTCCTCCACAGTAGAAGCCGAGTCGACCTTCGCTCGACCCACCCGAGCCCTCCGTGCCTTGACTTCTTCTCGAGCCTACTCTGTTAGGACTTCTTCTTTTGAGGTTACCCCTGTAGAGTCCTCCCCTGGTGGCTCTGATCCTGCTTCCGCTTCACATGAGGCAGAGGCCACCTCGGGTGCACCTAGGCACATTCAGGCTAGTCACCCTCCTGTTCAGATGATAGGACCTATAGGTGAGCAAGTGACTAGGTCTAGAGCACACCAGTCCCTCCTCTCTGCTGCCTTCGTTTCTTCTCTCGAGCCTAAGGACATAGCTCAGGCCCTTGCCGATCCCGATTGGGTCAATGCCATGCACGAAGAGCTAGAGAACTTTGAGAGAAACAAGATTTGGGACTTAGTTTCATGCCCTGTGGGCGTGAATGTCATAGGAACAAAATGGGTTTTCAAAAACAAGCAGAGTGAGGATGGGGTAGTAGTGAGGAATAAGGCTAGATTAGTAGCATAAGGTTTCACTCAAGTCGATGGGATTGACTTTGATGAGACCTATGCTCCGGTTGCTCGACATGATTCCATTCGCATCTTCCTTGCTTTTATGGCTTCACACCGCTTCAAGGTTTTCGATGGATGTTCAAGTGCTTTCTGAACGGTTTCATTGAGGAAGAGGTTTTTGTTCTAAGCAACCCCGGCTTTGTTTCTCGCTGAGTTTTTCGATCATGTGTACAAGCTCTCCAAGGCATTATATGGGCTCAAGCAGGCCCCTAGAGCTTGGTACGAACGGCTCAAGAGTTATTTGATTGGAAATGGTTTTTCAATGGGCGCGTTGATAAGACCCTATTTATCAAGCGCAAGTCATCGGACTTTCTTCTCGGTTGATTTATGTGGATGACATTATCTTTGGAGGGTCTTCGATTCTTTGGTCTCTGAATTTTCTTCCGTCATGAGTTCTGAGTTTGAAATGAGCATGATGGATGAACTGAACTTTTCTTGGGCTTTCAAATCAAGCGCACCCTCAGGGATCTTTCTTCACCATCCAAGTATACTAGAGACTGCTCAAGAGATTTGCCATGGTCGATAGCAAGCCTGCTTTCCACCTCCATGGCAACTTTTTTCGTGCTTGAGCCTCGACCTAGATGCCGAGCTCAGAGATCGAAGCTCTATAGGAGCATGATAGGAGCCCTTCAGCACCTTACCTCGTCTCGTGGGACATACACTTCATTTGTGTCTGTGGTGCTCGTTTCGAGCTTCCCTAGGATTTCTCATCTTGAGCGATCAAGCGAATCCTTCGCTACTTAGTGGCCACCCGAAATAGGAATCTGGTATTCTTCTACTTCTTGTCTATATCTTAGAGCCTATTCAGATGCTGACTTTGCAGGCTGTAGGATAGATAGGAAGAGCACTTGAGCACATGCCGCTTCTAGGCACTTCTCTTGTCTCTTGGTCATCTAGGAAGGCATCAACAGAGTTTCGATCTACTACGAGGCCGAGTACGTAGCTGCAGCTGCTTGTTGCAGTCAATTGCTTTGGTTAAGGCAAATGCTCCGAGATTATGGGTTAGAGGTTGGTAGTGTCCCACTCTTGTGTGATAATATCTCAGCCATCAATATTGCCAAAAACCCAGTCCAGCATTCTAGAACCAAGCACATTGATATCCGGTACCACTTCCTTAGAGACCATGTAGAAAAGGGGGATATAGGGCTAGGATTTGTGGATGGTGATCACCAGCTTGCCGATATTCTCACCAAGCCCTTAGATGGTCCTAGGTTTGCCACTCTCCGGAGAGAGCTTGGGTTGGTTAGTGCTGTAGGCATCAAGTGAGGGGGAGCTTGATCTTGTATGATATGTATATTTTTGTTTGCCTCTTTGTTTGGGGTTTGTTCTTAGAACAAAGCTAGAGTCACAAAGACGTTCTTTTGGCACCTCTTACCTTTTAGGTTGCTATCATGCGTTATTAGCAATGTCCTCTGCTCTAGCTAGTGAGTCTCACATAGACTTATGGGTTGACCAGGTATTTGGAGGATACCTGGGTAGACAGGGTTTGTGTTTGCTCTCTCTAGTAGTCGAGTTTAGACTTGGTTCCCTATCTTCTGTAGTTAGGAGTGTGCCTTGCACTAGAGTGTCTGATGCTTCTCTTCACTGTTCTATCGCAAATCAGTTTATGCTTCTTTCCTTCCTCTAAATGCTTTGCCACGGGTTCTTTTTTTAAGGGGGAGGTTTGCAGTTCTGCATTTGCATGTAGTCTTGCTTTCTTTTATAAGAGCTTTGTCTATTAGGCTTATTGGTTTCATCTCAGTTGAGTTTCGATGTTCTAAATTGAGTTTGTTGGAAACCTATTTGATTCGACACAAGTTTGAGAAAAGGCGAAAAGGAGCATCAACATCTTTCTTAAAAGTACTGCAAAAACCTGACATTTGCATTTTTCAAAAGTTTGGATTTTTCATTGTCAAATGTCGGTACATCTTCTTGGTCTCTTTCAAGATTTTGAAACTTGTGTTGCCTTCTTCTGATCTTGGCCATTCTTTAGTGGCGTCCTTTCATTTGTCCCTTGTGTGTAAAATAAAGCAAACAAACATGGGTTTCAATCCCTGAAGTTTGCAGTTTGTAGACTCAGCGGTGACCTAGGGGGCCGGTTACAAGTTACCCTTGGGCTGTGCTCTACTAGCAATCATTTGCTATGTGAATAGGTTCCAAGAAGGGCTATAAAAAAATTAAAAAAAGAAAAAAAAGAAAAGAAAAAAGAAAAAGGCCAAAAATAAAGAGTATTGCAAACACATAATCGGAAAAATTTTGAACATATTCTTGAGTTGGCCATTTCGTTTAGGCAACCTTGTCTTTCTTGGTCTTGATGTTTCTCAAGCTTGTGCACCTATTTTGACCTTGAAAATCTTCTCAGTTGACTTATGCAAATGCCTTGTTACAAAATTTGATTAGCTCTTTGCATGCCTTAGTATCTCTCTCACGTCTTGTCAGCTTGTGACCCTCAGACTTGGTTTGAGCATTGGCCTCCGGTTTTGGTGACCATTTGGCCAATTTTCAAAGCTCTTGTCTAGGTTTTCAATTATTTTCGCATGTGCATGTTCGGGGTATCCTTGATACTTTGGTTTGAATTTAGGTCAAAACAAAAATGATGCATTAAGACAGGGGAAGGCAAATTTGAAAATTTGAGGGGCATTTGATCAAGGGTTTCTTTCTTGGTTTTATGTATGAATTCTTCTAAAACCCTTGCATCTGTTTATCAAAACTTCGCACATTTGGCCACTTGGTTTGGTTTTGTCAACATGCTCATCAAGGGGGAGATTGTGGAGTCAAGATGATGAGGATGTGAGGAGTTGGTCAAAACTTTCGGTTTCCGACAAAATTCTTCTAAACTTGACCACTTGGACGTGGCATGTTGTTTCTTAAGTCTTGCGAAGTTTTGTGATCTCCTTAGCATGGAAAAGACCCTTAGATGATTTAGGTGAAGCCGACGAAGTCGCCAAAGTGCCACAGGACGCACTTGCCCCAGGCGGTTGTTTCGTGTCGGGCTAGTCACTATTTTGGTTATCATTTTTGCATACTAACCCCGATCGAGGATCGGTTTGTTGTGTTGGGTTCGTGGTGATGCCGCGGACGTTCTAGATGTGTTTTGGTTGTTTGTTGTTATGGATGCAGGTGAGAATAGGGTGCGAGGTGGAGTGGATGAGTCCGTTCGCCAGGTGGGCTGCCGGTTCGGTTGGAGGCTGGTCGCGGAGCTTCACGGTGGGAACGACTATCACTTCGGAGCACGAGTTCTTACTGGACATTGGGACGTGCGGATGCTTGGACGTGAAGGGATCATTGGAGGCGGTTCGCGACGCTCTAAGATTCGTGCGTGTGAGTTAAAACCCGTGTATGTGTTGGGTTTCGGGTTATCCCATGTATGGTCCATGTTGAGCCATGAGTGAGTAGGCTAAGGCCCATGTAAATGGCTGGTTGGAGAGGGTAAATCTCAGCCATTCATGGGTGGTTCAAGGGTGATCTCAATATATCACGATATATCGAGATACCCTAAAACCGGTTGGCCTATAAAAGAAGGGGTGGAGGGGTGTCTCCACTCAAGTCTTTTGTAGCCAATAGTTTCTGAAGTTTAGCCACTTGTGAGTGTTTTCCACCCTAGGGTGGCTGTGTAAAACTTTCCCAAATCAAACAAAACTAGTTCCTCCATGTACATGTCTTGTTCTTATTAGTTCTATTGTTTCAATCTTCTTTCCTTGATGTTTTTTGTTGCAACTTGTTTGTATGCCTCCCCTCCTTCTACATGCTTCTGGTCTATGATGTCTTGAGGGTGTTTATATGGTGTTTACACCTCTCTTGCACCCTAGGATAGACTAGAGATCAAGTTTTCCATCAAGTTGCAAATCTCTGCAGATTTTGTTCTTCGCGCAGCACCCAGTGTTTGATTTTTATAAAAATCTAGAAAAATAATTTTTGTGTGCTTCTTGTTGGAGAAGGTGCGTGACTCATATGTGCATCTGAAAAACAAGTTTGGAGTCATTCCATTGCACCGTTTGGACGCCATGAGGTGAATACCGAGCTCCAAACTTTCTGCTCGAAGTTCCTGACAGTCTGTAGTGTTTGATTTTTCATATTTTTTCTACAGAGATTTTTGAGGAGATTTTTGGTGAAGTGCTTCGAGATTCATGTAGAATTATGCACACAAAACCCCAAAAAAATTAGAGCTCCAGAAACCCACCAACCTCCTGCTCCAAGTGGGGGCAAATTTTGTAAATCTGTTTTTACTTTTTAGAAAGTATCTTTGATGGTTTGGCTTTCTCTCTTTTCCTTTTTGCTTTTGTTTTCCAGAGCTAATCTGGTCCATCCAGGTTTGAACTGGTCCTTTACTTCTTGTTTCCTCCAGATCTGAACAGGTCCTTCCCGTCCGATCTGTCCAAGTTGCGAGCTTCAGATCTGAATGTGTCTTTCCGATCCAACCGGTCCATGTTGCATATTTCTCTCGGTGTTGTTGGAGGGGTCTTTCAATAGTCCAGATGCCCTTAGGTATCTAAAGGACATCCTGTACCTCCAACAGCTGGCTTAAGTCTTTTCTCTTTTGTCCGCTGTTTTATCTGGTATTTGGGTTGGAGTTCTGAATGGAGCACAAAATATTAAAAATTTGAAAAAGACTCCATTCACTCTCCCCTCTCTGTCGCCTTAGTGAGTTCACAGCGTCCCAGAGCTAACACGACCGGGCTCAACGACGGTGACATAGTACCAAACCATCGATCGATCGAAAGAACCAAGAGAAGATCATCATATATCGCTCTTGAAACCAGTCAGTTGCTTGTAAGTTCGGTTAGAGCGCTGTTCATCTAGTCCTCTTGTTCACAATAGCCATCGATGATATGATGTAGCAAGAGGGATGGAGAGCCCTCATATCATGTGGACACAGGCCTTCATTGGAAGGAAAGGCCCTAAACCACTTACGAAATCACTTCCACGTCGTCGGGCAAGTTTCCGACTCCACACGTCCAAATCTTAAACTGATGGAGAAAGACGGACAAGATGCCTACAAAGCCTTACCAGGGACCGGCCCTAGGCCTGTGTGGGTTGTGCGCTGCATATGGCTCCCAAATTTTGAGGGCCCATGAAACCCATCACATAAGCACAAAATAACATACCTTTTAGCTCATCTCTCACGGTCCAAATACATGCTATTAGATCAGGTTGCCCCTGATTGCACATTATTTAAAACATTGTTTTATTTTTACACAATTTTGGGCTTCGTTTGATATTTGTGTCTCTTATAATGTTATGTTTTAAGACACTATTTAAAACTCTGTTTACTTTCACACCAAGGCCTCAAAATACTAGGACCAGGCCTGAGCCTCACAGGCAGGTCCCTCGACTCTAGACCGGCGATAACCTGGGGCACGGGCGCTGAGGTGTCAGGCAGGTCCCCCCGACTACACGCCGGCGACAACCCTAGCATACCGTGCATCCAGAACTTATACTAGTGGAGAAAACAGGAACAATATATTCTTCAGCATCCCCTTTCACATCTAAATTTTAGATCTTGAACACAAGATCTCCGAGAATTATATGCACAAATCAGTTCGTCTAGAAGGTTAAAGCCCGGCTGATTAGCAGCCGCGAACGCCCATCGATCAATTCGTCTATTCGCCCGGCCCACGCGTACGTGGCTAGTGGCTACCGCCGAGCCACCGCGCGCCGGACCCCTCGGCGTCCTGGCCTTGTCCATGGCACGGCGTTTTTCATTATGCGAAGCTCCTTTCCACCTTAATGAATGCAACTTTTACGATACTTTACAAGCTAAACCGCCGAATTAATGCCGTGCCCATGACGACAGTCGATCACGGGTCACATCTGCTCCATGGATGACCATGAAAATCGCATGGAGTCTACATATATATGCAGCTCGTCCGTCCGCGTCGAAGAAATGTCTCACGCCACGACATGCATGTACCAGTGTGTCACTGTGTCAGTATCCATGTACTGTAGTGTTATAGAGGCCCGTGGCTAACTGCCCGGCCGACCCCAGGTCGAATCAATTAAAATCGAAAGCCTAATGTCCACACGCAACAAAAATATCGCCAAGCCCATCAATTGGACGTACGTTCCGACGGAGATAACGCCGCTGATCGATCGGCCGGCGGCGGCATGCACGTACCATGGATTACATGCATATATGCCCGAGTTCAATCGGCACCTGTCAGCACACCTGGTTGGACGCGGACACGACTACACGAGCGCCACTGGCACTACAATGGCGATGGGGCACCCGTCGATATGATAGACTCGGATAGGATCAATCAAGAAGAGTACAGCGTTTGCGTGCTTGCACATTGCCTTTTTTTGATAAGCCCTAACGAAACTTCTAATTCTTGCGCGCGCATTGGTCATTCCCCTTCTCTCCTTCCCTCTCTTGTCTAGCTCCCTTCCAGATCAGCTGCCTCATTCCTGCCTCGCGTCAAATATGGACGGAAATCTCTTTGGAAACCCCAAAAACCTCGGAAACCCCATAATTTCTGTTACCGGTGACCAGAAATTCTAGGGTTTCCTAGGTTTTCGTCCATCTCTATATCTGTCACCGGCGAGTTAGGGCAGAGTGTGCATGAGAGCGAGGTAGAGCAAAGGGTCGGGGGGAGCCAGTGTCCAATGGTGGAGGAAGCCAGCTATGGGATGAAGCTAGGAGCCGGGTGGAACCGGGTAGTGGCTAGATGCGGATGCGGCGTACGGGTTCTAGTGCAAGAGGTTGAAGAAGATGGACTAGAATGGAAGGACGAAGAGTATAGGGGGTTTTGTGCACATAAAACGTGGGGGTCCAACACTAATCTTGATGCACAACCAAGGGTCCAAGATAGTACCCGGAAACGCTTATATAAGCAAGGTTTTTAAGATCAAAAGTGCAGACACACACACATCATGGGTCAGTGGATTTAGGTTCCGAGTTATTAGGGCATTTACAATGGGGTTTCTACGGCCGTTTCTTCCCCTGCCATGTAGGATGGGAATCTAATATGGAAGGAAATTAATAAGGAGAGAGAAGGAACCGTTTCCTCCTTTTGAAACGATCTCTACGCAATAATCGAAACGCTAGAAACGTAGCAAAACAGTGTTGGAGAACCTCCTCGTTTCTTTTTCCATCCCCGCATGGATCTGATGCGCGCCGCCCCCAAATTTTCCCCGCGAAGGCGCCAACTCGGCCCTTTCCCCTGCCAAGGTGCCAGGTCGCCTCCTGCTCCCCCACTTCGCTGCCCTTCATTGATATGTCCCCGCGCTGCGGCCGGTGCCCCCACGCCGCTGGTTGCCACCCTGGTACCCCGACGCCGCCCCGGTGCCGCGATGCCACACGATGCTACCCCGTGCCCCGACGTCGCCTGACGCAGCCCCGACACCCACCGTCGGACGCTGCCCCGGGCTACCCGACGCCGCCGCGGTGCCTAGTGCCTTGTTGATTTGTTTCACCATTTCATTTCTGGTTCTATATGCAATTGATACAACCGTGTATGCATGACAATGTGTAAACAAGCACATATTAGTATTTGCCACAATAGATCCAATGTGAATTAAACTAACTTGCAACTTTAGTTAATGTTAGAAACAATAGATAGAAATCATGCATTGGGGTCATTGTTTCTAAACCTTCATTTAATACACCCTCTCTCCTCTAGAAACCATCTAAAGAAACTAAGCACTAGAAATGCCCTTAGGGTACTTTCAATGCAAGTCTCTAAATCATCGTTTCTAGACCTTCCACATCAACGAGAAACAGAAAAAGATATCATCCCTCTAGTGCAAGTATCTATTTATGGGACCTACCTTATTTAATATGTCATCGTCTTCTCTCTGTACTAGTCCATCGCCACTTCTCTCTCTCTAACAACATGTTGAGATTTGACGAAACCCCACCGCACCCTTGAAAATTTTTCTTTTGCCCCAAAAAATAATAAATACGAAAATGCCTACCTTTTTGGGACATTTGCAGAGATAACCATATGTCATGCACGGGCAAATATTAATCGGGTTGCCACGACGTGGGATAGCGGCAACTCAGTTGCGGCGTGCATTGTCATGCGCGACCAAGATGTCATACATCGTTACTAACTAACATAGTTACTAACTAGTTAGTAAACTAACATACTTTGCCGAATTTTTAAAAAATTATGCAACATCGAAACGCAACAAAACTTGAAAAAATCCTGAACCTACGGCATTGCGCTTTTTGTGAACCTTTTCTGTGAACCCACGGCTCTATTTTTTTAAGTTTCGTTGTATTTTGATGTTACATAATTTTTTTACCTAATGAAATAATTATGATTTTTGCGAGGGGGCACCCCTTCTCCCGAAGTTACGGGGCTATTTTGCCGAGTTCCTTAGAGAGAGTTGTCTCGCGCCTAGGTATTCTCTACCTACCCACTGTGTCGGTTTGGTGCAGTACCCCTTTGTTGAAGGTCGCTCGAGCTTTTCCCGGAGTATGGCATGGGTTACATACTTCAGCCAGTAGCGCTGGTATGAGCCTCGTGGAGAGGCAATAGCTAGTCCACGGGCTCATACTTCAGCACTGCAGCATTGGTACTCGGACCTCGGCTCGAGGCATTTTCTCTACCCCTTCTTACCTGAAAAAGCAGGGTCACCTTGTGTCCTTAAACCTATAACCAGCTTTCGGCTAACCTAGCCTCCTCCGTCCCTCCGCATCCAACAAGGGGTAGTACAGAATATTGACTGTTGTCCATCGACCACGCCTTTCGGCCGATCTTAGGCCTCGACTCACCTCCGTGGGCCGAACCTTGCGGAGGAAACCTTGGTTTTCGGGCATTGATTCTCACCAATGTTTTCGTTACTCAAGCCGACATTCTCGCTTAACTTGCCGACCCTCGCTTTCGCGTTTGCTTCCTCTAAGGCGGAACGCCTCCCCTACCGATGCATTTTGACATCCCACGGCTTCGGCAGATCGCTTAGCCCGTTCATCTTCAGCAAAGGGCGCCGATCAATGAGCTATTACGCACTCTTTAAAGGGTGGCGCTTTAGGCAAACCTCTGGCCGTCTTTGCACCCCCACCTCCTTTATCATCGGCGGTCATTTAGGGGCCTTAGCCGGTGATCCGGCGCTTCCTCTCGACGATGAAGCTTATCCCCATCGTCTCACCGGCCGACCTTGACCCTGTTATTTTTGGGTCATATCTAGTATTCAGAGTTTGCCTCGATTTGGTACCGCCATCATTCTCGCACCAAACAAATGCTTTACCCCTAGATGTCCAAATAACCGCCGAGCCTCAACGCATTTCGGGAGAACCACTAGCTCGGGTTCGAGTGGCATTTCACCCCTAACCACAACTCATCCGCCGATTCTTCAACATCACGGTTCGGACCTCTCGCTTAGTTTCATCCAAGCTTCATCCCGGTCATGGATAGATCACCTAGGTTCGGGTCCATAAGCGGTGACAATCGCCCTATGAAGACTCGCTTTCTACTGGCTCCGGTGGGTTCCGTTCCTTAACCAAGCCATCGCCTATGAGTCGCGGCTCATTCTTCAACAGCACGCGGTTAGAGATCACTTTCCTCCCATCGC
Source organism: Olyra latifolia (assembly GCA_036346145.1). Lineage (NCBI taxonomy): Eukaryota > Viridiplantae > Streptophyta > Magnoliopsida > Poales > Poaceae > Olyra > Olyra latifolia. The sequence goes on from CM070524.1 coordinate 10,164,590, forward strand.
TTGGGAGCTCAAAGACGGTTTCACGTTCTATTTCACTACCCATGGGGGTTCTTTTCACCTTTCCTCACGGTACTACTTCGCCATCGGTCACCCAGAGTATTTAGCCTTGCAAGGTGGTCCTTGCCGATTCACACGGATTCCACGTGCCCCATGCTACTCGGGTCGAGCGTAAGCTAGTGATGCTTTCGCCATCGGACTTTAGCCATCTAGGGTGCGGCACTCAACCGCTTCGCCTAGCAAAGACAACGCTTGTATTGTTTCTCCCACAACCCCGTTTTCACGGTTTAGGTCGCTCCCATTTCGCTCGCCGCTACTACGGAATCGCTTTTGCTTTTTTTCCTCTCGCTACTAAGATGTTTCATTCGCCAGTTGTCTCTTGCCCGCTCATGGATTCAGCAGTGCTCAAAAGGTTGACCTATTTGGGAATCTCCGGATCTATGCTTATTTTCAACTCCCAAGCATTTCGCCGCTTGCTACGCCCTTCCTCGCCTCTGGGTGCCTAGGTATCCACCGCAAGCCTTTCCTCTTTTGAACCTCGCCATTAACGTTAAGGCTATGCCATCCTAAGGTGCTACTAAATGGAAGGATCTTATCAACGCCCATGAATGCGAAATCATAGATCGAACCGCCGAATTGGCAAAATTCGGTGCTATCATAGTATCCGCTATGTTCACGGGCCGAGATAAGCGGACTCGAACCGACATCCGCCACAGTAAACCACCGCCTCGTGGCCTCCCCGACGGGTTCTACCATAGAGGCCAACGATAGACAATAACTCCCCGAACACGACTTACAACTTTCATCGTCTTGTGCTCTCCAAAGAGCAACTCTTCTCAAAATCTCAAAACAAAAGGTGCCGAGTTGGAATCCCATTCTAAGGATTCTTGTGGTTCCGGGAATCCAGCTCACAGAGAACCAGAACGGGAGCTCTCCTTTTTCCGCCTCGACTCTTTGATCTTAAACTTAAGAATGCCGGTTTTAAGAACAGTGATTGCCCTTCTCCGACCCTTCTTGCCCAACCGGAGAGCGGACGGCTAATGTGTTCCACTTATTGAACAGGGTCTATGGTCGGTTCAGGACCCCGGACGCCAAGGCATCCTTGGGGTGATCTCGTAGTTCCTACGGGTGGAGACAATGGGGTCGGTCCATGGATTTTCCTTCCTTTTGCCACATTTCGCTCAAAGGGTTGAAGGGAGATAGTGCATCAAGCTATTCGCAAGGGCCAACTTGATCCTCTTCCCTGTGGATCCCGGATGAGGAAGCCTAGGAGAGCCGCCGACTCAACTATCGTCCATGTACGATCCATACTAGATCCGACCAACCGCCCATTCTACCTCCTCTACCTTTTTGACATTTCATCTTTTTGTCTCAAGAGAGTCTTTCAATGGCATGTTTCAGTCCTCTTCCCCATTACTTAGAAAAAGTGAGCCACCGGTTCAGTACAAGATACTATCATTACCGCCGGACAATTAGACACCAACCCAGAATTGTAACGACCCAATTGCAAGAGCGAGCTCTACCAATCGAGCTATATCCCCGAGCCAAGTGGAGTATGCATGAAAGAGTCGATGCTTCTTCTATTCTTTTCTCGGCGCAATGGGCCATCTGGACTTGAACCAGAGACCTCGCCTGGTGAAGTAAATCATCGCCTCACGATCCAACCAATTGGGAGAGAATCAATAGACTCCTTTTAGGGAGCGATTCATCCTTCCCGAACGCAAAGATACAACTCCCGTTGTATCTGCGCTCTTCAAGTGTGCTTCTTCCCTTCTCCCCTTACGATGGCAAGTCCTTGGGAAATAACTCCGATGGGTAGAAAAAGGAAGGCGTTAAGAGACCCTCCTGGCCCAACCCTAGACACTCTAAGATCCTTTTTCAAACCTGCTCTGCTCCCATTTCGAGTCAAGAGATAGATAAATAGCCACATCCCATTGCACTGATCGGGGGCTACGTTCACAAAAAGTTTAATTTTTTTGGAAACTTTGATTTTTAAAAATTTTTGAATTTAAAAAATCGTGAATTCACAAAAATATGATTTTTTTAGAAACATAAAAAATTCAGCAAAATTTGAAAAAGGAACAATAGGTTTATGAAAAGGGTAAAAAAAATGATTTTTTAGAAAATTTTGTCTTCACGATTTTTAAATTTCAAAAAATTTAAAATTTCCAAAAATAACAAAACTTTTTGTGGACCCTTCCGGTGAACCTACGGTTCTATTTTTTCAAGTTTTGTTACGTTTCGATGTTGCATAATTTTTTAAAAATTCGGTAAAGTATGTTAGTTTACTAACTAGTAAGTAACTATGTTCGTTAGTTAGCTAGCTAGTACCGATGCATGACATGCCATGTCGTGGTACAACGGCACACTGTTGCTGTTGTACCGTAATAGCGGCAACTAGTCCACGTCGCGACGACCTAGTTGCCGCTGCCCCGTGCCAGGGCAGATGGGTATTTCTACAAATGTCCAAAAAAAGTTGGGCATTTCCGTATTTATTATTATTTTTGGACAAAAGAAAAATTTTTCCCGCACCCTTCATCCTTCATTTTGTTGCTTGTCGGTGAGCTGGTGGCCGTGGGCAAGGCGGCTGCCAACATGAGAAGCTCGCAGGCGAGTGGTCTACCGGAGTGGGAGCTCGCAAGTGTGGACGGCTGTCAGCATGGGAAACTCACGTGTAGGGCTGGAACTTTGGCTCGTGGCTCGCGAGCAGCTCGGGCTCGAGCCGCAAACGAGCCCGACCCGAGCCTCAGTCTCAGCTCGGTCATCCAACCGAGCCCGAGCCGAGCTGGATCCAGCTCGCTCGGGGCTCGTTAAGCCCACTCGCGACCGTGAGACGCGAGTACGCGACGCGAGTCACGCGCGCCTCAGGCCTCACGCCGTCACGCGACTGACGCGAGTGCTCCGCAAGTCCGCAGCCTCCGCTCCGCCCGCTCCTCAGTCCTCACTTCCTCACGCGAGTGACGCGACGCGAGTGCTCTGTGTAACAGCCCGAAATTTTTGCATAAAATTTTTCGCGCATTAAGTGCATGAAAATTTCCACAGGAACCAATTTTCATTTCCAAACATTTCCTAAAACTCCAAAATACCCTTTAAGAATTTTCCCCAAATTTATAATTTTAAAAGCCACATATTATATAGAAAAGAAACTTTATTCATTTTTAAAGAAAATCCTTTATAACATGCAACCTATTATTTCATATTCATGTCATATATATTTTATGAATTTCAGAGTCCAAAATTATGTTTCAGGATTTTATACATTTAATTGAAAAAGAGAGTTTTAAACAGTGAATACTGTTTTCGTATAGTGAATAGTGTTTTCAATACCTATATCTCAAGAATTCAAATTTCCATTTCTTTTAACCATTTTCACCTATAAGCAACTAATTCCACTATATTACAAATTTGATATTTAACCATCAGGCATTGGTGGAATTACTATTCTGCTCTTTTAAGACAAAAATTCTCAAATTACCCTTTCCTTTGACCCTTTAATATTGATCTCAATAAATCCTTTAGAAGTACAAAATATGCAATCAACTAATGTACTAACTTCAAACCTTGAATTTGTATCAAAAGTGCACTAGTAAATTACCAAAATACCTTTTTTATGAATTTCCCAATTTTTAGAATTGTAAAAAGGCACATGTGACATAGAGAACAACATCATTTATTATATATATATGGAAAATATTACACATGCATATCACTTTTTATATCATAATTAAATCTTATACATTTCATTGGATTTTTGGAAACTAATTTCATATTTTTATGATTTTGTACAATTAATAATGAATTAATGAAGACTTGAACAAAATAGGAAAATAGGAAAAGAGTAATTTAAAAGAACTTCCAAAATTTCTATAAAACATATATGTTTTAATGCTCTAGAAAAATCCTATTCATTTTTATGAACCCAGAGATATTTTTATTATAATTTTATGACTCTCCTACAATTTTCTAAAAGTTTTACAAATTTTCTAGAATTAAAAACTTATTGAAAAACCTTTCTAGAATTTCCGCGGAGAAATTCCCCCTCCAGGGACACGTGTCGGCTCCCGGTTCGCCGTGCGTTCCACCCACCGATAGCAGGGCCCCATCAGTCAGCCACCCACCTCGAGCTGTAACGGTTCGCTCACGCGCGCCGCGGATAAGTGAGCTTCGACGGTCGACATTGCTCCACGTCATCCGATCGTACGGCTGCGACTTGTTCTCCTCTTCATTCGTCGCCGACGCGCTCTGCTTCGCCGGAGCCGCCGTCTCCACCGTCTGACTTCGCCGGAGTGTCGCTCACATACCTCAAGGCCCACTACCCTCGCTGTTCGACAGAGATACTCCTCGACGCGCTGCTGAGAGTCCCCTGTGGCACGGCTCGGAATCGCTCATTGACTAGCCACCGTCGCCGCAATCTCAGCTCCGGACAACGTTGCCGTGGCCTTGCCGCTAACCTCGTCGACCATATCCGGGCTTCGCCGAACTGATCAGATCGCCAGCAAGATGCATCACCCCTCCCGTTATTTGCCGTGCACGACCCCAGCGAGATAAATTCCGCCACGGCACAAAAATCCCCGGCGAGCTCATCCCTTCGGATCAAGTCGCGACGAAATGTCCTACCCTATAAATAGGGAGTGATCTCGGGTCACTCTCGAACCCATCCACGCCTATAGCTAGAACCCCGGAGCTTTAATTTCCTCGCTTCTTCATCCTAGCCACCACCGCCTCTCCACGGAATTCGTCCAAACCGTAGCATTCCAAGCTTGGTGCCACTGGACGGAGCTTCGTAGCCACATAACCAAGCTACTTCCGGGAGCAATTAACAGGAAATCAACCGGCGATCCCGATCGGCTCCTCCCCTGTTTCGGCCGCCGCCCGCTTCACGTCGACACGCCGGCCCGGAGTTCCTCGAGCTCAACTAGCAGCGTGGTAAGGACTCCCTACGCCCTCTCAAGCTTACAAAGCTACCAAGTTATACAATTGCTCGCCAAATCAAAAAGTCCCAAATCAGGTTCATCTCGCCGCAGCTTGACCCCGTCGCCCGGCTTCCACAGTCCACCTAGATCCTCCAATCCGCTTCCAAAACATCCCTAGACATCCTACAAACAAAAGCCCTATGGTTAATTGCCCTAAAACCAAACCAAATCCAAAACCCCAATTCGGGATCACGAAGAACCCTAGAAAACACTGTTCATTTATCCCAGTTTTGGTTTTTCATCAAATTTAAGGTCTTAGAAGCAAAATTAGCAAAACGTGCCTATACAAAACTTGTTCCAAATAATGTTTTACATCTAGAAATGATATTTTCATAATTTTGGATCCCTCTGAAATTTAAATTTAAATGTAAAACTCTCTCTTTAACAATTTAGAGAATTTCTAAAAATATAAAATCCTTACAAAAGTAAAATTGTTATTTTTCCTGATAAACACCAATATATATAAAAATTATGAAACTTTAAAATTCAGAATTATTTTATAAGATATAGCATTTTCTTTCTTTAAACTCTTTAAGAAATAAATCTCTAAATAAAATTTAATAATTAATATACCAAAATTCTTTACTACAGTAAAAGCATATAAAATTAACATTTGAATGAATCATGAATAATTTGAAATATTCTTGGAATTAAAAACTTTATAAATAATCATTACCACTTGAATTTCTTAATTAATAAAAACCTTGTCTTTAGAATATAAAGAATTTTCTAAAATATAAAAATATGTTGTAAAATGAAATCAGTATTTTTCATATCTAGTATAAAGATAAATGAATTTTCCAACCCTTTAATTTTAATGTTTTATAAAAGATATACTATATATTAATCTTCTTAAAATAAAGATAATAGAAACCCTTTTTATTAAATAATAAAATAAATACTCACTATTTAATTTAAAAATTCATTTCCTTAGGACAATGCTAAGAGATTTGCAAAGAACCTAAAATAGATTAAATCACTTTTAAGATCTTCTTGAAATAAAATAAAAGAACAAGATATTTTAAACCCATCCATTCCTATCTTTTCATATAAACATTTCATGACCCTATCTCTTCATAAAATATCTCCTGATCCCATCTCCACCATTCTACCACATATTTTTATAGTTTTCATCCTATCCTATCCAAAAGGCCATTGCATTCCAAAAACCTAAACCTTCTCTAAAATATTTCTGCTTGGCATCTAAATTCCTTTTCACTTGATTTCATTCTTATTCTTCCTATTTTATTAAATATTAAAATCTCACGATAATAGAAGAAAATCAAGCTTTGAAGATTCAAGCTACTCTTTGAACGAAGATGAGGATCAAGAAGTGAAGCAGAAGAAAGAGTTTAGTTATATCCGTAACCAAGGCAGGTTTTCTCCACTCATTTAGAATTCTCTAATTATTACTTTATGCATTATTTTCTAGTTGATTATTCTGAGCCAATCTACTTTGATATCATATATATATCATGTAGAATAATTATATTCCATATTAGAGTTGTACCATTATGATACACCTAAATAAATAACATCATAAAACCCTAAAATAGAATAAATAGTCAATAATATGACAATTCATGTAGTCATTCATTATCTACTTGGATAAGTACATTATTTTGGTATGGCAATGGATATAGATTTTTGGTTATATTGGTGTTATACAAAATATTTCCTGCAAAGGATAGGCATGGGTTAAAAGGACCGGTGGTGGGTTGCTCATGCGCTGCATGGAGAACACGAGCTTGATGAAACAGGAATGGTGGGCCTATCCAATGCTAAAATCTAGGAATGTCATGGTTAAAGACACAATTGTTCAACTATGTATCTGATCAATATATAAGTTGAACTAGGTTCTGCAGAATCGAATGAAAATAAATCATTAATGGACCGTACTCCCGGTATATGGAGTTGTGTCTAAAGGGTGATACCTGCATAATTTGTGACATATGCTCAGTGATTTAATTAATAATCTAAAATAGACGTGCAGATGATACAAGGTGGTAAATGGTGGTAAATGGGTGTGATGAGTAAAGAATTTGGTTATGTAAATAATTTGATTCTTAAATGTTTTACAAAACCTTTGAAATAACTGATAAGCCATTTCAATTGTTGCATTATATCTACTTAAATCTTGCTCTTCTTACTTAGGTAACTTGCATATAATTAATAGTCACTTGCGTTGGTAAAAATCTGCTGAGTAGAAATACTCACCCCTGCTAAATTCAATTTTTACAGATTAAGGAACTCTGATGACTCGACATTTTTCTAACAATTCCCTATACTCAGGCCAAGCCTGTGGAATGGGTGTGCAGATTTAATATATAATACAAGCGACGAGCACGTCGGCGCCGGCCAGATCCCCCCTCCTCCCCACCGCCACCACTGCATCTCCCTAGTCTCGTCGCGCCGCCAGACAGCCGCCGCCATGCGACTCCGCTCCCGGAGGCGGGCGACGAGCACACCAGCCTCTCGGCCACCGCCTCATACCGAGCGGTCGAGCCTCAACTTCCATCCATGGCCGGCCACGCGCTCGAGCTCCACTAACCGCCCGCCGGCCGCGACCGAGCTCTACTAGCCGCCCGCCGGCCGCGACCGAGCTCCACCAGCCTCCCGCCGGCCACCAATGACAACGATGGTGACTCGCGAGCTCAAGTCCTTGCTCCCGGCCACTGTCCCCGGCCTTCATTCATCCTCCGGCCGCCGCCCTCACCCCCTTCCCCTCCCTCTTCCCATCCTCCAGACAAGAGCTCGCGAGCCGCTCGTGAGCTGGACCGAGCCCGAGCTGAGCCTCAGGTCTGGCTCGTTGATTTGACCGAGTCTGAGCCGAGCCAACGCTGGCTCGCTCGTACTCGGCTCGGTTCCAACCCTACTCGCGGGCGAGAAGGCCGATAGAGCGGCAAGCTCGTGGGCAGCACAGGGAGCTTGTGAGCGACGAGCACGATGGGTAGCACGACGTCGAGCCTGACGACATGTGCAGCGGCGAGCACATGGTGCCGACGCCGCGACGACGAGCTCAACGGCATGAGCGGCACACTCTCACCGGCGAGGACATCCTTATGAGATTTTATTGCCATGGGTCCCACACGAAATTAATGCGTTAATTGTGAATAGAAAAGCAGGTTATCTCCCAATGCAATTTTGTTCTTTTCTAAAGCGTTTTATCATCTCTCTATTTTGCGGTAGCTACCGTCTCTAAAATAGAAGACATCCTTCTCTCTCTCATTATTTATTTCCTTCCATCTTAGCATTTTTGTCTATGTGGCCTTTTTTTAACAGAATGCTGTCTCTGCGGCTTGATCAGATTAATTACCCATTAATATTGCTAGTCAGTTTGGCGGACTCCAACGTCCGGATTACTACGAACATGACAAGATGGTGCAGCTTTCTTACTTTGCATATATTAGTTTAACTTTTGTTTTTTCACCGATCAGTTGTCTATAAAACAATCGGTCAATTCTAGGTGACCATATAATTTCTATCTGATGAGATTTTTTACGGTCCTTAAGAAGGTACCAGGTCCTTAAGGAGGTACCACAATTTCTAATATAAATTGTGGCACCTTCCGGTACCTTCTCAGTGCTAAAGTACCACTAGAAATTGTAGTACTTTCCGGTAGCTCCTGAAGGACTGTAAAAAATCTCCTATCTGATGGTATAGATCTCACCTCCTCCTTCTATATATTTTCCCTCGCCTCCCACGAAAGGCACCAACCTAATGCTCTTTACCTCACCCTAATACAACTAGCCACCGCCACTCTCACACAAGATAGGGCCATCGCCGCGCCGGTGCTTTGTCGCCTCTCACGCTGGCCAGCTCTCCTCTTTCCTCTACAGTGCCACACTTTCTTTCTCTTCTTGGGTATAGTGCACCATGCCCTCCTACCTCACCTCCAACAGTTCCCGCACTAGATTCATTAGCCACCATCCGCCGCCTCTTAATGGATCTCGGGCTTTTGACTTTGTTGTTAATCTACTGACCGATTCCACCCACCACCCTCTGACAATTGCCGCCGCTGCCTTGTCGACCCACCGTCGGACTTTCACCAGGCTGATCTCCCTCTAAGTTGGTGGGCTGGTGAAACCTAGGCGGCTAATTGGGTGAACTCCAAACCCTAACTCGTCGACAATGATAGTGATGACGCGAGGCAAGTCACCGGAGAAGACAAAAACAGCTACATGAGTACATATATCGACTGAAATCTTCTCCTCTTTTCAATCGATGACGGTTAGTAAATCCGTTTTCCTTCTCCAAAATTTTCAGACCTAACAATTATTAATTCCTCTTATCACCATGCATGCTCGCGCTAGACACGGCATCTTCTTCCTTTGCAATTCACACAATTCACGCACGCATGAATGTCTTGTAGTAGTACATACAGTAGTGCGTACTGCCCTGGCCTTGTACCTGTACATTAATTCGCACGAAAAATTGTTGCAATCGAAGCCATCCTTGTATGTTCATCAACAAGGAAGACTGCGTCTCCTTCTGAAGAAAAATGAACAACGTACGTACTACTTGCGAAGGACAAGTGACCATGCTTTGACGTAAGAGTATTATGCAACTTTGCTACCGGATGCAGTTCAAGGCTTCAATTATGCATAAGTAAAAAGCACACGCGAACACAGAGATATGAAGAGGAACAATCTTTATTGTTTCTCAGGTATTGTCTCGCTTACAATAAATCAAAACCTCTTCAATATATATAGTGCATAAGCTAAGGTTTCGGTTTGGTCCACAAGTCGGGGTAGGCCCCACCTGCCACACGCGTGCCGGCTGGTTAGGGAAACCAAGCCGGACACGCCGGTTTCCTAACAAAGAGAATGGCCTGCGTCGCTCGGCACGTCGCGCGCGCGTCTTGCCCCATTCATGACGGGGGAATGTCGGTGGTGCCTGCGCGGTTGCGGCTTTCTGTGCTGCAATTACTGAAGAGACTGCAACATTCCAACGACTAATTATTCTCCTTCTAACTACCAACCATTTCTTTCCCCTCTGCGTAACCACTTGTACGGCTTAATTCCCATCATACATCTGCAGATGCAGAGGAGAACACGGCAATTTCGGTGCTATGAAACTGTGTGTGACAATTAATCAATCTTCGTTGTCCAAGAAACGAATGGATACAAGCATGTTCTTCCACTTGTACAATTGTTTTGACCGCAGGTGGAAGAAATTTTGAAGTTCTGAGGAGGGCTTTGAAACACGAATGCCCCCCTTTAATTTACCAATATTCATACAAAGTAAATCTTTTTGACCTGTTCTTGCCAAAAGAATTACCATATCGTGAGCTCTCTCCCGCCAGCTCTCTTGACTATGTGAATTATATTCTTCTTTGGAGTCATGACATCTCCACTGTCACATACTTTACTGCCTGCCCCGAACAACATAAATAGCATTACGAGATTACTCCTATATTTCTTTTTTTGGGGGGTTTCTTACGAACAATGTGATAAGCATGGTACACCTAGGTGCTAGAGCAACAGCCTTATCATGCTCCCCTTTCCATCTTTTCTTCTGGGTTTTCACCCACATGCACGCACCGATGACGCACGATAAGGAGCTGGCGTGATCATGATCAAACTGATACTGATTAGTTGAGAAATCGAATAGTAATGCATTGCGAATGCATTTGCCCAAGTTCATGAATGCATGCGCGCACCTTCTCAGCTGCAGCCGCCGGCGGCGAACCCGATCCTGTTGCTCTTGACGTCGTAGACGACGCTGAACATCTGCTGCTGCGTGTTCCCGATGATGGCGGCGCTCCTGGCGGGCGCGAACGCCAGGCACGTCGTGGAGCTGTCCACGTCGACGAGCAGGTTCCGCGCCGACAGTTTCAGCACCGCGCCACCGGCGAACGCCATGCTGACCGCCGGCGCGCGCACCTTGGACGCCTGGCCCTGGAAGCAGGTGTCGAGGATGGAGTAGGCCGCGGCGCTCGGCGTTCCCTTCATGGCCCCGGCCATCGCCTTGCTCAGCGCCGAGTAGACGCTCGTGGGCAGGCGCGTGATCACTGTGCCCGAGTCGATGATGGTCGGCAGGCTGGAGTACTGCGACGACGACACGGCCAGCGACTTCCCGGCGACCGTGATCCCGGCGAGCTTGATGAAGTAGAGCGAGTCGTCGAGGGAGCTCGACACCATGGGCGTGTACGAGTACTGCCCTGGGTTGTACGACCCGATGGACAGGTACCCGGAGGACGACGACGTCGGGAGGCAGTAGGAGAAGGAGTAGCCGAGACTCGGCCCGAGCTGGTACAGCAGCGAGAGCTTGTTGCGCGCCAAGCCGATGAGCCCCGCCGATCTCCCGAAGAGCCCCTCGTTGTCCTGCCCACAGCCGTAGTAGAAGTTGGGCACGCTGTTGGAGCCGAAGGACACGGTGTCCTTGCTCAGGTACCCGACGGAGAAGGAGCTGTCGCCGTAGCTGGCCTGGTAGATGCAGACGTTGGAGGAGGAGCAGGCGGAGGGGTTGAGCGTGGCGGAGGTGAGGTCGCTGCACTGCGGCGAGGAGCACGACACGGAGGCGTAGGTGCTCGACGTCTTGGGGTCAAACACCGGGCCGGACTGCCGGTGGCACAACACCTTGCAGGGGGAGCACTGGAGCCAGGTGAGCGACGACCCCGTGTCGACGACCATGACGTACGACCTGGCCGGGGTGCCGAGGCCCAAGCGGGTCACGTAGTTGCCCACGCCCACCGACGTGCCACGGCTGAGGGGCACGGACGCGAGGGAGTCGGCGAGGCCGCCTGCGTCGGCGTCGGCGCGGTCGAGGGAGGTCGGGCGCGCGGACGGCGTCTTGGCGAGGCGCGCGGCCAAGGACGCGATGCGCGCATCGTCGTGGGTGATCACGGCCGAGAAGGGGAGGTCGGCCGGGAGCGGCGCCGGCGAGCAGGGGCTCCGCGGGTGGTGCAGCGGAAGGTGCAGCGCGCTGGAGCTGTTCAGGTGTTGGAATTCTGCAGTTCAGTGGCACACCGATTAACTTTTACCCACATCAGTGAAAAATTGCAGAATTTGACACTAAATTCGCACGCCAATCTGTCCAGAGTTACCGGTGGTGCATCGTGGTCACCAACCACAACCAGGCAACCACTAAGCCTACCACAGTAACAGCACTGGCTCTTGTCACCAAAGTTTCGCCACTCCTGCGATCAGACACTGATGTACTCCTATAATGTTTTGATGCCTCACCGAACACGGCAACACTGCCGCTTTTTAACGGCCAAAGTACTACAGAGCATGCACCATGCAGTGTCCTATGTACTGCCGGTGAAAGTGAGCTCATGTCAGATTTGGGGGCATCAGTGATCAGCTGCAGACGACACCATATTATTCCTGCCCATGCATGGCCTTTCCCAATGAACTGGTTTGGATCATCTCATTCATGATCCAGACAAGCATGAAAGTGTATATACTACTTTCCCTTAAAAAAAGTGTACATACTAGTACCTCCTTTATCTTACAGGTAGAGGGTGGCCATCACATGACATGTGCTAGCTTGTATGCTACAGCGTATGTACGTGGACTACTATACAGACATGCACACAACCAGGGCACCCCGTGATTGAGGGAACATGTCAATCAGCTAGTTTTGGACCATTATAGCAACGGAATTCCTTCTCTATTCTGCTTCTTTTTGCGATGGGAATCTCATTTTCTTTAATATTTTAATAGATTTTATTCGATGTTCCCTTTTGGAAGGAATCTTTTTTCATTCCGTTTAAAAAGAGATTCTCTCTTCTTTTTTTATATTATTTTTTTTGAAGGAATGCTGTTGAAGATGGTGGAAAATAAAAGAGAAGAATATGGTATATAGTGTGGAGGGGGAGGGGAGAGGAAAGGAGAAATAAAGATAAAATGGTTAGATGGTCTTAAAGGCTTTGCACCTGAGTGGACGTTGTTGTCCGGTACATACGCATCAGCAGGTGACGACCGTATTAAATCGCGTCCAAGACGATGCCAGTGATAGGTGGTAGAGAGGCTACTGCAACGTGTATGTGAGACCATCCATCAGCTACTCTATCCTCCCACTCTATAACACTATTCACTACTCCCTCTATTTAACACTCTAAAATTTCTTCACACTTTATACTACACTCTAAAAGATTTCTTCCCTGCATCAGCTACTCTATCCTAAACTACAATATTATAGAGTATGTGCTACGGATGCTCTGAATGTAGCATTTGACTTGATAGCAAACAACTTAAGCACTCGCGTGCGTGTCTTGATGCATTCAGATTAGACCACATGCATGTGTTAATCTTTTATTTATATATATATAGAGAGAGAGTTTTGTTATGGTGCTTTTCAAAGCATGGATCCCTCCATGCTTTGCGTTGTATTTAAAAAAACCGAGACTTAAACGGCCGATCTGAACAGTCCATCTTATTCATCTCATTGAAATCTCATTACCGACCAAAGTTTTTTTTTAATTTTTTACTATTTGTTTCATATTTATGAAAATCCACGATCTAAATAGTTGTAGAGCCTCCACTAAGGCTGATATTGAAAAATATGAAATAAATAGTTAAAAATTTTAAAAAATATAAAATTTGATCGGTAATGAGATTTCAATGAGATGAATAAGATGGACAGTTCGGATTGGCCGTGTAAGTCTTTTTTTTTTCAAACACACATAAAGTACAGAGGGATCTGCGCTTTGCAAAGAGCCATAACAAAACTCATATATATATATATATATATATATATATATATATATATATATATATATATATATATATATATATATATATATATATATATATATATATATATATATATATATATATATATATATATATATATATATAACATGATTCAATGGAGCCACACGTTAATCCTAAAATATTAGAAATTTCCACATTAATTGGATAGGGTTAAAACGATGCAGATTGGAATATGATAAGGTTTTAAAGTTTTTTCGGAAACTAACTCTATCCAAACTTGCAACAGCACACCACCCTTAATTTTCTCTTCGTATTTGACATGAACACATATTTCATGGACACGAATTCCATATGTTATGGACAATTAACAATCTTAATTATTGTATAAATACATTAGCCATCTACTATGACTTCCTCTCCGGATTGAGCCGTCGTGGATTCTTGCTAGATTAAGCCATTTACCGTCTACCAAGATGCTTTCTTGCCCGTATGGCAAAAACAAAGAGCTAAGTCCAAGCGCTCTACTACAACTTGGCTCACCGGATTAAGCCATCGTCGATTTCCTACGGAATAAGAGGCTCAGGTATCATCATCTCCATACAATTTTTTCCGCAATTTGCTCCTTGATTTCTATCTCACAAACCAGAGTTTTTCATGCCCTTCGATCCAATTCCTAGCAGCTGACATCTATATCAACTGTTGTAGTTCTACATCTCATAAACTTTATTTTTCAACAATTGCAATCAGAATAGAATGTAATGACATAAAAAATCAGAGACTAAAATCCCATGTTAATCGATGATTCAGCTAGCTGTTGAGATGGTGTAGCTCCAATTTACATTAGAATCAGTGTCCTGAGAATTATTTGATTGAAAAGCCAAAACGGACCGTGGGACATGACTACATACAAATGGTAAATTAGAATCATTGTCCTGAGAATTATTTGATTGAAAAGCCAAAACGGACCGTGGGACACGACTACATACAAATGTATATCAGAGTGCTTCAGAGACCTGAAGTTTAGAGAAAACACGACTCAAAGGCGATAAGAAGAATTCAATGAGCACGGAGATGAAGAAGAAGGTGGAGATCGAGATAACTACAGTGATGAGTTGTTAATATATCTTTAGAAATAGACTTAGAATATATTACAACTTACCATAATCTATAAAACTACATATCAGAAAAGAATTATATTTATGATTAGCTATGAACTATCATCTACAAAAGATCTTTAAAACTTTGACATAAATCTAGCCATGCAAATACGCGGGACACGCGGCTAATCACCTCTAAGGCAAAACCGAGGAATCAAGCTGAAATCTTTGTCCGTAAAGATTAGCTAGCTAGGCACATGCATGCAGGTTCGATTTCTAGTAGTTGTCTCTCTCGATGTTCTTTTGCAAACCAAGCTAGCTAGCCATACATGCCAAATTGACAAAGTACCAACTAGTCACTTAATCTGTACACTACCTCATCACTTGGTCAGGAACACTGAAAACGAAGGTTTTTGTCATGCTCAAGTTAGGCTGGCCTGCGCTAACGAAAATCCAACATTGGAAGAAAACACGTCAAATGGGGGGACCGAAGCAGACGTTTTTGGTTGGTAGCTAATATAACACTGCTCAACACGATATAATGGATAATTGGAGTGGTTGTCATTAGCAAGGAGGTCCACCAGTTCAACACGCCTTCCATGACTTTTGTGCCCAAGTACATACCACCATAAAAGAAGGTACGTGCACACACTCTAGAGGTAGAGGTCCCGGAGACCCATTGGTATTTTCTTTTTTAAAAGAAAAAAGAAGATATTAAACCAGAGGCTCTAGCCATTAAGGACATTCCAAACAGTAGAGTCAATCACTAGCTATAAAAAATAGACATATCATATTTATAGATAGTAAATATACAACCTCTTTAATGAACTAGCTATAGCATAGCCTCTAAAATTAACATTGGCCTATATATGTGATAGTATGCATGCATCTTAAAATCCGTTATAAACTGACTCTCAATTAGTAGCTAGTCTTTATCTCTCACCTTCATATAAGCAAAAATCTGAGTTGGAATCCTTAGCTATTGAGGTATCTAAGAACTCGAGATCCCCATTGTTCCCCAGGAAAAAGATCTCATTTTATCAATCCCAAGGGGATTTTTCCTAGACCATGTTTGTCTGAGGTGGGAAAGGGGAAATCCCGTCTTATCCCAGTGAAATTCTTAGGCTTAAAAAAACCGCCTACCATCGTGTGGAGAAAAAAAAATCCCTAACTCCCCCGACTCTTTCGCTCGATCACTCACCCACCACATCATCCCCACCGCTTCCACCTCACCACCATGTTGCGCTCTTACCAAAAGTCAGAGCTGCAACACTGCCCTTCAGATTGAGAAAAAGGCACAAGAGGGGAAATAGAGAAGGATGGTGCTCCAAGGTGCGGTGGAGGATGCCGGCTAGGCAGATGAGTGGCAGATCTCTGGCCAGGTGGAGGAGAACAACAAGGTGCCGCCTTCAAAACGGGAGGAGGAGGTTGCCACCGGCAAAGGGCCAAAGGCAGGTCCCTGGCGTTTAGGGATTCTACATAGAGAAGGAATGAGGGGGGACCGGTTGGGGTTGGGGATTCTTAACTGGCGTGGCTGAGCACTCGGGCCTCACGGATGGGATACAGGGTGCTGATTGTTTGGGTTAAATTTTACTAGAAATTTGTCATACCACCCGATTAAGCCCTAAATAAGTATACGGAACACCCAAGCAGGACATAGGACTTGAACTCATGCAGATATATATTTTGTCAAGAGAAGAAACCAATATCGTACTAGCTAGGCCAGCCGGTGCACTGGATGATTGGAGAGTTGTACTACTCTCTCATTGGACCACGGCGACCAGATGTGGCTGCCATGGGCGAATCATCTGCACAAGATAGCCACATTTCCGGTGGTGTGGGCATAAACGCCGCGCCGGTACACACACAGTGCAGTACTGCTCGGCCGATTCGTCACTCATGTCACACGGAGGCAGAAAAAAATGGAAGCGAATGCCGTACTCGTCCATCGGCGATCAATGATCGATCGCGAAATCGGCATTGAAAACTTAGCGTATCCGGTGAGTCGCTTTTGACGCGGCACCTGTCGCGCGCCCGCCCATCCCGGCGGCCATAGATACGGTGGTTGGCGGTAGGGAGCGACTGGTTTCACGGGAAAACAAAGTACAGTAGTACGTGCGTTTGAGCTTCATGGATTCATGGGGTGCTCGCACCAAGCTAGCTAGACCATCTCCAATAGCCACACTAAAGCTGTCTGGCTCGCTATATCATAGCGAGTAGGAGCTGATAACGAGCAGAAAGCCTCTTCAGCATAACCACTATTCTGAGCGAGCTCGCTAGAGAGAGCAGAGATGATAGTAAATATAGGAAAGAGAAGAGGCATCAGAGGGTGGTTGCAAGTAAGCAAGAAAATATAGAAAAGGGAAAATAGAAAGTGATATTTTTAACAAGGCTGCTGGAGGTTGGTCGAAAATTTTTAGAGGGCTAGCTATATGAAGATTTTTAACTAGTAAAAAATAGAGAGGCTGCTAGAGCGGTCACTGCCCATCACGCGACCATGCGATGATGTATGGCTCAGAAAGTTCATAGATCAAAGTCCGTGTAGCTTTTGATTTGATCGTACGTATATATGAGGCGCAGTTGGAGATTATATTACCGAGCAATTAGCCTTGCAGAAGTTGATTGTCAGTGTTGATCATATGGAAATTGCATGCATGGGATGCATGATGACCTCCTTGCATGTTAAGAAATGCAAATTAATTAACCATGAAGTTTTGTTTTAAGAACGGTATCAGGTCGTGCACCAGCGAGCACAAGCTGCACACAACACTAAAGCGGCTCCAATTGGCATCGGCAAATTATTAGATATACCTAACAAGACGCCTTTCGTTCTGGTGGTAGCGGAACATTGGAAAGCGTGCATAATCTATCGACCTTTACGTTCCTAACGTGCTTAATTATACTATTGCCTGGCCTCTATGTGTTTCCTGGTGAAGAGAAGAGTTAACAAAAGTGAGGTTCGATCTAGACTGTCTTCTGTTGTTTTTGTTTTTTTTTAAGAAAAAGAGGATTGTCCTTTGGTTCCCCCTACCTGTCAACTTTGACACCTGTGCGAGTACTTGACAGTTTGACATCGACAAAGGCGCGCGCTTTAATTAGCCGCTTAATTTTGTAAAATTCAATTGGGCATTCAACACGAATTTGAGCTCAAATTATCTGGTTCCTCACTGCAATTCAGGTTCATATATAAGGCAATTCTTTCTACCCAATTTGGTCACTTGAGTGAGTGCATCTTCAACGGTCGTCCCAAATTGGGGTGCTCCAACACCGTAGCAGGTGGATTTAGGGCATACTGTTGGAGAGATAAATAGTGATGGGATAGTGAATAATGAATATAGAGAATAAGAATAATGATAAGGTTGTTGTTATGAGATAAATAATGATACGGCAATAAATAATGTTGGGACAGTACCCCAACACTGTAGATGAATAGTGATTGGGCAGAGACAAATGAGACAACTGCTAGAGATGGCATAACAACACACCTTTAGACTAATTCGTCCTAACTCCTAAGCAATAGTTTTACAGACTTTCTAAAAACTAAAGAGAAGGGAACATTAACCACCCCCAAAAAAACTGAAGTTACTAACGGTCGCAGTTTAGCTTGTCAAATGCTACTCAAGCGCTTAAAAACTCGTGCGCTGTTAAAAAAACTCTAATCCAAAGTTACTGGTACTGTTATGGATATATCAAGAAGTTAAAGTGCATGTCCTTTTCCAATTGCAGAAACCAGACATAAAACTAGCTGCAAGTATGCAAAACATTAATCGAGAAAACAGCCAGGACTAGGAGGAATAATAGTAGTAATACCGTTCACTTCTGACGAGCATGCATCAGTGATGTCCCTGGCAGGAGCCGCCACTGCGAAGAGCAGGGAGAAGAAGGCAAGCAGCAGCACAAGAGGCAGCGACGCCATCTCTTATCTGAAACCTTCTTCTTGCGGACGCTGGCTCAGTGGCTGTGTATAGCAACAAGCCCAGCACCCCCCTGTGGCGTTTTATAGGGATCGAGGGCGCGCGCGCGTTGCTCCTGGAATCCCAGGAGTCAGGACTCACGAGTCACGAGTAGCTTTCAGCAGTGGAAACGATCTTTTTTTTTTATCCATGGCATTTCCAACCACCTGATGGGTACCAGTATAACTGACGAAGTACGCCCGAGTACCGAGCAGTACTTCACTCTGGCCAGGAATCTAAATTTGAGTCCCTAAAAAAAGAAGGAATCTAAATTTGAAGAGCTCTGATGTTTCAGTTCTTGTGTTATTTCGCGTTCATCTTCCCAAGCCCTGTGCCGGTCGCTCGTACTGTGTTGTTGCCCTCGTGATTAGGAGTATTGTTTTTTAAAAAAACAAAGGGGCGGAAGCTTAATCATTTCAATTAAGAAGAAGAGAATACGATATACAAGATCTGACCCAACCAACCAGTAGGTCACGATAAAAAACACACACTCAGTCGGCATAGAACACCGCGTAGGCCCAACAACTCCATAGTGGACTATACCACCCCAACTCAGCCGGCTGCATCGCTTGTTGAATTAGGAGTATTGTGACGGATCAAATGGATATTATGGTGTGTATTGAACTGTATTGTGTATGCTTTGATTAATTTACCAAAAGGTTAGGCTTATGATGAAAATATGGTTCATATACTCAACACTCCCCCTCACATCCTATGCGTGAGATTCAAAGTGGGCCGTGAAAATTATTTTACGGTTTTGCTCCCGGGCAGTCACCTGCTAGGTTGAACACAACTCTTGTCGCTGCTTTCGCGTGTATAATAGGGAACAGGGGCACCACCGTTGTCTTCTCTAAAAAGGACTTTGGGCGCCATCGTCAATTTTAGCCCCCTAGAGTTCACCATGCCCCTTCCCTGGCTTAGAAAGAGGTCAGGGCAATGGTGGCTTGGCAATGGGCGCCTCGCTGCCACCTCAATTGCAACAGCAATGACGATGTCAAAGGGTGGGACGCCAATAAAAGGTAAGGCCAATAGGAGAAAGATGAGGGTGGAGACGGATTCGGTGGCGGAAGTCGCGGAACATGAGGAAGGGGGATGGGGCGAGCTCACCGGAGAGGAGGAGGAAGAGTAGTGTTGGAGCTGCGTGCAGGAAGTAGTTGCCGGAGATGGGGAATAAGAACAAAAGTGCATGAGCAGGGAGGGAAGGAATGGAGCAGAGAGCACGCACAACAGGGGGAAATCACTAGTGTTGAACCCTCCTTGGCAAGCAACAACTACTTCTAGGGAGTCGATCTCATAATTTTAATATTGCATTGGCTAGGTCTCGAATTTAGGAACTCTTGGCTCTAAAACCATGCCAAATGTATACTTAAAACTCTTGTCTCTAATACCATATCAAATGTATACTTAAAATCAAGAGTGCATTTTTCCCACAAGTACTATGTGTGCTTGGCACACTCAAAGCCGTAGGATTGTACTTGGAGATTCGTGTGTCAGCCTCCTCCCTTTCTCATCACATTTTTGTGAACAAACCCCACGTCTATCAAATTATCACATGATGTCCTTCTCCCCCCCCCCTCTCCCTCTCTCCTCCTTCCCCTCTGATGGTTAGGCCCGTCATCTTAGCCATCCTTTGCCCCCGACCACCACGTCATCGTGCCAAGCCCTCCGGCCCTTCCCCTTTTCAATGGTCGGGCCCAGCCGTGCGGTTGTCTAGACATGTCACAACGTGATGGTAAGGTCTCGAGAATGGAGGTGAGGTAGTAGGGGAGGAGCAGATGAAGAAGAAAGGAAGGAGGCATGATGACTGTGTCGACAATGCAGTGGTCATCGTCAGGGCAAGACAGTGGTAATGTGCTTGACCATCGGATGGAGAGGAGGAGAAAGGAAGGGAGAGGGGGGAAGAGAAGGGGATGGATTTGGTTGGACAACTTAGAAGAAGGGAGGGCTTTTTTTGGTTTTGCTAGTTGTCATGCGCCTAAAATTAAGCAAAATTTCAGGTGCTGCATCTCTACCATTGGATTAAAATCCAACCATCCCCTTCTTCTCTTCCTCCTCTCCCTCGACCTTAACCCTCTCTGATCTCTGTTCTGCCGTTGTTTATTGTTGAAGCACCGTTGCCATTAGGGTTAGGGTCCGAGGTGCAGGTTAGGATTAGGGGTTTACCAAGCCCCTCGGCTTAGAGAGAGGCTAGGAAGGTGGAGGTCCGACGGTGGAAGGCGGTGAGGTGGTGCAACGAGGCAGCGGTGGCTACTGCTAGAGTTGTGGATGGCTGGGGGGCGGCGGCCACAAGGAGTTATTTGCACCATAGTCCCCGAGTTAGGTTGAGCGGGCGGCGTGGCGACGGGAGGACAGGAGGGAAGGGGCAGAGCAGCGAGGTGGCAATGGCAGCGTCGGCCATGGGTAGGAGGTCGGCAGGGTCAGGACGTTGGTCAAGGCGCATGGAGCTTGCCGAAGAGGAAGAAAAAGGGAGCAAGAGCGGACCAGAGGCCAGAATGAGGAGTGGACGGGGACGGCTTTGACGTCGACTGAAATCTCTACATGATTAAGGGCCTATTCTCCCCAGTTTATTTGACTGATTTCTAATTTGATTTATCTCGTAACTTTAAGAATTTTTCGAGGTGGCCTCGTGAGCGGGATGCCCTTGGTGTTTACGGTTTAGGAAGCTTTTAGACACGTCTACGAGATAAAAAAAAACGGATTCAAAAAGTAATAAAAAAGTCAAATAAGTCAAAATATGTCAAATAAGACACGAAATAAGTCAGATAAGACGTGACTTATTTGACTTATTTGACTTTTTTTATTACCTTTTGAATCTTTTTTTTATCTCGTAGGCGTGTCTAAAAGCTCCCTAAACCCTAAACACCAAGGGCATTCGGCTCTCGAGGCCATGTCGGGAAATTCTCGAAATTACGAGATAAGTCAAATAAGCAAATAAGAAATAAGTCAAATAAGCTGGGGAGAACAGCCCTAAGTCGACTATCAAGCAATCTGTCCTTTTTTTTGGGGGGAAAATTTGATGAGAGGTGGAAGGTAATCGTATGGATCTCAACACGATCCTACGGCTCCGGAAGTGGCTGAAACTTCTGGTATATGTGGGATGGCATTTCCCTAAAATCAATTAAGAATATTGGCCATCGCAGACAATATGCTTCAACACAACACTGATGAGAAATGGTAACCAAAAGCAACTTTTCTGCAGCTCAAAGTCAGGTTAGGTGCAGCACAATTATGAACTGGGCTCAAATAAGTTGGCGGTTAAGCGCACCTATTGAGCTAAATGAACTCCATCTTACAATAATACACCTGCCCGTTAACCACATCATTGCCGCCCAACATCGCTAGTACCAATCTTGACATGCTGTAGACTGCAGTGGTTGGCAAATGCTAATAGTAGCTTGAGCCGCCGTCAGAATAATTATCATATGCCCATGGCAAAGGCCTCAGTCTGAGCTAGCAGCCACCATGCCACAGCCCACAAGACTCTACTAGCTAGCAGAACAGTACCATAGAAAAAGAAGAAAGTGACCTGCTTATTTGCATAGATCTCGTGGCATCATCACACATTCACATCACCACGTTCCTAGTGGGGAATTCTGTTTTCTGGAAGGAATCTTGCGAGTGATTAGCCGATGAATCTTCTCATCAGAGGCTAGCTACTGGCTAGTTAGCTTCAGCCTGAAGCCTGTCATGGCGCAACCGCCTGCCAATGTCATTGCCAATAAGAGGATGGAGGGGAGGGTCCTTTGTTTAATAGAGCTGAAAAGTTAGACAGATTATAATATAAAAGGTTGGGATTCTCGAAAAAAGACACGAGAGGCTGAAAAATATTTTTAAAATAGTTTTAAAATCTTCGAGAAGAATCACTAAAACCCAAAAAAGACAATAAAATGCTATAACGTATGATTTATAAAAATAATAAATTTTAAAATACAGATTTTTATCTGATTTTAAGCCGTAAAAAGGAGACATCGACGTGTGAGCTGAGGCATGTACCAACCGGTGGAACGATCACCGGCAAGAAAAGCAGCAGCTTACCAACCACGTGAGGTGTGCCGGCCGATCGGGTGGTGCGCGCACCAAGAAATCATGCCCATCAAAGTGTCCAGGACACTGGAGAAAAATACATGCCGTCTGCAGGTATACGGGTAGTGCTAGTGCATTAGGTGCGTGGTGCAATGCCGCGACGGTGCATGCAGCTACTTGTCATAATCCTCTATTGCAATGGTAGAGGTATCATTTTCCAAGTGCGAGGAGAGGAGTGGGAGTGGGAAGATAGAGGAAGCAGATGCTGCGTGTTTGATGTTGGATATGGATAAGGAACGATTGGATGGTGCGAAGACAAAGAGTTCTTAATACAGAGGATCTCGATCTGGTGCTGTTTGATAATTTGACTTGCCCTTCATTTTGGGGAGTCAGATTTGATCTGTGCATGGGTAAGAAGGAGAAGGTAATGAGCAACAAGAGAGAAATAAGTTACTACCGTAGTTTTTTACTTTTGTATTAGGGGCTGACTACACTTTTGTACTTTTGTGACAATTGACTCGATGCCGGCGCCGCCACGCACTCACCGTCCCTTCTCCCCTTCTCCTTCCTCTTCAGTTTGGTGCCTCCACCGCCACCCCGCCTCTGCCAGCCACCACCTGCCCATCCTAACTCCGGTTGCATGTACGGATGTTCCCGTGGACACCACTCACCATCCTCTGACCATCCGCAACTTCGATGGTACCACCGCCACCTCGCTGCACCACCGGGCCTCTGCCTCCTCAGCCTTCCTCTTAGCCCAAGGGCATGGGTAAACCTCTCTCCTAGCCCTAATGGTGGCAAAGCTCCAACTAGAGGCGGTGGCTTAGGCAGAGCAGAGGAGTAGCCGAGGGAGAGGAGAGGGGAGAGAGCGTGGAATCCAATGGTCCAACTGAGATCAACAAAGAAATCAGTAGTCTGTTACATAGCAAAACCATTTGCATCAAGGGGGTGTGAAAGTAAGATTAGGCAGATTTGGAAGAGAATCGGAAGCGCCGCGCATTGAATCCCTGCAGGTTTTTTTCTCTGTTTATGAACAGCCGGGACGTGCCTGATCATTAACAGAAACTCCCAAAGATACAGAGATCGTGCAGGAGGTGAGCAGCGAGGATTCCTCTCTGCCCTTCCTGCCTTTTTTTTTTACTCCAACCAAAGATCTTTATTCAGCTTAAGATCAAATCGTTCTTACAATCTTTGGCAAGAAAACTTAAAACAAGAGCAGGTGGTACAGAATTCCACCTCTGAATACATTTTCTATTGAAGCAAAGGTCGCTAAACAGCCCTTCCTGTTTCTAATTAAGCTGGATCCTGAAGACCATTGTCTGTTGGTGTGTTTATAGTCTACTACTTTGTACTCTCTGGAGAGGTAATAAATCCACAAAAGCAAAGGAACAAGTGCAAGTGCTACTGGATTGGGCCGTCATTTATTGCAGCCATGAATGAGCCCAGTAGCTAGCAACTCTTAGACAACCAAATTATGGGTAGGTCTGTTCACCATTTGGGCCATTCATTCGGCTCTAATTGAGCAGGCCCAATGTTCCCAATGCTGACCCTAAAGCAATTGGGCGAATGATTCACACGGCTCGACTGATGCACATAAACATGCAGCCTGTTTAAGCATTCAGGCCCATTATCGATGTCCGTATGCTTGCTGTAGGAAAGTTTTTTCACATCCTTGTCTTAAAAATGAGACTTCGAAATGGTTTGACGTCAGGGTGACAAGTTTCTTCCGGGCACATGCCCCTTTTTTTTCTTTCACGGAAGGGGCTTGGAGGTAGACATGGTGATAGGCAGCCCAGCCCTTTTTTTCGGGCTGGGCAGGCTCGGGCCAAAAACCAAGTCCGGCAGGTCGGGCCTGGGACTGCAAAAATAAAAACTAGAGTAAAGTTAGGCTTCGTGCTGGGCTTGGACCCAATTTAGGAAAAATAATTTGGGCTTGGCCGGGCTTAGATCGGATCAAAGTAACTAGGCTTTTTCAAGCCCGGCCCGGCCCGGCCCGGGGTTGGAGGACAGCGAGTTAGAAACTCCCGAAGTGAGCTTTCCTATGATGATGATCCAATTCCTGGTCAATTCTGTCTCAAGTGCAGACACGATCAAGTATAAGTATAGGTCTAATCACGTTTTCTAATGTTTCTCTCTCCAGGACCATGACGGTCTACCCACCCACCCACCGGTTCCTACATTATCAAACTTGTCACGCCGAACAGAGCAGTTAAATTATGCTGCGAATGTAAGAATCGTCACCACAAGATCAGTACATCAGGCACACAAGACTGAAGAGTGACAAAAAAAAAAAGAAATAATAGTTAGAAATTGGTCAAAATTCGAAACAAAAGCAATCAATTTCGGTCGCCATAATCGCTTGATATTAACCGATAATTGTTAGGGTCTGCTCGAAAATTGGTCGATTTCTTTGTAAAATCGTGGGAGGTTGCACATCCGAGAAACGCTTTGCATCCCGTCTCGAAGGCGTTCCAAGAATTGAGCAAACAAGGAAAAGCGTTTAAGGTCAAAAACGAAGTGAAAATTTGTTTTTTTAAAAAAAATCCATTCCAAACACTTCAGCCATATTAAAAATATTTTTAAGAGTTTATTTGAATTTTTCTCAAATTTGAATTCAAACCTAAATTTGGATCGATTTCTCGTATGATTTTCGTATCGAGGCGCTGAAAATTTATTGTTTTAGCTTAAATTAAAATTAAAAGCGACAACCGAAAATTTGTCATTCTTTATAAGCCAAACATAGTAATACTTTGTAACAATTTTTTAAAACTTTCACTAGATGTTCTCAAAACTCCTCAAACCATTTTTTTCTAATTTTTTAGCTCTCTAAACTCTCTATCGAAAACTCACAACCTTTTCAGATTATAACATACAGCTGGATTAATTAAGCTGAAGAGAACAAGGCCTGAATATCAGGCCATAATGGTTCACAATGTGAACCCTGCCTCCGCCACAGAAGATCCCACCCTCTCCATTTTTTCTTTAAAACCGAAAAGAATAGGACCCGATTTAATAGCCTATAATGTGAACCTGCCTCCAACACAAGGTCCCACCCCCTCCACACCCTCGTCGAGTCGTCGCCACGTCGGCTCGTCGCCAGATTCGCGCAGTGGTCACACTCACTGCTCGCCGTTGGGACACAGGCGCGCGAGTCGCAAGTCGCAACCCCAATTCGTGGCGTCACCCGCTGTCTCTGTCGTGCTCGTGCTCGCACTCTCTCCCTCTTCCTTCCCGCGTCGCCTGCCTGAATGCATCTCCGGCTCCGCTCGTCAACCTTGCCGCTTTGCCTCCCTCGCTCGCATTCGATCGCATCCCGCCTCCAGATCTCGATGCGGCATTCCTGACACCTGACGCCACCATGTCCGCCTGCGACGACGACCACGCCTCGCTCCTCAGATCCCACCCCGCCGCCGGCGCGTCCTCGTCGTCGTCGCCATCCCCCTCGCCTCGCTCGGTGGCCGGCCACCACCCCGACGTCGAGGCGGCGGACGAGGCCACCGTCACCACCTCCCTGAGGCGCGCCGGGGGCGTGCGCGGCCTCCTGCGCCACCTCGACCGCCGCATCTCCACCCGCGGATCTGGCCGGCGCCAGCAGCAGCTCGATCGCCCCGCTGCGCTCCCCGAACAGCCGTTGCCGCCGCAGCAGCAGCAGAGGGAGAGGGCGGGGGAGGAGCTGGGGGACGGGGCGCCCCCTGAGTGGGCGCTTCTGCTCATCGGCTGCCTCCTCGGGCTCGCCACGGGCATCTGCGTCGCCGCGTTCAACCGCGGGGTGAGTGGCTCTGGTTGCAACCTTGGATATTCATGTGCAATTTAAGTGGGTTTTGTTGCTGCATTCTGTTCTATCCGACTGGAATTGATGCAGTAAGCCACTTGCATAAGATACTAAACATCATTTTGGAATGTGAGTGAAAGAGTGCACACAAATGCTATGGAAGGATAACTTGTTGCTAGTGGAATAAATTCACGCCATGCTGCAAATTTTGTCTCATACCCCCATTTATGATTTATGCTATGCAAAAACAGTAACGAAAGCATTACTTTAAATGTTACCACATTGGATTTACTTGTTTTTGCATACTGAAGAAGTAGAAATAAAATGTCGTCATATTGAAGTGATGGATGAGCAAAACGTCTTATGCTAGTGTACAATTTTTTTTTATCAGTGCACTGTTATCTGTAACCAAACACTCTAATTTGAAATAAATGCAAAGCAGATCGGTATAATTTTGAGATCTTGTGGTTTCTTCATGCATGACTGATCCTATATACAGTTCTGCTATTGCTTTGCTAGGTTCATGTCATCCATGAATGGGCATGGGCAGGTACCCCCAATGAAGGTGCCGCTTGGCTCCGCCTACAGAGGCTAGCTGATACTTGGCACAGAATACTGCTGATCCCTGTGACAGGAGGCGTGGTCGTAGGAATGATGCATGGTTTGCTTGAGATATTTGAGCAGATGAAACTTGTGAAACCTCAAAGGCAAGGAATTAATTTCCTTGCAGCCCTCTTTCCAACTGTAAAGGCTGTCCAGGCTGCCGTGACTCTTGGTACTGGTTGCTCGTTGGGGCCAGAAGGTCCTAGCGTTGATATTGGCAAATCATGTGCAAATGGGTGCTCAGAAATGATGGAGAATAACAGGGAAAGACGTATTGCTCTTGTAGCTGCTGGTGCTGCTGCTGGAATTGCTTCAGGTATAAAATTGATGGTAGGATACCTGTTCTCTTAGTACGAAAGACCATGATGCTAATAGCAGTTGGTAATCCATTCAGTAACATATCACAAAATGGCAATGTCATGTTAGTTTGATATGGTTAAAGTGTCAGATGGTGTTCACATGTACGTCAACTTTCTATTACTAGATATAGTTCAAGTATTGATTTGCATCTTTTTGGAAGAACCTAAATGTCATAATTAATAAGTAATACAGTACTGTCCCTACACCCCCAAGTTTTAACTTGTAGGCTGTGTTGTTACCCTTTTCTATGTAATGGCTTTTGCTTATACACTGTTTCTTGTGTTGTGGATTTGCAGGGTTCAATGCAGCTGTTGCTGGATGCTTCTTTGCCATTGAAACTGTATTGAGGCCGCTCAAAGCTGAAAATTCACCTCCTTTTACGACTGCTATGATAATATTGGCATCTGTCATATCATCTACTGTGTCAAATGTTTTACTTGGAGAAAGACCAGCATTTATAGTGCCGGCATATGAGCTAAAATCTGCTGCTGGTACCTGCCCTGCTTCTTTATAATTAATTGTAAGAATTGAGGTTCATCAATTAATTCCAGTTAGGATATTTACGATAACCATTTTTTAACCATGTTATGGGACTCCACTTGCATATTGGAGTTTTTCATTTGTTGCAATTGATTAAGCCCCATCATGTGATTCCTATTTTTGTTGACGCTTGTGGTTATAAGGTCCAGAGCTGGTTTCCTCATAAAGTTTAGTTCTTGACCTATACTGTACAAAATTCAAGTTCATCACAGAAACATCATTATGTTTATGATGTTGGCATGGGTTTCCAGCTGAATAATGTATTTCTCCTTTTGTATCGCTGTATATGAACAGTATTGTTTTTAGAGGGTTTCCTCATCTCTTATTTTTGTCTTGCAGAGTTACCTCTATACCTCATCTTAGGAATGCTATGTGGAGCAGTCAGTGTGGTATTTGACCGGTTGGTAGTATGGTTTTCAAGAATTTTTGGATCCATTAAAGAAAGATTTGATTTTTCTATTGTAGTTTATCCTGCGTTGGGTGGATTGGGAGCTGGCCTCATAGCTCTTAAATATCCAGGGATTCTATACTGGGGTTTCACAAATGTTGAGGAAATTTTACATACTGGGAAAAGTGCTTCTGCTCCAGGTATCTGGTTGTTAACTCAACTTGCAGCTGCAAAGGTAGTTGCAACTGCCCTTTGCAAGGGCTCTGGTCTTGTGGGTGGGCTATATGCCCCTAGTCTGATGATCGGGGCTGCAGTAGGAGCTGTTTTTGGAGGGTCAGCTGCATATTTAATAAATTCAGCTATACCTGGCAATGCTGCTGTTGCACAGCCACAAGCTTATGCTCTGGTAAGTTGCTTTACAATCCGCTGTTCTTGTTCCTGTTGCTTGAGGCAATGATGCCCTATGGAGCATTGGAGCTAATTATGTGAACTGTAGGTTGGAATGGCTGCTACATTAGCTTCAGTCTGTTCAGTCCCATTGACTTCAGTATTGCTTCTCTTTGAGCTGACAAAGGATTACAGGATTTTGCTTCCTCTCATGGTAAGTGAGTGTTATATGTGGTACTCACATGTTTTTTCTTCTTTTTATTTATGTTATCAGTGCCATTTTTATGCAGAGAAGATACATGCTATTTTCCCCCTGTTTTCCCATGTGTTTTTAAAAACTAATGCTCTTTTTTTTTTGTTCTGTTCTAACAGGGAGCAGTTGGGTTGGCAATATGGGTTCCTTCTGTAGTAAACCAACCAAATGACGGTCAACCTTCTTGGTTTAGAACACCTAGGAGGGATTATTCTTCAATTTCATCAGAAGATAGAAACAGTAGTAGTTGGAGGCGTGGTGGTGGCGTAGATGAACTTGAGCTCAGTACCTTACAAACTGATATTCATAACCATGGTACACCCAACGAGGAAATGCTTCTAGATGATTTGAAGGTTTGCCAACCCCTGTAATTCTAGTTAGCTGATAAATAGTATTTTAATTGTCTTGGTTGTTAGTTGACTTAATTATAGCAAAGTACACACTGTAAATTTGTAGTTGTGATGTTGTTTATCTTAATTTTCTATCTGTGAACTGTTTTGATCAGGTCTCCCAGGCCATGTCAAAGAGCTATGTTAAAGTTCCACCATCCGCCACAGTGACAGAAGCTCTCCAGCTACTGCATGATAAGCAGCAAAACTGTGCCCTTGTTGTTGACCATGAGAATCTCCTTGAAGGAATTATTACATTAGGAGATATTCGCCGTATGGGATTTGAATTGCATGGAGAAAGTTTCATAAATGGAGACCAGCTGAAGTCTGATGTACGTTCACATGGTGAAAAACATCTCTTTCCATTAACATACATCAATGTTGCTTACTGATGCCATTTTCACATGGAGTAGGTGGATACTGGTTTTCATACCATTATTATTTAGAGAAGTAGCTTAAAAGCAACTAAAAAATTTATATCTAAAAACCCAATTTCGATGCGTATTTGTTCTAGCTCTGAAAGGTAAAAGATAACGGAACAGTTCTGTTATAAAAAAAATACCCTGCTAGAAAAGATAACGAACAATTTTCACTTTGCCTGGTGGGAAATGTGTACTAATTCAAATTAGATTCGCAGGAAACCTCTTCTACCATTTCTTCATGTCTTACTCGAGGATTTCGGTACCAGGGGAATGAACGTGGATTGCTAACATGCTTTGCGGATACTGATTTGACCACTGCAAAAAACCTTATGGAGGCTCGAGGAATAAAGCAGCTGCCAGTTGTTAAGCGTGGTGCTGGCCGTAAAACTGAAGGAAAGCGCAAGCTTATAGCCCTTCTCCATTATGATTCTATTGGTCGCTGCTTACGGTTAGTCATAAACTTGTGTGTTTGTCTCAATACTTCTATTTTACTTGGTTTATTTAACTTTGTCTAAGGCAGTTGAATTTATTTCTTGATTTATTTGGATTTTTGTGAATCTATGCTAATATGTCTATTCATTTGTTTGTGAAGGGAGGAAATTGAGAGCTGGAAGATCATATATGAAAGAACAGAAGATTTTCATCTTATAGCAAATGGGCACTGAAACATTACAGCGGCCTATGATACATCACAACAGTGAGTGTCTAAGCGATCTTATCCTGGAGTTTTTTCTATCAAATGGGGTATACAGGGAGCAGTAGCATACATGCAGAACCTGAGCTGTTGTTGTCTGAAGAAATCCACGCCGGCAGGCATGACCACCAATTTTGCTATGGTTGTTTGTCAATAGACCTGGAGTGGGATGACTACGGATGCAGCCTATGTAGGGTACGAACGCGGTACTCTAATGTACGCTTGTACCTTTGTACTCTCTGTATCAGCCATCTTTTGCTGGGAATTAAGCAGCCTATGCTCACGTGTGGAAAGTGTGATCACATGAGAAACAGACGCTCGTGTAAAATGTGCAGTAAAATTTTGTCAAAGCCGATGTTGTAAGTTGTAGATCCACAGTGTATGTAGGCATTTATCAGCACTTCAGATTTATCTCCTTCATGGAGTATAGTCACAGATAGCAAGTTTGAATAGTGTTTTTTCCCCTTACCTTGATCTGAAGGCTGTGGCATCGGCATCCAATCTACGTGGACATCTGCACGGCGCTGAAGGCTGAAGCCGACGCCCAGAGACAGCCCACTAACCCCTCCGTCCTCGGGCGTGAGAGAGAAGCAGCGCCCTCTTCGCCACGCCAATCGTGAATCCGGCCGATCCGCACGGGCGTGACATCTCGGCGTGCTTGAGCTCGTCCGGACAGGGGCTACTGGGACGAACACAGCGTCACAGGCACAGAGGGACACCAACACTAGCAAATTCTCTGCGGACTTCTTGTGCCGGAGAGTTCCGATTAATGGTACGGTGTACTACTGATTACTGAAATTTCTGCGACTGGTTTCTAATTAATTTTTTTATGAATAAAATGCTGCGCAGGCAAGCAAATCCGTTAGAAACCACAGCTTGGGACTTGGGAGACCAAAGCCAGTTCTTAGGACCTGTTTAATAATGCCTCTAAACCTTTACTACATCTAGCTTTATTACCATAGAAATAAGGTTATAAATAGTAAAACTAGGATCGAGAATAAAATATAAGAGAGATACGTAAAGACTGAAAAAATAGAATTAGAGTTGCAGTGGTGAATAGTAAAATAGGATTATGAATAGAAAATAAATAGTTGTGAATAGTAAAATATAGCCATGAAATAGGATCAACCTTATAAGGCAAGCCTTGTGTGTCTGCAGAACATCAGAGATCTCGATCTGAAACGACAACATGAGAGCATGTACAATGCTATAGACAGCTGCTGTCTATAGTAAGTTGTTATGTTACCTATAGACAACCATTAAAGGCAACTATACAATAGTACAAATTATCACATTCTTTATAGACAACTCATCTCTACACATAATTACCTTGATTTCCGTGCTACAATCAATTACAAATATATAGACAGCTTCTTTCTCTTTCATTCATATCAGCAAATAGGTGACATGGCAACTATAAACAGCAACTGTCTATGCATCGGCATCGTACGTGCTCTAGGTAGGGGTGGAAACGAGCCGAGCTCGAGCGAGCCAGGCCTGGCTCGGCTCGGGCTCGTTTGGCCTCACGAGCCAGCTCGGCTCGGCTCGTAAAAATGTGCGAGCTGGAAGTTCGGCTCGGCTCGGCTCGGCTCGGCTTGTGAAGGCTCGCGAGCTGGCTCGTGAGGCTCGTGAGCTTGTGAGTGCAGGTTCGGTCAGACCAGATCATTGCGTTGCGCCGCTATAAAAGGTTGTACACAAATAGCTAAAATCCTAATTTAATCGTATACGACTACAGATAAGAGAATGGACTTCCATAGTTCCATACAACCAATCAAATATACAATCAATCAACGAACTTTCATCACAACTTCACAATGCCATACAAATATACAATCAGTCAATGACATTTTGAAATAAATACTAGCATCAATCCATGTTTTTCTCAATGTTCAAGTCTTAATTTAAAGACAATAGCAGCAACAACATATAAGTAGCGAGCCACGAGCGAGCTGGCCTCGGCTCGGCTCGGGCTCGTTTCCGAGCGTCTGCGAGCCCGAGCCGAGCCGAACTAAAAACCGAGCGAGCTACGAGTGAGCTTCAAGCCACAAGCTAAAATTCCAGCCCTAGCTCTAGGATGCTGCGTAGAAGCTTCAGCCTGCTATCGAGTCCCGAGGACGCACGTCGCTCTGGTAGGGACGGCAGCACGCGCCACTGCACACAATTCTCAGCCGGGCGACTCGGCCAAGCCAAGGCCAAGCCAGCTCAGGCGAAAGCTCAGTGCACACTATATAATTTCCACATATTAGACAACGCGTTTTCCAACTTCCAAGGCAGGGGCGCAGGGGCATTCCAAATTGCGAGATATATTAGAAAACTCTAAACTAAACCAAACCCGAAATAAATTCGATTTGACTGTATATGATATATATATACATGCATGTGTATATATATAGAGAGGATGACTAGTATGCTATGGATAGCACGGATCTCTCCGTTCTATCCACGGTGTTTATAAATTCTGAGACCGAAATAGACGATCCGAACCGTTTATCTTGTTCATCTCAATGAAATCTCGCTATACACCAAATTTTAATTTTTTTGAATTTTTAACTATTTATTTCATATTTTTGAAAACTGGACTTATTGAAAGGTCCACAGCTAATTAGATCAGTGATTTTCAAAAATACAAAAAATAGTAAAAAAAATTCAAAAAAAATTGAATTTTCGTGCGATTAAGATCAAGAGAGATGAAAACTCTACATCCCACTTAAAACGCACGGGGTTATCTACAAAACAGATTAGCTTTTACCAAAACATATATGTATAGACACACACGTCACTGTGATTTGTTCGTTCGTGCACTGGCGCAGCAAGTCCGTGCCGTTTCCACGTTGCCTCCGCAGCATGGAAGGCGCGCGCGAGGGAGAGGGAAAGGGAGAGGACAACGTCAGTCAAGTAGTTACGCCCACTGCGCCGACGGAGCTAGTGACAGATCGAACGAGCCAAGAAATTAGGCCGAAGGTACCCATACTGTATGATCGAGCTGGTGTGCACTCTCGTCCATGCATCTAGGATATAACGAGAGAGAACAAACAAGTATTCAAGTGATTGTTCGCCGTTGTTTATATTAAAAAATAGTTTTAGTAGTTTTCAGAAAAACCACTAAAGATATTAAAAATAATTAATTTAAAATTTATTATTTCACAGATTGGTAATTAAGGATTATTTTTTTGCCACCTATAAAAATAATAAATTTCAAGTTGTAGACCCTACTTCCAAAGACTGACCCGTTGATCTATCTCTAGGGACCTAAGGTTGATTGATTAGCTGTGGGGCACTGGAGAATGGCCAAATTATTAGGGTTTTTTTTTTAGATGAAATTATTAGGGTTTTGGCTTGGGGTCTAGTGAGTCGCCGGCGTGGACGACTGGTCGGGGTGGACGCTTGCGAGTCTTCGGAACCTCATCAGTTTGATAGTACGCAACTGCGCAATGATTCCACCGTGGTGACTAGTTGGCTACCGGCGAGGGCGCGACGCGACGGGTTGCCAAACACTGGGGACTCTCCCCTTTCCTGTACGTACCAAGTGTGACCGGAAGCGGACACCACCACAACACAACGGGGCATGTGAGGAAAGCGATAGGAATTGCTGTAGTTTCCTTCAAGTGGCCGTCGTAATGTCCAATCAGCTGCACGTCCATGCACGTGGAATTTCTACCCTCTTTCATTTTCGCTTGCACGGAACAATTTCAACCAAAGGAAAGACGGACAGTTTTTTTTTGTCCATTCATTCCTCTCCGTAGCTACAGGAAACGGCCGGACCTATCAAGATTCCATGGAGAACCCAGAACTGGCGCTTTACGCGGTGATCAAGCTGGGCGGCAAACGTTCATTTGGAAAGGAAAATACAATCCCGCAGGTAGCCACCGTTCTAGGACCAACTCCAATGGTTTTCGCTTATAGCTCCTGTTACCTTCACGAAAGAATTTCCGTTTCCCTTCAGCGCTCTAACGGATTCCCTTCAGCAATCTCTTCGTGAAGGAATTTCTCTCTCTAATCCCTACAGGAAGGAATTATCTCTCTTTTCCTTATATCATTTCCTTCGAAGGGATGCTGTTGAAGATGATGTGAAATAAAGGGAATATGGATTGGGAAGGGAATAGGGAAGGGAATGAAATGAAAGAAAAATGGTTGGAGATGGCCTAATTACATGTGAAGTCGTCCAATCTCACTCTGAGTGTGCCGCTCTCCATCCCACTCACATCAGATCACCGGTCTATTTTTTGTTCCTCTCTGTCTCCTTTCTCTCTCACCTCTCCTCTCTTCACCTCGGTGGTTTTGGGTTGACTCCCATTATTTGACTATCCATAATAGTGCGAGAAGGAAGCCCAGAGGAAGAGTGGCCTTGAGTTTCTCACCCCTTTGTCTTAGGATTCGTTAATTCTCTTTCTCGATGGGACGGGGACTTTCGAAGTAACAGAAAGAAAAGCAATGACTGGAGTGGACGAATCAGAGTTGAAAAGAGGATTCCTCGCTTCTTTCTCTCGTGCAAAACCGTGGGTTCGCATCGAAAGTTGTATCGGCATAACACACTATGGCCTTAGGGTTTGTGAATCTCGTCAGTACCAAGTTTAGGTTCTAGGTGTGCCAACCAATTGGATTCTACAATCGGCGAGAAGAGACGTAATCGGGTTTAGATAGCCGATTAGATCTACAAAGGTCTATGAACCCATTTGATCTTAAGAGCAACCAAAAGAGTTAACAGATCTAAAAGATAACAAAACTATTGGTGTAGATTAGATCTAAACCAATAGATTCAAAGGGTAAACAATCTACTATTAAGTCAACAGAATCAACTACATAGTAGAGCGAGGAGTAAACAAGTTAGCTATCAATAAGATTAATAGAATGACGGGTAAACAGACCATCGACTAATGGCAAGCTATAAGCTAATAGAACGAGGATAAACAGACTATCGCCAATTTATACAGACATCGGTTGTCATCGACTAGGACTCTAAATTCGTACACAATATGGATTTCAACTCGACACTTACCTATTATATCTAATGTTACCTAATATTATCTACTAAGCCGACCTAGACTCCACCTTATTCATCTGACCCGGCCCATGCCGCATTTGACCTAATCCTAGTCAATTCTAAGACCTTTTAGAGGATCAGATTTTACCAAAATTGGGTGTCAACGATGTGCCACCACCCTCCTCCCTAGCGCTAGTGGCCACAACCAGTGTGTTGTCAACCCTGAGCACCGTGCCCATGCCGAGCCGTGTGTACACCATGATCGAGCCTCCTTCCTTTATCCTCCATCCCTTTGGTGCTCAGGCACCGCCCTGTCACTCTTTTCAACGTTGAGCCCAAGCACCACACCACCTGGTCAAGCCGTCGTGCCCCACCGTGCTCAAGTCGAGACTCAGCCATGGCTAGGCGTAGCGGCATGGTGCTCAGGGCTGGCGGCGTGCTGATTGGTGACAGGGCAGCGCAACAACGTGGTGACCAAGCACCCGAAGGGTGGGAGAGAGGAGGAGGAAAGAAGAGGAAGAAATGACTACTTAGAATTTGACAAAACTTAAGGACTTCTTTTTACAAAATTGGATGAGAAAATGGAAAGAACAGCGCAGGGATCTCGAAATGAGATCAAACAACGACCAACGTACCTGTTGGGCTTTTGCCCGTTTGGTGGCTGCAGCAAAAGGCCCATGCGCTGTGAGCAGATAAGGCAGCAACACTGCTGCCTTCGTTGGCTTGACCGAGCTCAAGTGTTCACGCACGAGCAGAAGCTAGTGGCGGCGCCAGCTGACCCGGGGCGGCGACGTGTGCGTCGTGCACCTCGGTGGCGGTGGCCCGGCCGGCTTTTGCTCTGGTTGTTGCAACGACCTGCCGCCCCCCTCTCCTCTTATCTGGTTCGTTCGTTCATCTCTTTCCCCGACTGTTCTAGACACGAAGCAAACCTTAGTTCTTGTTCTTGTGAATCTGGCTCAATCCGAGGTGCTCCGGCCTCTGATTCTTGCATTCTGAGGCTGCTGGGGTTCCATCCCGGTGAAGATTGGGTTGGTTTCGTGGTTGGGGACAGTGGATAGTGGTGGATTTGAGGTGTGCCTGTAGCTTGGTCCCTTTGGCCGAGGGTTTGGGTACTGTGATCTTGTGCTGCTTGTACTGTGCTTCACGATCTCTGAGCTGTAGTCTTGGACTGCTGCCTGGAGATCGACATCATTGTATCTCCGGATTGATTTGCTGTTACTAGTTTCATAGTGACGGCAATATTGATTTCTATGACAGCGTCTATAAGACGTGCCTTGCCCTACGACACACTGGTTTGAACCAACGCTGAGTAAGTCTACCAAATTCCTTATCTTGTACTGTGCACAGGGCTAATTGAGATAATTTGGGGACCTAACACTGTGTTAAGGGGCTGTTTATCTCAATTTTGGGGCTGTGCATAAATTTCTGTGTGGCGTCAAGTTTATGCTCGATGATGATACCTATATTGAGATTGGCTATGACAGTGTATTGATTTTATACCTACTGCATTGTTGTTTTAATTCCAGTTAAGTTTGAGAATTAAACTGCTGATTAGTGCTGTTGTTCAGCTGCTCAATTTTCTATTTAAATGACATATGTCATATCTGGATAGTCAATTTTGAGAGCACTATTGCCGTGTTTAGTTACTCTATACACTGTTTTAGTGAACAGTTCTGTACGGCTTCTGCATTTGACTATCTAGTTGTGTCCTGTTGCTGGAATGTGAGATAAACTGTGATTTCAGCAGTAAATTTTTGAGAAATTGGACTGTGAATCAACTTTGCTGGTATCGGTTTAGTCAATTAATCTGTCATAGCTATATCTATATATATATATATATATATATATATATATATATATATATATAGGAAGCCAGTTTGGGGCTCCATGGAGCCTAGGCTCCATAATTCAAAAACCTATGATGTGCATTGAGATTCGTGATGTTTGACGTGTATATCTTTACATATCCACTAAAAAAAGTATTTCAGATATGAAACTCCAAAAAAAATAATTTTGAACTCAGTTTAAACTAGTTTGAAGTATAGTTAAATGTAGTTCAAAATGATGTTGAACTCAACTTTTTTCGGAGTTTGATATCTCAAATATTATTTTTAGCGGGTATATGAAAGTATAATAACCAAACAACACGAATCTCCAGGCATATCTAGTGGTAACGAATCATGGAGCCTAGGCTCCATGGAGCCTTATGTATTATTCCTATATATATATATATATGTGTGTGTGTGTGTGTGTGTGTGTGTGAAATGTGTTGTTGGATGGCTAATTTTAGCAACCCAATACATTAAAACTGAGAGCAATTTATTTTGAGCTAACGGGCAGGAGCGCTGCCATTTCATTAAGGGGGGAAAAACTGTACAAGATTATAGAGAGAGAAGAAAGAGGGGGAGGGGAGCACTAATTAAGATACAGTGACGGAGGTTGTCTCCCAAGAAGCCAGGCCCCCCTTGATGAGATCGACGACTTGAGAAACAGGCAGGGCCCGATTGTGAAAGATGCGCCTGTTTCTCTCCTTCCAGATTTCCTAGATGACATGGATGATGAGGCCGTTGAGCGCGCGGGACGACTCCTTCGTCAGTCCCTTTTGTCAGGAGAGCCACCAGTTGATGAAGCCTTCCCTGGAGGCACCCGGCGGTTGGTGTGGTAGCAGCGACTGCCAGACCGAGGAGGCAAAATTACAGGCCCGCAGAGGTGGTCGATGGTTTCAAGGGGCCCATGGCAGAAGCAGCAAGTGGTGTGGTGAGGCTAGCCTTTCCTAGCGAGGACGTCAGCCGTGTTGATGCGGCGGTGGCTCAGGGACCAGGTGAAGAATTTGTATTTGTTAGGGGCCTTTGCATTCCAAAACTAAGAGCAATTTATAACATATCAAACTGAACTATGCTGCTGTTGAAATGTTATGAATTTCAGCTTATTATCATGTTGATTTCACTGCCATATATAAATTGTTATGCTGCTGCCTTGCATATGCAGAATTCATATTTGCGTATTTCTTTCATGATAATATTACATATTTGTTGTTATTTAAATCTAGAATTATATTATTATTTTTATATGTAATATTGCTTATACCGCATTATTCACAACAGTACCTAGAATCGCATATAGCAGTGGAAAATTAGCTCTGTTTGGGGAAAGACACGCCTTAATTAGCGCCTGTGCTGTACTACACTGCACTACACAACGAGAGCTCCACTTAGTCATCACTTGCCAGCAAGCGCGCACGCCACATTTACCGAGTCAACTGCGGGTCACGGTCCAAATTGCGTGGTTGCGTGCATGCAGCTTGCCGGGACACCCCGTGCATGCAATGGGCTGCGCTCTTCTTATAAAGTTTGGGATTTTGAAGCTGCAATACATCACTAGCTCGCGTTGCCTGGCAAGCAAGGAACAGCCATGGCGTCCGTTTCGCAGCTGCTGCTTCTCCTCCTGTGCAGCTATCATTTTCTCGTTGCTCTCGCAGGGGATGAACAGAGCTTCAAGGTTCTTTCAACCGAATCGCTGAAGCCGACAACCGTCTGCTCCGAGCCCAGAGGTACAGACACTGTCCATGCATGCAAAATTCCAATCAGTTATTCATTCCCGTTCAAAATTCCAATCACTTATTCATTGCCGTTCAAAATTCCAATCAGTTATTCATTCCCGTGCGGCTGTCATGATTTTCTTGCGTTGATTTTGCAGTGATTCCGTCGTCGTCCGGTCGCGCCACGGTGCCGTTGAACCACCGGCACGGCCCGTGCTCGCCGGTGCGCAGCTCAGAGAAGAAGCCGGACGTCGCGGAGCTGCTCCGCCGCGACCAACTCCGAGCTGACCGCATCCGGCGGATGTTCTCCACGAACCACGCCGAAGGGGAGCTCCAGCAGTCGGAGGTCCAGCTGCCGACCACGCTAGGATTCTCCCTGAACACGCTGGAGTACGTCATCACCGTCAATATCGGCTCACCGGCGGTGGCCCAGACCATGACCATCGACACCGGCAGCGACGTGTCGTGGGTGCAGTGCAAACCGTGCCCCATCCCGCCGTGCCACTCCCAGACGGGCACGCTCTTCGACCCCAGCGCGTCGAGCACGTACGCCTCGTTCTCCTGCAACTCAACGGAGTGCGTGCAGCTCGGCGACTCAGGCTCAGGCAACGGCTGCTCCTCCAACTCCCAGTGCCAGTACATTGTCACGTACGGCGACCTCTCGAATACCACCGGCACGTACGGCTCCGACACGTTGTCGCTGGCCGGCTCCGACGTCGTCAAGGACTTCCAGTTCGGGTGTAGCCACGCCGAGTCGGGGTTCAACGACCAGACCGACGGGCTCGTGGGGCTCGGCGGAGGCGCGCAGTCGCTCGTGTCGCAGACGGCGGCGACGTACGGCAGCGCCTTCTCGTACTGCCTCCCGCCGACTCCGGGCTCCTCCGGGTTCCTCAATCTCGGCGCTCCGAGCGGCGGCGGGTCGGGCTTTGCGACGACTCAGATGCTCAGGAGCAAGCAGGTGCCGACGTTCTACGGAGCGCGCCTCCAGAGCATCTCCGTTGGCGGCAAGCAGCTCAGCATAGCGCAATCCGTCTTCTCCGCCGGGTCCGTGGTGGACTCAGGCACTATCATCACCAAACTGCCGCCGACGGCGTACTCGGCGCTGTCGTCGGCGTTCAAGGACGGGATGAAGCAGTACCCGCCGGAGCAGCCAATGAGCATCCTCGACACGTGCTTCAACTTCACCGGCCAGGACAACATCACAATACCGTCCGTCGCGCTGGTGTTCTCCGGCGGTGCGGTCGTCGACCTCGACGCGAACGGGATCATGTTCGGCAGCTGCCTCGCGTTCGCGGCCACCGACGACGACGGCACCACCGGCCTCATCGGCAACGTGCAGCAGCGGACGTTCGAGGTGCTGTACGACGTCGGCCGGAGCGTCCTGGGGTTCCGGTCAGGCGCTTGCTGATCCGCGCGAGCTCGCTGGGACGCCATGCACACGGGGAGGGAGGTAGCTAGCTAGGCTGCTCTCATGTGGTTGTCTCCTTGCGTGCGGTTGCGAGGTAAGGGACATAAAGTGGGCCAAAATTATCAACTAGTTGTTTGGTTATAATTGTTTTGATTAGGGCAATATTCTCCTAATTCTTTATGAATAAAGACTTTATAAACGACTAGATTTGCTTGTCAACTTATGGGTGATGTCAATAGCTTGATTATATGTATGGTCACAAGGTTGTGTATATTTGACGATGTATAAATCGGAATCTGTTGCATTATCTAAAAAAATATGTGATCATTAAGCACGATTGAAGAAGTATGTATATCTCAGCTTGTATTTTGAGTAATCGAGGACTCCATGTTTTATTTAATCAAAGATCGTAAATGCTTGCATGAGTGCATAATTAGAACATTTAAGCATATGTAATAGATTTATTTGTATTTGAAGGGAGGGTTCTGTTATAACTTAGGCTAAGTGCGAAAGCATAAAGATCTCATTTAGCCTAAGTCCGAACCACTAATTAGGGTTTTAGGGATGTTCAAGATGCCATCACGTAGATGAAGATTAGGCTTAGAAGCCCGCTTGGCCAGTGAGTCGGTGCAGGGATGCCGTAGAGGACGTAGGGAGCAACGACCTCGTCGGTGTAGATCTTGGCGTGGCGGCGGCGACGGCCTTCCCAAGACCTCGGCGCTATACTCGGATCGAGCGAGAATTAGGGTTTTGGGTCGCACGGTGAATCATCATTGCGTCGGCTCTGATGTGCGCCGGGCTCCTTTAAATATAGCTATTTGGGTGAGGAGCCGTAACCACGGAGTCGGTTGTGTGCCCCCGATCAGGGCGCGAGGGTGGAGCGTCAGCTCCCCCTTAGATCGGGCCTTCGGTTGGCACAACGATCACTTATCCAACATTCTCCCACTTGATCGTAAGACTGACAATATAAAGCCTTTCTCAATAAAATAATACACTAAGACAAGCGTCCCAAAGACTATTAATCAGTCAGTGAAACCTCAGTACCTATAGTGCATCATCCTATCTCGATCGGTAAAAACAGTTATACTTTACGGGAGATGGTTTGCTCAATGGCCCTTATATCCAGAATCATAGGCTTCCCTGTATACCCATGCCGGCAACATGATCACGAAATACACTAGGTGGCAAGCCTTTTGTGAGTGGATCCGCAAGCATAAACTGAGTACCAATATGCTTAACATTAATAGTTTGATCCTGAATTCTATCTTTCACAACATGATACTTAAGGTCAATGTGTTTGGCAGCACCACTTGACTTGTTGTTACTCGCATAAAAGACTGCGGATTGATTGTCGCAGTATAAGGTTAGTGGTCTTGAAATGCTGTCGACCACTCTAAGTCCGGATATAAAATTCTTAAGCCATACCGCCTGCTCGGTAGCCTCATAACATACCACAAACTCAGCTTGCATCGTAAAAGATGCCTTTAAGTGATTGTTTGGAGCTTTTCCACGAGTTAGCTCCTACAGCGAGGGTGAAGATGTAACCTGACGTGGATTTCTTAGTATCCGCACACCCCGCAAAATCTGCGTCTGAAAAGTTAATGACTTCAAGGCTTTCAGACTTCTTATATGTGAGCATGTAATCCTTAGTGCCTTGCATATAGCGCAAGACTTTCTTAACGGCTTTCCAGTGATCTAGTCCTGGATTTGACTGATATTTGCCAAGCATCCCGGTTATAAAAGCTAAGTCAGGGCGTGTACAAACTTGAGCGTACATGATGCTTCCAACAGCAGAAGCATAAGGAATCGTCATCATCTGATCAGTTTCATATTGATTCCTTGGACATTGAAATGTCCCAAACTTATCGCCCTTAACAACTGGAGCAGGCGAGGCAGAGCACTTATACATATTGTATCTCTTCAGTACTCTATCTATGTATGCCTTTTGGGATAAACCCAATGAACCTTTAGTTCGATCCCGGTGAATTTCAATGCCCAGAATGTAAGAGGCTTCACCAAGATCCTTCATATCAAAATTGGACGACAAAAACCTCTTAGTCTCAGACAGCATGTCCCTATCGCTGCTGGCTAAAAGAATGTCATCCACATAAAGAACTAAGATGGTGTATTTACTTCCCTTAAACTTAGTATAAATACAATTGTCCACTTCATTTCCCTTAAAACCAAATTTTCTTATAATTTCATCAAACTTAAGATACCATTGCCTAGACGCTTGTTTTAGACCATAAATTGATTTCTTAAGTTTACACCCCATATGTTCCTTACCTTCCACAACAAAATCTTTCAGTTGAGTCATGTATACATTTTCATGCAAGTCACCATTTAGGAATGCAGTTCTAACATCCATTTGGTGTAACTTGAGATCATTATGAGCCACCAGCGCCATGACAATTCTAAAAGAATCTTTAGTTGACACAGGAGAGAATGTGTCATTATAATCAATCCCTGGCCTTTCAGTGAACCCTTTTGCTATAAACCTCGCTTTGAACCTTTCGATATTCCCTTTGGAGTCACATTTGGTTTTGTAGACCCACTTACAGCCTACTGTTTTGACCCCATCAGGAATTACTACTAAGTCCCATACATTATTGGTGCTCATAGACTTTAATTCATCCTCCATGGCTTCAAGCCACTTTGGTGAATGTTCACTCGCCATAGCCTCCTGATAGGAGGTAGGATCATCAATCTCTCCAACATTATAAATATAGTCATTATTGATCATAGATCTTCTTTCACGCTGTGATCTTCTTAG
This sequence comes from Olyra latifolia, assembly GCA_036346145.1. Lineage (NCBI taxonomy): Eukaryota > Viridiplantae > Streptophyta > Magnoliopsida > Poales > Poaceae > Olyra > Olyra latifolia. Next base: position 10,207,804 of record CM070524.1, read on the forward strand.
GTGTTCAATAGGTACAATAGGGGGCTGTTGAGGCTCATTATCAGAAGGATCATTAGGTGTCTCTGCTTCCTCAACAGGAGGAAGAGAGTCGTTAGTTATCTCAGGTTCCTCGACAGGAGGAGCGGCCCTAGTGTTATCGACTAGAGACGTAACCTCCTGGGCCAAAGGAATAACAGGCTCAAGAGTCATAGATGGCGGAATAGAATTCCGCATCTCGTCAAGGTCTATCTTCTTAGGCTCCAAGCTCCCACTGATCTCAGCATTCTCTAAGAATACTGCATGTCTCGTATCCACAAACTTAGTGGTATGATCCGGACAGTAAAATCGATATCCCTTTGATCTATTGGGATTAGGGATGGCAATGGGGACCCGTTCCCCGATCCCCGGCTGGGAATTCCTCTATTAGGGGACGGGTATGGGAAGAAATCGTCCCCCGAGGGATGGAAATGGGGAAAATCATTCCCCCGTCGGGGATGGCGGGGACGGGGACGGGGAATTTTTTTCCCGTGGGGACCCGGTTGGGGACCCGAATTTAGTTTAGTTCAATTTAATTGTTAGATTGCAAACATATTTTCTAGCCCATCATATTCACATTTTCATAAACGGGACAACATAATCTTCAATGAATGCATGCACTCTTTTTTTTCCTTACTTGTTGATATGATTTTAGAGTTAAAATGGCTATAAGAGCTCTTCTCTTGTGTGAATTTTTTGCGGGGATGGGTCCCCGACGGGGCCCCGATACCCGAACGGGGATGGGGACAGGGGATTTTCTCCCCCGAGATGGGGAACGGGGACGGGACCGGGAAAAATTCGAGTCGCGGGGACGGGGACGGGGAGGCACTCCCCGGCGGGGAATGCCCCCGTTGCCACCCCTAATCGGGATATCCAATAAAATGGCAACTAATGGTCTTAGGGTCTAATTTTCCAATATCTGGATTGAAGATTTTAGCTTCAGCAGGACAGCCCCATGTCCGTAAGTATTTTAAGCTCTGCTTTTTCCTAGTCCATAATTCGTAAGGTGTTTTCATGACTGATTTACTGGGAACCCGGTTAAGTATATGGGTAGCTGTCTTAAGTGCTTCAATCCACAGACTAACTGATAAACTGGAATGGCTGATCATACTACGCACCATATCCATAAGGGTACGATTTCTTCTTTCAGCCACACCATTTTGTTGAGGTTCACCAGGTGTCGAATATTGGGCTACGATGCCATTTTCTTGAAGAAACTTAGCGAAGGGACCTGGGATCTGCCCGTAAGGGGCATGCCTCCCATAGTATTCTCCCCCTTGATCAGACCTTACTACCTTAATTTTTAGGTTAAGCTGATTTTCTACTTCAGATTTGAATATCTTAAACTTATCTAAGGATTCAGATCTATCACGAATAGGAAAGATATACCCATAGCGGGAGAAGTCATCAGTAAAGGTGATAAAGGAGTCATACCCATCTACAGATGTCACAGAAAAGGGATCACAGATATCTGTATGAATTAATTCTAAGAGTCCGGTACTTCGTGTGGCACCTTTCTTAATGTGCTTTACGTATTTCCCTTTTACGCAGTCTATGCAATTCTCTAAGTCGTCAAGGTCTAAAGGTTGGAGTATCTCGTTCTTAATGAGACACTCCATTCTCCCCCTCGAAATGTGGCCTAAACGACAATGCCACAATTTCGATGAGGTGACTTTATTACACTTATCATTACCATAACAAATATTCACAGAGGATTCAGAAATGGAAAGCAATAAAGCTTGTCTTGTCGGATGGCAAGACCAACTGCATTAGACTTAAACATCAAAGTACATTTATTGTTACCAAACACAAAACTGAAACCACAATCATCCAAAAGAGATACTGAAATAAGGTTTCGCTTAAGCGAAGGTACATAAATGACATTATTCAAATAAAGTATAAAGCCGCTATCTAAGATTAACTTCAAAGATCCAACGGCCTTGGCTTCAGCTTCCTTTCCATCTGCGACAGTAATGCTCCTCTCACCCTTTGCGAGAGGGCTCGCAGTACTGAATCCCTGTAATGAATTGCATACGTGCATAGTTGCACCGGAGTCAATCCACCACGCATTAAAGGGAAAATTAACATAATAAGACTCATCAACTAATGTAATGACATCATTACCTTTCTTAGCAAGCCATTTTAAGAAGCCTGCACAGTCCTTCTGATAATGCCCAGGATTCCTACAGAAGCGACAAACATCATTAGGGGCATTACTAGGACCAGCTGGCTGCTTCCCCTTGTCAGAGGTGTTGGGCTTCTTGTTAGGCTTGTTGTCACCTTGCCCGCCCTTCCTCTTATCTGGGGATCTCATATAATTGACATTGTCCTTTTTCTCCATCTTGACCCTTTCTTCCTCCTCCACACAGTGTGAGATCAACTCACTCATACTCCATTTTTTCTCATTAGTGTTATAACTAATCTTAAATGGAGTATACTCAGTGCCTAAGGAAGCTAATGAGAGATGGACCAAAAAATTGTCGGATATTTGGATATCCATTTCATTAAGTGTGGATGCCATCTCCATCAGAGACATAATGTGCTTCCTTATCCCCCTTGGCCATCATACTTTTTATTCAGCAACTTGTTCAACAAAGTGCTGACATAAGTCTTAGTGGAGGCCTTGAAATGGCTCTCCACCCTATCCAAGTACTCCTTGGCAGTCAACTCCACATCCCTTCCTTAGTACTTAGTAGGGATTGCTCCCCTAATATCGCGGGTGATGGAGTTCTTCATAATTTTGAGACAGATACGGTTAGACCGCTCCCATCTCTCATAAGTTTCATCATAATTTCTTTTAGCCACCTCATTAGCATTGGCCGGGACGGGAGTAGGGGCATTATGAAGGAGAGCATAATCTAAGTTCATTACTGTGAGGACAATGTCAATATGTTCCTTCCGCTCATGGAAGTTGCTCCTAGTCAGCTTCTCAATGTCACTTATGACAGAAGCGACATTGGAGGGATCAATAGCTGACATATAAAATACATGGCACAATTTAGAACCATTAAATAATACTTAGCATGATTTTAATCTACGTTGGTACGATTAAATACATGCAAGCAAAATTAAGCAAAATTATTGTTCCAATTCGTATCACCGTTGGGCAGAAAATGAAAAGAACAATAATATTAAAAATGACACATAATTATAAATTAACGTTGGTCAAAATTATAATTATGAGTCACACATAAAATTAACATCATAAATCTCTAATTAAAATTTCTCGTTGGTTCCATTTTAATTAGAGACAAAAAATTAATTCCAGTAAATTGTGCCATTTAACAGAAAATTAACCTCAATTTTAATGCGTAATTAATGGGCAAAAACATTAATTAAAACAGTGCATACAAAAGGGAAAACATTATTTATCAAAGAATGCACTGAAAAAATAACTAATTCACTCGCCCAGCTGCTCACGCTGCCCGACCACTCATCTTGTATTGGCCCATTAAGCGCCTTGCCGTGCCCATGCACCTAGCTGGTGCTTCTTGCCGCCATGACCAGCTAGCCCACGCCGCAATGGACATCACCCTGACCGTCGGATCAAATGGACAGTGGATACTCACCCTGCGCCCTGCTCAAAACGGCACCGCACCGGAAAATAGGGGAAACCCTAACTACTTAGCCCGATTCACTTGCGTGACCAGAGGCGGAGGCGGAAGAATCGGCGGCCTTGGTGAGGCTCGCAAGCTGCTGAGGCTCCGTCGACCATTCATGGCGTCGCTTATAAAGCGGCGTCGGGCGGAGGATCTGCGAGGTGGAGCCCGCACGCAAGATCGGCGAGCGCGACTGCGGCGGCTCGACGACGACGACCGGATAAAGCCGACGACCCTTGGGAGGCGCCCAAGAAGAACAAAAGGTACGCCCCAATAATCCTCCCAATTTGACTTGATTTGGGAATTAGGGTTTGGGGATTTCGGGGAAATCTGATGGGAATTCTTAAAATTGAGGTTTTCTTGTTCTTTCCCCTCTTAACCATTATGCTTTAAGTCAAAACCGCAACAAAATTTTAACCAATTCGAGCCGAATCGGGTTTTAGCGTTTCTCAAAATTGGGGATTTTGGGAGTTTTTCGTCACTATGAATCAACATCAACATTTGCCAAAATTCCCCTCCTTCTATATGCTATTCGTGGCCCAAACCATCAATTAACCGAATACTAATTATCAAGATTAGGGCTAATTGGTGATATAATTAAAACCTAATTACAATTAGCCGTGGCATCAACAAGTTTCTTAGCCGTTAAACCACACTTTAGGGTTCGGATTAGAGCTAAATCGGCTCTGATACCAAATGTTATAACTTAGGCTAAGTGCGGAAGCGTAAAGATCTCATTTAGCCTAAGTCCGAACCACTAATTAGGGTTTTAGGGATGTTCTTACTTGAGCTTGAAGATGGCATCACGTAGATGAAGATTAGGCTTAGAAGCCCGCTTGGCCGGTGAGTCGGTGCAGGGATGCCGTAGAGGACGCAGGGAGCGACGACCTCGTCGGTGTAGATCTTGCAATGGCCGGAGGGCGACGGCCTTCCCAAGACCTCAGCTATACTCGGATCGAGAGAGAATTAGGGTTTTGGGTCGCATGGTGAATCATTTGTTGTGTCGGGTGCAGATGGCGCCAGGCTCTCTTTAAATATAAGCGGCAGGTGAGGGGCAAACCACGAGTCGGTTGTGCGCCCCAATCAGCTGCACGAGGTGGGCGTCGGCTCCCCTTAGATCGGGCCTTCGGTTGGCACAACGATCACTTATCCAACAGGTTCTTTTATTAAAGTGCTTAATGCTTTGGTGGTAATCTCTCTCCTTAAGTAATGTGTACAAGCACTTTTCCTTGTATATACCTGTTGGGGGGAAAGTATGCGACCCACGGGGATACGGCCCATTTACCTACCTCTGACTTAGCAGAGAGCCCGCATGAGCTTCGTAAGCTTGCTCTCGAGCTTGGCAAACTCGCACCCGAGCTTTCCCGCTCTGAAGCTCGGGTCTCTCGCCCTTCCCCCTCGAGCTTCCAAGCCCGAGGCTCGGTCCCCAACACGGACTGTGTCGCACCGTGCTGCGCAAGCACGCTGCGGGTCCCGCATATCACTGCGAGTTAAATACGACCACAGTACAGATGCACGATTGCCACAAGCCGCTGATGGGTTGGTGGCCAGTCGTGTCAGCAGTCAGCTTACCGTCCGCCCCCATAGAGAAAGACACGTATTGCCGTATGGCGGTCCGAACACTGATCCTAGCAAGTTGGAAAAACACGCCCGAATGTCCGGTGGACCTCACATGTCCGCCATGTTGCAGAACAGCAAAACAGAAGAATACAACCAGTGACCAGGGGACAATACGGTGCTTCACAACGGACCAAAGTCAGACTACGGTGACCGGGAACTGCCTATAAAAGGGGCGCACAAGCCACAACCAAGAGGAGGGCCAAGACAGACACATACAGAAGAGCACTCATCCACCGTAGAACAGGAGCACTTGCACTCGCGTAGGATCTCTAGTTCTAGGCGATAGTTCTTCGCGTCCAGGTATTGTAGGAACACACATAGTGCCTTGAGCACTTATTGTACTCGAGCCCGGGCTTCCCAAAGCTCGGTCTCACCCCCTTGTACTCATTTAAGCTCGATACTAAACAAAGACTGGACGTAGAGCTGTTATCCGACAGTATAGACCCGAACCAGGATAAAAACACCATGTGTCATACACACAACTTCCTTTCCTCGGCAGCGCCCGGCCAGTAACCGGGCCTCGGTGGAGGGGGCAGGGCCGCTCTCGGGTCTCGCACACCCCTTCCTTGCATATCGGCCTGCGGAGGCTCGCCTCCTAGTCGCCGACAATACCCTTATACCTTAGGCTCTGTTCTTGTCAGCGTACATGTAGAGGTGCTTACGTAAGAAACAAGTTCGTGTTTGCATTTGGTGCCCCATATATTGGTGCCTAAGCGTGCCATGTTCAATAGTTGCTTGGGCTAGTGCTTGCATATATTACAGACAAAATTTGAGAGAGAGAGCTATACGTTGTATTGGATATTGCAAATTCTTGTATGAGCGATAACAAAGTAGTTAGACCATTTAAGCACCCGTACAAACTCTATTGCATAGGAAGACGGCGTTTTTAGACAGACGCCTAATAATGTGGAACTATCTTTTTATGCATATGGCCATAAGCATTTTGTTTCGTAGATAGCTTAATGATAACAAAAAAGTACACTTTCAGTAGTGTTCTTTTCTTATATATTCTTCTCCAAATCATCAAGCTGTAAATCTAACTTTTGCTATGGACAGAAACTAATTCAATCTATTATATAATAATTAAAACAGGAATCAACGAAGTTACCACATTAATTAGAGAAATTTCCACATAAATTAGACAAAAAAAGAAAAGATTTACACCACCAATTATAGTGGGACTATATTATAACGGTTTAGATTAAAAGAAAGAGTTCATATCAACTACAATAATAAAATAAAAGCAACTTAAATTTGGAATAAAAAATAAAAAGGAGTTCTTATCAACTAAAGACTAGAAAAACAGTTCATATTAACTGCAATCAAAAATAAAAAAGTAAAATTCAAAATAAAAATAATAGAAAACAAGTCCATATCAAATATTAACTAAAAATAAAATAGAAGCAATTTAGATTCGGAATAAAAATAATAGTAAAAGAGTATGTATCAACTAAAGACTAGAAAAAGGGCCCACATCAAATACAATTAAAAGTATAAAAGAAATCAAAATAGAAATAAAAATAATAAAAACAAGTCCGTATCAGCTACTACAAGATTAGAAAAAAGTCCATATCAATTATAATAAAAATAAAAAACTAAAATAAAATAATAGAAAAGGTATATATCAACTATATTAAAAATAAAAACAATAAAAAAATTATAGAAATCCGTAATGAGATTGAGATTGACTTTATTAGAGCTTACCATGATCAATACGAGTATGAATCTTGATATATACAAATTTCTCTAAAAGTTTGACACAAATCTAGTTGCACAAGTTTGCAGGATACCCTGGTTATATATATAATCAATGCACTTGTTTATCGGTCTCCATTGGAACTTTGTTTTAGTTTCTTAACTTGTTTATCACTCCCATTGGTAACTTTGTTTTAGTTTCTTCGTAGTTGTTAATGATGTTTTGGGGCATGTATTAATGAGGTGCTAATCTCCTAGATCTCCCATGCTCTCCATTTCCTTGTGTGTGCTAGGGATGGTGGGGTATTTGGTTTATTCATTTAATCGGTTCAGTATAATATGTTTACATCTATTTTTAAAAAACTGACAACCAAAATTTACTTAAAAAAAGGGTGAGATATTTCCGCTTCAATTTTTGGTTAACCGATTTTCGAGAGGAACACGCTGTCAGGAATTGGATTGCCCTCTGCTGAGGTCATCCGACCTCACCCCCTGTACGCCCGAGCATGTTGCCCTAGGCTCCTGAGCCTAGGAAGGCCCTGGTTGCTCGGTCCACCGGTAACCGGGCCCTGTTTCCTTGGCCGAGCTATTTCTAGCTTGGTGGCCTAGAAGGCCCTAGCTATCCGTAGCCCGGGGCGTGTCCGTACAGAGCTCGGACTCTCCAAGTTCTGGATAGCCCGGATAACGTCTTATCCGGGTAACCCACAAGTTTCCATGCAGGGCATGAGTTCATCTTAAAGACCTAGCTTGGCACCCAAGACAAGAACATCCGGTTATGGAAGGATTGTGTTCGTCTTGGAGATCAAGTCGGAGGCGTATTCAGCGAGGACTTCACTGTATCCGTAGATAGCCGCCATGCAAGACACTATAAATACCTCTTTGTACCATGCCTTGTAATGAATCTGATCCTATTCACCCCTAAGATCTCACATCTCATATACACCTAGACATCCTACGAGATCATCATCTCGTCTAGGTTAGATACATAGCCTGATCTAGATCCCGCAGCCTCTCCTAGAGCTCGGATCATGATCTTCCTTATACTTTGTCATCAACATAGTTAAGAAAAGGCTGGAAATAGGGTTATTACCTCCACCGCGAGGGGCTTGAACTAGGGTAAAAAACTTCTCTCCCCTATTTTGTGTGTTTTCCATCCCAAAGCTAAAGCCGCTGTAGAGAAGGGTTCGTTGTTCCACAATCAACAAGTAAGCTCGGTGAATGACCCATTTCCGAAGCATCGACACACGCTCACATCTCGTGGCATCGAAAGCTCAAGAGGAGAAGACGACGAGTACGAGAGCTAGGAGATGGCAATGCGGCTTGCAAGAGTGGTAGTGGCGCGGATGCAACATAGGGAAGAGCATGAGACTAGAGTGGTGTCAGCTTAGAGAAGGGGTAGGGAAGTGCTGATGATTGGAATGAGATAGAGAGGCGGTAATGCCGAATTGCCAGGTAGGACCAACATGAGGAAAGGGTGGTGTGCGAAGAGAGGTTGGAGCAGCGCCGATGTGAAGAGGGAACATCATGAGGCTTAGCAGGGTTGGTGTGAGGAGAGAGGGAGAGAAACTTAAGGTGAGAGGGTTACTGTCAGGGTTGGGTTAGGGTTAGGACGGGGGTAGGGAAGCTAGGGTTTGCCGCTTGGGTCTTGAGCCATGCAGACCTGAGCCAAAGTTTTGTTGAGCAACTTTCATCAACGTTCTGTCTTAGAATGCTTGAATACGCTTAGCTATGTGGGCGTTTCATTTTTCAGTTTTCAAAGTTCGAAAACCAAACCAAAATCAAACTAGGTGAAAATAAAAACCGAACTTGAAATCGAAATTTTTTTTGTTGATTTGGTTCGGTTCAGGTTAGGGTTTTTGGTTCCTTTTTTTCATCACCTTCGTGCATCCGTACAGGAATTCATGGGTACCATAATTTGAGTTGGGTCATGTTGTGCTAACAAAATGGAAACTCCCTGCAATCAAAATCATTTTTTTCTAATAACATACGACATAATACACACTAATCTTTGTGACGGATATTCGAAGCTGTTCTATGTGTCAGTCCAAGTGAACATTTCCGTTTCTATAACTAAAACTGGGGTAATCGTCTTCTGCAAAAAGAAATATACGTCATCCAAATTCACACAGTGGGGCCAATACTTTCTGAGGATGGTGCTGGGCTAACCACCGGTGAACCCCATATTGCCCATCCATTATCTTCCTCAAAGAAACGAACAAATCCATTTTTTTTCTTTGGGACCCACAAATCCACGATGACTTTCGCGCGCGTTTAGAGCATCCACACCAGAAATCTTATCCCCACTACTCTAAAATACTATTCACCACAACTCTATTCATTTTCCTAAAATTTCTTCACACTTTTTTACACTATATCCTAAAGATTATTTTACTCCACCAGAAACTCTATTCTCACCCTATCAGCGCTACAGTATTTATAGGATTTCCGCTACGAATGGTCTTAGGCCGGACGCATATCCGGCGCTGTAAAAATGCACTACAGTTACCGCCAGGTCCGCCACTGACACGTGTGGCATCGTCCATGGCAGCCACTTTCAACAGTGCAAGGTGGTCCCACGAGTCGTCCTAACTCGCCACTAGTTTTTCTCCGTAACCCACAGTTAGCTCGTCAAGTCATTGACCGCGACGTACACACCCCAACGAAGCGTGTCAAGTGTCAACACGTGCACGCCTCTAGTTAGCTTGCTTAGGCCCATTTAGAACACATGATTTTCCTCCATTTCCTAAAATTAAACCGGTTTTCTATAAATTTCTGTAAATTTTTTTATAAAATTATATATGTTCCAAAGATGACCTAAAAACTGTATTCCATCCACCAAATCACCAATGAAAGAACTTAGAGCATCGTGTAAGTAAGTATGTGTGTGTGTCTAACGCTTCCTGTACGTACAAGATACACGTGTATTTATACTCCTCTACGCCATGTACGTACGTCGAGTAGTGCGTGTAGTGCGGTTGTGTGAGTAGTCACGAGTTAATGGATCGATCGATCAGCAGGAGCGCGGCATGAAGCCGACGGTGCTGCCGTCGAAGCGCACCGCGAAGGAGCGCTGCTGCACGTTGCCGAGGATGGACGGGTCGCCGTCGCCGCCGCTGGGCGCGAACGCGAGGCACCCGCTCGACAGGATCCCCGACGCCTCCAGCGGCATGGTCGCGCCGCCGCTGAACGTCAGTGCCACTGTCGGCAGCGTCACGGTCCCGTACCCGGTGAAGTCGTAGCACGTGTCCAGGATCCCGATCGGCGGCGCGGCCGGGTAGCCGTAGCGGGCGATGGCGCTGCGGAACGCCGACCGCAGCGCCGCGTACGCCGTGGGTGGCAGCCGCGTGATCACCGTGCCGGAGTCCACCACCGAGCCCCCCGAGAACACCGACGCCGACACGCCCAGCTGCTGCCCGCCGACGCTGACGCCGGAGAGCATCACCAGGTAGAACGTCGGCGCGTTCGGCGACGACAGCAGCGCCGTCGTGGAGAACCCCGACGTGCTGCTCGGCCCGCCCAGCGTCAGATACCCTGTGGTGGTCTGCGTCGACGGGAGGCAGTAGGAGAAGACCCCGCCGTAGGCGCTCGACGCCTGCGACACCAGGGACGGCTCCTGCCGGCCGAGGCCGACGAGCCCATCGACGCCGCTGAACAGCCCCAACTGCGCGTGGCCGCAGCCGAAAAGGAACCCCTTCACCGCGTCCGACCCCGTTAGCGTCAGCGTGTCGGAGCTGTACACGCCGGTGGTGTTGGACCCGTCGCCGTAGCTGACCACGTACCCGCACTGCGCGCCGGAGCAGCCGTACGAGTAGATCCCCAGCTCCGAGCACGCGGCCGCGCCGCACGGCACGGCGAAGTAGGACGACGACTGCGCGGGGTCGAAGAGCGGGTCATGCTGGCCGTAGCACGCGGCCGAGGGGCACGGCTTGCACTGCACCCACGACACGTCGCTGCCCGTGTCCACCTCCACCGTCTGCGCTACGGCCGGCGTGCCGAGGCTCACCGTCACCACGTACTGCAGCGTGCCGATGGAGTACCCCATGTTTGCCGGCACCGTCGCCGCCTTGGAACTCCCCAGCTGCTGCTGCGCACGCGCTGCCCCGGCGCCGGAGACCCTCCTCTGCACGTACTCCGCGCGCCGCTGGTCCGCACGTAGCACCTCGCCGAACGACGGCATCTCCAGCGCAGACGTCCCCGCCGGAGCACACGGCCCGTTCCGGTGCGTCAGCCGCAGCACCGCCGACGCGCCGCTCCGCTGCGGGGCGACTGAAATCAACCGCAAAGAAGGAAATCAGCACGCTCGAAATCCCCCCATATACAGCGCCAAGAAACCGAAGCAGCTCGGTCACTACCTCGGCCGGGATCGCTGCACGTCGAGCCCGACGCGAAGCTGGCGGTGGAGACGGTGACGTAGCTCCCCGCATCCGCCGCGGCGCCATGGACGAGAGGAGGCAAGAAGCCGAGGCCGAGGAATGACAGGACGAGGACGCGGTGCACCGGGGAGAAGGTCATGCTGCGCCCGTCGGGACGGGGCCAAAAAACGGTGTCTAAATAAGGCGGACTAATCGGCGGCGGCGGCGGCGGTGCGAGCCGGACCCAACCCATCATGTGGTAGTGGTGGAATTCCTCGTTCCAGTGGCGGGGTAGGACGACTCGCGGCGTGTGCGACCAAGTGACCATGCATCGTGCCTGGTCTTTTCCTCTCCCCCGCTGAAACGACCTGCCTCTGAACGCGACGTCTCTTCCCAGCGGCTCCTGCAGCCATGTCCACCGCCATCTTCGTCGGCCTCCTAACAACATCACAGCACAAACCTTGTTCCCACTGCTCTAAAACACTATTCATTACAACTCTATCCATTTCTATCAAATTCTTTCATACTTTACACTATATTCTAAAAGATTCTTTTACTCCATTAGAAACCTTATTCTCACTAAGTCAGCACTATAGTGTTTATAGGATTTCTGCTATAGATGCTCTAATGATCCCATCTTCATCCTCTAACGAGCCAGTAAATCCAAATACGAATATAATATATGAGTTTGTGCTATGAATGCTCTAATGATCACATCTTCGTCCTCTGATGAGCCAGCAAATCTAAATAGGAATATAATACAAGGCCGATTTTGTGCATCAGCGTGACGTGAACGAGTACGGCTCGTCAAATTCGATGCCGACAAGCTTGGCACTGAAGGATGCTCCCTAGCTTTGTGCTGTTTGCTGAATAGTGGCAGTGCGTAGCAGGTGGATCCTAACCTGTCAATTGGTGGTGGATGAAGATGAAGAACTCAGTTCAGTTTTTTTGGGTTCGGATACCTCTTTTGGTTACGAGTGCAACCAACTGATCAGCAGATTCCTTTTGCTCTGAAACGTCTCATGAAAAGCTGTGGCACACGATTGATTTTCGGGGCTTGGGGACCTTGTTTCCTGACGGAGACCTTTATCTACCGCTCTTTCTTTCATCAGCGTTGCTGGGATCTGGGATAGTGAATGCGACACGGTTGGTGCGCCAGCAAAGCCGCAAAGGCGTATTATAGCTTTAGCTCTGTTCTTTACCGCCTTCTGTTCGCGGACACGCACATACCGTTAGGTACGCTTCTCCTGCGCCGTAAGCACCCGGCCTCTCTCACAGGACGTGATGTGATGCCGGCGTGTCGCAAGGCTGACGCATCCCCGGCTCTCCGCTAATCGGGCGCTTGGTCTTGCCATTATCCACAGTAGTCAGTAGTCAGTAGTCACGGTTGTGGTGCTGCGCCAAACTTGGGTGATTTCTGGTCTTGCAGGATCGATGAACAGAATTGCAGTGCTCTGGTCAAATTAGACATGGTTCAGAGTAGCTAAACTGAATAAATAAACTGGTTAACCTAAATATTAAGCCGGATTTTATGAAGTTCTTCAATTTTTTTCTCGAAGTTGGTCCGTCTTATTTATGTTATTTTTAAAAGCTTTTAGGGGTGGCTTTATGATAAAAAAAAACTAAACTAAAAAAACCAAAACATTTAACTTTTCAATGTATCTAGATTTAAGTAAGTCTAAGAGCATCTCTAATATTGGAGTCAATCACTAGCTATAAGAGATGGACATATCATCTATAGATAATAAATAGACAACATTTCTAATAGACTAAGGACTTGACTACCGACCGGACGTCCGATCAAAAAGAAAAAATCGGACGCTTGTTTCAGTAAGTACAATCAAATGTTTCACCGAGCAAAGTATAATGTTTTAGTAAAATAAATGTTTCGATAATTATTAAAGGATGTTTCAGCAAGCAAAACCAAATGTTTCAGTAGATGAAACATAAATGTTTCGACATTTATGAAAAAAATTTCCGCGGGTAGAACCAAATGTTTCAGTAGGCATAACCCAATGTTTCACCACGGCAAAACCCATGTTTCATACGTACCAGGGCCATGCTTCAAGCCTAAGTTGCATCTTCTTCCTCATCTCCGTCTTCTTCTCCGGATCCGTGAGCCCCATCTTGTGCTTTCATGGGATCTCGCTGAAACTCACGGTTTGGCCTCCAAGTTCACGAAAGGGAGAGTAGGGAAGCAAAAGGCGAGGAGGAGGAGGAGTGGCACAGGGAGGATCATGGGGAGGAGGAGGAGAAAGCCACGAGCTGCCTCCTTCCGTGCCAGAAGAACTGCACCATCCATGGGCTTGGATGGGCCAGCAGAAGCGGAGGACCCTTCCCTCGGCGGTGGCTCGTAGTAATCTTGCTAGTTGTCGCCATTTGTTCTAGTACCTTTGCTTGAAATGGAGAAGAGCCAGCCAGCGATGGGCGAGGAGGATGCACCGACGCCGCCGAAAAAGTAGGACGACGCCGGGACTTGCCGATCCATGGCCGTGGAAGGCAGCGGCGATTAAGCCGAATGGACAACTTCTTTGGTGGTAGGGCCGTCATGACATCCGATTTTTGGACTGAGGTTGGACGCCCGAGTCTAAGCATTTTCGATAAACTAAATATAACATAGTTTTTTAAATTTAATATGGACCTATATTTAGTGTGCATAAATCTTAGCTAGTCGTTATCTCTTCCCCTTCTCTTATATTTTAGTTTATCCGTGTTAGCTTGTCCTATTTGCAGCTACAGACGTTCGGTACTGAAATAGGCAAAGCCACTTTTTTCCCTCTCTCTTCAAACGTGATTAGGCACTCGGGTTTTGTGCGATCTGATAACGTAAAGCAACACGAGTCCAGTGCACGTTGCTCATACGGTCATTCCAACTGGCTATTTCAAAGTCAACGGGTAAAAAAAGTTAAAAATAGTAAGATTTCTGATGAAAGTGTACCAGGTTAGATGGAGCACAATTTTTCACATGTCGGATAGAGGTAAAAATAAGATTTACATTTTTTTTCCCAGAGATCTCTAAATGTGTTTCTTGTTGTTTTTCACTGATCACACAAACCTTCTAGAAGATACACTTGCACAGACCCTGACCAAAAACAAAATACTACGGCCGGCGATGAGGCCAAAGAAGAAGAAAGACCGCAAGACTCATCTGAAGCATACTACTCCACGTCACAATCCTCTGAAAAGTGGCTTCATGGTAACCAATCCCTCCCTCCCCATGGTCATCTCCCTACGCCCAGTCTCCATCCCGCAATGCTTCTTGCTGCTGCGCCGGTGAGCAACGGCCGCCGTGCTCGCTCCGTCCTGTGCTCCCGTCGTCAGTGCGGCCACCGTGAGCGTGCACGCCGCTCTCTTGTGCTGGCCGGACCACTTGGCCTGCACGTACTGCGCGCGCCTCCACGGCGGCACGTGCATGCCCGCGGCTCGGATGGACTCCTCCGCCGCGGCGCACATTGCCGCGGCAACCTCCCTGAAGGCCTCCGGCGTCGCCACGAGCACCGGCGGGAGGGCGCGCAGGAGTTCCTCGTACTCGGCGCTCGGCCTCGCGATCTCGAACTCGGCGGCGACGTTGGCCTCGACGATGTAGCGACGCGCCGACGACCCCGCCGCCGTCACGTCCACGTAGTCGTGGCTGCCCGCCGCGGGGACGCTGCTGCTTCTTTCCCACGACGATCTGCAGATGCCTGCATCGACGCCCAACCACAGAATGTTAATACGTCTTGCTAAACACGATCCAATTCCCTTCTTTTTTTATTGTTATTTATGTTCCAATTTGCAAACAAGAATGCATTCGAGAAGACGAGAAGAACACTTACTGGCGTCGAATCCTCTTGCCCGGAGCTGTTCCACGACGTGCTTCCTGATCCCTTCGCCGCCGACGACGTCCGGCCCAGCATCCCGGACGGCGCGCTCCGCCTCGGCGCGGATCCTTGCCGCCGCCGCGTCGGCCGTTGCCTCGTCCAGCGCCGCGCGGAGCGTGCCCTTCCACTCAGCAAGCGGCGGCGCCGAGGACTCCTTGGTGGCGACGTCCGCGCCGCGCTCGCCGTATCCGTTGTAGAACTCGTCCACCAAATCCACCAGGCCATCGTCGACGTCCTCATGCCCGGACACAGTGCTGTCGCTGGCGAACGGGCCCCGCAGCCGCGCCCTCGCCGCCTCATCAAGCGCCGCCGTTGCCTTCTTGTACGACGTCGGCGACGACTCCATTGCTGTGGTTGGATCCGCCAACTGCTGCCTCGGAACACGCATGGGCGTCACGACTGGGCTCGCCGCCACCGCCACCGCCACCGCCACCGCTCATGCGTTGGGGCAAGCAGTTTTCGCGTGCAGTCGCAAAATCGCAGTGGATAGGCGTGTAGGTGCGCGAGGGGGAGTTTTTATACATGCTCATTTTTTTTATAAGGTGTATCTTGATTTAAAAAGATCAAACTTTATAAATTTTAATCAACAAATTAGTCAAATTACGTATATCTTTAGTGTACAAAGACGTATTAATAGATTTGCATTTCGAATTGCTTTTGATACAATATTATTTTGTATAAATTAACAATATATAATAAAAAGATTTTAACGGTTAAAAGTATTTTTAAAGACTTTTCTAAATTAAAATATGTCATATATAAAAAAACGAGGGAGTACATGTTTCGACGGGCGTTCGCGTGGATTGCTGGGTGCGTCTAGGTTCGTCGTGCAAAGCTTTTGTACGTCCAAGTGCAATGAATCTGGCGCGCGCTGTAGGCCTGTAGTGTTCCGCTGAGAAGCGTATCCATGTTGAGCGCTATCATTATCACTGATAGCCATGGAAGACTGGTTGAAAAAGGAATAAATGGATTGATTGGATTAAGCCTTGACGTGTTCGTCCGTATTTTCATGTAATTCCTTTTATTAATAATCTTTTCCTAGCGTGACCAAAGGTTGTCACACTTGACATTCGTATGGACAAAAGCGTCAGATTTTTTTAATAAAAAAATAGATAATGGATTAAACAATAGAAATTTCTCACGATGCGTCCAGGTACATCACGCTCGTAGCACTAAGAACCAGAATGCGGCCAGGTTTGTTTCTGTTCGTTGGAACAGTACAAATTCTGCCCCAAAAAATGCAATTGCTCAATTCCGATCTGCTGCACGATTTCCTAGAATTTGCACTGCCGATTATTCGGTCAGTACTTCGCTTGTAAAACGCACGACAGCAACGGATTCCAGTATGGGTTCGGGCAAGCCAGCGGTACAAACACAAGCAACGATGCAGAACAGGGGAACAAATTCCAGGGGATCTACACAAAATTTTGTGCGAGGAGCAAAAATATAGCCCACCAACCAGCTCCTGAATGCCTTCTGCCACAAAAATCCACAAGTCATTTGCCAGAACTATTTCTCAATTGTACAAACAGAAAAAAAAAAACTCAGAACCTAAAACATCCTGCAACATATGTCGATGCACCTAGCGGTTACTTCCACGAAGAAGATTCAACATGTTCATCTTAAGAGCTGTCCATCTGATTATCACCAGAACTTGTGGGGGCAGCGCCATGGCCATTGTTGTTCTCTGGAGAATTGATTTTCATTGTGCTGTCAGCTCCAAAAACAAAATTACTGGGAACATTATTTGGGCTGGTTCGCTCCAAGATGGATGATGCGGGCGTCTGGTTGAACGTAGGCACTTGGGCGTCAACTGTTGGTCTTGGGAAGCCAAATTCAAGAGAAGAAGATTGCTCAGCTGGAACCACGGATTGAACTAGTGTGCCAGCACTTGCTCCAAAAAGCTTTTGTTCATACTCAACAAGCTGACGCTGATAAGCTGTACAAAAAAACATATTGCTGTTAGATTATGATAACGCATTTGGATTGTTCATCACTTCATAAAATTTTTTGAGATGCAAAGGTAAAATTTGTGAGAATCGAAGGTTGAGCAGTTGGTCAGCTAAGTAACAGCTGGGTAACTTTATTGCCTTTTAGCATTGGTAATAATGACAATGACTTGATAAGAAAAAAAAAGGATGCTGAATTTATTGTGCATGCCCAGATTAAGGAAACATTAGCAGTCTGAATAACAGGTCATCACTCATCCCAGAGTCTCCTCCCTAGGAGTTGCAATGAGAATGTTAATGTTGAATATTTGATGCATTCAGAGAGCACATATCTGTTTGCTAACTAAATAGGGTGGTCGATTTACTTACCAGTACCAATTTTAATATGTATATCAGTGTACGTAAGTACTATTAGTGAGAAGGATTTTAAACACAAAAGAAATGAAATATGAACATATCTTTGATTAATAGCCAACTATAAAAGTTATGGAGTTACCATCTGTCAGTTGCACCTGTGGTCGCCGGTCTTTCACCCACTGGAAACACTGTGCAAGTCCCCATCCTCTAGACTTCATCAAGAAAGCTATTACAATAGCTGCTGACCTGAAAATGTGTTCCAGACATGTATTCACCAATCAATCACAATAATGCTAACAACATCGATCATATTAAGAATTACTCTACAAGCAAGCACCTGTTTTTTCCATACATGCAATGGACAAGAACACATGATTTCTCTCTTTCGCATTGTTCTGCAATCGCACAGAAGGAAATAATGAAACTAAGCATCGTCATAGCAATAACAGGACAGGGATGTTCCTAGTTCAGTACTGGAGAAGAAAAACAAATTGTGTTCCCTATTGCAGGAAGGTATTCCCATTTGTTCAAATATCAAAATAAGCACTAGTGGAAAGACTGTTGTGCATTCAACAAATTCAAGGACTAATAATAGATAACCAACAACAAGAATAACTGGTACAAAATATACATTCCATCCTCGACAAAGACAAGAATCAAGCATAAAGAGTATTGATTCAAAAATCAAGTTTAAACAATTGGGAATGACCATGTTATTATAAAGAATTGAAACTGAACAATGTTAGGATGGAAAGCAGAGAATATCTCCTAGAGTGCAAAATGAAGCAATGATGTCAAGTTCACCGGACAAATTAAAAGGGAAATGGTATACAGCATTCACTCCAATCAAGATAATAATGCTGAAAGAAAAACAGAGATGATACCTAGAAACTGGTTTGCATCATCAAAATCCAAGTTCCTATCATCCTGAAGGCAATGATAAGTGAATGAATTCCGGTACATGTTTTGGCAATCTGGCAAAATCTGTTAAGCAATAAACAATCGCCCTTAGTAATCTTCAACTTTCAAATTGAAGCATGAGAACAATGGGAGTTAATCAGTTAACGCTGACATGCTTTATGCTTAACTTCTAAACAGCAGAGGACCACCGTAACCATAATACTAATATCAATGACTAATATATTCATTTTGAATAGTTCTTCACAAGAATACATTAAAAAAAATGAGGATGGGCACTGCACAGAACTTAGCACAAATAGTTTTGTCATCTTTCCCCCCTTCCACATTTCCTCTTTTATCCCCAATCCCCACTTATCACTTAGTGGATGGTGGAAAAGGTCTTTGTAAAGTGCATAAAATACAAACCCATGTACCATTATGAGTAGTCATTACTAAAAATATTATATTAGCATTGGAGGCAGTATAACTGTCAAGCCTACAGAATCAAAAAGAAAAAAATTTACTTACAGAGAAACATGCAAAAAAATCATCAACAACTTCTCTTGACTGAAGGGAGTAGCAGATTAGCAGCAAGAAACTTAGAATATTAAATTCAAATAGGTGCGATCTACATTAATCTACTATGAAGATTTAGTTGTCAAAGTGACCTACTTGCCATGATGTGCTATTGTACTTAAAGGAATTTTAGGACAACAGAAAAACTTATCACCTTTAAATTAAAACTCACAATTAGCAACATTCCATAAAGCCATGTTTTTAGTAATTTTATCTCAACAAGCCTGAATAACTCAGAGTTGAATTATCGCATTATGTCCTATCATCTTCTGTTAATTCCAGTAATCTGACGATCAAAAAAAGTGCGAGACATGTTCATGACACAAGAAGCCACACGTGAGTAATTATTCTAATAGGTTACTCCTCATTCTTCAACGTTTCACTAGTAACCCTTTTTCGCAGTTATCACAAGTGTTGCTCATTTTTCACATTACTTTCAATTCATACATTCTTTTTTTCCCTATTAGTTTGTGGTTGATAAATTCACTACTCAAGACGCTGGTTGCAAGTACCCATAGCAACGCAGTGGCAGATCCACCATGAAGGCGCAAGGGGGCTAGACCAGCAGCTCTGCTTGCCACACTCACATCATATTTGTCATGGTTTGCATGCATCACTAATCTAGTTAATTTAGTTCATACGATCCTGCCTGTACATGTTTCGGAACCTTCAGAATGCACTCTAAAATTATTATGATACTATCTTTAATGCATTTACAATTTTAACTTTCTTTATCATCAACTCAACCCCTTCACTTTTTCCCTATGCACGCCACTGAACAGGGCCATGAGCCCACAACATACATTGAACTGAAAGACCGTCTGCAACAATGCAGTGCACACAGCAAACCATCTTTCTGTAACTTCTATTCAAGCAATGGGCATGGAGATATTGTACGAGGAAAGGAGGGTAATCTTTTCACATCCCCAAAATCTAATTCTTACCAATAAACCGTACAACTTGAGAATATCTGCCCTTGTACAGGACAAACAGACAAACATACAACCCTAAAATCACGCTTCTAGTAATCCTACGAGTTACCAAACCCTAGAGCCATTGCCACAAAAAATATTATCGTTGTGCAAAAGGACAACATGATACCATACCTCTCCTACTACTTCACCAAGCCGGAACAACACAAAGTCACAAACTAAGGAGGAAGGGGGGATCAGGAAGGGGCGCATTACGCTACGTACGTTGAGGATGTGGGTGACGTTGAGCGCCTGGAGCAGCTCCGAGCGGGAGGCGTTGTCGTAGCTGCCGAGGAAGAGGAAGCCCTTGAGCACCTCGGTGGGGGAAGCGGGGTCCGGCGTCGCCGAGGGCGCCCCGTCCCTCGCCACCGGCCGGTGGCCGCAAATCCCGCATACCTCCCCTTCGTCGCACTTGTGGTAGTGCCCGCAGATCCCGCACGGGTTCTCTCTCTCCCGCTTCCTCATGGCCATCTCCTCTCTCCCTCTCACCGCCGCGGCGCTGCTCGATCGACCGGAGGCGATGGCCGATAGGATTGTGCGGGTTTGGACGAAGCAAGCAGGGTCGGAAAGGTGATGTGAACTTCTTTTCCGAATTGTTTATTGGTTTAGTTAGATAGACGCCACTGTAAAGCGATGACAATATTTGCGATGACAATACAGAAATACATTGTCAATCGTAAAGACGGTATTTATAAATTTATCATTATAAAACTATATAAATTATAAAAGATGGGCGTCATATATCGGATGTCCGATGGAGGGAAATATAAATTATAAAAGGCAGGCGCCATGCATCGGATGTCCGATGGAGTTCTCTCCATCGAACACATGACATCATGGTGATGTCATCATGGGAACTTGGAAAAATAACTACTGAAACTTGAAAATGTACTAATGAAACTTAGTTACAAATACTGATGAAACTTGAATAAATACTAATGAAACTTGGCTACAATACTGATGAACTTGCGAAAATAACTACTGAAACTTGGAAAATATATTAATAAAACTTGGCTACAGTACCAATGAAACTTCAAGAAGACCAATAAAACTTGAAGAAATTATTGATGGAACTTAAAGTAATGCAATAAAACTTGGCTAAATCCTGTTGAAACTTGAAGAAGTTCATATGAAACTTGAAGAAATAACAATGAAACTTGGCTTATATACTGATAAAACTTGAAGAAGTGCCAGCGAAACTTAGCTAACTAATGATAAAACCTCATCTTTCACTATTGTTCAAAAATCATCCGATGCAAAATAAGAAAGTTTCACGAGAACAAAAGCAAAGTTTAACTAGACAAACCTCAAGTTTCATACGTACATGTCTAATGTTTCGTGGCAAAAAATAGGGGTACACCTCCTCCTAATCTTCTTCTTCTCTAGATCCGGTGCGTCCTCACACCAATGCAAAAACAAAAAGTTTCGCAAGAACAAGATCCAAGTTTCAGTAGGTAAAACCCAAGTTCCATACGTACATGGTTCAAAGTTTGCAGCAAAAATGAGGGTGCACTTCCTCCTGGCCTTCTTCTTCTCCAGATCCGGCGGGCCCCATGCCATGCTCGCCGGATCCGGCGATCAAAGCTCGCTAAGCTCACTCACCGTGTGGAGAGAGGGATGGAGAGAGAAGAAATAAGAAATAGAGAGAGGAAGAGAGATAGAGAAAAAATAGAGTGCACTAGATAGGGGGAGTGCCAATGGTGGCGTTGGGGCCGGCTAGCCCTGCCGGTTGGAGCAGCGGCGACTTCTCGTACGTGTAGACGAAGCAAGCTACGCGCGTGTACGTGGAAGGAAAAAGCAAGCTGCGTGGAGGAAAAAAGCACGCTGCGTATGTGTACGTGGAAGGAAAAAGAGCGATGGGGTGGGTGGATGAGCAATGCGCTGGACAACGCGTGGCTTTGGGCTGATTTTTTGAGCTGGGCCACACGCGTCCGAGTGGTGTCGAACGCCCGCATAGGAGAGTTTCCGATTATAAAAAAAATGTTACACACGCCACTTAGCACCTTTCGCTGTATTCGCTATGCGCATTTTGCAAACATGGCGATTTTGCCTCACCTTTCTTCTTCCTCCTTCCTCTCCTCTCTCTCCTTCTCCAGCTTTCTCTCCTTCTTTTCTGATTGCCTGATCAAACTTTCTCCCTCTCTCTACCTCTCTCCCTCCTTCTCTTCCATGGATTCATTAACAAGAGTTGCTTCATCCCTTGTGCTGCATCCCTCGCTTATCTCGCTAGAGGGCTCGTCGGATGAGAGGACTCTACCCTCAGGTGGTCGCCATCATCGCCATGGCCGAGGGCCTCGAGGCCGAAGCACTGCCACAGGACTCTTCTTCATCTTCGATTGCCATGAACACATCGTTGTAGACCACCCTGACACAATACGAGAGGAAACCATGTCCATTACAACGCTACCAGGAATTTCCCATCTCATTGTGTCACTCTCAACTCCCTCCACCTGCCATCCTAGCTCTTCGTCTCTTGTAGCACTGCCACTGTTGTTTTGTTGCGCCATCGCCATAATCAAACATCTCCAATAGGCAAGAGCGCCATGGTTCACGACGCTCTTCCCCATGGGCGTGATTGTGCCTCATCGCTGCCCGTCATCGGTAAAGGAGGAAGCTGGGCAAAGGAGGAGCCATGGTAGTTATTTGGTATGTAAAAAAATATAAAAGCAGATAATTAAGAAAAATTTGTTTTATAAGATAAAAGGAATTTAATATTTTATCTGGAAGCTTCCAAATGAGATAAGAAGTGGTTGTTACGATATATTATCCACAACAACCTACATTGGACTCTATCTAATCTCCCTGTTGAGAGTCCTCTCCTCCTACCTCCCTCTTCCCATCTCTTTGCTTCTACCTTTTGCTCTCTGTCTCTGTCGTTTCCCGTCCGAGATGAAAATAAAGATAGGGGAGAGGAGAAGGAGAAATCACCTCGTGCCAGTGGTCGGGCTCGCCAGCTAGCGGCTGTGCCATTACTGCCACTACCAGGTGGGCCATGTAGTCGTGGGGCCCACATGTCAGTGACTGTAACGACAGTGCCATAACTGCCGAGGATATTTAGTGGCAACACAAGCCACGACAGCATCACTTTGTACCACATCAAGCCGACGCGTCACGCCGGCCTGGTCGCGCCAAACCGGCGCCGCTCGTGCCAGTCAGTGTCCCCCTCCCAGCATCGTCCCAGCACTGCACCCATCGGCCGTCGCCGCACCGCCTAGTGCTACAAGGCACCAGGCCGACCGGAGCCGCCACAGCCATGTCGTCTTCACCATAACGCCCTCAACCATAGTGCTCAGTGAATGAGCTCATCGGGCCACCCACCATGTGCCCCTGGCTGTGCATTGCCTCTAGCCCTCGACCACGGATCAGTTTCTCTGTTGTCTTGCGCCCTTTGCATCGTCCGGCCGTCGTCGGTGCCCGTGACTCACCGCAACTAGGGGTGGCTCATCGGATTGGATCGGATATTGGTTGTACCAGTTTCGTTTTCATATCTTTTCAAGGACCCAATCCAGATACGGATCCTTCGAATACGAATATGAACCATCTCGAGAACGAAACCAGATCGAATATGAGTCGAATCGAATACGATCACGATTTGTGATAATTAATCACAAATGAGTGGAGACTGAAGTGCTCGTCGTCCTCCTTGCCGTGGCCGTTGCCGGCGCCGGCGCAGTCACTCCGCGGTAGCTCTTCCTCGTGAGCCAGGGGCCTGTGGCGCTTATTAGTTACTAACCATCACGGCCAGCTACTTACTAGGAACTACTCTGTGAACCTGCTCTGGTACAGGCGGTTCATTGCGGCGCAGCGCGCCACCGTGGCTGACTTCGTGCTCTCTTTCTCCTCCCTTGCCCCGACGCCATTCGACTCCGCCGCATTGTGCGTGGTACCACTCGGGCACGGCGAGGCTCACCCTCGGCCGGCAGGTCATTGACCTGACGCTCTCCCTCGAAAGGAAGACTTGGGTTGCAATGGTGGCCAATGGAAATTTGGAATGAACTAGGCCCGGTAGGCCGACAAGGTTTGGATATCCATATAGGTCCAACTCGGAATATCCAGGTCCGAGTTCGGTTTCGTTGGATACTAGCCTCCCGAATCTGAGTCCGATTCCAAGTTAAAATATCCGAGTCCAGTCCCGAGACCAACCTGATCCGACAAATTCTGGTCTGACCTGGTTCGAATCCGATTCCGATCGGACCAGACTGAAACTATCCGAACCAAGTTTCACCCCTAGCTGCGACAACTGCACTGTCCAACACCGCCGACCACTACGCTCGCCGCCGCGCTGCCCCGGAGCCGTCTCGGGCTCGACTGCGACACCTGCCGCCAGCCCCGACCTTGACTGCGCACCGGTCTCGGCCTCGACTGCGACGCCCATTGCCGCCCTCGTTCTCGACCGTGTCACGTGCTATCTTCCCTAACCGCGCTGACGCCCTCACCCTAGACTCCCGCCGGCCACGTCCTTGTTGTCACGACCTCCTCATCGCCCGGCGCCATCTCCGACTCGTCGCCCAGCATCCCCGTGGGACTGCACCAACTCCATCCCCGACTGCGCCAAAGGCCTTTCCCTTGGCTGCTACCGGCTACGACCACGCCGTCAAAGTCCGCACCGATGCTGCCCCACGCGCTCACGACATGGCCCGGCGCCGCACCGTCCGACCACGCGTCCGACACAGCCCTTGACGCGCGGGCGATGCCACCCGGCACTGCCCCTAGCTGCATCATCCGAACTCAACCCTAGCTGCCGTGAGTCGGCCACGTCTCGTGCTCCCCCTGGCCCATGCCCCATGACGCACCCTCGACTTCGTATCGGCTCGTCTCTGACCACCAGCCATGCTGTCTACGCCGATTTCGCCTCCAGCGCTGCATCGACCAGCAACTTCCCCTCCCCCAGCCGAGTGCTCTGTCCTAGGCCGTGAACGTGGCCGCGTCACTCGCACCGGTGCCGCTCATCCCTCGATGCCTGCACCAACCTTGACACCTCGTCATGTCGCTTGGTGCCCTCAGCTGCGCCAAGCAATGTACTCGCCGTCCTCGATCGCATTGTACATTGCCATCCCGTCCACGCCCTTGTCGTATCGCTACCATGGAGTCAGTTGCGGCATGGAACCGTCGCTAGGGAGTTCGATGGCAAATTGAGAAGCCACCTAGTCCCGGAGCTGATGTTGAGGTGTTCGTGATGGAGTTGCAGCCGAGCAACACGATGAGAAACCACCACGGAGATGACTTTGAGAAACCCGAAGCTAAAACTCAAAAAACTGCTGCAAGGAGCTGCCTGGAGATGACGTTGATCGACCCATGAAGCCATGATGTTGATCGACCCAAGAATGAAAATATTAAATGGCCCATTAACAGCTCCGCGAGCGTTAACGGTTGTTTTCCCGTTAAATTCTCCAAGCATACGCCGCATCGTGTGGCTGAATTAATTCCCAGAAGGTTCCCAATACTGGGGAACCCTGATACCACGGTATCGGTCGATTCTTAAGTGATGGCTATCCCGCTTAGGAGAATTTCAGCACTCTGGTCCTGTACATCAACAAATCAACATTATCTTCGGTGATCAAGACCATATCAACGTCAATATTCAAGACCAGATGAACAAGGATGCCCCCAATGACGTGGATAAAGCCGTCAACTTTAAATCCAAGCCATGTGCCAGTCGTGCATTCTATCCAACTCTAATTACTCCAACGTGACGTTAGACAAATCAAAATCCAGTGACACAGGCGGGCGGAGCCAACATTCAATGACTACACTAGGCATCACATGGGCCTCAGCTACCCCATGTGTTTTTGTCGTCGCCAATTCCAATAGCCATTTACACCAGCATGGTGAACTACGAGGCAAAGACAAGAAGATGATGATAAGCAGCTTAATCGGGAGTGTTCCGCACGTCAACTCGCGGATGTAATTAACTGGGAGTCCTTTCGAGGCCCTAGGATCCAGAATCTCTACATTGTCGAAGACAGATGTGTAGCCTATAGGCTACGGAATGCAAAAACAACGGAAATCTATATTTTATTATTAATTAATAAAATATTAGTGTTCCTATTCTCTTTTCTTTTGTATATTTCTATACGATGGCATGCCTGCAAAATTCTTTTTCCTCGTTTTCATCGGGTGTTGAAATTTGTGGCGAATGGTAGTCATTAAGGAGGAGGCATCCATGGAGCTTGAGAGAGAAAGGAGACAGAAAGAAGGAGGATGGAGGAGCAGGAAGAAGCATGTAGTCAGAGAGGGGAGAGAGAGGAAGGAGGAAGATGGTAGAGGCAAAATCAACCGGTTTGGGAAATACGCATAGTAGATATGGGTAAGGTGTACGACAACGTCTATAATGGTATTTTTCTAGCTCACACTATTTTATAATGAAAAATCTACAAATACCGACTTTATGGTAGCATTTCTATTGTTCCACCATTTTGTAGTACCAACTATCTGATTAACCCCTTTTCAGTTTGTGTTTGTTTATTTTGTTCAAGACTTGCAAATAGAGTAGATGGATATTTCCGGTCAAGAGTATCTGACCAATATGTTTTTCTCGGTACCAGGCGGATATAGATTATTCGAAATATGGATATGGATCAATTACAAATAACTCAACAGATATCACATATATAGAGACCAGATAGAAATTCAACAAAAATATTATATTATACCAATTATTAGAGAATATTTATCATATTCAAAAATATATACATAATAGTATGTTAAATCATATTATAAATTAGTCAATGATTATAAAACACAAAAAATATTTATGTTCATCGGGTATGTTATCAAATATCTATTTTGTTGATTTATGTGATATATTTCCTTTCGGATATTTAGAAAATATAAATACAGATCGGATACTGCTTTTCCTATATTCTAACCCATATTCCTTTTTATTTCCTAGATACAAATACATATGATATAAGATATCAAGGTATTAAATAAACAATATCTAGGGCAGTATTTTTTTCGAATATACCATGTGTATAATTCCTGGCCCGTTTGTCCTACATAGGAGCCCGGATAATTTCTCAACGTCTTGATGTGAGCGTCGTGCCACCTTGTTAGTATTGACCAATGGCGAACGCCACCCCGTGTGGCGGAAGTTCGCCACCCAGGATAGCAGGAGCGTTGGTATATTGTAATAATGGTGGCTTGTTGTATACAATATACATTTTGATTTTATTGTTGTATTAACACTTTTTCTAATTTATACATCTGAGAGGTTGGTGGGCTAGTTGTCTACTTGTCTTGGTCGGGTCCCAAGCAAGCGGTACATCTTGAACCATGGCTCTCTACCTATTATGGTTCCTAAATTTCAGAACCGGTTAACTTGGTCTTGAAATTGTGAAAATCAGACTAAAACGGTCAACGTACAGGTTTTACGTGGTTTTCACTAACATGGCATCCACTTGTGAGGTTTTAGACGCTTTTTACTGATTTGGGGATTTTTCTCCGGTTAGTTTTGGCCGGTGGTGGAGTCAGGGCTCGTCTCCTGGCTTGCCGTCGGCATTCCCTGATGCTTGGTGCTTGAGCAGCCGCTCTCCTCATCCGTGGGCTACTGTTGGTGGAAGAATCAAGATTAATTGGTTCTCTGTTGGTTCGTGTGCTTGTCGGTGCACGTTTTTCTTGTTGGCTTTGTGAGCTGTGGGCTGTCTTCCCTCGATCTGATGATCTGAGTCTTTGAACTCTTGCTGAATCGCAGATTTTTGTGCGTTGTATCTCCGAGTAACACGTCTTTCGCTGCATTGTGGTGGGAGCGATAGTTTTTCTGGGATAACGACTTGTTCGCGCCTTGCTCACCTTCTCCTTCTCAGTGGTTTCAACTACCAACTGCTACGTGAATATTTTCTATTACTTCTTGTTCTTGCAAAGGGGCTGTCAGCTTTTGCTGACCTGGGGACCTTGCAATTATTTGGAGGCTTTCAATTTTGCTCGATGATGAATGAATATATTGAGATATATGTGACAAATCTAGATATATAGACTGATTCTACGTTATGTGTTATTTCTATTAATCACTCGCTTGACTGCAGTTCAGATTTCATATACACAATTATATGTTATACAACTTGATAGAATATGCTTATTGCTGTCGGATTATGATTTAGGTCCTTAAGATACGTACAGAATATTATTCTGTTATTACATCCAGGAGCTTGTTTCAGTTGGATGTTATTGGGCTCAATCTGTGGATCATTTTCTATACTAAGTTGATTTAGTTCTGTAACTGCCAATGTCTAAGTACAAGTAATTAACTTTAGAGTCAGTACATATCTTTGAGATTTGTCACATTGTCAGTGATATAAGTTGTTATTGAACTTGGAGGCCATGCACTTGTGAATGTGGAACCAGTCTTGACTTGGAGGCCACATATTTGTGCAAAGAACCAGTTGAGAGCAAATTATTCTTTTCTACTTTTGTTTGAACATTATGTTAATAGAAGTATATGGATTCTGGTTCATGGTATACTACAGTAGCTTTGGTTTAATGTTTTATGACATTGGTAAAGTGCTAATGTTATATTCCTTTTGCTGTTACCGAGATTTCTTTATGATTATTTTTGCTGGAATTTTATTGCAATGCTTACTAAAACCGCAATTTCTCCAACAGTCCAAGCTCATTTAACTACGTTGAGCAGTGCTCAGACGAATTTGCTCGTGCACCCGGAGCTACCGATTTTCCGAAGAAAGGCCGGAGAGCAATCGTGGTCGCCATGGGCTTCCCAAGCTCGGCCAATCCATCCATGAACTCGTGACTAAAAGCATCCGTAGTAGAAACCCTATAGTAGTGTAGAAATAAAGTTTTAGAGATAGAGTATTTGGTGGAGGGAAAAAACTTTTTAGGATGTAGTGTAAAGTGTGAAGGAATTTTAGGGTGAAAGAGAGAGAAAATAGGAACAGAACTCTTGGTGTGGATGCTCTAAAGATCCCTGCCATAACATCCTTTTGTCAGAATAGTCGTTGGATTGTCAGACTAGTCGTTGGAGTTAGCATATGTCGTAGCCCTCCCTCCTAGTTGTGTCATAGGCTCGCTGTTGGCCATGTAGGTGACACTAGAGCATGGATAAGACTTATCTCCAACCGTTTTTCCTTCATTTCCTTCCTTTTCCTATTTCCTTTTCCATATTCTTTTCCTTTATTTCTCACCATCTCCGAAAGGATAGAAAATCCTTTATTCCTTTTGAAAGAGAACGGTGAAAAAGAGAATCCCTTTCAAAAGAAAACGGTGAAGAGAATCTGTTGGAACCACAAAGAGAGCGGGACCCACCATGAAGGGAAACCCAGTCTAAGAAGGGTACGGAATGTGTCGTGGCCCAAGGATCATAGGGGAGGAGACCTTAGTGTTGGGGTAGGCTCATCATCACCTGTAATTGCCGCCGACGGATCGAGCCACAGCATGGTCCTGCTGCTCGTCGTTGTCCTCATGGTCCCTCGTCGCCACCGTCTCTGCTCGCTGCGCACAGCATCGTCACCTTCTATGGCATCACCTCCGCCCTGACTCGCCGAAGCCGAGTTAGCCCCACCATCCTCCTATGGCGTGCGCGCTCTCTCTCTCTCTCTGTTGTATGCACATGTGGATGTCACAGCAGGAAAAACCACCCAAAAGGCCAAAACCATACGTGGATCATATGCTAGCGAAAGCCACCCAAAGCTGCTACATTAAGGGATCATTTTGATCCGGTTTTTACAAAACAAGGATCAATTAAACCGGTTTTGAAGTTAAGCGATCAAAATAGATTGAGAGGCATAGTTCACGGTACTTTTTCCTTGTTTTGGACCTAAGTGATGCTCGATTCTAGTGCTTCTTCTCATGCTTTGAAATAACTAAAGGAATTTTACCTGCAACACTAATCTTACCAAATAATTCGATTCTCGCATGATTTAGAAGAAAAAAAAATGTGTTCCAAGGGTTCGGGTTGGTGACTTGGTGCTTGCATGAGCTATCCATTGCATCAGATGACACCACGAACCAGACACGCAATCACACAACATTACACTGACCAAACAAACAAGAAACAACACAGTAATAAATGAGTACATCCAACAAACTGGCTGATAAGGACACAAACCTGCAAAAGGCGAATTCTACTCTAAGGATATGGATTAGAACTAGACAGCTAGTACATCTACTCAGGAGTAAGGACATCGCTAAGCCACAAACCAACGATCTGAGACATCTAGAACATTTGATATCACATAATCAAACTCCATTTCTAGAACCTAACAAGGTATCACTAAAAAACAATGCAGGGCATCAGAAAGACAGAAGCTACCTATTCATCTGCACCACACTAAGATCATATGGAACCAGGAATTGGATCATTCTCAGAATTGTGGGTGGATGTGTCATCTTCCTTGGCTGTTGCTGCTCCATTCAGGGATGCTGCTGTATTTGTCACAGCATTTTTCTGACCTCCTCGAGCAGATAGGGCACTCTTGCTCACATTCTGACTGCTGATTGACAGTCTTCTACCTGGGGTCACATTTGATGCGCCACCATTGGGTTTTGGGACAGATACCTTCTTTGCACTAGTCAACCTATAGGGATTGACACGAGTCCCGAATGGCCCTTCACGGTCGATGTTCAGTAGCTGCTCAGTATGGCGCTTTTGCTCCTGGAATGTGAGAGAAACAAAACAGATGGCGTTGATTCCAATCGGGTCATCTGATTAAACCATGAATACATATCATCACAGTATCCTTATTGATGTGAACCTCAGTTATCTTCAACCAAACACAACGGAATTCAGAATTGTGGCAGACTGGCAATTGACAAAGAAATTCAGTGTGCAGAAGAGATACAGTAACTACATTTGACAAGCATGCAGATTGACAACTCAAAAACAAATGCAACATATTGTAACTACATAGCATTAACAGAAAGCATGAAAGGTATAGCTGGAATAAGGACACAATTACATTCAGATTCAATATGTAGTTGGCACTAGGATGCTTCAAGAGTATAAGTAACACTAACCCGCGTTCTTTTCTTCTCTTCTTCCTTGTCTTGCCTAAGCATAACATACTCATCCAACATAGCTAGAAGAGGAACGCCATCATATATGAATGGCAGGCCATGGTTTTCTTCCCACGCCCTCGTCTTGACCACTAGAGTTTCGACAAGGGCTACAAAGAATCCTCACATTAGCAAGAAAACAAGAGAGTAGCACATTTCAAGGAGAAAAATGCTAGCCTATTCTGCATTTTTACTCAAAGTAGCTCTTCTACACTATAGTAGTAAATCATGAAAATGACATAAAATTATTCAGCATTAATGGATATATTATTTACTTATGCACCAAAGAAGGCACCTGGAATTTTGCTAACTAGGATACGAGCCTTTTCCGCGTGTTTGAGATTCAAGTGGGCACCTCGGCCTGAGTTATATCTGTTGTCATCCTGCAAAAGGAATTTTGCTATAAGAATACAGCCACAATAACATGATTTACTAGAACTCATAAATAGCATACGCGGTTATAATCTTCAAGCCAGCCTTCCTCCTCACATGCAGACATCCATTTCTCAACTTTATCTAATATTTCTTTTCTACTCAAAGCTTCTTCCTTTGCTTTCAGTATCTCACTGTCCATGTCAGCAATCAATTCTGAAGGTTCCATGTTCCCTGATTCAACCAGCGCCAGTATTTTATCACGGGCAGCTGATATGTCTAGTACTAAGTGAGCGCCAGCATAAATATCTTCCAATGTGGCTTGCTTCTTAAAAGCTATTTCTTTCATCTTGCTGTATTTTAGCTGATCCAACCTTTGAACCTCAACTGCAACCTACATATTGCAGAAAAAAAAAGGTCAAACAAAAAGCCCAATAAAAATAGTCAAAAGTATCACATTGTTGAATCTCACTTTATCAATTATCTGAAGAGCAAGTGCTCCAGGTGCAGTGACCTCCTCGATAGTTGCAGTTCTATTGCAAGCGACATGGTCAAACAATCTCCTTTCTTCTACTGGGGTATCCATCAAACCCCATAGATCATAGAGTTGAGCCGCAAGCTCTTGAAGCTGAGCATAGAATTTAAATTATGCATGTATGAGTTGTGGGATGTACGGATATAAGAGCTATTGTTGGGTAAGTGCGGAACTGGAAGATATATGTTACCTTCTCTAGCCTCGATATTTTTTCCTCATTAAGGGTAGTTATAGTCCTATCAAGTTTTGACAGGGTATCATTGCTAATGCTCTTGCAGTCCTTTCCAACAGAGTCATCTAGACTGCTATGAACTTCAGTTATTGTGCTAAAAAAATCCATCCCCAATACATTACAGAGATCTCGTACCATACTTACATGCTCAAGAACCTTCTCCAGCCTATTTCTCTGCAATGTCCAGGGAAAAGTACCTCATCATCTCCATTAAACCAAATATATGCAAATCACCATGCATATGAAAAACTACTACAAAGCAAATGAAACAGATGAATGCATACCTTCTCTTTCTTGAGTTCTTGTAGTTGACACTGAAATTCCTGAAGCTTCTCAACTGTCAAATCATCCTCATTAATTTGTGGAATCGCCACCTGCTGGCCTATCTCGAGAGTGCCAGCAATCTCACCATGTATTTGCTCGATTTTTGACCGTGTATTTGCAAATTCCTTTATTCTCTCCTTCTTTTGCCTGCTCAATTCTTCAAGTGTTGGAGCTAGAGCAGCTAATTGTTGCTTGATTGTCCATGTTGTTATTTCAGGCTGCATATAATAAGCATTATCAATTTTACATCTGACATCTTTAACAAAAAATGTCAAAGTACCAGCACAAGTTTAAAGAGCGATGGCATGCAGTAAGCCAGTAAATAGAAAGAACAACTGCATTTTTTAACTACTTTTGGGAAAGTTCTAACATGGTCAACATTGAAGTGTTCGAAGTTCGAAGAACTGTAAGTCCAACAGGGTAAGAACAAAACAATGCTAAAGCGTGGTCAAATTTTCTACAAGCCATCCATAAATATTGAAGACTCTAGTAGATTATGCATGCATCGGTCTCTTCAGAATTACTTCTACCAGCAATTGGCCTAGGATTATTGGAAGCAGGAACGTTTACTAACTTACAGTTCTTGCTATGGATTTCTCTCCAAGGGCAGAGGCAAGCCTGGCAAGCTCCATCTTTGAGTAGTCTAGTGCTTGGAGAAGAAGATCCCTTGACTTCAGTGCTTGATCAACTTTCCTCTTGTAGACATCCAAGCACTCGTGATCCAGCTGAAGCAAAACCTTGTCGCGGTCCTCCTTGCTCTCACCAACTTCGTCCCATACTAACTGATAATTTGAAAAGAGACAAACTATTCGCTCAAAAAGCAGACAAAATAAGAAGAGCACCTTATCATCAAATCAAATACGCGAGACAAAAAAATCCTCAATCCTATGGCATGACCAAGTATTGAGCAGTTCAAGCAAGTACCTGCAGTTTTTGCAGCAATGATCCGCACGTACTTTCACCAAGCAAAGCAGCCATTCCAGAACAGATGAATCCTTTTGTTGTAGCCGTATGATTTTAGTAAACTCCTGTTCGTGGATCACGGAATGGACAAATGTACTTCCAAACTTGCCAATGCTAATACTAATGGAACCAAATCTGCTCAGTTAAGTATTTGAGTTAGTCAGATACAAATATATGGTGAGGCTACCACACTCAAAATTGGCATTCCAGCTCGTCTATCAAACCTAACATTCCCGCCTAATTAGCAGCAGTACTTTTAATTATTTGCTGAATGTCCGTATTTTATAACGGAACATCAAAAAAATAAAATTCTAAATTATTTATTGTAATATTAGATCTTCATCTAGAGAAGATGGCTTGCAACATAATCTTAAGGTTAAAATAACAAATCAAACATACGATTTAAGTAAGTGCAAAACAAAGAGTCACTAAAACATGGAGTATAGAATGGCATGGTAGGTAATTTCTGTGAAATGACGTATTACCAGCGCAAGCCTCTTGCCTCTTTTTAATCGTAGATATTAAGTGATTCCACGGTATAGCAAAGTTTAATGGAAGTTTCAACGGTGCAGCGCGTTTCACGTTTCAAGATCGAAGTTTCGAGAAGGTTTCAGCAAAGTTTTGAAGAATTTTAAAAAGATTCGAGTGGGTTTCAACAAGCTTCACATCTTTCAAGCGGTTTCAGAAGGTCCCAGTGATGTTTCAAAGAAGTTTTCGCGAGCGTTGCACCAAGCTTCAAACAAGTTTCACTATTTCCATGTATAAGTACGAATTTTAAACTGATTTTCAAACAAAACGTCAGTACATTTCAAACAAAACAACCCCCACACCAAGTAACCAAAGGAAAAATCGAAAGCTTCAAACACGGGGATCGTGGATCTGAAACAAGACTAAGCTCACCGGAGTTGTACGCTAGAAAGAGGAGCTTGAAGGCGGACCTCCAAATCCTAGTGGCGGCGTAGACTGCCGGAGCCGGCTATCGCTCGCCGCTCCATGCCTGCTCACCGCTCCAGCACAACACGGCCGTGCCGTGCGTCGCCGCCACCCCCGCCACGAGCAAGCTCACTCGCCACCCGCCACTCGCTGAGCTCCGGCCCCCGCCCGCTGTTCGCGGCAGCTCGGCCCCGTCACCGCGGTGTCGACTCAGTGTGGCGATATCCGCCGACACTGGCAGTGAACCGGACGGCGACGCTCGTCGTTGAGAGAGAGATACGAGGATCGAGGTGGGAGAATTGAAACGGGGAGGCGCCGAGGCGGCGGAGCATTCGAGTGTTCTACTGTTCTCGTCGAGTCGAGGGGATTTTAGCTATCCCGTAACCGATATGCTACCGTTCTTGCGCGAATAAACATTCAAAAAAAGGAAAAATTATTATTTGCCATTGAAAAGAATGGCTCTCTAAAATTTGTCATTTTATGCCACGTAATCTAATATTTGCTAATGAGAAGGATTTCTATTTTATAATATGTCATTTTTATACTTTTAAGCCAATGAGCTTATTTATCTTTTTTTTTACCTATGCGAAATAACCATCGTGCCCCTATCTAATATAAACAGATCCTTGCACCCAGCGCTTTGCTCGGCTCAGTCCCTGGCTCGCTCTCCTGCTTGTCTCGCTTTCGGGACCAAGCAGACGAGCGGCTGGTGACGAGTTCATTGGTGGCGGCGACCAGGAAACAGCAGGCGATTGGGCTTCAGGAGGCGGCGGCATCTGGAAGCAGAAGACCATGGGGCGCTGGGTGCAGGGATCTGTTCAGATCAGAGACGGGCACGATGGTCATTTTACACGGGTAAAAAACAAGGATAAATAAGCTAATTGGCTTAGATCAGGGGCAGAGCTTCCTTGCGGCCACCGGCCAAGGGGAGGAGGTGCAGGACTTGGCCTCGCCGTCCGGCTAGCCGACGGCGGCGAGCTCTCTCACGCCGGTCCCACATGCTTTCCACCGCGGCGACGAACGGCGGTTGAAGGAGGATCTGCGCGTGGGTCGGTGGCCGCGGCAGGGTGGTGTACCCCGTCGTCGCTAGACCCTCGATCGTCGACGACGAGATCCATCACGAGTTTCATCAGTAGGGATTATCGGAGGAGGATGATTCCTTTGGTGTGTTCATCAACATTTGCATGCATCCATGGTGTTCATGCTTCGTCATCGGGATCACGCAAGGAATATTCGGTGAATCAGGGGGCATATTCAATTAATGGTACTAT
Source organism: Olyra latifolia (assembly GCA_036346145.1). Taxonomy (NCBI): domain Eukaryota; kingdom Viridiplantae; phylum Streptophyta; class Magnoliopsida; order Poales; family Poaceae; genus Olyra; species Olyra latifolia. The sequence continues at coordinate 10,243,335 of CM070524.1, forward strand.
TCTGGATGGTGATATTTGGCCCAAGGGGCCTGCCTTGGCCCAGGAAAATTATAGAAAGAAGGCCTTGTCGGTGAGGGATTTATTCGGCCGATTCTGGGGGAGATTCTCGCCGGCTACTAGGGTCTCGCCTCCTTTTCACGGGGGCGGTGAGTGGAGAGGGGCGGCTTCTGGCGATCGGCGTTCCTATGTGCAGGTGGTGAAGGGGGAGTCCAAAAACATGGAGAGAGGTAGGGGAAGAGAGGGTGGTGGTAGAGGTGATTGGAGGGGCCATTGGGGAAGCGGCAGGGGGAGTGGCAATCGGGGTGGCAGGGGTCTTACTTGGAATCGACCTCTTCAGATGGTTGGGGATCGGAAGGAGAAAGCAGCGACCATTTCTGGAACGGTGGTGGATGCGGGATCAGAAGAAAAAGGGAAGAGTAAGATTTCTGTAGACTCTATTTCAGATCCTCCTTCAGATCTGAACCAGGTACCCTCTAAAAATTCAGATCACGGTTGATGTGGGGATCGAGGATTAAGTCATGGGGAAGGAAGGATGTTGTAGATGATGAGAGACCTCTGGGGCATGTTTGAGATGTGGCGATTGGGACATTTTGCGCTTAATTGTAATGCTGTTTTCATGTGTGGTAGATGTGGAAAAGAAGGTCATGTTGCTATGGAGATGCCCTCTTAAGAAACCTTGGGAATTTTATGCTTATATGTGTGGCTTCCAGTCTGAAAATCAGGGTTTGTATGTGATTGAAGATGGGGTATCTGAACAAATGATCAGGGAGAGGGGTAATATGGCTGTTATTGTGGTTGAGAGTGAGGGGGTTTCTGTACGGGATATTGAAAAAGAATTCAATCTTATTTTTAAATCGTTTCCAAAGTGGAGCTGCACAGCGAGGGTTATTGGATCCAAGAAATTCTTGATGCGTTTTCCTAATGCTAGAAAAGTTGAAGAATTAGCTGATCTGCCTATGATGAGAATGAGGACAGCTAACGTTTTTATGAAAGTTGAAAAATGGAAAGCTGAAAGTGGAGCCAAAGAAATGCTTCAGGAAGTTTGGATTAGGATATTTAGTATTCCTATGGAGAAAAGGGCAGTGTCTACTGTTTGTTCTATTGCTTGTCTTGTTGGGATTCCGCAGGAGGTGGATGAGGGATCCTTATACAGACATGACTATGTTAGAGTGAGAGTGTTCTGTAGGGACATCTATAAAGTCCCAGGGATTGTGGAGGGTGTGATTGGAAGAGGAGTTTTTGATTTTATCATTCAAGTTGAGGAACCAGGGATGGAGGATTTTGAGCAGGAAGTGGGTGTAGGTATTAGAAATGATAGTTCCAATGAAGATGTTAGGGCCCAATCAGCAAAAAAAGCTAAGTTGGATAAGGCTCCAGATGGGGATATGGCGTGGAAACAGGGTTGGGAAAAAACATTCCAAGGGGGCAAAAAATGTAATACAGCAAATGAAGGTGCTGTATGTGAAAAGTCTGCTGATATAGGAACCCGGAATGTGGAACAGAATTTAATGAAGGGTGGATGTGATGGTGATTTAAAGGGGAGTAGCGAGGATATAGAAGAAGAATATTCTGGTTTTGCTGCTCTGGCCTTGCAATTTGGAATTGATATGACAGCAGAGGAAAATATTAGTGGAGATCACACTATTAAAAATTCTCAGATACAGACCTGGTATATGTACGAGAGGAATTCGCTGCCTTATTTGCCTCATAGATCTTTGAGGACTGGTGTTTGGGACTTTATTAAGTCGTGGGATGGGGGAGAGCAAGGAAAATATGTTGAGATATTTAGTCAGAGAATGACAAGCAAGAGGGCTTATCAGGATGTTGGGTGTAATGAGAAGGCTGGTTATATAGGTGAGTCGAATAAGAGTATTGTGGAATTTTGTCCTATGGAGAGTGGTGTGATCGAAAATACTCAGGAAGTGATGGTAATGAATGAGGAAGCTCCGGATCCGGACTCTCAAGAAGATATAGAGGTGATGCCTATTAAAGTTTTATCCCCGGCTCTAGCACAAGATGGCAGATGTTCAATTCAAAAAGAGATGGAGTCAGAGTCTTGTCTCATGGGGACTCGAGATGACAATGCATTTACCCTGGTGCATAAGAAGAAAAAAAACACTATTGTACCAACACGAAGAAGCAAAAGGATTGGTGGGGAGAATATAAAATTCGGAAAAAGTCGCTAACCCGGAAGAAAAAAAAAATCTGGAAGGTACTCATATTTCTTCTAACTCCTTTCTTTGCATTAGATAATAGTGAGATGGAACATGTTATTTCTTCTATGGGTGTGTGTACTGATAATACTTCCTGTGAGCATTTCGATATGGTTAGGGATATCGAAATGGCTAGACTTGACTTATATATGAAAAATATTCCAAAAGCTGATAAAAATAGGGTTGGGGGTGAGGTAGGTCAGGATATTGATCAGGATGATCAAATGGTGTTGCAGGAATGGTCATCTGACAGTTTCAGTGATGACAATGTTTGTAAAATGGGTGATGAAATATGTATTCAGAACAACAAAACAAAGAAGCGCAAGGGTAGAGCTATAAATGTAATGAAAGTAGGCAGTAATACGAAGAAACCCCTTAATAAAAGTCACCGTAATATTATGAAAGGAGGAGAGGTATTCTGTAATATAGGGCATAAAGAACGGAAAAAATGATGCAGAATCACTTTAAAGGCTTATTTTGGAACTACAGAGGTATTCAAAAAATTGGTAGGAGGGGGTTTATTAAGGATTGCATTCAGAAATATTCTCTCTGTTTTGTCTGTATTTGTGAGACTAAAAAGAACGATTATTCCAAAAACTTTTTTAATTTCATGGACCCTAGTGCGTCTTTTCAATGGGATTGGATACCCTCTCAAGGCAAAAGTGGTGGCATGCTTTGTGGTATAAAAAATGAGAGGTTTGATGTATTATCTTGTAAAAAAGGTGAATTTCTGTTTATGCTGAATATTTGGGACAAGATGAATAAGTTTAGATGGAATTTGGTCATGGTATATGGGGCCCCTCATGCTGAACAGAAATTGGAGTTTCTAGCTGAACTTTCATCATATTGTGCTCTATCTGAAAATGATTCTCATATTCCTTATATGGTGGGTGGAGATTTTAATATTATTAGGAAACTTTCGGAGAAAAATGGAAATTATAGCGATGTAAGATATATGAATATTCTGAATGATATAATTCGTATCCATGATCTAAGAGAGGTGGTAATGATAGGCGGGAAGTTCACATGGTCGAATCAGCAAGAAGTGCCTATTTTGGAAAAGTTAGATAGAGTTTTGATGAATGAAGGAATGAAAAACTTATTCCCCGATACTGTAGTGAAATGCTTACCTAAGAGTATGTCGGACCATAACCCTATTTTAGTGGGGACCGGAGAAGAACATAGGAAAAAAAATAATAAGCGGTTCAGTTTTGATATTAATTGGTTGCAAAAAGAGGAGTTCGTACAGTTTGTGGACGAAAGATGGAAAATAAACTTTGGAGGAGGAGATAGTGTTACGATATTTCAAAGGAAAATCAAGAATCTAAGAAAGTCCTTAATCGGTTGGGGAGCAAACATTTTTGGACACACTAGAGTTAGGAAACATGTAATTATGAATAGGATCAAGGAGTTGGAGTTATCTGAACAGGGAAAATCTTTGAAAAAGGAGGAAATAGAAGAAAGATCCGATTTGAAAAAAGAGATGTATCAAATATATGAGGAGGAGGAAACTAGATGGTTCAAAAAGTCTCATGAAAATTGGCTATTGAAGGGGGATAACAATACAACTTATTTTCATAGAGTTGCGGGTGGGAAAAGAAAAAAGAAAACTATTCTGTATTTTAAAGGAGATCAGGAGCATATTGAGGGGGACTTAGAGCTTTTGGATTATGCAACTCAATATTACAAATCTCTTTTTGGGCCTGGGCAACCTTCGAATTTTTCTCTAAAAGAGGATTTTTGGGGAGAGAATGAAAAAGTAACAGAGGAACATAATGCACAGCTTATTGGGGTGTTTTCTGAAGAAGAAGTTAAAAAAGCTATTTTTAGTATGGGAAAAAATAAAGCACCCGGCCCGGACGGTTTCCCGATTGAGTTTTATCAAACTTGTTGGCATATTGTGAAGGATAGTATTATGAACATTTTCAGTGACTTTCACAGAGGAAGAGTGAGATTAACAGACCGAATCTAGGTGTTATTATTTTGCTTCCAAAGGTGGAAAACCCGGATCAAATAAAACAGTATAGACCTATTTGCCTTTTGAACTGTGTTTTCAAAATCTTTACGAAAGTGCTTAACAACAGGATGGAAAAAGTTATGCAGCATATTATTGCTAGTAACCAATCTGCTTTTATTAAGGGTAGATACATCCTCGATGGGGTGGTGACTTTACATGAACTAATTCATCATACGAAGACAGATGGTAACGGGGTATTAGTCAAGCTGGATTTTGAAAAAGCGTATGACAAGGTAAATTGGGGTTTTTTGTTTGAATGTCTCAAATTAAAGGGTTTTCATCCTGTATTTTGTAATTGGATTATGAGAATTGTAGAGAAGGGGAGTATTTGTGTTAATATAAATGGAGTCAATGGGAATTACTTTCAAAGCTTTCAGGGGGTCAGGCAGGGGGATCCCTTATCCCCTTTCTTATTCAACATAGTGGCTGACGCTTTGACGAAAATGATTACAAATCTTCAAAAATGCAAAATGGTGAAAGGGTTAGCTAGTGATATTTTTGAGGATGGGTTGGCAGTTTTACAATATGCGGATGACACTATTCTATGTCTGGAAAGAGATTTAGCTAAAGCGAAAAATATCAAATTATTGCTTACCATCTATGAAAATCTGTCGGGTCTTAAGATTAATTTTGAAAAAAGTGAAGTCTTCATCATTAACGGGGATAATGATTGGGGTAGCCATTTCTCGGAGCTGTTTAATTGTAGTGAGGGGATGTTACCTTTAAATATCTTGGTCTGCCTATTAGTGGGAGGAATATTCTTGTTAAAGATTGGAATTTTCTTTTGGGTAAGATGAACAATAGATTGCAGACCTGGAAAAGTAAAACCTTGTCTTATGGCGGTAGATGTGTGCTCCTAGATGCTTGTCTGAGTAATATTCCCACCTACATTATGTCCTTGTACCTTCTTCCGAAAACGATTATTCAGAAAATGGAAAGGGTTAGAAGACGGTTCTTTTGGCAAGGGAGTGATACAAAGAGGAAATACCATCTAGTTAGATGGGAGAGAGTGTGTACAAGCAGGGGGAAAGGGGGGCTTGGTATCAAGAATCTTAGATTTGTCAACATAAGCCTTATGTCAAAATGGTGGTGGAGGTTAGAAACTGAGGATGGAGTTTGGCAGAAGATTCTGAGAACTAAATATGTCAAAGATAAATCTCTTAATTGTGTGAAGGGGCATGCGGCTGATTCTCCCTTTTGGAAAAATTTATTGAGGGTAAAAGATTTATACTGGAAAGGGAGGAAGAAAATTGTTTTCAATGGTAGTGAAACTGATTTCTGGCATGATAGCTGGCTGGGAGATTTGCCACTAAAACTGGAATATCCAGATGTTTATAATATTTGTTATAAGAAAGATATTACTGTAGCGGAAGCGAGAGAATCTAATTGGGTCTTTGATATGAGAAGATGGATATCCTATAATATGCGAGAAACACGGGCAAAAGTGGTGGACAATTGTCAGAATTTCAATTTGGGGATGGGGAGGATAAAATTTGTTGGAAAGGGGATCAAAAACATATTCACCGCAAAGCTATGTACAATATGTTGGATGGGCCACGTTTTGATAGGGTGTATAATCAGATTTGGAAATGCAAAATTCCCTAAAATCCGAGATCTTCATGTGGTTAGTGGGTGAAAATGCAATTTTAACAAAAGATAATCTTAGGAAAAGGAAATGGATGGGGAACCTGTTTGTATGTTTTGTGAACAGATTGAAACTGTGAACCATATTTTCTTTAGTCGTAATATAGCTAAAATGGCTTGGGAATTGTAGGTACAGACTTTCAACCTGTAGTGTTAAACCGATTAACTTTGATCATTGCTTTGAGTGGTGTGATTTGATTTGGCCCAATCACATACACATATGTTTGGTGTGTGTGGCAGCGGTGTTATGGTCTATTTGGACAATCAGAAATAAGATTTGTTTTGAGAATAAGAAGTTGTATTCTCCTGACGAGGTTATTCATGGAGCATGTGCTTTGATTAAATATTGGGCAGGTCTGGGGGATGAACAAGCTCAGGGGATTATAATGGAAGGGGTGGCAAGAATCATCGACACAATGAGTCAACTTTCGAAGGGTGATGATGCAACGTAAGAGATGGTGTCTGAGGGAGCTGGAGACACAAGAAGAAGCCTTGTTGCTGTCCGAAGGGTGGAATGGACATTCTTTTGTTGATCTGTGCTAGGACAATGAGCTTAGTCGGTTTCTGGGTTGAGGAATGTTTTGGTTGTTTTGCTACTCGCAGGTTTAAAATGTTTCTGGTTGCTAAAAAGCAAGTTCAGTTAGGTCTTTTGTAATGTGAACCTGGTTGTAATTCTGTTTTCTTTACGGAAATGGAATTATGGGGTCCATGCCCCTTCAGCAAAAAAAATGGTATATTATAGAATAGAAATCCTTCTTAGTGGCAAATATTAGATTACCTCAAATAAAATGACAAATCTTGGAGAGCCATTCTTTTCAATGGCATATACTAAATTTTCCCTTAAAAAGAGGAATTGATTCAGTGTGGTGTATGGTTTAAACTTCCAAAATCACATATGAAAACAAGGGATGTTAGGCCAACATTGCATGTGATATCATTGCTTAGTTTATAACAATGCATATTATATAGGAATTGATCTTAGACACTTTTCATAACTTACATGGGCCCTGCCACTAAAATTACAATACTTCTCTAAGGGCATTTCCAACAATGTGTTTTATTTGGAGTGCTCCAACACTGTAGTAGATGAATTTGGAGCACACTATTGGAGAGGTGAATAAGGTATACTTTTCAGTATAATACTCTTCGAGGGCATGCCCAACACTAACCCCATTTTCCCCCACCCTATCGCTATTTACCTCTCACTTTCGCAAAACTATTCACCTCCATATTTTCCCTTCCTATCACTGTTGCTCTTCCAATCACTATTCACCTCTCAACAATAACACTATTTTCACTTTCTAGTCTCACTCTCTATATTCACTATTTGCTCTCCTTTTCTCGACCACCATCCTATATTTACTATTCCTCACTCTATCACTGTTCACCTCCCAACAATAATCCTCAAATTCCACTCGCTACATTGATGGGACACCTCAAAATGGGGCTACCAGTGGACATGTCCTAAGTCCTCTTTTTCCATGGGTGCTCGAGCACCATCACTAGTCTAGCACTTTGCCTCCTAGTTCATCCTCATGCTTTGCCTCCTCATTCCTACTCATCTCCTCTCTCTCCAATGTGACAGCCGTAGCCACCTATTCCCCGCTTCTCCTTATGTTCCTCTTAGATCTGAGCAAACCCTTCTCCTTCTTCTCCTTTTCCTCTTCCTCTCTTTATTCCCCATCTACCCTCCCGACGGGCTCATTTGGCGAGCTCGGCGGCTGGATCTGGTGAGGCCTTGCCCGATATGGAGAAGATGGTTGAATTTCGAGAAGAGAATAGAGGATGAAGAAGAAGGAAGGGCATTTTGGCTTTAAACATTATCCTAATATGCATGAAACATTGTATTTTTCCTAGTGAAACATGATGTTTGCTTTGATAAAACACCTTGTATATGAAACACTTTATTTACTTGTGAAATATTGGTTTTGCTCCGCTGAAACATGGTGTTTGATCTTGTGAAACAGTTAACTGCATGAGGTGAAACATCTTTGGGAACATCATTTCGATGATGTTTCATCAGTACTCTGCCCATGTTTCATTAGTATTCTGACCATGTTCCCATAATGTTTCACCAGTACTTTGCCCATGTTCCATCAAAACTTTTTGCATGTTTTATTAGCACTTCGCCAATATTTCATCAGTACTTTGAAGATGTTTCAATCTCATACGACGGACGTGGATTGCTTCCCCGACGAATCCTCTCCGGAGTCGCGCTGCCAGCGGCAGAGGATAGGGTGGGGAGGCCACGGGAGGAGAGGAGAGAGATGGAAATACCATCGGCGGATCCTGTTATCGCGATGTTTCAGAAGCACTATCGTCTTGTTTTAACAGTTCTTGTTCTTGTGGTTTGTTTCAACAGTTTGCTGCGTACGTTTTGAAAAAGTGTCCGATTTTTTCCAAAGTATTGGACGCTCGATCTCTAGCAAGACCCATATTATACTACCTATAGAAAACAACGTGACGCAATGCCCTTAAGAACAACGTCTAGAGACAACTCCTACATTGAGGTTTTTTCAACGTGTCTCTAGAGATAGTGGTGGAGTGGTGGTTTCACGAAATTTTTCATTGACTGACAGACGGTTTATTGCAAATCTGTCTGTTGGATCTAGATCATACAAGTGTTATGAACCGTGTGTATGAGTGGACCAGTACCCTTGTGTGCATATGATACATTGCCATTTTAGATAATAATAAGCGTGATTTAGATTCATGCCACTCCAAAGTCCGTGTTTCGAAATATACCACTCGATTTATCAGTGAAATATGAGTCCCGGGTCCACATTTCATTGACATATGGAGTAGCATACTTCGAAATACCACATTTTATAATGGCATGTATCTAAATTTTTTTTTAAAAAAATATAGCTCGATGTTGTCCTAGACCCATTGCCTATGCAATGCAGGCCTGATATGGCAAATCAGACTTACCAAAAGTCATGGCGCTGCTCAACATAGCCCTTACCCCTCGGCAAAAGACCTCCTTCCATGGGCTAGAGCATGCACTTGGAGCACCCCGCCGCGGATCGCTTGCCTCCTTTGTAAACATATTTTATTTTGCTTTGAGATCCATGCCATGACCATGGTGCCTGAAAGTGCATCTAGGCCCCCTATGGGTTTTGGGGATTAATGACAAAATGATTAAGGGACTAATGAGATTTTTAAGTGTTATCTTCAGATTTTAGTCCTCAACTGTGAATTAAGGAGCAAAGACGGACCCTCAAATCAATTGAAGCAAAAGACAGTATTTAGACTCGTAATATGTAATTTATTTAAAATTTGAGTCTAAGGATAGCCGTACTATAAAGAGGGATTTGACGGGAAATAGTGTTTAGATATTCTAGGCGCTCATGATTAAAATTAGTTAGCAAAAATACGATTTTATAAACCCATGTCACCCATTCCAAAATCCACGTTCAAAAGTTTATATCTTATCCGGAGTATCCGAATATCTATTTGGAATCCGAGGTAACCCCCTCTGTCTCCCCAAGAAGAAAATTGTCTTTGATGCTAAGTCCTACTCGGACTATCTGAGATTTCACTCGGAGTATCCGAAGTCATTATCCGGATTATCCGAGCTAGTCCTCTCTGTTCACCGTGCAGAAATTACTCGGAGTATCTGAGATTTCATTCGGAGTATCCGAAGGTTCGGACTATCCGAAGATCCTATTCGGAGTATCCGAGATGGGTGTCTCTGTCTGTTATTGTTCCAGACCTTCACCACGACTTGTACTATTCGGAGTATCTGAGTATTTACTCGGACTATCTGAACTTACACAGATCTAAGTAAAAAACGGCTAGTTTTGGGCCACATATATATACCCCATCTCACTCCCACCTAACACACGACACCATTTACTCAGAACATTTATTGCTCCCGTTCTTCCTCCTTGAGCCCTAGTTTTCTCTTCCCTCTTGAGCTTGTTGATTGGATTCACTAGAGGGAAAAGAGAAGTGAGATCTGAAGAGTTTGAGCTTGCTAAGGTCCATCTTGAGCACTGGGTTTCATCCTCTCATGGATTTCTCGCCGATCTATTACTCTTGGAGGTTGAGGACTCCTAGACGGCTAGGAGTTGCCGGTGAGCTCTCAAGCTTCGTGTGGTGAGCCTCCGGAAGTTTGTGAAGGTTGAATCCACCTCCGCAAGGAAAGGATTCGAGATAGTAAAGCCGGTGAGTGCTTTGTGCAACACCGCGAGGATTAGGGTTGAAAGAGACCCGGGCTTTGTGCCGCCTCAACGGAGACGTAGGATGCCCTCAAAGATCCGAACTTCAGGATAAATCTTTGAGTCTCCGTCTTCATCTCTTGGATTCCATCTTCATCCTAGTTGTGTTTAAATTCAAATCTTGGAGTTTAAAGTGGTGATCTTGCTTGTGAATAAGATATTGCTGACTACACATCACCCATAGGTACTCTAGGCTCACTAACACTCTTTGGTGCTTGTGATCTATCTCGAAGAGCCTAGATTCACTATTGCTCGTTTTATTATTCTGTATTCTTCGGACTATCCGAATAGACTTCGGACTATCCGAAGTACTCGGACAGTCCCAGGTGAACTCGGACAGTCCGAACCCTTTGTTTCCGCTGTGATTAAATTTAGTGATAAATTTTTATTACGCCTATTCACCCCCCTCTAGGCGACATCCCGATCCTTCAGTGCCTCCGGTCGCTATGCCTCACGGTGGTCGAACCTAACCCGGTAGACACAGTTGATGGAGACGCGGGAGCGCACTATGGTGAATAGGATGGGGGAGGCACTATCACAGTGGCGCTGGCTACCAGAGAGGAGGGAAGAGAGAGGAAAAAGGAAGGATCTCATGAGAAGATTTTAAAAAACCTTAGGGACTTCTTTTGCAAATGTGCAAGAGAGAGAAAAGAGGACATAGCTATTAGTGATTCGGAAAATGGCCTTCTCATCAAGCTTAATTTTTGTCTAGCGAGGCCAAGATACCCCTTTCACAAGTAGAAGCTTGTTGCCTCGGTAATGCCACCAACACTCTTAGCCAAGGATTTTTATTCTAGTTCGGGTCTCCCGAAATCAGGGATAATAGCCCTCATCTAGTGCATCATTGATGCTCCGAATGAGGGGAGATTAGACATACACACCTGCAAAGATCCACATAGCTGCATATACACTTCAGATGCATCAATTCCTTTTCTCTTTCATCTTGTATACCGAAAGATCCACATAGCTACACATACACTTGAGATGCATCATTTTCTTTTTTTCTTTCATCTTGCACTGTGTATTCTTTCCTGCATTCTTCGGGACATCAACTCTACATTGGACAAGGATAACCCTTGATCCTGTGAAGCCTGAACTAGGATGAAAATCCTTGGTTGAGTCCATGGCATTACGGAGACAACCAGCTTTATACATGTGAAAAGAGGTATCTTGCCTTGAAAAAACAAAAAGTAAGCCGTTGAGAATCGCCGAGAGCTGGCGCAACATAATCCGATGACAGTGCACTGTGAGGACGTGACGCACCGGCGCACAAGCGAATGAAACTGGCCTATTGGCTGGATCAATCTAGAAGATACCATCGCAAGCAAAAAAAATCAAATTTACCTACCATTCTCTTGTGGGAGGACTGGTAGTTTCAGGACACGCTGGCCGACCAACCTTTTAAGCGACGCCTACTCCGAGTCTCCCACATGAAACTGCACCTCCAGGTTATACAGGCTGACGGCACCACCACTATCCCATACCTTCCTGCGGAATGGCTGTGATCTTCGCCGTTGGGGATCATGGCGTGGCGGCCGCCGTGCTCGGCGTTCTGTTCCTGTCCGTGGCCGCCATGCATCGACATGGCGTCGCCGGAGCTGCGGCTGCAGCTGCTGTTCATCACCATGTCGTCGGCGGCGACCCCGGGTGGGACGTGGCCTCCGACGTTCTCGCCTGGTCGGCGGGCAGGCTCTTCACGGTCGGAGACACCCTCTGTGAGCCCACCGCGCGCGCGCGCCACACCTTCACATGCATCTTCCAGAATCAAAACGTGGGAAGGAATTAACGCTGCTGCTCACTGCAGGGTTCGCGTACGCGGCGGCGGACGGCGGCGTGGCGGAGGTGGGAGGCGAGGCGGAGTTCGAGTCGTGCGAGGCCGGCGACCCTGTCAGGACGTACACGGAAGGGCTCACCGCCGTGGGCCTTGACAGTGAAGGCTCGAGGTACTTCGTCAGCGCCGACCCGGCCAGGTGCAAGAGCGGGCTGAAGCTGCGCGTCGACGTGCTTGCTCCGGTGCTCGCTGCATCGCCGCAGGCTGAGGACCGAGCTGCCGCTCCCGCTCCCGCTCCCGCGCCGTCGGCGTCGAGAGGCAGCCGAGGTGCTGCATCGCTGACGGGCGTTGCCTTGTCGTTGATCGGTGTGTGGTGCTTCGGCTTCCTGGTCCTGGGTATATGAACATCATGCTCGGATGCTGCACTTGATTCGTGTCACTGGGGCAGACCGCCAGATGATGTGTGGATGCTGATGATATTGATACGCATATGGCCTGGTAGCCTATGCAGCCTACTATTGTTTCGCAGCAGACTGCATGCCTGTGCCAGAGTCGTAACAATACGTCAACACGGTGTTTCACTTTGGTTCAGTACCTCATAATCATATCAATGATATTTCGCAACATTCAGGCAAGCAGCACTGAGGCATGACGCATGAGCTGAACCAGAGACGCATACCCAATTCCCCAGTAAACTTGTTGACAGACCGGGCATACCCAGTAGCTTCCTACTCTACTAGTCTCTGCCTTGTAAGGCATACACTGGAGCGTTTGTCCCATCTACAAGAGCCACTATATGCCGTTTCAAAGGAGCAACATGAGACTTTCTTTTCCTCCGGCTGTCTCTTGTCTTGCCTGTTCATGAATTCAGCAAGCAGTTCAAAAGGATGATCTATTTGGAAATCTCTATTTACCTGCAGTCGACTATTCCTGATTCAGTAAAGAAAAGAAGAATTTTAGCCATCCTGTCCTCGAGAAAGAGTTCCAGTTAGAACAGACTTGTTGGAACCAGCAGCTAGGTAGAAAGTTTTGGCATTACCGTGATCTTGAAGCCCTTGCTAGGAGCTAGTCAGTATGGCTCACTAATAAAGAAGATTCTGGCTTTCTACGGCAATTCAAAAAATAGTCTACAAGCTACTCCCTCCGGTTTCAAAATACTTGTCGTTTTGGACATTGATACGGTTTTCGAAATGTATCTTTGACTATTAATTTCTATTGCAATTTATATATAGAATTTGCAAAAATTACAATATTATGGAAGTGTTTTTTGAGACGAATATAAAGGTATGATTTTTATGTGGCCAATCCAAATAGTTCAAAATATTTTCATAGATAAAGTTTGAAAACTTTGACTTAGGACAAAACTAAAACGATAAGTATTATGGAACCGGAGGAAGTAACCACTACGTCCTTGTCAGTTGAGCTTACGTTTTATCCATAACTGTGCTTGAAGCTTGAGACATGAGCTAACTCTGTTATCTTCAGCTTATCTTCTTATCTTATTTACCTATATTCGAATCAAAAAATCAAATGGTTTATCTTCTGTAGTACATCTTTTTTTCTCAAAGGTGTGTTCTAAAGCTTTTAAAAACATGTTAAACAAAGCACACCAGACTTTCCAAAATAGTTCGAGAAGCTCTCGAAGTTCAGTTTATAAGCAAATAAGAAGATAAGATAAACTAAAGAGAAATTCCCCTAGTATATTCCTACTCTACTAGTGTCTCTAGGGCCCCGGTTAGAACACTGAAATTTTCCCAATTTTTACAGAACCAAATGGTTTTCTACAAAATTCCTGCATCTCAAACGGAAGATGAACGGAGAGTGAACCTCAAAGATGCAAATATTCACAGAATTGCAAACACTCGTACCCAATTCTCCAAAGAGATGTTGAAGGTAAATATCATTATTATGACATAACAATAATCCAGTCCTCACTCTGCCAAACCCTATATAATTACAGAGAGATTAGAAGAGCGCAACAGCAGAAAAAAAAAAAATTCCAATAACTAGGAACCGCAGACTGAATGAAGCTACATAAAGTACAACACCAAGGGACTAGATTTCCTGTGTTCTAAGGGTATTCTAACTACTCCAGGAGGCAGAGTGCACCTGCACAAATTTGAAGTAAACCTCGTGTCAAAATAAATGCACAAGCTAAGAAAATACAGGGCCAAATTTAATAAAATGAGTGAACCAGTCTGGTGAAACAGATAGGACCACCAGTCCATTCAAAGAGTTTTAAGGGAGGTAGGTGTAAAAACCTCGAAAGAAAATGGCTGCCGATGAGTCATAAGTGATAAGTGATCCAAAAGAATGTAGACAGCATGGTTAATAGCTAGTGCTAGCCGAACTACTGGTAAATTCAATATAGCCCCATCTGTTAAAAGTTAAATATAAGGTCAGATACAAAGTACTAAATCTGAAAGGCCTGCGAGGTTTAGCAATAGAATTTGAGCTAAAACTTGGAGCATAGCAAGAAACATTGATCACACAAGGTCTCAAAACATATATTCGACCATGATGGTTCAAGCAGGCTGTCAAGAAGTTATGAATGAGAATGACAGTTGACCAGAAGAATTAATTTCAAATATAGTAGGAAACAACCAATGTTATTTACAGAGTAAATATACCTACGCTGACTTGGAGCATAGCAATAGAATTTAAGCTAAAACTTGGAGCATAGCAATAGAATTTGAGCTAAAACTTGGAGCAATAGAATTTGAGCTAAAACTTGGAGCAATAGAATTTGAGACCTTTACAGGTTCAGAAATAGAATTTGAGCTAAAACTTGGAGCATAGCAAGAAACATTGATCACACAAGGTCTCAAAACATATATTCGACCATGATGGTTCAAGCAGGCTGTCAAGAAGTTATGAATGAGAATGACAGTTGGACCAGAAGAATTAATTTCAAATATAGTAGGAAACAACCAGTGTTATTTACAGAGTAAATATACCTACGCTGACTAGCATCATCAATTGTAATGAACCGTTAAATAAGAAACACACCTGCAAAAGGAACTTCGATGCAACCTAATGTCTGAATCTACTTGGCTTCTTCTCTAGGTGCTGCATTGTAAACCAGAACTTCACCATCGTGACTGCATAAAGCTTCATCCTTAGGATGTAACATTCCATTTGAAATTACTAGATGGGTGCTATGATGCTCTGACATTGCATTCCAATCAGGTTTGCCTTTATATGCTTCTGCATTGGGAGGTTCTCTTCCTCCATTTTCAGTTGAACCATGGGCTTGCTGCGTTTTATCTGTCGGTATTCCAGCGTTGGTAGTCATCTCTGCACTTTCGACTGCAGATGTTGGTTCAGACTGGAGCTTTTCTTCATTAGCAACACCACTTTGATCTATTGTTGTTGCAGCGTTGGTAGTCATTTCTGTAGCTTCAATAGTATGTGACTCGAAGGCTGCATCAGTCTGCATATTCTTGACAGTAGCAACATTGCTGCCTTCATATACTGGCATTCCAGTGATGGGACTCATCTCCATATCTTTGATAGCACGTAGCTCAGAGGTTGCTTCAGCGTGGACCTTCTCTTCAATAGCAACATTGCTGTCATCATCTATTGGTGTTCCAGTGTTGGTAGTCATTTCCACATCTTCTGCTGCATCTGTCCCAGAGGTTGCTCGAGTTCCGGTCTTCTCTTCAGTAGAAATATTGCTGGTTTGATCCATTGGCATTCCACTATTATCAACCATTTCCACATCTCTGCTCAGAAGAGCTTCAGCGTGCGATTCAAACTTGGTCTTTGCTTCAGCAGCAACAGGAAAAGAATTGTCGGACAGTTTTATGCCAGAAATTACAGAAGATTGTTGCCCATGCATGGTATCATTTAATGAATCCACAGAAAGCGAAGATAATTCACTGCTCACTTTTTCATTAGGAGATTTCTCTGAGTGAGTTCCAGTATTACTGCCAGCAGCAAATTCACCACATTGAACATCATCAAGGGATTTCATACTTTGCCATGCTGTACTACTGCATGATTGCCCATTTCCTTCCTTCTCATTAGAGGACGTTTCAGCATTATCCACATTTTCCTTTGCAGGTCTTGAGGAAGAAATTGATTGTGAATGTGAACCAGCAGTACCTGCATCTGGAGCCAATACAGTACTGCTGTGTACAGTGCTACCAGCTTGCATGGATTTTGGCTTCGTAAGATTTCCATTTGCAGCCACCTTTTCGTGATTTTCCTTTGCAATTGAATTTTCTGCCACTCCCTGAGCAGAAAGCTGTGTACCACCACCAAGTGGACCAGTCTTTGGTGCTGCAATGGTTCTTGTAACCTTGCCATATTTCGGTGGCAGGGGTTTGCCCTTACTCTGTGATATGCATGTTGGACAATGCCACTCAGCTTTAGGAACACCTTTATTACCATAATACTGAAGGCATTTCAAGTGTGCTCCCCTCTCACAAGCATCACAAACAAGCAAGCTGTCCATATCCATGACAGCATTTTTGCATATTTGGCAGTCCAAGCGAGCATGCATGTATTCAGTTGAGGGTGGAGTCCAGCTAGGATGATTAGCAGGTTCACGCAGAAAATGTTGAACATTTTTCGCTATTTCATTGTGATGGATAAAAATAGGTTTTGAAGGAATAGGGTTGCCTGTTGCAGCCTGAGGTGATACTGCCTTTGTGTCCTGATTTTTCACCACTTGATTGGAACTCTGTACAGAATTTAGATTGGACCTAGCAGCTGTATCATGAAGTGATTTGTTCAGGTGGCCAGCAGTCACTGCAGCAGCGGACAACACAGCCAAATTAGTTTCTGAGCTAGGAAAATCAGAAGGAATACAATACTTTTCATAATAGGGATTATACACATAAAAAATAGACACAAGACAGAAAGCGAGGAACTTTTTTAGAACAAAAGAGAAAGCGACATGCAAGCAAGCATAAATACACCTTAAGGAAGACTGTTTGGATAAAGATGTACTTGCTGCATGAAGAACAGCTTCAGGCTTCTATCAACCACACTGGAAACCATATATCTAGCCCTTGAGATATTTTTTACAAATTGTAAATTCATTTTTTTTTATTTCTGCACCACTAATAATCTACTCCAACAAAATGTGTATTTTCCTTGGTTTAAAAAATTGTTTCCAGCATGTTTGTACAGTGAACGGTACAAACATATATATGTGAGATCATATGCAAAGGCCTTAGACATTCTTCTCGAGTGAAGCAAGCATCCTTCCTACTTATGCTAAGCTAGAAATAAGAAGTGTTTACCAAAAAGAAATATGCAAAAAAAAAAGAAAGAATAATATGTGCTGCATACAAGAACAGGTAGAAGTACCTCCACTGCGTGTTATATTCAGAGGGCCATTAACACCTTTGTCTGATTTAAGGTGTAGCTGACCAGTATGGGGTAATGCAACAACTGAAGGGCTGGTAACTGGTTTTACAGGAGATGATCCAGGCGGTTTCAAGGTAACTAGGGAGGTAGTAGTTACTGGGGCACTAGCAGGCAAGGCTGCAATAGCTGGTGGATTCCTAGCAGCTCCAGCAGCGAACATGGTAGACCCATGAAAACCTTGGAATTCTGCCGTTCCACTTAAGGCAGCTGCCTGAGGTGTGCTAGTTGGTGGCACTGGAACTTCCTTGACTTCTTCCATCTATAAAATGATGGATGATATCATAAGTTATGGATCATGAAACCAGAAGCTGGCGCATAACATAAAGCTAAATATACATGTGCATGACATAAGTAAATCTATCCTATGAGGCAGCAACTAATCGAGGGCAATTAAAACACATCGAACTAAATTAGAACAGAAGTAAACAAAGCATGCCGAAATATGGGCAGCTCTCCTAGAAATATATCAGTTCAGACTAGTAAATAAAAGTAGCAATCACATGATATAGCTTGTGATTTGAGAGCAGCAGTTTCACACAAACCAACGTAGTTGTAAAATACCACGAGCATTCTCACATCACAATTCACACCCATCACCAGATTGTTCTAATTTTCCTCACTTGTGACACTTCACCACAAGCTATTAAACTGGTGGACGTGAAAAATAGAGAATTGCCCAACCTTGCGTTTAGTAAGCATCAGCCTGTCGGCGATGGAGGCCTTGGGCGGGCGGAATCCCATAGCGGCGGGGTCCCTGGCCCTGTTGAGCCCGAGATCCTCGACGACGGCGCGCACCGCCTCCCCGGGGAACAGATCCCTCGGCCGCACGGCCCCGCTGGCGACGGCAGCGGCCAGCCTCTCCCTCGCCTCCGCCACGAGCGCCCGCTCCGCCGCCGTCGGCTCCCTCCCTCCCCTCACCTCCCCGGCCGCGGCCAGCACCATCACAATTTCCGCCACCCGCCTCATCCCCGCGCCGTCCCCTCCGCGCCGCCGCTTCCCCTGGGGCGACGCCGCGGCGTCCCCCATGGCCGGCCGCGCGAGGGAAGGGGGGAAGGCGGGACGAAACCCTAGGAGCGAGAGAGAGGGCGCTCGAGGTGGCGCCGGAGCGGAGGCCCCGGCCAATTCAATTCAAATGGCCCCCGTTTGGCGCTAATTAGAATAGAGAGACGAGAGCCGGGAGCCGCGAGTGAGATGGCGGTGAGATGGGCGAAGCGGAGGGGAGAGGTTTTGGGGGCGAAGGCTAGAGGCGGGGCGGGGCGATGAGAGAGAGAGAGGGATTAGTAGTAGAACACAGCTGAGCTGGGGATTTTATTTTCTTTTTCCCTCGGCGATTTCTGAGCGGTGGGAGTCGGGGCTCGGAGGAGTACCCGGTACGGGTTAGATGGACGGTGTGGATGAGAGACAAGGACAGGTGGCCTTCTGGATGGCGCTGGTTGACTGGTTTCTTCAGTGTACGTCGTCACGTCGTGCCGTGCGGCTAGCGACTGGCCCGGGAGTCTGGATGGGCTCGATGGGGAGGCAGATTGGGCTGGGCTGGGCTGGTTGGCTCGAATTGGGCTGCAGGTCATGCCTTCTTCTTTTCTTACTTTTTTTTTGACACACTTCTTTTCTTACTTGCAGCTCAGCTTGTGCAGGCTGTTTCTCACATTGCATGGGTTTGTGTTTGTGCTCAGTTCTGTCAGAACTTGGGAGATCAAACCAGTGGACAAAACATCTCCTGCTTATTAGTGATGGTTGCAGATAGGTGATTTACAGTTTCTCCAAACTGGAGCCGGTGTTGATCACCAATGCTTGCTGTTGCTGTCTGTCCTCGTTCTTAGGTTAAAGATGCATCAGCCTACTTTTGCACGGTGTAAAAGCTTACAAGGATGCAGATACTGCCGGTTTGGGGGCTTCAGCGGGAGTAGTAGGATACAGAAACAGTAGACAAAAGGTGCTTTGTCCTAGTGAATGGGCAGCCTAAACACGGTGCTCGTAGCCTTAATATCATGGACTTAGTGTGTCGCAACATCACTGCCTTGATTGGTTCATCAACCGTGGTGTTCGGCTTTTCTATAAAACAAAATTGCCGTGGGAAAATCTCAGAAGAAAACATAGATCTCTACTACTTAAAAATAGCTTGTGGTAAGTGATGATGAGTGGTGGTCCATTTTTACTGGACCATTCTACCCTTCATCCTTGCATTAACTACATATATACCCAGCCCCACTACCTCCCTCGTCTATTTAAAATTTGAAATCATTGTCGGTGGAGAGACAATATTTTGAAATCATTCTCGAAATAGGTATTTACTTCGTTTTGATCTAATATTTTAAAAATATAAAAAAGTAATAAAAACCATGTAAGTCAAGAAAATTGTCTAAAACAAGAAGACAGTATTTAATTACTTAAAAAACATAATACTTTATAACTAGCGAAATTACTAGACAGTTGACATTGTATATAATAGATTCTAATTTTTTTTACTATTTATATTTTCGTAGCAACGCACGGGCATACAGCCAGTAAGAAAAGAACATCAAACAAAAATTACATCTAAGTACAAAGCCGCATTCAGCAGAGGAGAGACAAACCAGTGGATTCTTTGTCAAAGAGTGAATTACACACGGAAAAATTCGATATAATGATATCACTATTATGCGTAATCGGTTCATGTTCATACATTGTGCCATGGTATACATCCGCGGAATACATGTATTTATACTTCGTATACTACGACCTCAATGGCGAACATGCCACTCGCTACGCGCCCCCGAAAAGCCTCCCCCAGCACGAACCACTCCTCCTCGCCTCCTCCTCCACCGCCGCCGCCGGCGCAGCGGCCGTCTCTCCGCCGGCACCGCCCCAGATTCCTTCGATAACCTGCGCCAGGCTCGCGGGGACCCCGCACGTGTCGGCCTCGGGCGCCGCGAGCACGGCGTCGAATACCTCCTGGAGGCCGACCACGCGGCGGCTCACGGCGCGCCGCGCCTCCCGCACGGCCGGGTAGTACCCCGGGACAGCGTCCAGGCGGAGCAGCACGGCCATGAGCGCCTCCGAGAAGCGCGCGCGCTCGCGCTCGTCGCTGCGGACGGCGTCCACGGTCTCCTGCCGCCGGAGCAGCCGCTCGAGCCGCGACGCCTCGGTGTCGGCGGCGCGGACGGCCGCGGTGTGCCTCCGGACCAGGTGGCCCCGGAAGGCCGCCTGGATCTTGGCCGCCGCCGCGTCGGCCGATCTCTCCGAGGGGGAGGTGACGGGGATGCGCACGATAGTGGGTTTATGGGTGGCTCGGTTGGGGCTAGGGCTGGGATTGGAGTCGCCGGCGGCGAAGAAGAATTGCGAGGTGGAGGTGTAGTGGTAGGAACCCATGGCGAATTGGTGACCAAATCCTTGAAGTGGAGCTCTGAATCAGTGTAGCTGCAAGTCAGTGTGTGCTGCTTGGCCAAAATCTGCAATCTGGATACCTCGCAGTGTCGCACACGCACAACACGCCGCAGCCTGTTCCTTTGGCCTTTGCGCACGCAGGACGTGCTTTCTACATTTTTCTTTTCTTTTCGGTGGCCATAGTGATCTGATATCCATTGCTTTGCGCACGCCGCTTCAGCTCCAAGACATGCTAATTTGCTCCGTAAATACATGAATAATAAAGTGAAAAAACTATTGGTTGGACGGATGACTGGCATCTAGTGCACATAAAATTATAGCAGTAATAATCACGATTAAATCATGATACTGGCAGAAAAAAATTTGCAACGTAAAGAAATGGTAGGAAACACAAATCTGATGCTACTACAGTGTCGTGATCAACACTAAAGAAAAAAAAACCTTGCCAGTAGAGCCTAGATTTGACAGTATTATAGCAAGATTGTAGTGCTAAACGGAAGTGATTATTGAACTGAACCACGTACGATTAACTCGCCCTGCAATTTGTCTTAACAAGCACAGGATTAATTCTGCTTAAAGTAATCTTCTAAAGTTATAAGCATAACAGAACTAACAAATATATATCTCACATCTCAATCCTCATTGAGCAACTCGAGAGCCCAAGCCACAAATTTTACACCTCTACCCAATTCTAGCGTAGATTCAATCACAATAAGAGCAACACTAGAATAGCATGACGAATGCAGAAATGCTGGTTATTTCTTCCACCTTAATTTGCCGCTGTAACTTGGAGACTCCCTATCATTTATTCTTGGAATGCAGTTTCAGCTCCACGATTTAGAGACGTTGTAGACCGGCTCAGCATCAACACGCTTAACCCTAGCAACTGGTCTCACCAATCCAACCTTCTTCGTTGGTGGTTGGAGGATGTCCAGTGTACTATGCTCTCTCAATTGCACGCAAGGACTAACTTTGTCTTCATGGGGTCCTATGGAATCTATGGATCAAGCGCAATGCCAGGTACTTTATTAATCTGAGCACCTCTCGATCGTTCTGCTTACCTCCGTCGTAGACAAACTCCGCCTATGGGGGACATTGGAGCTAAGATTGGTTTTGTTACTTAGGTTGTATTGGTACTCTAGTTGTAGGCCTGAGGCCGCCTAGCTCCAGGGTCGTGTCCTCTTCTTTCCCCCTTTTTGTATCTCTTTCTCTTAAGCATTGAATAGATGCCAGCTAATTCGGTGATACTCAAAACCATCATGAAGTCGAGAAAAACTATTGCTACTAATTCATATGAGTTGACTCGAAGTGTTCCCCATAGATACATTGATCTCATTGTAGCAAAGAAAACCAAATGAGAATCAAAGTTGCAGTGGCAAGGGAAAGAAGACAACCAAACGAATTTATCACATGCCACAAGTGCACGCTAGCCAGAGTGGAGCCAAACAAACAGCCTTGGCAAATAGCAATAGCTTAAGAAGGCCTAGTCTTGTTCTTTTCAGGTGAAATTGGAGATTATAATATGAAAAAGTTATGAGACCATAGCAGGGGGTTTGGAGAGGCCAAAATAATTTTTAAAAATTAGTTTTGAAAGCTTCGCAAAGAAATACTAGATCTTCAAAAAGGGCTACAAAACAACAAAATAGGTTGCACCACTAGGAAAAAATATAGGAAACAACAAGGAAAGGATTCTTTGTATGCCTTCTTGTGTTTGTACCTCAGAACAAGAAGAGCCGATTTATGTAGAGGAAAAGAGCTGAGTTATACTGAGAAAGAGAGGAGATGCTCCCTGTTTGGTTCATAAGGAAATTTGCCCCCGTCTAGTCTTGTGCCCTTGTCAATATTTAGCATGATCAATATTTGGTTAGCTAGCTTATATTCAGTATTTTGAACTAGCCTTGCCAGCAGTGTAGATGGAATCTTACCAATAGTTGGCTTGCATTGGCCAACAATGAACGCAACCCAAACACACCAAACATATTTCAACTGCTGTCGCCTCTTACACCTATGCGGTGTGGCCGCATGCCAGGGAAAAAGGGGATTGGCCCCTACTTACTTGCATGGGCAAGGGAAGCATTATCCCTCCTCCCTCAATTGCATGCAGGTCCCATTTGCAAACCAGAAAAAAAATAGTTTGATTTTACAGAAATCGTTTAGTTTGGTTTTTGTGGCTTTCTAGTGTGCAAAAGTCAAATGTTGCTTAAACTAAGTTGTTCCAAACAGAGAAAGATGTTTCCATACTAAGTTCCACAGACCTTGGATTCACGTCGTGTTGTTGTTATAGTTTTTTTTCCCTGTTATAGCCCAAATTAATAAAACATAAATACCAAAATCAATATAAAATAAAGATCTAGGGGTCTGCTTGGTTCAGCGCGACAGCAACTTGCCCCATCACAAATTAGGCATGCAGCCATGTCTAGTTAGCCAGGTGTTTGTTTCTCTGCCAAAGGTCTAGCTCGCCGCATCAATTAAGCAGCATGCATAAACTTTTCTTCTGTTTTCTTTGTCAAAGTTGTGGCACGAGATTTGATCACTAATCCTTAGGCACACCTAAGCTTAGTTGACAAATACAAAATTGAGTTTGATGTGTACACTGTAAAATAAAGGGAACAAATCCCTCCTGTATGAACAAATTGAATATTAGCCCCATCTATAATTTTAGATTAAATAGAGTCTACTTTCAAGTGATTGAATTTTCACATTCCAACGATCATAATTAGCAAAACTGAAATGAAAATCACGTTAAAGAGCTCCTTTAGAACGAACTTTGACATATTTAATTAAGGAAAAATTGGTTGTAGGGCATTGTAATTGATAAGCTATAGCTTCTATACACTATCTTTTTTATCTAGTTCGTGACACACTTTTATTCGGTGACTGTTTGTCTAAACACGCTCATATGTTGCCACCAATTAAAATATTCAAGGAAAATCAGAAAAATCCAATGAAAATTGAAGTGCCAAATACAAGAGTAGAATCGAGATCATTCGGTTTTGCGGCATTTCACTGTATAGAAATCAGAGTGTTTGGTTTGGTTTTGAGCTTTTTAGTGTGCAAAAGTCCAGTGTGGATTAAATCAAGTTGTTCCAAACGAATATAGTTATTTACATACTAAGCGCCATAGACCTTGTCATCTCGTCAGTCGTCATGTTGTTATTATAGTTCTCTTTCCTGTTCTGAGCTGTGCTCGGTTGGCTAGGAGTGTGGGCCAAGGCGGGTTTGAAGCATGGAGGTCTCTGTTGCGGCCGAGGTGCTTATTTACACTGGGTTTATGATCCAGCGTCGACTTCTTCTGAAAAAAATGATGGTATCAACACTACCAATATAAAAGCAAATAGAACAAAAGGTACCTATGCTAAAATTGAACGTTGGTTATATCTCTAATTTTAGATTGACTTAAACATTTAATTTCATGTGATTGAATTTTTACATTCTGACGGTCTTGAATTAGCAAAACTGGAACGAAAATCATATTAAATAGCACTCTTTAGAATGAACTTTGACAGGTTTAATCCGTCAGCTTGGAACATTTTTTGTTGCAGTGCAAAATAAGAGTTTACATAACAAAAATGGCTATGCGGCCTATGCCAGTGGTACTCTTAAGTTTTGCACAACCTCTATGCATAGAAGCACTGCCGAAACAGTGGACGACAGGAGGCAGGCCTAGCCTTCTGACTCTCGTCTTCTTGAAAAGGTTCTCACAAACTGCTATCCCTTGCATCTCCACCAACCATTCTTATTGGCCCCCTCGTCTCCCTCAACTCCGGCAACCTCAACTCCAACAACCTTGCCAGAGTTGGGAGACAAGGGGATCCACTTCTATCCTAGTAGTAGTCTACTAGTTACAGTGGGTTGGTTTTTTTATAGGTAGGGTTTCCACAGATGTGGAGCTTTGTTAACCTATGTAGGGCTGGACCAAAAGCTCGAGGAGCTACTTGAGATCGGATTGAGCTCGAAGGCTAAACGACTCGAGCTCAAGATCGAGCCCAACCGAGCCCTCTCTCCTCCCTTCTACCAGCATTGATCCTATCATTCTAACTCAACCGAGTCGAGCTAGAGATCGAACCCAATTGAGCCCATATTGCACTCTCTCCTCCCTTCTCCCAGCATTGACCTCATCATTTGAGCTTAACCGAATCGAGCTCAAGCCTAGACAGCCTAAGTCTGCTCAAAATTGGCTCGAATCCAGTCCTAAACCTATGGTGGATCTTCTCCTCTAGATCATCCTCAGTGGTGGTGACATCATTGGTGCTTCTGGGATGGTGTTAGTGAGGTTATTATTGCTTATCCCATTTGCAAAAGGGGTGAAACTTGGAACTTCTCTAGGTTGCGGTTTGATTTTCAAAATGTCGTCTACAACACTGATATTAGCGGAGAGGACTCTGGAGTGCCATTGCCAAAGAATCTATCGACGATGGTGCTAGATCTATGTCTGCTATGTCCTCTCCGATTGCACCGATGTCCTTTCAAGTAGTTAGATGCGTACGTCTTGATGTCTTTGGGGCGTTGAATATTGCGGCAAAAAGTTTCGAAGAGTCCTTCAATATTGTGGGCAGTAGGACTGGATCCCGGCTTCTTTGGTCTGCTTCATTCGTTGCGCCTGCGGTGGGATGAGGTCTGATGTAGAAGTCTGGGGATGAAGATCAGCAATGGTTGGCACCCATCATGTTATAACTCCGGACCGTAATGTTTCCATGTTCTAATAAAAACCCCCTTCAAACAACAATGAACGGCAGGGCGCTAGCAAATCGTATTCTAAGGACCGTTTGGCACAACTCCAACTCCCAGCTTCACCTCAGAGCTGGAGTTTGTAGGTTAAAATAAAGTGACTTAAGTTTATATTTTTAGTTTAAAATATAAATAAGATGACTCACCTAAGCATCCTCAATTTACCCACAACTCCAGCTCCATGAATTTCTGGAGCTAGGAATAGAGTGCTCCACCAACTTTACCAATTTGGTGGAGTTGGAGCTGTGCCAAACATAGCCTAAATCCATCGTAGTGCTTTCCAAAACAGCAACGAGTTCTCTGTACACAAGAATTCGGATTAGCAGGGCTAGGAAACAGTGACGCCGACAAAACCCCACAGCCCAGCCCACCGAAAGGTCCCCCCAAGAGCCGTCCGGAAACATGGCCAGAGCCCAGGAGGTAAAGAAGCCCCAGTGCCCCACCAGTCCACCACTCACAACGGAATCAACCACGCATATTTCACGACGCGTTGTGGCCTCGGCCCCGCGCGGCGTACGTCCGACTGTCCGAGGCCTATGCGCAGCGCAGCCGAGACGCGGTCGCGGACGCTAACTCGGCGCAGCCGGCAAGGCGCCATGTCTAGCTAGCCAAGCCACGCCACGAGCGAACTGGCGGCGGCGACGGAAGCGTCAGTGCATCACAGCAAACCACGCGCACCGTGGCTTCGCCTATGTTTCCTCTCCCCGCTTTCGCGAGCCCAGGCTAGAGGCTCACGGTTTAGTTGCACCGCTTACGGATCTCAAAATGGATCCAACAACATGTTCCATACATATGTATGCAACTTTATATATATGTAGTTGATTTTTCGTACCGCCCAGGGTTACACAAAGCAAGCTACACTAGCTTCATCTTCTTCTCTTGAAATCATCGATCACAGCACTGCGCAGCTGTTTTGATTCTGACAGTGGCTACTTAACGATAAACAAGTGAGTAACGTTTGATGTGCTGATATGCCTATGGGTGAAATCCCTACGACCAACCGCATTCTTGCTGGACCTTAAGCTTTCTTCTGTAAAAGTGCAACTGTCGGCAGAAACGGGGAACCATGCAGTCTGTGGACTCTACAGATATATTTTTGGTAGGGTTCAGTGGATAGTAGTATGCAAAAAGAAAACGTCAGGAAGATTGAAGACGAGGCCCCAAAGTTCTTCTACGTTGACAATCAGGTTGTTGAGATACATAATTACTAGAGAAATTTTGATGCACGCTAGGTACGGAGTAGCTGTCTAAAGTTTTTCATGACAAAATTTGGGAGCGACTCCTTGACAGTCGTCTATACGGTACTGCACAGGAATCGCCCTCCTCCACCTCTCCCTTGTAGCGGCGGCACAAACAACTGTCAAGAAGCAAAACCAGACAAAATTTCAACAATACGTCAATGATTCAAAATATCTAGAGTCCAGCAAAGGTGCCAAGCTGACACGTTTCATTTCTTTTGTCCCGATTAATCCCATTATTATTGCTCCTCAATACATAGCATCACATAGAAACACAATACATGCATCACCAATACATGCAACAAGTAGAACATAAAATCCTACCATACCTTCTATCTAAGGCGACAATAACCCTAGCTTACTGAATACTTGAAACACGATAAGTTACATTTAATATGTAGTACATAAGATAGCTATATATATGTGTGATGCTCAAACGTTGCAGGGGCTAGCTGATGAATCAGCGCCTTGCCTTCAAGGAGAGGACAATGACGGGGTACTTGGTCTTCACTTTCTCCAGGTGCTTCGTAACATTCTGCGCGTACATATGGAAGAGATCGTCAAGTATATACTTGCCGAAATGGTGCGCAATGAGGGGCTCAATCACGGCCCTGATGCTCTTGGCGACGTTGGCGCCGCTCTGGATGCTGTCGACCACCAGGTCACCGTCCAGGTCATCCTGGGGGTCCCAGTTCGACTCGAAGAGCTCGATGTGATTGATGTCGAACAGGTCGCTCTGCTTGATCGCCGCCTTCACTTCGTCAACCGAAGGCGAGTAGAATGGCAGGTTGAAGGAGTCCAGCTTTTCCTTCTCCACACGCCCCTGCAGCCATACATCAGAAGCAACAGTTCAGTCCAAAATCCACATTGCATGAGCTGAATTCGGTTAAGTTGAAGCACTGAGTAATTTCTTCAAGCTCGGCCATGCACTGCGTTGATGTGTGTGTACCTGTTGGACTAGGGACTGAAGAGCCTGGGCAAGCAGCCCCCACATGTAGCTCACTTCGCCGCGCAGCACATCTTTGTTCTTCCTGCCCAGGAAAGTCAGCACCATCTGGCCGTCAGCGACGAGCTCGTTATGACGCATCTTGAGGAACAGCGAGAAGTCCTTCTGGAACTGCTTCTGGTACAGCCTGACCACCGCCGCCGGCGTGGTCTCCCAGATGTACATGTTGCCCTCGTTCAGGATCGCGCCTCTCGCGAGCTCCTCGGGCACCTGGACGCACACGACACAAATCACAATGTGCCAATATGCATTTGCTCATCTCGATGCACTGCATGCCTAACGTTTTCCTCGGTTCCGTTTGTGGTGATTACCTTGGAGCGCCACATGAGGCAGTAAGAGGAGTGGAAGAGGTGGACGCAGCTGCTGGGGAAGAGCCTGGTGTAGAAGGAGCCTGGGAGCCCGGCGATGTAGTAGGGAGGCAGCGCGTCCCCCTTGTCCTTCTCGGCGAGCCTGTCGAACAGCTCCAGGGACTGGAAGATGAGGTTGAAGTCGTTGCCGGGGAGGTCGTTGAGGAAGAACTGCACGTCCACCGGCGGATGGCCCTGCCTCCCGCAGCGGTCGGCGATGGCGCCGAGCACCTCGGAGACGACGAGCAGCGTGTTGGGCCCCGACGAGCAGCCGAGGTCGGCGACGACCATCATGCCCGGGAGAGAGAGCGACGCCTGCGCCTCCTCCACGGCCTTGTAGACCAGTGGCCTCGTCCTCACTATGGCCTTCTCCTGAGGAACATGTCATTGTTAAGTTTGTTTGTGACTGCGCCGAAACAGCATTAATTGCACTAGCTAGCAGTGTGCTGATACGCTGGAGCTAGACATGTGTTACGCAGATCAGTGCAGACCTGAAGCCTGGAGTTGTTGGCATAGCTGGTCTCGCCGTCGCCCCTGCTCATGTGGAGCTCGCGCTCTACCTTCATGGCTACAAGCGTACGTCAACTAGCTAGCTAGCGCTCAATTGTTCTGAGGACTTAAGATTCGGCTAGTGGTTCGTTGCGGTTGCAGAGCATGGAAGCTCCTCTATTTATAGGGCCAGGCAACCGAGGCGGCCTGCAGCCTGCTGCTCAGCTGCTGGGATAAGTTCAATTATGCAGTGTTGGCGTGTGCTTTTGTTTTAGCGACTCGATCGATCGGTCGTCGTCGTGTTCCTACTTCCTAGTCATGTTGCAGCGTTGCCACGTGTTTGATCCAGGTGCTGAACTAGTATGACATCTCGTTGGTCTTAGTCTCTTGGACTCTTGCAAGGGCTCCTGCTTATTGGTCAGTGAGTTCGTTGTCTATGTGTACGAAGTATTGAGCAATCACAAAACCTGAAAAATAATAATGGTAATGACCACGGTAGATACAGTGCTGAGTGTGTACGTGACTAGCTAATACACACGCACATCGATAAAGGAAAGCTTAATTGACAATTTCTCTCAGTTTTTTAACACTCGCGCATGGCGGCAGGAGAACTGTGCATTTTCAAAATGGGCCATTCATTTCTTATTTTACTGCGAGAATAAACCAAATAACGGCAAATATCAACCAATCATGCTAGCAATTCTCCCGAGCCAGAGACTTCGCGTAGAACACATTCCCACTGTGAAAAGAACCTAGCTAGCGATGGTAACAGTGGTGATGTGTTTGATTGGTGGGATAGTAGAACGGTTTATAGTGCAGTTGTTTAGTTGACAAGATGGAATGGAGCTATTTCTCATACATGTGTTTGGTTTGTGAGAATATCCTCTATTTATGTTGTATAATATGGTTCGAACTTTTTAGTGAACAATCCCGTACAAGCTTTACTCTATCTTTTTCATGACATCCTGTTTTTATCTAGTTACATCCCGATTGGCACTACCAACCAAACACAGCCAGTATATAATATCTCTCGCTACAAGAAACTCCCTAAAGCTCAACAGCCAAAACAGTCAAATTTTTGGAAGGTTGTGAGTGCTAATAGAGACCTCTCTCAACTGCTCAAAGGTAGCCGTCGAGAGTAGCACACACCGTAACCGCTCCGTTCGCTGTAGGGCTGCCTCAACCATATACTCGACGACTTGTCTAGTGCCGTTGAGTCTGTGCTTTGTACTCGATGGTTGACTCGTAGCCGTCGAGAGTTGCAGTGTGTACTGATGGTTTTTATGTGGTCGTCGAGAGTCCTAGCTGGTGGTCGAAATTTCCACCGTTTTCTGTAATGTCTTTTCTCCTTCCTATATCAAATCTCTAAAAATACATGTGGCATAGGTCAGCATAGAACTGTAGAAGTAAAGTTGAGAACATGGGCGGAACACATCAATTAGGGTGAAAACAGGTCGGATAATATCCGACCGGATCTGGATACGGATTTTATTTGGAACCCATTTTTCTATCCGGGCGGATACGGATACGGATACGGATAATTATCCGGATTTTTTTATGGATATGGATATGGATACGGGTTGGGGGTTATTCGGCGGATAGTGCTATCCGGATACAGATACGGATAATTATCCGGATATCGGAATTCGGATATCCGGATTTCAGAATTTGGATATTACATGTATGTGAGTATGTTCACTTACGTGTGGCACTTATTATTACATTTTATGAATTTATGTTTAGTACTTATTATCGGGTTGTTTGAATTATTCCACTTTATTTTCTAGTAGCATAGATTATTATATTCATAGGTTGTATGTCTTTCAAATTGCATTTAATTTTATACTACGTGTTGTGCTTTTGTGGATGACCAACAATGAGTGTAGTTTATGTCGAATTTTTTTCCGTTGAGGTATTATGGTAAAACCCGGTTTCGTATTCCTATCCGACCCACATCCTATCCGAAACCGTATCCGACTAAATCTGTATTCGAATCCGTATCCAACACTATCCGTCTCTGAATCCGTATCCGGTATAAAATACGGATACGGATATGGGTTGACCCCTATCCGACCGTATCCGACCCGTTTTCACCCCTAACTCATCAATCATGTTGCACGAAATAACATGATATTCCATTTATTTTTGGCAAATATGAACAATTATGCATGCTAATTCCCCTGAGCCACAAATGTTGGGTATAACTCATTGGTGCAATGAATTTTTTTTAATATTTAAAAATGACCTAGTGGTGATGGCATCAATGTAAGTGATTTCTACTGTTGAAAGAGGCTAGTGGTGGTGGATAGTGGGTGAATCAGTTGTAACTAATTCTAACCATTAATCCTCAATCCAACTGTCCAGACATTGTAATGATGTTGTCTATTTATTTAGCTTGCTTTCTTATTATAATGTATTATATTTTAGAAAATGTTTCACCAGCTTAACATGTATCACATGCCATATTCATCTACCTTCCTTATTTTGGTTGTTTGTACTTTAGAAAATTTTTGATCTAGCTAGATCAAGACATACCAAATCAGAGGGTGCAAAAACACAACAAAAGTCAAAACCAGGAGCAAAGTTAAGGCAATGGATGCAGGGTGCTGAAACATGACATTGTAGCATGTCAATGCAAAGTTAAAGGTGTGAGGCAAATATATCAAATATGATACAGTGAAAATAGAAAGTAATATCATACTTATTTGTAGCAAATCATATCTGCTAATGATAACCTAACAAAAATAGAAAGAAAAAAAAAGTAACAAACGAATTATATCTTTCTAGAAATTATGTAACAAGTAACAGCAAAAAGATGCAACTTTAATGGGTGTCCGATAGAGCTAAGGGTGTGGAAGTGTGATGTACGCGAGAGTGAACCTTTGTGTGCGGACCAAACATGATGATTATAATGTGCTAAAAAATAATATGTTACTGTTTTTATTTATAGCAAAGGGTAGAGTGGTGGACATTCTGCTATACTAGAGCATCTCTAGCTGTCCTTCCATATTTTCTCACCATCCCCTCTAAATCCCCCTCCTCTATATTTAAATCCCCCTCCTCTATATTCTCTCCTTTACGACACTTTATATTCTCAGCAATATCTTCTCTCTCCTATATTTTTATCCCACATTTCAACCACCACACGAACCGTTGTATTTTCGTAAGCGAGAAGTTTTTGGACATATTTCGACTCGCTAGGAAAATTGGAGTGCATGTCATATATTCTATATAATATATAAAGAATTTAAAATGGAAATGAAACAAGCCTCTTCTTTTTTCTGACCATAGAGAAGTCGTATGAAGTTAAAATATATAATTTTGGAAACATGGATTGCCATGCTTCAATATGAAAACAGCACCATTGTTCATACAAAAATTGTTTCGAGGGCAAACATACTTATATTGCAATGCACGAATCAACGAGGCAAATACATATTACGATAATAAGAGGTCTCTATTTGTATGGAACAAACGAAACATACACCGCAATAACCAAATGATAATACCTGTGACAACATCAAGACTATGGGCATTGCTACTATAGCCCACACAACCTTGCTGCCATTAGCGGAGACCCCATCTACTTGTGCACGTAACATTACACCCCCCCTAGATTGGTCACTGTCGTAGTCGATGTCGTTCTCCTCACACCAGTCCTAAAAATAACAATAGTAGTTATCGTCATATAGGACATAGTCAAATCCAATGATGCCATCCGGATCGGCATCAGACCAAGGATTGTGTGACTACCGTCTCAGGGCCCGACATCTCACCAGGTTTCTTCATCTCCTCCGAAGCCTGCAATGCCAGCAGCTCCAGACACTCGGCCACTTCTTCGATGTTCAGCACCAACTAGTTGACGTCAACAGCCTCTGTGGACGTGTTAGGGTCAAAGTTGTCTTGCACCATTTTTCAGAGGTCTGTGGCAACTTTCTCAACACGATCTAGAGTCAACCGTAGCATCCTAGCCATGTTCTCATCCCCATTCATCATCTATAGGCCATAGAATGATATTAGCAAACACCAAAGTTAAATTACAAATACCTAAATTAGGACACCACACCTCAAACTCCTCGGTGTGACAGATTTCAAAACGGACAAGGTTTAAGATCTACGGATTGGGGTGCTGATCTCTTGCAACATCGTTCTTCCCTACTTTTGTGTGTTCCTCATTGCAACATAGAGTTCATGCGCATCCGACCCAAATCCCCAACCGAAACCATTCTCCTAGTTCTACGAATCAAAACCTGTGAGACCATGTGGAGGTCTTCATGTTGTGATGAGTATATATGACTTAATTTGATTTGGTTGAGGAGTTTGTGTTTAAGACTTGTTTAAATTTGGGCGAATTTATGTTTTAGCACGTACAATTTTCATGGTTTAGACTGTTTCATAGTGCTCCTTTGCTCGGATGATTTTTTGGTCTTCATAGCTCTTGTAGAGAATTTCAAGATGAAGATTTTCTGTTTGGACAGAAAGTCATTTGATGCATAGATTAATTGATATAATTTTTGCAAGCTGCCGTGTATTTGTGATGCAGTTTTGGCTAGTTATGATTAGTACTGATTTAGAGTTAATTAGGGCTAGTGCATAATTATGGATGATAATATGCTGACTTGCAGGGAGGTAAGTAAGAATTTTGTGGAGATTGTGTTGATTCATTTAAGTGCAGGTTTAGAGGCAGCTGTGGCCGTTGGCGGTACCGGGACCAGGTTGGGATAACCAAGGTCCAGAACGTGCGAGGATGCTGGCGGGACGGTTGGGCTCAAACCGAGCTCACATGTGGATGTCATGAAGATGGACTTGAGGAAATTCAAGGTTTCTGGTTCAGGTTGAAGGCCCAAAGGCGCGGAAATGGAGCGGTCAAGTCAAGGGACGAAGGTCCGTTGCATCAGTTTTACCGGGTTTTAGTGTAAAGCCCATGTATGGCTTATGTGGCCATGTAAAGCCCATGTTTGTGGCTGGTTAGAGAGTGAGTGGAGTAAGTGAATCCTAACCCTTGATAGAATAGCTTAGGTTGTAAGCAACTCATCAAGAGTGGAAATTCACCCGGTAGGCCTATATAAGGAGGGGTGGAGGGATGCCTCCCCCAAGTCTTGGCTAGAGTTTTATATGGTTATATCCTACTCCTTGAGAGCTTTGCCTACCTAGGTCTGGCTGTGAAAAAACCCACCAAATAATAGAGATTAAGTTTTTCAAAGTTCTTACCTTGTTTTTACTTTGTTCTATGGCTTAGATCTAGAATTTTTTGTTCGCACTATGTTTTCTTGCTTCCCCTTCTTCTACTTGCTGAAAACCTGATGATCAAGGAGATGTTGTGGTTGCTCATATCATATATATTATTTTTCAACTTATCAAGAATATCTAAATCAAGATTTGCTCTCTTTTGCTCATTTTGGCAGATTCGGTTTCTCTTTGTAGCAGTTCTTGTTTATTACATAGAAAATTCATCCATTGTGATTTTGGGGTGATTCTTATTGGAAAAGTTGCGTGACTTCCATATTTACCACTCCCTTCAGGTGGTATTGGAAAAGGAGTCATGATTTGTGAGATACAAAGGTTTTATTGAGCCCCAAATGTTTTGTCTAAAATTTCTGAGCGTCTGATCTTGTTATTTTTGCTCTATTTTATTTCTCTTGAATTGGAGGTGATTTTTGCAGGGTAGTTGCGTGACTCTCTATTGCCTGCAGAGAAAAATTCGAAAATTCATATGAGTCACGCTTTTAAAGAAATCACCTCTTAACTAAGATTTTTTTCTGGTGAAAACTCACTTTTCTTTTACAAAAGCAGTTGAGCTTATCCAAATTCTTTCGCTTTTTCTAAAGTAGTTTTTGATTTGCTTCCTCCTTTGTTGGACTCTTAACAACCAGGAGCACTTAAGAAAAAAATCTCCATGCCTATTTGAGCCATGAATTTTTATTTTTGGTATTTATATTTGCGGTATGTGTTGCTGTTCCAAGAATAAATAATGGTTGCTCTTGATTCTTAAAGGTTCTTTGCTTGGTTTCATTTTCTTCTTTATTCTTTGGGGCGTGTTGTTAAAGAAACTGTCGATTACCATTTGGCGTCTGTTCAACCCTCTTCTAACTGCCTAGCTTGGTCTTTCAAAACTCCCAAACTCCACAAACCCTAGCAGTCCAAATCCCTCGTACCTCCAGATCTGGTTAGGAGAGAGGGCGTCCGGCACATACCTCTTTCTACGGTGGTGGGCTGGGCTTAGGGCGGAGGACGATTGTGTCGACGAGACTGACAAAGACGATTGTGTCGTCCCTAGCTGCAACGCCGGGTCCGGCAAGACGACGGTCACCTCAACCGCCGTCAACTCTGTAGCCGCTCCTCACCCGACCGCCTCTCCCCAATGACTGTGATGCCGCTGCCGTTTGGTCTCTAATCCATGGCACGAGCGCTGAGCGATTGTGCCAAAGGTAGAGATCGAGCAGGATATCGAGGCGGTCACTGCTCACCAAATATGGCGTTGCGGGAGCCCTCCGCTATTCCCTAATCCCTGCTTTGCGTGTCTGCTAGGACGTTCAATCACGCCAAATCCCCTCTCCCTCCCCGGCCCATTCACCCGAACAGTAGTATAGCGTCTCACCTCGAGATGCTATGAGCTATGCTAGAAGTCTTGCCTTCCTACTTTGCAATTTTTCAGCGTTGTGACTAAACCTGCAGCTTGTTGCTCAAGACGACGAAATAAACAATCAGGCTGGCGTTGATCTCCGACCAACCCAAAAACTAAACTTCCTTAACAAGTCAACCACAGCAGTTTGGATAATCAAGCGGCCAACAAATCCCATTAGTGCACTACATGAATCCAGTACCTTTTTATCAGCCAAATGTCTTTTCGCCGGCTAAGAAAGAACTGACGATATTACATACGTATGTTTCATCGGCCAGAACAAGGCGAAATTGAGCCTATCCTCGTCGACAAGCCGCAAACACCAACGATGATGTTTATTCGCGTCAGCCGAAAGTGCAGCGGACGAAATTGAGCATCTCCAGCGGAGCCTCTAAAACAAAATTTTCTCTATATTTAGAATCTATCGTCCTCCAGCAGAGTCTCTATCCCAGTCTCTAAATTTAGAGTTTTTATCTCGCAGCCTCTAAACTTGGAGACTCTCTATATCGGCGTCTATAGTTTTTTGGATAGAGGTTCTATTGAAGAGGATGGAAATATAGAGAGCAAATAGTGATTTAGAGCGGATGCATATAGAGACTTGATTTTAGAGCTTCTGCTGGAGATGTCCTGAGGTGGCAGCGAGTTCAAAAATTCGGTTTTTCTGAACTTGTTTAGTCTGTCAAGTCAAGCAGGCTGAAAAACCTTGCATGTCCTCCCGTGCAAAAAAAATTAATTAGTTTTATATGTTTTTGTCGCCTATGTGAACCAGTTAATACATGTACACACCCCACACGGTCACATTAGCTAACGAGGATTACTTGTTTCATTGGCCAGGTGGACAAGTCACCTTGCCATCTCAACCCAAGGTAGGTGTTTTGTTTCGTTGGTCATGTGAGCCAATAAAAATAACAGTTCCACATCGGAAATTCAAATGGGTTTTTGACAGCTGACCCAGGCCGATAAAAAACAATTATTTCCATCTGATAGTTCCTTATTCTGTTTTAGAGCATCTATAGCAAAAGTTGCAAAATACTAATTATTTGACTTTTTAGAGAGAGCGTCTCCGCTTGAAGAAATCGTTTAGAGTACAGTGTAAAGTGTAGATGAATTTTTAAAAGGTAGATAGAGTTTGCAGTGAATAATATTATAGAGAAGAAATTTAAAGTTTTTACTGAAGATGCTTTTAATCAGCTGACTAAAAAGTAATTATTTTGGTCGGTTTTAGACCTATTTTTATCAGCATTCCGCTAACAAAAAAATGAGTCAGAATCGAGTAGCCGTGGCTACAACACAACCTGTGCTGCTGCACGCCCACGACAAGATCTTTTCTGCTTGATTGCTGTCTCTGGCTGACCATTTATTAAACGCCGAGTCCATCTTGAGAAAACAGTGTTAGACCATCTTCAGCAAACATTTTATATTTCTTCTCTATAATATTATTTTCTATGCACTCTATCAATTCTCTAAAATTTCTTCACACTTTACACTGTAATCTAAAATTAATATTCTTTTCATCAAGCATCTCCTCTATCCTAAAAGGTCCTAAAAATTAAATAAAACAGTGTTTTCCGCTACGGGAGATGGTCTTAGACCAACTCCAACGGTGGTGTCCTTTCGTGCCTTCC
Source organism: Olyra latifolia (assembly GCA_036346145.1). Classification (NCBI taxonomy): domain Eukaryota; kingdom Viridiplantae; phylum Streptophyta; class Magnoliopsida; order Poales; family Poaceae; genus Olyra; species Olyra latifolia. The sequence continues at coordinate 10,280,000 of CM070524.1, forward strand.
GTTCCCTTCAGCGCTTCAATGGATTTTCTTCAGCAATCCCTTCGTGAAGGGATTTCTCTCTCCAATCCCTGCAGGAAGGGATTCTCTCTCCTTTCCCTATACGATTTCTTTCGAAGGGATGCTGTTGGAGATGGTGGAAAATAAAGGGCATGTGGATTGGGAAGGGAATGGGAATGAAATGAAGGAAAAATAGTTGGAGATGGTCTTAGCCTCGTTGCACGTTCGTCGAACACATGCCTCTCTCGTGCATCTGATTGGACTGGCGGCATGTGACAGGTAACTTAGCGTGTGAAGAAGCACCGTTTGATCAAGCACGACGAATACGTGTGAACGTCCGGTACTATAAAGCAGGCATTTCATGCGTGATGTGAGGTGGTGTGCATGACGCGTTTAACCTGCGTCTTCCATTGAGCATGGAGCGGCTAGTTAATCCTGCTCACATGTACTATTTAGGTACAGACGTATATACAAGACGGGCAAAAGACGACCGCGCGGCTTATTCGACTGAATGTTTCGTCTTATATATGCGCCAATAGCTGCTAAATAGTGCCAATGCCACACCTTCCATGTTTTTCTCTTCTTCAACTTTTTTTTACAATAAGAGCATCTTAGCATTTTTCCTATAACTCCATTCCCTATAATACTATTTACCATATCCTCTAGAATATTTTCTCCATCCTAAAATTTCTTCACACTTTACGATACATCTCATAAGACATGTGTTACTCCAACATCTCTTTTATTTCTAAAAAACAAATAAACAGTATTTTAGAGGACCTGCTAGAAATGCTCTAATACTTCTTGGTATCTCGAATCATGACTATCCATCAGAAACTTTTATTAGAGATGGTACCTCCTCGTAGCTCTTATTACTACTCCTCCATCCTTTGAATTATAAAAACTAAAAAGAATATTTTTGTATTTTGGTCTCTTTCCTTCTCTCTCCATACTTTTTTTCTGCCACCTTCGGCTGCTAGCCGCTGGCCGGCTGATCGCGTCGCCTGTCCATGCGCCACCCGCTCGCACCCAGGGTTCAAAAACCCGTTTCGAGACCCGAAACCGCCATATGGGCGGGACGGTTTTTCGGCAAAAACCGGTAAAAACCGCTGAAAACGTCTCAAATTCAAATGGTCAGACAGCAGCGAGCGAGTCCACCGGTTTTTGCAGCGGTTTTTACCAAGAAACCGACGGTTTTTAGCGGTTAACCGGCGGTTTTGGCGAAAAACCGCTCCAAAAAATATGGAAAACGTGGAAAATGAAAAAAAATAAAAAGAGGTCTGAAAAATTTAAAAAAATTGGAAAAAATCATAAATGGGTGAGATATGTGTGTTGATAATTTGTTTAATTATGGAAAAAATTTGGAAGGAACTTTGATAAATATATGATATCTTGAACATATTAATATAAAGTCAATAATTTGAACAAGGTAGTTTTTAACAAAAATATCAATATGAAGTCAATTTGAACATATCAATATAAAGTCAATAATGTGGTATGCATGGTAGTTTCCAACAAAAACATATATTCGAACTAGAAAAATTTTGGCATGACCTTTGCTACATATTTGAGAGTTGGAACATATCAACACTAAGTGAATTGCATATATACATATATTGCATTACATATGATGATAGACATATCAACACTAAGTCATATGATAGACATATCAAGGTTTTAAAAACTGTTTGGTGACCCGAAACTCGTGATTCACGGCAGCAAAACGTGCATCAATCATTGAGTTCGGTGTGGTGGTGGTGAAAAAAGAAAAAACGAGCAGAGCAATCAATTAGCAAGTGTACAGACCAGGTCTTTTAGAAATCAGTCCAATTTTTCAAAAAACGGTTTTTCACTTTTGCACAACTTTCTTCTCATAAAATACCATGATAATAATCTCAATTTAAAATTTTTCTTTGTACAGAATGTTCTAAAAAAACTTCTAGTTTTTTATAAGATTTTTTAAAAATTTTCAAAATATTAAATTCAAATTTAAAATTTCAAAACCGGCCAGAAAAAAACTGATGGTTTCTCAAACCGTCCCCCAGTGGTTTGGCGAGAAACCGCCGGTTTTACCAGTTTTTGGAACTGCCACTTCACAGCCACACAGACATCTTGCCGCCTTCACCACCTAGGCACCTAGCCTCGCCGCCCAACCTCGCGCCGCCGCCTAGGCAAGTCGTTTCCTCCCTCGTTGTGTCGTCCAGCAGCCACCGTTTTAATGTCTAAAACATCAGTTAATTATAACTAAAGGGACTATATTATTAAAGCAAGGACAAAATAAGCCACCATATTTGCTCTAAAATACTAAAAATGTTTATGTTAATCGAATAAATAAAAAAACTACACTATCAATTATAGCAGGACCAAATTATTATGATTTAGATATATTTGATGCTAGAAAAGCTTACTTAGCATAGAAAGACAAATGTTTAATTAGAAACAAATCTTATTTGCACCATTTTATCTGATTGGGTTATCTCTACGCTTCCTATCATATTGGATTATATCACCCAGGTTACTTAACATGGAAAAAATCTATTTTCTTTGAAAACTAATCTTACTTGCATGATTTTAATGGATTGGTTTTTATCTCTGTGCCTCCTATTGGATTGGATTCCATATATCTCTGCACCTACTTCCTTAGCAATATATAAAGAACTAACATGATGCTCTCGCCAGAACTAATCTAAAGATATGATGCTATCGCCAGAACTAATCTAGAGACTCGTGAAGGGAATACATCAATCTAGCTCTCTCACCAGGACCGATCAAGAATCTATACATGCTTCGATAATTGTTTTCATGCCCCATCAAGCAAGGACCAAGATTGAGGAGACGATTCGACAACCATCTAAGTGTCCCTGCCAGTAATGAACAAGATCGAGGAGCAGCCAATCCATGCATCAATACACACGCAAAACCAATAGTCCATGGGAAGATATACACGAGCAAGCACCTGAATTTATGTACTGAGGGAGCAGTCGCATTAATTTGTCAGGGGATTGAGATAATATATTAAAGCTTACCATAACCAATGCGACTATGTATGATGTACCTAAATAGAACTTAACTATGTAAGATGCGCCATAGACTATATTAGAGTTTATCATGGCTAATATGCCAATGCATCCTTATATACACAAAAAGTATTTTTAAACTTTGACACAAATCTAATCATATAAATGTGTAGGACACCATACTAGTTCTTAGTTATGATGACAACACTTCCTCTTTAGCCAACCATACATGTGTTAGATTTGGCAGTGTTGAGGCCTTTTCGGTTCTCGAATGGGGCATGGCCACGTGGAGGAGGAGCTCAGAGTTCCTGCTAGGGATGGAGCATGTACGGTTGGGTCAGGCGTTATTGCATCTAGTCGCAAAGAGGGATGAGGCATCAGATCTAGCAACGTTAAGGACTCGTCGGAACTCGATGTTGAGGACGACCATGGCAGTTAAGAATTAATGGACCTAATCTGGCTACAAGAGGGGTTGAGGCACCGGTTTAGTGGCGTTGAGGCCTCATCGTTTTTTGGCTGGGATGTGGAGGAGGAGCCCGGCATTCCTGATGGGAGTTGGAGCCTCCATAGTTAGGTCTGGTGCAGTGGGATCAACTGTCAAGACCACCAATGTTGCGGTCAGCCCCGGCCCATAGAGGGGGCAGCCGGTGCGACCGCCAGGGGCCCCTAATTTTGGGGGGCCCCAGTCCATATAGTGTGCAGTAGGTATTAAAGGTATTATAATTTTTAACCGTGTAGGAAAAAGAAGTCCAATATGTAGCGTTCAGCCCAAGATGCAAGATGGCATACATTAAATTAACACACAACCCGCTGTGGTAGCTAGCCCAATACCAATAGCCCACTGTTATACGTAAACTATTGATAATTGATGCAGTCGTTTCATATTTCATTGATCCTGGATATCTATCATGTGACGCGCGCCGGCGTGCATATAACGCGTTGACCATTTGCTTCGTCCTTTCGTTTTCCAACACCTCACTAGGTTCTCCCTCCCGAAAGCACCTCCCCACCACCGGACAGCTTTTTCCTTGCACCTAGCTTCCGGTTGCACCACGCCGCACTGCCTCCTCGCCCACCTGGTTGCACCTCCCTCTAAGGCCGCCCTGCTTTGCCGGCGCCTGCCCGAGGAAGCCCTCCATGAATTGGTATACACATTGTTTTAATTCTCAATTTCCTGCTCGTCGGTTCAAATATGTCCCCGTTCTTTCATAAAAAAAAATGTCTCAATTGGTTTTGTTTGGTTCAAATTAATTGTTCCTTCCAGACCCTAAATTGGTATCCACATTTATTCTCATTTCACTGCTCTTCAGTTCAAGCATGCCTCAATTCTTTCCTAAAAAAGAGGCCCTCATTTGGTCATGTTTAATTAAGATGAATTGTTGCTTGCATATGTATGTTTGGATTTAGCTAAACTTGGCCCATAGCCTCATGCAGACCAGTTTTAGATTTGTGAGAGCTAAACAAGATAATTGTAGATAAGTGAAGTGTAATTTCCTATTCTTTCACCACTGTGCAGTACGCATGAACTATTCAATTGTATCTTCCTTCTTTTACAGAAAAAAGGTCTCAATTAGTTTTGTTTAGTAATGATACCGTGGCAAGGATGGGCATGGAGATGCAACTTGGAGCTTATTACTTTACTTTGCTACTCGCTAACAATGAGGAGGATCGAGGGCACTAGATTTAGCGATAATTGAGTTGTATGGGTCAGTAATACTAATATATGAGGTTAACTTTATTTAAACTATGTTTTGGTAATGACTTATTCTCTCTATCAATTTTGTGATACAAGTTAATATTTATTTTTATCTGTAGTAACTATATTAGTCAATAAAAGGGCCTCATGCTTTTGCTCGTCCCGGGCCCCTGAAAACTTTGGACCGGTCCTGGTTGCGGTATGACGCCGAGTAGTGTTGTCGCCAAATTCAATGGGCGACTTAGCAGTGGATTTGAGATATTAATTACATTTGGTTTCGACTGGTTAGGAGTGGTTCTCCACAAGACTGGTTTGGTTTAACCATTTGCCTCATCATCTCTCTCTCCATTTGGGTAGTGTGAGAGGCCTTTAGAATTTAGGACTTTGAAGTGTTCCTACGAAACGCTAGAGGGATGCAATGAAGGTCGGTGGCCCTTTTCTATGTAAAAGTGGCCCTTTTCTATGTAAAAGATGAACAAAGCTACAACCGTCGAGCAGTTCGGATTGTTTGGTTGTTCTAAGCTGGAAGGCAGATACTTTGATCTTTTTTTCTTTAGGCTGGTCTTAGCATGATGATTGGTTTGTCGTATCGCTTTTGGTTTTGACCTTTGGATTGTAATAAATGTTTAGATTTTGTTATTTTAATGGTTGTTTTAATACTTTCATTATCTCAAAAAAATACGATCACTCATAGATGGACGGCTAGATTTGATTGGTACCTTGATATCTGTTCAAGGATGATAAAAATCATTTTTGGTTATGTAATAGATGTGTGCATCCTAGGTGCAGAGGCCCGAAGTTATACTTTGTTATTAAAAAAGCATGATCACTCGGCATGTATGACGAACAAGAAACATGCTAAGCTTTGAAGCTTAATCATGCACAGTCTTTGTACTTATGCGAGTCTTTGCATGCGCGATGCGTCTAGCAAGGGAAGCCAAAACCCATATGTCGAGTCAGATCGGCGTCAGCCTGGTAGCGAATAGCGATAGGCGATACCGATCCTGTTCCTACTGCTCTTTACTCGGATTACTCCTTTTGCCCGGCCGGTCCTGCACCCGCGCGCGCGCGCGGTGGGTCACTGCAGGGTTGTCGCATGCCGCCGCGCGCGTCACTTCGATCGATCTGGCCGCGAGCTCGAGACTGACCATGGGAAACGGCCAGTGGCGCCGCGTGCACGTACGTACGTACGCCCGGTCGACAGGCGATGCCGTAAGCGCGGGTGCGTCAGAATGTGACGCAGCGGCGCTATCGTAAGCGCTCATGAGTCATGAATCTTCTGTCCTTTTTTAAGGTTCGACCGGCGTTTAAAAGTCAAATTGCTGGGAAAATTTGATTAAAATACAATTTAAAAAAGAAAATTATGCTTCAGTACAACACTTTCAGATATTTATAGGAGGCTCTTCTACGTGCGCCACGTGAGGTGGCAAACGCCACACTAGACGACGAACACCGCACCATGTGGCGAACGCCACCTCAATTGGCGTTTTCCATCAGCTTTCACCACGTGAGCTGGCAGACGGAGCGAGCACGCGCCACCTAGCACCATCCCATGCGCGTCCGCCAAATGGGGTGGCGTTCGGTGCTAATGCCGGCACTGCTCCGCCCTGTGGCACTCACTCCGGCACACTGCTCCGCCGACGAAATGAATGGCGTAGGTTCTGCCACGTTAGCGTGCACAGTTAATTAAGAATAATTAGCAACTAAATTAATGACGTGTTGTTAATGACACAACGCCCTATATAGAGAGGTCGGAGGCAGCACCGTTCTTTGCTTCTGGTCCTCTCATTCGCACTTCCACACTCACAGTCGCACACTTTTGCACTGTGCAAGTCCTTTGCTTCTCCTGCGTTGCTAGTATGTCTCTTACACCCTATTGTGTGTACTATAAAGTGGATACTACTGTAGCAGATAACCGAAGAATGGTGTTGGTAGGGATATTAATAGTAGTGACATTAGTTTGTAATGTGATAATTTTTCTGGTAGAGACAATAGTCCGTAGTAGGAATGATGTTGTAGAAATGAGCAAATTATTTGGCATCCCATAATAAAGAAATGCGGAGATATGAGAATGGAATGAATATATGAAAAAATAGAATCCGGTGTGCATGGGGGCAGTAGAGGTGTACTCACCCGAGCGTGTCCAACATCAGTTCGGTTACGAGCAGTTCTTCCCCTTGCCTGCACCGTGCAATGCAGGCCGTTCACACCTGTAAGCATTTTAAAATCTGCTCATGGCATACTAGAACATATTGGTATGGATGTCGTACTAACTCGGGCGTCGTTTTGATTGCAGGAGGAGTACGGCTGGGCGTAACTATAACTGGAGCGTGGTGCACGCAGCGCATATCAACAAATAGTTGGACTCCGCTACCACAGATGTCTGGTATCCGCAGGGTCTCTACACGGGCGCCGCGTACTACGCATACCTCGATTGGTATTACCCACGCACCGGGGCTGTGCTTCTTAACCGCCGCCGCCCACCACCTCCTGAGAGTTACCCTGAAAACTTTGCGGAACGTGTTCATGAACTCGTAAGCTTTCATGTTATCGCTCGCTCATTCCCACTAAGAAAATTCTTGTCGACTGTACGTGTCTTTCTTTATTGCAGACTCGTGAGGCGTGCTATTTGCAAGACCAGGCCGAGGAGATACATGGTACCCTAGGACCAGCAGGACAAGGCTCCGCTAATCCATTTAGCCGGTTGCTCAAGAGAACATGCGCAAGAATGCGGGAAGGCATCAGAGGTGTAGCCGACCACCGATGCAACACAGAAGAGCAGTACGATGAGTCCCCCTCCGCACCGCTGCCAAGAGCAATGTCGATGGATCGGTGGGGTTCCCCTAATCCCATCCCGCATGTAGTGCAGCTGCCACGCTCTTCAACTTCCACGCGTGGTGCGCCGTGGCCTAGGGCTTCAATGGAACCACTTGCTGTGTCCACGCCACAACATCAAGGGTTTGACATGAACTGTGCTCTGACTTCCCCCTGCCATGGACCAAGAGTATCATGGAAGTCACGAGCCTAGAATGACTGAGCTCTAGATGTCGACGCCGTATGGTAGCCCCTAGATGGGTTATGATACTGCGTTCCAGTAGTATTTCGACTCCAACGCGTCCTTTGCTGACCTGCTAAACGTGCAACCCTCTCTGTGCACACCGGCTCCTATCCCCGCTCAACCCGGAAGGTCAAACTGGTACAGCCAGTATATGGGGGCCCCTCAGCCGGATCAATCCGGGAGGGTCCAACTGGTGCACTCAGCCTGCCGCTTCAATGATCTATGATCCCTCGCAAGTGCTACATGCATCAGGTCACCAGCCGGAGGGTCCAAGTGCATGGCACGGTTCATTTGCGCAGGCTGGTGCAATGTATATGTTTGGACTTGCGCAACAACAGGACGACAAAGACACCCATCGAACCCCTACACAGCAAGGCCCTACCGCTACAGCTGGGACAAGCATGACTCGCCCTCCCGACGCTTACACACCTGGGGATGTATGGGGGAGGCGTCGGTAGCTTGAACTTATCATGTAAAATTAGAATTGTGCCATTCCATATACGTTGTAATGAAAAACTAACTGTAATTTATTTTTCTTTATGCCAGACGGACCCAATTGCATGGCCGTATTGTAATGCATTACATGCTCTCAATGTTAGTAGACCTCCACAATCCTGACACCCCACATGGCATCGGTGAAAGCCTGACACAGCACATGCCAACATACTAGGGTCCTCGCATTTAAGTGCATGCTGACACCCCACATGGCATCGGTGAAAGCCTGACGCAGCACATGCGAATGGGCTGACGTACCACATTGAATTGTCTCCTCACATTCGTGCAATTGCCTGCTGAGGCACCACGGGCCGTCTGTGAACTCCAATAATTTATCCATGCCTCCTCCATCTCTCCACCATGGTGGCTATAAATAGGGCTAGATTCGTGAAGGCAACCACACAACGCAGAAGCTTCAGTAAACCACACACCAGAAATGCCGAGATATGCAAGCGAAAAGGGAAAGGGGGAAGCAAAGGAAGAGGCAGGCACATGGGACTGGCCACGCCATTTATTGTACCAGGAGCTCTTCCTACCTTATAGGGTTGTCCCACCGATGTGCATGTGTAGAGATGATTGCAGACTTGTCCGCTCTTGGGAATTTCAACTTGGAAGAGGAGGTGCTGGAAGCGCCGCAACTACGCCTTCGACCCGCCAAAGAAGAGCTTGAAGAATCGCCAGCTGGAACTAATCATACGTATTTCGTAATATTTCTACATAAAACTTTGCTAATTTATGTTCTATGCAGTCCCCTCCGCCACTGTGTGAATTTGAGCAGTGGTTTGACATGCAGATCAACCCTGAAGACCAAAGGCTCCTTGATCAAGCCAATCGGGACGAGGAGTTGAGGCGGCAGCTTCAAGAGTAGTGTGACGTCGCAGCGAGGAGACATGTAGAAAGGAGGCGGAGGAGAAGGAAGCCGAGAGACAGAGAAAACGAGAGAGAGCACGTCGTGCCAGAGAAGCCCCACCTGAGGCATGGGTGAAGGGGAAGTGGCATCGAAGCACTCAGTAGACGTGAAGTTGTAACTATAGTTTTCCTTCTTCGTGATGCTCCTCCTAGTTTTAAGTCGTAATAAAGAGTGTGGCCTATCTTATTTTTTGCAGAAACTACTGTTGTGAGAATCGCCCTCCCTCTTTCCTCCCTCTCCCACACTCGTTTTTCTCTAAACAAATTTTGAATCGAGAGATTTGTTGTGGAATGTGTTAACTGATCACCTAACTCTATTCAAAATATGAAATTTATAATTTATATTTTTAAAATTTATATTTTTTCGGCATCGGTTATTATTTAGAATAAAAGTGACTATTTTCATATTTTAATTTACATTTAGAATTTTTTAATGGCTCAAAAAAGTGGCTATTTCTATATTTATTTTTTTAAAAACAAATTATAGGGTTATTATTTTTAAAAAAATGAATGAAATGGACAAGCACGCAAAAATAATAACTGTAGTGGCTATTATTTTTTTAAAAAAATGAACCAAATGAGAGGGCTTATTATTTTTTAGCAAAAAAATGAACAAAATGAGAGGCCAAACTGACGTATAATATATATATATATATATATATATATATATATAGGAAGCCAGTTTGGGGCTCCATGGAGTCTAGGCTCCATGATTCAAAAAGCTAAGATGTGCATTGAGATTCGTGATGTTTGACGTGTATATCTTCACATATCAACTAAAAAAAATATTTCAGATATGAAACTCCAAAAAAATTAAATTCAAACTCACTTTAAACTAGTTTGAACTAATTTAAAGTATAGTTAAATGTAGTTCAAACTGAAGTTTAACTCAACTTTTTTCGGAGTTTGATGTCTCAAATATTTTCTTTAGTGGGTATATGAAAGTATAATAACCAAACAACACGAATCTCAAAACACATCTAGTGGTAACGAATCATGAAGCCTAGGCTCCATGGAGCCTTATGTATTATTCCTATATATAGTAGAGAGCGAATAGTGATTTAGAGAAGGTGTATAAAGTCCCGACTTTAGAGATTCTGTTGAAGATTTTTTTGAAAGAGGGGCAGGAGAACTGCCATCCTATTTCATTGAATAGAAGGAGAAAATACAAATAAGAACCCATGCAAGCACGGGGTACAACCACAATAGCTCACGCCACCTCGCCAAAGCCAGCACGCCCCGCCATCACCGGGAACACCACTAACAGAGGGACTACCGACCACTGTCGGCCACACGCTAAAGGGAGAAGAAGGGGAGAGCTCAGCCAGGGCCAAGCGAACCGTCGGCCAGCGCCAAGCAAACCACCACACACGCAACAGCGAACGACTCCAAAGGAGGGAGACCTCGTGCAAGCCAACCCAGCGGCGAAGAAGGGCCACCGCGACGCCTCCAACGAGGAAAACGACAGAAGATCCGCCGCCGCCGCTTGACCGCAAGCAGGGTTTTCACCAAACGCGAGGGAGGGGCTACTACGACGATGCCTCCAAGGAGGGAAACGACACCAGAGGAGATGACGCCACCGCCGGCCCAGGCAAAGCTAGGCAGGGGTTTCGCTCAATGCGCCAACCCACCAACGCACTAAAGGGAGGCCGCAACAGATCACCAGCGAGAAGAACCGAGACGCGACCGAGTCGCAATCCCGCGAACGGCCACACGAGCACAAATACCGACGCGAAGACGCCATCCAATGCCACCGAAACGCCTCGCAGGGAGGGAAGGCCCATGGCGGCGAGAATGGGACCTGTCGAGGGCTGCGAACGAAGACACCACCGGAGAAGGAGACACCACCTCGCGCCGCCGCCGAGGGCCATCGCATACAAAAAGCAACCCCAGCAGAATCGGGCGCACCAACACGCAACAATCACAGCCACCTGACGCGGAAGACGCCGCCCAAGGTCGCCGAGCACCTCACAGGGAGGGGAGGGCACGACGGCGTGGGTGGGACCTCGCCAGGAGGCCAAGAATAGGGCCCACTAGCCAACTCCGATAACAGGAAGGGGGTTGAATCGCCGCTGCCGAAAACACGCCCCTGGAGCACTCCTGCTTCGGCCGCTCCGACCAGGGTTCAAAATCCCGGTTTAGGTCCCGAACCCGCCTACTCACGGGCGAAAACCGTAAAACCGGTGGAACCCGCCAAAACCGAAAAAAACCGACAAATTTAAATCCGAATGAACTGGGCCGGCGGCGGTTGAGGCGGGTTTGACCGGTTCCCGAAGGGTTGACCGGTTTCCCGACGGGTTTGTGCGAGAAACCAGTAGAAAAACTAGAAATTGGAAAAATGAAATGATGCAGGAAAATTTTTTGGAAAAATATGAAAAAATCATATATGCCTAGGATATATGTCATGGTAATTTGTATAAATGTAAAAAAAAATTGGCATGACCTATGCTAAAAATTGATGTTTGGAACATATGCACATATGACATATTATACATAACATATATTGCAATACAAATATTTAGACATTAAACATAGAAATATATGTCTCAAAACCGGTATGATTCATACATACATATATTGCAATACAAATATTTAGAAATTAGACAATGTTTCCATGAAACACATATATTATACATGAACACATCATATTTGATTTGAAATTTAAGCATGAAAATGATGTAGATTTGAAATTTTACTTTATACAAGTGGTTTTAAAAAACTCCTAGTTTTTTTACAATTTTTTTTCTAAATTTTCACATTTTACAAATTCAAATTTGAAACTCCGAATTTCCTGGCAAAACCCGGGTCCCGGCCGCCCGACTGGTCGCCGAGAACCCGCCGGTTTTTCCGGGTTCCCAACGGGTTTGCGAACCCTGGCTCCGACCACCATGCCACACAGGCCCTGCCATCCGGCCACCTGCAGAGCAGACCCCCCCGAGCGGCCTCCAAGAAGGCGAGCACAGGGAGAGGGGAGGGGGGTGACCCACGGCGGTCACACCACGCCACGAAAGAGGAAGAAAGGGGAGGCGGTGCCAGCAAGGCCAGCCGCACCACCACACCGCCACCAGAGGCCGTCGGAGAAGAGAAGAAGAGCTTCGATGAAGAAGCCTCGCCGACCGTCCAGGAGAGAGGGCCGACAGGTCGCCGGGGAGAGGGACAGCCGGCAGACGGCAAGCAAAGTCGACGGCGGCAAGGCGCCATGAAGCGGCCGGCGACAAGGCGACAAGCAAGTCGGCCGGCGACGGAGGCGTGAAAAGCCGCACCGCTTCCGCCGCACCGACGCGCTCCAGAGATCCGCAAGTACGAAGAGCACCGAGCCGCTTATCCGCAGCTCCCTTCCAAATGACTCGTCAGGAGATCGCGCAGACTTCAAGACCGACCTCCACTTCTAGAGCTCCGCAGATCGCCGTCTTCCGCAGAGGTCAGCCGAGATCACCGCGGATCCACCCGCCCCATCGCGGATCCACCCGCCACGGATCCATCGCCATGCACATAATGCCGCCGATGAGCGACCTTGAGGCGCCGCTTGAAGCCGCTCGGTGGTGCCGCCCCACCGCCGGTCCATGCCCGGCAGGCGCCAGCGCCGTCTTGCCAGGAGAGAGGCGGACGACTCGCCAGTGCCACGGCATGGACATCAACGCCGAGCAACGCGGGCGAGAGCACGAAGCGCCGCCGCCGCCATCATTTCGCCGCCGATCCGGCGGCAGTCGCCGATCCGGTGCAAAAGCCGGAGAAGAGGACATTGGGAGCCTCGCGGGTAGAGGAACGGGAGAGGAGGAGGAGATAGGAGGAAGGGAGGAGGAGGGTTCGCCGCCGCCGGCCGGCGACGGCGGGCGGCAAGCAGCAGCGCAGCGCCGGGGTTATGGCGGCGGTGGTGGGTTGCGTCGCCCCCGAGTCGCCCGACGCGAGCGACGCGAGGGCCAGGAGGGTGATACAGATTCCGTTGAAGATGCCCTCTTGCAACTCATCTTTCGGCATATCTAATGGAAGGCATCAAGCACACTGCACACCGAGTGATCTTTGGACTTTGGGATCTTTGGACTTTGGGCAGCCTTTGTTTGGTCTTTTCTTGGCTCCTACGGTCCTACCAATGCTGATCATTCACAGTGTTTGCAGCAACTGTTGCCGACAGTGATTGGTATTCCCCAACAAGCTATCTATCCGCACTATCCGTGATTCGGAAAGGTGTGACTCATGACTGATCGTGAGGGTACGTACATGTTGATTGTGAAGCGTTTCGCGCAGCAACCATGCTGCTCATCATGAAGCTTGCTGGCTAGCGCCAATGCTAGCTACGACTGCTGTATACAGTACAGCAACTATGCCTGTTGCTCATGCATGCTGTTCCGCTTCGAGTATGGCAGTGTTCTTTCAACGTTTATGTTTACGTTTGCTTATAAACTAAAAATTTATTATTTTTATATAAGTCAAACGCTTTAATATTTGGTAGCCAATTTTTATAGATCTTTCTATTTCTTTTTAAAACTGTCAAAACTATTTTTTCTATAATTTTTTGATCTCTTGGATGTCCTTATCGAGGAGCTATAAATTTTTAGTTTATAAGCAAACGCAAACGCACACGCCGAAAGAAACACTACCTATAAACATGGGACGATTTGACGCATCATAGGTCAGCTGGTATACTATGAGGCTATTTCTTTGGTCAGTTGCATTTGCGTTTACTTATAAGCTGGAAATTTGTAACTCCTCGATAAGGACATCTGAATGATCAAAAAATTATAGAAAAATAGTTTTGAGAGCTTTGAGAAGAAATAATAAGATTTACAAAAATTGGTTATTAAACGTCAAAATGTTTGAATTATATAAAAATAACAAATTTTCAGTTTATAAGCAAACTCAACCGCAACCGCTCAAAGAAATGTTTCTTCCTATGCTTGCTTGCTTGCGCTAGCTAGCTGCTAGCATGTGACAACTAATAATTAAGCTCGTACGATGAAGTGGCCTCGTACTACGCTAGTATATGATTGCCCACTTCTGCATATGAATGGAGCGGCCGTGGGGGGGGGTCCGGTGATCGAGCACGATGAGCCGCTGGAATATATCTTTTTGAGAAGCTTTAGGTTGCACACTTGCACACTACTGCTTGAACGTACGTCGGGAAGCAGACGGTTTTTCTCGATCTATGCGAGGCTGCATGCAGGTACAGGATTTGTATTCTCTGCAGTTTCTCCGCCGTGCGCCTCATATATCACTGTAGCTAGAGTAATCTACGGTGTCTTGGACGGTAGAAACAGTGTTGTTTGACGTTTTTATTTGCTACGTTGTTTTGCTACACTAACATCGCTACAGTACTCTACCACTGCAAACATAGATTATTGTGCACCTCTGCCTTTGTGCCGATAAAGGCAGAGGTGCACAGTAATCCATGTCTGCAACGGCAGAGTACTATAGCAATGCTACTGTAGCAGAAACAATATATCATCGGCGCTGTAGCAACCATAATATTGAACAGTACCATTTCTACTGTCTAAAGTTATTGTAGATTACTGTAACTACAGTGAAATATGAGATGAACGGCAGAGAAGTGGAAAGACAGATGATACAAATCCCAACAGAGGGCTCTCTGAGCGAGCGTGAAAACTGTAGGTGTAACTTACGGTCTCAGACATTCGATATATACATGGCGTAGTTAGGTGGCGTTTCTAGTCGTATACGTCCCTCGTATAGAAGCGGAAATATTTTATATTATCTAAAAAAGGTTAGATGGCATTTCATATTTTCACCCGCTGTGCTATGGACTTGTCCAAAGGGTTGTGCTATAGAAGCCAAAATATTTTCTGTAACACCTGACTAACATAGTCTGACTGTTCATCATTTCCAACTCTGCTTATGCGGACATAAAGAACCTGATTGCTTTTTTTTATACTATACTAATATATATTACACATTGGCTATTCATTTTGGTTAATTTTTAATGTATGATAACAAGAGCTTATCGTGGTTTCAAAGCGTATCCTCAAGGAGCTAAAGGACGTGAGGAAAGATCCTCACACATCATGCAGTGCAGGTTTGATTTCAAGCTTTCTCAGTGCCTTGGTGGACAAATGGATTAGTAGATATGTTTTATCTATATACATGTTGCCTATGCAATATCGTGCCATATTTGCTTGCCCATTTTTTGTTCACATGCTTTACCCTGGCATGTCATCTCATGGACTGTAATTTTCGTCTAGACATTATTCAGGTCCTGCTGGTAAGGACGTACATATTTCATTGGCAAGCAACAAAAGTGGGACCACCTGATAGTCCCTATGCTGGCAGACTGGCAGTGTTTTCTTAGTGAACATATCATTTTCCTTTGGATTACCCCTTCAAACCTCCCAAGGTTGGAATTAGCATCTTCTTAATATTCCTCCTGAAATGTGTTGTATTCACATTCTTGATGATATTTTGCTCCTCATTCTACTAATTGTATTGTTGAGAAAGATGTTTTATTGGGTCCCTATGTATTTTCATGTTTTTAGCATCAAAGTTAATTTATTCTGTCATTTTTGTTCGTGGGTGTACAACTTTTTACGCATGGCTGTCAAAATATTTCCTTTATGTTAACACCTGTTAGGCTGTTATAGATGCTTTTGGAACGTCCTAAAAGCCCATTGAGCGCAGCCAACGCGGCATAGGCGCGTATACTTTCCTGGTAGTATCTGTTGTTGGCCAGAGGGACGACACGTATTGCAAGCCGGTATCAGTCACCATAGGCCCTGGTAACACTAGCCCAACATCGCATTCGGCCTAGGGAGCCTCGGCCTCCATCCGGTGCGTTTCGTGGCCATCGTTTTAAGCGTATCGCATTTGGGCGACACACCGATCGAGCAGCTTGAAATACCAGCCATTCGTCCGTGGGAAAAATATCGGTGCAGGCAAGTCTCAGTCTGAAAAAAAATGAACAATTTTGAGCACATTTGCTTGGTATTTTTTTCCTCGATGCCGACTGATTGTTGATCGATGGACCACCCTGTGTGTAAGGCACGTTTGGAACCATGTGCACATATCAGTAAATATGAGCCAGTACGACACATATGGTATCGAAGGCATGCATGCAAGACGATATCAACCGTTCAACCCATTGTTCTAGATAGCTGGCCTGCTGCTTTCCCTCCACTCTTACGTGGCGTATTTTGATTTTAGAAAGTTTTTTAAAGTAAACTTTGACTATTAAATTTCTTTATTATATATTATCAATTGTCACAAAATAACATTGTACCAAAGCAAATGCATCGTTAGTGTATAAAAGTTATATCAATATGTTCATATTTCAAATTCCTTTTGATACAATAGTATTTCGTAACAATTGATAATATATAATAGAGAAATGTAGTGGACAAAATCTACCATCAAAAGAATTTCTTAAATCAAAATACATCCTATAAAATAGGGGGAGAGAGTACTACACTGTGTCCTGAACATCTAAAGATACCTATCGAAGTTAAAACCAGCTGTCTGTCTGCATCTGGCCACCTCGTACACACTCACCCACCGGCTCTACAGGCTATAGCCACATGTGGTCGTTTCAAGCGTGCAGCGATGCAGAATGATACTGTTAGTGCCGTAAGTTAACTATCAACTAAACACATATGGGTTTAGAATTTAGATCCTCGTCAGCACCGGAAGCAGGGTTTAAAGCGTGGCAGCCGATTTGATCTTGCAATTGGCAAGAAAAAACGTAATCAGCTCGTAACTAGCTGATTTGATCTGTATTGTAAGGATCTGTAGCACTAGGAAATGAGTCTAAACAATAGTGGAAGATAATGAAACTATCGGTTTATATTACATTTAAACAAATAGGTTCAAAAGGGTATCCAATCTACTATATAGCCGATGAAATCAACTGAATAATAAAGCAAGAGATAAACAAACTATCTGCTAGACTAACGAGTTGATATGATTAACGGAATGAAGGTAAACAGACTATCGACTAGATTGTAAGGCCAAACTAACCGATAGAACAAGAATAAACAGACTACCATCAACGAAAATGTTGATCGGTAGAACGAGGGTGAAAATTAATCTTTAGTCGAAATAGCGATGCGCAACAATATCGACTAAAATAGTATTTCGATAAACCAAAAGCCAATGCAAACCTATAGATTGAACTAAATCAAGACAGTACTTATCTGCAAGCAACTCTTGAGGTGTATCTTGAAGCCAATCGAGAAGGCGATATGCAATAAGTCGATTGAAGATAAAATACGACGAAACTATGTAAAACTAAAGTCGACAGAAATTAAAGGTAGGTAAAAAGTAGATTTGATTGATTAATGTTTGTTCGTTTACACGTTCTAGGGGCTATATATTTATACAAACTCCAGTAGATATCAACTAGGACTCTAACTTCGTACACATACAGTCTCAACTTTATTATTTCTTACTTTATCTGTTATTCTATCTAATATTCACGTAATCTGATACAAACTTGATCTGTTATTCTATCTAATATTCACGTGGGTGTGGGTCGGCTTGGCGCGGGGCTCTCCACGTGCGTGGAGGTGTGCGACCGGCTGTGCACACTGCTGCCCCGAGGCCCTTGTGCGGCAAGCCCTTGGTTGCTTTAGTTTCAAATGTCAGGTTAGGTTAGGTTCTACAGAACTGTATTTGGATTTGGGTGGGTTGAAAAAAATTAATTTTTTTATGAGTGGGGTTGGGTTTGACCCATTAGCACCCCTGACTGACCCACGCGACGGTGCCTGCGCTTGGGCTCCTCCGTACAATGGCCGGGCTTGCCGGATCGCCTGGACATGCTCCTTACAGGCCTGCGGCCGCCGAGCCGCGGCGTTGAAGGATCGGCCGAAGTTCCGGTCCGGAAGCTCGTTCTTTTTTGGGCCGGACGCCAGTGGCAATACGTCCCTGGGCTGGACTTTGATGAGAAGATCGAATCCCTGGTGGCCACTCATGGGCAAGGACGTCGGACGTTGGGCTGGACGTTGACCGTGCCAGCTCCGTGCCGCCCGCCAAGGCCAGGACATTTTCGCCGCCATGTTCGGCGGCCTCCATCTCGTGGGTCACGTTGACCATCCGCAGCCAGCTCCTGTTCTTGCCTTCTTGGGCCGTGGTATCTAAAGTCTAGCACCTGGCTCGCTGAAAAAAAAAAATCCCTTTAGGCTTTGTTTGGAAAAGTAGGGATCCCCTTCAACCCCTATGGTTTGGTAAAATTCTTAGTTCAAAATGACATGCAATCCATATAGATTGAAGGGTGTCTTTGCTTTTCAAACAAAGCCTTAAAGAAAAGGAAAGAGAAATAAAATGCCATGAGTTGTCATATTTTTCCTAGCAAGCATTTTAGATAGCAGATTGACACTGATATCTATACTATTAAAAAGAGGCTAATGGTGATGGTGGTGGTGTCTAACTTTTCATCTCTACCGTTCATCGCTCCTTTATCGAACAATCCATACATCATAAGTATACTTTCATTTATTTATGTCGGGACCCCCCGGCGGAGGGAAGGTCCCACCTATGCTTTATCTGTACTAGTCCCTAGATCAGTAGCTAGTACACACAGATACAGAATTTGGATCACAACCATGACGATTAATTTACATAAATTTACATCAGAGTGCGCCTCATGGCGTGGTTACATAAGTTTGGCTCGAAGGCCTTACAAAAGCGGAAGTCTTTATTTTTACAATTGAAACTCCAAAAGTGGAAAACTAAAACAATCCCCACAAGCAAAGTTGGAGGAACGCAGCCCTAGGCGTCGATATACTCCTCGTCCTGGACTCCGTCGGCGAAGGTGTAGGCTTCAGGGTCGCCTTCTTCGGGGTCGCAGGGGTATTCCATACCTGCGCGTCGGAATGCGCAGCCCCGCGGCAAAGCGGGAGGGTGAGTATTGATGAAAATACTCGCAAGTCAATTGACATGTGCATATACATGGTTTAGACAAGGGGAAGGTAGGGCTCAGTTGCGAAAAGCAAGTTTTGAAATAGTCTGTCTAAAATTTTTAAAGCAATTTGGGAAAGAAGTGAAGTAATCAAATCAATTGACCAAACATTTAAATCATCCGGCCCTAGAAGGCTCATGCCCAAAGGCTGGCTCACGATACCAATCGTGGTTTTCACCAAAAATATTTTCCTTATGGCTAATCCACCGAAGGACCATAATCTCTCGACGGCTAACCACCGAAAGTCATCTCCTCACGGCTAACCACCGTAGGCTCCCAAAACAAAACACGGCACCTGCCGGTGTTCTTCTTTAAAACACTGAGAAAGAGAGGAAAGAAAACTACCA
This sequence comes from Olyra latifolia, assembly GCA_036346145.1. Taxonomy (NCBI): domain Eukaryota; kingdom Viridiplantae; phylum Streptophyta; class Magnoliopsida; order Poales; family Poaceae; genus Olyra; species Olyra latifolia. The sequence continues at coordinate 10,299,417 of CM070524.1, forward strand.
TTGTGATCACGCCACCGTCGTCCGCCCTTCACTGTGGGCACGACTTTCTAGAAAGTTCTACACTCTGCAGAGGTCGCACGCTTTACCCATGAGACATGATTCCCTCCCGCAGGAGGTCATTATCACGACAAAGCCTTTAACAGTCTAGCTCTCGGCTGGCATCCCCTCTAAGGTTTCCACCGCAGCGCTGGTTTCTTCAGTTGGCTGAAGCCCCCTCTTGAGCCGATAGGATCAACGGTATCTCCGCACCTACTCCACCACACGGGATGTCCAAACCAAGAGTTCGAAAGGTACTCGGCCAGGACCTGCCTATACAAACACTCATGGTCACACTGTTGTACTTAGTCTTTGTACTTAGTCTTGACAACCACAAGGTATCGGTCCTTAGGGATTGAGGTGGTTCCCACATTGGATCCAAATCTCGTGCTTACTGCACCAGCCAGACAACCATCGACCCCAATCAAATTTTCAAAGCATTTTGCTTTCCGGAACCCTGGTAGCATACCTGCTACCTGCTTAACAGTTTTCCCAACAGTAGCACCCACTACTGTCATTCAAATGAATTTTTAGCAACAGAGGTTTCAATGTGATTCAGGGGAAAACAAATTATTAAGTACTACAGCACAGCTAAGTAGGATTAAATGACTAGTCAAGACATTTGGCTATAATTAAGCAAGTAGTAACCTAAGTCTATCAAGGTTTTGGATTATAAGACATTAATTAAAGTGGATTAGGCACATAGCTAAACACCCTACCTAAATAGCAGCTTAGGTGAATATAGCAATGCAATTTAATAATTCTAATAAAGCATTTTAAAAACTAGGCAACAGTATGATCAATTGATAACTTGGGGGATAGTGTCAACAGTGACTTGTCGTGGTTGAAGTCCAGCTGACTCCTGACTTGGTCGTTAGTTCCTGAAGCAAAATCGACCGGATCTAGCGATAGCAAACAATATACATTCAACACATGGCATGAAAATATGTATGCAAAAATAAATGAACAGGTATGCATGCATGATATGAGCTAATTATGTACAACCGCAAACATTTATTCAAAAAATAAAATTTTTAGAAACTTTAATATAAAGGAGAACCATTTTTATGAAGCTAACGAGAGTTTAAAGGATTTTTAGTAAATCATTTTTAACTTACAACATAAGGGTTTTATATTTTTCTTAAGCTCACAACAACACCTAGTGTTCTTGGAAATCTTCTCTTGATTTTTGAAAGTTGGTTGCTATTTTTAGAAACGTAAAATCCTTTCTGGAATTATTTTAAGAACTATTTTGGAAATTCTAAATCTAATAGAAAAGTTTTATAGGAGCAACATGCATGAAAATTTTATGCAGATGGAATGGATTTTTATAAACATTTATAAATTTATTTTATGTTTTTCTGAGTTTGTATGAATTTACTGTGAATTAAACAAATTAAATCGGTTTTTTCTAAAAGGAATAAGTGAGGGAGTTGGATGTTGGGCCACACCATGTGGCCCAATGCAATGATGGCCGACTTGGCGGCAAGATGGCCCACCGATGCCGCGCCACAGCGTGCAGCAAACCCGGCGGAGTGGTGGCCTAAAGCTCGGCTTCTGCTCGGCTCGGCCAATGAACCTTGCAATAACTTGGTCTAACAGCTTGGCGGCGTCTTGAGAGGGGGCTGAAGGGTGGGCTCCACCCGTCAGTGACCTTGAGCAGGGGCAGCGGTTGGGTTGGCCGGAGCGGCTGCAATTCCGTGAACCATGGCCATGCATGCATGCGGCAAAGAGGGGAAAAGAGTTAGGGGGCTAAGGGGAAGCGATTGGGAGAGGCGGTGGCGCACGGCATGGGGACCGGCCGGCGGCGAATGGAGGAAGGCGGCGGGGTCGGCGAGCAAGGGAGAGGTGAGGGGAAGCTGATAGAGGGGTCGGTGAGGGGGAAGGAGGGCTGAGGCGGCTCGACAAAGATGACCGAGGCTCAAGCGCGAGGAGTATCTTGGGCGAGCTTTGGTAAGAGGAAGGCGGCGCCGATGAAGGGAGGAGCTCCCGGATGCTCTAGGAGGGGGTAGGGGGAAGGAAGGAGACGCTCACCGAGATGGGAGCTTCGACAATTCAGGCGAGGTGCTCCGATCAGCAATGACCACGCCATGACAATACCATGACAGTGTCTTGCGGAAATGGGTAGAGGAAGGTGAGAGAAATAGTACCGGGAGGGGAGGGCGGCGAGCTCACCTGGCGACGGAGTGGAGGGGGCAGTGGAGTAGGGAGAAAGGGGAACCTCGGCTTGTCCGAGAGAGGAGGCCGGAGAGGATGAGGGAGGGGGTGCGTGGCAGAGAATGAAGCAAGGAGCTGGCAAAGGAGGGGTGAGGTGGCAGGTTGAGAAAAAGAAGTGGGCCCCACATGTAAGAGAGAGAGAGAGAAAATGGAGAGAGGGAAAATAAACCCATTTAATTTAAAATTTTAAATCTTATTTGAATCAAGTCTAAATTGTTGTTCTCAAAATGTAATTTTGAAATTAATAATTTTCAAGTTAGTATAATAGGTTCTTAGTAACTATGTTTCAATTAATATTTCTTAAAAAGCAAATCCTTTTAAATTAGGATTTTACGAATTTAAATAGAGTAACATACGCTTTTTCAAAAAGATTCTTAAATTGATTAAGTCGCAAGCAATGATGCTATGATTTTACTTTTCAAAGGATTTTCGAACAAAGATTCTTTATTTTAAAATTCTTGAAAACATAATTTACCAAGGTGATCAGTCCTAGGAAATCTATGTTTCCACTTTATTTCAGATCTAAATCAAAACCAATTTATTTGTTTTATCAAATCGTTTTGTTTTACCAAACACTTTTAAAAGAAATTAATTTGAAAAAGGAATTCCCAAAACTCTTATGTTTAGGGTTTTCAAAAGGAACTTTTGAACTTGGGTTTTGCTTTTACAAGATTTTAGAATCATATTTGAAAACAAACATCTTTTCAAATAAATTTGTTTTAAAAGCTAGGGTTAAACGCTTAACAAAATATCCTTTAAAGCTCTTGTTTTACGGAGGAGACCAAACTATTTTAGATTTATAAGCTCAAAAGTTAATGTAACATACTTATTTTTAAAAAGTTTTAAATTATAAAGAAATTCATTAAAATGCAATTGCATGATGCATGATGATTTCTAACTTTTTGAAAATGAGGATGTTACAATTTATATGCTTTCTTATTTTAGTGTGTTGTATTTTTGGAAGCTTTTGATTTGTAATGGTTTGTATTAATTTGGTTTGCTTCCTTATTTTACTGTATTTGTGTTATATGAATGTTTCAATGACACTCATAAAAAGATGGATCAGAGCCAAGAGTATATATGCACGACACAGTCGAGCAAATAAGCATAGTTGAATGTATGAGCAAAACACATTGATCACAATATATTAAGACATCATTTGGCATTTTATTTTAATTCCTAGCAAAGCATGGGCACTTGACTAGTTTATCTGAAAGAAGAAGAGCATGCAGGGTGGCTGCATCTGATTTAGTTTCGAGATCAGGCTACCTTAGGGCATATGTCTGTTAGCATTGTTCATGTTACCTATAGGTAGCCTTAAAGCCAACTCATATAATAATATAGACAATCATTTTTATGGAAAAAGTGCTGAGTTGGTCCCTGAAACTATCATGTTTGAGCCAAATTGATCCCTTTTTATGAATTAAACTGGGTGAAACCGGTCCTTGAACTATTGAAAGCCATGTTGATTTGGTCCTTTGATCGGTCAAACCTGAATTTAGGGTGGTTTTGGATGACAGGGACACCGACGTGGACAATTTTGCATGCGTTGATGCCAAGCTAGCTGCCACCTAAACGCGTGGACCTCGACCACTCCTTGTCTCTTCTAACTCGCTCTCTCTCTCTCTCACTCACTCACTTCTATCTCTCTGACTCTTTGTAATGTCTTCGCACACTAAAGCAAGACAGAGAAGGGGGTTGGTACCGGTGGTGAGGGGTGGTGGTGGACCTCGGTCGAGGCTCAAGAGCTCGACGATGGCCTCTGCGTGGCACATGGCAGCGGCTATAGCGACAACATGTAGTGGCGGGGTTGATGGTGCGGCTACAATGTCCGATGGCGAGGTGATGCGTGGGGAGAGCGGCATCCTCTGGGCATAGTGACAAGCCCGACGCGGTCCAGGCTAACGGTGGTGGTGGCTACAACAGCAAGCGGTGGCAGAGCCACGGTGCAATGGTGGATTGTGGCGAGGGGTGGAAGGTGTATAAGGAAAAGAGAGGTGTTGGGGTGTAGGTGGCATGGCTTAATCGGCATGTGGTTGGCAAGACGGTGCGACCATGGGTTAGGGCGGCGGTGGGGGTCCTGTAGTGGTGGTGGTGCTCTAGCAGAGGGAGTGCGTGAGCGACTTGACGACGAGGTTGTTGATAGGGAGGACAACGGTGAGGTACGATGGCATGGCCAGAGAGGAAGGATGTTCTGTTGACTTGGAGGGAGGGGGTTGCGTTCATGCCCACCCATGTTACCCTAAACTGCACATATGGACTTCAGCGAAAACCACTCAAGCTCGCCTAAAACCGCTATGTTGACCTGTCAAAGGAGCAAACTTGCATGGTTTCGATAGTTCCAGGATCAATCTCACATGATTTTCTACCATAGAGACCAATTTGACTCAAATTAATCCAATAGTTCAAGGACCAAATTGATATTTTTCTTTTTTATGGACAACTTCTCTCTTCTTACAACATGCATTGGTTTCTCTGTTAAAGTCAATTGTCAATTCTCAATACACCCCCTCCCTCATCAACATCATCATGTGACATATGTATCATGGCTTATAAACTACAAGCGTTATACCATTGTACATGCTCTTAAACACATAGTAATTTTTCTTTCGCAAATGTAGGTAAAGAGGTTGTTCTCTTGGGATTATCTTATTTGCTTGTCATTTTATTTACTTATAAGCTGAACTTCAAGAGCTTTCCTAGATAGTTTGGAAAATCCGGTCCGCTTTGTTTGGCTTGTTTTTTAGAGCTCTGAGACATGGTTTTGAGATAGAAAAAAAGGACTTTGAAAGTCCTAAAGGCGTTTCGAGCTTCGATTCAAACATAAGTAGATTAGATAAATAAATAAACTGAAGAGAACATCCCAATAACAACTAACCTACGGCTGTAAATAACCCATACTTTGAATTTTCTCCATCTCATCCAATCAAACACGCGCGGTGTAATTTTATCTAGGACACGCACGGTAAAACGCACAGAACCCCCCATCCCCTGCTACTCTGCCGGATCGAAACAAAGTTAACTTGTTCTTAAAAAAAAAAGAGACAAAGTCAACCTGCGCGGGCGGTCGCATACTCGCATGGGCACCTCATTCTCATGGACTCATGGCCTCGTCGCAAAATCCCTCGTCCCTCGGGCGCGATGCAAGCCGCGCTATCTTGGGGATTGCTGGCAAGATCCTAAACAAGGGGCGCACGGCACACTCCACCATGGCGCATAAAAAAACCACAAGACAGAGCAAGCCAGCGACAGCCCCACGAACGGGCGTGCCAAGTGCCGATCCATCGCCCCATTGGATGCCACTCGTCAAGGCATCTCGTCTCAACAAAAGAACAAAAAACAAGAACGTGAAGACATGGGCATGCTCGGCTAGCATTCGAGAGAGAAAGGGTTGTTTGGTTGCTTGTTTAGTTTAGCCTAGTTCTGCATATTTAGTTGGGTGTTGATTGATTATCTGCATCCTATTTTAACTTGGTTCTACCCATGCAAATAAAAAACACACTTAAAAACCAGGTTCCGAACCTTCGATAGAAACACAAATGGAACTTGTTTCTCGTGGGCCCAACTCCCATGAACCGGACTCTAGACTTACCTGTTCATTTCAACTTATCAATTTTGCTGATAAGCTATGCTTAGGGAGTTTTGTGAAACGGATTGAAGAGTCAACATACTTTGTTTGACTTGCTTTTTAAATTTTTGTGACCTATTTTTGAGGAAAAAATGGATCAAAAATATCAAAGCATTTGTATTTTTAAAACCGCAGATAAGTAAATAAATAAATAAACACAAGCAAATAAATAGAAAAGAACCGACCCAATTGAATGGAACTCGCCAACACGTCCAAACACTTAAGGTAGCACGTACTACTACTCTCCTACCTGTGGTATGGTATCTATCTATCCTGCTAGTACATCACATGAGCTAGGTAGGGGACGCACTGCGACGGCAAGATGGCCGGGCTGGCACGGGGAGGCCCCACGCGTCAGCCGGACATCGCGGCAGACGGCTCGTAGGTTGCGCCCGTCTCCTCCCTCTCTCTCCCCCTCTCCGGTGCGTGTGTCGTCCTCGCCGTATACTGCTGGTGAGTGGACAGAGGCTGGTCCTGGCCCCGCCCCTGTCTGCCGCAAGTACTAATAAGCCGACCACAATTTATGGGGATCAGACGGCGACGACTGCATGTGCGGATCGTGCGCAAGAGCAGCGCCCCGGCCCCAAGCAGCAGCAGCTAGAGAGAATGCACTCGCCCTCTCACTCTCGCTGCCATGCATGCAGGCTACGCAGTGCGCGAGCGGCGAGAACGAGAGCGAGAGCGATTCCTTGCACGCCTACACACGCACGCCCTGCCGCGCGCTGTGCCTGTGCCTGTGCCTGTGCGCGCGGTGCCATTAACGCTCGAGCATTCTCATGATGGGGCATGGCGAGTTGGCGAGTGAGATTATACACGGTTTGATCAATCGCCATGTGTACCTTTGTAGTTACGGGCGTCAAAACGGATGGTTCGGATAGTTTTTTCGCCGACTTTTTACTGTATATAATCCATAACATTCTAGTAGTAGACTTTTATGTCCGATTTCATTCTTGTATTCTGATATCGTTCATGCGCATTAAAAATCAACACCATATTCTTATTCTTATTCTTATCGTATCTAACAGGTGAGTCGGATAATTCTGATAGAAATTGACAACCCTATTTGAGGCTACTTATAGGCAACTGTAGCTACGACCCCAATGCCAAAGTGCAGTTCCAGTGGAGGAAGAATGCAAGAGGTAGCAGCACCTTGCAGATGCTACTACTATGGTTAGATCCAGGCTTTTTGAGGATTCGGCAGTGCTACAGAGGCATCTTTTTCTCATTGGGAAAGTACAGCGTCTTTCATGTCCATGGTGGTAGAATGTAGATTAATTAGACATGACGACGTCGCAGAGGTCGAATATACTCGACTCTGTACTACAACAAATTGATTGGTGATTTTGGCATCATGCATGCAGAGGGAGATGCGATGCTCCTTGTTTATACTATAATTTTGGCATCATGATGTCGATAAAATTTTTAGGAGGAGGAGAGAACAGAAGTCCTTGGCGTGTAAGAAGGCTGCTTCTTGGTTCGTCTACCACATATACTAGCTATCGGGAAATGGCACCGAGATTTTAACGCAAGAATTTAGCTAACAACTGTACACTATGCCGAGTACTGTTTCAGCAGCATGCAAGTGAAGCAAGCACATCAATTCAGTTAGCTACTGCACAGCCGTTCTGCCTTTGATGTACACAATCGCAAGCAAGAACATTTCACGCACAAAAAGTGAAGCAGAGAATGAGCCCAAAAAATCATCACCATCACCAGGAAAATCCTCACTCTGCGCTAGATAGCTCTTGCAGAAGCAGCTTCCTCTTTTCCCAGAGAAAATGGTACACAGATCACTAACCAAGGTAGCTTCACCATCATCCAAAACGCGAGAGGTTATTCACAGCCCTCATCTGCAGCAGCAATGTCGCCGCAGAGGGAAGAAAAGCTAAAGCGAAGAGCACGAGAAACTAGCTAGCTAGCTAAAACGGGTAGGAAATGAAATCAGATGCCTGGCCTGCCCTTGTATGCCGCGGATACGTCTAGGCCGGTTCAACTCCTCGGCGACCTCATCGTCGTACTCGTGTCAGCTACCCTCCATCGTCTGCGGCGGATCGGAGAAGGAAGCCGGCAATGGCGAAGACGAGAGCGAGATGAGGCTCTCGAACTTGGAGGAATTAGCATCGGCGTCTACCTTGGCTTGCATTTGCATGGTGTGTGTTGCGAGGAGCAGCGGAGGAAGAGGCAATGTATTGGCTGGGGGGAGAGGGAGAGAGAGAGAGGCCGCTATGGAGTCCAGGCATCAAGGGACCGAGCTAGGCAGCTGCTCTTCAGAGTAGAAATGGCATGGAGCCCTCAGTCTCAGGGCTCTGGTTGCCGTGGCCTGTATGTATTCATGTAGCCTGCCAAGACCTAGAGCAGCTAACCATTACCATGAGATGCACACGCAGCACAGCATTAGCGAGCAGCAGCTCATCGTGTCGTTTTCTTGTTTTATAAGCTTCATGAAACTGGTGTTCCAAGTGTCCAGCCTTCGCTGCATGACAGAACACTGTTCGTGTGAGATGTTCATGAGGCTAGTGATCACCTTCATACCGGGGAAATCGAATTGAGAGTGAGGAGTTCCGACGTCGTTTACCCTCCAGAAAAACAGATAAATTTGGTTGCTTTGCTGTTCTGTTCATACCCGAACCGTTCTCCGGTGGAAAACGCATGCAAAGTAAAACGAAAGGAGAGCGCACCAAACGATGTGCACATGAATTCCTGGAGAAACCAGCAATCCCTTCAATATGTTATGTACAGCTCATTTATGGTCCAGAGTAGCAACAAATTACAAACGATAATGGCCAGCCAGTACATGTCGACTAGTCCGGAAAGAAAAATTTAAAGCTGAACACATTTGACCGACAAAACACAAGAGTACAGGAGCTATGGCATCAAAGTATACCCAAAGAGAGATTCCAGGAAATGCGCAACCCTCTCCCTCTATTTCTTCCTTTTTCTCTCTCTATTTCTTCCTTCTTGTATCGTATCGAGAAAAAATTAATGAACAAACGGCAACTATATCTATATGTATTTGTATCTATCAGGCCACCTGGAATGTAGGCAGAAGTAAGAAAAAATTCACTTCTGGTAGCAACAACTTTGGGCACCATGAAAGCACTAATTCCTGTATAAAAACGAAAGGACAGCGCTCTTTGCAGCCCCGTAATCATCAGGATCCTGCCACTTCATTTCCATTTTCTGCAGGTGGAGCGTTTGAAGTAGCATCATCTGTGGTCAGGTTGGATATACTATCAGACAACGAATTCACCTCTTCTCCCTCGGACGGTGGTGTTGTTGAAGTAGCATCCTCCGAAGCAATATCAGAAGCTGCATCTGAAGTGATACTGGATGGCTCTGATTGTTCTGAAAATTCAGAATTTGACTGCGGTTGTTTCTGTAAGCTCCAATACATGATACTAGCAGTAAGTGTTAGGATCATCTTCTGATTCACCTGTTGAAACATAAAAATGTAAGAAATGAACCAATACTATAATTAGCACAACTAAGTTTCAATTCTCAACTCACAATCCCATCATTGATTTAATAAGATCTGTAGCAGCACATGATGAAGATAGCATAGCATTCAGCTCAGGCCAGATAAATTACTAAGTGCCACAACAAATAATGCTGTGTACTAGTCAATAGTTCTTTTATGGTAAAATTATGGCGACATCTCGCATCAATGGCTTTTACCTCTATGATGTCCTCTGGCAGCAGAAATACAGAACATCCAAGCTTCCTTGCAACACTAATGATGTACGTAGCATTTAGCTTCTTTTCCTCATCTGCAAAATAAAATGTCAATCAGCTAATGCCATGGTCATTTTTTTTTAAAAAAAATATCAGTAAAGAAAACATATATGATTCGTAAAAAATCATATCATCAAATAGTGAATTAAAATGCGAATATAGGTCAAGAACAAGACCATTTTCCCCCTTCGTAACAACTTTCCAATTCACAACCCTCGGCTGTACTGCACTAAGAAGTTCAAGAAAGAACAATCCATTTGATAAGCTTTTATCCTGAAGGGGGGAAATAGAAAAAATGAGCAACTGGAGTTCTCTGTCAAGAAGAAACGAAAACTAAAAGCTATTGAGATTAAAAATACCTTGAAGCTTTCCATACGAGAAGTTTTTCCGGACGCTTCCACTTTGCTGTTGGCCCACTTTAGTATATCAGCGTCACTAATTTCTTTTCCCTGGGATACTTGGGAGTGGAATCTCAGTCTATTTAACAATTGAAGGATATTAAATCTCATCAATTGCCACAATAGGGCTGAAAGATAACACCAAAAACTAAAATTATATGCTGAACAAGTCATGAAGGACAGTTCAGTGGCAAGCACTAAAGAAATGGATGCAATCAGACTCACCAACAATCAATTTCTTGTTCCCCTGAACAATATCATTCCCAGCTAAATTTACTAATGAAAACTTTAAGTCCTTCCCGATTTTTACAACTTGATTGCAATTCTCCAATTTCCTAAATGGCAATTTAATTGGAGGTTTCGATGCCAGCTTCCAATTGACAGATCCTGGAGAGACTTTGTCAAGTACTTCAAGAAGCACCCATCTACATGGAATATATAATACATTATTGCTTATCGACTCATTTAGAGATAAACACAAGCCTCTTTTCAAATAATAACGTTACCCATTGCGGACATCTTCAAAAACATTGTTCACATATGATTCGACCCCAAGGCTGTTGATCCACATCCGGAAGGCCCTTTCTTCTCTAGATACTAGAACATCATCACGTGTTGCTGTTTGTGTGAGTGTAACCTGTTTGATATCACTAGTTAAACCATTCCTGCGCATCATAGAACAATAGCATTCAAGTGATGATCAAACAAATTATTTTTTTGAGCAAAATGATCAGACATATTATCAAATCATTGCCAGCTTGTAAGAACCTTTTAATGTAAGTGTAATGCAACATGGGAAAATAGCTGAAGTAACTTGATTGATAGGATGGAAATTTTCGTACTTACCGATGCTGGAATATTTGTGCAACAAATGCAAGATTCAAATTGGCAGAGCCCTCAGTGATATCCTTTGGAGTCAAGTATCTTTTGCAGTCCAACTTCTCTGCTTGCTCAAGTACCAGTTTGGCCCTCTCACTGGGATCCTTAGTCTCCAATGTGGCTTCAGGGGAATGCTCTGGAGCAAGAGCTTTTAGAAGGTAAGCATAGGCCTCACCATCCTGTACAGAACTAACATGGGTGAGCATCTGAAGTTGACAGAGTAAGTAAACAAGCACGAAAAAGAAAGCAATTCTATGGACCAAACATAGCTCGACAAATTTTTCCTACATTACATAAGATGGAAAATGAATTCAGCTGGCAGATTTAGTAAAATAAAGTTGTTAATAAATAATGTTGCAAAGCCAGATATTGGTTCGCCAATAAAACTCAAATGCAGCAATAAGATTTATCAAGCTTCATGGGCAGATTCTTGTATCAATTTCAAAATTCCACATAAAAAATTCGTTTGTAAATATGTTGACATTTTTTGCTGTCATGTGCACCTTCACATCTGAAGAAAAATTGTTAACAGTTTTCTTGTAGCCAGCTTTTTTCAGATGATGGTTCATCCATCGAAGGAGCATCTTTTCTGGTGACAAGCTCAACACTTCATCGATATCCTGCAAAATAATCGGTTAATTGAATTTTGTTCTAAGCAAAGTTATACCAAGAAATAAAAGAATAAATGCCTTTTACCTTGCTGTCATCAAACAGTTCCACCAGCTGGGGTGTCTTCTTGAGATTCAGATCAGCCAAAAGTTGAATCTGGTGATAAGTGCAAACAATTTTTATTGGATATAGCAGGAATTCAACTATTGCCCTAAAACGAAAAACATAGTGCAATATTACCTTTATGATTTGAGATATCAATCCAAGAACTAAATGAGGCTGCCAACAAAAATAACATAAGTTTGTGTGAGTCACTACTTGACTTTATAGAGCTGTTTAAAATTAAATAGATAATTGGAAAAAAAATTGAAAACCCATAGGGGAATGTGGTTGAAAACATCCGTGACACATAGAGAATCCGATAGAAGAAAAAAACATGCAGCAATCAGCAAATGAGCAAGATAATATGAGGTGCTGTCTACTAAATACTACTAAGTGATTATAGTGAACAATCATAGGAAGTCAACTAGCAAATTAGTAATGACATTGTGCTTGCCCAATTGGTACCAACTACCTACATTAGTAAATACTGTACAAGACATACAATTTAATTTAAAAAAAGTAATTTTTTACAACTTACACTGTAATCTGCATCATGAGTTACGAAAGAAATTAAAGTAGGGGAATACATGACATACCCTTCCCTCCACCAAATCTTGTGTACCAATATTTACAACTGTGCATCCAATGGCCTTTGCAGAATTGAGGCACAATGTGTGATTTTCATTCCTCTCCCATGGGTTAAGAACTCTTTTCTTATTTATTGCTCTCTCATCGATGGTCCCATGTACAGCTACATTAATCAACTTACTGGAAAAGAAATGAACCATAAATGAACAAACATCAGATAGGAGTATAGGACTAGCGGACAATTTGTTTGCAAGAGTAAATGGACTGGCACCCTGAATACATCGGTTTGACATCTCACCAGAGCAGAACACCGTCCCTGACGAGATCGAACAGCTGGTTGCCAGCCGGATCGATGGGCAAGTACTTCCGCAAGAACGGGTCTTCACCAAGATAAGTGTTGATGTGCGCCACATACGAAGACTTCTCTGCCTGGTTGAGATTATGCAGCAGCGTAGTAGTGCTGGACTTGAGGAATGATGACGAGTTCTTGCCACCACCGGCCCCGCCACCGCCACCTTCCTTGGCGCTCACCCTTGCTTGCAGATTCAGATACTCCTACACAAACATTACACCAAATTCCCCATTCCTATCAAATCAATAAGACAAGGATACACACACATTCTCTCTCTCTCTCTCTTCTCCTCTCCAGTCTCCACAGCACCGAGATGTACCCGGAGAAACGACTCGAACTCGATCTCCTGGCCACTGTCGGGGTACAACTCCGACAAGAAGGCAGTGATCTCCTCCTCGGAGACCACCTCATTGAGGCCCCTCAGTTTCTTCATCATCCCCGGGAGGTTCTTGGTGGTTACATGGCCGGAGTCTCTCTTCAGAGATAGAAACTGCAAAATAGGAAGATAAAAATCACGAATTGGGACGAAACCGATAGACGAAACACCGACGACTGCGCTTTCCGGCGCACAGAAGCAACGGAACGGAGGATTCGGATGCGTCACCTTGGCCTTGAGCGACCGGAGCTCGACCTGCGTGAACTGCCCCTGCAGCGAGGGGTCGGAGACGACGACGCCCACGAATCCGGACATCTCCTCTCGCTACGGAACAACAAGAGAAAGATTTTCAGATCATAAAGGTCGGGACTCGGGACCCCAGAAAAGAACGAGGAGATCGCCCGCGGCCGCGACATGGACAGGGGGACGGCGCGGCGACGGGGACAGCGAGGACGATGAGCCGCGGGGCGGAGGTACCTTCCGAATTGCTCGCGGTGACCCGCCCTCCCTCTCTCCGGCGTGTGCTTTCCTTGTGCTCGAGGGAAAAGGTGGGCAATGGCGTCCAGGTTTTCCAGATTTCGTGGGGGCGGGAGGGCAGGGGAAGCGGTGGAGACGAGGAGAGGAGGTTTCTTTTGTTTATTCTGTTTCGTCCTCTGGTTTCTTTTGTTTCCTCGGGGCTAAAGACATTGGAAAAGGTGAAGAAATGGAGCAGGTTGAAGTATTTTGCTTTTCCGGGGGCTGAACTGAAATAGGATTAGGGAAGCAGGAAAGTGTATATATATATATTGGGCTAATGCCATGGCCTGTTTATTTTCAGAATTATCTTTGATACAGCTATGTTGGAATAAGCTAAGGTAAAATTTGATTCATGGATGTTTATTACGCCTTAAAGCTCTCAAAATTATGTGGTTTTTTTTTTGCAAAATTGCAATTTCTTCTCAACTTACAAGCTGTAGTCGTTTTTCGGAGCCAAATTCTTGAATTCGTTTTACAAAATTTTGAAACTGTTTCTAAAACTCTTGCAACTAAGGTGAATAAACGGTTCTCCTAAAGTCGCTTCACCAAAAACATGGAATTTACATTTTCAACGATTTAATAAACAAGCCCCTTCAATACATTAACCCCTTTCTTTTGAAATGTGTGATTCTACTTGATCCATGAGGTGGGCGGGTGCTCTATTTCGCATAAAATTCATGTGGAACCTTATGTCTACAGCAAGAATGTAATGAGAATTTTTTTATATAGCATATAATGAGAATTTTTAGTAGATATTACAACGATACAATTCTCATGGAGCACGTATGAATGTCGTAAGTTTGCAGTTGGGCCCCCGGAAGTTTTCACCAGGAAAGACGGCCATTTGTTCCCACCGGCCACCGGTACTCGAGCGAAACTGAGCCGACAAATCGGGTCGGTCCACCGCTTAAGAACCCGTCCTGCTGTATTTTTTCTGGGTTTCCACGCCTGACGTCTCGCCGAAAGCTTCTACCGGCCTTGGCCTGGCGTGCTGCGGCTCGGCACTATTCGCAGCAGAAGAAAACAACACGCCAGCGCCGGTGCAAACACATGTCGTCCGATCCGTGCTCTCGCCGCCCAAGAACCCCATCGCGAGAACACGCGTAGCTCATCCCCGTGCACACGTAATCTCACGTAATATATCTGCGACGCAGATGGAGAAGCTCGAATTCTTCAGAATCTGCAAGGAATTTATGGGCGAGACAGAATATAAAGAACCTGTTTAAGACAAATTTCAACTCCCAAATTTCTACCTCAAAGTTCTGAAATAGAGGTTAAAATAAAGAGACTTAAGTTTATATTTTTAGTTTAAAATGTAAATAAGATGACTCACCTAAGCATCCTCAATTTTTCCACAACTCCAGCTCTATAAATTTCTGGAGTTAGGAATAGGGTGCTCCATCAACTCCACCAATTTGGTGGAACTGGAGCTGTGCCAAACAGAGCCAAAGTGTTCGACTCCACGGATCCTAGTACCATCTCCAACCATTTTTTTGTTTTGTTCCTTTTCCATTATTTTTCCTATATTGGTTCACTTTATTTTTCATCATCTCTAACAGTATCTCTTTGAATAAAATGATACAGAAAGGAAAGAAAATCCGTTTCAAAAACAAACGGTGAAAAAAATCTATTAAAACATTGAATGAAACAAGATTCGTAACGAGACGAGAGACGGAAATCTCCTGAAAATGGTTCAACATTCATGCGCTTGCGGCAAGGGACCATGCATGCATGAACTATAAGAGCATTCACACCAAAAGCTCTATCCCTATTTTCTCTCTCTTCTACTCTATTTTCTCTCTCCATTACTCTAAAATTTCTTTCCACTTTATACTACAACATAAAAGATTCCTTCCCTCCACTAGAAAATCTATCTCTAAAACTCTATTTCTATACTACTATAGAGTTTCTGCTATGGATGCTCTAAAAACACACTTTAGAATAACTGTCGCTGAACGGTGACGAATGCAACGCTAGGTTTTAACAAGCTAGAATGTTTATTTTAATTGTGTTGTTAGAATAATTTCGAAGGATAAAATGTTTGAGATCCTCTTCGTAACTCTTTACTGAGCCTGTTTTTTTCGGCGGTTGCGGTTGTGTTTGCTTATAAGCTGGAAATTTGTAACTCCGCGATAAGGACATCCGAGGGATCAAAAAATTATAGAAAAAATGGTTTTGAGATTTTTGAGAAGAAATTGTAAGACCTATAAAAATTGGCTACCAAACGTCAAAGCGTTTGGCTTGTATGAAAATAATAAATTTCCAGTTTATAAACAAACGTAAATGCAAACGCTGAAAGAAACCGTGCCTAGGTAAAAGTCAGAAATGGCTAGAATAAATGGCCGCTAGAATAAAGTGGGAAGCGCGATGGAGATGGACAAGATGGGAAGGACGAGGGCGGCCCGTCGGCAGTGCGCGGGCGAATTTTTTTATTTTATTTATTTATTTTCGGAAATAAATAAATGATATTCAATTTTAAAAAATAAATAAATAGACTCTGTCGCCAAATTGCCGTCGCGAGGCGAAAAGAGTTGGTTTAAATCGCCCGGCTTGGCCGGCGAGATTTTAAAATCCGCCCAACGGACGGGCGGGCATTTGACGCTTCATGAGAGACAAATATCGTCCGACGGGAAGGCGATGATATAAACCGCCGACAAGCGGGCGGGCTTTGCTCCGCCTCTGTGGCCCAAAACGCCTCCCGTTGGGCTATAATTATAGTCCGCCTGATAATAGTATGATTCTCGCAATTTTTTCAAATTTCAAATTTTTCCAATTTTAAAAAAACATAAATTATGTGATTTCGAATAAAATAAATAATGTATCATAAAATAAAACTAAATAAATAGAGTTCCTAAGATCGCTTGAAAATGTAAGTCATAATAAATAATATTTTTTATTAAAAAAATTACAAATATGAAAATACCCATGTTTTTGAGCAATCATGAACGCAGCCTCTACCATGCTGCATCACAAGAAAGTTTATGCGCCACCACAATCATGGCATTGCCTATATTATATATGTATGTAATATATAACTATTATGTAGATATCTATGTATGTATATGTGTATATTATATTATAGTATTATGTAATATGTTATCAAGATATAATAGTTATAACACATATTATATGAACTAAATATGATCAAGATATATGAACCGTTATTTGGTCTATTTAATCTTGAAAAAATAAAATGGAAAAATTAAGTTTCAAAGAGAGTGTTTTATATTAATAATTATTTGGAAAATGAAATAAATAGCTAGAGGAATAAACCGCCTCTGCTGAGGGAAATTTTATTATCACTACACAAACAAAGTTCCTACTGAGTACAAGGATATTTTCCTTGTCGGTAGCATCAGTCCAGCCTCCTTTGCGCGGACGTGCTCTCTCGCTTTCTCTCCCTCTCGGCCTCTCGGGCCTCAAGAAACTGACGTTCAGCGTCCTCTTGTTGCTTCCCAGATTCTCCTGCGAACACTTGCGCTTGTCCTCTTGTTCTCCTCATCTTGCGCCGCTAAACCATCGCCTCTTCCAACTAACTCACGCCGATGTGTTTTTGTGCGCCTCCGATTGCTCGTGTCAGCCAACGCCGTAAATCGCATAGAGGTGGGGAGACTATTTGTTCAACATAAGTCAAGATAGATCACATTTGCCATGTAGGTAGATATAATCATGC
Organism: Olyra latifolia; assembly: GCA_036346145.1. NCBI lineage: Eukaryota > Viridiplantae > Streptophyta > Magnoliopsida > Poales > Poaceae > Olyra > Olyra latifolia. Next base: position 10,316,523 of record CM070524.1, read on the forward strand.
AGGTAGGGTGAGCAAGTACCTTTGGACGCCGCCAAAGGCAACCTTGGGTGGATCGTACTCGTAGTTTGCACACATGAAGAACCTCCTTCCGTAAGTATATGAGAAATCTTCGTCGATTGAACAAACTTGCAAAGGTCACCGCAGGCACATTGGAACATTGACCCTTCGACACCGGTGGTGTTAAACTTGCTTCATGGACGGTCCTCAGAGTCGAGGTCGCCATTGCTCGTTACAACTAGATTTGTGCAAAGTATGGGCCGGAGTAATATGTGAGATTGAGAGGAAACTTGGAGCGCAGAGGACTCGAGGCGGAGGGAAATAAATAGTTAAGTCCGCTCGGTGCATGGACCGAGTTCATCTTCTTCGCCTTTGCATTTGATGTGATTGACGGTGTCGGCGGATCATTGGTGGCAAAGGCCCCACAATTATTGATGTGACCGGTGTCGGTGGTTCTCGTTGGTCGCCAGATGCCCGCAATTATTGATGTGACCGGTGTCGGCGATTCTCGTTGGTCAGCGATGCCTCGCAATTATTGTTTGTGACCGGTGTCCAGCGAATCGCTGTCGCCAGCCGCCAATGATTTATGATGGATGCTTTCTGCAGCGATGTGACCGGATGTCAAAAGAGGTACTTGTTCGTCGACGGCATGCAATGTTAGCAGTGAAATTAAAACAAGTGGCTAAAGCGGCACCAAATTTCGTCTTTGAAGGCGGTAATTCGGACAAAGACTCATTCCTAGGCGACTAGCATTCAGCCACCACACTACTCCACCTTGTTATCTTGACCGCTTTGCCACCGATGGAATGAACGACGGAGATTCTCGCTATGTCAACGTGAATGTTAAGTTAATTAATGATAATTAGGAGCTAATTTAATCGAGTCTTGATAATGACGAACGCCTATATAGAGAGGAAGGAGGCATCACCGCTTTTGCCTCTGGTCCCTCATTCACCCGTCCATGGTGACCACCTTGCATATCATCGCACTCGTATGTCATGCTAGCTTTCAAATAAAAAATAGTACGCACCTATTTGTCTAATCCCTAAAGGCCTTAAGTTCTCATGCGGTTAGACCCATTCATCCTTCACGGCTTACACGTCACATTTTGAGTGTAATATAACCCGTAACATCGCAAAACTCGCGATATTAGGATCATATTACAAACAAAAGCGACAAGCCGTGAAGGATGAACTGTCTAAACAGTAACATTCATTGAATAACCACGAGTTGAAAAAGCTAGCATGACATTGCTTCATATCCCCGCCGAAAGTTCGCCGGTCCATGTGTTGGAAATAATATGTGAGATTGAGAGGAAACTTGGAGCGCAGAGGACTCGGAGGCTGAGGGAAATAAATAGCTGGTTCCGCTTTGCATGGACCGAAGTTCATGCCGCTTGATGCTATCTGATTTGATGTGACCGACGGTGTCAGCGGACTGTTGGTCAAGAGTGCCCGTAATTATTGATGTGACCGGTGTCCGTGGTATCTGCTGGTCGCCAGCGCCGCAATTATTGATGTGACGGTGTCCGGCGTCTTGTTTGTCGCCAGTGACCGCAATTATTGACGTGACCGGTGTCCGGCGGTATCGTTGGTCGCCAGCGTTCGCAATTATTGATGTGACGGTGTCCGGCGGTATCGTTGGTCGCCAGCGCCCGCAATTATTGCCGTGACCGTTGTCCTACGGTATCGTTGGTCGCCAGATGACCCGCAATTATTGATGTGACGTGTCCGGCGGTATCAGAGGTCGCCAGTGCCGCAATTATTGACGTGACCGGTGTCCGTGGCATCGCTTGGTCAGCCAGTGACGCGCATTTAGTGATGTGACCGCATGCATGTTAACAATTCTCGCCTCCAAGATCGATTTAAATGTGGCCGAGGCGTATATAGGCAATCGTAGCATGTGTTTAATCATTAAACGATGTCAGTAAACATAATGAACAACTTATTAATCCAATTCGTTAAGTACACCTCGGCCTATATAATGCGAGGCAGAGCTAGCGTCCCTCTCACTCCCACCCTCATTCTCACTCTGACTCTGTGTGTGTATACTCCCTACTAGGGTTGGCTTCAGAGGGGGAGGCGAGTAGAGATAGACATACCACATCGCACATATGGCTTCACGACCCACACCGAACGGTTGGATCCGACAAGCCCGTGGACGCCAAATGGTCTGGATCGCGAGCCCGCCTACCAAGCGAAGACCGCTTATTCGGACAAGAGCTAGCTATAACACGAGCCAACAATGATAAGAGTCCCAAACTTCTCGAGGATGGCCACGCCAGCGCGCGGAGCGACACACAGTTGTACAAACTTTGACCAAAGTTGTCGAAGGATGGATCGCCGACGCTTTCTACCGTTGCGCGTGCCGTGTGAGTAACCATCCGGACAACGACCAAGTGTTTAATACATTTTCCATCTCACCTTTTTCTCATTTCTAAATGTAGACCGATGATCGCGGCTTCACCAAATGGATGGACGATCCATTCCCAATGGCCGCGTTCGCCACATCGAACATCTTCACGCAAGAATCTTCCCGCTTGAGGAGCGAAGTTGACTTTGCTACTCGGGCCTACAACGTATACCCGTGTGGAACTGCTCCATGGATGGCAAGAAAGCTAGCGTCCCTACTACAATGCCGGGTTTATTTTAAGTCATTTGCATAAAGATTCGCCACGTGGATTACTACCATGTAATGCGTTTCACATTGTCAAAGTCAATGAGCACCATCTTCATCTCATTCATATCGTGCGTACTATAATCTCAAAGCCTTGAGATACATGAGACTACTTATTGGCGCACAAGATAAAGAAGAATAGAACATGAAGTGGCTAATTAGGCGAGACGGCGCGATTCGAAGCGTAATGCCGGTAGCCCTCATACGTGTATGGCGGTCCGGGGTTTATGAGGTGGCGGGCCCACCCAGAAGCGCCCACATAACTTCTCAAGCAAATCGGCACTCGGGGGCCATAAAATATGAAAAAAATCACGAGCGATTAGATGGCATAAATAAAAAAAGCTATAAAGCTAAAAATGACAAATAGCGAAAATATTCATGCAACTACTGAATATATACATCAAAAGGTACAAAGAAACATGCAAAGAACGAAACTACTGTCGCCCCGCTTGGGCTTCACCCCGCGGACTGATCCCTCGGGCTGTGCCTTGCGGGCACGGCCCAGCAGTGTGCTAGGGAAGGTGTAGCGGTCCGGCGGGTGAACGTCCCGGTGAGGACGAGCTCGTGGTGCAAAGCGCCGCCAACTCACTGTGGCGGTTGCCGTGTCGCCGCAGAGGCGCCCGACAATCTGCGAGCCTCCAACCTCGCCGTCTTGGGACGGCATCGTCCACGCCAAGGTCGTCAAGCCTCGGTCGCCCATCGCTCGACCGACCGGACCGTTTCCACTCTGTGAAGATAGGACCTAATCCATGCAATGTCCACATTACTAAACGACAAATCATAAATACATGAAATTGAAGTGCTCGATCAGAAAAATAACTCGCACCTGTAACAGGAGGGCGCGGTGCCTGTGGTGTGGGCTGCGACCTTGGTGGTGGTGCCCTGGAAGCACCGTAGGGTGTGGACGGCGCAGCGGTCTGGACAGACGACGCGGCAGCAGAGGAAGACGTCCCGGCCTCGGCGAATCGCCGCCTCCACGCCTCGGGCGCTCTCGCGAGGACGGACGAAGGCCTCCTAAAGGTACCTCCAGAGGACAGTGGTGGCCTCTGGGCTGACGTGCCAGCCTCGTCGAACTGCGTCCTCGCTCCGTACAATCCTACATATTAAGGTAGTGTCACATTATAAATTTTAATGACGGTATGGTGGAGAAGGGCAATAAAGTTCAAACCTCTCGGTGCAGGCTGTAGGGCGTCCGAAAGGCTGCAGCACGTGAGGCGTATAGCTCGCGTTGTCTTCTCGTAGAGCCTCTGGAAGGTCGCGAGTATCTCTCCTCCGGCCATCTCAATGCCGTCTTTGCAGCGCCGATACCGTGGCGTGCATCGACGTTGCACTCACGAAGAATGTCAATCAGATATAGGCCAATAGCGCATCATGAGGTGTATCTTTGGTAAAATAGAAATTGAAAAGTTGGGGTGAAGATCGGTACCACAGTGCGCGTACGCAGCTTGCTGCATCACGGTAGTGCGTGTCGGTGGCTCGCGCGACGTGGGCGATCTCGGTGGAAGGGGTGTGACCCACCCGCGTCCTCGTAGACGCATTGTACCACCGTACGTACGCCGGATACGACGTCGCGTCGTACGGTCGATCCTCCTCGACCCGCTCATCTAGAGCGCCCTTCCATCAGCTACCCAAGGCTCCATCACAGAGCCCACAGATAGCCGCGGTGTGGCCACGCCTAGTGGATCTGCAACAAATATCGTGTATGACACTTATAATGCGGATGATCAAAATCGAAATTACAGCTTAAGGGGGAAAGATCGTACTGGTGAGCCTGACGCGGGACGGTGTGGACAACTGGTAGAGGGAAGTCATGGTGGAGGCCGAACTGCCGCATCACCCGCTGCGGTGAGTACTCCTCGACGAAGATGTCGAAGAGCAACGGTCGGGTCGTAAGCTAGTACAACTGGTCCCGCTCGCAAAGCGACGACAACCCGTGAGGCGCACGAGCAAGCACTCGGTCCTGACTGTAGGGTGTCCAAACGACATCGTCCTCGTGTACCTCGTCCAGCTGCCTCACGTACTCTGGGTAGTCCTTGTGCGCCTAAACGTGGGCCCAGGTAGGCTGCAAAAGAAGAAAAGAACTGTAGTTAGTGTTATGTTACGTAAATAATGCATAAATCATGATTTAAGCATTACGTACCCTCCGGCGAAACCAAAGGAAGCCCATGGTGGGCCTATCCTCTGGTGTGTCGTGGTAGTACGCCGCCTCGTAGGATCGTGATCCATGAGTGGGCGCCCAATGGCGATCCGCCATACGACCACAACAGTAGCGAAGGGGCACCACCGAGATCGGTGGCATCCGTCTTCAAGACGGCGTCGCACAAACCTCAGACGCCCCGCAAGGATACCGGCCCACCAGATCGGGGACCTCAGAGGCGTCGCCGTCGACGATCTCCTGGCGCGCATTCGAGGAGGTGCTTGTCGACGCAATGGCCGTCCGTCTTGGTGAACATCACCCACCAAACAACCAAAGCAGGGAGGCCTCAAGGTGTCGGGACACGATGGCCTCATCGGCCGAGGTGGATGTGAGCCACTTTGTCAATGTTTGAAAATACCAATGTTAGCATGTAATTTAAGAAGGACAAGTCGCTTTCGTTAGTTCTACCAGAATCGCAGGCCACCTCTTAGGTGGACCACGTGTCTCCGCCGAGAAAGGCGGTAGATACTCCTGCGCTGGTGCACGGACTACCCGGCGAACCGCCTAGCAGTCGACATGCCAGCGGGTGAGACGCCCACCGCCACGACGGCACCCGCGCCACGGAAGCCCTGTAAGGTACGAGACGCCCCGCAGAGTCGGCGCCATCTCCCGCATGGGAGGTGAAAAGTGTGTCTCCGGCCTCCATCGATCCACAAGTGCTTTGCAAGGAGGACCGGTCAAAACCGAACGCTCGACGATCACCGGGCGGGTCTCCAACGAACGCCGGGTAGTAGCCTCCAAAGATCCGACACAATGGGAGGAGGCTCGAGAGGCGCATCTGCGAAAATGAAGCATTCAAGACGTAAGTAAAGCTAAATTATAAAAACGAAAGTAAGGAAGGTTCGCTTTATACGATGTACTGCCAACCCAACGTCGCCCAGAGTGCAACTCGGCAGATGTCCTAGTACGAAGACACCTAGCACCGCCTCCATCAAGACCGAGGTAGGCCCGATGCCTACGGTCAAGGGAGGGTCGAGCAGGCCCTCTGCTGCTTCTGCTGCTTCTTTGTGGCGCCGGCTCCGGCCGCCCATCTCTTCGCCATCGTCACGCCACCTGCGAGATATGCAAGTATGAGTTATTTATTTCAATTCAAGCAAGATTAATCCATAAAGAAAAATACGATATACCAAAAGATAATGTCATCAACAGATACTACATATCATGCAAACATAACATATTACATAAACATAAATTAATCATCATATTACATTGCCACCAAGAAGTCAAAGATATTACATTGACGCGAATATTACAAATGTAAATTACACATATCAAGTAGTTCGATTAAGGTTTCATAGATACATTTTCAACCGAACGGTGCGTCGTCCATCCGCCCAATCAGACGGCCCAAAGATCCAAATCGAGGACCCAAATGTACTAGGCTTGTCACAGTTCACATAAGTGTGACCGTCCTCGTTGCACCTCGCCAGATCTCTTCTCAACTCTTCCACCTCCGACCGATCCATGTCGTTCGAATGCGACGGTGTCGGCGACGACCAAGATCACACTTCAAGAATTCCTAGCCGAACATGACGGTACCGTTTCGACCAGTGGATCAAGAATGTACCAAAATTGCATACCCATATATCTCTGCATGCCATGTATTTCGATTGTTTCCTTCCCAAATATTCGGACACAAATGGAAAAGTAGGGTGATTTGTCATTGAAGCCGCCGCTAGTACATGAGAGCATGGCTTGTGGAGAAGCTTGACTGCGGCATGAGCATGTGCATGTATGATCACGCAAGATGCACTCTGCGTAACCCGCCACGCCACCGCCACGACGCCTCTATCCCCGCAGATTATGTGGTACCGAGATGATCTGTCCCCATCGCCGTCGCGCAATGTCTTTCGCCTTACCTATCTTCTCGCCATATACTTTGTAATAGCAATTGAGTATATCAGGTATCGTCACCATAGCAAAGAGACGCAAGACGATAATCGATCCATGAAGTACTTGCATGTACCGTGAAGAATTCCCTCCACAATTGCAACCAGAGGCAATGCCCTCAACCCCCTCATGACCCAATTGTACACCTCTGCCAAATTTGTTGTCATTATTCCGTATCTAGCCCCTTTAGTATCATATAGGAGAGCCCACTTCTCTTTTGGATCATCCTTAATCCAATCTGAGAAGCATTTCACGGCTGAAGCTTGTGTGGCCCTGCCCTGCCTTGTCTCAGAGTTCTGACTACGCTTATGCGGTCATCTCATCGAATGTTTTCCATAATTTGTTGAATTTTCTTTGCTGATTCTGCTTGCACAACCTCTTGAATAGGTTCATGCAAGGTTTATTCTTAAAGTGACTAAAAATTTGCTCCCAAATGCCTCATGCACCACCGCTTTGCATATCACTCCACCGGGCACCCCTCGGTTGTCGGAGCCATTTGTAATCTCATCAATCGCACGCAAAGAAGCTTTGCATGTCTATCATGAATGACACGACATTTGGTCTTCTGTTACAACAAAGATGTTTCACACGCCTAAGAACCAAGATACCATATCAGATTCTCTCCTCCACAAATGCGAATGCCACCCAGTAAAATCGATTGTTGCCATCCGGCAATTGCCGTCAATATTTGCCCTTATACTTACCAAAGGAGAAAGGTTCCATCTACACATAGCACAATTGGACAATATGTGAAGCCTCTTATGCACGGACCCAACGCAAAGAATACCCGTTCAGTAACCCACTTGCGGTGTCGACGCCGGAGCGTGATACTCCTTCATGTCATAGTGCGCTCCAGATTTCTTCTACTAATCGTCTCAGAAGTTGGGACATATTTGCATACGATGCTTCATATGTCCCGAACCGCATTTCCAAAGCCTTCTATTTAGCTCTCCAGGCAGTGAGATACTTTATGGTGTACTGGAATTGTTCCTCAATGGCCCGTATAATGGACCGAGGCTCATATCTTATGTTCTGAACAATTTGTGAGTACATTACAACTGCAACAAATGTTGATGTCAGATTTCTGTGCCTTTGTTGTGCATTTTCTAACTGACAGTCGAGCTCCTTTACAATTGAACACACCCAGTAATCCACCCACTTTCCTTTAAATGCATGTACACGCCACGGGCAACCAGAACAACACACATCACATCGTGAGCGCTTTTACTCGACTTCACTACCCTGAACTCCTCCTCGTGAGATAAAGACCAATACTTCACGGCATCCAATACAGCTTCCTTAGTCGGGTACATGGCTCCCTGAGTCACCTCATTTTCATGTTAATCTCATGGTGTGTGCGTGCCTTCATGTACAGATAAATCTTGAAAGTTGTAAGTATTCCACTCTACAGCACCTACGATCACTCAAACTTCTCTCATCGTCGACGATCTTCATCGTGGACTTCCTTATGCTCTGATCTTCTACGCCATTTCAAAGAACTATTGACTCGATTCGTTCCCTTCATCGGCGCCTTGCCGCCTCTTCAATTGTTTCATTGCCTTCTTCTCCTATATCTGTCTCGCATGCGCTTCTTCCACGCCCTCTGTCACCTCCGTGTTCCCTACAACCTCCACCTCCTCTTCCACTCCAAAGACCACTAGTCTCCCCGCTCTTCCACCTCGCATGTTGCTTGTACTCACCTGCACTAAGAGAACTAGAGGAAGGCACCGCTCGATTGCAATCTCAACGTAGGCGTCTCCAATTCCGAGTACTCGATATAGGTATCAACTCCCAAAAACCTTCAAGAAGACGGCTCACCAATGTCCGAATCGTCATGACATGTTCTTCTTCGTTGAGTTGAAACGTCGTGATAACCAATGTTGTAGCCCCTAAATGACCTTTCGGTGGGTCTTGATATCCCTAATATACATGATTGGAACATTGATAAATCTATCCCGTAAGGACCTTACACAATCTCTCTTCCCATAATGGATTTGAAAATTGATCTTGTCTCATCATTTACCCCGCCAACAAATTTCGCACATTGATTATTATCGTCAATCTCCTTTTTCTACATCTATTTTTAACAATATTACTACTGACCAAAA